>CM035808.1:40718792-43198792 GCA_020466095.1 Chlorops oryzae
GTGCGCTGTAAATTCCGCATATTTTTCGGTTTCAAGTAAAAACACAAAAATACTATGTGTCATATGTTTACAAACCGAAGCTAGATACATATATAAATATTAACAATTACAGAGTAACAATCCACACATACCTACTTTGTTCGGATTAATTAGTTTTATTACACGCATAACAAGAGAATTTACGTTTACATAACTATTCAAAGAAAGATATACGAAAGATTACAACTCATATATATTGAAAATCACTTTTTAAAAAACAATCAAAACATTTCGATAACGTAAAATAAGAAAATCTCTAGTTTGTCAATAAATAGAGTACCAATTTTTTCATATAAACAACAAATCAATGGCCAAAGATATTGTACTAAATAGTCAAAAACTCGTCGCAATGGCGGGAAAAGCGTGCAAAGATAATTTCGTATTGCATCGAAGAGTACGACAGCGTAATGTCATTTGCCATCATTTGTTTCAAGTTGAATGTAAATTTTTCCATCACTCGATCCACTCGCTCCAAATTGATTTCCGACATCCTCGTCGTCACTATCGCTCGAATTCGAATGCTCTTCGCCATATGTCCAGACCATGTCTACGCCAAAATTTATGACGATGTGCTAAAATTTTTGTAAGCGTGAAGTTTACGATTATCAATGTACGCTTGGCATGGATAGCACCAATACGGATAAATCACTAAAACTTAATGCTAAGGGATGCGTTGTCGCAAAATGATGCAACAGCATATGTTCCATAATATTAGGTGTAGTAAAAAGAAATCCATTATTTTTCCAATAGATGGCGTTATTTATCTGCATCTCGCGTTGTATAAGTCCGATCGTGTTCCGCTAGGGGCATTAGAAAGATGACAGTTCCTACTAAAAAAGCTTTTTTGGACATTTTTTTGATTGATTGATTCAGTTTTGTTTGAGAGCTTGTCAAAGATGGACATCAGCAAAGAAAAATTCGCTACATTTTACTGGTTTTTCTTCGATAAGGGAGAAAACGCAAGCCAGACGGCTGAAAATGTGAATAGCGTTTATGGACCTGATACTGTAACAGCCAATCATGCGCAATTTTGGTTTCGTCGATTCCGTTCCGGTAACTTCGATGTCAAGGATGCACCACGCACTGGAAGGCCAATTGTCGAAAAATGTCGATAAAATCATGGAAATTATCGAGTCCGACCGTCATGTTAGCACTGTTTCGATTGCAAAAGAGATAAAGATTGCACAAAAAACCGTTTGGAACCATTTTAATAAGGCTGGATACACAAAGAAGCTCGATGTATGGGTGCCACACGAGTTAACGCAAAAAAACCTCATAGACCAAATTTCCATCTGCGAATCGCTGCTGAACCGCAACGAAATCGACCCATTTCTGAAGCGGTTGGTGACTGGTGATGAAAAGTGGTCACTTACGACAACGTCAAGCGAAAACGGTCGTGGTCGAAACACGGTGAACGGCGGAAACGGTGGCCAAGCCAGGATTGACGGCCAGGAAGGATTTGCTGTGTGTTTGGTGGGATTGGCAGGGAATTATCTACTATGAGCTGCTCCCATACGGCAAAAACTCTTAACTCGGAACTCTACTGTCAACAATTGGACGTCTGAAGGAAGCAATTGCCCATAAGCGGCCAGCTTTGGCCAATAGGAGAGGAATTGTGTTCCATCAGGACAACGCCAGGCCACACACATGGATAGTGACTCGCCAGAAGTCCGGGAGTTTGGTTGGGAGGTTCTTCATGCATCCACCTTATAGTCCGGACCTGGCACAAGTGATTACATCTGTTCCTGTCCATGGTGAACAATTTTGCTGGTGAAACATTCGCTTCAAGAGAGGCTTCTGAAATTCGACTGTCTCAATTTTTTGCTAATAGGAACGAGGGCTTCTATGAGAGAGGCATAATGAAATTACCTTTAAAATGGCAACAAGTTATCGAACAAAACGGCGCATATTTGACCTAAATCGGGTCATTCTAACTCTCTTAAATAAAGCCCTCAATTTAATGCAAAAAATAATGGATTTTCTTTTTACTACACCTAATATAACGACCGCAGAGTACCTTCAAACAGCATAAGCACAATCCAGTTTTCTCTTTTGAGTGCAATCCTCACATGGCGATCTTGTATTTATTGCTGTTTTCAAAAATAAAAATTTAAACGATTGAGATTTAATTTAACATTAAGTAGTACTTCATTTATTTCAATGCATGTCTAAAATCAGTAAAGCATTCTTTCCAATAACGCCGAAATTCCTGCAAATAACACTATTTATGAATTTTCTCTAAAAATATGTCTTTTTTTTAATGCTTAAAGGTCTACAGAATCTTATTTTCTTCATCGATCTCAAAACTATGTATGAAAATGTTTTTCAAGGGGAATCAAAAAACAGGGTTCGAAAGGCTGTCTGCCAAACAGCCAAAGCACCAAAAATATAGCTGTGGCTTCGGCTGCTGCTGTGTAAATTTCAACAGCTCAGCTACAGCAGCAGCTTCAAAATAAAATCAATGAGCTGAAGCTGAGCTGAGGCTGTGTAATTTTCGCATGTAAAGTATGTTTTCATGTGTTGAATATTTGCAGAAATTTATGCACTATTGGAAACCAGGCATAAAGCCGACTTATGAAAGTTGCTCCTTATGAAGCAAAACCTCAAAAAAAAACAAAAAATAAAACAAAGTAACACTTTCCACTGAGTGAAGCAGGAGCTATTAATATCATAGATATAACAATATACTAATTTACAGAATTGACAACAGAAAAATCTGCAATGAAAAATAGTAAAGTAGAAGCATGCAACTATTATGAAACGTCTATGGCAGAGGAATATTTTGGCAAATACAAATAAAAATTCAATCATACATATATATAAAAAAAAAAGCATCTACATTGTAAAGTCTTGATTCAAAATCCGACTGCATATCTTCTTAATCCTATAAGAACTATGTACAGCATTTAAACGAAAGGAGTCCAGAAACTAGCAAGCAACATAGAAGATATTAGAACACATATAATGAATAAAACGTAAAATAAAGGGAAAACAAGAAAATATAGGTAATCGAAATGACCGACCAAGGCGGACATTGCTTACTCTTTGGCAGATCTGATATAGGATGCAAATTTTCATTTGTAAGATGTGGACATGTCTTTAAGGGGACAACGGCGAACATTTCGCTATTTTGCAGAGCCTGTACGTTAAGTGCACCAATTTACGAAGAGAAGATAAATAAATTTCGTTAGTAGTTTAATATCTCTCACAAACGAAAATGGGATGTTGTTAATTTACCTCGAGATTCTCTGTTAAAAAACTCTGTTAAAGTTTTAACTTTTACCTTCGGCTTACTGCCACTGGATTCGTTCGAGATAGGTGCTGTTACATTGCCAACATCGATTCCAGCTGCTGCATCCGCATCATCTCGTGATATAATTAAATTTTTCATAGTAGCAGTAAGAAAATCCTCATTATTATTGATGCCACCGATTCCAATGCCGCTACTTTTCGCATCTTCACAGCAGCTACTCAAGTCTCCACTAATGCCATTAACCTCTGGAAGACGTTTATTGAATGCAAGACTCTTCCAATATTGAGTTTGAACATCCAAACAGGTACGTAGCGTTTCCAAGCAATTGATGTAAGCGGCTGTAGGTGTTTTGGAAGCGTTCGTATTCACTTGAATTGATGGCAAGGGATCGCCAAGTAATGACTTTGAACACAACGTCATTGAATACGCGATCGATTGGAAGTTGTAACCACCTTCTAGACACATTATCACGCGTCCATTTGCCAACGACGTTAGCCAATGTGTGAACAGGCCGTAAGCCTCTGGTGTCACTTTGCATCCACCGAGTGGATCACCAATAGCAGCATCAAATCCTGCTGATATTAAAACTAATTCGGGATTGAATTCATATGCGATGGGCATAACTAACTGTTGGAATGCCAGCATATATTCGAAGTCGCCCATTCCTTTTTTATTCCATGGAATGTTGACATTGAATCCAACTCCATCGCCTTTCCCGACAAAATCATAATTTGATTCTTTCGTTCTTGGAAAGAATGTCATATTATCATAGCGATGTATGCTGATATAGAGCACTTTTGGATTCGATTCAAAGATTTGTTGTGTGCCATTTCCATGATGAACATCCCAATCAACGATGAGAACACTTTTATCAAAAAATAAAAATATAAAAAGAAAAAAGTTCAATTTGAAATCCTTAAAATCCCTTTGCTGGCCACTCACCGACTAAGTTTATAGTCCCTAATTGCATATTGTGCGGCAATCGCAACATTATTGAATATACAAAAACCTTGAGGAGCTTCTGTCAACGCATGATGTCCTGGCGGTCTGACAATGCACACACCGCTTCGCGCCTCGCCTTTAAGTACTTTGTCGACAACTTGGAGTACAGAACCTGCAGCTAGCGTTGCACAATCGAATGTTTTCGGGTGGAAATAAACGGAAACAAATTTAGAAGCGGCATCTTGTAGCTCATCCTTGTCTCCTAACCGTCTTATGAAGTTCACATGGGAACGTGTATGGGCGAGGCAGATTTCATCAGTCGTTGCTATACGCGTGCCTAATCTTTCCATTCGTGCGAGTAGATCATATTCTTGATGCATTTCAAAAATACGTTTTATCCGTCCTGGCTGTTCTGGGTGAGCATTATCAAACAGATTCGCATGTTGCATCATTTGATCATCGTAGACATAGCAGACGCGTTGCTTTGGCATGCTAAGCTTTGTTCCTGCAAGACAGAAAGAAGAAAAACCAAATCAAATTTTATAGCCATTCGTTCGATTGAAGCTATCACCAATTTTCCTACCAATTTTCAATAATCTCAGTCGCGATGCATTGCGTGCAATAACATCGCGAGGAAGTTGCGGTGCTGTATTACGTGTTGGAAAACGTGCTGGCAGTGGTGGTCCTCCAATGAAACGCCTTGTTACTTTATGCAGATTCGATTGAGGATTCACATTGTTAAGTTCTTCCATTGTATAGGTTGGTTGCACTTGCAAACATTTCCAATACTGCCGATGTGTGTAAATGCAATTCAAAATAGTCTCTTGCACTTCAGAGCATGGTAGACCCACTTTATCAACTAAATTCGGACATGGATGTCCCAACAAAGCACGTAATGTTAAAGCCGCTCCTTCGGCCAATGAGTCTAAGCAATATCCACCCTCGAGGACGACCGCTAGACGTGATTCTGCCATTTTCAAAAATGGATTTAATAAATGCGGATAAAACGCAGGCGTAACTTCCATTTCGCCTTCTGGACAGCCCAGTGCTGCATCAAAGCCGGCAGAGACGATAATTAACTCGGGCTGATATTCAATTGCCACAGGTATTAGAATTTGTTGAAAGATTGCCAAGTAATCACCATTACCACAACCGGTGCGATTAAGTGGTATATTGAAGTTGTAACCTATTCCATCGCCATAACCGATTGCATCATAGTCTGATTCTTTGAGGTTTGGCCAGTAAGTACCATGCTCAAAACGATGTATCGAGAAATATAGAACTCTAATTTTGTGAATAGATGAGATGATTGTTTTTTTATAATAGTGCTCCAAAAATTCTGAATTTCCTGAACGAACCTTGGATCGTTATAAAAAAATCGTTGCGTACCCTGTCCATGATGTACATCCCAGTCAATGATAATGATTCTCTTCAATTTAAGTATGTCCAGCGCATATTGGGCAGCGATTGCAACATTATTGAAGAAACAGTAGCTAAAGAAGATGGATGGATGGAATTTTTCGAACCCATTAAGAAACTATACTTTTCTCATCGATCCAAATTCAGTTTTACCCATTGAGTTCTGCTTTCATCGCATGATGTCCCGGTGGTCGGACAATAGCCATGCCATTTTGTACATTTCCACTAACTATTTGCTCAACAAGATCAACGGTTGAACCAACTGCTAAGAGCGACAATTCGAAGGTCGACTGAAAAGGAATTTTTTCTTTCCGTTAGATTTTTAAATGAAATATTTCAGTTTATAGAATCTTTTTACAGGATGTATATATATGGAGTCGAAACGTGAACTCAAGTCTTCCAGCAATGCTTCGTCTTGCACGCCTGATGTCTTCTCTAGCATTTGATAATGCTCCTCACTATGCAGCATCAAAACTTCATCTTTTGTTGCCCGGCGGGATGGAATGGAAACGCATTTGTCCACTAAATTCAGTTCGCGACATCTGAAGATAGGAAGAAAATTTTAGGTAAGGATTTCATCAAAAGAGTTTGGAATAAAACAATCTTATTCTTCAAAAAATTTGGAGAAAAAAGGCTTAAAAAAATACTGCAATCAACACTGTGATGGTCACATCCAGAAATTTGAATTTAGTTCACAGAAATGTTACTGATAATTGAAAAAAACGGATGTGATTCTCAAGGGTATCAATTTTATAGATCGTTGAATAACAGTTAGGCGCTGAACGAATATGATTTCAGTTCAGAATGGCAATTAATGCTATTTCCAAAAATTGTAAAAGTGGGCGTGACAGAAGGTCGTCGCAATAATCTGTCTGTTTAAAAATATATTCAAACATATATAGCTAGCCCTTGATCTGTTTCGGGTATTTGTATTGTCACGTACCTCTGACTGTAACACCCTTAATTGTTTTTATTAGATCTTAGACCACATCCTCGAAAATAATTATTCGGACTTATTATGGCAGTCGCCGGATTTGACTGAATATAACAACTCTTCACCTGTTATTTCCGCAATAAATCTCATTTGTCTTCTATTTGCATGTTTTGAATTTCGCGGTTTTATGACATCAACAAGTGCACATTATCTTTGATTTTAATACCTAGCAGAAAGCAAGGGGTTGAATTTCGCTTTGGCGATATCGTTTCAATATACCCAAGTAGAAGGTATGTCAACAGTTATCTACCAATGTCTATAGCGTCTCTACATTGCAGGGGCTAGAAAAACAATGTGGACAACGGTTAAATCATTTTTGTATCAATATGTCATGCAGCAGTTGCCAGATCGTTTCGTTTTTCTGTGCTCTGTTGACATTCCATACCATTCCCATACTAAATGTCTATAGGAGATTGCCTTGCTAGGGGAATAGCAAGTCGCTATTCATGTTGAAAATCCGATAGAGACACGGCACCGTGGCACAGTAGAATTTTAATGGAAAAGTCAATTTTTCGACTATTGCCTTTCAAAGATATAGTGATGTACAGAGGCTTGAAAATTTGCATATTCTTTAGTTCCGTGGATATGGAAGGAACTTTTGTTAATGCATTTTGAATGATATTATTATGATTTTAATATAGCACATAATTTTTAACATAATAATAAGGCTTAACAAGCTGGCTAACGTAACTGGCTAAATAAATGTGTATGAGCGACACAAAATAGCCCTAAAATGAAGGGATTGATATTTTCGTTAGAGAAAAAAATAGAACTACATCGAGCTACATTGTCTGACTACAAAATGAAATTGAAGGTAAGGGTCTGCTTTTTTAATTTCAACAATTCCAATTCAATTGCAAATTTTAATTTTCTTAACAAAGATATATAATACATACATGGTGTCCAGGCAACACATTTTATATCGGAAAAAGAAACATTTTTGAAAATTTCTAAGTTTTTTAAAATAATATTTCAAAATACATACATACATACAAAACTCATCAATTTTTAAAGAGCTATAACTTAACAACGGTTCATTTTAGGCAAGTGGTGCAAGAACAAAAAACAAAGCCCTTGACAGTAGGTATCGCGTTTTAAAACTTATCAAACCCGCCCCTTTGACACGCCCTATCTTCCAAATTTTTGGAATTCTACACGCTCAAATTCTAAACTTCATTAAAATATTTCGAAAAAGTCCGATTTTGGGGCAATTTTGCGATTTTTGTGACGCCCCCTAGTACTAGAGGTACCCTTAATAACGGACCACTCAAGAAAATGGGGGTGATGTTTATGGCTTCAAAGGAAGCAAACGTGCCAACTTTCGTTCAATTCTTATTTGAATTTCGGGAGTAGGAGACAATTTTTGAAAAACGCCTTTTTGCCACACCCAATATTCCAATCATTGGGAAATCATTTTATTTGCCTTCGAAATGTGTTAAAATTTCAAATTTTATCAAAATATCTAGAAAAACTCCGATTTTAGAGTAGTTTTTGTGATTTTCGTAACATATCCTAGTACTGGAGGTACCCCAAAAATGGTCAAAACGGGTCCATTTTCGAACTTTATCTTACTCATGTCATGTATGGACGGCCCCTGAGGGCAATTTTCCGAACGCTTGTCACGGTTCATAAGTATATGGCGACAAATCAACGTCGAAAAAATGGGATAGACGGCGAGGGACGCACAGGGAAAAGAGAAAAACGCACCCATACATTCTCCGAACGTTCCAGTGGCGTAGCGAGACATTTCGGTGCGCAGGGAACGTTGGCGCCACAATGCAGGAAATGCCGCCTCCAACCAACCTCAATAAAAATACCTTCATAAAAATTGAAATTGATTTGGCGCCCGAGGCGGCTGTCCCCTTACCTCCTCCCGCTATCACTACGCTACTACGGACGTCCACATCCGACCTGCCCCCTCCCTCACCATCTTCAAACCAATTTTGTCGACGTTCATTCATTTCCCGATACGAACGGTAACCTTCTTGTTACAATGAGCGAAATATCGATATTTTCTCCCCATCACTAGCTAGGCAACAGCACCATCTCTAATTCAAACGAGTATAACATATATTACTATATATGGGCATTTCCACAGAAATGTCAACCACAACTTAAAAATTTTATGTGCTGCTAAGTCAAATTTTTTTATATATTAGAATACTCTTATACATGAAGCTTTAATTCTGAAAGTTTTAATATCTTACATAATATTTAAACCCAAAAAACCTTGTCGAAACTTGTGGCGAAATTTTTCGATAATCTTGATATAGTTTTTGTATGAACATTTTATAAGCCTACGGCTGGTTAAAAGGAATAGTATTGGGTAAAATTTGGTCTAATAATTTTGAATGTTGGCCCCACTATGCAAAGAGAGCGCTTGCATATGAAATAACTGTAAATTTTTTATATTGTTTTTATGTCTATTTTTATGTCGCGTGAGTTACGAATACATATGTAATTTTTGACCAGTGTGCAGGCCCGTGCGCACGGGGGGGGGGTTTTGGGTGTTAAAACCCCCCCCATTGAGAATAAGAATTATAAATATTATATATAAAAACGAAAAAGGAAATTTCGCACAATGGGCCAAGCTGATGCAAGAAGAATTGCATGAGCTGTCGCGTACTCGGCAACTCGTGCAAATACTTGATATAAAATAATTGGCAAATACTCCAAATAGTTCCCATTTTAATTTTTGTACTTTGATAGAAATTTTTCATGATAGACTATTAGCACCTAGAAATTTGAAAATTCTCCGGCAGAAATTTCAATTGAGGTAACTGATCCAAATAAGGAAATGCGATCCAAATAAAAAACATTCGAAATCAATTCGATTTCAATAGAAATTTATTTGTCCAGATGAACATCGAAATTGCAAAATTTTAGAAAATTTCGGAACAAATCTGACATTTAAAATTGAGTCAATTTAAATTTTGTTCTGAAATTGATTGCTTAAATACAAATATCGCATGTAGGCAAAAATTTTCGTGTATTGTAAGGCTTGCTTTTAACCGATATTTACTGTATATCTATGTCTAATTGTCGACGTCGAAAAGGCTCTGCCGCGATCGAGAAATTCACCCTTAGGCAGGTTTAGGAAATTCAACTCTTTCGAGAAATTCACCAGAAAGCTACCAACAACAATACGGGTAGACACAAAGTGGCACTCCAAAATTAGAAATAAAACTGGCAATGCAAAACACTTCATTTCACCACAGCAGAGCTTAGGATTTCGCTGCTCTAGCGTGCATCTTTTTGACAAATGCTTTATGCCTATGTTCAGGCAGCGTAGCTCTAACACATTACATGGATTAGGAAGAAGAAGCCCAGTAGATAATTATGGAGTAATACCCAAACGAGCAAAAAAAGAGTAATGACTTATTCATCCGATTGGAGTAAGAAGCGAGCAATCGAGGTTTTATTTCAATTTTTATAATCGCTTAATGATTCATTTGGAGTAATAGGAGAGCAACCTATGTTATTTAATGACTTATATATCCATCTGGATCTGATGCTGCAAGAAAAGAATTGCTCGAAAGAGAGAGAGCTTCTGAATATTTCCGAGAAATTTTTGAGAAGGCGTACACCGTCGGCAAGGAGCATGATATCGAATTGCGAAAGCCTCGGTTAACTGCGAAACAAACACATCGCAACAACGTCGTCACTGATTCAGTTGAGGATTACTTTCGCATAACCATATACGTACCATACCTTGATACTTTCATCGCTCATCTTCATGATAGGTTCCTCAATCATCGCAATATCCTATCAAATTTCGATTGCCTGTTCCCAAATAAAATGAAAGCACTCAATGTAGAGTCTTGTGTTCAATTATTTACACAATACTCTTCTATCTTGCACAATGATACTCCTAACTTCTGGATCAGTGAAGTTCAACTTTGGCATCGGCGAATTTCTGGAATGGATATAAAAAATTCACTTGATGCGCTTGATATTTGCAATGCAGATGCATTTCCGAACATCCATCAAATCCTCCGCATAATGGCAATTTTACCCGTTACTACTGCTACAAATGAAAGGTTTTTCTCAACATTGCGTCGTCTTAAAACATACCTCAGATCGACTATGTCTGAAGATCGACTAAATGGCCTAGCCTCACTGAATATACATCGTGAGGTTGAAATTGACGTGGAAACGATTTTGGAAGACTTTTTTTCTGTGCCTCGAAGGGTTTCTTTGTTGCATGAAACTCACCAAAACTGAATTGTTATAATAAAGTCATTGAAATCGTTACTCTTGATTTTTAACCAATAGTTTTAATTAATAGAAAAAAAACCCCCCCTTGGGCAATTCCTGCGCACGGGCCTCCAGTGTGATTATAAAAAAAAATTTCAGTACAAGATCTTTTGCAGCTAAAGAGAGAATAAGTTTAACAACTAAAAGTGATAAAAAAAAAAAATCCTATATATTTTGTTTACATATCTATTATTTGCTGTTGAAATCTGTCGCGTGAGTTACGGTAAGAGCAAATTCGAATACGAAAGCTTCAATAATATTTCATGTTTTTATATTTTGGGCAAAAAGATGGAAAAGAAAGAATGAAGAAGTGGAGATCGAATTTAAGAAAAGATGATGGAAAGTGGAGAGATTATAGGAAGACACAAACGGTCAAAATTCGTAATATTGTGGGAATAAAAAATAATCTTTATTTTTCATTTGTCAACAAAAATAGTATTGCAGTCGCCAAAACCTTTTATTCAAAAAAGCATAACATTAAGATATAGACGTGTAGGTAGGTTGAAGTGGCTGCCACTTAGGCCGTTAATCGGCCCATTGTGATATCAAGGAGGTTTTCTTGTGTTTGTGAGTGTATGTCTTAGTATGTAGTGTGCCCCTAACAAGCGATTTATGAAAAACCAGTGCTAGGCTTGGAACATTACACTCCGTTTCGCCTGTGCCGGGAATCGAACCTCGGACCCTGGGATCAAGAGCATAGCATGCATCCCCTACGCTATCCCAGAGCCACTATAGACGTGTAAGTGTAATATGAATCTTTGATTGATTGTTTTTATCTTCTTAAATTTTTGAATTAACTTTTTTTTTTGTTTTTTGGTAATGAAATACATTTTTGTTATGTTATTTAATAATTATTTTATTTATTATAAAATTTCACAGCTTTCTAATTATTTCAAAATTTAAGAAAAGGCAAGTTGTGTACGAAAAATTCGCTAAATTTTCAACTTCTAACTTTGCTTGTAAAACGCACTTCCTTTTTTTGTCGCGTGGGTTACAAAAACATTTAACTTTGCTATTGTTAGTTAGTTGTTGCAAGGACAATTTTGATAGACCATACCGTTAGTACTTCTACTAAGATATATGTACATTGTAAATTTTTTATAACTTAATTACATAAGCTTTCGAGTAATCAAGCCTTGAAGTCGTACGCCTGTCGCGTGAGTTACGATGGAAATGCCCATATGTCACTCTCATAGATTTTGGGCGGGACATTTCGCGCCAGTTAGAAAGAGATGTTACTCGGAAGGCAAAAAAAGAGAGAGAGAGAAATACTTTTGGTGTGTACCTAAGTGAAAAATGCTCATTTTGGTGGGTACCCAAGACCGTGTTGAAAAGTGCCAAAATAGAAACGGCTCCTGAGTGACATATATAGTTATATATGGAGTATAAATAGCGTGGGCCTTACGAGAACTAGCGCGTGCCCTACGAGCACTCACGAGTGCCTTACGAAAACTCATGAATGCCTCACGAGTGCTTTACGAACATCTACAATTGCCTCACGAGTACTCACGATTTCGACCAAGTACCTCACGACTACTGATGAGTGCCTTAAAAGTACTAAATAGGACTTCACGAGCACTCACAAGTACTCAAGAATGCCTTACGAGTACTCAGGAGCACTCACGAGGGCCTCAGGAGTACTAACGAGTGCCTCTCGAGTACTAACGAGTGCCTCACGAGCACTAACGAGTGCCTTACGACAACTCATGACTGGATCACGAGTAGTCGCAACGATTGCCTTACGAGTACTCACGATTTCGACCGAGGGCCTTACGAGTACTCACGATTGCCTTGCGAGTACTCATGAGTGCCTGACGAGTATCCCCGATTGCCCTACGAGTGCCTCACGAATGACTTACGAGTACTCATGGATACTAACGAGTGCCTTGCGAATACAAACCCCTGCCTTACAGGTACTCACGATTGCCTTATGAAACCTCACAAGTGCCTCACGAATAATCACGAGCACTCAAAATCTTCTATTGCTTTAATGAGATGTATGGTATGTTCCCTATAAGTCCTCTTAAGCCTAACCGGGTGGAATTAGTCTATTTATTTCAAATTGTTTTGTTTAAATTAAGATCGTTAAGGTGAAGCATAAGTCAGATCTATTTCAGTTTTGGATTTTAACTCATTGTTCTTATCAAGTTGCGCAGTAGAAACTCAGAAGTCACACATAAGCAAAAATTATTGAAAACGCCCTTCTGTCAGGCCCACTTTTCCAATTTTGGGAAATCATATTATTTGCCTTCGAATGTGTTCAAATGTCAAATTTCATCAAAATATCTAGCAAAACTCCGGTTTTAGAGCAGTTTTCGTGATTTTCTTAACAGACCTTAGTGCTGGAGGTACCCCCAAAAATGGTCCGATCATGTCCATTCTCGAACTTGCTCTTACTTATGTCCATGTGAGCAGGCATTACAAATTTTCATCCAGATAGCTCAACTCCTTCGATAAGAAAACTGTATACAGACAGACAGACGGACGGACATGACTAAATCGAATCTCCTGGTGACGCTGATCATTTCTATATATATTTTGTATGGTCTATCTCGACTGGTTCTGATTTTACACACAACCACACAAACGCAATATACCCTTGACACAGAGTGTTTCCGGTATAAAAATTGATACAGAATTCATGAAAGATAAGATATGTATATAAATTTTGATGGGAAGGCGCAAGGGTGGTGGGTGTACTGTGGATCTAAAAATTCTAAGTTAAAAAGAAAAAAAATGAGCTAACTCGTAGCTTTAAAAAAATTAATTATGAATATGAATTCACAAATCATTTTTTGAAAGCTGAATTATGAACTATAATTTTTAGGTCTGTTCCCGTACTGCACGAAACTGCTCAATTTTGTCCAATTTTCATACAGTTTTCATAAAATTGTGGAGTTTTGGACAGTTTCGTGCCTTTTAACTCACAATTCATTAGATCGAATTTTGGATTGAAATCTTTAAAATGAAATTCGAAAGGCTGAAATTTTGACTTATATGTACATACATATGTACATTGCTCAAGCGTTATCTAAATTATCTACTTAAGACGTCTCATTTGTATTTTATTGCTGGACCGTTTTAGAATGTTAACTTCTTTTTTTTTATTGCTTTAGTTAAATTTTATCTTAGTAAGCCTTCTTGCCTGCTTTACTACACAAAAAGAGGCGTCCCAGCCATTGCCAAACATTATCTCCAAAATCTGCTCGAGCAGTCTTTCTCTGGCGCATATTCCAGAAGTGTGGAGAGCAGTCAAAGTGGTCAATATTCCCACACATAGGATGGTTGATAAACAGGAGCATCCCAAATCCTGCGGACCCATAAGTTTAGTGTCATTTCTTATTAAAATTTCTGGAAAAGCTTATTGATAGCTACACAAGGATCAGGCACGTACGCAGGGTGGATCGGTGGAGCGGGGGGGATCAGTTGAATCAGGGTGCTCTAAACAAAACATCACTCGAGGCCATAGTTCGAGTGCTGGAAAACTTTCCACTGTTTGGATCCACCGATCCTAACAGTGTGAATCGGATCCATGTTAGGAAACAGAAAAATTCGGTCCAGCATTGGGGGAACGCGTGTCGCTGCCAAAATGGCGAAAGGGTGTCCACAAGCGGTAGTAATATCTTCTCTAGAATGGTGCTAAGTAATAGATGAATTGAATGTACTACTAGCGAATCAATGATTCGAAGTGGTAGCGAACTCTAATGATCTGGCAGTCGATCCTGTCTGACTTGATGCAAATGGCGCTGCTATTAATTCAAATCTAGGGTGAAAATGAAGGTTTATCTGTGTATCCAAATTTATCCAATGTAATACCTAAATATTTAGGGGCAATATTGGAAAATAAAGGGAACTGGAACCCACATGTAGAATACACAATCAAAACAGCAGAGACTGCAATGTAAATGCGCAAAAGGCTTTGCGGAAGAAATTGGGGCCTGAAGCCGATTAGGCCTCATAAATTTATGGAACGTCTTTAAACCGTCCGCTGTGCTCAATTTCATAAAAAACCTAAGGATAGAGAATTAAGGAACCATTGGGGTAAGCACAATAGATCCTTTGTGGTCGCGGTGCGCATCATTCCCACCTTTAATAATAATAATAATAATAGTACTCATGTCCCCGTTAGCACACATACCAAATTTCATCAAGATAGCTCGACGCAGGTCATTTCTATATATAACATATTTGGGTCATGGTCTATCTCGACTGGTTTTGGGTATTACACACAACCACACAAACGCAATATACCTCCGGTATAAAAATGAGAGCTCTGGCTGATATGAAAACACTTCGGAGTACATCAGTGAATCGATGTTTTTTTTTTTTTTTTGAAACGGTTTACACTCACCTTTCTAGCACCCTCGTAAAACGTTCTGGACATTCAACATGTTTGTTATCCCATAGGCAATGGTGTTGTGTCATTGATTCGTCATAGACGAGACCTGTGGGTTTCGGCAACATGGTGTGCGCAAGAACTGCCTAAATGTCGAAAAAAATTCCATTTAAAAAACAAAAAAATTTTTTAAATAAATGAAATTAAATCATTAAGATTTATTTAATTTATTGACTTTATATTCTAGAAGAGATATCAGAGCACCACGATAATAAGGACCATCAGTTAATAATAAAAAATTGTGTTTAAAAAAAAGCCCGTTTAATTAGAAAAAATGGTGTAAAGTATACAATTTTGGTCCTTTATAAATTACTTCTTTAATTTTTATTTAAATTACTCACATTTTTGTAAATATCCTTGTCGACAATGTCCAATACGTCGCTGTGGTCCGTTTGATATTTTAACAATTTCTCTGTCCAAGTTGTTGTCTTTATATTCTAGAAGATAACAATATGACAAGGACTTAAAATTAAGTTAAATAAAAGCTTTTAAAAGTTTTTTTTTTTTTTCAAAAAATAATTGGAAAGTGAATATTTTTTGTCCTTTACATGTTGGTTCCTTTTTTAAATGTTTATTTCTAATTACTCACATTTTCGAAAATATCCTTGACGTTTGTGTCCTGCTGTTCGCTTTGGGCCGCTTGCATTTTTAACAATTTCGCTTTCCGTTTAGCTTCTAAAAGTGCCGCGCTCGGCTTTCGGTTTAGCACTACATTCGAGTTGATCGTGGCGCGAGCTTTTATTTAACCCTTGTTTCCGTGTAACAGCCGAAGAACTCTGTGTAAATAAAGTTGAATGAAATAGATAAAAGTAAAAACAAACAAAAAGAGAGGAAAATCTTAATCCATGCCGATCTATTTTTAACTTGCAATCAGAGTTTTTTCTAGTTCACTGTTAAGCAAATTATACGACTGTATGGTATAAGGCAATAGTTTTCGGAAATCGCCCTCCCTGGCAGCCTTTTTGCCGAAAACTAGATTTAAAAAAATAGAGCAGTTTTTATATCACAAAATAGAATGTAATTTTTTTAAGTGTGTACCAAAAAAAAGGAACTAAATATTATTTTTAGGGCAACAGAAAAGTAGGAAGAATAATTTCAATGAGAAATCTGTTCGTTCTTGGAGCTTTGTCTATTTAAGAAAATTCTGATCTAGGATTTAAGAAGTTGTGTGAATCTTCTATGAGCCTTAATTATGACTCATTGGTAAAGGTTGTAAATTATATATGTATATTGGTTTTTCAACAATCGAAATCATATATCTAGGTGTTGAATTTAAATATTCGTGGGTAGAATAGAAACCGACAATAGTTGGAATCAGATTTGAAATAAATACCCCCCGTGTCAACCACTATCGCAATCAATTTGCTACTTTCGAATGACTTTGACATTTGCTTTCGCGTTACAGAGTGCTTAAAATGCGATCGAGAAAGGGGAAAAATTGAAATTACAGAGTACTGAATGCCCGAATTTGCGAAATCTCCGTTACGAAAAGCGATACAGAGTGACCCACCAGCTTTAGTTTCGGTGTTATAGAAACAGACTATTCAACTTGAAGCCGGTTTGATTTTTGAAGTCATGTTTTGTATCTTTTCAGATGTCACAGAAACAGATTTATCAATTTGATTGATTGATTTAAATCGGAAAGCCTTTAGTTGACAGAATTGGTCGACAGATTGCGTGCTGACTTCTTCGCGACTAGTTTTTGATTAGAAATGTAAGTAAATGGGCTGCGGTAGCTCCAGCGGATTGCTCTTATCCTTTAATAGATATTTTCGATACAATTGTCGAAATGAATCTTTTTTTCGCAAGACTGGTAAATTTTGTAAAACGGGGCGCAGCCGTTGATTATTCAACAACTTTTCAATACAATAATCAAGAAGTGTTCTTTAAAAAAAAACCCCATACCTTTTGTTCAATGAAATAAAGATCAACAAAGCTTTTAAATATGTACATATTTCAATAAAAATCAAACGATTTAATGTTGGATTGATCCCATTTTAATAACTTTATTGGATATATAGAATTCCCTATTCACTTATATTACAATTTTCTTTTAAATATTGAATATCTATAAAATCTTGTACATTCATAACATTCAAATCAAATATTAATAATTATTTATTTTGCCTTAGTAATAAAAATTGATTATCATTTTATACGCAGCATTGGCGTTTTTTCCAGTTGTGCGCTGTAAATTCCGCATATTTTTCGGTTTCAAGTAAAAACACAAAAATACTATGTGTCATATGTTTACAAACCGAAGCTAGATACATATATAAATATTAACAATTACAGAGTAACAATCCACACATACCTACTTTGTTCGGATTAATTAGTTTTATTACACGCATAACAAGAGAATTTACGTTTACATAACTATTCAAAGAAAGATATACGAAAGATTACAACTCATATATATTGAAAATCACTTTTTAAAAAACAATCAAAACATTTCGATAACGTAAAATAAGAAAATCTCTAGTTTGTCAATAAATAGAGTACCAATTTTTCATATAAACAACAAATCAATGGCCAAAGATATTGTACTAAATAGTCAAAAACTCGTCGCAATGGCGGGAAAAGCGTGCAAAGATAATTTCGTATTGCTTCGAAGTACGACAGCGAAATGTCATTTGCCATCATTTGTTTCAAGTTTAATGTAAATTTTTCCATCACTCGATCCACTCGCTCCAAATTGATTTCCGACATCCTCGTCGTCACTATCGCTCGAATTCGAATGCTCTTCGCCATATGTCCAGACCATGTCTACGCCAAATTTATGACGATGTGCTAAATTTTTGTAAGCGTGAAGTTTACGATTATCAATGTACGCTTGGCATGGATAGCACCATACGGATAAATCACTAAAACTTAATGCTAAGGGATGCGTTGTCGCAAAATGATGCAACAGCATATGTTCCATAATATAACGACCGCAGAGTACCTTCAAACAGCATAAGCAAATCCAGTTTTCCTCTTTTGAAGTGCAATCCTCACATGGCGATCTTGTATTTATTGCTGTTTTCAAAAATAAAAATTTAAACGATTGAGATTTAATTTAACATTAAGTAGTACTTCATTTATTTCAATGCATGTCTAAAATCAGTAAAGCATTCTTTCCAATAACGCCGAAATTCCTGCAAATAACACTATTTATGAATTTTTCTCTTTTTTTTAATGCTTAAAGGTCTACAGAATCTTATTTTCTTCATCGATCTCAAAACTATGTATGAAAATGTTTTTCAAGGGGAATCAAAAAACAGGGTTCGAAAGGCTGTCTGCCAAACAGCCAAAGCACCAAAAATATAGCTGTGGCTTCGGCTGCTCCTGTGTAAATTTCAACAGCTCAGCTACAGCAGCAGCTTCAAAATAAAATCAATGAGCTGAGGCTGTGTAATTTTCGCATGTAAAGTATGTTTTCATGTGTTGAATATTTGCAGAAATTTATGCACTATTGGAAACCAGGCAAAAAGCCGGCTTATGAAAGTTGCTCCTTATGAAGCAAAACCTCAAAAAATAAAACAAAGTAACACTTTCCACTGAGTGAAGCAGGAGCTATTAATATCATAGATATAACAATATACTAATTTACAGAATTGACTACAACAGAAAAATCTGCAATGAAAAATAGTAAAGTAGAAGCATGCAACTATTATGAAACGTCTATGGCAGAGGAATATTTTGGCAAATACAAATAAAAATTCAATCATACATATATATAAAAAAAAAAAAAGCATCTACATTGTAAAGTCTTGATTCAAAATCCGACTGCATATCTTCTTAATCCTATTTAGAACTATGTACAGCATTTATCGAAAGGAGTCCAGAAACTAGTAAGCAACATAGAAGATATTAGAACACATATAATGAATAAAACGTAAAATAAAGGGAAAACAAGAAAATATAGGTAATCGAAATGACCGACCAAGGCGGACATTGCTTACTCTTTGGCAGATCTGATATAGGATGCAAATTTTCATTTGTAAGATGTGGACATGTCTTTAAGGGGACAACGGCGAACATTTCGCTATTTTGCAGAGCCTGTACGTTAAGTGCACCAATTTACGAAGAGAAGATAAATAAATTTCGTTAGTGGTTTAATATCTCTCACAAACGAAAATGGGATGTTGTTAATTTACCTCGAGATT
This sequence comes from Chlorops oryzae, assembly GCA_020466095.1. NCBI lineage: Eukaryota > Metazoa > Arthropoda > Insecta > Diptera > Chloropidae > Chlorops > Chlorops oryzae. Next base: position 40,738,241 of record CM035808.1, read on the forward strand.
CTCTGTTAAAAACTCTGTTAAAGTTTTAACTTTTACCTTCGGCTTACTGCCACTGGATTCGTTCGAGATAGGTGCTGTTACATTGCCAACATCGATTCCAGCTGCTGCATCCGCATCATCTCGTGATATAATTAAATTTTTCATAGTAGCAGTAAGAAAATCCTCATTATTATTGATGCCACCGATTCCAATGCCGCTACTTTTCGCATCTTCACAGCAGCTACTCAAGTCTCCACTAATGCCATTAACCTCTGGAAGACGTTTATTGAATGCAAGACTCTTCCAATATTGAGTTTGAACATCCAAACAGGTACGTAGCGTTTCCAAGCAATTGATGTAAGCGGCTGTAGGTGTTTTGGAAGCGTTCGTATTCACTTGAATTGATGGCAAGGGATCGCCAAGTAATGACTTTGAACACAACGTCATTGAATACGCGATGGATTGGAAATTGTAACCACCTTCTAGACACATTATCACGCGTCCATTTGCCAACGACGTTAGCCAATGTGTGAACAGACCGTAAGCCTCTGGTGTCACTTTGCATCCACCGAGTGGATCACCAATAGCAGCATCAAATCCTGCTGATATTAAAACTAATTCGGGATTGAATTCATATGCGATGGGCATAACTAACTGTTGGAATGCCAGCATATATTCGAAGTCGCCCATTCCTTTTTTATTCCATGGAATGTTGACATTGAATCCAACTCCATCGCCTTTCCCGACAAAATCATAATTTGATTCTTTCGTTCTTGGAAAGAATGTCATATTATCATAGCGATGTATGCTGACATAGAGCACTTTTGGATTCGATTCAAAGATTTGTTGTGTGCCATTTCCATGATGAACATCCCAATCAACGATGAGAACACTTTTATCAAAAAATAAAAATATAAAAAGAAAAAAGTTCAATTTGAAATCCTTAAAATCCCTTTGCTGGTCACTCACCGACTAAGTTTATAGTCCCTAATTGCATATTGTGCGGCAATCGCAACATTATTGAATATACAAAAACCTTGAGGAGCTTCTGTCAACGCATGATGTCCTGGCGGTCTGACAATGCACACACCGCTTCGCGCCTCGCCTTTAAGTACTTTGTCGACAACTTGGAGTACAGAACCTGCAGCTAGCGTTGCACAATCGAATGTTTTCGGGTGGAAATAAACGGAAACAAATTTAGAAGCGGCATCTTGTAGCTCATCCTTGTCTCCTAACCGTCTTATGAAGTTCACATGGGAACGTGTATGTGCGAGGCAGATTTCATCAGTCGTTGCTATACGCGTGCCTAATCTTTCCATTCGTGCGAGTAGATCATATTCTTGATGCATTTCAAAAATACGTTTTATCCGTCCTGGCTGTTCTGGGTGAGCATTATCAAACAGATTCGCATGTTGCATCATTTGATCATCGTAGACATAGCAGACGCGTTGCTTTGGCATGCTAAGCTTTGTTCCTGCAAGACAGAAAGAAGAAAACCAAATCAAATTTTATAGCCATTCGTTCGATTGAAGCTATCACCAATTTTCCTACCAATTTTCAATAATCTCAGTCGCGATGCATTGCGTGCAATAACATCGCGAGGAAGTTGCGGTGCTGTATTACGTGTTGGAAAACGTGCTGGCAGTGGTGGTCCTCCAATGAAACGCCTTGTTACTTTATGCAGATTCGATTGAGGATTCACATTGTTAAGTTCTTCCATTGTATAGGTTGGTTGCACTTGCAAACATTTCCAATACTGCCGATGTGTGTAAATGCAATTCAAAATAGTCTCTTGCACTTCAGAGCATGGTAGACCCACATTATTAACTAAATTCGGACATGGATGTCCCAACAAAGCACGTAATGTTAAAGCCGCTCCTTCGGCCAATGAGTCTAAGCAATATCCACCCTCGAGGACGACCGCTAGACGTGATTCTGCCATTTTCAAAAATGGATTTAATAAATGCGGATAAAACGCAGGCGTAACTTCCATTTCGCCTTCTGGACAGCCCAGTGCTGCATCAAAGCCGGCAGAGACGATAATTAACTCGGGCTGATATTCAATTGCCACAGGTATTAGAATTTGTTGAAAGATTGCCAAGTAATCACCATTACCACAACCGGTGCGATTAAGTGGTATATTGAAGTTGTAACCCATTCCATCGCCATAACCGATTGCATCATAGTCTGATTCTTTGAGGTTTGGCCAGTAAGTACCATGCTCAAAACGATGTATCGAGAAATATAGAACTCTAATTTTGTGAATAGATGAGATGATTGTTTTTTTATAATAGTGCTCCAAAAATTCTGAATTTCCTGAACGAACCTTGGATCGTTATAAAAAAATCGTTGCGTACCCTGTCCATGATGTACATCCCAGTCAATGATAATGATTCTCTTTAATTTAAGTATGTCCAGCGCATATTGGGCAGCGATTGCAACATTATTGAAGAAACAGTAGCTAAAGAAGATGGATGGATGGAATTTTTCGAACCCATTAAGAAACTATACTTTTCTCATCGATCCAAATTCAGTTTTACCCATTGAGTTCTGCTTTCATCGCATCATGTCCCGGTGGTCGAACAATAGCCATGCCATTTTGTACATTTCCACTAACTATTTGCTCAACAAGATCAACGGTTGAACCAACTGCTAAGAGCGACAATTCGAAGGTTGACTGAAAAGGAATTTTTTCTTTCCGTTAGATTTTTAAATGAAATAGTTCAGTTTATAGAATCTTTTTACAGGATGTATATATATGGAGTCGAAACGTGAACTCAAGTCTTCCAGCAATGCTTCGTCTTGCACGCCTGATGTCTTCTCTAGCATTTGATAATGCTCCTCACTATGCAGCATCAAAACTTCATCTTTTGTTGCCCGGCGGGATGGAATGGAAACGCATTTGTCCACTAAATTCAGTTCGCGACATCTGAAGATAGGAAGAAAATTTTAGGTAAGGATTTCATCAAAAGAGTTTGGAATAAAACAATCTTATTCTTCAAAAAATTTGGAGAAAAAAGGCTTAAAAAAATACTGCAATCAACACTGTGATGGTCACATCCAGAAATTTGAATTTAGTTCACAGAAATGTTACTGATAATTGAAAAAACGGATGTGATTCTCAAGGGTATCAATTTTATAGATCGTTGAATAACAGTTAGGCGCTGAACGAATATGATTTCAGTTCAGAATGGCAATTAATGCTATTTCCAAAAATTGTAAAAGTGGGCGTGACAGAAGGTCGTCGCAATAATCTGTCTGTTTAAAAATATATTCAAACATATATAGCTAACCCTTGATCTGTTTCGGGTATTTGTATTGTCACGTACGTCTGACTATAACACCCTTAATTGTTTTTATTAGATCTTAGACCACATCCTCGAAAATAACTATTCGGACTTATTATGGCAGTCGCCGGATTTGACTGAATATAACAACTCTTCACCTGTTATTTCCGCAATAAATCTCATTTGTCTTCTATTTGCATGTTTTGAATTTCGCGGTTTTATGACATCAACAAGTGCACATTATCTTTGATTTTAATACCTAGCAGAAAGCAAGTGGTTGAATTTCGCTTTGGCGATATCGTTTCAATATACCCAAGTAGAAGGTATGTCAACAGTTATCTACCAATGTCTATAGCGTCTCTACATTGCAGGGGCTAGAAAAACAATGTGGACAACGGTTAAATCATTTTTGTATCAATATGTCATGCAGCAGTTGCCAGATCGTTTCGTTTTTCTGTGCTCTGTTGACATTCCATACCATGCCCATACTAAATGTCTATAGGAGATTGCCTTGCTAGGGGCATAGCAAGTCGCTATTCATGTTGAAAATCCGATAGAGACACGGCACCGTGGCACAGTAGAATTTTAATGGAAAAGTCAATTTTTCGACTATTGCCTTTCAAAGATATAGTGTGTACAGAGGCTTGAAAATTTGCATATTCTTTAGTTCCGTGGATAAGGAAGGAACTTTTGTTAATGCATTTTGAATGATATTATTATGATTTTAATATAGCACCTAATTTTTATTAATAAGGCTTAACAGGCTGGCTAACGTAACTGGCTAAATAAATGTGTATGAGCGACACAAAATAGCCCTAAAAATGAAGGGATTGATATTTTCGTTAGAGAAAAAAATAGAACTACATCGAGCTACATTGTCTGACTACAAAATGAAATTGAAGGTAAGGGTCTGCTTTTTTAATTTCAACAATTCCAATTCAATTGCAAATTTTAATTTTCTTAACAAAGATATACATACATGGTGTCCAGGCAACACATTTTATATCGGAAAAAGAAAAATTTTTGAAAATTTCTAAGTTTTTTAAAATAATATTTCAAAATACATACATACATACAAAACTCATCAATTTTTAAAGAGCTATAACTTAACAACGGTACATTTTAGGCAAGTGGTGCAAGAACAAAAAACAAAGCCCTTGACAGTAGGTATCGCGTTTTAAAAATATGCAAAAAGTTGCCCGGACACCCTGTATACAGTCGCGTCGGTATGATTATTTTCATGGGTGCGCTCACTAAAACAAATTTTGACAATTTTTGCCTTGCTTTGCTAGCTGGCACTAGGATTTGGTGCCATAGTCCAAACTTCGTTCATACGTTGCCGTGCGCATCCTTTTCAAAAATGACAAGTAAGGGTGTTATAATCAGGCGGGCCTGACAATAAAATACCCGACACAGACACACATGCTAAAATATTTTTGAAACGCGCCCAAAAAACAGGACCATTAACAAAGACTATTTACGAGGGCTTTAAAGCCCTAAGGGGCCCCATATACCGACTTTTTTTCAATAACCTTATCAAACCCGCCCCTTTGACACGCCCTATATTCCAAATTTTTGGAATTCTACACGCTCAAATTTTAAACTGCATTAAAATATTTCGAAACATTCCGATTTTGGGGCAATTTTGCGATTTTTGTGACGCCCTAGTACTAGAGGTACCCTTAATAACGGACCACTCAAGAAAATGGGGGTGATGTTTATGGCTTCAAAGGAAGCAAACGTGCCAACTTTCGTTCAATTCTTATTTGAATTTCGGGAGTAGACGACAATTTTTGAAAAACGCCGTTTTGCCACACCCAATATTCCAATCATTGGGAAATCATTTTATTTGCCTTCGAATGTGTTAAAATGTCAAATTTCATCACAATATCTTGCAAAACTCCGGTTTTAGAGCAGTTTTCGTGATTTTCTTAACAGACCCTAGTGCTGGAGGTACCCCCAAAAATGGTCCGATCAGGTCCATTCTCGAACTTGCTCTTACTTATGTCCATGTGAGCAGGCATTACAAATTTCATCCAGATAGCTCAACTCCTTCGATAAGAAAACTGTATACAGACAGACAGACGGACGGACATGACTAAATCGAATCTCCTGGTGACGCTGATCATTTCTATATATATTTTGGTCATGGTCTATCTCGACTGGTTCTGATTTTACACACAACCACACAAACGCAATATACCCTTGACACAGAGTGTTTCCGGTATAAAAATTGATACAGAATTCATGAAAGATAAGATATGTATATATATTTTGATGGGAAAGCGCAAGGGTGGTGGGTGTACTGTGGATCTAAAAATTCTAAGTTAAAAAGAAAAAAAATGAGCTAACTCGTAGCTTTAAAAAAATTAATTATGAATATGAATTCACAAATCATTTTTTGAAAGCTGAATTATGAACTATAATTTTTAGGTCTGTTCCCGTACTGCACGAAACTGCTCAATTTTGTCCAATTTTCATACAACTTTCACTTAAGAATATTGGGGAGTTTTGGACAGTTTCGTGCCTTTTAACTCACAATTCATTAGATCGAGTTTTGGATTGAAATCTTTAAAATGAAATTCGAAAGGCTGAAATTTTGACTTATATGTACATTAGGCTTATGACTATTTTTTAGAATCATTTTTACATGGTACCACACGATAGATAACGTTGTAAAAATAACATTTGAAATAGTTTTGGAGGCTTTGATGACAAAAACCTTTCCCACCGCAAGCAATGAAGTTGTTCTAGGAGTAAAATTTTAGTGTTTTTCCGACTTAACTTTCGAAGCAGGCATTTTAGGTAGGTGAAATGTTCGTGAGACCTATATTATTTTTTAAATATGCATCTTTTTGTCATACGACATTAAGCTCTATCTCTGCGATACAAACCACTCTCAATACAAATTTAGTTTTTTTTATAAATTTTTTGGAATCTATTTATTGTAAGTAATGAATTTCAAATTTAGAGTACTAGGTGTTTTATACAATGGAAATATATCCTGGATAACTTTTATGGCGCGTTCTGCGCATATGTTGCTACGTTGCTGGTTTAAAATTGCTGATTCTTCAAGTATCCAGTGTTTTAAGAGGCAGGCGTGTGCCGTTTCAAATGCGATAAGGGATCGCTCCAAAGAAGAAAAATCATCTTTATGAAAGCAGTGATTAGAAAACCAAATATCGTACCATGCGCCACATATAAACTTGCAAATTGGAAGAAGTTCAGTTTGGTATTTTGGAATAAGAATAAAAGCTAATATGGCATATATGGCTCTAGAATTCCAACGAGCATTGCTTATCCAAGGCAAGTGTTCGAAATTGATAAATGGAAACTCGTTGAGGTTTTCATAGTGTCTGAATGCAGCGCCAAGCTCAAACAAATAGTGCATATCGTCGCGACATTTAATGTTATCCATTTTCAATCTTTGATTATTTTGTTCGTAATTCTTTTTAAGATGGTCGTAAGTTGTTTTCAGTTCCGATACAAAATTGTATGAAATATTTGGAGACGAATGACGAGGACAACGAAAAATTTTCAAATCAAAGCCATCTATATACCCAACCCAAAATACTTCAATGTACTATTTAAATTTTTTTTTTTTTTTTAATTTTGTATTGGAAGTGATCTAAAACGGCAAGATAGCGCTTTGTGTTGTAAGAAAAAAATATAGCTGACTAGAAAATATTGAGGGTTCCTCATAGTGATTAACTCTCTAACCAAAGGTTAACCCACATTTTATAAGAACAAGGTTTTAGGAAAATCAACTTTTTGACTGTAACTTGTAAAAAAATGCAAAATAGACTATTAACATCTATGGAAGAAATTTGTATTCGTTAAAAATAATAGGGGTCGCCCAACATTTGACAAGCACAAGATCACTAATTTAAGAACTATTTGACAAAAACTCCGAAATTCATCAATAACTTCATTGCTTGCGGTGGGGAAGGTTTTTGTCATCAAAGCCTCCAAAACTATTTCAAATGTAATTTTTACAACGTTATCTATCGTGTGGTACCATGTAAAAATGATTCTAAAAATTAGTCATAAGCCTAATGTACATACATATGTACATTGTTCAAGCTTTATCTAAATTATCTACTTAAGACGTCTCATTTGTATTTTATTGCTGGACCGTTTTAGAATGTTAACTTCTTTTTTTTTTATTGCTTTAGTTAAATTTTATCTTAGTAAGCCTTCTTGCCTGCTTTACTACACAAAAAGAGGCGTCCCAGCCATTGCCAAACATTATCTTCAAAATCTGCTCGAGCAGTCTTTCTCTGGCGCATATTCCAGAAGTGTGGAGAGCAGTCAAAGTGGTCAATATTCCCACACATAGGATGGTTGATAAACAGGAGCATCCCAAATCCTGCGGACCCATAAGTTTAGTGTAATTTCTTATTAAAATTTCTGGAAAAGCTTATTGATAGCTACACAAGGATCAGGCACGTACGCAGGGTGGATCGATGGAGCGGGGGGATCAGTTGAATCAGGGTGCTCTAAACAACACATCACTCGAGGCCATAGTTCGAGTGCTGGAAAACTTTCCACTGTTCGGATCCACCGATCCTAACAGTGTGAATCGGATCCATGTTAGGAAACAGAAAAATTCGGTCCAGCATTGGGGGAACGCGTGTCGCTGCCAAAATGGCGAAAGGGTGTCCACAAGCGGTAGTAATATCTTCTCTAGAATGGTGCTTAGTAATAGATGAATTGAATGTACTACTAGCGAATCAATGATTCGAAGTGGTAGCGAACTCTAATGATCTGGCAGTCGATCCTGTCTGACTTGATGCAAATGGCGCTGCTATTAATTCAAATCTAGGGTGAAAATGAAGGTTTATCTGTGTATCCAAATTTATCCAATGTAATACCTAAATATTTAGGGGCAATATTGGAAAATAAAGGGAACTGGAACCCACATGTAGAATACACAATCAAAACAGCAGAGACTGCAATGTAAATGCGCAAAAGGCTTTGCGGAAGAAATTGGGGCCTGAAGCCGATTAGGCCTCATAAATTTTGGAACGTCTTTAAACCGTCCGCTGTGCTCAATTTCATAAAAAGCCTAAGGATAGAGAATTAAGGAACCATTGTCCCCGTTAGCACACATACCAAATTTCATCAAGATAGCTCGACGCAGGTCATTTCTATATATATTTGGGTCATGGTCTATCTCGACTGGTTTTGGGTATTACACACAACCACACAAACGCAATATACCTTGGGTATAAAAATGAGACCTCTGGCTGATATGAAAACACTTCGGAGTACATCAGTGAATCGATGTTTTTTTTTTTTTTTGAAACGGTTTACACTCACCTTTCTAGCACCCTCGTAAATCGTTCTGGACATTCAACATTTTTGTTATCCCAAAGGCAATGGTGTTGTGTCATTGATTCGTCATAGACGAGACCTGTGGGTTTCAACAACATGGTGTGCGCAAGAACTGCCTAAAGTCGAAAAAAATTCCATTAAAAAAAAAAAAAAATTTTTTTTAAATAAATGAAATTAAATCATTAAGATTTATTTAATTTATTGACTTTATATTCTAGAAGAGATATCAGAGCACCACGATAATAAGGACCATCAGGTAATAATAAAAAATTGTGTTTAAAAAAAAGCCCGTTTAATTAGAAAAAATGGTGTAAAGTATACAATTTTGGTCCTTTATAAATTACTTCTTTAATTTTTATTTAAATTACTCACATTTTTGTAAATATCCTTGTCGACAATGTCCAATACGTCGCTGTGGTCCGTTTGATATTTTAACAATTTCTCTGTCCAAGTTGTTGTCTTTATATTCTAGAAGATAACAATATGACAAGGACTTAAAATTAAGTTAAATAAAAGCTTTTAAAAGTTTTTTTTTTTTTCAAAAAATAATTGGAAAGTGAATATTTTTTGTCCTTTACATGTTGGTTCCTTTTTTAAATGTTTATTTCTAATTACTCACATTTTCGAAAATATCCTTGACGATTGTGTCCTGCTGTTCGCTTTGGGCCGCTTGCATTTTCAACAATTTCACTTTCCGTTTAGCTTCTAAAAGTGCCGCGCTCGGCTTTCGGTTTAGCACTACATTCGAGTTGATCGTGGCGCGAGCTTTTATTTAACCCTTGTTTCCGTGTAACAACCGAAGAACTCTGTGTAAATAAAGTTGAATGAAATAGATAAAAGTAAAAACAAACAAAAAGAGAGGAAAATCTTAATCCATGCCGATCTATTTTTAACTTGCAATCAGAGTTTTTTCTAGTTCACTGTTAAGCAAATTATACGACTGTATGGTATAAGGCAATAGTTTTCGGAAATCGCCCTCCCTGGCAGCCTTTTTGCCGAAAACTAGATTTTAAAAAATAGAGCAGTTTTTATATCACAAAATAGAATGTAATTTTTTTAAGTGTGTACCAAAAAAAAAGGAACTAAATATTATTTTTAGGGCAACAGAAAAGTAGGAAGAATAATTTCAATGAGAAATCTGTTCGTTCTTGGAGCTTTGTCTATTTAAGAAAATTCTGATCTAGGATTTAAGAAGTTGTGTGAATCTTCTATGAGCCTTAATTATGACTCATTGGTAAAGGTTGTAAATTATATATGTATATTGGTTTTTCAACAATCGAAATCATATATCTAGGTGTTGAATTTAAATATTCGTGGGTAGAATAGAAACCGACAATAGTTGGAATCAGATTTGAAATAAATACCCCCCGTGTCAACCACTATCGCAATCAATTTGCTACTTTCGAATGATTTTGACATTTGCTTTCGCGTTACAGAGTGCTTAAAATGCGATCGAGAAAGGGGAAAAATTGAAATTACAGAGTACTGAATGCCCGAATTTGCGAAATGTCCGTTACGAAAAGCGATACAGAGTGACCCACCAGCTTTAGTTTAGGTGTTATAGAAACAGACTATTCAACTTGAAGACGGTTTGATTTTTGAAGTCAGTTTTGTATCTTTTCAGATGTCACAGAAACAGATTTATCAATTTGATTGATTGATTTAAATCGGAAAGCCTTTAGTTGACAGAATTGGTCGACAGATTGCGTGCTGACTTCTTCGCGACTAGTTTTTGATTAGAAATGTAAGTAAATGGGCTGCGGTAGCTCCAGCGGATTGCTCTTATCCTTTAATAGATATTTTCGATACAATTGTCGAAATGAATCTTTTTTTCGCAAGACTGGTAAATTTTGTAAAACGGGGCGGAGCCGTTGATAATTCAACAACTTTTCAATACAATAATCAAGAAGTGTTCTTTAAAAAAAAAACCCATACCTTTTGTTCAATCAAATAAGATCAACAAAGCTTTTAAATATGTACATATTTCAATAAAAATCAAACGATTTAATGTTGGATTGATCCCATTTTAATAACTTTATTGGATATATAGAATTCCCTATTCACTTATATTACAATTTTCTTTTAAATATTGAATATCTATAAAATCTTGTACATTCATAACATTCAAATCAAATATTAATAATTATTTATTTTGCCTTTGTAATAAAAATTGATCATTTTATACGCAGCATTGGCGTTTTTTCCAGTTGTGCGCTGTAAATTCCGCATATTTTTCGGTTTCAAGTAAAAACACAAAAATACTATGTGTCATATGTTTACAAACCGAAGCTAGATACATATATAAATATTAACAATTACAGAGTAACAATCCACACATACCTACTTTGTTCGGATTAATTAGTTTTATTACACGCATAACAAGAGAATTTACGTTTACATAACTATTCAAAGAAAGATATACGAAAGATTACAACTCATATATATTGAAAATCACTTTTTAAAAAACAATCAAAACATTTCGATAACGTAAAATAAGAAAATCTCTAGTTTGTCAATAAATAGAGTACCAATTTTTCATATAAACAACAAATCAATGGCCAAAGATATTGTACTAAATAGTCAAAAACTCGTCGCAATGGCGGGAAAAGCGTGCAAAGATAATTTCGTATTGCTTCGAAGAGTACGACAGCGTAATGTCATTTGCCATCATTTGTTTCAAGTTTAATGTAAAATTTTCCATCACTCGATCCACTCGCTCCAAATTGATTTCCGACATCCTCGTCGTCACTATCGCTCGAATTCGAATGCTCTTCGCCATATGTCCAGACCATGTCTACGCCAAATTTATGACGATGTGCTAAATTTTTGTAAGCGTGAAGTTTACGATTATCAATGTACGCTTGGCATGGATAGCACCATACGGATAAATCACTAAAACTTAATGCTAAGGGATGCGTTGTCGCAAAATGATGCAACAGCATATGTTCCATAATATAACGACCGCAGAGTACCTTCAAACAGCATAAGCAAATCCAGTTTTCCTCTTTTGAAGTGCAATCCTCACATGGCGATCTTGTATTTATTGCTGTTTTCAAAAATAAAAATTTAAACGATTGAGATTTAATTTAACATTAAGTAGTACTTCATTTATTTCAATGCATGTCTAAAATCAGTAAAGCATTCTTTCCAATAACGCCGAAATTCCTGCAAATAACACTATTTATGAATTTTCTCTAAAAATATGTCTTTTTTTTAATGCTTAAAGGTCTACAGAATCTTATTTTCTTCATCGATCTCAAAACTATGTATGAAAATGTTTTCCAAGGGGAATCAAACAACAGGGTTCGAAAGGCTGTCTGCCAAACAGCCAAAGCACCAAAAATATAGCTGTGGCTTCGGCTGCTCCTGTGTAAATTTCAACAGCTCAGCTACAGCAGCAGCTTCAAAATAAAATCAATGAGCTGAAGCTAAGCTGAGCTGAGGCTGTGTAATTTTCGCATGTAAAGTATGTTTTCATGTGTTGAATATTTGCAGAAATTTATGCACTATTGGAAACCAGGCATAAAGCCGGCTTATGAAAGTTGCTCCTTATGAAGCAAAACCTCAAAAAAAAAAACAAAAAATAAAACAAAGTAACACTTTCCACTGAGTGAAGCAGGAGCTATTAATATCATAGATATAACAATATACTAATTTACAGAATTGACTACAACAGAAAAATCTGCAATGAAAAATAGTAAAGTAGAAGCATGCAACTATTATGAAACGTCTATGGCAGAGGAATATTTTGGCAAATACAAATAAAAATTCAATCATACATATATAAAAAAAAAAGCATCTACATTGTAAAGTCTTGATTCAAAATCCGACTGCATATCTTCTTAATCCTATAAGAACTATGTACAGCATTTAACGAAAGGAGTCCAGAAACTAGTAAGCAACATAGAAGATATTAGAACACATATAATGAATAAAACGTAAAATAAAGGGAAAACAAGAAAATATAGGTAATCGAAATGACCGACCAAGGCGGACATTGCTTACTCTTTGGCAGATCTGATATAGGATGCAAATTTTCATTTGTAAGATGTGGACATGTCTTTAAGGGGACAACGGCGAACATTTCGCTATTTTGCAGAGCCTGTACGTTAAGTGCACCAATTTACGAAGAGAAGATAAATAAATTTCGTTAGTGGTTTAATATCTCTCACAAACGAAAATGGGATGTTGTTAATTTACCTCGAGATTCTCTGTTAAAAACTCTGTTAAAGTTTTAACTTTTACCTTCGGCTTACTGCCACTGGATTCGTTCGAGATAGGTGCTGTTACATTGCCAACATCGATTCCAGCTGCTGCATCCGCATCATCTCGTGATATAATTAAATTTTTCATAGTAGCAGTAAGAAAATCCTCATTATTATTGATGCCACCGATTCCAATGCCGCTACTTTTCGCATCTTCACAGCAGCTACTCAAGTCTCCACTAATGCCATTAACCTCTGGAAGACGTTTATTGAATGCAAGACTCTTCCAATATTGAGTTTGAACATCCAAACAGGTACGTAGCGTTTCCAAGCAATTGATGTAAGCGGCTGTAGGTGTTTTGGAAGCGTTCGTATTCACTTGAATTGATGGCAAGGGATCGCCAAGTAATGACTTTGAACACAACGTCATTGAATACGCGATCGATTGGAAGTTGTAACCACCTTCTAGACACATTATCACGCGTCCATTTGCCAACGACGTTAGCCAATGTGTGAACAGGCCGTAAGCCTCTGGTGTCACTTTGCATCCACCGAGTGGATCACCAATAGCAGCATCAAATCCTGCTGATATTAAAACTAATTCGGGATTGAATTCATATGCGATGGGCATAACTAATTGTTGGAATGCCAGCATATATTCGAAGTCGCCCATTCCTTTTTTATTCCATGGAATGTTGACATTGAATCCAACTCCATCGCCTTTCCCGACAAAATCATAATTTGATTCTTTCGTTCTTGGAAAGAATGTCATATTATCATAGCGATGTATGCTGACATAGAGCACTTTTGGATTCGATTCAAAGATTTGTTGTGTGCCATTTCCATGATGAACATCCCAATCAACGATGAGAACACTTTTATCAAAAAATAAAAATATAAAAAGAAAAAAGTTCAATTTGAAATCCTTAAAATCCCTTTGCTGGTCACTCACCGACTAAGTTTATAGTCCCTAATTGCATATTGTGCGGCAATCGCAACATTATTGAATATACAAAAACCTTGAGGAGCTTCTGTCAACGCATGATGTCCTGGCGGTCTGACAATGCACACACCGCTTCGCGCCTCGCCTTTAAGTACTTTGTCGACAACTTGGAGTACAGAACCTGCAGCTAGCGTTGCACAATCGAATGTTTTCGGGTGGAAATAAACTGAAACAAATTTAGAAGCGGCATCTTGTAGCTCATCCTTGTCTCCTAACCGTCTTATGAAGTTCACATGGGAACGTGTATGTGCGAGGCAGATTTCATCAGTCGTTGCTATACGCGTGCCTAATCTTTCCATTCGTGCGAGTAGATCATATTCTTGATGCATTTCGAAAATACGTTTTATCCGTCCTGGCTGTTCTGGGTGAGCATTATCAAACAGATTCGCATGTTGCATCATTTGATCATCGTAGACATAGCAGACGCGTTGCTTTGGCATGCTAAGCTTTGTTCCTGCAAGACAGAAAGAAGAAAACCAAATCAAATTTTATAGCCATTCGTTCGATTGAAGCTATCACCAATTTTCCTACCAATTTTCAATAATCTCAGTCGCGATGCATTGCGTGCAATAACATCGCGAGGAAGTTGCGGTGCTGTATTACGTGTTGGAAAACGTGCTGGCAGTGGTGGTCCTCCAATGAAACGCCTTGTTACTTTATGCAGATTCGATTGAGGATTCACATTGTTAAGTTCTTCCATTGTATAGGTTGGTTGCACTTGCAAACATTTCCAATACTGCCGATGTGTGTAAATGCAATTCAAAATAGTCTCTTGCACTTCAGAGCATGGTAGACCCACAATATCAACTAAATTCGGACATGGATGTCCCAACAAAGCACGTAATGTTAAAGCCGCTCCTTCGGCCAATGAGTCTAAGCAATATCCACCCTCGAGGACGACCGCTAGACGTGATTCTGCCATTTTCAAAAATGGATTTAATAAATGCGGATAAAACGCAGGCGTAACTTCCATTTCGCCTTCTGGACAGCCCAGTGCTGCATCAAAGCCGGCAGAGACGATAATTAACTCGGGCTGATATTCAATTGCCACAGGTATTAGAATTTGTTGAAAGATTGCCAAGTAATCACCATTACCACAACCGGTGCGATTAAGTGGTATATTGAAGTTGTAACCTATTCCATCGCCATAACCGATTGCATCATAGTCTGATTCTTTGAGGTTTGGCCAGTAAGTACCATGCTCAAAACGATGTATCGAGAAATATAGAACTCTAATTTTGTGAATAGATGAGATGATTGTTTTTTTATAATAGTGCTCCAAAAATTCTGAATTTCCTGAACGAACCTTGGATCGTTATAAAAAAATCGTTGCGTACCCTGTCCATGATGTACATCCCAGTCAATGATAATGATTCTCTTCAATTTAAGTATGTCCAGCGCATATTGGGCAGCGATTGCAACATTATTGAAGAAACAGTAGCTAAAGAAGATGGATGGATGGAATTTTTCGAACCCATTAAGAAACTATACTTTTCTCATCGATCCAAATTCAGTTTTACCCATTGAGTTCTGCTTTCATCGCATCATGTCCCGGTGGTCGGACAATAGCCATGCCATTTTGTACATTTCCACTAACTATTTGCTCAACAAGATCAACGGTTGAACCAACTGCTAAGAGCGACAATTCGAAGGTCGACTGAAAAGGAATTTTTTCTTTCCGTTAGATTTTTAAATGAAATAGTTCAGTTTATAGAATCTTTTTACAGGATGTATATATATGGAGTCGAAACGTGAACTCAAGTCTTCCAGCAATGCTTCGTCTTGCACGCCTGATGTCTTCTCTAGCATTTGATAATGCTCCTCACTATGCAGCATCAAAACTTCATCTTTTGTTGCCCGGCGGGATGGAATGGAAACGCATTTGTCCACTAAATTCAGTTCGCGACATCTGAAGATAGGAAGAAAATTTTAGGTAAGGATTTCATCAAAAGAGTTTGGAATAAAAAATTAAAAAGGAAACATCACAAGAAAGTAAGAGTGAAAAAATAAACAAAAAATCTATCAATATATTATAATTAGACCACGTCCTCTAAAATAACTATGGCGAGTGTGTGATTAACTTTGAGGCTCATAGTATACAACCTAGTTTAAACTATTTGAAGGTTTGAATTTTCAAATCGTAGTCTTCAAGAAAGTTTAAGCGTTTCTTATTAATTTTATATGAAAATTTTTGAAAAATTCAAATAAATCAAAAGTATTTGATTGAGTTAAACTGGTATGAAGACTTAAAGAATGTTCGGAAATTTAAAATCTCGAAGCTCTTAAACCGAGTGGAACACTACGACTCCTAGTCTAGAAAAGCTGCTTGGAAGAAAGTTGACATTCCCTAGACAGCGTCTCATCATTCACATAAATTCAAAAGACATAATCGAATACACACAATGGGAATGGGTGCGAAGATTAATTTTGGTCTATTATGATTGTTTATTTGATAATATTATACCTCGAGCACTCGTATCTTTAGCCCAATATTTTTGTTCTAGATGCAACAGTTAAAAATATGACTCCTTCACTTGAATATTTTACATTTGATAAGCTGCAAGTCAATGACCATCATTTAAAATAAAGAACCGTCTTTATTATTTTGAAGTAAATATTTTGATACAAGGATTTCTCCTCCTCCTCGCATCAAATCTTTATGTATAATATATGAAGTAAAAATATTTGTATATTGATTCTTTGTTTTAATCAATTTCTGATTGCCGTTATCATAAAAAATTCGGCGCATGGAAACAATATTTCAAACGACGGCGACGATTTTTAATTGGAGACCGCAAATAACGGTTATTGCTAAAATATTCGCATCAAAAAATCGATGACTTATCAACCTCGTAGGTTTTTCGGGACAATAATTAGCTAGTTTTCACGATCTTTACGAAAATTACAAAAACATTTATTCTATGGCTTTTATTTTTTTCTTTAGAGAATAAGATTTGCTCTCCGAATTTAATTTTTCCTTAAGAGAGTAAAAATTACCATTTAACCTTGTCCAATAAATATTCAATAGTGGTGAGGGGGCCTATTGTATTCTCTGAAGTACTTTTATGTAAACTATCGTTCTAATGCTCGCAATGCTCTGACGGAATCATAAATATTTTGATTTTTTCCATATTCCTCGTAACTGTTACGGTCGCAGTTTTTAATGTAAAATAAATACGTTGTCTCAAAGCTGATTACAGATGCGCTTGGTTCAAGAACGCAAACAATTCAATTTGAACTCAGATTATCTTACATACCTCAACATAACTCGAATAATAAATAATAAAACCAATTAAATAGTAGAACGCAATTCGCAATGAGCCTATTCAGACTACGAAATTATTTTTATAAGAAAAAGCCCTCTTTCAGATACATTTTTCCCCCCATTATCTAAACTATATCTCATTTGAATTTTATTGCTGGGCTCTTTAAGAAACGAGGAAGCTCGTTAAATTTCTATTCGTTATGCAACGCTCTATTTAAGAGGCAAGGTAAATGCAATAATTTGTATATTGCATTTTTTTCGATCTAAAGTGGAATGAGTGTTCTAAAATGTTACACGTGCCAAATCTTCTTCTTCTGTTCAAGTATTGCCGCCTATCCCAGAGTCCGCAAAACGCGAACAAATATGAAAATTTATTTTTACTGCTTTAGTTAAATTTTATCTAACAAGCTTTTAAGGCCCTTTAGTTACTCTATGGAAAAGTCGACATTTCCAGATATCATGACGAAAAACTCGAATGGAAAGAGTAACAAACAGGCCGTAGGCTTCTTTACTCTTTCCGTTAAGGAATTTCTTTATGATAAATAAAAGCAAACTGGCCTTTAATGTTTTAATTCAAATGGAATCGAGAAAACAGTTCATTTTCCGACTTTGAAAAGAATTTCCAGTTAGTTTTAAAACGCTGACAGCATGGTATGTTCGCTGTTAATGTATTTTAAATGAGGCTAACACACGCTATCCCATACACCAGTCAGGTATATCTTTTATACATATGACCAACCAAGCGCATAAGCCGCTTTAGTAAATTTTCTTCACATTTTAAAATTATATAAAAAACTAAAAACATGCAATCATAAAAGGAATAACACACTAGTCTCGATAGCTTGGCGCTTTGTTTTTCATAAAATGTTTTTTAAAATTTTATAAAAATAACCAAGAAGTTAAGAAAAAGTCTATAAAAACAATCAAATCATTGCGAATCATAGTTTTGTGCCTGTTTTTCAAAAGCAGCAATTTATGCCAATTTTCGACTTATGAAAACATATGAGAACAATTTTAATCAACAGCGGATTTGATTATAACTGCTTCCAAACGTTTGAGTTTGTTGAATATTTTCAGGAATTGCTGCGCTATTGAAAACCAAGTATAACTGTGATTGATGTAAGACTTTTTTGGAACGGTGTGCACTCACCTTTCTAGCACCTTCGTAAAACGTTCTGGACATTCAAGATGTTTGTTATCCCATAGGCAATGGTGTTGTGTCATTGATTCATCATAGACGAGACCTGTGGGTTTTGGCAACATGGTGCGCGCCAAACCTGCCTAAATGTCGAAAAAAATTGTATGACATTAATAAAAATGAAATTAAATCAATGAAGTATATAATGATGCTTTAAAATTAATTCAATTTATCGACATTCTAGAAGATAACGAAAATTTTACAAGGACCATCTGGTACGAAAAGAATTACTAAAGAAATCTCCTCTCATTTCGAAATGTAGTATATTTTTTTGTGCTTTATCAATTAGTTTTTGAATTTTTATTTCCAATTACTCACATTTTCGAAAATATCCTTGACGATTATGTCCTGCTGTTCGCTTTGGGCCGCTTGCATTTTCAACAATTTCGCTTTCCGTTTAGCTTCTAAAAGTGCCGCGCTCGGCTTTCGGTTTAGTACTGCATTCGATTTGATCATTGCGCGAGTTTGTATTTTTGCCTTTTGTGCTTGTCGTCGTGTAACAACCGGAGAACTCTGTGTAAAGAAAATTTAATGCAAAAACATAAATACAATAATAAAAAAAAAAAATTTTTTAAATGTGATAAGCAATTGGGGAGCGACAAAAATCCACATCGTGCACTCTTACTTTTGATCAGTAAAAACGCTTCTAAAGAAATCGATTGACTGCGATCGCAGTGATGTTTACGCTAGCGTAGGACACTTTCGGGCTCTTTAATCTGGGATTTTTAATAAAATAATTGAAACTTGCATTTTCTTTTCCTTATTCGCAATTTCTTCTAAAATTCTTAATAATTTTTGTTCACGTTCAAATGATTTCTGACGTTTCGTTACGAACATTCAGGTGAAACTGAACCGAACGGTGTCTAGATCATGTTCGAATGATTCGATCAAATCGTTGAGTGCAACGAAACGTTGCTACAAGCTTCCAAATTGGGAATGAATTTAATGGACTTGTGGGCGTTTTTTGGTCTCTTTCCCCAACTAACCTTGACTGCTGCTGGTGCTGATTCTGCTGCTGCTGCTGCTGCTGTTGTTGTACTGTTAATGCGGTCGATTTCAGAGTCTAATTAAAGCTTTGAAGTTTTAGCTTTAGGTCTGAGTTAACGTTTTGTTTTGTATTTGTTTGCTTTGTTTCGTCATTTCTTTTTTTTTTTTTACTATTTTTCGAGAGTGATTCAATACTCGTGCGCACTGTTTAGTCACCCTAGAGGAAAAGTATTCATTGTTATAGCCGAGTTGGCTTCATAGAAAAGTTGGTAAACAGTTGAGCCCACGTTCACTTTGAAAAAACGATTTGAAGTACGAAGCTCTTGGCTTATAGGCTTTTACGTGGTGGCAATATCATTTCACACTTTTTGCTTTCAAGCCAGGGACAGTGTTTTTTTTTTAGAATATATGCCATGTTAAGCGATACAAAAAAGACATGGAGAAACGGGGTTACGTTCCAAAATCTCTTAGTAGATAGTTTAGGCTAATTTGTAGGGATCAAAGGAAGGTTCCTTGTAATCCTAAGAGTTCGAACACCTATTTAAAGGTTCCACAAGTTCCAATCATCATTGGTAGGAATGTTTATTCCGTCGTCTGTTCGAATGAAAATTGAAATTCCATAGACAATTGAACGAAAGAAGATACCTAGAGGATCTTTTACACTTCGTTAAGAAGATCTTTGATAACTGCACCAAGTATTTCTAAACTCTTAGGCCTATAGTCTTCATGGCAGTTTACCCTTTTTGAAGGCTTTGGAAATTTAGACAGACATGACGACTACGACCCTCAAATTCACAACTTATGTAAATGACGTAAAGCTATAAATTAAAGGGTTTGAAAGAAGATGTACGTATTTTTTATCCTACTTTAGAAAAATTGTATTATAAATCCCGATTTTGAACTATTATACTATACTTATGAAATTATGTTTTGACTTCATAATGATCTTTTAAGGAATCACTGTCAAGTTCTCTGCTATCTTAATCAAATAACACTTGAGGGTTCTCAAAGATAATTCTACAAAGTCTTTGGAAGACCACGTTTTTCAATGCTATTTTGCTGTTTGAATATTTAATCTTTAAATTAAAAGTATCGTGGCGAACTATAACTCTCATCGAGAATCTGTATTTGAATTTTGTTTTTATTTCATTCAGACACTCAGACAGGATCCATTCAGTTCATGTGGCGATAGTGAGTGAAACATTGCAATATGAGAACTTGCCTGAAAACGAACTCTAATTTCCTAAGTCTGAGGTTCTGGATTTTTAAGTCTGAAGATTTTTGTTACATCCATAGAATAAGCGGCCAATGAACCAAACCTGTTTGACCATTTCCAATAGAGCAAGGAAACAAGAGAATCTTGCAATTTCTAGCGTCTTCACGCAGAAGTTGCGTCTTCCAACTTATTTTCTATAGAGTTGTCTCCAATGATAGACTTGATCACTTTTTTTTCCTAATCAACTAGTTTCTCTTGGAATGCATTGTAGTTCGAAAATCCGTCTACTCAAAGCTTTCATTCTGCGACGGATGAACTTTAAAAACAAATTGAATGTAAATTGGAGAAACTATAAATGGGAATATTTTAAATATGATTTACTTACCATTTTTTCTAATTTCTGTAGATTAAAACAGGTTTTTATTATTTACGTTTTTTTTTTTAGGTAGGTGTTTTACAAGTCGTGTTATTAGCCAGCGAGCGAAGGAGTTACCT
This sequence comes from Chlorops oryzae, assembly GCA_020466095.1. Taxonomy (NCBI): domain Eukaryota; kingdom Metazoa; phylum Arthropoda; class Insecta; order Diptera; family Chloropidae; genus Chlorops; species Chlorops oryzae. The sequence continues at coordinate 40,759,213 of CM035808.1, forward strand.
CCTCCAAACCGAGTTACCGAAGACACCGTCGCGTCCGTTTGTCTGCAATATTTCAACGTAAATCAATTTTCATATGTCTTCTGTCTGGCGTCAAATCAGAGATATTGTATGTAAAAATCCTTGAATCTAAAGCAGCAAGATTTTCTAGGGCACCACACACAAATGCCACTTTACACACTTTGCACTTGTTTCATTCGTAATTTTCTACTTTATTTCACGCTACTTTTCCGTTCTCTTTCCTTGTGGAATTATCCTCATTTATACAAACAGACGCTTGCCTTATTTTTTACTTTTTTCTTCTTCTATTCTTGCAAAAATTACATGCACACCTGGGAGAGAGCGAGAGAGTGGAGGAATTTTTCCTGTTGTTAATGTTGCCATAACACATAGCAATTGAAATCTACCAAAAGTAGTAATAACTATTGAAGAAAAGATTGCAGTTAATAAATAAATATTACCCTAACAGTAATCATATAACTGTTTGAAAGTTATATTAAATAATAATATTCAAATGAAGAGATTATTATTTTGACGAAATTTGAAGTTTCCATAAGAAAACAAAAAGTATTTATTTATATTGAAGAATTTTAACGGATGGCAGCTCTAGTTGCAATGAATATGAGCTCAGCTGATCGCAATGGAGAAAAACAATAATATTAACCCTATTTAACCCAGCTTGATAACGTGCATAAAATAAATTAGGCTACGTAGAAATTTTGAGATCTTGAGCAATCGGTGTGAAAAGGTAAATCGAATAATTTAACTGGCTATCATAACAATGCTTAATAGTTTAGTGTTTTCAACTAGAGCGTTTTTTGTTTTCAATTTAAAAAAATTTAATATCCAAAGTTAAAACATTAATATAATTAAGGAATTATTTGAAACCGACGCTCAACAATTGAAATCCTTTAAAAGTAATCAAAGCGGTAAGTTAATTATGTAAAAACTCAAGCTGGAATATTCTCTAATTATAATAATAATCAAAATAATCTTTTCAGTATCCCGCAATGCATAAATCATTGGAACGAGAAATCCCGGAAATACTTTTCGAATCAATAGTATATTGTGACAACTTGCCTTTAAACAAAAACGAAAAATCATGTTTTGTGCTGACGAAAAACCGGAAATTCTATGAGTTTCGAAAGAAGCAGCTAATAAATTCAATTGATCTCAGTAGAACATGCTTAGCCGAGTTCGAGCATCAAATGATGGTTTATGATGGCAGCAAATGTAAATGGTTTAAAGGAGTTGAAACCAACGAACCAACGTCGAGCGTGCAACCAGAATCGCTTACAAAGAGTAGCAGTAAATTAGTTTGGCAGCAATCGTTTACGGATTTTGAAATTAAGTTTGGAAAATTCATTTATAAAACGTTCGATATGAGCAAATTGTACTTAATTCTCAATTGCTGGGATAAACTAGTTATTGTTCTTCGTTCAACCGATGCAACTACGAACGGCTTGCGTTTAATTGCCGAATACGGTAATGTTAAACATTTTAAGATTGTTCCAAGTACAGTAATTAAATATAGTTCAATGTTGAAAATTCACTTCTTCGATGAGAGCTTTGTCTGCACAAATTTCGAAAGGAGCAACAACAACGATGAAAACATATTAAATTCAACGAATTCATTGCAACAGAAAGGTGAATTCAAACAATTGCTGGAACGAGTGCGACATAGTAAAGCTGAGCTTCAATTTCATAAGGAAAGCACGCATAGGCAACTTCAAAGCTTGAAAAGTAGACAAACGTTTGGAAAGAATTTCGTACGAAGTACAAGATTAGATGAAAAACCCATGTTGACACGTTGCGGTGATCTATGGATACGATTTACTACTGGCGATGAGCTCGTTATTGGTGTTCCATTAGTAAACAACTGTGCGCCTCCGAATTTAACGATTTTAAAGAATTTACAACCAATTTTTACAACAAATAGTACAATAACAATGGCAGATTCAATTAGTAAATCGAACAATCTAAATTATGACTATCGTGTTTATCAGCTCCAACAGACATTTGAAAATCTTGAGTCGTTGGAGACGTTTTTTCAATGTGAAGAATCTGAATTCGAGTACAATACATGGTCAACAATAGAAGCAAAAATATATCCAACATCATTTGTTGTTATGCTGTTGAAATTTAATTTATCACAATTGATGTTGATTGAGGAAAAATGTCAATTTTTTATACGCTTTCAGATCGAAAAAGATCTTGAAATGAATGAACCAAAAATACATACGTTTGAACAGCATCTTTTTATAAAAACGATCGATTTTGATGATTTGATGCATCAACGTCAGGAGTATGAAATAAAATTTAATAAAACAACATTCCATCAAGATTTTCTTGCATTGGCAATGGTCAATTTTAGTACAAGTTTGCAAATCAAATTTTCCTCTTATATCGATCATAAAAAATTCGAACAAATACTATTATCGAAATTCGATTTCGAAATAGTGCATCGTGCTGTGGAGGAAACAACATCTATAGATATAGATATAGATGAGAAGAGCGATCAAAGCAAACGACTTCCGTGCACATTATATTATAATCATACACCTAGCTCACATTGGTTTGGTTCATTAATCATGCAACGAAATGCTCTCGATGATTCTAATAGACTTGAAAGCAGCTGGAGATTTTATAATAAAAATGAGCAAAAAGCATTTTTAATGTTTAAATTAATTTTTAGCGATCTAATAACGTTGAAATGTAATGTTGCTGATATAAAGCAAGCAGAAAATTGCCAGAGCGTTGAAACAAGAATCGTTCAATTCGAAGATGCCCTGCGAAAAGAGCTCTCGGCTTTCTTGGAATTAAGTAAACAAGAAAATGATCAAGAAACGATTTTTGAGAAAATGAAATTATTAATGCAACTACAATATAATACAGATATTTTGGCGGCAGCGCAATGTAGCGATCTTAAATAAAATTCCTATATAAATCCATACAAATGTATTAATCTGTCTGAGTAATACTACTTATGTTAATATGTAATGCCAAAAATAATTACGATTTTTAATTAAATTGTTATTCAACCTTAATTGCTCTTGCGTCTATGCTACATCTACGCGACTCCTCGCATTTGATGATATCATCTAGGACATTTTCGAGATTTTGCGTCGCAGCAGCTAATTCGGTATTATCGCTGTACGAATCTTCCACAATTTCTTTAACCTTATGCAATAATCGTCGAAAGTTTGTCATTTCCGTTTCGCGTGCGTCAACTGATAGGAAACTGCTTAAAGGTATTTCAATGTCGTTCTTTTCACGTTCAGGCAGTACTTCCAGATTTGATTTGGTTGCATAATTTGGTACGACTCTTTTTTGATTAAACCAAACACTGATATCTTTAAGTGAGTAGTCTGATTTATTGGCTTCCAAATAGCTGCGATTGATCTCTGCGCCGTTTACTAAAAGAAATTTTAAGAGTTTATGAATTCACTATACAAAATATATAGATTCCTTAACTTACTGGAATGTGTCAGTTGCAGTACCGATGAATTGGAATTATCCAACTGTAAAGCTCTATTTAGACAGCCCGAATGATTTGGAGTGCTTGATGTTGGGAAAGATATACCGTTGGAATTTGAAATCGACTAAAAGACAATTTAATTTTAGAAAAAGAAAATTTTTTTTGTATTTATTCAAATACCTTGAAATCTCGCATTTCTTTAATGATTTCGGTTAGAAATTTTTGATGAGATTTTAGAAACTCTGATATTTGCTCCGGCGTCGCTGTTGGTACAAATCTTAGGTATTGTTCTATTTTACTGTTGTGGGGAAATATATTAATGAAAATAACCGTATCTTAGAAGTAGTTTTGAAATTAGAAACATTTGATTCGTGTAATACTAAGTAGGCTTAAAAATGATCATGTCAACTTACAAATTCTGTATTAGTACTCGATCAATTATGGATTGCAAGCGTGCAGAAACATTGGATGCATTCGAAGCAGTCTTTGTTAGATCGGCCAGTGAAGCTGAAAGTAAAAGTCATTCCCACCAGGTCATCTTAATGGCAAATAATGTCAACCTACGTTCGACTTTGTTTAAAATATTGTCCGAGGAGTTGTACATTTTCGGGCTGAACAATATTGATCCAGTGCTCACATTATGCTTGGCAGCCACAGTTCCGCTTGCCTCGATTGGTAATATCTCAGTTTCATTAGGAACGTTGTTTTCATTTTTATTACAAAATCCAGTATTCTCATCCGAATCCTCGATACTTCGAGTATTGAAAAGTGAACTGCATAGTTTAGCAAAAAAGTGTGAAACTTTTTTCGGTGGAATGTCCTGAAAAAGTTTTGTTATTTAGTAATTTCTTAAATATTTCTTCAAGTATCGTTTAATTACCTCATTTAGCATTTCATAGACACGATGGCCACTTTGATGTTTGTTGTTTTTGTAGCCACTTGCAAAACACTTTAAGCAAAGAGATAAATTCTTGCAGGAGCGACATTTAAAGCGGATTCCAATAATTTTCTCAACACCACATGCTGTGCATGAATTGTTATGGACAAGCTTTTCCGTGCATTCCATTCGTTTAACCGTAACGAAAAGGTTGGCATATATTAGAAACCGTGTCTGTGTCGTGGTCCATAGATTTATGAATTGTTGTTCCGTCAGCCCCATAGGATTGTGACACTTTTAAAGGGAAGAAATAAATTTAGAGGAAATGCAAAAATAATATATCCACAAAACTGTTCTAAACTTACTCTCGCATAACTTTGTTCGACAATTTTAGCAATGTTCTGTGCACCATAGGCATTTCCTTCACCAATATAGGTTAGCATTTTTGCGAATATGTTCAATAAGTATTCAAAATTAAATTTGCAAACGTGTTTTGATTTACGATCGCAGATTAATCTATAAAACTCAACAATCATTTCTTCATTACGAGACAACTTACAAAGAACCATTAAGGTTACTTTGAACTCTAGGAATGATATGGAATGCCTTCTATGTCTGAAAAAGGGAAATATTCCAATCATAACGATTAAAAATTGTATAAAACTATGCATACGGGTCGAAAATGTTCCATAGGAAGTTGGCTAAAGCATTTGTCGCACTCTCCAGCTGGTATTCCTTCTTGTCTTTGAAGTGTCCTAAACGCTCGCTGGCAAAGAAGATATCTTTTAATAATGATGTCAGTTGATAGGGTGTGATCATTAAACTCGATTCGGCTTCACTTATTTTATGTTTTCCCAAAACAGCTTCCACTAATTTCACAGAGACGCGCGATGCTGGAAAATAAACAGAGGATTGAGAGGTATTATATGATTTATGCCCCTAGTATTCCTAGTGGTCTATTTAAATTTTTTAATTTGAGCAACTTTGATTTCATGTTTCAACGCTTCAATTGTCCCTGGATCGTTTGCGTAACATTTATATTAAATAATGCAAAGGGCTCAAATCACAGCTCCATCAGCGTTTCGGGTATTCCATTTTAAAAAACAATCAGCAAAAGATTGGCATTAAACTAACAAAAAATGAATGTCCTTCTACCTTTCAAAGCCAAAGTAGCTAAAATTTAAAACACTACTTACTTAATTTCACCTCCTTCAAGAAAATTTAGGCGCTATTCCATCCCAAAAGCATTCTTACCCCTTTTTTTTAGATTTGTTTCTTCTTTTCTACAAAAAATGTCTTCATTCTTACAGAATGATTAAACGGGTTTTTTCTTGAAGTCTGTTTTTACAATGGTTTTTTGAAGGCATTGCTGATTGCTGGGACACATACCAAGAACATGTCAAATGGTACCACCAAAAGGAAATTCGAACTCATAAATAAATTTATTTATTATCATTTTTTACATTTTATTATGTTCTGGATTTTTTCTGCCTACTAAGGTTCTGCATTTTTTCTGCCTACTAAGGTTCTGCATTTTTTCTGCTACTAATTCTGCATTTTTTCCGCGTACTATCTACTTACTATAAAGTTTTTTCTGAAGAGCAATTATTTTAACGGCACACCGATAAACTGTATATTTATAATTTGAGAATTCATTGGTCAATTCCGTTATAATGGCAGACGAAAGCGTGTTTTGCTCAACGCTACTGCTAGTCGAAGAACTCCCTGTTGTACTTGTTGGTTGTACAAAAAGCGCAGCCGCATTCATCTTACAATTGAAAGAATCAAACGTTAAATGTTTTAAATCTCTTCTTCTTCCTTTTTCGCTAGGCATGGCAAATGCTCATCGATATTTTCAAATATCGATTTGCATCTGCACGATGTTTGAGCGCGGTCACACACTTTCTGCAGAGTCAGACACAAAAAGAAATGACTGTGTCAAAAATTATTTTTATTTAAAATACCTATTGTGACATAATATATAATATATAAGTTAATTTATTCGACGAAAGGACACCGTTGCCGCTCACTTTATCTTTGAGCAGATTTACATGTTAAGAAATTTCGGAACACTTTTTGTAGGCTAGGGATGCGTCGCGATATATGGAGGCGATATCTCTTGTCAACAAAGAGGCCATTTACACGTTAAGACATTTCAATAATGACACACACTTTTTGTAGGCTTAAGACGCGCGGGGATGGGGTATTGGAGGGTTTTTTCTCTCTCTTCCCCCTGCGTCTCTTCCCGACGAAAATTTGTTTCATTATCGAAATGTCTTATGCGGTCCATAGACAGTGATTCTGAATCATATTTTTGCGGGTACATGGTTTGTACCGTGTGTGTCGGAGGATTAATCAATAGATTTTACGGATTTGTGCAAATGCTTGTATAGTCTATTTGAGCCTTATGTCATGTTCAGACGGCATTATGAATTAAGTAATTGGCTCCATGAATTACAAATGCGAATTAACCCGTTCAGAGGAGAGATTCGTAATTCGTTTTTGACGTTCTGTGTGAAAAGCAACAACCCAGTCGGAAAATTCACCAATTCCAACGTAATGAAACTGTCTCAATATAAGTAAAAAATTCTTTTGACCATGAAACTTTTTTTTTGAAGAAGGGTCTGTTGTATCCAGCTCTTGTTTTCATGATATTTTTACTAGAACGACATTGTAAAGAGCACTAATTGATCTCATATGTCATGAATGGAATAAATTCCGGCTGGGAGTAGTTCTTTTCTTGTTGATTCCTTCTTCTGGTTTCGATAAATTCCGATAAAAATTAGGGAAGGCGCTGATTTTTTCTTAATTAGAATCGTAATTCAAACTGAATTACGTTCGAATAAGGTAATTCGGTTTGTCTAATTTTTTATGGCGTACTATGTGATTCGACTGTTAATTACGATTGGGGGCCGAATTACTTAATTCAGGTTGCCGTCTGAACATAGCATTAAGCTCCGTCTTTTCATATCAAACTTGTCTTAAAAGAATTAAAACTTTTTTATTACCCAATTTTATAAATTTTTGAGGCAGGAAGACCCCATGGCATGGGTCACGGGCTCGACGGCCCCGCCTTTCCCGAGTCACGGTGCTAGTGGGCAAAATAAACGACACAGACCCGCTGCGCAGCGAGTGCGCTGCACAAACAGTTTCGTATGCCATACACTGCTCAGACTTTTACATTGCTCAATAAATTCTTCCCAAAAACTTTTGTCGTGTGTCATATTTTCCGTACAGATGCGCTTGCGCTGCAAAATCTCTCAAGACTGAATAAAAATCGCCATTGACGATCAGACTTGTTTATGCAGCGCGGCCAAAAATCAAAACGATTTCATATTTGCACAGACATCTGCACAAACAGCTCAAACAGCATCATACACGACACATCGGTCTGTGCAGCGCACTCGCTGCGCAGCGGGTCTGTGTCGTTTATTTTGCCCTTAGCCAATTGCCCCAGTCGAATCATGCAGACTGGTATATAAATTAGTGATGCCACGAATATTCGGCCACTATTCGGTATTCGGCCTATTCGGCGTCATTTTTCAGTATTCGGTATTCGGCCGAATAGTTAAAACATTCGGCCGAATACCGAATAGTAGAAATAACTTATTAAAAAAATCAGCAGTAACTACAAATTAAATTTTTCTCACAATAACGTAAAAAAATTTAATTAACGAGAACTAAAAATACAGCAGATTTGCATTTTATTCTTTAGAAATATTAAATGTACGCTAGCTTCTTCTAAATTTTCTTCGAAAATATTATAAACAGTGGGCAATTTTTTCAGCGGCAGCTTTTGCCTTGACTCCAGCTAGTCGCGAGTAGGCCCAAGCTGTCTTTAACTGAATTGTTGCCTGAACTATTCGAGCTTTCTATCGATCATATGATCAAAGTTTATTCGGTCACGAGAGGTTTGGCAATTATATCCTGAATATTCGGTTATTCGGTATTCGGCCAAATCCACTATTCGTGGCACACTAATATAAATGCATAAGTGGGAAACGGCCGCAGGTCATGCAAAGAGTATAGATATAGAAGAGGGATTTGCAATTTTCTATTCCCTTTTCTGAGTTTATGCATTCTAGAGAATTACCAGTGATATAGAAAATAACCAAAGCAAAGAAATGGAAAGAAATACAAAGGAAATGAAAACTAAAAACCATGTCTTTCAGGCACGGATTAAAATTTTTTTTCAAGGGTTGGTAAAAAGTTTTATGAAAGCATATAATACATATTTACTTGAGTTTGATTTCAATACCAAATTGAGTAGCCTTGTTTATTTATTCAATAAAAGTTAAATTTTTCAAAAATATTCCTATGTAAAAACTTTTTAGAGAGCCTTATGTTTATTTCAGGGTAACCCCTTGGCTGCGTATTTACTTTATGAGCCTGCGTTGGCAATTTTTCGCATGCTTTGGCACAAATCAGAATAAAACTTTTCATATTGTGCGTGTGTGTTGAAGGATTTTCGTTCATGCATGTTAAGACAATTGTAAAAATGAATTCGACAGATAATTTTTTGGCAAAAAATTTTTTTTAACTTTACAAATTTTCCAAATTTCAATTAAAATTCAAGAATAATTTAATTATTTTGAAGAAAATTGACTGGGATTTTATTATTTTTACGTAAAGCCTGTAACTAAAATCTTTTCTCCAAAACTTGGATAAAATTTTGAATTTTGATCACGTAAAGGTGAAATTGTTGTTGCTAAGTGCGGTCACTTAAAGAAAACGTCTCACTGAAAGAAACTCATAAGACGGAAAAGTCATCTCTCACCGTCTCATGTGTAATCCAGACCGTGATTCTTTTAATCAGAACCCTACTTAATGTTCTTAAGATAATTCGGGAGACGAGGAGAGTAAATAAAGGGCTAAAATTTCGCTAGGTAATTTTTTGCAGTTGCCAGGAATTTATAATAGTTCGAATTATTTATTTAGAAAAGGGTTAAAAATGGGTTAGCCCTTTACGTTTTTACATGTGAGAATTATGGATAATGGGTAAGTTTCATTACAGAAAATATTATTATTTTCTAGGGAATGTAAAGACTGATGGCAAAAACGCGTAAAAATATTGTTTTAACTACGTTTTTTAACGGCCCTACACGTTAAAAATAAAATTCAGAGCTAACCAATTACTTTTATAACAACTTTCAAAAGAACATATATTTTCAAACAAGCATCTAAGAGCCGACAAGACCTCCACTTTTCCGTAAATCGCTTGATGTAAAGCACTCTACAAAACCGAACGGCGGCTTCGCTGCGTTGCACGGGTAGCAACAGATAAACAACATAAGCAGCAGACTCGAAAAATGATTTTTTCATTTTCAAGAAGCCAAAAATGTTCGAAGCACACAACGTCCAAGTACAAACGTAGGCTAAGTGTAAGCGAACGTAAAGTGTACGTGAACGCACACTCTCCCGTTCTCATATTCCGTTCAATAGAAACGACAAAAAAAAATGAACACACAACGTGAGCGACGGCAATTCGCGAAATGCGAATGAGCGAAAGAGAAAGGAAAGCCAGAACTGGTTTTGGTTGCAAATTCATTTTTCGCATATTCTCTTTCCTTTCTCATCTTTGTTTTGATCATGTTCTGTTGTGAAAAAAGTTCATATTCTTTCGATATGCGTGAAAAACGAATGAGTGAAAAGCGTAGAGCGCGTAACGCGAAATGCCGCCTCTTCTATATCTATACTCTTTGTCAATAGTAGGGAACAGCAGCTTTGATGAAAGACAGGTCCTTCCCCGAAGTATTGTGACAGCAGCCCCATGGTAAAAACCCCAATGAGAACAGAGGGGGACGTTTTTAGTAGAATTACCAAACACATAGCAAGAACGAATGCTGCCAGCCCGAATCAATTTTTAACCTCCTCGAAGCGAGTTATAATTTTTTTGTTTCATTTATTTTATTTTGAATATACATATCCCGATATCGTGGTAACATATTGGAAACGCTGTGAGTTAAGGTCTTCACGTACGGTGGTTCATAGGGCGCGATGGAAAGTATCCGATAGATCGCAAATTGAGACTGCTCATAGCAGATAATATGCGAGATATAGCTTGTTTCGCAAGCCATCTATCGCTAGCGATAAGCTGTCATTTTCGAGTTTTTTCTATGCTGTTCCCTTTTCTGCAAGAACGGATTTACCCAGAATATCGGCTCTTTTGATACTCATGCAATGCTCATCGCATACCGAAATTTACTTGCTCAAAAAATATCTCACTAGCTGCTGCTATAAAATTTTACAAAAGGTGTGCGTTGAACTATCGCTCGTGGAGTCCCACTGTAACAATTTCAAAATGTCGTCATAATCTGTATATCGATATGTTTCGTTCACACCTACATTGTTTAGAAAAAAGTTCCGTATCATTATTTTTTTATGGACTACGGAAGCGGAGGTGTGATTATTTTTTTTTTCAGTTTTTTTTTCAGAACGGCTTCAAAATTCGCAAAATAAAGAAAAGTAAAAAAATGAGTTCAAATGAAAAGGTGGATATAATATCTAAAGAAGAGTGGTTACGACGTGTCGAACAATTCCCAAAGTCTTTGAAAGCCTCAGACATGAATCAACTTATAATGAACTATTTAGTTACAGGTAGTGTTCTCTTTGTTATATTCAATGATGTGTTTGTTGTTGTGTTAACAGAAGCGTTGAATTTCGCAGAAGGCTTTAAAGAAGCCGCCGAGAAATTTCAACAAGAAGCTGGACTCGAGCCAAGCATTGAGCTAAATTCTCTGGACGATCGTATTCTTATACGTGAAGCTGTGCAAACTGGGAAAATACAAGAAGCCACCCATCTCGTCAATCAATTGCATCCAGAACTTCTGGACAATGACCGTTACTTGTTCTTTCGCTTGCAACAGCTACAACTTATCGAATTAATCCGGTATTTGTTTAAGATATTTCTATCAATAAATGAAATAACGTATTCGTCTTTAATTCTAGCGATGGAAAAGTCGAAGAAGCTTTGACCTTTGCCCAAGAAAAACTTTCGGAGTCGGGTGAAGACATACCGGAAGCATTGAGCGAGCTAGAACGTACTCTGGCTCTATTAGCTTTTGAGAAACCCCAAGATTGTCCTTTTGCTGATTTGCTTCAACAGTCGCATAGACAGAAGGTAGTTGAATATTTCATTAACAGCTTAATTAAAGCTAGTTGGTTTATTCCTTCTTCTAGGTTGCTAGTGAACTTAATGCGGCTATACTTAAATGCGAAAATAGTTCTGATACAACCACAAAGGTTATGTTCTTATTGAAACTGATACTTTGGGCGCAATCGAAACTGGATAGTCGCCAAGATTTGGTGTATCCCAGAATGGTTGATTTAGAAACGGCTCTGATCGAATTGAGAGAAAAATAGTTTCCTTAATTGCCTGCTTTTATGTTAAGTCAGTTTGATTAGCTTATTTCTTGTCTATATATATTTTAAGTTTGCTTCGATGTAGACTTCAAATTTTAGTTGAATAATAATATCTTATTTAAACCTAGAGTGAGTAAAAAGGGATGGTTTGTTTTACTTTTTTTTCACCATATTTTTAGCTCATCAAAAAATTGGAAATCATCGTCTTAAAAACGGGAGGGAGATGTTCAGACATGCTCTAGAAATCAAATACGAATAAAAAACTTCGAAACCAATATGATTTTAATACTAATTTGAACAATTTCGAGTTTTTTTTTAAATTGGATTCGATTTCTGGAATCCTGATAAATCAATCACTAAACCACCCAGTTCGATAACGAAGCCTAAACGGAAAAAGTATACATTTCTATTAGTGCTGTAACGAATACTCGCATTGGCGAGTGTTCGCTCTGTTTATTGACATTCGCAAAAATTGGCGAATATGATCGGCAGAAAAATCAATTGAACTTAATCAGTCTAACAATGATATCAAGGAGTATAATTTTGCCGAGCATAACATTCACAAACCTTACCTTGCCCGACAAAAGATTTTTAAGGGCAAGGGTTATATGTTCACCCCTATTCTGAATAATAATTCACGTGAACTTTTCCGACAGATTCAATATAAATTTCTGTTGAAATTAATCCGTGAGAAGCGGGTGTTCTAACTCAGTGTGCAACGTGTTAAAATCGGAATATTTTGAACCTTGCCTTTCTGCGACGGATTTTCACTTTTCTTGTAAACACCCCTATTGTCTACCAAAATATACAATAAGATATAATTTTTGTTTTTATCGCAGAACAACTTGAATCGCACCATTTTTTTTTTTATAAATTGTAGAAACTATTTAATCAGCCCAGTTTTAAATATTCCCAGGGAAAATTTCCGCGTTTGAAAAAAAAATTTTGCCATTCTAAAATCCTAAGGGCCAATATTACCAAGTACAATTAAAAAAATTTTTAAAAATAAAATCAGGTTTTAATTTTCACCAACAAAATTTTTAAAATATTTTTTTTTTTATTTAAACTACCTCAGTAGGTCGTTTAATTTTTTTTTTAAATGCGGTAACAGCCCTGCCTTAGGCGGTAGAAAATCAGCTGATTACATTAATTCTAAAATTTTACGGAAAAAATCTGTGCAATACGAAAGAAGCAAAGCATTAAAATTATGGATACGGACTGCAGCGATATGAAACTGATGAAAAATCGAGCGTTCGCGGCTCCATGCTCAAAAATAATATTTCAAGCCGCTGTGAATTTTACTGACTACCCTGACAGTAGAGCGAGCTGCCATATTTTGCTATACTTAAAAAAGTTGCATATTGAAAATGAAATTAAAAATAAAAAAAATTTTATTTTAATATAAAAATTTTTTAAATGTGCTTGGTAATATTGGCCCTAAGCACCCTGGGAAGATTTTAATGGTACTCATGCAGCTTCGCAAATGCCTTCGCAACTTTTCCCATCGTAAATTTTCATATAAATTTTGACAGTTGACAGCTGCATGAGTCATCATATTCTTTCTTTATTTGACACTTAGAATACTTCCTTTTTCCGAGGAGAAAAATTCTTATGGAAAAAAATTCCCCGAAAATATTCATTTCGAATAGGGCGGGAGATATAATTTTTTAATCAAAGAATATCTGCTTGAATCGCAACATTTTATTTGAAATTGAAGAAACTATTTCATCTTCTATAATATATATTTTTGATACCCCTAAACCTCAATATTTGGTCCGACCGAGAAATTTTATGTTTTAGTGCCTGACGTATGAGCAATGTTATTTAAAAAATATAGTAGGCTGTGACATTACGTATACGTCTTATTTTAGAAATTACTGAACTGAACAGAGGGAGAGAATGGCAGAGAGGGAGAAGGAGATATGATAAACGGCATGGGAGTGTAAGATGGGGGGGTGGGGAAAGACACTGTATTTGGCAATTTAACTCTTTCTGAGGCAATGCGAAGTTCGCCAGGTCTGCTAGTATCTCAGAAAAGAATCTTTGACAGCATTTTTAAAAAAAATGTTAAAGATTTTTAAGGAAGTTTTTAGTATCACTTAAAAGAAACACCCTGTAGAAAGTAGTTCAGAGCAGCTGCAATGCTTTGAGCTACCATTTTTCTTTGAATGACAAATTTAAGCAAGTGAAAACAGTAACCATCAGCTGGCCTTACGACTTGCCAACGTCGTCACTTTATTAAGCAACTATTTTAGGAAATATGGCAGTTAACGATGTATTGTAGTATAAATTATTAAAATTCATTGACTTCGTGGAGAGGGGTGATTCTCTACATCACAAAATGCAAGGCGGAAGTGGTGGAAATCGTACTGCATCTCGACATGTCTTCGTTGTCTTAACACTTTGTATCATTTGGTACATCATTTCTTCATCTAATAATGTAGTGGGAAAGATCGTTTTGAACGAATTTCCATTTCCAATGACTGTGACGATGGTACAACTGTTGAGTATAACTATCTACAGCGGACCATTCTTCAATTTATGGGGAATCCGGAAGTATCAAGACCTTGATCGGAGATATTATTTACGTTTGATAATACCGCTTGCATTAGGAAAGTTTTTGGCGTCGGTGACATCGCATATATCGATTTGGAAAGTCCCCGTTTCGTATGCTCATACGGGTAAGTTGATAATGGGGATTTCTTGAACGTGTGTCTTTTATAGTTCAAGGAGTTTTCGACATTAAAAGGGGATTTTTTTGAATTCTTCAAAAATTTTTACCATTGTTTCTTAAAATTATAATTAAAATATAGTATAGGCATTCTTATTTTCCTTAAATGAGCGAAAATTGCATTCATATGAAAATGTGTCACAAGTTCTTAAGCCAGTCGAAATTGAACTAAATTCATTATTTAAATTACCTATCTCAGAACAATAGGGGTATTCCAAGGAGTCGAAATTGAACTAAATTCATTATTTAAATTACCTATCTCAGAACAATATGACACTGCTAAATATCTGGCGATAATATGTGATTAAAGAGTCTGTTTTATCGAAGTGCTCTTTGTGCTTTTGAACAACAGCTTTCATGTGGTGTTTTCACTTTAATAACAATAAGTGTGTTCTTGTGTTCAACATTTTTGTAGACCAAAAAGGCTCTTACAGATGAAATTTGAACACTCAATGCTGTTAATTAGTTTCTTTTTGTTTGTTTTCGCTTATTTGGTCGAAAGAAACTGTCGTGAACAGCATTTAATGTGGAAATGAATTAAAACTAATGTCTAGCTTCCAATAACGCAGGAATTCCTGAGCTGCGATTCTTGCAAATATTTAACACATGCAAACGAATGGAAGCATTTCAAACTGCTGCGCTTTTGATTCTGACTTTCTATATGTTTGCATGTGTTGAATATTTGCAGGCATTTCTGCACTATCGGAAACAAGGCATAAAGAATTTGAAAATAAGAAATTATAGTTTTTATACCAATGATTTTAAAACTGTATTTTATAAGTATACACATTAGGCCGGGTCATTTATTTAAGAGGCCTGCGTCAGCAAAATTCGTAAAATACATCTAATTTTAAGACTTTTTCTCCATTAAACCATTCACAATTTTGAATTTTAGCTGTGCGAGCTTTTCATAAATACATTTTTCCTCAATTATAAATATATATATGAAATTTGAATATGAAAAAGTGAATAAAAAAGATCATTTGTAGCGTCATTTCTAAAGTAAATTTGGACACTGAATCCTCTCAAAAATTCTTCCATACAAATTGACCCGCCCTAATACACATATTGAATCTACTGTGCTATTGAAATTTTCAGTTTTTCGACAACTAAAACCATGCAATATTAATTGTTCTATAATTTAGTAAAAGCTACGATGCCGCTGTTCACGGTGATGCTGACACGATTGATATTTGGCGAAAGGCAGCCAAAATTGGTATACTTAAGCCTCATACCAATAATAACCGGCGTGGGAATAGCAACTTTGACGGAACTATCATTTGATATGCTGGGACTCATGAGTGCATTAGCATCAACCATGGGATTATCATTACAAAATATCTTCTCGAAAAAAGTGAGTATTTTCAATGATCATCGAATGGAATTTTTCAAAATTTTCATTTCCTAATTCCAGGTGCTCGCAGATACTGGGATGCATCATTTGAGATTGCTGCATTTGCTTGGTAAAGTGGCGGCGATAATGTTTTTGCCAATATGGATATATTTCGATAGCTTTATGATTATTCAGCATCCAGCAATTGTAAGCAATTGAATTAGTTTTGAATGCCACATTTAATTCAGCCATTTATCTCTTCGATTTCACAGACTAACCTCGATTATCGTGTGATATCTTTACTCTTTGCTGATGGGGTCCTAAATTGGTTACAAAATATTATTGCCTTTAGCGTCCTATCGCTGGTGACGCCATTAACGTACGCAGTTGCGAGCGCTTCGAAACGGATTTTTGTCATAGCTGTTTCGCTTGTGATCCTAGGAAATCCAGTGACATGGGTGAATTGTTTCGGAATGACAATGGCTATATTTGGTGTGCTGTGCTACAATCGAGTATGTGGAAAGTGATATGATTTAAAATTCTTCAAACATTAAAACGACTTGTGTTTTTTTTTTTTTTTTTTGTCTTCTTTCTAGGCGAAACAAATCACAAAAGTCAAAGAGACTCCATTGCTACCTACCGTTCATAGCAGATCCAATAAGTATTCAGCCTTACCGAATGGCATCGATGCCCATTATCGTAGCAATACGAATGGATATGGAAATAGTTTCAATAGTAAAACGTACAACGATAGATATTACGCAACACCAACATCAGCAGCAACTAATAGTTTATTAGCGAATAGTAATTTCATGCCAAACGGCAGTACGACCCGTCTTCTTTTTGTTTAATAGTGAAAAATTTTTAGTTAGACATGAAAGATCGGTAGAAATTTTAAGGGATTGCTTTGTATTTTGTATTTTGTACAGTGTGAGTGGCTCGAAAGATATTTTTTGACAAAAAAAAAACAAAAATTATATAGTTTTAAATGATTGTACCTTTCTCATTGTGCATATTTTTGCGAAATGTACATATATATTTTCGTATAAAAATTTCTATAAACTGATTCAATTGTTATTGTCCTTATTAATTGAACCATTATGAAACGATGAGGTCGAAAAGTCTGCATTTTCGTATGGAAATTTTACTTCATTTAAGGTTTATTTTTCAAATGGCTTGACCATGATAGAAAGGTCAAATTTTTGATGAATCGAGTATCTGATGATTTGTGAGTTGTTTTGTTGAATTGGCTTTGATTCCCTTCGTAATCAGAATTCACAAGTGAACTTAGACCGAACTTTCACAAAAATACAATAATTGCTATTCAAATATTCAAATGCATACCTTAGGGTGTTGAATTGAATAATTTTTTGGACCCCTAGCAACAGTGAAATATTCGGGCAAAACTTTAGTATGCTCTCAGATTTATTTCGGCAGTATTGCAATGAAAGTGATTACAGCATGGATTTATAGGTATATTTGGAAAGTATCGACTACATTTATTCAGCAATGCGGAAGAATTTCACTTTATGTGAGAAAGCTTCAATTGAATAAGATTTTCACGTTTTTGTTTTATGATGGAGATATGTTTTTGGATTGGATCGGATCGGATCGGATTTTGTATCCCCTATCAAAATTGGTTCTTACGTTAAAAAATTACTTTAAAAAAAAAAAAAAATTGTAGCTTTCTCGGTTTTTTTTTTTGCTTCTTTGAGTAAAGCTCAAAGACGGTCCACTGATATTATGCAGCCATCCTAAATTGATAATCTGCATGAAAAAATATTAAAAATAAGTTTTCGTTTTGAATGATGTCTAATTTCAAGAATTCAGCAGAGGAATTGCTGCGCTATTGGAATCCATGAATCTAAGATTTCCATTCATTTTTAGATTTCAACTTATGAATGAAAAGCTTATAAATCGCAAGGGGTAATGGTTGATGATATTTATTCTCTTAGGTATAATAAGCTTACAATGCTTGAATACCTTATCACAGATCAATTTCATAAAACACATACATCTGAGAACGTTTACGAGAACACGACTTTTTGGAGGTATTCATATTTAAAGTCACTCTGTGTGTTGGTGTGTTTTTACACTCTCTTCAATTGGCGCACGCGAATAAATATGATCAATGTAAAATCGCAAAAAAAATTTAATTAACTACAGATGCATTTGTCTTATTTATTCTTGTTTGGCTCTCAGTTTCGCTCGAGTGTTGGAAATATTTTAAGATTCTTGACTCTTGATCTTGATTCTTTGGTTCGTAACAGGTTGTACTTTGTTATTTTGATTTTTAACCCTTTGGAACACGTTTTTTTTTTTATATGAATTTTTAATTCTAAATGGTTGGTGTATATCTCTAAGGGATACAACTCTAAAGGATTAAATTCTTAGTGTTTTTCGTTTCAACTTTAATATTTAAAAAATTACGCTAAAATTTTCTTTAGAGTAATTTTTTATGGAAAAGTTTTCCGTTTAAAGTAAAAAAGTTATCCACGGATTACACCACGTTAGTTTTTTAAGTGTATGTAAGGACAGAGGAGAGAGAGAGAGAGAGAGGGATTCATTTGTCACGTTTTCTTGGGCACTTTGTTTCGTCGATTAAATTCAGACACAAACTGATATTGAAAGAGTGTAATGGCATTTAACGAAAGCGGAGAAATACTGAGACCACTCAATTCGAATGAAGTAAAGGAACTTATGTTACTTTATAAAAAAAAATATGGAATACAAAATTTCCACTACTTACTTTTTTACAATCAATGCAAATGGAATGGAAATCTAGAAGAGCGAGGACTAAGCGAACATTTCTGCAGTTCGGATACGGAAGAGGCAAAATGTAATGGTCTTCGAAAGGCGTTTTACACTCATCGAGATGGTGATTTCCGAAAATACGGAACCTATATTAGCCTGCATTTCGATTTAGTAAGTAAAATATGTTCAATGGCAATTGTAATTAACACTAATGTGTATAATTAATAATATTTTTCCAATAGATCCAAAGTATTTCCTTCAATTCCTGGGAGCCAGGTCTACATGAAATGTATGAATGTTTGGAAAAATCGAAATTAATCGACTGGTCAAGTGGGCCGCTCTTGACAAATGTTTGCTTGGAATATTGTGATCGTGTTAAAGAAATTGCTGCCTCGAAGGGCATTGGCGTGCAGCGAGCAAGGCTCGCCCAAGGCTTTATAATTTCGTATGAGAAAGCCCTTCATTTAGATATGCCGAGGTAAAGCATAAAAACGAACATTTTGTGAGAGCTTCATTTAAAAAAGAATTATATTCAGTATACCGTGTGATTTCGAAATGCGAGAATTGGAAGAGAATCATGCCGAAATCATTCACAATGTTTGGCCGAATAAGAAAGAAGGCTCATTGGACTATGTGAGGTGTTTGATAAATGTGAACAAGTCGTTGGGAATTTTTCGAAGATCTGATGGAGCATTGGTTTCGTGGATCATTCAAAATGATTTCGCTGGGTTGGGGTAGGTTTTTCTTCTTCACGCTTATAATGGAAATTAATTATGATTTATTTCTTGATTTTCAGTTTTCTTCAAACTCTAGAAGTCGCACAAAGGAAAGGTTTTGGAAGAATTTTAGCAGTTGCGCTTACCAAACGTATTGCTGAATTAGAGCAGGTAGACGTTTCGGCTTGGATCGTTTCGGAGAATTTCAAATCATTAGAATTGTTCGAAAAAATTGGCTACAAAATCGTTGTTTCAAACGAATGGATACAATTATGCAAAAAATAATTATTGAACTTTATGCGTGTTTTTCTTTTTTTGATTCTTTCTTGCCTTGAGGATAAGGCAAAATTGAAATGTTTTAATGTTAATAAGAGGAGTTGAATGACACTAATAACTAGGGCTTAGAAATAAATAAACAAATGGCCTTATCCAAAGTGATGCATCTGAAAAATGTCCTTAAAATCTTTGACTAATACCCAAAAAATCTTTTCAAATAATATTTTTTTGCCTAAAGTATTAATATTTTCTTACATTGCATTTTTAATTGCAATGAATACAAAGAAACCCCCTCAAAATAAAATATATTTAATAAGTTTTAAACCAAAAAAAAAAAAAAGACCTTAAGGAATTTTTTCAGAGGAATGAGCTGGGAGACTTTTCCAGAATTTTGAAATTGGTTTTAACGCAAAAACGTATTCACCATATATCTCTGAGAAGAGATCGGGTGTCACAATGGATCTACCAAGTGCGCCCTAGGGGCGGCCCATCTAACCTAACCTAACCTAATGCACTTTTTGTCATTTTCAGTGCATTTTTTTTCCCGATACCCGATACTAAAACGCATTTTGAACTTAATGCCTGGTCTCCAATATCGCAAGACTTCCCAAGCAGCAATTTCTGGACATATTTAACAAAGCGAAACGTATAGAACTAGTTACAATGAACAGCGCATTGATTGAAACTCGTTTCATATGTTTGGATCTGTTGAATTCCGGCACTATTGGAAACCACGCATTAATCTGAAACAATCTCGATTATTTTCCGATTATTTGACCATCACAAATCATGTGATACATGTATAAAATAATCAATAATCGTTATTTGAAACCAAAAGATAACAGTTATTTGATTTATTAATGATTAATTAATCATTTTTCTGAATTCATCACAAGAATGTAAATGTAAAAAAAATCTTTTAGCAACCATAAATAATTTTCACAAAAAAAACATTTGTCATGTAAGCAAAGACTTTTTTCATGCAAAAATTTTTTTTTAAAAATCAAAAGAAAATAACAACAAAAAGTTCTTAATAATCACTGTCAATAAAAACGGTTGTCAAGGAAATAATAAATAATTGTTGTTATCATCTACCAAGCACCAAAAAAAAAAAAAAAAAAAAAAAAAAAAATGGTCCGGAGTAAGTTAATTATGTCAAAATTGATCAATTAATTTGTAACATATATTTTTTCACTAAACGTAGTTACTGAGAACTTGATACGAAAACGCTCGGAGCATAATGAGTGCCTACTGAGCACTCTTGAGGAAGTTGCAATGCATCAAGAGGACATCGAACGAATTGAGCATATACAGAATTGGTGTCGTTATTTGAAAATACTGCTGCTCCAATCGAATTTGATTTCGAAAATTGAAAATCTTCATAAGCTTAAACGATTGGAGTACCTTAATCTGGCAATGAATAATATTGAACGTATTGAAAATCTCGAAGGTCTAGAGTCCTTGAATAAGCTTGATTTAACGTTAAATTTTATTGGCGAATTAACTTCGATTGAGTCACTGCGTGAAAACTATAATTTAAAGGAGCTCATTTTGACCGGCAATCCTTGCTGTGACTTTCCAAATTATCGTGAATATGTTATCGCCACGCTACCGCAATTGGAGTCCTTCGATTGTGAGGAGATTAAAAATACGGATCGATTGATTGCAAAGAGAAATCTAGATAAGAATCGAGCTGTGATTATTCAAAGGCAAGCCAATTATGCAATTGAACGTGACGAGCAGAAAATACGTTATCAGCAACACAAGGAGGAATTGGAATCTCAAATGGAGCAACTCGAAGATGACGAAGAACGGAAAAAATTATTTTGGCAAACAAAATGTGAAAACTGCCCGGAAATACGTGTTGATATTGCAAATTTTCATAGAAAATGCCGCGAGCCGACGGAGTGCAAGATGGAGAAAGAACGTAAAGAATTGGAAAGAAAAAGACCACCACAATTATTTGCAGCCGATGGACGTCCTTATAATTTGAATCAAGCTAAGTTGTCATTTGTTTTTAAAGACGAACGAGCCGAGTTCATTTTGGAATTAAGTGTCTACAAGTAGAAGTGAAAATATGCGCTTTGAAAAAAAAAAAACAATTTTATATAAAAAATTATTTAAATATTTTTAGATACCTGGAAACGTCACAAATTGAAGTTGATGTTCAACCCAATTACATTCGTGTTGTTGTTAAGGGAAAAATATTCCAACTGAGTCTATCCGAAGAAGTGAAAATCGATGAATCGATTGTTCAGCGCTCGCAAATAACGGGCGCACTTCTTGTGAGAATTCCTAAGTTACATTACAATGAACCTTTAACGCCGGCTGTCAAAAAAGGTAAGAAAAAACATACGTTTTGACGTACATTTATTAGTTTGTGCATAATTTATGTGACACTTTTCAATGTTTTTTGTCAGACATGAAAAACAGCAACAGTACATCCAAAGGAAAAGGGTAAGCAACCAAGAACTTTTGTATCCCATTATTTTTGTGCCCAGCTTCTGGGTCAATTTTAAATCGATCTCGAGCTATGTGGCCGAGAATTAAGTTGCGCAAATCATCCTATTTACGAACATAGCTGGGTATATAATGTAATGGATTCTAAGTGATTTTAATTTGTTTTTTTTTACTTTTAGGTCAACTGAATTGAAAGGTCCTGTAAATATTAGAAATATCTGTGCAAATCCGGTTGAACAGATACCTGATTTGATATAGTTTGTGCGAGAAGGAATTACTTAGGATAATATATGAAAATATTCTTCGATTGGTTGTTCTTGTTAAAAAATTGCGTGTATTTTATTTTCATGAATATTTTCCTTAATTATATAAATTGCTATTGCAGTTAAGAGTTCTTTTACATTACATACAAAAGGGTTTCTTGTTGGTTTTTTTATTTCTTGTTCCGTTTGCATGCTGGTTTTTTGTTTGATATTGACGTTTGCAAATTGTATACTGCAAATAAACATATATTTATATGAAAGAATGATTTATCTTACATAATTTCAAAGTTAATTACACTTAAACAAAAAAGAAAAAGCAAAGGGAGCTTTTAAAAAATGAAAAATTAAGTCGTCTTTTTCGAGATGGATATTTTTATGCATACAAGCATTCATTTTTCCTTTGATTTTTTATTAAAGATTTTTTTAATTTTTAACAGAGGGAATCGATTTGGAACAGATAAAAAAATTTTTTCAGTTATTTTTATGGTTCGCTTATTGCACAAATCTTGTTTGAAATTTGTTTATAAGATATAAAATACGAAAATAGCTAAATAAAGGACATTTTAAATGGCAAAGAAAAAGCAGAGACCAATATGAGAGCCCCCCTATGTTGACATTTTTATATGGAAGAAATTTGTAGTACAGTTGAGCACATTTAAAACAGTTTTAAATGACTTTTTCTAATGTTCATTTCTTCAAAATTGTCCATTTCTCAATCATCTCGAATCATTTATTGAAATTATCAGTTATTTTAATGTCAGCATTGGTTGATTATTTTCAGCACGGATGACTTCTTATGATATACAACAGAATATATCCATGGTCCCTTTTATTGGAGTAGCTTTCGTTTATGAAATCCCTATTTATTTAAGAAGGGCTTTTAAAATCTTTTTAGCTTCTTTTGTCATCAGACCTAAAAAAAAAAAATGTTGTCATGTGACCACAGATATCATAGTTCAATCGTAGCTTTGCTCATTATAAAATTACAAGTTGCTGTCCGAAGACTTGAAGTCGGAAAACAGATGTTCCAACAGTTCATGAGTCCGCTGCAAAGCGAAAGCGTATTTAATAACGGCAAATGAAACCATTAATTTTATCAGTTCGAAAATTTTCATTTATCAGCTGAAGCTGAGTTATTTTTTTTAAACGATTTTTTTAAATGGATTTTGAACTTATGAACATACAGTCATTCATAAAGAATTTTATATTTTGTCTTCTAAAAACATTTGAGTAAAAAGCTAGCTTGTTTATTTCAGTTGTACGATAAAGAAACCAATTATTGCCTTAGCGGAAAAAGTATATGTATAAAAGTGTCTTTTATATATATGTATATAAAAAAAGATCTTCATAGAAATTTTGCAGAGTTCGGTAAAAAATCTATATATAAGTCATAAATAAAGACAAATGAAGCCCATTTTACATATTTCTTGTGGATTGCATATTTTTTAAGGGCAACAATCTTGTATTCTCTCTCGCAAAATAGTCGATTTTATCTATTTCGTATGTTTATATACATTTTTCACCATCGTTTAAAGAGATTACATTGATTTTATTACGGTGCTGACTAATATTTATTTTGTTTCTGTTCTTTTATATTTCTTGTTCTTTTTGGTTTTTGGTTAATCTTATTTTTAAGTCTATATATACTTATAAGATGTTAGTCAGATAATCAGTTCTATTGTGATATATTTATAAATATTGATTAATTTTGTATTTTTTGTTTTTTTTTTTTTTTGGTTTTGTTTTGTTTATTTCTTGTAAGCAACGGAAAAAACGAAAGATTAATTTAAAAAAAAAGTGTGATTTAACTTTATCGAATGAAAGGAAATTTGAGAGATAAAGAGATTTCCTTTCAAACGTTTTTAGTGGGCTTCGTGGAAAAGGTTGAATATTGTAAACTTCAAAAGTATCAAGTTTTTGCTGAGTTATGGAAAAATTAATTGGAAAATCGAACTAATTTATATTAATTATGCTTATGTGTAATTACGCTCCAAGACTGAAATGAACCAAAAAATGTATGACGTTTGGCAACCAAGGCTTTTCGCTCCAAATCCTTAAGGGTATGACAGTTTTCATTATTTTAAAGCTTGCTTTGATTATGTTTTTATTTGGAAAAAATATCTAACGGATAAGACATTTGTAACGCTATAACGAGATTAACTCATGGTCGTTTGATCATATCTCACAAAAACAAAAAAGGGAACTTTCCTGTGTCATTTTGAATAGTAATGCCTGATTATGTGGCCTGAAAAATGTTTGAAATCTGGTTAAAAGAACTATGATGAGCATGAAAGATTGAGTAAAAAAACCAAAAGAAAAAATAAAACAATGAGGAAATGATATTTTCTTGTGCATCAGCATTAATGAATTGAATACGATTTCGTAATTCAAAATTTTATTGATTTAAAATTTTTATTGATTTTAGTTTTTCCGTATATAATCATCCACGATGGAAAACGAGGTAGGACATTTTGTTTTTTATTTTTTAAATTTCTTTTTTTTTTTTTCAATCTTGTGTATAAAAATTTTGTGTCTATGTTTTCGCTTAACGAGTCAAAATCTCTTCAAAAAGAATTTCAAAACAAAAATATCATTTAAAATAACTTAAAATTAAATTTCTTAATTAAAGAGTTATAAATTATAATACAATATACAATGTGAATTAAACTAAACTTAATTAAAATAAATATACGTATACTTGTTTAAAGTAAAAGTTCTAAGTTATATTGAAAATGAAAATAGTCAAAATAGCGCCTTTTTAAGTTTAGTTATTTCACACTATTGGACACTATCCCGCAATCATACACAAATATATCTTTAAGTCAAGTTTTTTTCCTTATTATTGCGTTGTTTTTTTTTTCTGTTTCTGTATTCTTTCGGGTCATCGTTTTATAATGGCTGTGATTTCGGCTGTCGGTTGCGTTTTATAATTACACAATTCTAGACACGCAATATTTCGCATGCCTTATTATAGCAAATAGCTATCCAATCAGGCTGTGTTGCACCCCATTGAATTTGATTGACTTCACCTTCAGCTGCTGTATAGGCCAATATTGGATCCTCGATTGCGCGAGGCATTTGTTGTATATCCCAGATAAGTGCTTGGTGATCATCACCGGCAGTGCAGATGTGACAGGAACTATTTAAAAGAGTTCTTTTATATTCAATGAGAAAGTTTTAACCTTTTTAGGTTAAAAAAAAGTATTTAAATTTCTCTTACAATAAATCTAACTTTAATTTAGTGTTCTCCACATTCCCACTGGGTTATAATATCCCATTTCGAAGATTTAAAATCCAAAATAATACAATCCCTGCTAAATCGTTCCATTTACAATATTTTGAAATAAATATAATTACATACCTGTGCGGCGCCCACGCTATACCATTGACGCACGCCCTATGATTGCTCAGTCTCGCAACGGGTGTACAAGGAACACGAACATCTAAAATAATGACTTCACACGAGTCCATAGCAACGGTGGCCAAATAATTTGGGTCTTGCTTATTCCAAGCCAAGCGTAACAAAGCTGTATGCGCAGGGTCCTAGCATATAGACCCAATCCCAATGATTTATCAAAAAACATCAACTACTTAATACCACCATACCTCATATATGATGGTCGAATGCTCCAAATGCCGCAAGTCAAACATGCGCACTGAACCATCGGCACCAACGGAGGCGAACATATCCCTTCCACCACCAGCACGTGAAAAAGCAATATCATATACTTCTTTATCGTGTGCAATCAGTTGGGTCTTAACATGACCAGCAACGTATACGCGTCCATGTGGCTGGCCAGTTTCTAATCCCCAAATTGTACACGTTGTGTCAATGGATGATGTGCCAACCAGATTGGGATCGACTTCATTCCAATCGAACGACGTTAGAGGCGCACAGAAATCACTGTTTTTGTTATTATTTAGCACACATTCGAGCCTCGTATCTGGTTCACCAGCACGCCAAACTCTTAAGTAATCACCTGCAAAAGATGAAATCGTCGTGCTAGTGCTTAAACAGTAAAGATCGATAAAATGCGTCTTACCGCTTGTAGCTAATAAATCGGGATAGCTGCCTTTCGAGTCTGGAATCCACATTATTTTTGTTGTCGGATATGGATGATCGAATGTGCTATCGAATATTAATATGATTATAATTTAGAACTGGCAACAAAGTGAAATGAAGTTACCTTTTTGCACTGAACTCGCTTGTGTCTTCGTCGAGGCTTATTATTTGCACTTTGTTGTTGTATTCTTCAATGAAACTGCCAAGCGCCAAACGGAACCTTTTGTCCGGCCGCACACTCCAATTCATGGAATAAAGTGGCCATGGCGCCAGGTATTTATAAATTTCTTTACGTTTACCGGCGGTGGATGACATGGCTGCAGAGATGGTCCCGTTTTAAATTCAATATGCAGCACAATTTCATCTCACAACTTACCAGACTTATTAGAGAATTTCGGCTTTACTAAACATGTATGTGTAATATTTTTCCCCCAGCTGTAGTGATGAACTTTTGCAAATAGTAACTAATCGATTCGTTACTTTTACTCTTTGTTCTGACACGAACCTTAGCGTTAATTATCTCGTAGTTCAGCTGTTCATTTGTGACGTCATCGTAGACAGTTTAAGGCTTATTTCTATATAAGCTGGAGTATAGGAAGTGGAATTCAAACAAGTCTAATAAGGACTGGTATATTTTGGGCAATTCATGTGATTCGGCGTTTTCTCTGACTAAAATTTCTTTAAGAATAATTCACCAAGAAGCATATACAAAGTATCGAGTGACAATTTACAAATAAATGGTGCATTCATGCAGGTTCTTTGCACTTCATTACTCATCACTAGAATCTATTTTCGTAGGCAAATGCGCATCTTTTGTTTTCAACACGAATATAAACTAAATACGAAGAAAATGAATTGCAATTTTGAACAAAATACACTCGTCATGTGAAATAGCTACTGGGAGGCCGAAGCATACAGCGTTGGCAAGGGATTTTCATTTTTTTTTCATACTCAGAACAGGGTTGCTTTTGAGAAAATACACTGCGCAAAAATGATATTTGAATTTTTAAATTTTAATTCCAAGAGCCTATACTGAGATATGCAGTAACTACTTGCACATTAGGAGCCAATTCGCTACAACGTCGTAAAGAGTGAGAGAGACAACTATATTCACGCTCCTTGAATACTTCAAAGTATTCCAACAATTTAACACCTTCGAAGTCGGTGTCAGTATTTCATTTGAAAAATGTGCCGCAATCAGCTGTCCTGGCATTTACTTCGCATAAAAAATGAACATGTTCATTTCTATGGCGAAGTAAAGCAGGCAAGTCGCATGCAACCCTGCGCACATGATTACTTGACATCTCAGTATAAGCGAAAGTAAAGTATTTACTTCGAAGTACTTTTCAATTTTTTTTGCACGTATTTCTTATGGGAGCTTTACTTACTGCATATCTCAGTATAGGCTTCAAAAGTATAATTTTAAACAACAGAAAAAATGGTGTTCAGGGAAAATAAAGAAATCAGTACATTTTAGTTCTTTTTATAAGCATTGCATCTCAACTAACAAGAAGACAGAATGAGAGGGAGATATAAAATGATAAATTCTACTTGTCCATACGTATAACTTCAATACCACACTAGGGTATTTTAGAGGAATTTCTTACTTATTTTCGACCAAAAATGTTTTTAAAAGTCGGATATACTTTTTTTTTGGGTCATTTCGACCTCGAAAATCATACTTTGAAGCCAGGTAATTTTTAAGACGAAAATTTGGTTAAAAATTAGTAAAACTTAACCTCAAAATAGGTCTAATGGACTAAATGCTGGCCAAATTGTCCTATTTTTCTAGTTGGGATCCTTGAGATTCCTCTCGTTTGTATGAAAATGGTTGGGCGTAAGAGTAATTTGTATAAAAAAAAGCTGTTCAAAAGACAAAGTTTCTTCAGTGGTTGCGTCGATGAATTCAATTCTGAAATAGATTAAAACGTGGACTTATTAACGATTTACTTTATTCAACAGAAATTTAATTACATATTAATTATTTGTATGTATTTATTTTTTAAATAATTTCTCAACATTCGTACGGTGTATTGGCCAATTGAGTTATAATTTTCGCATAAATTTCGATTCCTCTCAAGTAATTTTCCGCTTGCACAAATTCGTTGTGGTCATGTAATAAAACAGGAGTGTTATTCATGGGTGAAAATCCCAATGCTGGGATTCCGATTTCTCGAATATAGCGGCTGTCAGTGCCTCCAGTGAAAATTTGAGTTCTAATCTTCAAGCCTCTGAAAATTGAAAATAAATTCACCTTATAATGTAAGGATAATCTATTTATATGGCAGATATCTATCTCACAAGGTATCGACTGCGCTTTTAAAGGCCAACCAGTACGGATTGCTTGCATCGATGGCAGTAGGTTCAACTCTCGGTCTCTTTTGATCATAATGCAGTGTTATGTCACCACCAGCTTCCCGGCACCAGGTGTGTAACTGAAATATTCAAATTTAATTCATAGAATATTTTCAATATAGAATCGTTTCTTCTAACATTCGATTCGAACTCAGCATGATCTACGTCGATAGCTAGTCTAACATCAAAGCACATAATCATTTCCGGTGGTATAACATTCGATTGTACACCACCACTGACTTTTGTCAAATTAATTGTGGTAACATCTCCAATGGTCAATTCTGGATTGTTCTCCAAACGTTGGACTTCATGTTGACGCAACGTCATCATTTTATTCAATATATAATGCATTTTTTCACCAACAGTATTTCTCAAAAGTAGCGACCCATGGCCGGCGGAACCATGAAAATTGAAATATATGCCTGAAAGCATTTTAAATTATATTGTAAAAACATATATAAAAAAATTTATATATAGAAAAAAAAAAAACCGTCATCTTACGCCACACACTCCGTTCCCCGTAAAAAACTGGAAAGAGTTCATTCGGCGAAGCCAAGCCCTCATCCAAAGAAAATCCCACATTTAACGCTTCGAAATCCTTAGTTTTCACAAAGGCCCGCATACCGAGTCCACCGCCCATTTCTTCATCTATAGCGCGAACGAGGATCATCAATTTATAATGTAATAAATTAAAATATTTTTCTACTCTATTGCCCACCGGCGACAAAGGACATATGGATCGTTCGATTGAACGTTAGACCGCAATTCTTTAATGCTCGTATTGCTCCCAAATACTGCATGCCAACTGACTTCATATCCTGCGCTCCACGTGCGTAGATACGTCCTTGTGAGTCCATATGAGCATCAAACGGCGGGTAAGTCCACATTTCCGGGAATACTGGAACAACATCCATATGCGAATTCAACAGAATTGCAGGGATTTTCGGTTGTTGTCCCTTCCATGTTATAATAACAATCGGATTATCCCTATTTACAGGATAATATACTCGAACAGGTAGCGCCAATGATTCTGCTTGCTTTCTAAGGAAACTAACACAAAGTTCTCGACGCAAAATTTAAATTGAAATACAGAATTTTTTTTTATTTTTTTTTTTTTGAAAAATATCTTAAATTTTTTCACTTACTATAGTCCGGCTGTGGGTGTACACTCGGTATACGCAGATATTCTCGCAAGTATTTTATTTCCTCATTATTTTCCCATTCGCTTGTCTCCGACATTCTTCAATTTGAAAAAAAAAAATTCCAAAAAAAGTATTTAAACGATGTGTACGTTGATTGAAGAAAATTTTCTTCACTTTGTTCAGTGGGGGGCTGCGTTTGTGTGCCTGAGCTCTGAATATTATACTGCACTGAGAATCCGAACACGACTTATCGCGAGTCTGATTTACAACTGATGTCAACCGGAGGCAACCTGGGTCTATTTAAATACATTATGACTCTCGTTGCTAAATAAAAGATAGCTTCAAAAAAAAAAAAAAAAAAAATTGCTAGATAAATTCCAAATCGTTTTCATTTAAAATTTTTCCACTATGCATACCCAGCGTGGGAATGTCTGGTTATGTTCTCCTATTTATCAATGGAATAAACGATTTTGATACGAAAGCTTCAGGCGATCAAAGCATTCAGAAAAGTGTTCTACATATTTTCAAATAAGTCTGTTTGAGAGCCAAGCTGGCTTTTTGAGATCAAAGACTAGTTGATTAGGAAAGCTATGAACGGTGTACACGTTCAGTATAAATTGAATTATGGAATTACAAAATTAAGCCTATATGCATATTTCAAAAAGTTTCTGAACTATTGCATAATTTTCATGAACATACATACATACATATGTATATATACGTGTATTTGTTTGGTGCGAATATCAATTGCCCTACATTTCATTGCAATGAAAATTAGTGCGGTCAGATAATTAATTAAATGGATGTGGTTAATTATATCGACTAAACTTATTAAAAATTTTGAAACAAAGAAAAACAAATTTTTATCGTAAAAAAATAAGTGGAGTATTTTTTTTATGTTTTTACATGCTTTTCATTGAGCTTAACAATGTTTCGTATCTCAAGCTTATTTTGATGCAGGAAAAGTCCTTGTTGTCCAAAATAGTTTGCATCGGTTATACCATCGCATTTCTACTAGAAAATTGTAATTAAAATTTGACCTCTACTGAACTGTATATGTAAAATGTTTAATACACTTGAACCCCGGTAACCCGTGCCCTGTCTAATCCAGCACCGTCTGTGTTCCGACATGACTATGACTACTCAAGGGGTTTCATGGAAAATTGGCATCGAAATTTTCAGATTGATGGCAAAAATATCATTGAAACTGCAAGTACGTAAAAGAAAATTTTATACACGTGAATGGACCTGATAATTGGCTGTCAAACTGCATAAAAATGGTTTTTCTGAAATGAAGTGCTTAGGCGTAAAATTTGTTTTTCTGAAACTTGTGAAAGTTTGTTTCTTTCCCTTGTAACTAATCAAGGTTACACGGCTACCTCCATTCTCATACGATTTGTTGTTCATAATGACACCCCCCGCCCACCGCCCCACGCCCCATCTACCAACCCTATAAAGAAAAGCACTTCAGTACGGAGCATCCTGTACAGAATTCTATAATTGGATCTGTAATTGTCGGATTACAAGGCACTCTTCTGCAAAAGATTCCAGGCTATAGGAGATCTTAGGCAGTAATCTAAAATAATCCGACAAACTCGATTGTTCGATACTGGCCTGCAAAACGTTTGTCGGAGTACCACGGGTCCAATGTACAGTAAAAATCGGTTATAACGCTGTCCAAGGGACCACAAAAAATCCATCGTTATAACCGATAATCACTATATCCGGTAACATAAATTGAGAAGAGCTACAATAGTGATTCAAGCTTTACCTGAAATGTTCATCGCTATAACCGATAATCGTTTTAAGCGGCATCGTTATAACCGATTTTTACTGTATTTGCTCTTGCCAGATTTGCTTAAGATCAGTTTCAAATCGATCTACAAAACTGTGGCCGAGAATTTAGTTTCGCCAATGATCCTATTTGATTCCTAATGAAATTTTCATTTGAAAGAGGGTTGTATACTTCTATTTTAAATGAAGATCCTATGAAATTGCCATGACAAGATGTTTTTCAATCTGTGTGCTACAATTCTCAAAAGCTTTATAATTTGGTTGTACTTAAGACGTTTTAAGAATTGAAACTCTTAAGTCTTTCCAATGGCAGTAATGTGTCACAGTCACGAAGTGACGAAATATGGCCATATCCGCGAATTTTTTTAAAATATTCATTGAAAAATACAAGTTCGAAAGCGCTTTTTAATACATTAGAAAAATTTAAAAAAAATTATTTTCCTTCTCCTCTCACATCCCCGCGGCGTATACTATTTTTTCAAATGAAATTCTCATTCCCGTTGGCACCATAGTCTTTGTTCAGAATGATATTTTCTTTCATGTTAGCAGCATATACTCTATTTTTAAATGAAATAATCATGCACATTGGATCCATTTTAGCCAGCCAGCACGTGCACTTTTCCCAAATGAAGTTTTCATGCGGACCAGGGTCATCCACTCCACTACAGAAGGAGTGAAATTTCCAGCTGGGTTGCTTACTCAATTTTCCATACTTTGTAACCAACACTGATGCTAGCCAGTATTTTGGTGACTCTTTTCGCTCGGATATTGAAAAAAAAAATCTCTTTATTTTTTTTAGGAAAGTGATCAGTCAAAATTAGTTTTGCAACGGATATCCGGCCACTATCCGGTATCCGGCTTATCCGGCATTAAATTGAATATCCGGCCGGGTACAGGATAGTGGCCGGATATCCGTTGCAACTCTAATTTTGACTGATCACAGTCCTAAAGACAACAGAAATAAAAGGGCCTATCCGGCCTTAAATTTAGTATCCGGCCGAATACCGAATACCATCTATATCCAGCCTTACATTAAACATTTGCTATATTGTTTTTTTATTTGTACTACGAATGCAAATTTGAAAATGGAGCGATTGAAGGAAACCATGTAGGACTGTAGGTCTAACTCTCGACGTCGAAAAGCCTCTGCCGCGATGGGGAAATACACCATTAGGCAGGTATAGGAAATTCAACACATTGGGGAAATTCACCGAAAAGCTACCAACAAAAACCTTAAGCAGGAATAGGAAATTCAACTCTTTCGAGAAATTCACCAGAAAGCTACCAACAACAATACGGGTAGATACAAAGTGGCACTATGATGCCACTTGCGAAAAAATTATCAAAGAAACACGGCGTCGGCTCGGTTTTTTATATTGCTTGAAAAGTTCATAATTGAAACTTTATTAAATGTATTACGATATGTGTTTGCTTAATGCGCACGAATGTTTTCATTTTGTAATTAATTGACATACATTTTTGACTACAGCTAAGAATTTGATTGTACATAGAATTTAGCATTTTTGCTGAAATAGTGTGATCAAAAAGTTATGTGGACAGGGTAGGACAAAAAAACAATTTCTATTTCTCCTTGATATTGCGATTCCTTGATTAGTTTTATGTTTTTCAATTTTTTCATATAATTTTATGAGTTTGGTAGATATTTTATATGTACTGTACTCGAAAATCGCCCAAAATTAAAAATAAATGTGGCAATGCATTTCACCACAGCAGAGCTAAAGATTTCGCTGCCATAGCATGCTTCTCTTTTCCTCGTGCTATATGCATATGTTGAAGCAGCGTAGCTCTAACACATTGCAGGGATTAGGAAGAAGAAGAGTTAGACCTATAGTCCTATATGGAAGAAACTGGATGCAGTCCCGCTAACATTTTCACAGAAAAGATCCATTTTCAAAGAGTTTTAATTGCAGTTCGGTACGGATATCCGGTTATCCGGCCTGGAAGCCAACCGGATATCTGGTATCCGGAAGTCGGCCGGATACACTATCCGTTGCAGCACTAGTCAAAATCCCTTGTAAACATTTGAAGTGATTTTTGGTTAAAGTAAAATCGGCAAAATCCCTCAATACGGAAAAACCCCTCGTTCTGGTATCAGTGAAAAGAATAAAATTTTAGCATGTCGCCTATAATTCTCATTTAGTTTGTCAAATGGGACACTTAAGACTCGCAGAATTTCTGAAGATTTTTCACGACGTGGTGAAGCATAAGGCCTTTAATTCTCATTTGGTTTATAAAATGGGACACATAAGACTCTTAGAATTTCTCAAGGTTTTTTAAGACGTGATGAACGCAACGAAAAAGCGTTAGATTTTGCGCAAGAATAGCTTAGCGCTGAAAAGAAGTTTTCGCGCCGCGGGCCTTTCAAAAGCGCTAGAAAGCGTTAAGTTGGCATCACTGCTAAAATCTATGTCTCGTTAAGTCCGAGGGCTGATTTAAAACAAGCCATGGTGGGGTTCGTGGTAGGGATGGGTAGTGCAAATCAATATTCGATTTTTTCGAATTTTGAACATTTTTTAAACATTCGACTATTCGATTCGAAAAATGTCACTGCAAGTTCGATTTATTCGATTATATTCGAATTTTCAGAAAACATATATACCAATATATTTAAAACTTGATAGTGCATATCTGCATTTATTTGGGCTTTATGATGAAGTCAGAAAGTAAGAGGGAAGTTATCTTTAGCAATGAAGATTTGTGCACGTGGCTTAAGTTTACCAAAAATTTGATTTTATGCACATTTTCTATGTGGTTTTTTAAAGTGCTTGTGCTTTTATGGAACTTGAATTACTTCTTGCATTTTATGAACACTGCCACTTGTTCTTTTATACCCAGCGTAAGCAGGGTATATTACTTTTGTGCGAATTTTGTAAAAAAGGCGTAGAAGCTTAAAATTTGCAACATAGGTTCACCAAGGCGAATGAAAGGTGTAGGAAAAAAATTTATTTGGCCAGCCCACTGCCACGCCAATAATGTCGGGACGCTGGGTATTTCAAAGCCGGGCTTGACCGACTTTAGCTTTCTTACTTGTTTAGTTTTATTGTAGTGTTGCCATACTACACTCGGGCTCAATTTGAAAACCAAAACTTTTGTTAACTTTTCTAACAGTTATGCACCAATTAACACAAAGTACAACAGCAATTAGTCTTCAAAATGTAGGAGTATAGTCATATGGAACTATAGCTGCAACTTCGGCCAATTTTTGGCTTGAGCCACCTTGTTTTGGTGAAAAAGTTAAAATGTAGGTACCTACAGATTTGTTTCTTACGTACATATTTTTTTTTATATACAATGAAATTGCTAAAAATTTTTTTTCTCCAAATAAAGAAGTAAATTGATTGTTTTACTTATGTACTGATTTTTTGGTTTTTGAAATGAAATGTACTGATTTTGCTGTTTGAAAATTTGGCAGCCCTAAGTTCGATCCTCTTCTAATCATGGCGGCAATGGATACAAATACAGTCGAATCTGGATATAGTGAATTATTTTTTGTACGTCCTGTTCATTGTATCGGATTGTTCGTTTTATCCAGATTGAATGGATTGTTCATTATTTACAAGCCCGTAGAGAGAAATTTGGGGCTCGGGAATTTTTTTTTTTTCGGGGGCCTCTTCACAAAAATGTGCGACCAAATCAAAAACGTCCCATGCCAATTATGGGCCCCTTCAGATAGTTTGGGCCGGGAAGAAATCCCCCTTTCCCACCACCCTCTCTTAAGGCCTGATTATTTAGTTTTATTAAAAAGTCCCTGTAACAAAAAAGCGTTAACTATTTTCAGCTGTTCATTATTTCATGGATTCGTTACATCCAGATTCTACTGTATATGCAAAAGAAAGAGACACGTATTGCATTTTTCAGAAACAATCTTGCTTCTCCTTCTTTAGCATACAGTCAGACGATATGTTTGTGTGTGTGACAGCCGAGCATGTCATACATTTTCAGTGTTGCCCGTTTTTCAAGTAAATTCGATTATTTTCGGTGGAAACTTCGATTCTACCGAATTTTGGCCCTCTTATGTTCGATTTAAAAAAATCGTAATTTTAAGGCAAAAGATCGATTTTATTCGATTTTCGAATATTCGAAAATCGAATTTACCCATCCCTAGTTCGTGGGGACATGGAAACGCACCAAAACGCACCGACGCAGAAAATTATTTCGGAAGAGGTTTAAAGCATAACAAAACTATCCACCGAGATCATATTATCAATCCCCTTTGTAATTCCCCATATTTCGAGGGGAACTTGAACCCCCAAAAGTACCCTCCGAATACGCTCATAGTTCCCTTTGATGGTATTCGTCCTGAAAACAAATTTCCAATCATTTTTTCCCTCCAAATGCAAAACTACCCCGAGGAGTGGTATTTTTTTTCAAAAAATTCCTACAATTCTCACTGAATTCATGATTTCGGAAACGTATATAAAGCAATGAATTGAAGAAATTTTCAGTCATCTCACTAGAGCTGGAGAACTGTCGGAAGGTATATTTTCAAATTTGAACACCATCAACACCATCATCACCATCAACACCATAATCTCCACCATCATCATCACCACCAACATCATCATCTTCACTAACCTCACCATCATCATCACCAAAATCGTCACCAACATCATATAGAACTATAGCTGCAATTTCGGCCAAAAGCTATTACGTGGTAAACCACAACACTCGACTTATGGCGTGCTTCACCACAGTTGAACATTTTCACCAAATTATGCCATAACGCGCCGAAATTTGGCCGAAGTTGCAGCTATAGTTCTATATGACCAACATCATGACCATCATCATCATCATCACCAACATCATCACCAAAATCGTCACCAACATCGTGACCATCATCATCACCAACGTCATCACCTACATCATCACCACCCTCACCATCATCATCACCAACATCATCACCATCATCACCAACCTCACCATCATCATCACCAACATCATCGCCATCATAATCATCATCACCATCAATATCACCAACCTCACCATCATCATCACCATCATTATGACCATCATCACCAACCTCACCATCTTCATCATCATCACCATCTTCATCACCAACATCATCACCAACCTCACCATCATCATCACCTTCAACCTCACCATCATCATCACCAACCTCACCATCATCATCACCAACATCAATACCATCATCACCAACCTCATAATCATCACCAACCTCACTTTCATCACCATCACCATCGATAGTTTCGATTATCGATACTTTTCACACTCGATAATCGATAATTTTGATAATCGAAATATGAATTTTCGAACGGCTCGCAATAATCTAAATTAAGACAGTTTTAGGAATCTGTCCATTTCAAAAAAGCCCTCTCTGCCACCTCTAGCACCACATTTGAAAAGTTATAGTAAATGTCATTGATTCAAAACTGACGATAGTTTAAAAAAAAAACATCGATGTTTTCAGTACTTTGAAACCATCGATACTATCGATAGTGCTATCGATTGTTTCTCCAGCTCTACCCATGTGGCCCTACAGCTATGAAATGTTTTATTTACATCTCACTGTCTAAATGACGTACCCGCAAGGGATCCGTTCTCAGACGGTTACGTGCATGGTGCACCAGTGGACCCCAACCTAACCTTCATTAGTATATTGATCGGGTATTGGATCAAACTAGTAGTAAATTCGCATTCTATGCCTGCAATATACGACGGGTTAACCATATCACCTATATATACATAAGTATGTATATTTAAACATGGTACAGCAGCTATCAGGAGCCCTACGGCAGTGTTCGGCAAAGCATAGAACAATTGTTGAAAATGGCGGCTCATATATGCTTAAGCTTTTGCGTTCAATCGTTGATGAGACAACGAGGAGACAGCATTGTGAGCGCAATGCACAAGAAAAATTTTTCGCAGCGAATAGGACGAAGAAAAAATATGCAAAATGCAAAAAATATGCCGCCATTTTCAACAATTGTTCTATGCCTTGCCGACCACTGCCATACGGCTTGTAAGGACATGCCTGATCTATGGGATGCCCCCTTTTGGGAGCCTTGCAGAGCTTGTGATTAATCGATGAGTGAAGATGGCACCGAATCTACACCAAGATTACTTCTGATTTTATTTGATTCGTAAAGTTAGGATTGTATTATATTCTGTAGTGACGAAATTTTGACACTTCACAGGCGTCATATCAAACTGCTCTGTTATTATGTCTGGCAAATAATCACCCATGGTTGGCGGCAAATGAATATATATATTCGACATATTGCCGCTGCGTCTGCCTGCACCTTTAAAGTACAATATCAAGTTATAAAACATATAAATATTTGTCATTCT
This sequence comes from Chlorops oryzae, assembly GCA_020466095.1. NCBI lineage: Eukaryota > Metazoa > Arthropoda > Insecta > Diptera > Chloropidae > Chlorops > Chlorops oryzae. The sequence continues at coordinate 40,797,144 of CM035808.1, forward strand.
CAAGTGTAAAATATTTATTATCAACCTGGCCTCTTGTGATAAGTTTGACCCATCAATTCGAGCGCATTTGAGGGCAGAAAAAAAATTGTAATAGTATCGATTTTGCGTTTTTAATAGGTCAATGGCAAGATCAAATGATCTTGTTGAAGTCAAATGAAAAGATATCGCACTGTGGACCGATTTCACACTTTTTTTTATATGAAATTTGACAGTTCGCTTCATTTAAGTTTCATTTAAATAGCTTCGTGAAATCGGGCCTATATCTGATAAGTTAAATTTACGATTTTTTGTATTTGTGTGGGTACTTATATAGAAAATTAAAATAACGTCTATTATGAGAAACGAAATGCACACTTGTGAGTAAATTTGTTTGTTTGACTATCTTTCAGGGAAATGCCTGTTAAAGTGCAATGATGTCGACAGAAATTCATTTAAATGCACCAAGATTGTGAATGAAATACTCAGTCCAGTCAAACAGCGAGTGATCGCCATATCGAGCGGCTAAAAAGTTTCCCAAGAAGGCAAGTGCTATAAAAGATCAAAAGACGATCGAAGAACTGAACTTTTTTTTTTGGTTACATTAACATTTGAACAATTTAAACATTTATTTTTATGAACGTATTTCATTTGAAGTGAAACAATTTGATTTTCTGTCCATCGTTAGCTCAATCGCATAACGTTTTCCCATCATGACTTCGTGGGAGAGAACGAGGAAATTCAATTGTTCCGTGAATATTTGCGCATACCCAGCGTACATCCAAACATCGACTACAGTAAGAAGAAAATTATTCTAGAGGAAGAAATTGTATTATTTTTATGTAGAAAATGTGTCAGTTTTAAACGAGGGGCTAGTTTGGATTCCAGTTGTGTTTTATCCAGCTAAGGAAAACCCTATGGTTTTAACTGGGAAAAGCCCTGAACTCCTCAACATCTAATGAATGGATGTCGTACCGTTTTTGAAGATAAATACCATCCACCATTTGTGCGAATTGGACCAGGGAAATCTTCGCACCGGATTCAGGATATGAAATGCGTTGGATGCAATATTTCCACGATACGTGCTTTGAAGAAAAAGGGAATCACATTGAAACGTACCTCCACGTGACTTTCGTTCCGGGTTAGTATGCTCAATATTTACATAAACTCTTTAATAGACTGTTGATAGTCAATGAGAAATTTTCTTTATTATCTAAGTAAGAATTCAGATAATTAACTAATTTTCAGATAATTTATAGTTTATTATATGAACTCGTTAAATTAAAAGCATATCACTATTTTAAGAGGAGGAGGTAGGCGGGCACGACGGATTGGGCGAATTCGTTAAAACGGATGATTTCGAAAAGCTAAAAATTGGCTTTTCTTTGGATGAAGGACTTGCCTTCCCCGACAATAGCTTGATCGTTTTTTATGCCGAGCGCACTATATGGCGTAAGTGAATAATTCTGGAAGCCTGATTTCGTCACGAAGATTTATTATTATTTTCTTCAACCTAGAAATCAATTTTAAAATCAGCGGAGCAGCCGGACACGGTTCTCTTTTGTTGGAGAACACAGTCGGCGAAAAATTTCATTACCTTCTTAACAAATTGATGGCCTTCAGAAAAGAGCAATTCAAACGTCTTACCGAAAATCCTCAGCTAACTATTGGCGATGTGACAACGATCAATTTAACCCGAATTCATGGCGGAGTTCAGAGTAATGTTATTCCGCCTACGATGGATGCATGCTTTGACATGAGGTTCGCTGTGGACGTTGATCTTGATGCTTTTGAGAAACAGGTAATTCCCACAAAAGAACGTCTATTTCATATTATGTTAAAAAAATATTTTTTTTAAATAGATACGAAAATGGTGCGAGGAAGCTGGAGGTGGAATTGAACTGGAGTTCATATTAAAAGAGCCCAAGGTTGCAGCTACAAAACTGGATGCGTCAAATCCTTTCTGGGAAGCTTTTAAAAAGACCAAAGAAAAACTGTGATTTTTATTAGAATTTTTTGTATAAAAATGATCTGCAAAAAATAACAAAAATTTTATATTTTAGCTGCTTGACCATAAAAACTCTGGTTTTTCCTGGAGCAACTGACAGTCGATTTGTCCGTGGACTGGGAATTCCTGCCATCGGATTCTCCCCCATGAACAACACACCCGTCCTTCTACACGATCATGATGAATTCATTTCTGCGGACACGTATTTACGGGGCATCGAAATATATACCAAACTCATTCCTGCCGTCGCCGATATCTCGTAAATTCAAAATTAACATCAGAAGAAATTTTTCCTTAAAAAATAAAGAATTAAACTCAGCCATTAAAATTTGTACTTCAAAGCTAGATTCAGAAAAAAACCATTTTACATAGGTAATGCATCAACAAATTTTAGATTATTTTAAAGAAAATACATTTATCAATTACACAAACACTCAATAAAAAAGATTATATTTGATTACATCAGTTTAAAAAATTATAAAACCCTGTCAATATTAGAACTGGTTCCAGAAAGCTATGTATAACCCAACAGCCAACAGTGCCTACCGCCTACAAAGTATATGAGACTGTATACAGCTTATAAGAGACCTGAATATTAATAGCTACAAAGTATACGAGATTTTAGGCGAACTGCCTACCAACAGCTTACTTTATGTGGTGGTGGTAGGTGTTCTCTCTTAAAAATCGGCCACGCTCGAACAAAAGTATACTAGGATGGTATATGAGGTCGTATGAATTACCGCCTACGGCCTACGAAATGTGTTACGATTCATTGCTTCTGTAGGCAGCATTTTCGCCGCTGGGAACTTTGATACTGCTCCAAAAATTTCTCCAGCCCCAATATTTATTGTGCTCTGCATCATGTCCGCCATATTGGATCCGCCATATTGGATCCGCCATTTTTAATTTTCAAAATCTGAGGTAAAAATCGGAATCAGCATCCCCGAAATAGGTATGAAAGCTACATTTTTTGGTGATCCGATCATTTTCTAGAAATCGTGTCCGCCATATTGGATCCGCCATTTTGAATTTTCAAAATCTGAGGTAAAAATCGGAATCAGCGACCCCATCAACATTTACGATGGACCTTATCAAATTATTTTGGGAAAAATTACGAGCTGTATAGAGTTTTGACCGCTTTTTCGGTTTCCTGGCCCATAGTGCTCTGGAGAGATCTGTGGACATAGCAATACAATTAAGTACAAATTTCCGTTCAAGAGGAGATAACAAGAATATCTCTAGCCAAAGTGAAGTTTATATTGTTCGAAACATTCGGTAAAAACATCAGTAGAAACTCGAGCAGAAACCAGTGCGGATCATTCTTCCCTTCAGGTGAGTTTTCAAACTAATATTTCAATAAACGTTCACACAATTATTTATATTTTTAGTTTTAACAACCGTAAAATTTTAATTTTGAAGCTATGAGTTCCTGGGAGAGTAACGAGGAAATTCAATTGTTCCGTGAATATTTGCGCATACCCAGCGTACATCCAAACATCGACTACAGTAAGAAGACAAATTATTCTGGAGGATTATGTAAATTGTATTATTTTCTATGTAGAACCATGTGTCGAGTTCCTTAAACGCCAGGCGGCTAGTTTGGACCTTCCAGTTCAAGTGTTTTATCCAGCTAAGCCCGACAAACCCGTAGTGGTTTTAACATGGGCAGGAAAGCAGCCCGAACTGCCTGCAATCATGCTCAACTCGCACATGGATGTCGTACCAGTTTTTGAAGATAAATGGACTCATCCACCATTTGCTGCTGAAATGGATGCCGAGGGGAGAATCTTCGCACGCGGATCTCAGGACATGAAATGCGTTGGCATGCAATATTTGGCCACGATACGTGCTTTGAAGAAAAAGGGAATCGAATTGAAACGTACTCTCCACGTGACTTTCGTTCCGGGTTAGTTCGATGACATTGTAACCTTTGAAGGTCGATGTATCTTGATTAACTCCCGTTCTTATCGCGTTTGCTATTTACGGGAAGCCGTTGCAAGGCAAAAAGACAAAAAATTTATTCTAGAAAGAGAGAAGGAATCAAAGCAGACGCTCTGAGAATGCAAATGTATCTTTAAAGAAAAAAAAAAAAAAATTCAAAAGACCATTTAGATAAGATTGATAAATGATATATTTTCTTTCTAGAAGAAGAAGTGGGCGGACACGAAGGCATGGGCGAATTTGTTAAAACGGTCGACTTTAAAAAACTGAACATTGGATTTTCTTTGGATGAAGGCTTTGCGTCGCCCAATAACAATTTCATCATTTTCCATGCTGAACGGTCAATGATGCGTATGTTTAGAGATATAATATCTGAAAGAACTTGAATTACGCTTTTTTATTTCTAAGAAATCAATTTTAAAATCAGCGGAGCAGCCGGACACGGTTCTCTTTTGTTGGAGAACACAGTCGGCGAAAAATTTCATTACCTTCTTAACAAATTGATGGCCTTCAGAAAAGAGCAATTCAAACGTCTTACCGAAAATCCTCAGCTAACTATTGGCGATGTGACAACGATCAATTTAACCCGAATTCATGGCGGAGTTCAGAGTAATGTTATTCCGCCAACGATGGATGCATGCTTTGACATGCGAATTGCGGTTGACGTTGATCATATTGCCTTTGAAAAACAGGTTATCTTTTGGAGAGAATTTTCTATAGCCATGGCGCTCATTCGAATTCATTTAGATACGAAAATGGTGCGAGGAAGCTGGAGGTGGAATTGAACTGGAGTTCATATTAAAAGAGCCCAAGGTTGCAGCTACAAAACTGGATGCATCAAATCCATTTTGGCTCGCTTTCAAAACGACTATGGACGGATTGTAAGTTATGTGGTTTGTAGATTTGAAGTAATGGTTTTCCACTGAATATTTTCCTTTAGCGGGCTTACCATTAATGCACTCGTTCTTCCTGGAGCAACTGATAATCGTTTTGTGCGTGGCCAAGGTATTCCTGCTATTGGATTCTCTCCCATGAACAACACACCCGTCCTTCTACACGATCATGATGAATTCATTTCTGCGGACACGTATTTACGGGGCATCGAAATATATAAAAAACTTATTCCAGCCGTAGCCAATGTATGAGGAGCTTTAATCACAAAAATGTTTTGGGAACACTGCGCTAAAGGGGTACATATATTTTGGTCAGCTGATACATTTTATATATTTAATTTTTTTATATTACAAGTTTGAAAACTCGCAAACAAACTGGTGGATACAATTTTTATTGATTGTAAAAAAATTATACATATATGTACATATGTTAAGTGAATTTCTTATTTATACTTTAGGTCCCAACGTCCTTGTTTGAAGAAAATTTTAGACATTTAATGCCTTGGTATTCATTGAAGGTATTATTTTATGCCAGTTAAGGACGCATGAATCTAATGGGTTAAGAGAATAACAATTAGGAAAAAAAAAGTTATTTTAAATGAACTGATTACGTAAACATATTATTGAGCTGGGCTCTAAATATTCCTGAGGAATCTTTCCCTACGCATTTGAAAAATATCTTCGTTTCTTAGCACACCACGAAGAACTATAAAGGGAACAGGAACTTCGAATGTTCTTAAAAAGGTCATCACTTTCTTTCTGTTATTGACGCTTGGAATACTTCCCTTTTTCGCCGACCAAAAAACTCCCGGGGAATATTCGATTTAGAATACGGCTGATTCTGAAATTAATTTCACAACAATTTCGGAGACTTTCTCGAAAGATTACTTTTAATCGCTCTACTCCAGATTATCCATAGTAGACCTCAAAAGCGGGCATTATTTTGAACAGGCTTTGAATTAGCGGTTATCAGCGGTTTACTGCTGATGGCGATAGACGCATCATAGATAAATAATATATATATATATAGGTATATATGCACTGACAACAAACGATAAAAAAGTTATATTTGGGATCGTATAATAAAGCAGCGCATATGCCTCTATATAACGTACGAATATACAAAATAATCGAGCGTTCCTCTTGTGTTTATATAGCTAAAGCGCTGCAGTGAGATATTTAGTGAGCGATCGAGTTCGTAATTGTGCGGATCATTTAGTCGGGTGCGTTAGTATCTTACCGTGGAAGCGATCAAAAGCTGTGTTTTCTGCAATATTTAAATAATGTTTTTTTGTTTTTTTCTAAGAAGAAGAGCATGATAGCTCTGGAGACAGTGGAAAAAGCCTAAAATTTATATGAATGAAATAAATGCTGAAAAAAAAAAGAAATAATCGGAAATCCTCAAGTCAGAAAATTTGTAAATAATTTTGAGCCTTCCGGATATTTTCATGGCACTAGTTTCGTTTAAAAAGACGATAGTTCTAATATATCAACTGAAGTAAATTCATTGGAATTTCTTTCCGTTCTTAGCTTCCATCGCATTTACGTCTTTCTATCATGACTTCGTGGGAGACTCACGAGGAAATTCAATTGTTCCGTGAATATTTGCGCATACCCAGCGTACATCCAAACATCGACTACAGTAAGAAGACAAATTATTCTAGAGGATTATGTAAATTGTATTATTTTCTATGTAGAACCATGTGTCGAGTTCCTTAAACGCCAGGCGGCTAGTTTGGACCTTCAAGTTCAAGTGTTTTATCCAGCTAAGCCCGACAAACCCGTAGTGGTTTTAACATGGGCAGGAAAGCAGCCCGAACTGCCTGCAATCATGCTCAACTCGCACATGGATGTCGTACCAGTTTTTGAAGATAAATGGACTCATCCACCATTTGCTGCTGAAATGGATGCCGAGGGGAGAATCTTCGCACGCGGATCTCAGGATATGAAATGCGTTGGCATGCAATATTTGGCCACGATACGTGCTTTGAAGAAAAAGGGAATCACATTGAAACGTACTCTCCATTTGACGTTTGTTCCAGGTAAGACTGAAAGCACTACAATCATAATTAATCATACGAATTTATTTTAATTGGACTCTGTGGTATAAATTTTGATAAGAACCGCTATTAAGATAAAATTCGTTTGCTTAATTAAATTAGGAAAAAATTTGTGTTATTTAAAACTCGAATTTTTATTTTTTTTTTTTACATTTTAGAAGAGGAAATTGGCGGTAAGGAAGGACTAGGCGAGTTCGTGAAGACAGATGCTTTCAAAAATCTAAATATTGGATGTTCTCTTGATGAAGGTTATGCCTCGCCAAACGATACATATCCAATTTTCTATGCGGAACGCAGCATTTGGCGTATGTATACTGACAAATAATTTTTTTTTTTAATTCCTTTGAATATCCTTAAGTCCAGACTATCGCCACCTAGCCCAATAATAAATTGTTTGTAAAAATTTTCAGAGGTAAATTTCAAAATCACCGGGAATGCCGGCCACGGTTCACTTCTGCTGAAGAACACCGTTGGAGAAAAATTACATTATTTAATGGATAAGTTAATGGGACTGAGACAGCAAGAATCTAAGCGGTTGGCAGATAATCCAAAGCTCACGATCGGTGATGTCACAACAGTAAACTTAACCATTGTCCGAGGTGGAGTCCAAAGCAATGTAATACCCCCAACGATGGAAGCATGCTTTGATATTCGAGTCGCCATTACTGTTGATCATGATGCTTTCGAAAATCAGGTATTTCGTTGGCATAAAAGGCCTTTAAGCCAATTAATATTTCATTTTCACTTTCAGCTCCGTCGTTGGTGTGAGGAGGCTGGCGGAGGAATACAATTGGAATTTATTAACAAAGAGCCAAAAGTGCCAGCAACGAAATTGGATGCATCAAATAGCTTCTGGGTCGCTTTCAAAAACGCTATTGACGAGCTGTTAGTTGACGTGAAATAAAAATAAAAATTAATATTAAAAATTTCGAATTTTTCAGTGGACTCAAAGTAACAACTCAAGTTTTCCCTGGTGGCACTGACAGTCGATATGTCCGTGAAGTTGGTGTTCCGGCTATTGGTTTTTCACCTATGAATAATACACCAGTTCTGTTGCACGATCATGATGAGTTCATCAAAGCGGAAACCTATCTGCGCGGTATACAGATCTATGAGAAACTCATTCCAGCTGTCGCTAATGTCTAATTTAGGAAGAAAATGTTATTTTGTCTGTTATTATGTTGCTTGGATATTTTAAAATATTAGCGTTTAACATTCAGGGGTATTCTTTTTCATGCAATCCTCGGTGGGCTGCCATTTTTAATTTGGAAACGTGAAGGGAAGAAAGTTATGTCATATACATACATACATACTATATGGATTTTCGTATCCATGGAAGCATGTGTTGTGTGAATATAAATAATTTTAAAAATTAAAATAAAAATATTTTTGTCCATTAATCCTGATAGCAAGCTATAAATACACGAGAGACTTTTCGGGAGATTACACCCCTCTGTCGCCATATTTACTAATGTGCACTCCCAACACACCGAATTAGTGTGCTAGAATGTTTTGAGTACTCACTCAATTTTGTAATAAGCATTTTGCGTTGAAATTTTTTAATGTTTTCTTTAGTATACAACCTTTAGGTTTTGATTAAAGATTATGCAATCTGTGCCCTTTTCAAGAGAGGAGTTCGAAAAATAAGTAGTTTTTGTATTCATTTTAGCATGATTTGTTATAAGTACTTGAGCCATTGGTTTGGTCGAGCTAGAATTTTTCTACATCATGAAAAGTTCATATCAGCTGTTTGTTTTGTAACAAACATTCGGTCACATTCGCGATGATGCTCTTTGTAGCGTTGTGAAGACCAAAGGAAAATTTCACGTAAGATTTTGAAATATATATAAACCATATTTTATCGAAAAAACTGAGTTTTAAAAAAAATTTGACGAACACTTATACATGTATATGAAATATACCCAAACTTTGGTACAGTTACAAGATTTGAAAAGATTTGTTAGACCGGATCCGGAATTTCTCGGGGCGTGCTACGTTTTGATTTTGCCATAAGAATGCATGCAACGGGGGCCTACTTCAACTCACAAGCAAGTTGTTGTAGAGTGCCACAATAGTATATATGCTGTCGCTTTCAGAAGAAAATTTCACCCATAGGTACATACATATCTTTTTAGCTTGCTGCAGCCGGCTTCGAGGAACAGTTTTGTAAATTAAGAGTAAAGTCCAGTAATACGACATCGCGCTGCGTCAGACGTGAGCATGCAGTTGTCCAAATAATTTGAATTATTTCATTTTTTGAATATTCCTGTTGTGAGACAGCTACGAAGAAATAGTAGTAATGCCCATCGGGAGATTTTTGTAGCGCTGGAGCCTTCACGACAAATTAGACTTAATTAAAAAAAAAAAAAAACAATAAATTAAAACAACAATGGCCCAAACTCAGAAATATATGCGCAATTGGGATCTGGGAAGTGCTATTCGTACACAAGATAAACAATAAAATTAATTATCCCATTTACGTGTGACGGAAAGAATCCGTGTATAAAACTAGTGAGTTACCTAGATTAAACGCAAATTTTCTTTGTCTCTCAGTTGACGCAAGCTAGATGGTGTACACACAGCCATTTGTATATTGCAATGCGTCGCGTTAAATGTCCGCGCACGTTACGCGTACCGAACTGTCGAATATTGGAGTTGAATTTAATTGGGTTTGAAATATTTAACCGAAAATGGCAAGTGCTAATAAATAGGGTAAGCTGGAAACTCCTTGTAAATTCTTTCAAAATTGGGACCCAAACGGAAAAAACGTAATTAAATCCCCCACTTCACCAAATAAAAGTTTCCAAACGGAACTTTGATTTTTGAAAAATTTTGGGTTCGTCCAGTTCGAAACGGAAGCCGAAGCCAACAAGGCAATTTCTGCTATAAACGGGTCGATGTTCAAAGGATCCACACTAACCTGTCAATCAGGTGCACTGAAACCACAACCAAACTCAAAGCGTCAAATCCAAATGTCAAGCGTATTGATGGAACAAATGCCGCAGCCAAGATCAGATACCACAGCCGACTACAATGACTGCGAAATTATCGTTCTCGATAGAAGTAATACGTAAGTGCATTAAATACAATTGCAATGATTCGATACATAAAGATACATTCAATATTCTCTTACTTCTAGGGAATATGCGGAATATATTGAATCGCGTTTAAAGCGGCTAAATATGCGAGTGGATTTGCTTTTTCCGAATGCAGATGTTCCATTGAGTAAAGTGTTGAGCAACATTTCTGCTCGTCGCTGCTTGTATGCAGTTTTGGTGACCAACCAACATGAAGAGCTGAATAGCATCACTGTCAACATACTTCATGGAGTACCCGCTGAACACCGAAATATGCCATTAGAAGATGCAATGGCATTAATTGGTACAGACTTTCGGCGCAAAATTATGTTAGATAGTCAAGCTAGTCAAGCCCCGATGGTAAATGTTCGACCTGCCCATAATGTCATTGATAAACCGATGCCTGTCGTGCCGGCCATTAAAGATCGTCATCCGGAAAATATTCAAGTGCTAATCAACTTATTAGCTGATAATGTCCGTTTAACTGTATTGCAGTTCAATTGCATTATTGAATATCTTCAGAAGCTACGCGAAGATCAAATCAAAGTGGAATTGGGATCGGCTGCTGCGTTAAATAAAACCAAAACACCAGATCCAGAGATTGAACTGCAGAAACGTATTCTTGATATTTTGAATAAACCATCGGTAGCTGACAATCGTTATCCGCTAATGTACCCAAATCTGGATGCCGTCAAAAATGATTCTGGCCTGATTGAATTACTAAACGACGACCGTGTTCAGAGAGCTATTAATTCACTCATGGACTCGAATCTGGTTTCAACTATTCAAGATCTGATGAAATTTTAGAATAAAAAAATTTAAGAAACCTTTTTAGAACTTAATCTGCTAAAATGTAGTATAATTTACGATTTAGATGTACGATGATGATTACGATGTAGACAGTCTATCGCTTTGCGTTCTTATAAAAGACACATTAAATAACAACCGAAGTGGTAACCAGATTGTACGCTGAACTAGGGAGAATTTTCAATAATTTAATAAATTCGTTCGATATAAATTACTAAGGATCGTAATCTTCAACTCGGTTTAAGAACTTCGAAAGTTTAAATTTTCTAATATATTCTTTTAGTCTTCAAGCCGGTTTAAGTCAAACAAATCTCTTTGCTTTATTTAAATCAAGGTGTATTTAACAAGGTGATATCAATATTACAACAAATCTGAAACTAAACTGTCAAATTATATAAAATTTTTTGACTTTTTAGTTCCCTTGCAACAACAAAGCAATGTGTTTGTTTAAGATTTGTTCATATGTTTAATAATATATCACCTTGTTAAATACTACCTTGAATTTAAATTTTTCAAAAATTTTCTAATATAAAATTTTATCAAGCGTAGTTTCAACGTCCCGAAGACAAGCTTTTGACAATTTAAACATTCATTTAAAAGTATACATTTAAACTAAGTTGAAGACAGGCAAATAAAATACTTTTTGACTCGCCATACTACTTTACTACTCTTTCATTAACGTACTTTTATTTGGTTGTAAATAAATTTTGTTATAGGCTCTTTGTACGGTGAAAATTAACTATTTGGCAAGCCTACGGAAAGTTCTTTATTTGCATACGTTTATCTGTTTTCAGTATTCACACAAACCTAGGGTATTCCCTTTAAAGTGAAAAGATTGAAAAACCGAAGAAGTGTAGAATTTTTCAAACAAAAATTAATTGCTTCATATTCGAGGTTTCTTGATTTACGAGTTTTCGAGGTTTGGGAATCCCCCTAATTACATAGTTTTTCGTTTTCTTCTATTGCTTAACAATCTACTTTAAAAAAAGTGTCCGTTTATTTTATAAAAACTACTTTTTATTAGAATTTTGGTACTTTCTAGATACAAAAAAAAACAGCACTGCCACCGATGCCGGCTTTTTGAGTACATTTATTCTAGGGTTGATGCATCGTTCCAATTTGGAGCAGCATTAACTATCGATTATAACGAAAAAAAAATGTCAATGAGACCTTTTACACTAGTCAATTATTGACCGTCAATTTTTATTTTTATTCGCTTTTAGAGTTACATCCGTGTTTCCACGTACGAAAGAGGGCACAAAAGATCTATCGAGTACGTGCAACCAAAAACTGTTCAAATTTTTTTCTAAGTTCCCGCACTTTTTTCACCCAAAAAGTGAGAATTGACGTCAATAATTGCCTAGTCTAAAAGGCCTCGATGCTGCCAAAAATTATTGATCTTCTTTTTCCTGATTTTCACACAAATTGCCCTTACAAATTTTCTAGGTTATGTCATAAGAAGGGTAAGACGAAAGGAAATTACATCAGTTTACCTTCTGGCCTACATAGTCGATATATTCGAAAGAATAATTTATGTGCAGAAATAAGAATTTTAAATAGTTTAGGGCTTTAATGTCGCCAAATCAGATTCGAAAAAAACGTTTTGATGGCATGGGACGCTCGCGGAAGAGAACAAAACGCACAAACGCAGTGATCAAAGACACTAAAAACCGAAAAACAAATTCTGTTGATTGAAATTGATTTGAAAAGTGATCAAAGACACTAAAAACCGAATTTACTCACGAACAAGTTTTTTTGTTATTATATATTAAATTAATAATTAATTAATCAAAACCAAAACAAATATGGATATGCAATCGAGTGAGTAAAAATTCTTATTGAGCACTTTATGATTTAGGCTTTATAAGTTCGTTGAATTAATCTTTTGAATTTTCATGAACCCATACACTCTTAGAGGTTAGGTTTGTGCACAAAATAAGGTTTGCGCAACGACATTTAAGCTGGATAGAGGGCGTTCTTCCCTCGTTTCATATTACAGTTTTTCGTAGAGTTCGATTGCAGAATATTGCTTGGGATAAAATTCGGATATTTTATTGAATATTACAGTGCAGAACTCGATTGCAGAATATTGCAAGGGATAATATTCGGATATTCGAAATAAAACTCGAAAAAAAATTTTTATACCAAAAAAAATAGAACTCTAAAAGCAATTTTTATTTTATATATAGAACTTATATTATTGTATAAAATAATACAAACAATTTGTATTAAATAAATATAACAATTTGTATAATATAAATATTATTAAATAAATAATATAATAATACCACATTCCCGCGCGTCATTAGTCCACAAAGATTTACGCTATTAACACGTTAGGACATTTCGATAATGAAACAAATTTTCGATGGCAAGGGACGCATGGGAAAGTGAGAAAACCGTTCCCATACCACATCCCCGCGCGTCCCTAGTCCACAAAAAGTGCGTTTCATTATCGAAATGTCTTCATGTGTAAATAGCGTATTTCCTGTTTATGTCAAAATCTCTAACTTAAATGCTTCATTGCCTGCGATGTGAGGGCTTATTACGATCGCATTAGGCTTTACTTTTTTCTGTCATTAATCATAGTATCTATGCTTATTTTATCTTTACAGGATATCCCTATTGAATAGCCATATTGAAAACCTGTGAGCTGAAAAAAGGATTAATCCGCATTTATTAAGCAAGTGAAATATGTCTTTTGGTGCTCAACCAAACCAACCATGGCAAAGGAACATAATGCCGTTCCAAAACGTTGCGCCACAGCAGATGTACATGCAATCCGGTTTCCAGCATGCGGGCCCTATCCCGACGAACCAAATTTATGGTAACGCCGTCGTTGGAAATGTGTCCGTACCCTACCAGCAGTCGTATAACTCCGTTGGTACAGTTACGAAAATCAATAACGATTGTGGATTGGTCAACGACGAAGTCTTCTTCTACCGCAATGTTTGCAAAGGAACAGTACCCAAATTGGGCGAACGAGTTATTTTTGAGTCGAATTTGTCCACTACAGGTCAGTTCAAGTGGAACGCAACGCGCATCCAGTCGATCGCTCCGCAACCACTGATGTCACAGCCCATCTCGGCGGGACTTAGTTCAGATAAGGGCTCCAGAGGTTATAGCAATGTTCCTCCGCCGGATTATCGTGCTATATCTCCATCGCGCGATCGCGCTTACCGAGCAGAACGTTTGGATCGTGTAGATCATGCAGATCGATTGGACCGTATGATTGATCGCATAGATCGTAGTGATCGCAATGATCGTGTAGATCGTTTAGATCGCAATGATCGTGTTGATCGTGACGTTCGTCCAGAACGACGTGATCGCGATCATCGTTCCAGGGAAAGAGATGAAGTAAGTTGAAATGGACTTCTTTAAAATTTTCATAATACATTTAACGCACAAATACATATTTTCAAGGGTGAACGTGAACGTAAACGACGCCGTGAAGAGAATGGTCGTTCACGTGAAATATCGCGTGAGAAACGAGCTGCCCATAATCAAATTACCAACACGCGTGGCAATCGCGAAGAGGCACGCCGAGATCGTGATCATAGCAATGAGAGAAAAGAGCGTGAGCGTAGAGAACGCATGCGTGAACGCGAGCGTGAGCATGAACGCGAACGTGAACGCGAACGCGAAAAGGAGCGCAATACTTCGCCGAAAGGACGAGCTCAGCGCGGAATACGCCGCTATAAAGTACAACTTCCAAAGCATAGCTTAGTCTGGTAATACAGTTTGCATATTTTTTCATACAATTTTTATTTTTCATCTACATTTTTATCACGTTCTTTTTAGCCACGAATTGACCATTCCTGAGATACGGCAACGTTATCCGTCCTTGTACATACCATCTTTATTTTTTCACGCAGACATTATTTGGCCGCAAACATTTACGTTCGAGAAGCCATTCAGCTTGCGTCGCGCCTGTCAATTCCATATTATGCATGAGACCGTGGAGCCGCTTGTGCCCTTTAAGAAAGAAGAACTCGAACCCAGTGACGTTGACTATTCTTACTCGGCTAAGGTCATTCTAATGGAATGCCCCTCTTTGGCCGATATATATCAAAAATGCTTTAAAGACGAGGGCGAAGATGGATCCAATCATTTATCACGTCTTATTCGTTTCATTTTTGGATCACGTGGCGATAATTCACCTATGGCCATCGGTGGCTACTGGAGTCCCTCTTTAGATGGGCCAAATCCAAGCAAGGATCCATCAGTGCTGATTCGCACAGCAATACGAACGTGTAGGTCCCTTACAGGCATCGATTTATCCAATTGCACCCAATGGTATGTTATATGAATTTTTTACTTTTAATATTTTTATATTTCATATAATACTGTGATATCCCGCCGAAGAAAGTCAGTCAAAAGTGTTTTAGACTTTTAATGATGAATTTGCTTTCAGAATTCTAAGAGTTTTTCAAAAAAAAAAAAAAAATTGATTCTCATTTTAAACAAATTGCCAGGAACATTGGTTAAATTCGAGTGTTTAATGAGTTTTAAAAATTTGAAATAAGTACTTCTTTAGGAGCTGTTTCACTTGCTAACTAAAGCGTTTTTACTTCCTGATAATAATACATATTGCTTTTAATGAATTTTCAAAAATAACCCGATGAAAGCACCATCCATTGTTGAAGACACACTTCAAAAGAACTTGCTATAAGTTGAGGCAAATAATATTTGAAAAATTTTTCAAAGAAGAGCGGAAAGTTCAGCATCATAGAAAATCCAGTCCTTTTTTTTCTATCCAAAATTATTTTGGACATATAAGGTTCCGTTTTTGACCATTTGACTAATGCGACAATAGTCGTTTTGACAGTAGACCTCTGGCCTGGTCATGGTACAATTTCAAGCTTCTCGCACAATTTCCATTGTATATATTACATTATTCGGGCATGCTTGCAGACCAATCTGTGATATTCACAATCTAAATAAATGTATTGATTTTGCCTTTAAAAAAACAGCCTAATAATGTGCTTAATTTTTTTTCCAATTAAAATTTTTCTACTTCAAAAAATTTTGAATTTTGAATATGTATACCCAATACATTCAAATTCTTAAGAAAAACTTTGGATCGAAAAGCGGGAGGTCAGTTTTGGTTTTAGACCTATAGTTTCTTCGGCAAAGTTGCTTAGAATTTTCCGTAGATTACGATTTTGGTATACGCCCTATCAACCGTAAATGCGCTTTTAGGGCTAAGCATGAACATAGTATTAAACGTGTATTTGCGTCGAAAACTTCGAAAAATCGTAAATCAAGAAGGCTTAAAAAATAATGAACGAAATATTGTATGAAAAATTTTACACTTTTACGATTTTTCAATCTTTTCACTTTTAAGGGAATTACCCTAATTGATTTCGAACTTTTTTATTCGGATTCGATTTTTAGAGCATGCTTGATTATAGTGGTTTGAATGGAAATATCGGTGGAACGTTCTGTTCTTGGTCCTACTAAACTGCCTTCAATAGATATTTAACAGATGCTTCAAAAAGCTCTTTGAGTTTCGATGAAACAAGCATACATTATTCCCAGGATATGGGCACCATCAAAAATGCGAGCGAGGAAAGCTTTTATACAAATGAATTCAGTACATTGAAGTATTTAAATGGCAAAAGTGTAAATGCTGTCAAGCATGGAATCCTTATATTATATTCTGCATTTAATAACATACACAGTGAACTCTCTCTCCTTGCGGGCACTCCTCTTAAGCGGACACTTTTTGGGAATTCTCTAGTGTTCTCGCTTCTCAAATAGCACCCTCTTCAGCGGACACCTCTGCTAAGCGGACATAGTTTTCGGTCCCATAGGTGTCCGCTTAAGAGAGAGGACACTGAATACATATATTTATATTTGTCTGAGGGTTAAGTCATGCCAAAGGTTATTTCCTTGGAACTTTCCCAATATTGACACTTTACTTGAAATTTGAGAAAATGACATTCCAAAGTCATAAATTACTCTACACAAAGCGAGCTTTCTTACCAAATATATTTGTTGCACAACCACATTTTGGCACCAACTGAAGAAAAACGCTTTAATCGTCAAGTCACGCAGCGCCTGTATAAGTCACTTCAACGAATTATTTTTCATTTGATTAGCTTGAAAATTAATTTGTTATTACAATAATTGGATATAATTGTGCATTTTTTCTCTCTAGTTTTTTGACTTTTAACGAACAATTACAGACTGTTGAAATGTCTAATTGCTTATAAAACATTTTAGGCGTAAAATGACTAGTGATAGAAAATTTATAAAAGCTTTCAAATGAGCCCAGGGAATTTTTAGCCGTCAAGGATATTATTCACTTCGAACTTTTCACTGATTATGCCTGTTTATTCATTATTATTGATATTATTATTTTTTTATTTTATGCCCATTTGGACAATATTTATTTTCGTACAAGTGTATATGTATTCCTTTAAAATAAATATTCTTTTAAAGGAATTTTACAGCGAAATCGAACATACCGTACTAAGCATACTAACGTTGCATTCTGCGTAAATATATTGATCAATCAAATCCCAGTGTTCAATGAAATACTTATTTAATATTTGCACTTTAATAGCTGTTCAAAAGAACAAATTAAAATCATAAACGAACAAACAATTTTTAGCCATGTTCCTTATAATTTTTTTCTTTCTTTTTCCATGTTCGTTAAACGCGACCAAAATAAAATTAAAAAAAAAAATTAAAAAATTGATTAAAAAAAAAAAATGTATAACAATTTTGGTTGGTGCTTTGTGTGGTGATGATCGATTGAAATTTTCAAAACGATCTTGATTCACAATTCTCCAAAAATGTTCATGTTCCCGCTGGTCACTCCAACAACTTTAACTGGAATGGCGCTACAACTTGGCTGGGTTTTTCGCTCATCAACTGCGGCTGATGCTGATGCTGATGTGGGACCATCTTCAACTTCACATACATAACTCAACGGGGCTTCTGCTGGTTATCGGGTGTTCTTCTTGAAACTCATCCAATTATGCGTTCATTTTTTCTTCATGGACACTCTCATTGATTGATATTGCAACCTTGTGTACTTGTGGCATTAGGTATCGCTTTTGCGAATATCATTATGAGAGTGAGACGACTGCAACTGAACAAGCCCGCGTGGAGACCGTAGTTATCTTTTTGCCGGATATTCATTCATGCATGCCAACCGTTGACGAGTGGAAAAAGCTCACTTCTGACTATAAAGCCGCAGCCGAAAATTGCATAACTGAGAGAGAACAGCTTGTTGCTGCAAATGGCGCGAAAGTATCATCTGGCAACGGTGACGAAGCGGACTCTATGGATACCACAAAGGAGAAAAAATCGACCCCTGATGCTAATAAGAAGAAACCGACTGCTTCTGCTGCTGCGTCTCCTTCTGTTCCAGCCGCTACTACTGCTGCTGCTGCTTCTGCAAAAAAGGGGACTAACATCAAATCCAAGGGTGATGCCAAAACACCGACTAAACAGCAGGCGGCTGTGGAAAAGTCAACAGACGGTGACAAAAATGAAAACGAAAAGGCACTCTCCCATTTACTATTAATAGCATAAACTTTTAAGTACAGGATAATCCTAAAATAGTCCTTTCCAAATACATCTAGATTTAACGCTCCGTTTCTTAGCTATAAGCCTTTGAGTGCATTATCGCAATGCACTCAATATCCTTTATTCGGTCTTGATAGCATTCAAGGTTTAAAAACCTACGATTGACTCTATTTAAAGAGTACATAGCTTTTTCTCACAGACATGCACTATATTTTGATATCCATTCACCATCGGCTGCATTCTATGAGCATTTTCAAATGATCTATCTGATCATTGAGTTGATTTTCGCGCAAAAACATCTTCATATTATGGCCTTACATTGAGCATAAATAAATATTGACCAAAACTAAATTCAATAAAAATAAAAATAAACATTTAGGATATTTGTTATTACGAATGATGGTGTAAGGCGAAAATAGAGAGGTTTTTACGGGAACTCCAAAAAAAAAAAGAAAAAATTATCGAAAATATTTGAGTACTTTCTAACAAGTTTGGATTGTTTCAGGGTACAAACAAAAATGAGCCGACACATTATTCGAAATTGGATTTGAAAACCATGAAAGTGCAAGAGATGAGAGATGAATTGATTGCGCGAGAACTGCCATCCAAAGGTAAGCCATGTTTGTACTCTTCTCTATTATGAACCAATACTAAGAGTGTTTTATTTCAATAGGTGTTCGTACTGTTATAATGGCACGCCTTGCTAAAGCAATTAATACTGAAAAGGCAGAGGAAATGAAAGCAGCAAAGGAAGCAAGACGTCTAAAACTTAACGCAAAGAGAGACGGTATGAAACGTGACGAACCCAAAAAAGATATCAAACCTCCGAAAGCTGATGAGGATGATGACGTTCAAATCATATCGGACGACAATGAAGACGAAACAAAAAATACTTCTGCAAAGGAGAAGGAAACTAATGACAAAAATCAAACGGAAGAAAAATCGAATCAAAATAATGAACAGTCAAATGAAACAAAAAATGGAGAACAGGAGGATCAAGAAGAATGGGAAGGTGGCATGGATGTTGACATGAACGAAATGGTCGTTGTAGACGAATATGACTCAAGAAAGAATCCAGATGTGAGTAGAAGTTAATTAGAGTAATTCCCATCAATTCTTATAATTTTTTTTTTTTTTTTTTTTTTTTACAGGGTACTCCATTAAAGGAACTTACAGAAAAAGATAAAGATCGCATAAGACGTCGATATACGTTACCAAGCACACCACACATTATAGTGCATCCAAATAAGGCAGCTAAAAGTGGAAAATTTGATTGTGTTATGAACACGTTGGCAGCAATGCTTGACTACACGCCCAGTAATAGCAAACAGCGATTCTTCGAGGTAAGTCCTTTTGCATATAAATAAGTTCTTAAATCTGAATCTAAAAATTGTCGTGCTTTTTAAGGTCGCTCTATTTGCCGAATTATTTAAGGAAATGTTAATGCGTGACTTTAGTTTTAATATATACAAAGAGATATATTTCCATAATGAAGCTAAAACAAAAGAACAAGAGGAAACAGCAGAATCGAAGGAGAAAAGTTCATCTAACAAGGAAGATAAAAGTGCACAGAAAAACGGAGAAAAACCATCCAAGGAAAATAATACTAATGATAGTAAATCAGATGTATCTCAAAACAGTAAAGTAGCTGGACAAAAGCGTAAAGCAATTGTATTGAATGGCAATGAAAAAGATAAAGAAAAGGAGAAGGAGAAGGACAAAGAAACTACTAAAGAACATAAGAATATGGTCACTGTTAAACCACATCTATTACTATCATTCTTGTATTTTGATGCAACACACTGTGGTTATATATATAAAAGAGATCTTGAAGAGCTATTTTATTTATGTGGTCTCAGTGTATCGCGGTCACAAATACACGCTTTTCTTGATAAAGTATCAACTACCAATGCATTTGATTATCGGTAAGCATTATTAAAGCATTGCAAATCAAACACCCGAATTGAAAAAAAAAAAAAAAACAACTTTCTATGCAGTAAAATAAAACGTGATTTTAATTTTCGTTTCAGAAAAATCACTGACAAAGAGGCAAAGCCCGATGAAGAACCAGCTATTGAAGACATCGAAGATATTGAAAGTGAAGTTTTCAAAAAAATTGCGGCCGGCAATTTTGCTTTATTCGATGATTTTAATCTTGAAGATGAGGAAAATGCGGATGGAGCAGCAGAACCAACTACTGCACCAGAAGATGGTCTGGTCAATTACAATGGAACTGTCGTGCATGTGGGCAAACTAGTCGATCAAATCAAACGTACCGAAAAGAGCCTCTCCGACATAGAAAAACTCTTTAATGATTTACGTAAAGAGCATAATGAATTACAGAAGAATCATACAAGAACAAACAGAAAACTTAAAGATGTGGAGACTGAACGGAAGAGACTTTCACAAAAAGTCGGAGATACAAATCGAAATTTAAATACCATCAACGTAAGTCGAGATCCTTTCAAATACGTAATATAAATTATCAATGACTAAAATAATAATTTGAAATTTTTACAGCGCAAATATCGTGAAGAACACGAAGTTATCATATCAATTGACAAACTGGTAACACCATTTATTAGGCGCGATAGAGGAAGATCTCATAAATCTGAAAGGTAGCCGACAGCAAAAAGTTATGTTCTTCAATTGGAAATATATATAAATTTTTTCGCTTTTTCCAGTTCTCGAAAGGACAAAGATAAAGGTAAAGGTAAAGAAAAAGAAAAAGAAAAAGAAAAAGATGATAAAAGAAGAAATGAAAAAAGTGACAAAGACAAAAATAAGGATCAAAACAAAGATGACAAAGACAAGTCAAAGAGTTCAAATAAAACTGACGAAGATAAAGAGAAATCCAAGTCTGAAAAAATAACAGAACCGAACGAAAATGAAAATGAAAATGGTCAAGAGACCGAAAATGCTGAAAATGTGGAAGAAAATGAAGGAGAAAACGAGGAGGAGAACGAAGAAGAAATTGAAGAGGAATATGACGGAGAAAACGAAGAAGACCATGAAGGAGAAAACGAAGAAGAAAATGAAGGAGAAAACGAAGAAGAAAATGAGGGTGAAAACTACGATGAAAATGAGGAAGAAAACGACGAAGGAAATGAAGAAAATGATGGAGAAAACGAGGAAGGAAATGAAGAAAATGAGGGAGAAAACTACGAAGAAAATGAGGAGGAAAATGATGAAAACTATGAAGAAAACGAAGATGAAGTTCAAGAAGTCGAGGAATAAATGGGACTTTAAATATATTATTACAACTATTATATATTGCTCCCACACTTCTTTCATGAATTGAAACTCCGAACAAATTTGTTTTGAACTAACTCTTGAATTCCCACACTCTAGCATTAGTGCATCGCATTCAGTTGTACCCTTCTTTTGAAATAATAAATGGAAATAGTTTTTCAACTTGAAATATATATCCAAAAAAAAAAAAAAAAACCCTCCTTACAGATTTGATTAAATGCGTCAAAGGATATTTTAAAAGCAATTTTTCTGCCCAAACAATCGAAAATAATTTCAGAGAAATAAATTTAGGTTTTAAGTATATGGATTGTTTCTGAACATGCAAAATATGGAAGCTAATGAAATAATTTACTGCATTCCATTGATTATGCTAGGAGCTTTTATCATTTCTTTGTCTTTACTAAGTTGAAATGCTTTCATAAAATTCTTCACCCTGTATACTTTCGGTTTGCTGAAATCTGTGTAGACATTTCTCAAAATTACTTAGATGGGTTTCGACGATAGTCGTTTGTGAATGACATCTAGAATCGGCTGGCACAAATATAAAAATCATTTTTCTTCTAAATATCGGCTTTTTGAAATCATGCAATTGAAACGGAATTGTGGTTGATGAAGGTGAAGGACCCATCTACAACAATTTTATGCGAGAAAGATATCGTTGCATGTGAAAGGTGTATTACTTACTTTGATTTAACAGAAATTATTAAAGAGAAAAGTCATTCAAATTACTTTTCAAGCTTTTATTTTCGAAGTGTTTTTCATTAGTAAAATGCAGATGCTTTGAGTTCTCATCTGTTGGTTACATTATTTGTAGGTATACAATTACAAAGTATTATATTTATGTTTATGAGATAGTGTTTGCTTGAGCAATAAAATCGACTCAATCGTAGGTACATAATCATATTTTCATCAATCGAATCGAATTTTTTGCAAAAAAAAAAAAAATATACATATATATATATATATATGTACGAAGAAATTTCAAACAAAAAATGTCATATGTCGATAAAAACAAAAAAGAAAAAATATTAGTAAATATTTCTTTTTAATAAATCATATTCTTCATGATAAAAACGTGAATAATGCTTTTAAAAAGATTCAAAAACACAATACAGTTTTGAAGTCATTGAAATTATTATTTTGTTTTTAGTTAATATGAAAAGGTCAAACATAATAAAAATTATCAAATAAATCTATATTACATAAACAATATAAGAAAAACTGGTACATCCAAACAATCAAAAGTGAAAATATAATTTGTCAAGGATATAATTGTTCACAAAATTCGTATGGTTCTTATTTTTTTCATTTTCATATAAAAACTTTTAATCAAAAAAAATAGTTCCTTTAAATTTCATAATTTCAAAATGTAATGCTATGAGCGAGTTAGCGCCAAAGTTGATAGAACAACAATTGGTATACATGGTTACAAAGGTAGTAGTTAGCATTAAGAGTTTACTTTTTGATTAGAATATACAAAGTTTTTAAATGAGTATGATGAGACGAAATGCCATGTGTTTTTTTTAGTTTAGTTTGTCCAGAAAATCAACACATCCGAAGTTTGTAAATTGTATTTTCGTTGGATTAGCAAAGTCATCATGAGAGATTGTTATATTATATATATATAAATATATGCGTGTGTGTGAATCGATTGCATCTCCTTCTATCTGAATGATTTATTGGCAATTGCGAAAACGACGATAGATGCTTTGTACATAAACGAAAACGGATTTCCAATCGGGTCGTTTCATTATGACCATATCTTCAACATCTAGTAAGGGAGCGATGCCAGCTTTTTCACTGAAAATAAAAATTAAAAACAATTATTTAACATTTCAATGTTTGAGTTTACGTTAAAAACGATTTTACTTACTCTGCCACTCTAAAAGCTAATTCAAAGTTGTGCCTGCGACTTTGCGGTGTTAGTTTTGAATAATCAAAGGCATCTGGCAAGAAGTGATGTATGAGGGCACAGAACGCTAAGCCATCTGACCAGCTCGAACTAAAATTACTTATTTGAACATTCTGGGGAGATAAAACAAAAATTATTTTATTATAAATTACAAACGAATTCCTAGATGATAAAAAAAAAGCTTGTTAAATTAACTGAACGTTAAATTCAACGGAAAGCGACATGCAAAACTTGAAAAATTCATTGGAACCGAATTTAATGATTTTTATTAAAATTAAAAATAAAAAATGGAAGTAATCGCAATAGCTTGGTTTTCAACTAGCTAGATTTTTTTTTTTTAATAAATCAAATATTAGCGAAGCTTACATAATTTATAAAATATTAGAAAACTAACCATACTTTGGAGGTCTTGTATGGTACGTAAAGAGTTTTAGGTCTTTAGTTGTTAAGATTTTAAATCGCTATATATCAGGCATGCTCTAGAATCCGAATTCATTGCGAATCAAAGTTCAAACTTTTATGAAATGAATCAATTTCGAGTACTCTAGAAATCGAATATTTTCTATGCGTTTTCGAAATGAACTGAAAATACAACAGATACGATCTACTTCATTTCTGAAACCTAAACGTAAATTCAAAATGAATTCGAATTTTTTTAATGAGGATTTGATTTCCAGTGCAAGCCTGTATAAAACGTTTTAAAATTTTAATTTTACCTTTAAAAATATTTTGTTTTGTTTGTTTTTTATTCAAAAGATAGAATATGTCTACAAAAGAGAGCCGCGATATGTAAAAAAAAAATCCTTTGAACTATCATTATGGATAATGGCAAACTTTATTCTATCATTCCACCTACCTTCCTAAAAACAAAACTACTAATTATTCGAAATATTAAAACCAACAATTAAACAAAACTTAACCGAAACTTTTTTTAAGGGAGTTGTCTCATTGGCGAGGCTGTTTTTGGACCTTTTTTAAAAAAATACCTGACAGAAAACGAAAAGAGCTTTTTCAATATAATTTTTTTTTTATTGTGCTAGGAATAAATGAAAGTTAATAAAGAATCACTTTGCTTTTTTATGTGAGGGCGGTTCAAAAAGTTCTCGGCCTCCAAAGTGTATGTTCAAAAAAAATTGATTAGTGCTGGCTGTCAAAATTCCAGGTCTCTAAGTTGTCCGAAATGGAAAAGAATTATAATAATTATAGATGTCATTATGGTGTGAACCTCTAAAATAATTTTTTGTTAAAATGGCGGCCATTGAAAAATGACTCATCGATTTCGGGTATATTTTTTGTTTTTCAGTGTAAAAAAAAAATAGTAAAAAATTTGTTAAAATTATGGTTAAGGTTCACGCCATAATGGTGACAATTCTGCTCTGATTCCACTTTGTTTCATTAAAATCGGTCCAGTTGATCTGGAGAAATCATGCCAGCCAGTTCAAAAAATTGGGTTCGAGATAAATGCGTTTAAAGTTTGAAGCAACGCTAAAATTACTCGTTTTAGCGCAGATCTTGCTCGACAAAGAAGGCTATATCTTCTAAACTATTTCCAATTTCAAAAAATCCTTTTAGCACGATATTCTCAAATATCCAAGCTATAAAAAAAATAAAAAAACAAAAATCGCAAAAAAAATTTTGCCCAATGAGACAACACCCTTAACCCAAAAATAAAATTTTTTAACAAAAAAAAAAAAAATCCACCTGTTATTAGGCCAGTCATCACAGCCGTTATAATCAATAACAGAACCAAATAGAAAGGAAAAGAAAGATGAAAAAAAAAATAACAAGAATAAAAGCCAAAATACACATAAAAGCTTGCTGATGCGCATAGGCTTGTGTATTCTCCATGTAGCAGCATTAAATAGCGCCATTTAACAAGTTAATTGTTTTAGTTGAAGCAGCCGCGAATGCGTTTATACCTCATATACCTCATAGTCCTTTGTTTTTAATTGACACCATTGTAAAAGTTGATCCTTCATGGTTGCGGCCTTTGCATTTAATGACGGATCGGTAAATTTAAATATTGATCCTGAACCAGGTGTATTGGGAGTTGAGGGTGTTGATGAACATCTGAACGAAATTTGGTTTTCGTTTAATTTCATTCGCTCTTCTTCTTTTCATTCAACATTTAAAAATTGAAAATTCCTATACCTCTAATCGAATTACAACAAACAAGTATATCATCAAAATCATGTCAGTTTTACTTGTTTTTGTTTTTGTTTTTGTGTTTGAAAAATTTTCAGTCATAGATAATATTCTACTGTGATTTCTATGTATCAGTTAACTAAAGAAATTAAAGAAAGACGGTTTTCTACAAATAGTGAACGACTGTAGAGATATTTCTTTGTTGAAAGCAAGATGTTGTCTTCACATTAAGTGTACGAACTAACACGACTGCAGTTCCTGAAAATTACCGATAAATGTAGGAAACTCCTATATTTAATTTTACCATATTGATTGCAGGTTAACTTTAAATCGTTTTCGAAAAGTGTGGCCGAGAAATAAGTTGCGTTCTTACTTATGGCTATATCTCGTAAGCCGTTTGATACTTTCATTTCTTGTCTATAGGAAAGTTTTAACCTTAGACATGAATTAAATCGATGTAGCAATAACTTACTCGAAAAACACCATCTAGTGGGTACAAACAGAAAAAATCTCAAAAAGAAAAACAATTATTGTAGGTATCGCTTTTTTCGCTTTCTGGCCCATAGCTCTCAAGCGAGTGTAAATTTTATGAGAATTTTTTCACTAAAATTAAGAAAAAATAATACTGAACAAATCTTTTTAGCATACTAACTGTATGCAAGCGCTTCTTGACATCATTTCG
This sequence comes from Chlorops oryzae, assembly GCA_020466095.1. NCBI lineage: Eukaryota > Metazoa > Arthropoda > Insecta > Diptera > Chloropidae > Chlorops > Chlorops oryzae. The sequence continues at coordinate 40,823,439 of CM035808.1, forward strand.
GTACTGCAAAGTTGAACATCTTACCCGAAATCAGAATAAGAGCAAAAAAATTGTGCAACTTAATTCTCGCCCACACTTTTCGACATCGATTTAAAACTGACCTGTGGCCAATCTTAGAATACCAAGTATAGAGATTTGCTACATTTATCGATTACTTTCAAGAACAGGAACAGGAAAATTTTGTTTACATTCGATGACTTCTAAAATGTGACACAGTGTAATTGAATCAATAGTTTTCTCCTAATTAAGTTGAAAGAAACGATTTGTAATATTTGAATATAGACTGCGGAAAATGTTAACTTAGGTAAGCCCTTAGCCTCAATGTTATTAAAATTTTGGTTTGTTTTTTTTTTATAAATTATAGTAATGTTCGAACACAAGTTTTTTTTAAGTCTTATGCCATCCTTACACGCTTGTTGCTAATCATAAAGGAAGTATACCCAAAATAGTGAAGTTATAGCGTTCTTCCATTTTCGGTAGCCTTGCTCTATAATTCCCAATAAACGTAAGGCCAGCAAGTGGTATGATTTTAATGTTTGATTACCCCACACCTTGTAATGGATATTAATGCTTAATAATAAAAGAGGAAAATACTGAATGCCAAATAACTCCCATTATACATAAAGAATTGCATTAATGAAATATTATCGGGCATGTGATTGGTTTCCCTTTCGCGGGAAAGGTAATTCAATATCGAAATTGAAGTGATTAATTCCCCATTTTTCCTAGATTGAGAGGGAAATTGAATTACTTTAATAGAGAATGCATATCGCCAGTTAGATCATGAGGTAATTCAAATTCCTCCACAATCTAGTGAAAGTGAAATCACAGCAGTTGGGGAATTGAATTCCCCGGGAAAGTGAAAATAATCACATACCCGTATTTGAACTACAATGAATGGTTGCTGATTGCTAATGAATACTTGTGAATATTCTACTTAAATTAAAATGTTCATATCCAGAGGAATGATCTTTTCTTTTATCGTTTTTCCAATAATATCTTTTGACATGATTTCTCATAATATTGTGCTTACTTTTGTGATGGCAGTGAGTTTTGCCGATCGAGTTGTTTAAATTTATTAAATGGTGAAATTTGTTTTGAGGCGTTGCCAGCGGTGACAGTGCGTGTTGTAACTACGAAATTCAATTAAATTAATCGATTAGATTTCTACTAAATTGACTAAATTGATTATTATTATTTTTTTTTCTTTTTTTCGGGGGAAGGATATAATTAATAAATACCTTTTGTTGTTGTCGTCACAGTGGCGCCATCTTTCTCTTTAGTTTCGGTCTTTTCGCTGGTCGATGATGTTCCATGTTGTTCGCGTTGTTGTTGTAATGATTGTTGCGCTGAATATGAACAAGACATTTTATGGTTGTTTCAAAAGAAAAAAAAAAGGAAATGGAAAAAAAGAAAAAGAAAAAAATTGGAACAATAAACAAAACGAACAAAAGCATGCAATAAGCGTGTTACAAAAACAATTTTCTAGAATCAAAAAATTTTTTGTATAAATATATTTACAAAAGATAAGCATACAAAATGGTGTTTTTTATTGTACATCCCAAGGCATTTTTTTTTTTTTTTTTGCTTTCACACTGAGAACGACTCTCAGCGTGGGTAGCACAAAATTACATGTTTTTTTGTTTTGGTCACTCAACACATACATATACATATATTCCACTATATATTCAATACATTGATTTTCTCAAAAATATTTTGCAAAAACAATATCTTACAGAAAAACATATATTTGTTCATACCAAAAAAAAAAAAAGAGACTCTCAAGATCACAAAAAGTATTTCATTGACAGTTTGAAGCGGTTAAAACGTGATGTTAATGGAACATGCAAAGTTCAGGTATGCTTCAATGTACATATGTATAAGCAGAAGACTTGTGTGCAGGCCCTAAATGCGACAAAAAAAAAAATCGTTGAAAAAATGGATATAATGTCTCCAAGCTCAAGCCCCTGAAAAATGTCCTAAGCCCTCTAATGGCGCAATTTTTGTTTCTCATTATAGTTAAAAATTCAATGCCAGAAAATATTAATAAAAATCGCATATTATTTCGAATGATTTTTTAGGCATTAGTCAAATATTTTGAGGACACTTTTCAAATGCATGAATTTGGATACTCTAATGGCATTTAAAAAAATTGTTTTTAACAAATTTTTTTTTTGTAATTTTTTGGGTATTTTACCCATCCCTATCTATACTTTTTTTTAATCTCCCCAACCAAAATACACTGGGTGCGTGCCTGGTTTCGTATGGATGTATGCCTTATTCTAGAATTTGGGGGAATAACAGTTTGAAAATGACTGGTCGGTCAGGTTACTTTTGTCATGATCAGAGTGAATAAATGCTTGTTTTTGCATACGTCATACTATTTTTGCATATTTTAGCAGTGCGAGCTATTTTCTTGCCAAAAACTACTTTTTGTGCATGTTTCCCATATTTTAAATGCCTTTTCCTACCTAATTTCCGAAAAAAATCAACAATTTTGAGCTGTTTCTATTTCTGCTTTATTGCTTTCCTTTGTCAATGACTCTTTTAAGGGCTGTGTCCAATGCTGGCGTATACGTTCGATCGCGTATTTACGTTTGAATGTGTTTTGATATTTTGCCCCCTTACCTCTTCAGACGTTGAACGATCTTTTTCATTGTATAAAAATCTTTTAAGCGAAAAGCGCCAACATTTTTTGTTTGAAAATGTAAAACAACATCTAGTCATATAATTTAATAAGTCCACTGAATAAACAATAAATTTTAACTGCATATTTTTCGGACTATTTTCCTTGTTTTTTCGAGCTTTTCATAGCGCTTTTTTTTGGGGTTTTTTCTTGCTTTTTTTATTCACTCAGGTCATGATCAAATTGGCATTTCAAGAAAAAGTAAAATTTTTGTCACGTCTGTGTGTATATGATTGCCTTTCGGATCTGCATAGACCCTTTTATAAATATAAGAGTCCGCATGATCTTCACGAAAGAACCTAGAAACAAAAGCACTATTTAACGCCTTCTTCAATTCAGGACTTAAAATTGCTCTGCGTTCTTATGTCTTATGAAAAAACGCGGTCTTGTCTGCGTTGCTATATGTGTGTATGGTGATTTAAGGACGTGGCCGGCTTAGGTAGTTATGGTTAATGGATTGGTGAATATATTCAAAAAACAAAAAGCCCTGATAAGCGGTGCTTGAATCGATTTTATCGATCGATAGTAAATTCTGTGTCTACCCGCAGGTCTGTGTGTTTGTGCGTGTAATGTTTATGTATGTGTGGAGTGGATATATAGTATATGTGCTTATATGTATATTTACAGAAGGAGGGACAACATGGTGTATGGTTATGGATCAATATTAAAGATGAAAAATTGTGGGGGGAAAAATTCGCTTGCAAATTACAGGCAGGAAATGATCGAAGGGATCACAAAAAATTAAAAAAAAAAGAAAGAGAATTAGTCAAAATACCATTATTGCTCAAATTGTTTTTTGCGAGGCAAGACAATTTCGCTTTACTTAATTTAATTGGCGAGCAAAATTTTTCAGTTTGAATTTTGCAACGATTGCGGTTGCGCTTTAGTCAATTATCGAAGCATAACAAAAGGGGTTTGAGCACGCATCATCATTACTCGCATTAGGTTTCAATTGTTTTGAGAACTCACGATTTTCAAATAAAACGGCTTAGACGGCTCCAAAAAGGGAAATTGAACTTTGTTGAAGGGATTTGTTTTTTCTTAAGTCGTTTAAAGAAGTAACCCATTTTATGCTATAATCTCTGCTTGTTTTTTTTTTGTTTTTTTTTTTTGTGGTGTGCGTTGTGGTGGTTGGTGGGCATATGTCTTTTTGCTCTTGTACCAGTTCCAAACAAAAAAAAAAATTCTTAAACTCTCCAAACACATGTAGTCCCTCCTCCAACTCCTCAGTGTGTTTTCGAAGTTGAAAAACCAACAACAAATTTCTAACGCCCTAAAATATCCTAGCAAGTCTATAACTCAATAGCTTAAAGCACCATAAACTATGCTATTCCTTTTAATTTATATTTTTTATCTGTCCTGTTGCGTTACGATAGTTTCGTTTCTATGCATTTATCGCATTTCGCCTGGTTTCCAATAGTGCAAAAATTCTCGCACTATTGGAGAACGGCCATTATTTAGTTCACATCGAAAAAATATACTCTTCATTTAAATATAAAGCCTAGCACAACGTCTATTTACAGAGTTAGGTACAACAGCTATGTTTCCCTACAAAAAAAAAACGAATAAACAAAACGATCAAACCAATGAACAACAACAACGACAACGAAAACAACAACATCAACAACATGAAGCCTTAAGCAAGTGTCTTCAAAAAAAAAGAAATTATCGCTTTTACAAACTGGAATGGAAACATTTTGGCATTCGTGTTGATCCCAAGAAAAATGTTTTTTTGTTGTTTATGTTTTTTTTTTTTTTTAAATTTAATCAAAGGATCACAGAGCATACGGCGAGGTCTATCTAACTATCTACGCACCCGACATCAACTGCTCGAATGCATCGTCCACGTTACTTTCGTCGAGTAATTTTAATTTGACAATTGAAGGCATCGTTGCACTTCGTGCAAGTCCGCCACTGGTGACAACATTGAAGGTGGTGCTGCCATTGCTGCTGGTGAGTGATTTGCGATTCGCTGAAGAGACCTTTTCGGTTGTCTTTGTTCGATTGATCGAGGACTTTCGGGTGACAACAACTTCGGTGGCCGCCTCACTGGAAGAAGTTGTTGTTGTTGTTGTTGTTGTTGGCGATTTCTTGCCCGAAAAGTATGCGGCCACAGTGCGTTGTTTTTCGCTGCTCTCTTCTTTATTCATACCGGCTTCGTACATTTTCGGAACGGCCAACGTATGCCCGGATTTCGTACGCCGGAGCTCACTGCCGCTGCCGAGATTGAATTTCGGTGAAGTAATGGTTGGCGGTTGGGACTGTTGCATTCGACAAATTTGATTCCATGAATCGCTCTTCGCTAGTACATTGAACCGAACGTGTTCCGTTGAACGTTCCGGTTCGGTGTTCTGGCGTGATAGTGAGGTAAATGCACTGACGTTATTGAAGACAATGTTGCGTGGTATCATGTCCTCATTCTTGGTGTTGTTGTTGGCATCTTGAGGTTGTGGTGTTGCTGGTGTCTCAACGATTGATGGCTTTGTTGTCAGCAGAGAATGTTGAACCACTTCGCTGCGTTTGATGACTTTGGTTGTACTTTCGGTTGAAAGCTTTTTGGTGAGCGCCGGCGATTGATACGAATTCGGTAAGTAGCAATGGCGCTGAGGTGGGCCGAATTTTTTGAGTATCGGCATTGTTTCGTCCTTGGGCAGTGAAGATTTCACTATGTCTGGTGTATCTGGTGGTGCTGAAGACTTGTATACCTCCTGATTGATAACTTCACTCTTTTCAGCCTCATACGAAATGGTTTTGCGTTGTTGTTGCTCCTCATTGATAACTTCATTCTTTTGAGCCTCATACGAAAGGGTCTTGCGTTGTTGTTGCTCCTGTACAATCTGTGTCTGTTGTTGTCCTAGGCTACTTCGACGCGTTTCCGAACCTTGTTGTATGAATCGTTCTTGATTTTCTTCGAACTTCTCGAAATTTGTCTTCGTCACTTGGGATTTCTGTGACGCCGGTGGAGTTGATTTTGGCATCGGTGTTAGACCTTTACTTGGTGTGGAGGTATCAATTGTTTTTTGACGCAAGAAGGGCGCTTTTGGTTGCTGTTCTTGCTGGAAGACTTTTTGGTGGTGATTGAATTCCCTTCGTGAGTGGGTGGTTGTCGTTGTTGCAGGAATCGTTTCACTTCGGGTATTGATTTTCGGAGTTCGGTGATACGGCTCCTGGCTTATTCCTTGATAGGATGTATTTACAATAGTTGGCGGCTTGGATGGTTGAATGCCGACTTTTTCAGACTCATCTGGCAATGGTGCTTCACGCGGTGGGGACCTTTGTTGTTGCATAGACACTTGTTGATTAGTTTCAGACGTACGAGTAGAACTCATCTTCGTTACTGTTATTTTATCTTCTTGCTCTTCAAGGTGAACTGGATTTTGCGTCCAACTAGTGTTGGGCGATGGCAAATTGTTAAACGAAGTAGCCGATGAGGCTTCAGAGTTCTCTGACACTTGCCGTTGTCGATGCAATGGTAAGGTTTTCGGAGGTTGCTTAGTAGGACGATACTGTTGGTCCTCGACATCGGAATGATCGTCCTTCGGATAGGTGACAACGTAGGAAGTTCGTGTTTCACTCGCATAAGGAGCCGGTGGTGCCGGCGGTGGCGGTATTAGTGGTGCTGGAGGTGGCGGTACCAGTGGTGCTGTTGTTGCCTGATACGAACGATTTTGATCGAAACTTATGGGTGGAGACGGTTGGTCCACTTTTTGTTGACGTTTGTATGCAGTGTTCTGATAGAATTGTTGTGCTCTTGACATCGGCTTCGGAGCTCGTTCGCCGACGTACAATGGTTCTCGATTGGGTGTAAAGTTAGTAATCTCTGGGAAAAGTGGTTCCACAATCGGAGCTTGATATGAACGCCCGTCGGGTGAGAAACAATGTGGCGGTGTTGTTGGTGTACTAGAGAATTTCTTAATGATTGGCTTTCTGTACGGCTCATTACCCAAAGAACGCATTGTATGGAGTAGATGTTTTCCTCCCCCATGATGAGAATTTTTGCCAAATACCTCATCATCACTTACATGATTGGCATTACGACCAACTCGGAAAGCAGTTTGACTCTGTGGTTTCCGCATTACCCTTGAATCCACTCTGTATTCAAGTAAATTCTGATCCGAGTCTAAATCGAGATCATCGTCTGTGTAATCAGTGTGAGGGAAAGTAGCAACACTGGGACTCGTCGGGGTGCTATCTACATTTGGACGAGAGTACTCGAATTGGCGTGTGGTATTCGGGAAATTTTCCGAACGGGAACCATAACTTGGATTGGTGTTTGTTAGTACTAAAGGCGTTGCCTGTGGGTTTGTCAAAGAATCCCTCCGCGGACGCATGTAGCCATCGGTGCTATCATCTACTGCCGTTGGCAAGCAGGGGACGCTTTTAAAGTTAGTAGCTCTTGGATCGCAGTCTGCATATCTGAAGGAAATGTTGGTAGGTGGGGGCAGATCGTTCGGGGAAGGTTCTGCATACGGATTCTGCACGTAACAATATGGATCGGTGGCATTAGGTAATGAAGGACGTTTGCGGAAGGCGTCCATCTGTTGTTGTCCCACATTTCCTGAACGCAACGAATTGTGGCGAAACAAGCCGTGTACACCAGCGGCAGCCATTGCTTCTTCTCTAATGTCATTGAGTGATGCTTCTTCGAAACGATTTGCTTTCTTCTTGAAGTCACTATTGACTGTGGATTTAGCAAGCCAAGGTAAACCAACCGGAGAAGTTGCATTGGATGGTTGCGGTGAGTTCGTGTAAGGGTATTTATTGTGACTCAAAAATTTAGGCGAGTTCGTTGCTGGCTTGTTTTGGACGCGACTGGGTGGTTGCCAAATATTTCCAGCATTTCGACCCACCGGCATTTGAGGAACAGGCTTAAAGACGTTAGGGGCCGAGAAATTTTCGTTCTCGATTGGTTTGAAAACGGACTGCGGTGCGTGTATAAATTGATTGACCGGTGCTGATGCCTGTTGATGTCGTTGTTGGCGTTGCTGTTGTTTTTGCTGTTGTTGAGCAGCAGCCGCTGCAGCTAAGCGTTCTCTATGAACACGTTCTCTTTCGCGTTCAAAATATTCTCGCTCAAGACGTTCTCGTTCTCTCTCGAGGCCCTCACGCTCCAGTCGGTCCCGTTCGACGCGTTCGCGTTCAAAGTGCTGACGTTCTAAACGATCGAGCTCTATCCTCTCGCGTTCCATTTTTTCACGCTCCAAACGCCGTCTTTGTCGTTCAAAGGCTTCTTGTTGCTGCTGCAGCTGTTGTTGTTGCTGTTGCTGCAGCAGCCGTTGCTCCTGTTGCATTTGCCATTGAGGAGGATTCATATTTGTCGAGCTTTGGCCATAATCCGAGTTAAATTGATTCTGCTTCCGGTTCGTAGCTGAACTGTAATGCCCAGGAACTTGCGGTGGTTTTCCAGAAGTTGATGTAGCTGCGCTACCGACCTCAAATGTGTTCTTAATATTACCGAATTTATTAGTCCAATTAGACACCGAACGTGCTGGGGTCCATCCGAGTCCTGGTTTTGGTGTCTGCTTGTTTAAGAACGCCAAGAATTTGTGATCATTTTCGGTTCTCGGCTCAAATTTCGGTACGACATTTCGAACTTTGTGCTTAACACTAACCTGCACAGTGCGCTTAAGGCCTATATTTGGCCCACGATCTTCCAGGTCCGAGTCAGTATCAAATTCGGCGTTATACTTTCTCGACTTTGGTAAGTCGATTGTATTGGCACGTTTCATCAATTGCCTCTTGTTATTGAGGGATAACTCTTTCGCAGCAGAGTCGGGTGAATCATCATTATGTATATTTCGTTCGGCGCCGTCTGATATGAAACCTCGCTGGTTTTGTTGCTCGAAATCAACAGAATACTCACCTGAAAGTGGGCGCCTATAGTTGATGGGATTTCTGCCTCCGAAATTTCTATGTACCACTGAAGATTCAGCGCTCAAGTATTCCGAGGAATCTTTTGAATCTTCCGAAACGAGTTGATTTCGACGGAATAATGGATGCTTTGGTGTCTGACTTGTTAATATGGCCCCAGATGAGGCATTCTTTGCAATTGGGAAAGCGTGGTGTGGCGGCGTAATCGTGGGTGTAATACCACTATCCGGCGTTACCGAATTCGAAATACTCTCCATAATAAGCATATCCTCCATATAGCGACGGGCATCGTCAAGCTCTTCGCGACTAACGCCAACTGTATGACGAATATTGCGATTACGCTTCTTTGCAAACCGATGACGACTCGTGCGAACCGCTTCGTTCTCTGGCGAAGAGGCCTCGTGAATATTTTGCTCATCGTGATCGCGCATAGACTCAGTGGTGGCTTGTCTGGATGGCCGTTCGTCTTCGAGTTCTTCGGGAGACATTAGACCTGTCTGCAGGCGTGCAACCAAGGCGAGTAATGCTTTACGTTTCGGCCCGTCGACTGCTATTTCTCTGCCTTCCTTGAGAGAATATTCCAGTTTACAGAGTGCTGTTGTGACCTCTTCAATTAGACCCAAATCGCCGTTTTGCATTTGCAGCTTATCTCGCAGGCCCGCAGCGATTAAACGCAAATCCTCACCGCTTTCAATGCCCGAATCCTCCCTCTGTGGTACCTTCAAACGATCTGGTTTAGTTTCGTTGCCACTAGTTGGCGTTGTTGTTGTCGGTTTGTTCGTCATGTTGTCTTCGTTTGTTGGTGTCGGCGTTGATGTTGATGTTGATGTTGGTGTCGGTGTTCGTGTTGTTGTATTTGTCGTCGTTGCGGTCGAGGTCGCCGTTTTCGTTGTCGTACTAGTTTTCGTATTTGTACTGGAACTAATCTTTTTGTTATTATTGCTTAGACTTATTGCGGTAGTTTTACTGCTACTATTAGCACTATTATATTTACTAGACTCGGTATTACTATTACCACTACTATTGCTAACAGAGGCGGCACTAACACTACCAGCAACAACAAAATTTCTGTTCGTATTTGTTTTCTGTGTTTGTTTTGAGTTTTGTGTTGTTGTATTTGTTGAAATGTTGTATTTTGCTTTGCTTGTGTCCTTTGTAGGTTTTTGGCTATTCTGATTAGCTGTTTTTTGTTGATTGGTTGGCTGCTGCGTTGCTGGTTTACCGCATTTGTGCAATAAATTTTGCAAAAACGGCACCAATGACTCACCAGCCTTTTCCTTCTTTTCACTACCCCCTTTTTCTTTTTCCTTCTCCTTCTCCTTTTCCTTTAGGTTTTCGTTTGCTTTTTCCTTCGGGTCAACCGAGCTTTTCACTTTTGCATCAGTTGCATCGGTTTTGGTAGCTTTTTTCGATTCTTCAGTTAATTTTTTTGTGGACTTTCCGTTGCTCTCGTTCGACTTGGTTGACGAACTTTTCTTTATTGACTTGTCAGAAGGACTTCTGACATGCAGTTCTTCCTCAGCATCACTGTAATCGGTTACTTCTTCAATGATCTCCTCATACTCACTGCCACTGCTCTCCTCCTCAGACTCTTTTTGCTGTTGTGGTGCTTTAGCAGCAGCAGGTTTTTCTGCAGTTTTTGTACTGCTCTTTTCTAAATTGAGTTTTCAATAAGGAACGAAGATTAACAAGACAGCTCATGAAAATTTTTTTTTTTTGTTTATTAAAAACAAACAAAAGAATTTAAGTAATGCCTGGTTTCGAATAGCGCGGGTAATCCAATGCAATATTGGAAACAAGGCATTCAACAAAAATAGAAATTTTCAATAATGCCGATCTCCAATATTGCAAGAATTCCTGCGCAGCAGCTCCTGCAAATATTCAACACATTCAAACATAAGAAATTAGTTACAATCAAAAGCGCAGTTGATTGAAAATGGTTCCATATGTTTAGATGTGTTGAATATGTACAGGAGTTCACTCATGAATTATTGAAAACCGAATAAATAGAACATAAATAGAACGATTCCAACAAAAAAAATCGAAGAGTTTCCCAATCAGACAGAGAGATCAAAACACGTTAACGAATTTTTTTGTTTTTGTTGTTGTGGAAGAGTGCTTTTGAGGGTATCAATGACCACGAAACGTAAGAGAGACAACAATGACTGTAGATGAAAAGGACTTGAAATGTGAAATGGTAAAGAAGTTGGTGTACAGTGAAGACAGCACTTTTTGTTTTTATAGAAAGAACGAATTGTACGCACAAATATCATTACGATTTATACCTGGATGGATTACTTTCCGAGCTCAGCAAAGGCAGTGCTAATTTACAATATTGCTTTATCTAAAAAATCATAAAATAATGTAAATGTATTCAATCTTCTCTATTCACAATCTAGACGAAATATTTGCATTTAAGGCATTCATATTGTATATATGTATATTATATATTTTTTTTTATTTATTTGTATGCCACAACCAAAATAAGTTACTAAAAACTACCACCTTTGTTATCCATTTAAGCCCATTTTTATTGCCTATATCATTCTTCTTGAGAGTTTGGTTAAAAAAGATTTTTTTTTTTTGTTAAAATACCTTCACGTTCCGCCATTAATTCCCTTAGACGCGCACGTATCTTCCGACGTTCTTCGTAAGTTGTTGCACGTTCAAGCTGAAAAAAATGTTGAAATGCAAAAACTTATTCATCCCAATTACCTACAAATCATGAAAGATTTTCAATAAATTGTTCATAGAACTCACCAATTCTTTTAGTATTTCTTCGTCCCAGATCTCCTCGATATCACAAGTTGAATAGGTAACTGGTGTTGAAGAGCTTCCGGAGCTTTTAATCGTTTTCGTTACACGTGTGGTTGTTATCTGAAAGAAAAAACAAAAGAACCAAAGGGTTAATATTAAGCTTGTAAATTGGAAATAAAATTTTGCTTGATTAATATAGTATATTTCTATATTTCTTTTTTCCAGTTTGGTAACGGGTCAATCTAAAATCGATTTCGAAAAGTGTAGCCGAGATATAAGTTGCGCACTTACTTATGTCTATATCTCGTAAACCGTTTCATATTTTATTTTCTTGTCTATAACAAAGTTTTAGCCTTAATTATGGAGCAAAGAAATGTAGCAATATCTGACCTGAAATAGCAACACCTAGTAGCTAAAAATAGCAAAAATCTCAAAATTTGAACAATTTATTCACTTGCTTTTACCACTTCTGGCCCAGAGCTCTCAAGCCGGTGCGAGTCTTATGAATTTTTTCAAAACTAAAATAGAGAAAAAATATTGCTGAGCAACTCTTTCCAGCACATTATCTGCATTCGAGCGCTCCTTGTACGTTACGGCGCTGCAAAGTTGAAAACTTTGGCCCAAAACCAGAAGAAAAAACTAAAAATTACCCTTAAAATATGCTTTAAATTTTTCACTCAGCAAAGATGATTCACAATCGTAAATTGTAATATTTATTTAATTTAATTTAATTCTTTTTTTTTTATTGTACACTGGAACCTTGACCCAAAAAACCGAAGCCCTTCGAGTAACTCAAAACACAATAAACTGATTGTTTTTCTTTCGTTTAAAATCCTTTATAACAATTGAAAGACCAATTAATCGCAAGAATCGAAATGAAAAGCAAATTTTTCACATCAACATCACGAGAGACAGAAGTCGATCTGTTTTCTTCTTTTTTTGTTTCAAATGCGCCGCATGAAATTAATTTTATTTGCGCTTCAAAATGTATAAATGCCAAAAATTTTCAAAGTTTTCCCTTTTTTGGTATCGCAGCCAGTCGCAAAGCATTACGCCGCGCTGCCATGGGGAATATAGGGGCCAGGGGGGAAAACCATGAAAAGAAAATAAAAAATGAAAATTTTTCTCAACATTTCAAAATGAAAATCTCGCAGTGTGCGCCTATTTTTGGTTATAAATCATTGAACTATGAAACGCCGAAGGCGGCGCCATTGAGTTTTGCACGGAACAAGAGCAAAGCGATGGAAGAAGGGAGCCCCGGAGCAATGGACACATAAACAATTAAACTTCTGAACTGAATCCAAACGAACGAACGGCTTTATGGCCACCAATGAAAATTCATAATTTTCGCTTACTCTTTAATTTATTAATCTTTAATATTAATTTCATTGTTCTTCTCTCTAGAGATCGCTTTATGGAACGCATGGGATGGCCTTATTTCTGGCATTCGAAATATGATTGTGGCTTTTAAAGTCCAACTCAAAATGAATTTTTATACCCTCAAAACTCTGTGCCGAGGCTGTATTGCGTTTGTGCGTTCGTGTATAACACCCGGAGCCACTCTAGATAGACCAAAGGTACAAAATATGTACAGGAATTATCAACCTCACCAGGAGAACCGTCTGTCTGTCAACAGTTTTCTTATCAAAGCAGTTGAGCTATCTTGATATGCGTACTTTCGGGGACATGAGTTAATACAAGTTCGATAATGGACCAGATCGGCCTATTTTTAGGGAAACGTTCATGACGAGGGTTTTGTTACAAAAATCGCAAAAACGACTCTAAAATCTGAATTTTTCGAAATATTTTGATGAAATTAATTGAAATTTCCATACATTTTAAAGCAATAATTGCAAAGTAAATAACAAAAATGGGAAAAGTGGGCGTGGCGAAAGAGCGTTTTCCGAAAATTGTCTCTTACACCTGAAATTCAAATGGAACTTGAACAAAAGTTGTGCAAATATGCTTTCTCTATGGTCATAAACATCCCCTACAAAAATTTTCTCGATCGGTCTATTATTAAGGATACTTCCAATACTAGGCTGAGTCACAAAAATCTAATAATATACCATAAAGTCAGAATTGTCATTAAATTTGGAATTCGAGCTTATATAATTGTTTTTATATGAAAAATTTTTGGAAAATTGAAAAATTGGGCGTGTCAAAATGGCTTTGTTCATAAAGCAATTGAAAAGAAGTCGGCATGGTAGACTTCCTGAGCGGTCTTAAAAATCTCCAGAACGCTTTGTCCTAATGGTCGTGGTTTTGGGGCCTGTTTGAAAAAAAAAATATTCAAACATATATTTTGTATTGTATTGTATTGGCTTCTCAGACTATGACACCCTTATTTGCTTTCAATATTTTTAATTTTTATAAAAACATATTATCCACAACCGCTCTTGAACCGGAAATGTTTTCGAGGAAGAACATATAGGTATATATATTTTTTAAAATAAAAAGTTCAACATTAACAACAAAATCCCTCTTGGACAGAAAAAATTATATCAATTAAAATAAAAGAAATTTCCTTTTAAGTACATTGAACTTGTGTAAACAATGAAAAGCGGAAAATCAGCGCACTCTATGCGCAAATCATTTAAGTCTATTTTAGGCACAAATATGACGTTATTTTCATTTAATTCTTCTCTATCAAAGCCGAGAAGAACGAGAACGAAAGAAAAAGGATTTATTGGTCTGACGTATGTATGTATGTATATACCCAAGTATTATATATACTTTTATATAGAAGATAAGATTGTTTATATAGCCGAAAGTGTTTGCCAAGTTTTTACATCTTCAGAAAGAAGAAACAAAACAAAACAAAAAGAAAGCGAAGAGAAAAGAACAGAAACAATATAAAATTGAATTTTCACGAAAGAAGAAATTCAACAAAGATCAGCGTGAAAAAAAAAATGTTGAACATTGGCAATGAATTTCGCGGTCGCCATTGCCAATTTGACGAGTCATCGCTTCTTGAACAAAACTTTAAAACATTTCATTAAATTGTCTGCGCTACAACTTATTCATTTACCAAATAAATATGTTCAGTATACCTATATACACATATATACTAGGTTAATCATAGTGACTATTCATCAAAAGAATAAATAACAAATGAACTTGGCACAGAGCTAAACATTTTCACCTGATCGAAACGACACGAAACGAAAGAAAATGCGAAAATTACATTTATTTCGGTTATAATTAATTATTATTTTTATTCGAATTCCATCAAGAACATAATAATTAATTGCCCAAGACAAATTTGTGACTTCGGTTTAAAGCATTTGCTAATATTATTTATTGATCTATACATCAATTCTGCATTTTCTATCAAGGATCGAACCCAGAAAATTCTCATTTAAGTTCATACTAAGAAACTAGTAAATTTGTTTAGTACAGGGAATACCCACACTACTCGGTGCTATAGCTACAGTCGCAGTTGATACTCCCTAACTTTGATTCGAAAAATTTATTACAGATAACAATTTCCTTTTCAGTGTTCAATGATTTTATCTTAAGACATTTTCTAGTCCCGCAAGGGGACCGTCTTCGGACGGTTACGGGCATGGTGCACCCGCGGACCCTAGCCACACGTTTGGTTTAAATCTTCACCAGTTGATTATTGATATTGAATATAATTTGTGCAATATAGTACGGAAGATTGAACATATAAGGTCATTCCTGATCTTTGGGAGTACCCATTGTCTGGGAGTCTCGCTCGGGCAGTGGTTAATGATGAAACAAGGATGGCCCCGAACTTAGGCCAAGGATTTCGATAGTGTCAATACCCAATATTCAGTCCCCCCGGGCAGGTTTCGATGTAAAACAGAACTATCCAATGTCCTCAGAAAACGGTAATTTTTAAAATATTCACATAAAACCATTATAGAGTTGAGATCCTCGCAGATCCATGTGTTTGGGGGTTTGACCTTTTGAGAGGATGTCGTGACGAAAAACTTAATGGGGAAAAGTACGAAATGAGCCTTATTCTCTGAGTCTCATTTTTCCATGAGATCATATACATATGTAAGTTACCTTTTAAAGCCGTCGATTGAATATTTGACAGGGTTGGGGGTCCATTATTTTCTCTGAAGTATGTACTATTGTTTTAAATATCGTGCTCTAATCGGAATGATAACGTTATTTCATTCTCGGACTGCAAAATTAAACTCAAATAATAACCATTATATATTTCTTTCACATTCCTCATAACTTTTACGGTCCTTAGTACAAGATGGGAAAATGTCTATAGTTATCAAATACTCTTAGATAAAATGAAATTTTTCCCTTTCCTTTGGTTTGTTAATGAAGGAAGACGGACTGAGCAATTTTTCTAAATCATTTCTTTCTTAATTCCATAAGTCATTATCTTGCTTAATTACGATCGTTTGAAAGAGAAAAAGTGCCCTCTTCCACCATAGCCTGGATACGCTCATGGTTGGAGGTACGTTTCAACAGATAAAGAGCCGAAATTCCTTGACATTGAAATTATTAACCAAAAAAAAAAATTAATTTCTACAAATGCTGGCGCCAAATTTTTCATTTTAACTTTCATCTGGATATTAAATGAGCTTAAACTAAACAAACTAATATAATAGCAAAAACATGGCAGAAATATTGCTTTCCACCTACGAGTCACCATCAAAGAACTTAAGCCTACAATATGTCCATTTTTTTTTTGTATGCCGTAATTTATTTTGCAGCCATTATTCCTAATTTAAAAATGTCTTTTTTTTCTAACAAAAAATTATTCGAAATATCCGAAAAGAAAATTGTATATGTTGCGACAATGTTGCGAGAATGTTGCTTTGGCTCAGTGTTGCATTCAATAATTTTTGTGCTTAGCGACTGTTTTGGAGTTAAATTTAAGTTTTTATTTAATTACAGGGTAATTGTTATCTACTGTTCCCAGGAAAGTTTCCTCGCACTTGACTATTTTCATATGATTTCACGTGGTCCGAATTAATTTCAAACCAAAATGTTTTACATCAAAAATTTTGACATTAGATCTTTTTAAAAACAGCAGACATCGGTTTCAATGCATAATGTTTTTTTTTTTTGTTTGTGAAAAAGATGTCGGATTGTCGATGGAAGGTACTTATATCTTTTCGTACTTTTTTCTAGTAAGTTAAGAGATTTGACGAAATCCAAAAAAAAAATTTACTAGGAAAAGGGAATGGTCAAACAAAAAATAATATAAAAACCGGCGAGAAATGTCCGAAAAAAACTCGGTTAAACTCACCCCAAAAAGATGGCACCACGAAATACAAAAAAAACGGATTACCACAACAGCTTTTAATCCTTTTTTATTTTTCTTCTTTTTTTTAGATTTTTTATTTACTTATTTTTGAGTACACACCGCAATTTTCTCACAAGGAAACAGAGCGCTGATTTTTGTATATTTTTATTTTTAAGAACAAAATTTCTTGTTCGCTTTTAGTTCTTTTTTTTATAGATTTATCTTTTTCGAAGTGTCTTGCGTTTCTGCACTTAAAAACGTGCTTTTTTGCCTTGTATTTTATAAGTAGAAATATCAGACGTTTGGTTTTTTTATTTCTTTTTTTCTAATAGTTTTTTAAATTGAATGCACTACAAAACTCTTAATTCCTGGGTTGCAATAGCGCGGAAATTCCTGCGCAGCGATTTCTGCACATGTTCAACACATGCAAGCTAGCTACAATCGAAATCGCAGTTGATTGAAACTGCTTTCATATGCTTGCTTGTGTTGAATTTTTTGCGCAGGCATTCCGGCGCAATAATGGAGACCAGGCATTAGTTGTACTTGATGTTGCTTTCAATTATTTTGATGTTGTACGTTTTTGTTTTTTTCTTTCTTTTTTAGTTTTCTTTTTTAATTTCGGGATACACAAAAGTACAAAACTAAAAAGAAAACTGCAGATGAAAAATGCCGAGAATTAGGTTTTAAATTTAGAAAACGATTCCGTTTGCCGATTTTTACAAAAAAAAAAAAAAAACAAGAAAAAATGCGTGCGTTTCCTTTTTGGATTATTTTGGTTTTCCCATTTTTTCTCTTTGCTTTATTTTTTACTTTTGTATTCCACAGACAGAAGAAAGTATTTAGCGCACGAATGTGGATTTATTTCGTTTATAAATATAAAGATATATATATATATCTATATGTTTGTATATATTGCAATTTTCCTTTGCTGCTTTTCGTCTTTTTATTAGAGCATGGACAATGCTGTATAAAAAATATAAAAAAAAATAATGCCTCCGACTGTTTCGGGCAAACGATTGCGACTGGTGTGAGAAGATCCAAAGAAAATTCTTCTTAATCGAATAGGAAATTCGTGAAGACCGCTTCTGTTTGCAGAATGATGAAAGCTGATTTTTCAAAGAATTTTACATTTTCTTTGTTCACGAGAGGAAATCATATTTTTTAAATTTTCCTTATATTTCTTTTATATGTTCTTTTAAATTTTTTTTTTTTTAATTTAAACAATTTTTTTCCATTTTGTAGATAAAGAAGATTGCAGGAAATATAACAAAGCGGCAGTTCGTTGAAAGGCTTATAAATGGGAGACTTCTCTCGGAGACAACAACATACAAAAACATATAGGTATATGTAAGTATGAATAAGCTTTGGAAACAGGAAAAAACGCATTTATTTGTTTTAATTTATTTGTTTTTATTTTTTAATTTATTTATATTTTTTTCATTTTTTAAAAGTATTTTTTTGATATTTTTTAAACTATTTTTTGATATTTTTTAAACTATTTTTTGATATTTTTTGAAATACGTTTTTTGAAATATTTTTTTTTTTTTGAAATATTTTTTTAATCGCGTTTGTCTGCTCTTTATTTGTTTCGCATGAAATGAGGAGAACTTGTTCTCTCGTTGGTGCGGTTTATTTTATTATTTTTTTTTTGTCGGAAAATTTTTCACACGAAACTATATAAAAATAGTATTCGGATGTCTATTTTTGTCAAATTGTCGAATTTTCATTTCGTACGAATTTCTTTCATGTGCACATAAATGTACAAAAGGGAAAAATTTCGTTGAAATGTAGCGCGAAGGAATTTCAGGTGTATGCTCACAGACCGACGATAGACATAGAAAGGATTTTTTTCTTGTGTGGGCGTATTGCTTAATAATTATCGCTTGATATCGATATCAATCATTTTACGAACATCACAATAGCCGATCGATTGATTGACAGATTGATTGAACAATTGGACGTTTTTAATGTTTCATATTCTATTTAAAGCGCAAAACATAATCAATTATGTTGGTCTTTGAAGCAACACTTTGAAGTTTGAAGAACTTCGGCAAAATTACATAAACGAGATGGCGATTTGGAATATTTTTTGAGTTTTCGATATTATATTTAAAAAAAAAAACACATTTATATAAATGTGTACATATATGAAAACATATATACAAACGAATATATAAATAAATAAATTAACGTATATATGGTACTCTGTACGAACGGATCTACTATGCGAGTAAAGACAGCACGAACTGTTCGTTTCCGATTTTGAGTGTGTACTGAAGAATTTTCTTTTGAACATCGGAAAAACGCGTATGCACAGATTTTCGGACAGTTTTGGCAACAAAACCCAGCGAGGAAATTGAGAATAATTTATTTTATTTATTTTTTTATTAAATTTTAGAAGAAAAATACGCTATGCTCTCGTAAAATTGTAGGTGTAAATGTTTTATCGAAATTGTTCAAGCGCGCCGAAAGGGACAATACGAAAAAACAAATAAATAAATAAATAAATAATACAAGCGTGTGTAAAAAGCGGCGAAATTTCAAAAAAAAAGTTGCGTTTGGCGCGAGTCTAAAAGAATTTTTCAAATTGACATAAATTTAAATTAGACATAAAAACTTTTGATTCGAAATTTCGTATATAAAATTGTTTAATTTAAAGAAAATTTCAATATAAATAAGAATGAATAATTATAACGGTAATAGCGCCGGCATTCATTTATGGCCCTTAGTTAAATCGTAAATATTTAAATTTTAAATCATGTTTTTCACTTTGTTGAAGCAAAAAAACAAAAAAACAAAAATCTGGTCTTAACCCATTTTCGCCCTCTGTAAGTACCTACTGTATTAAAAAATTTAAAACCCGCCTAAGACTTAACTGTTACTATTACAGTCAATTAACTTAATGAATAGCGAAGATTTGGCATTTTTGTCTCTTTAACCCTTTAACGCATAGAAAATATTTTGTTGCCATATAAGTTTAACGCTTTATAGCAATGTTGTAAATAGTAAATGCTATAAATCATTCCAATTATGTGGGGACGATTTTGTTCATTAGGCGTAAAAGGGTTAAAAACAGTAAATGATCATAAATCACAACTCTTTCACATTTTGACATTAGTTTGACCGTGTTTTAGTACCACAAATGGGTGGAAGATTTTTTTTGGGGTTTTTGTTTGGGCTCAAATGGGTTAACTTCAATTTAACCGATAATTTATCGATTTTTTATCAACAAAAAAAATGACACCTCGTGAACTTTTCAAGAACTAATTTTCATCTTATTTATTTTTCATTTCAATTAAAACAGCCCCTCAGCTATATTCGCAAGGGATTAGTGAATTGGGGGACCCATATTGCCATGGCCACCTTTTTAAGACGAAATTAACTTAAAAGTCGTACCATAAATCTAACCGGCATGTGATAGAAATCGATATCGTCAAAAATTGAGGATCTTGGAAATTTCATGCACCCCAAAAACCTTTTCCCCAGCATTTCTACTCAATTATTATATACCCAAACTATACATATGTACATAGATTCATAATTTGAAATGAGAAAGTGAAAGTTGGGTCAAAACTAAATCGTCATAATCTTTGAACCAATATAAAGTCCAGACAATTTTGTAAATGATTTGTATCACATCCCCGTAAATCTAATTTAATTTTTAAGTAAAAAAATGAAATTAGCCCCTTATTCTCCTCTTCATCATAGCCTGGATTACGCCCTTGTCTGATAGGCTATATTTTTACCATAATTAAAATTAATAATATATTCTCAGCTGACTCTTGACATTGGAAATTTTCCAAAAGAGCCATCGTAAGTGGTGTAGAACAATAACATAACAGAAAAAATTGAAAGAGACAATTGCTGGAAGCACTCACCTTGCCACCATCGTCGTATGACGTGCTCGTTGTCGTTTTCGTTTCTTGTTTTCCTTGCGGCGAACCGGTAATATTTCCGGTTTCAACGCCACGCATAATCACACTTGCACCAAGGAACTTATTCAAAAGCGCTCTAGCCTCCTGGTCCTCGGGAGTATCGCCTTCTTCAACAACTAATTGCATTATAGAAAGAAAATAAAAAAGAAATAATTAAATATTTATGCCTCATACAGTAGCCCGCATTGCCAACAAACCATTATCAGCATTTCGCATACGTTCGAGAACATCATCAACATCGGTTATAACCCGCGTTTCGCCGCTTGAGTTCAAAAACGAGCGCGTCGACGAAGACACCGACGATGATGCTTTTTTGCTAACGAATTCACGCTTCGCACTCATTGCCTCGCTCGATTCACTTTCACTCTCATGAAACGAACGTGTTGATGTTTGATGATGCTTCTTCTGCTCATAACGCTCCTGAGCATGCGTGCTCTCGTAATTCTGCTCATCGTGATAAACATTATCATTATCATTATCAACATCATAATCGTAATCGTAATCATTGTCGTCGTAGTGCTGCGGACGGTGCTTCGATCTGACGTGAGTCGTTGTCGTTGTTGTTGTTGCTTTCATTGCGTTATTTCCATCGTCGGTACCCGTTGAACCTTTACGCGAATTTGTGCGATAAATTAGTCCAGCTTTCGGGTAATTATTCGATTTCGATGTGGCCTGTTCGTTCACCGATTGTGTCGATTCTTTGCGTATGAATTTTTCGCTCATCTCCTTGACCGAGCCGCGACGTACATGTTGTTTTGATGTTGAGAATCCATCGATGTCGGTGGATGGTAAAATGGCCTCGGGTTCCTTTTTGATCTGAGAGAAGAAGATTTTGAAAAATACGATTTATTTTGATTAAAATAATTTTTTCTCACATAATCTTTGTCGATTTTTTGGAATTTCCTCGTTACGTTTACATCATCTTTGGAAGATTTTCGGCTTTCTACTTGCTTTTTCATCGATTTCAATTCCTTTTCATTTGTCGAGTAAATGAATTCCTTGCGCTCGTGTTTTGGTACCTTCGTACCGTCAGAATACCATTGCTCCTCGATAACGTAACCTGTGACTTCTGCGTGAGGGATTTTGTTTTAGTCGGATTATTTTGGTTAGACGATTTTCTAATGCGGTTATTATTTTATTACAGCTTTTTAAAAAAGCTTTGAATTCATCGAAATGTTTCTTAAAGTGATTTTCGAAAAAAAAAAATTATTTTAAATTTATTTTAAATTCGATTAAATAAATTTTAAAATCGATTTTAAAGCAACTATCAATATACGCGTTGTTTCGAGTAGCGCAGCAATGCCTTCAAATATTCAACAGATGCAAACATATGAATTTAGTTATAAACGCAAGCGCAGTTAAATAAGCCGCCCTGCAGTAATTCATACTACTCTGTAAGTACTCCCCGAGTAGTCATAAAAGTACCAAGACCACATCCTTTAAGTTTGCCAATAAATTCCGTAAAATTTCTTGCTTGACACTGACCTGTCATTGACAAATAAACACTCCCACATTTAACTGATCTACGAGTAGATCTCCTATGGTCAATCATCAGTCAGTTGTGCTATTTGTACCAATTGGTCTTGGATTGCTGAACTACTCCAGGAGAAGACTTCCTTTAGTCAATTAGAAGATGATTGATAACTACAATTTTTCTAGACTATTTTTCGCTACTCAAAGTCTAACCAATTCTCATATATAAAATACTATATTTGTTGACCAGTCATATTACGAGTAACCTCAGAGTACCTACTCCTTTTTAGTAAATTTACCTCTTCATTACTGCAGGGTGGTTCTATATGTTTGGATGCGTTGCATATTTAAAGAAATTCCTGAACTTATGTATGTTACACTAGGCATTAATTCCACCACACACTCACCTTCAGTATCTTCACAGGGCTTTACGGTATTGATGGTGGAAGAGTTTTTCTTCTTCAAAGCCCTTATGCCAAACAATGGCAGTCCATTTTCATCAGTTGGACCGATTCCATAGCTCGAAGTAATCGAGTCCTCTTCAACCCGCTGACGTTGACTGCTGCTCGTGGACTTCTGAGTCAGTTTGGCCGAAGCGGAGCGAGACGCCGTTGTTGAACTTGTTGATGAGGTCTTTCTGGTGGTCGTTGGTGACTGACTGCTTGGTTTCCTCAGAATGTTTTTGCGATCGGCCCAAATCGGTGTCTTATCATCAATTTTAGGTTTACTTGATTTCCGTTCGGGCGAATGTGTTCCACGAGATGTTGTCTTCGTAACAACGGTTCGCCTTTCTTCGTGGACGATGCTACGTTTTTCCTGAGGACTCTGGCTGCGTTCTCGAGGCTTCGGAGTTGGGCTTACACGATCATATGGTGTTGTCGATGTTGTTCTCGGCTTTGTTTCAGGACTGATACTACGTTCGCGTGGCTTAATTGGTGGTTTGCTTACCGGGCTGGTGGAACGATCTTGTCTGCTTGGAGTGTGACGCGCTTCATGCTCGACAACAGAATCAACTTGTTCCGAAACACGACGGACTTCTTTTAGAGAGCTGCTGATAGTCTTCGCCTTCGGAATATGATCACGGGGTATTTCTCTATCCTCAATGGTATCATGAGGCTTCTTTGGGCCTTCTCTTGGACTATGAGTACGGTTGCTGGGTGATAGTTTTCGTACATGCTCGATTTCTTCGTGATGATCGGTACTATGTGTTTTATTTGATGAATATTTGGATGACTTTTGCGTTGTTGAAGAGGTTGTCATCTTGGAATCAGTTTGACTTGTTGTTGTCGATGTGTTAAGTGCGTTCTTCTTAACGATTCGTATCTGTGCTCGAATTCGTCGCCGTAGATCATAGGAGGTAACTGTCTCTAACATTTCTTCCAAAACTTCAAGATCGAAAATTTCCTCAATGTTTATGTACTCGGATGAGCTGGTCTCCTCTGGGTGATCTCGTTGTGGTACATCGAATTTGACCAGACTGTTTGGACGCACTGGATATTGATTATCATCTTCGGTGGATGGCTTACGTGAGTAGTGTGTTTTATTCACCTCCAGTGAATCGCGTCGAATGTGCTCTAACGAAGAGCGTGTATGATCCATATAAGAGGGACGTCTGGTATCAACTTTCGGTGATATCGGTGATTCTGTTGATTTCTCGAATATGTTGCGACGAGCAGCGACCGTATCGTTCGTGATTGTTGGCTTCCTCGGTTGTGTGGGTTGCGTTGCTGAAGGAGTTTTCCTAGGTGACTCTAGAATTGATGCATTCAATACAGTTTCTTGAGTTGTTGTTTCTGATGTTGGATGAGTTTTAGACGTGCGCTCGACTACTCTGGTGATGGTTGTTGTTGTGCTCGCTGTTGCGTTTTTATTAGGACTACTACTACGGCGCGTAGGACTGTGTGAGACTTCGTGAGGAATTTTGGGAGTTTTCGTTGGGGATCGTGTTACTTTTGCACTGGTGGTTGAGCTTTTGCGTAAGATGGACTCCTCGTTTTCGATGAATTCTCTATCTGATTCAGTTTCGTCTGTGAATGAATCAGTGTTGGGTTTATTTTTTAAGGGACTTGTTTCTGGCCGTTTACCATTGACAATTGGCTTCGTTTGTTTATTTGTTCGGGACTGTTGATCAGTTTCCTTTTTGAGTTTTTCTAACTCAAAATGGGTTCGAGTCTTTGAAACCGAAGTTGATGGAATCAGTGGTCTGGTGCTTTTAATCACCTTTTTTGGCTCTTGGTCTTCATTATTTTCGATTGTTATTCGATGATGACTCGTTGTTTCAAAACGTTGGAGCTTATCTTGAATCGTTGACTTTTTAGTTGTTGTTTGTGCAATTGGCTTTAGGCTTGGTGATTTTTTATCTTCGAAAACTGACGGTCGTGATAATATATCCTTTTGACGCCTAAGTTCGATATCAGTGGTATGTGTTTTAGACATTGGTACCAGTTCATCCTTATCTGTCTCAGGTTCCCTTTCAAATTTTGGTCTGGATCCATTTCTATCCCACACTGATGGCCTTGAGAGAATATCTTTTTGACGTTTTGCTTCCAAGACAATAGTATGATTCTCAGAGAATGGTATCGGTTCTTCGTCTTGATCGTCATCGTCAGGTTCACTTTGTCGCGAAAAGTGTCGTTCGATTCTAGCAACCATTTCTGGCGACTTTTGGGTTGTGCTTGAAGTTATCTTCTCAGCAGTTGTTTTAAATTTATTTACCTTTTCAGAAACGCTAAGGGTACATTCGTCCTGTCGAAGTTCGTCATCCAAATCTTCTAAATTTGGTCGCTCAATTTCACGTGACTGTGAAACTGGAGCCTTGGTAATGCTTTCGGCTGTCTTTAAAAATTTATTTACTTTCTCATCGACCGTAAGTAGGCATTCATCATCTTCTGGGACGAGTGGACTCTTTTCGTAGACACGACTGAATGGACTTGAAGCTTTCGGTTTTTTAACTTCCTCTGCTGTATGCGCAAATTTAGTTACCTTTTCATGTACGCTAAGTAAACACTCATCATCAGGCTTATCGATTGAAGGATATTCTAGGCTTTTAGGAGCCTCAATTGTTGGTTGAGTTAGAATTTCGTCATTGTAGTCGGTGTTATCGATTGTAGTGCTTTTCTTAACATTGACCTCTGATATATGGCAACCAATGAATGAGTTCGTATCTTCCTCGAGAATCGGAATGTTTTTCACCACGGGTCTTCGACGCGGTTCATCTTCAGGTTCTTGAACCACGTCTGGATAACGTGGTTTGCCTGTATCCAAATCGGCAGGCACCGGTGTTGGTACGATTTTGTCTGGTGATGGCTCGCGAGAGCTTTTCGCATGCTGTATATCGATGACAACATTCTGCATTTCTTGGCTGTTCATCAGCTTATTGGATGTGGTTAAGTTTATAGTTTTTGTAGTGAAACACTTGTTGGGATGACGACGATCACTTTTCGGAGAGAGAGTACTTGGTTCCGCTGGCTTCTTGGTCACCGGTTTCGCATGTCCATTGACTTTCATAATATTTTCACTAACGGATCGTGACATTTTAATGTCGTCATCGCGGCGTGTTACTCTATTAACGGGCGCCGATTCCTTACGTTCAGTTACCAATTGCTTTCGAGTTACTACAGTGTCCGGTGAGTCCTTTACAGGTTTCTTGTTGAACGGCTGTGGAGTCTTTTTAGTAGGCACTTCACGTTCAGGTGATTTCGATCCAGCATGATCGATGATAATCTCAGTATGCACTGCTATATTGCTTGAACGTCGACGTTCGGTTGCTCGTGTTGGACTAAAATCAGGTGAGGATGGCAGAGATCCATCTTGCTCATCGTCCTTGTTCTTTTTTGTTGGGCTGCGTGTTGATGAACGCAAGCGATCTTTAATGTTGGCGGTACTTTTCGTGGTTGTTGTTTTTATTTGTTCCACAGAATCATTTGTCCTGCTCGGTTGTTTTGGTTGGTATTTAGAAGGACTTGGAGCCCGCTTCGCCGTTTGAACATCATGCTGGGATGTCATATGATGTTTAGCTGTTGTTTTAACACTTGTATTCGAAGCAGTTATCGAAGATGTTCTCGCAGTTTTTGTTTGGATATCGTCAGTAGTGTTCGTGGTATCGATACTCTTGCGGGTTGTAGATGGAGTCTTTCTTGACGGTTGATTTTGATCTGTTGTTTTGGGTAGTGATGGCTTACGTGTTGTCGTTGTCGAGGTGGGAGTTGATTTTGGTTTGGGCCCGGTAGACTTAGGTATTTGTACTGTTTTTTCGAAACGTGTCTTGTTCTTGGAATCAATCACTTTTTCGGTAATGTAACGCTCTCTCACAGTATCAACATCGGATTCTAATGGTGATTCAGTTTCGAGATCACTATCGATTGGTCGATCGGATTTCGGCGCGAATTTTCGACTTGGACTTGGTGACTTACTTTTTGAACGATGATTAGTTGTTGTCGTCACTTTGATTGTCGTTTGCTCATTTTTGTATGGTCGGGTTGGACTAGGACTGCTTCTTAATGGACTCAGACTTGGACTTGGACTCTTACGGACTGGGCTTGGACTCTTACTCGCATGCCTTGGACGTGGAGTTTCATTTTTGCGGACTGGACTTGGACTTGAAGTTGGTCCTCCTCGCGTTGGACTTGGACTCTTGCTCACGCGTGTTGTACTTGGATTTGGAATTTTCCTTGTTGGACTCGGGCTTTGATTTCTGCGAACTGGGCTCGGACTTTTGCGTTCATTGCTTGGACGTGGATTTTTTGATATGCTTGTCGGGCTTTGTTGCTTGCGTATTGAAGTTGGGCTTTTACTTTTTGGAACTATTTCAAACTCAATTTCAACATTTTGGTATGTTTTTTTGTAATTGGCTTGGTGGCTAACTGGAGACTCGTAACGCTCAGGAGATTTTCGAGGCAAGTCAGTTTTTTGTGGTGACCTTGACCTTTCAGGTGAACATTTAGAAGGCTTCGGACCGTCAGATTTCGGTGTTGGTTGATCTTTTTCTCTTGGTTCTGGTGAGCTACGTTTCGGAAAAACTTTTTCAGTTGAAGTTTTCGCGAGATCTTCGTTTTCCTCGATCTGAATTTTTTCAGTCTTGTAAGAATTAGAGACTGGGTTTTTGTCAATCTTGTTTTTTTGAATGGTCACAGTTTCTTTTATATAATTTTCATCATCGTCATCATCAACGCAATCCTCAATTTTTACATAAAACCTCGAATCCTTTTCATTAGTATCGATTTCTGTTGTGTCATCACGTTTGTTGTATTGTCCCTGTGTATCTCCGTTGTCCTCCATGCCAAGAATTTGCCGGCAACGCTCTTCAAATGTTTCACGACGAGTCAAACCTTTTTTTCGAAAGCTTGGTGATGTTGGGGTTTCCTTAACGGGCTCTGGAGATTTACCTTTTGATATGAGACCACCGTCGGTTGATTCGTCAATATCTTTTGATTGCTTGCGTTCGGTTTTTATAAACTCATTGTTAACGTCTGACGAAGTTTTGTTGGTCCTTACATTGTGTTGAGTTACATTAAAAAGTTGCTCTACCCTTGTGCTTTCATCTTTCTTAGGATATTTTCTTATTGGAGTCGGTGTGAGTTCTTCGTCAGGATACAGTTGTTTTGGTTTAACTGACCTTTGGCTATCAGTACGCTCATATGGCTCAAAATCGGATGCTATAGATGGTTCATCAGAATCGTAAATCGGTTCAACTTGTTGTTTCTCGAATGTTGTCTCTCTCAACACAGTCCTACGCTGTTGTTCAACACTATTGGTTTTTTCTTTAGGATATTTAGTTTGCGGATAACGTTCAACGGGTTCAATTTCAGATGTGCTCAATGATGGGAATGGTTCATTAATGTCGTCAATATCGGAATGTTGTTGGTTGTTTTTTGGTTGATACTCCCGTTCGGGGGAATCTTTTTTCACCACATGATGTTCGGATGTACGATGAGTTTTATGACTACTTGGTGCTGTTGGTGAGTATGTTGATGATTTCGCTGTTGGAAATTACAACGAATGGTAAGTAGGGCGATATTAATTTTGATCACCACCACATGGATGGACTAAAATTACATAGACATACATTCAAATGCAAAATATGTACGGCTAAAAGCTTTTAATTCAACTACATACATACTTTTCACATTAGTCTTATTAGTTTGTTTGTAGACTACATTTAGCATTATTGTTACCACACAAAAAGAATAATTATACAAGCTCTACGGGAAGCATTAGTTTGTTAAGCTACGTTTTAAGTACGACGCTAGTAGGATCAATTGGAGTGGTTGGCGTGCTGTTCTCATGTTTCTTTTCATTTTGCTTTAAATTTTGATTATGTGTTCCGGAAGTTTTGTTATGTTTATTTTTGGATTTGTTCTTTTTCTTTTTGTGATCATTACTCGTTTCTGTGTGTTGTTTTTTCTCTACTGTTTCCGTTGTTTCGGCCTTTGGCTTTATCTCTGGCTCTGGCACGGGCTCTGTTTTTGGTACTGGCTTGGACTCTGAACTTCTCTCTGGGATTAATAACTCTGGTTCAGATTCTGGCTTGACTTCTCTTTTGAGCTGGGGATTTGGTGACAAGACCGCTTCAGCTTTAATTGGCACAGCAGCGTTATCGAAAATTTGGTTGAGAATAGCAGTTTCTTCATTTGTAAGCTTCATACTCTCAACGACAGGTGTCGTCGTCTTCGCTATGCTCTTGTTGTGCTCTGAGCAAAGAACATTTCAAAAAAGGTGTTTTGCATGAAATGTGATTCATTTGATCTTACCGTTTTCGGTTTTGGATGCTATTGGTGTTTCGGTTGTTGGAGGTTTTTGTGTTGTTGTGTCTGTTGCTGTCAAGTCATCGGACGGACCGAGTTGATAGAAATGTTTTTTTTTGCATATTGGCTCCTCGACAATGGCCTCGTTTCGTGGGAAACTAGCATCGTTTGATGAGAAATCAGTTTTTGTGATTGTTGTTAGTAGTTCGTGGTTAATGGGAGCTTGTATATCGGCTGTTGGCTTTGTTAACTGGTTATCTGAAGGACATACGCATTTGTTTAATTTTATTGTATATGTATGTTTGGATATATAAATACATTTAAATATTTGGATTAGGTAAGCTTGCTGGAAGCAAAGCGTTATTGCATACCTGATGGCTTAGGCACTTCGGCGTTAGGAGTTTTAGTGGTTGTCACTGTGGTCACTGTTTTTGTTGTTCCTGCTGGGGTTGTCTTATTGCCGCCAGGTTGCTTGGCTGCAGTGGTCATCGTTGTAGTAGTCGTTTTTGTTGTTGTCGTCAAAACCTTGCCCGGCGAAGGTGACTTTGTGTTGGAACGCTGTGGTGTTAAATCGAGTTTATCATTAGAACCAATGGCGTTACGTGTCTTAGCAGAAGTTTGCTTGGTAGTAACGACAGTTTTACCGACACTTTTCGCTGGCGATTGCCGAGTAACGGTACTTGAACTGAAACGACTGGTTTCCGACTGCGCTGCGCTGTCATGTGATCCTTCCCGTCCACTGTGGACGCGATGGGGTCGTGTATTTGTCGTATGAGACGAGACACTGGAACGTGGTGTTAGACGCTGATGCTGATGTGGATGATCAGTTTGGCTATCGTTGGAGCTACGCAAAGATGCGGCGAAACGTCGATGTGTGGCATCAACTTCCTTTTCTTTACGAACAGTTCGGCTAGAGTCTGTGCCTGAAGTCGTCCGGGTAGTCACTTTTTTAGTTGCTGCTGGCGTTGACGTTGAACTCGGTCCTCGTCGCTGTGGTGATTGTGATGGTCGCGGCTTCGGTTTAGTTTCGTCACGTGCCGACGGGAATCCATGGGTAGAGTAATCTGAGGGCTTGGTTCTTGTTGGTGATCTAGACGAGGGAAAGCCTTTTGTAGAATGGTCTGGCTTGGTACGAGTAGGAGACCTTGCTGACGGAAATCCATGGGTTGAGAAATCCTCAGATGCATGTGGTCTACGAGGGCTGATTGAACGCTCACGCTCGGGCTCACGAACAATCGTATAGTGCTGTGGTGTTATGTCACGGGTAGGGGCGTTGTGTTTTACCGATGGAAATCCATGGGTTGTAAAATCCTCGGTGTGATGCTCTGTTGAGTTGTACTCATGATGTGCTTGTTTCGAGCCACTGACAACTTCAACAACGCGTTCGGCATTCGTCTTTTGGTTCACTGTTCGCTTCGTTTCGGAGCTCACGCTTACGACGCTTTCATCGATTTCAGTTGGTTTCTTAACGGTGCGCGTTGTATTTAATTCACTCACATGCGATCGTTGAGTTGTTTGATCGTCCCAAACTGGTGAAGTTTCCTTTACCGATGGAAAACCATGTGTAGTGAAATCACTTTTTGGATGCTCAGATTTTGGAGTGCCATGTTGAGGTGATTTAACGACCGGAGATCCTCCATGTGGTGACGAGACTGTGGGATGACTGTGGTGAGGAGCATCGTCCCAAACTGGTGAGGATTCCTTTACGGAAGGAAAACCATGAGTTGTAAAATCCTCCACCGATTTTCTTGGATGACTTTGGCTGCCGCTGATTATCTCCGTTTCAACGACACGTTCGGCACTACTTTTCTGTTTAAAACTTTGCTGTGACTGTTTGCTTACCACAATAACCTCACCTTCGGTATTTTGAATTGTCCGTTGATTCGGTGACGTTGGAACAAGTGATCTTGTATCCATAACTTTATCCTCAATGACCTGTTCAAGCATTGTAGAGCGAACTGGCGATGGACGTTCACTTGGGTATTCCTGCGTTGGCTTATGTGGCTTTACAGACGGAAAGCCTTGAGTATTGAAATCCTTTGTTGGCTGTACAGCTCTTGGACGATCGCTTGGATATTCTTGTGTCGGTTTATTGGGTTTCACCGATGGAAACCCATGCGTACTAAAATCCTGAGGCTTGCCGAGGCCATGATGATGAGTTTTCGTGCGATCGTCATGCTCTTCAACGGTTTCTGATGTCTCCGAAGTTGTTTCCGTCGAGAAACGTCGGCTTGACTTCTTGACCGATGAGAAAGACGAAGAGTTGGTTACTTCCTCGTCCTGATGACCGGGACGTGATTGAATCACCTGTTGTTGGGTCCTCTGTACATTATCAACTGTCTCAACATCCGGATGTTGTGGTGAAATCTGTCGCTTAACTTGGGTGGTGGTATTTTTTTCTCTTGAATTGCGAAGACGTGTCTGTAAGTTCTCCTCTTCAATTCGTTGTTGATTGCTGCGTTGTTGATTTGCAACTTTTGATGTTGAAGTTGTTGTACTTCGGTGTTGTATATTTTCGGTCGATGGATGGGATTCTTCGGTTTCGTAGCGCTTATTCTTAACAATAGTCCCATCGGGCAAACGTTTGACCGTTGTAATCATTTTCACATTCGGTTTAGGATATTCAACCGTATTCGAGATTATTTCACCTGGTTGAGCCATCAATTGTTGCACATGACGCTGATACTCTGGTGATGCCTTATCCATATCAACGTAGTGCTTATTCTCCTCGTAAAGTTTCTCTGTCTCGACGTTGCGAGTGCTCTCTTGACGATTTTTATTATACTCTTCGGTACGCTGTTGCGTTTGTTGGTATTGATTCTGTTGATGTTGGTGCTGCTGCGAAATCGTTTGGCGTTGATCTTCATGTTGTTGGCGCAATTGCTGATGCTTTTGCTGCTGCTGTTGCTCATGACGATATTGTTCCTCGTGCAAACGTTGTTGATTTATTTTATGCTGCTGTTGAACGCTGCTGTCAGTTAAATAGCGACTGTTCTGAAGATCTGAAATGGGTTCGCCAATAGCACCAGCACCCGTTGTCGATGACGACGAGATCACTTGTGACGATGAAGATGTAGAAGTTGAGCTCTTTTTTATTTCAGTACGCCCGGAATTCTCATCGCCGATAACAACTTTCTCCTGGAGATGTGTATTCGCGCTCTCCGAAGCTTTTTTGGTGAAATTCTTATCGTCACCTTGACGTGAAGCACTTGAATGTTGCTCATTGCGTCCTTTAAACTCAGAGACACCACCATTGATTTTCTCCGTTCCTGTAAGGTAATTTTTTGACGGAAATTTGTTTTAGTTACAAACTACGAACACAAGATGGACACAAGTTTTGAAGGGGGTTACTATTTACTGACTTACAATTTTTAACAAAACGAGTGATTAGTTCGAAGAGATGGTTAGATTTGACAGTGAGACAATACGGACAACGTGTTTTTGTATATGTAGGTATTTCAAACGTATGTAACTACATTCAGGCACGAGAATTTTTATTTTCTAAAACTCACCATCAGTGGTAGCAATGGTATCACTTCGAAAAGCCCGTCCATCGGGACTAACTTCCGATGAGCTGCGTACATCCCAGCCGGTGGTATTGGGTTGATTCAAAGCCATCGCATGGAATTTAATGTCGTGCGTCGGACTGGTGGAGTCACGGACTTCCTTTGTTTTCAAACTTTGGAAACTTTGATCCGGCAGAGAGTCACCATGACTTGGCATCAAGGGGTCCTTACCAAAACCGGGTGCAGAATTTCCCGACGACATTATGAAAGGATGATCGTCACCGCCTGTATAAAGATCGCGCAAACGTGTCTCTCGTAGCTTGTAAAGATGCGAACGAATTTCCTTCTTTCGATTTACGTCTTCAGATTGCTGCCACTGTGAATTTGGAAATAAATAATGCATTTTTTTTTATTACACGGTGTTATACGAATAATATATACAAAACTTCAACAACAGTTCTCGAAGGTAATTGCTACATACTATTTATGTAGGAAATTTCTATATTTGATTTTGTTAGATTGGCCACAAGTGAACTTTAATACTTAATTTTTCTGTTAATACCAAAGTTTTAACCTTAGAATCGGAGCAAAGTACTGTAGTAATAACTGACCCAAAAAAACTTCACCCAGTGCTACGAACAGCAAATTTTTCAAAAGCTTATCAATTTATCGTCTGCCTCTGTACCTTAGTTGGCCGAGGTGCCAATTTACGAAGCGAGAGGCCCTGGGTTCGACTCCCAGCTGATGTCGTGGATGTTTGCGTCGTTTTTTCGGTTTTGGTTCTTCTTTGTTTTTCCATTATACGTATCACAACGTGCCTATTTGGTGCCTAAGGGCGTCACCCTTTGAGGCAGCCACATTAACCTAACCTAACCCATCAATTTTTCACCTCATTGAACCATTACTGGCCTATAGCTCCCAAAAGGTACGAATTTTATCTAAATTTTTTAATCAAAATAAAAGAAAAGTTAAGTCAGACAACATATTCGAGCACATTAACCATATCCAAGCGCTCCTAAGCACATTTTGGCTCCTCCCAAGTTGAGGGAAAAAACTAAAAACTACCCTTTAAATGTGCTCAAAGTGTCTTCTGGAAATAAGTATCATTCAAATGGAAACAGAAAAAATAAAAAACAAACTAATGTAGGTTGACCCCCATTGAATGCAATGCAATGCCTACGCATAAAATAATGTTTGTGTTTAATTCACGCGCAATGGCCATATTTGGGGGTCTGGGTAAACATGTTAGCGCACGCAAAGCATCGTCTATAAGTTTTCTAATTGCAGTTTCTACGTGAAATGAGCAGCAGCAAATGATTTAAGCGACTCCAGCTCACGCTAGATGACCAATAATTTCTACGTAAACATCATATTAAGTCTTCTTCTCTAAACAAAGTCAATTCGTCGTTCAGTCCGATGAGTAATTATTAAAAAGCGAGCTCGTCTAACGATTGCCTCCATAAATGGCTTGTGTCTGAGAGTCACAGCATTATCGATCAAATCGTTGCTCGTTTAATTCGTTGAAATAGAAATTTTATAGGGATTCACTGTCCGTATAAATTGTGCGCATTGCTTTCTATGGAATTTTTAGATTGTGAAAAAAATATTTTCAGAAAAATATTTCCTTAAAAATTCTTCGTATTCACAGAAAATATGTGTGTGCAATCAAATCAGGCTATATCCACTATCATGGATTGTAATACATCAAATTTTATTTGTTGAATTTTCTTATTGAGGGCTCAAATATGTAGAAGTCTTTTAATATGTTGAATTATAATTTACTGGCGACTTAATAATGGTCATTCTACTTTGATGTCATATTTTATGATAGATCTTCTCCAAATTTAATTGAACAAAATTAATTTAACAATAATATTTTAGGAAATGTTACTCATGCTTAAAATAAGCGCATAAATTTTGAATAATGATTCTAATGGTTTTTTATTTGTTTCGTTGTATAAAGCGATAGGAATTGTGTCAACCATCATTTAAATTTAATAATTTTTGTGAAGTCCAATACGTGTCTCGACTCATTTGCACTATTTAGATCGCGAGATGTTTCTCCAGTTAAAACTCGTCAGCATGTAAGTCCCATATGGTCTAGTGGCTAGGATATCTGGCTTTCACCCAGAAGGCCCGGGTTCGATTCCCGGTATGGGAAAATTTTTTTTTTCCCATCGTGGTATCACAACAGGCCGGTGTGAGGCCTAAGTCTGTCCACAGATCATAGAGACCCCTAAAAATTGTCTATCTGGTTCATTCTTGAACTTTTTCTTACTTATGGCTTCGAAAACACGTAGGTATATAAAATTATTGTCAAGATAGAAGCTGAACTCCTTCGATAAAAAAACAGTATGCAGGCAGACAAAGGCATATGTATGTTCTAGGCATGCAAATCCCGGGATCCCGGGATTTCAAAAAATAGTAATAAATCGTTTAAGTCGTAAAAAGAATCGTACAAATTCGTTTAAATCCGTTTAATCGTTTAGTCGAAGTTAAAATATATAAACGTGTTAATTAAATTTTCGTTGAATAGCCAAAAAAAAAACCGCCGAGACTAATTCTGGCATATCCCGCGATTTTGCCATCCCTAATATGTACATATATAGGGCGGAAAGGGTTAAAAGAAAAGGATCATATATTTCGAGGGTGTGAATTCCAGTCAAAGGTAGTTAAAAAATATTATAAAATTTTTCTTCAGCCGTCAGTCCATCTGTAAAGATTGCTCAGATGGGGGCTCGGCAGGTCGAAACGTATTTCAGCGAAAATGGCCGCTTATGGATTTGTTTTTCTCAAACTTCACAGCTAAAAAGATTTGTTGTTGTTCTTAACTGTATAACGGTCACCAAATCAAAGGACCAAAAAATCCAACAAATGTTTGAATCTGTTGATTTGCTAATAAAAACAACGAGGAGTAAGTTCAAACAGTGCTGCAACAACACTATCAAAGGGTTAAGGACTTGTTACGTAAAAGCTACATTTACATTTACACGGAAAATCAGAAATAAAGCACCGTGTAAACTCTTGTGTGACTCTTGATAATTAATGAACACAATAAAATATCAACGGTATTAAATGCTTAACGTGATATAATTAAAACGCGCCGTGTCAACGTTTACTTGTCGAGTTAAATTGACAAAGTAAATAAATAAAAAAATGATCAAACAAAGTTATCTTTTGAAGAAAAGATACTAACAAAAAAAAATTCCAGATGACTTTAATTTAAACAATTTTTTGTTTAAACATGTTCTATCAATCCCCTCCTACTGACTTGAAGATTAAATTCCTCAACAATAATTCTATTGAAAAATTTGATATAACATAAAATACACACAAATATATTAACTGGAAATAAATAAAAATTAATTTCATTGGCAAATAAAGCTCGTTCAGTTCCCAATTTCGATCAAAAAAATATTGCAAGCTTCGCCTTTTCGAAGTTATTTCAATTCTTTAAAATTTCTAAAACTATCCCATTTCGTTTGTTTTAATAGAGCGAAGTCTATACAAAAAATTACTCAACCGAAAGGTACTTCAACGCAAACCAATTCAAAACAACCGGCAAAAAACAAACTTAAAGATAAAAATGATATCACCTGACCGACCGAAGCGAAGCGCAGAATATAGGAAGAACTAAAACGGAATAGAAGCTGAATATTTTAAAGCTCGCAAACTTGCTTCCAGATACACAGATACACTTCTTTGACTAATACCTTCACACAAACGGAGTCGATTGTTGACGTTTCTTATGGTTGTTATTCATCTGATTCGGCATCTGACAGCGAAGTCTGAAGTTTGAATGCGAATTTTTTTCTCTCAATATATACATACACATATGTATGTATATAGGTATACTAAACTTTTTGCTTTTAGGATAGGTAAATAAAATCGATTTTCTTGTTTGAAGGCTTAAGAGATTAATTTATTTATAATCGAATTGAAAGATCACAAAAAGATACTTAATCCCAGCTAAAAAAAATAATACAAAGAGCGATTATGAAGGCCTTTAATCATTTTTGGAAAAAGCTTTTTTTTTTTAGAAAATTGAAATTCTTCAAGGATGTGCTTTCAGGACACTGTAATTGATTATGCACTTTCAAACAAAATGTCCCGATTTTTTTGGAGTGACTGGGATGCGGTAGTCGAAATCTCAATTTTATTGACCACTCACTTTTGTGACATGGTCAAGTGAATTTATTTTTTTTTTAATTTGAAATTTTGTCACCAATTCTCCTTCATTAAAATTTTAAATTTTTTTTATTGCAATGTGAGTTATTATTGAGTCAGGGAGACCCTATGGCACGGGTCACGGGCTTGAAGACTCCACCTTTCCCGAGTCGCGGTGTAAGCCGATTGCCCCAGTCTAATAAAGCAGCGAGTAAACAAACACATGAAAGCGGGACACTGGCGCGGTTGAGAGAAGATGAAAAATGGGGCCTTCTCCGAGAAATTGCCACAGTGGTTCTAGGGAAGGCATCCCGTTGAGAAAGAGGCGGAATTTTTTTGATGGAATCATCACACACGTACTCTCCGCGAAATAAAAATAAATTCATTACTAGTTAGTTCAAAATAATCGAAAACAGGTGTCCATGTATAACCAGGTTTGCATTTGATGTGAATCATCCAAAGAGAAAAGATATAATTTGAAGAGATGCATTTTTTTTGAATTACCTCGTCCAAATTAGTTTAAAGTACCCCATTTATATTGCTTCAAAACCTAACAATAATCAAATTTCTTTATTTATTGCAAAACAAAGAATTCTCTTCTTTGAAGAGTATGCATATCAATGATCATTGATCTTAATGGAAAAATTCTCATTTTATTTAATCTACTTATTTGTTTTTCGAGCTCAAATTCTTGTCAACAAAATATCTAAGATTCCATGTGATGAGGTAAGAAGGCTTAAAAAAGTTCTCGTTTAAGGAACAGAATTTATTTTTCCAATTTTGAGGAAATTCCATAAGAGCAACTGATCAAATAAAAAAGTTATATATGTATGTTTGGTTATTTATACCCATATAAGTACTTTCTTTATCTAGATGAAGTAATAATCGAATAAGACTTTTGGCTTTACATTAGAAACAAAAGTATTTAATGATTTTTCAGGAGTGCTTTAAAGGAGTTTTTAGCTGCTAGCGCTACGCGTCGTTATTCTTAAAGCGACGAAAACTCGGGAAAAGGGAACAGCCCTGTCCATTTGTGACTGCGGTTGACTGCTCCGGCCCTTTTCTAGAGCTGGAGAACTTTCGATAATTGTGACCATCGATAGTCTCAATAGTCGATAGCTGAAACGATTGATACTCGTTGTATCGATAGTACTATCGGAAGAAATATTTTAAAATTTCAACTAATTGGCTGTTAACATAACGCATTAGCTTTTCAGCATTTCAAATGCTGAATGCGTATGAATTTGGCTGTATTTATTTAAATTGCAACGCATTTTTCAGCATTTTGAAAATGCTAAAAGAATGCGACTTTTCCGAAAAACTATCGAAATTTAAATGTCTCATCGATAAAATAATCGCAGTCAAAATACTCCTGATTCATATTCATGGCATCATGCGGAGAGGAGATCAGCTGATTTCAAATGCTAAATGCGAAATTGTAGTGTAGAACCATTAAAATGCGCATTTGAGCATAGCTAAATGCGATATTTAAGCTAATTGGTTGGAAAATTGCTTGTAGTTTAAATCAAGCATGTTTGAGCTATTTAACCTTTAAATATCCACCATTTTAAGGTTTTAAATTTTAAAATTAATGGTCTTTCTATAATATAAACTTTAAATTTAATAAAATATTGTGCAAAAGTATCCTTCCTCAATTTATATCACGTGGTAATATAAAAGGAGCCGAATTTCTCTATTCTGCATAATTTGTGACCTAGTATGCGCAGCTTAGCATGACGCCTATAATTCTCATTTGCTTTGTAAAATGGGACACATAAGACTCGCGGAATTTCTGAAGATGTTTCAAGGCGTGATGCAGCAAGGTTTGTCTTATTTATGGGTTTGATAGAACTGGAGAGCTATCGATAGTTTCAATAATCAATATTTCGACAATCGATAGGTTGAATAATCGATATTTCGACAATCGATAGGTTCAATAATAGGTAGTTCGATAATCCATAGATTGATTATCGGTAGATTCAATAATCGACCGTTTCAATAATCGATCGTTTAAATAACCGATAGGTTCAGTATTCGGGTGGTTCAATAATCAATCGGTTCAATAATCGATGGGTAATAGAATCTCTAGATTCAATGATCGATAGTTACATAAACGATCGATTCAAAAATCTATAGTTTAAACAATCGATAGGTTAAATTATCGATAGTAGACAGATTCGGTAATCGATAGTCAAAATAATTGATAAGCTAAAACCCGATATTTAGAAAATAAAGAACGTGTTTTTATGTAGGTACATATGTTTATACCCAGCGTAAACGGGGTATATTAGTTTTGTGCGAATCTTGTAACAGGAAGAATTAAGCTCTGAAGATATAGACAAATATATATAGAAATGATCAGGATCAAAAACTGAATCGATTTAGACATGTCCGTCTGTCCGTCCGTCCGTGGTCGGATCTCCTCCGAAACGGCTGAACCAATGAAGTCGAATTTTGGTACACATGTATATCGGGGTCCGAGTATGATCCTAAGTAAAAATTGGAGACATCCGCCCACTGCCACGCCCACAAATGAATTTATTGTGTTTTCAGTAAAATGCTTGTAACTTGCGAACCACTCAACACATTCCATTGATATTTGGTGTACTGGTAAACTACAAAAAGGGACATATCCTGGAAAAAAATGGCCTCGAGCCACGCCCACAAATGAAGATTTATCGTAAATTCCGAAGTAAAAGGCGTAGAAGCTTCAAATTCGCAACATAGGTTGACCAAGGCGAATGAAAGGTGTAGGGAAATAATTTATGTGGCCCGCCCACTGCCACGCCCACAAATAGAGAAGCAAAACATAGTGCGCCAATAATTTCGGCACGCTGGGTATTTCAAAGTCGGGCTTGACCGACTTTAGCTTTCTTACTTGTTTTTTCTTATAATATTGAATGTGTTTTGGTTTCAGATATCAATCACGTAATATAATATATATATATATATATATATATATATAATAATAATAATAATAATTATTGAAAAAGTCGAGAAGAATGTGGTCTTGTTCATGGCTGTGAACGATGAAGCAATGGCTAAAATAGATGTCAATATTTCTTTGGAGTCGTAAAGAAGGAGTGCGCCCTCAAACGGGTACTCGAACCTAAAAAAAATTGAGAGAAATAAGCGCCAGAGTTGATTTTTTTAAAGGTATATATAAATAGAAGATGCATTTGCAATAATGAAGTTAAAGAACAAATAATTCTTTGCGCAAAAGACATTTGCGACACGACACTTTCAGTTGTCATAAGCTGTAGGGGAAATGCAAACCCGACAATGGGAGGTGACAATGTACACTTTCGTTGATTTCATTTATCACTCGTTCTCGATCATGTAGATCACGTAGATCATGAAGCACTTCGTTTTGGAAAATGAAACTCTGGAAATGCATGAAATCCAGAAAAGACAACGCAAAAGCAAGGAATTCATAGAAGGGATCAAGACAAAAATGAAAATCGGACTTATCGCCTCAACGCATTGCAAAGCGGTTTTTTATTTGTATTGTTTTTTGCTAGTCTTGCGCTGGTACCGTTATTCTGTCAATGGCGTGACAGTGCAACTGGTTTCAATGAGTTGCGCTCTGGATTGTAACTGTTTCCATATATTTGGATATGTTGAACATTTGCAAGGGTTCTTGCTATATTGGAAACCAGACATTAGTGGTATGCAAGCAGGCTCGGAAATAGCTAGGTGCAAATTTTGCGCGCGGAATTTCTTTACTATTGCTTTAATGACCCTTTTGCAAAGCGTGTGTAAAAATTTTGTGAAAACAGCTGATTTCAATGTTTACTTTGATGAGAGAAGAAGAAGCCAATATCGCGCATCATGGTAGTGGTGCAAAATTTCCGAGGCTGCGCAAACCATTTTTCATACAAAATAACTTCCGAGCTCAATCGCAAAATTGATCTATTCATTAAAGTTAAGTCTTTTTTTCGCATTTTTTATAAAAGCTACTCTTACAAATACACTCATCAGAAGCTATATACTTCCTTGTTAACGTTTTCATTTCAATATTATATCATTTTTCTCAGATTTGAAAGCAATTTCGATTGCAGCTAAAAACGTTATGACCAGAACAACAACACTTAAGACGCCAAAGTCACACCAGCTTCAGGCATGATTATAATAAAAATTTTAAAAATTAAAAAAACAAAAAAAAAATGTATAAAAACGTAGATTTGTATGTATATATGAATAACAATGGCAAAAATCACAAAAAAGCGGCAAAACAGCAATACGCGACATAATGACGTAATTTTATAAAAATTGTGTTATTTTTTTTTTTATTCCTCTTCAAAACAATTTACTTTCTGAATTTTGTCTTGGATGACGAGTGAAATCCCAGCGAACCCAAAGAATTGTGAGCCCGCAAACAACAGACAACCTTATGAACCAAAAACCCATAAGAGCAAAAAAACGAAGAAGAAGAGCATCTCCTAGCAGACTCAAAGACGGAACCGTGGAATAGTTTGAATTTTGCTTGATATTCCCACATGCAGGCAGATAATGAATCTAAAAAAGAAATCAATTGAAATTTTTTCTGTTGCTTTTGATAATTGGGTTTCATGTCAGCTCGAGGTCGACTTTTGAATAATATTTCACAAATCAAAATTTCAAATTATTAGATATTTTCTTAACCCTTCAACGCATAAGGGACAACTTTAAAATTGTTCCCACATTATCCTAACGGTATATAGCATTTAATGTTTAAAACTTTGCTATAAATAGTTGAAATAATGTGGGTGAAAATTCTATCCTGTATGCATTAAAGGGTTAAAAAAAATTTTTTTTTGTTTAATTTTTATTGCAACAAAAATTCAACCAACTTTCGAATTAAATTTGACAAATAAAAATTTCAATTATTTTTTTCTTAACCCTCTAACACATCAGGTACATAATTATCAAATTTTGTCTCTGCATAATTTTAACAATTTATAGCAATGTCATTGATAGTAAATGCTATATTAAATCGTAGAAATTAGGTGGGGAAGGATTTGACCCACATGCATTAAAGGGTTAAAAGATAATTTTTTTTTCAATTTTTATTGCGTTGAAAAATTCAACCAACTTTCGAATTAAATTTGACAAATAAAAATTTCAATTATTTTTTTCTTAACCCTCTAACACACAGGTACATAACTATCAAATTTTGTCCCTGCATAATTTTAACAATTTATAGCAATATCATCGATAGTAAATGCTATTATAGCAATAGATATTAGGTCGGAAAATTTTGTTCCACATGCATTAAAGGGTTAAAAGAGATTTTTTTTTCAATTTTTATTGCATTGAAAAATTCAACCAACTTAAAATCGAACGTAGACAGTAACATAAAAATTCCACCTCCACCGGTCGTTGTGTTTTTATCATCCATCGATATTGTGGGATGCTTATGTCATTAAAAGGCCGTCCGCCGTACGTCGTACTTTAGCACCTAACACGGGAAGTGGCGTTGATGTATTAAAATGATAAAATGATTATATCTACATATATACAGTTTTGTATTTTGTTTTGTTTTTTTTTTTAATAACTGTAGCAAATATTGTGCTCTAAAAATGACCTAATTGCGGAAGGTGTAATTGTAAGCAATCTAGAAATGCTGTCATCGCTTTAGTTCGCTACATTTTTTAGTTTCAATCTTAGAATTGCATGAAGCAATAATATTGAAATCCATCAAAAAGACACGTTCTGTCAAATAAACTTTCCGTTTTAATGAATTCATCGAATTCATCACCGTTGGAGTCCAAGTGTGATGTCAATTCAAAAAGTTAATATTTATGAGTAGAGCTAAGAATGCGCAAATATTAGGTACAAGGCCTTCTAGATTGTTAAGAAACAGCGAACACCTCCCGCCATTTTTTTCTAATTTCACGTCCACTCTTTGGTTGGGTTTTCTGGGAAGCTTAAAAAATTATTAAAATTTTCTCGTAAAATTTCACCGTCCTTCAACTGGAGGTCTATCTGATTCGATGCTCATTTAGGGACATACCACGGTTGCCAGTTAAAGGGAATCTACTCTAAATTAAGGGGAATATCTAACCGTTAAGGGAGACTTGGTCGAGAAATGTCTCTGAGGAAATTTTTATTGGACCTAAATTTTGTCTTAAAAATTTTTCAAAATTGAGTCAAAGGTAATTTCATCCATTATCATGGGTTAGAAATATCCCCTTACAAAATTGGATATAGTGGTCTTATTCTTGATTTCCATACACATATTTTTTTCTTTTCAAAAATCTTTAGCAATGTGATAAGAAAGATGAGACGAAAGAACGAGAAATTTCTTCTCTTCCCCTTGCTTTTCTACCCAACTCAATCCATTATCCAGAAGGAAAAATTTGTGAGTGGAAATAAGGTACTTATAAGGAATTGTAAAAGGTACTTAGGTACTTATAAGAGCTCTGGAGTGGAGTGAGAGAATATTTTAGGGTTGCTCTATTTGTTTCACAAACCTTAATGACACCAAAATTCTCTTGGAGTGCTGTTCAAAATCGATATCCGTTAAGGTCGAAGGACAAGTCGTTTAAATAAATATTTATTTTTTTTTAAATTTATTTATTTATTTTTGACCCGTGACGCCACACACTAGGAACAATTGACCGCTCGGAGATGGATCAATTAGCACTGTTGACTTGTTAAAATCAATTAGAATCGAGCAGGAATGACGTCAAATGCTGTAACCGATCGTTAATTTGAATGAATCCAAAAAGCCGAAACGCGTAAAAAGAGATCACAGTGGAGATTCGCAACAAACTTAATGTTATAATTAATTAATTTTTCTTTCTTTTTATTGAATGGAATCTTTCCCTTTCGAAGCACAAATCGGAGAACTTCTTTTCTCTATTTTTTGTTGTTTTTTTTTTCAGATTGTTCGTGTTTGTATTGCTTTGAGTGATGGAGTGCACAAGTTTAGAACGTTAGCACACAACGTTTCGTTTCGTTCGAGCACCAAAATCAGACTGAATCGCACCGACTGAAGTCAGAAATCAAGTGTACGTTGTACTCATCGTCGTGGGCCGCCGGTGAGCCATACTGACGCAGCAGCAGCACCGGCAGCAGCAGTAGCCGCTCCGGCTAACGTTCGCGTTAATGTTGATCTAGACTTAAAAAAGAAGAAAAAAAAAAAAAGAGAGCCAGCAGCGCTGCTTACCGTTGACGATCGTCGGTGCCTCGGCCGGTGAGCCAACGTAGCAAACCAAGCGAGCGTGGTGACTGCAAAAATCTTGACTTATGGCCAGTGCAGCAGCAGCAGC
This sequence comes from Chlorops oryzae, assembly GCA_020466095.1. Taxonomy (NCBI): domain Eukaryota; kingdom Metazoa; phylum Arthropoda; class Insecta; order Diptera; family Chloropidae; genus Chlorops; species Chlorops oryzae. The sequence continues at coordinate 40,867,075 of CM035808.1, forward strand.
GGCAGCAGCAGCGGCAACGGCGAGCGTAGTGTCATTGTAAACACGTTTAGAGACGCTTGTATATTTAAGGTGAAGCTTCAACTGAGATTTTGTTGCCCACAATGGCACACATGAAGTCTACGTACAGATACAGGTTCCAAACGTACTGACTGACTGACTGTTCCTCATACAGCTGAGTACGATTAATTTGAGAATCTCTGAAGAAGCGCAACGTCCGGGCGTTTCGAACGATTTCGAAAAGAACACCAATAACCGAACCAGAACTCACGTCGCGAATTTAAAAAAATTTTTTTTATTTATTTTTTATTTTTTCTTATTAGCCAGACCATTTAAATATCTCGAAAGATGACGCTAGCATTTGGTGCAAGCTTAGAGCTTACTTATGATGAGATAATAATAAACGATTCTTGCAGACTTTATTAATGGATGAAGTCTATTTGATAGTTAATCTTGTGGATTTCTTTCATTTATTTTTATTTTTTTGCGAGCGGGAAAAAAAGCAATTGTTAAATGTGCATGCTGCGCTTTGAATGTCGGAAACCCGATCTCGGGTGAAATCATTCCAAAAATGACATCAGCAAACTCTCCGAGAGCCTTGATATCTATCGAATTTCCGCAGGGGAGCCGTAAGACTTACGGTTACGGGTGTAGCGAACCCGCGGACCCTAGCTAATTGTTTACCCGTTAGTTGGATCAGGTATTGAATCAAATTGGTGGTCGGTTGACCAAAATATATATTTAACCCATTCGCGCCCTTTGAACTATTTTAAAATTTTGCAAAAAAAGGTTACTGTTACCTATCCAGCGAAGTTACTTGATAAATAGCCATGCTTTTCAATTTTTTTCACTTTAACCCTTTAATGCTTCAGGTATAAATTTTTTCCCACTTATGATTTACTATTTATTGCTATTTTCTTAACATTGAATGCTATAAATCGTTCAAATTATGTGGTGACAAATTCGTTTATCATACGTTAAAGGGTTAAGAATATTAATTAAATAGAATTCGCAGATAGTTCACATTCTTAGATTGGGGTGACCTAGTTTTAGCACCAGAAATGGTCGGAAGAACTTTTATTTTTTGTTTAGGGCATAGACGGGTTAATAAAGAGTCAACCTATGACTCACAAAATGTAGAACAACGGAGATTAAGAGCCCCTAAATGGATCGAAATTTCTTCTGCTTGATCTGCCCGCTTTGGAAGTACATAAATTGGTACAGCGATGCCTCAGCACAGTTGTGTTTAGTCCCTCCGAAGAGTTATCGTTTGTGAAGAACATCTTTGAATATCCATCAACTGGAAATCGGATTAACCTTATTGTTTTGAAATCGGATTCGGAATTTTGGCATCGGAAAATATAAAATCCTTGAGATTCTTAGAAAATTCGGTTGAAAGGTCCTCGAAAATACTCTTATTTAACCCTCTAGTTCCTCGTTCCATCTCTAGGCAGAATTTTGTCGAATAAATAAAATAAAAATAAAAATTAAAAAATTATTTCGGATTCGTTTTTCCCTGCCCGAAATTAGTCTTGTCTGATTTTTTCATTGAGAATGAAGTTGTGGCATCTATTAACCCTCTAATATATTAATTTGGAATTTGAATTCATTTCTCTTTGCTTATTGTTTATGTGTCTTTTGCACCCAAGTAGATCTACTTAAATTGGAAAGAAGAGACAACATTAAAAATGGCTGCAAGTATAATTGAAACTGAAATTTAATTCATCTTCATGTAAGGCACTCCTTAATTGTTTTCTCAATGAAAAAAAAAAAGAAATAATATACAAAATGATGTGGGATATTTGAAAAAAAAAAAAATTAAAATATTTAAAACAAAGCCATTCAATACTTTTGAGCCGACATCTCGTTGGTGTTTAAAATCATTCATTAAAACATTTTTGGAAAATACACGACATTTCTAAACTGAAATATTTTTTTTTTTCTTTTTTTGTAATTCAATTGAAATACATATTAAAGAAGAAGAAAAAATCATTTTTGCGAACGTTAATAAACTTAAAATAACCCGAAACTCCCACACCAAGTTAGCCAGCAATGATCGATATTGTCACCGAACCCAATGCCGAATTGGGAATCGATTACTACACAGAGCGAAATGATCTTGTCTTCTCTCTTTATTGTTAACGAGCAGCACGTCTCGTTATTTCGTTGAATTGAAAACGGGTGGATGTAATTGATTAAAATTCGATTCAATTCATAAATTTATACAAAATAATATGGTACCACAGAAGTTGGTGGGGTCGTCATCACCATTGCCACCGCCATCGAGACATTGAGAGAGATAGAGAAATAGAGAGAGAGAGAGAGAAGAGACAGAGAGATATGGTGACACAGAAATTACGAAGTTGAAAATAGCGTTGGCGTTCGCCGGTCGATTGATGACTTCAACGTCCGCCGCGGGAATACAAGAAAAAAAATTTTCTTTCTTAAGTTGAAGTAGTTGAAATCAATAAACGAATGCTCTATGCCATAGACATAGATATGGACAAAGAGAGAGAGAGAGAGAAAAACACACGCTGTGTCTCCGAAATGAGTAATAAACGATCATTGGTCTAGTCGATGGTCTGGTCTGGCTTGGTCTGGACCGGCTCGTTACCTTAAAAAGCCGTCGTTCACGACTCCTCCCGATTAGGGTAAAACGGCAGTATTAAACGTTGGCAGACACCGGCATGCATAATCCACTGCCGACGATAGAACCGAACGGAATACAGCAGAATCGAGAACGACAACGTTGACTGCAAACGCCAACACAGAATTCGGACGGTGAGAAAACCCCACACCATGGTAAATTGCTTGAATGTAATACGATTCCATATTTTCGCTTCCATTGTCGTCAATTTGGAATGAACGATTTTAAATAATATATGAGAAACACTTGTGCACACTCTGTTGGAGTGAATTTAGAGTCACTAAATCAAAAATATTCGTGTTCAGCTTAAAAAAAAAAAAAAAATTGTTGTCTTGGAACATTTAACCAGATAGCAAGGTCGTATCCAATGTGTGATGAAGGCGGACTGTGTTTCAGTCGATTCCGTCTTAAAGAGGGAGGCCAAGCCAGACAGAAGAGCATTGTTTTTTCAGCAATACCAACTCAAGACAAAAGAAGGAATCAGTGGTGGATTTACCTTATAGGCAACATAGGCAGCTGCCTAGGGCGGAAAATTTTAGTTGGCAGTATATTCTAACCGTCAATGCATCAATAAAAGAAATGGCGAAAATTAGGTTACTGTTTGAGGCGGAAAAATCTCACCTGTCTAAGGCGGAAAATTGTTCGAATCCGCCCCTGGAAGGAATGCTAAGGATAGAATAAGCTTCTGCCTGCGATGGAAGTCGAAACACCAATTGAAAGTATACTTTCCAAAGGCAAGTTCAGGGCGATTCTAAATATTCCCGGGAACTTTTCTCAGCGGATTTGAAAATAAAATCCTCCCAATCTGAACACATGGGAAAGTGAATATAAAGGGAGCAGGAATTTCGAAAATTTTTGAGCAAATATCAGCACATTCTCCGTATTATTGACGCTTGGAACACGAGTGGAAAAATTTCTAGGTATAAAAATCCCGAGAGCTATTCATTTAGAATTGTGCCTATTGTTTTTTAATAGACAATTTCATACATAAATAAATTTATTTTTATACTTTTTAATAGTAGGTACACGTAATTATGGCATCTCATCTGTTTTCCCTCAATGAATTCTATGACAATAACGAAGCACTGATTAAGTGTATTTATTCCTGGTTTCCAATATTGCTGCTCAGGAATATTCAACACATCGAAACATATGTATGCAATTTCAATTGGTTTGCGCTTTTGAATGTAAATGTTTTCATATATTTTCATATGTTGAATATTCGCAGAGATTACTGCGATATTGGAGACCAGGGATTAAGCTCAAATGCAGTTATTAGTGTCATTGAGCTCTTCTCAAAGACCTTTTTCTTTTTAATACATGATACATACATTGATAATTAACATTAAAACATTTCGAATTCGTCTTATCCTCAAGGAAAGAAAATAAAAAAGAACAAAAATAAAAAAAAAAATAAAAACAAAGCCTTTGTGTATTCGGTAACCCACTTTACGCGAGAAAAATCAAAAGTTGATATCAGTGGAAAAAAATTCACTGAATTTTAATGACTAAACAAAACAACTGTTTTTAAATAAGGTCTTACGCACGAATGAATTCGTTGTAATGACCCATTCGAATACAAAAATAAAAAATAAAAACGAAAAAATTGCTTCAAAAAATCTAGTTAGCATTCCATTTTTTTTTTTTTTTTTTTTTTGTGTTTTTGTTCTTAATGTGCACAAATGCATCTGTAGAGAAATGAAATGGAGAAGTGCAATTTTATGGTCAAGTGGTCATGAGTTTATGCTTTACAAATTTCTTCTCTTGACTTTAGTTTATCTTGCCGAAAGACAAAGGATGACGTCACTTTCACATAACGAAGGCACGCTGGATGATAATGACTCGCTTGCAACTGCAGTGTCGACAATTCAATGAAGAAGACGACGCGACGCGACGCGACGATGCTTGTTAGAGTCGGCCTGGAAGCAGGTATGTACCTACACACGAACACAATGACGACGACGCGGATCCACACTTTGAAATCGAAACTGCTGTGGAGCATGCAAGTTATCCATCCAAGCAGCTAATTCGAGATTTATGGAATTCTTTCGTTCGTTCTCCTTTCAAACGATTCGCCTGGGCAAACACACAAGTGGGGATGACTGGCGCGCATGCGCAGAATGCACTTCTGTTCGTTGACTCAATTTTGACTCGTTTTTTTTTTCTTAAATATTTTTTTTTTTTTTAATTTTAACTGATTGAAATTATTTGAAAAATTCCAGAGCCTCTCCTCGACTCACGGAATTTTGTACATATTTGGTTGTCTAGATTTCGGATTCGAAGTCGCCGTTTTGAGATGAGTCACCGGAATATTAATCCACACGGGTTCATGCCATCATAAATTGATTTCGTCTGGCTGTCCTATATGCACGGCGCGCTTGCGTGAATTCTATCAATTGAGTTTTATTAATAAGTATTTTGAATATAATTTTTTGAACCATTTAATTTCGGATTCCATAAATCCATAAGCGAGATCGTTGTCACAGCATCTATTTTTTGAAAAAAATTGAACTTCGATTGATTGGTGGTAACAAATCGACGCGATGCGTTAATTTTATTGCTGGAATCGTTGTGGCTTGTGGGAATGTCATCCAAAGTTTGTGTGGGGGTAACGCCCCCCGATTTTCTTCTTGGATGACAAATCGAAAATTTATGACATAATTTATTGATTTTAAACTGACTGGAAATATCACGTCTGTTTATTGTTGTTCTCGTCGTGTTGTGATATTTATTTTATGGATGCCTGATTGTCTATATTCGTGGCAATCTTTGCTAAATAAGATTCATTTCGGGGCACGAAAGTTCAAGTTCCATTTGATTTTCAATTCGAATTTCGCAAATTTGCTTTAGAATTTTGCTGAAAGTGAGAATAAGTGTAGAAGTATTTCGACTCACCATTTTTCGTAGCATTTCTTCGTTCCTTATTCCACTCAAATCGCACTCGAGCTCCATCGTCAAAGGGAAGCTGAAAGAAAAAGAAACGGAAAAGGCTGAATCTCAATCAAATGTGTATTAATACTTCCATTTTTTTTTCTTTTTTTTCGATCCCTTTTCTAAATTAAAGGCTTTCGTCTTGAAGAAAATTGCTTTCAATACATCGCCTTAAACCAGTGCTTCCCAGCGTAATACTCTTTCATACAAAGCTGAGTATTGCGGCTTTGTTGTTTCTTTGTTGTTGTTTCTCACACACAGCGTCTGTGTTTTTTTTTTTTCACTGCATGAGCCTCTTAAGCACACATACATGTGAAAAATGAGAGAAATTGTGCTAGTGGTCGTGCTGACAAGCACTGCCTTAAACCAACCTTATACGATTTAAGGCTCATCTAGTTCAGGGTCACACGTACGAACTAACGATAACGATTTCAAAAAGAACATGATGGTTCAAATTTTTTTTCAGTCAATGATCTCACAAAACTGGGAAAGGGAAATGAAGAAAAGCATTTCATTGTCGGGACGATTGCTTAACTTATATTTAGCCTACCATTTCACAGCGAATAAAGAAACGTCCCTTTAAGTGACACAACTATTTGAATGAGTTCATACATGTGCGATTCTTGTTCTAAGTCACTGCTATCCATGCACAAAACTGGCGATTCACTGTTTCTACTGTAGGCGAATAAGCCTATCGCCTATCCAATGCTTGAATTTAACATGCGATGTTCATTTCAGGACGTTTCTTATACGTATATTTGAGCCTCATTTCACTAGAATAGAGAGGATGCGATATGTTTTCTCTAGTCGGGGAGGGCAGCTATTCACATAGCGAAGGTGTACGGATCATTTCGGCGGTTGAATAGCACCAGTCTTTAGGGCATAGAAGAGGGATGGATAAATTCAATGGACCCCAAACCAGATTAATTACGAAATTTTGTGTTTTGGGGATTTTTGAATTTTTACTTTGAAAATATGTTCATGTTTTCCACCACTTGGCACCTTTGAAGTAAGATGTAGTGAGTCATGAGAGAGTACAAATACTCACCAGCAGTAAGAAAAAGGCTTCCTAGATTTGATTTGAAAAGAGTCTATCTATTATTCTATCTTGTTGTGACTAGTAAAATGGCTAGTCACCAAAGACTGGTATAATGGCAAGTTACATATTTGGGTGGCGACATACTGACTTTTATGGATTTTAATTGTATTTGGGTCCAAATTTTTGTATATACTAGAATCTGTAAGAATTGCTGCGCTGGAATTTAGCGATATGGGAAACCATGCATAAAAGAAAAACTTCCCGTAGCGCAAGAATTCCTGCGATTGTTTAATATTTGCAGGAATTCCTGTACTTTTAGAAACCAGACCCAATTCGAAAGTAAAATTATTAAAGTATAGGCTTCTGCAAGTGTTGCATTTCGTATGAAATATCCCGTAAAAAAGTATTTTATTTCTAGAAATATTTAGTTTTAGAAAAATGGAAAGGAGCAGAGGGCTTTAATGAAGCAATCGTCTCGTCGTTCCTTGAAATCATTCATCATTGACATAGAAATAAAGATATTTATTTTTGAAATTGTTTTTCCACGAAGTTTTTCTTAGAGCCATAAAATAATACTTCGTGGGCACAATAAAAATCACGCCGTGAAGTTCAATCGATGATTAACAATTGAAATTCTGCTTATTCACGCAGCGGTAAAACTTTTTTGTCCTTCCTTAATTGACACTTAAAGACCTTTCTGTGCTACGTGATCTAACAAATTGTATTGATTTTCTATTTCCAATTAAAGCGAAGCATTCTGTATGAATGGGCTTGTTAATCAGATAAAATCAAATTAATTGTGTCCGTAGAAACCGGGAATTAAAAGATACAGTCGCTCTGATGAGTGCAATAATTTTGCAGGCCTTGTTCACACTACCGAGATTTCAATAAAATAATACTTAATTGTGTCCGTAGAAACCGGGAATAAAAATACAGTCGACTCTGGATGGAGTGAAATAATTTTTGCAAAGCCTGTTCACACTACCGAGGATGTTCACATTATCGAGGCTCAATTAATGTATGTTTATAATAATTACATTAGGCTCTGAATGAAGTTAACTAAGGGCCTGTTCACACTACCGAGGCTGTTCACATTATCGAGGAACAATTTTTGTATTTTAATTTGCTGTACTTGACTCAAACATGTACATTAATTTACATGTAAAGTTCAACAAATTTTTTTTTTTTGAAATATTTGAATAGGAACGTTTCTTTCTGAAGCTGGGATCCAGATCGTCGGAAATTTCAACAATTATAACCACTGTTCAGGATCACATTCACATATTGTCAAAAATATGTCGGGGGAAAATAAAATCGGGACAAAAATCGTTTAAGACGATCACACTTGTCAGCATCAGAGTCCAAAACTGCGTTCACACTATAGTGTCATACCTACTTTAAACTCTCGTGAACGGCCTTCTCGTGCAGGATTTTTAAAGTTCAAAAACCATCGAAATCCGTAATATGTCAATGAGTACGAACCACCGAGGTGTTCACTCTATCCGGGTTTCACACTATCCAGAATCGACTTTATTGAAAAATATCACTTTTTAAATTCAATTTTCTAGAATACGTTCAAGCTAATGAAACTTGAAGCACTTTTTCAACAAAATGGGATAAACAATGAGCAAATTTCTATATAAACTGTATAAAGTTACGCAAATATACAAATTGTTTTTTTTTCTTCTCTCAACTTAATTTAAGCAAGTTTTGAAATTTATTTTTTTTTGCTTTTATTTTCGCATTCAATGTCAGCGATATTGTGCATTAAGGTGATGATGTAATTTGTCTCTGTCAAACTTTGGTTTTTAAGCAATTTCGTTTAAATCTTGGTAGAAAAATTACAATGCTCGAGCGACTGGTTTAAGTATAATAAATGTCATGTCATATTTATTTATTAAGATTTTATAATGAAAATTCAGGAGGATCAATTCTAATATTTTCAAGATTCAATTTTTTCCATCTTTGTCAAATCGAGCGGCAATCGAGAATTTATGAATTAAATTATAGTGAAAAGATTTCCCTTTAATTTAATGTTTTCGTGTCGATTTTTTAATTCATTGGAAAACCATGCTTCTACATTTACTCCTAATCCTATTTACGTATTTTAATTCAAGAATTCATTGATTTTGAAGTGGATTTCTTCAAACTGTCATTAGCATGGGACGAAAAAAATAAATAAAAATAACGTAAGGCGAACGCATTGTCATTCTGAGCTCGTACAACAATGAGTGCACGCACGATTGCACGAGTCCATAAAATCGCATTAGGTGCATACCTCCGAATTACAGTCTGTGAGGAAAAATACATAAATCGAATATTTCTTCGGACGGTTTCTTCAAGAGTGATTGGAAATTTCAAGTTTCAATGCATTTTTGACCAGCTTCAAAGTATATTTAACCCACCCACTCCCATTTGGATATTTCATTTTAACAAAATTTCAACAATGCTTCAAAAATTTACATGTTTCTCATATACATATTTGGATTTATAAAGGACCCCAGTGCTTTTCATACGTCATACGTCTTAACTTAAAATTTTTCAATTTATGCTGTGGACCTTGTTCATAACTTACCTACCTGTCAACCTGCATGAAAATTTCTATTCCGTTTTTCTTATTATAAAAGCCCGAAAACAACCGTCAATAGTGGTCCTCATGCAGGTTCTCAAATATGAGGAAATGCTGCATGAATCCGAAAAGAGGTGAAAGGGTTAAATCAACATGGAATATCAACTAAGCAAACTTAAGCCAAAATTGAGCCAACTGAAATTCATTGAACAAAAATCTTCCAAATTAATATTCCAACGATTTTATACTCTTTTGTTGAACTCAAGCAATACTTAAACTAAAATACTAAATCGTAGGGGTGGTTTTGGGGGTCCAAGGCCCCCACGAAAAGTAGGAAATTACAAAGAAGTACGATGGAATAATCACGATATATAATTTTGATTGAATAATGATTCTAACCCCTGCCGAAATAGAATTCTGCGTACGCGCCTGATGATGGTTCTGTAATAAAAACTTTAAATTTAATAAAATATTGTGCAAAAGTATCCTTCCTCAATTTACATACATATATCAGCGTGATAAACGTTTTAAAAGGACAGCTTTTTGCGATTTGAAAGTAATTAAATCGCCTTTATTGTCCTTTATTTATTCATTTTTTGTATATAAGTAAACCCCGTCCAGTGTATATAACTATTACATAAGTACATACTAGGATTCCAAATTTTTTGAAAATTAAAATGTCACACATAAGATTCGAAAGAATTGTCAAAAAATATTTTGACATTTTTTCAGATTTTTGAAGACGTTAAGGTCGCGCAATTGAATTTTATATACCTCGTTTTCTACGGAAGAGATGTAATTATACTCAAATCGGATCTAAGTGTAAAAATTATATGTGAAATAATCGGTACCAAATAATCGAATGACTTTAATTATGGGTCGTTACAAAAGGGATAAATCGTTTTCAATGAATGATAGTTTTTTTGAAACCAAAAAATATTAATAAATATCGATATTTAAATGTAAAATCTGAGTATGCAGATTTAAAGTCCAATCAATTCTTAGCAAATAAAAAACAATGTTCATTTACCTTTATTTTGACGAAGCTATGCTTATTTAAAATTTGTGCTCACCTGTGTGTGCGCGATTTTTGGTTTTCGATTTATGGTGTCCTTTATTTAACCGAAGGCAATTTGGTCACCCTAATATATCACGTGATAATATACAAGGAGCCGAAATTTAAAGCCTTTCTTTCTCTATTCTGCATCATTTGTAACCAAGTATACGCAGTTTAGCATGACGCCTATAGTTCTCATTTGCTTTGTAAATTGGGGCACATAAGACTCGCAGAATTTCTGAAAATATTTCACCACGTGATTCGGCAAGAAGGTGTGTAAGTTTGTTTTACTTATCGGTTGTATCTCGTAAGAGCTTCATATATATCGATAATTCAAACAATCGATCATTCAAATATTCGATAACGCAAATAATCGATCACTTGAATAATCGGTCGTTCAAATACTGGATAATTTCAATAATTGTTAGTTCCACTAATCGATGGTTCAAATAGTCGATAATTTCAAAAATCGATAGTTCAAACAATCGATAATTCAAAAAATCGATTATTCAAATGGTCGATTATTCAAATAATGATAATTCAAATAATCGAACATGTCAATAATCGGTAGCGGACATTTTTAGGAATTTGTCCATTTCGAAAAAATCAGCCCACTACGGTACAGAGACCGTCAGTCGTGTAAGAGATTTTTAAAAAATTGAAGTACAAATTATGTACCTACATAAACCTGCTTTTTGTTGAACATACTGTACTGCCACTGAAATAGGCATATTCACTTTTTTTTGAATGATCAACAAGATTTCATGAGTGCAATGAGAGTTCGCTTTTCTTGGTTCTGAATTTTTTTTTTGTTTTCTTACTTTTATTTTACTTTTTTCGAATTTTTCTTTTAGGCCCGAAAATGTCAAACAAGTCAACTTGAAACCGCAAATGGTTAAATAGGCCGACAAGACACGTACATATTTTGTTTTTATTTTTCGTTTCTGTTTGTTTGTTGCACGATGCGTTTGACTGCATTGCGTAGAACGTGCTCAAAATCAAATGGAAAGACAGTAGCGTCCTGGTTTTGATGAACATTTTTTTTTAATTTTTTTAAATTAGCGAAATTTTTCGCGTCATTGTTTTTTTTTTTACTTTTTATTCATCATTGCCATTTCATTGTCGTTTTTATTGTTTTGATGGTTTTCTTTCTCTCGAAACTGAGTTCCAAATCTAGTTGTCTTTAAGATTTAAGCCAAAGATTGTGATTGCTAATTTTTGCTTGCGTGGGTGCTGCTATGTCATTGCCAAACTAAAAAACGTTAATGGTTTTTGTACCATTTTTGGAATTGCGGAGAAATTTTTCATATTGAATTGCCAAAACGTTCTATTTTTTGCTCTACAGCTTAAGTAAGGGGAATTTTGGCTAAGAGCACTATTGCCTTTTTGAAATTTATCGTCAAAGTAGAAAATGCTCTTCATAATAAAAATGACAAATATACGGGTAAATAAACAATGGATGATGAATATCTATTTCGTTGAAGAGAATTTTGAGTTGACCTCATAAACTATTTTAAAATGATTCACTTAAAAAAAGTATCAGAAAAACTTTTTCATTGAATCAATATGTTTCTGCTATGAGTCCCGCAAAGGATGCTGGCTTTCTTCCTAAATCCCTTCCCTCTTTGGTACCTACTTAAAATGGAAAATATTTAAACTTTCTCGAAAATAATAGACTTTGGTTTCATCTACCTATACGCGGAGGTCTGAAGCGTATCAAAAAATTCGTACCGATTTTGGAGATATGCGCCAGATGTGGTAAAACGAGGTGAAAATTCGTTTAATTTTTGAGATTTTTGCCATTTGTACCTACTGTTGGAGTTTTTCAGGTCAGTTACTGCTAAAGTCTTTTTCTCTATGTCTAAGAGTAAAACTTTTTTGTAGACAAGAAAATTAAATATCAAACGGTTTACGAGATATAACCATAAGTAAGTTCGCAACTTAATTCCCGTCCATACTTTTCGAGATTGATTTTAAAATAACTTTAAGCCAATCTGGTCTGGTATAACAAAATATTGGGATCTCCTACATAAAACAAGTACTTTCAGGAATTGCGATCAGAATTTCATTTTCATTCGATGATCTAAAAAAAGGTTTAAAATTTTTTAATTTGTTCAAGCATCTCTAAAGCATCATGACAAAGTGAACTAAATCCATACTATTCGATCTATTATATTGCTATTTAGCAATCTGTTGGCAATCTTGCTTGAACGTTGAAAATCTTTGTTATACATTTCTGTCTTGTACTATATTTAGAATTTTTTTTATTTTAAAATGTATACTTTATAATTATTCCGTGTAAATACAATTTAAATTTAATCCATTTTTGAATTTCTTTAATTCACTGAAATATCGTTGATTCAAGCTGTACTTGCCATTGATTTCTTATACAGTTATGTAATTAAAATATCTTATAATACTGAGAGGACGCAATTCGTTGACGGAATTTTTTTGTCGCTTAAGAAAGTACTTCACAGAAAGAATCTGAGCTATCGTCATTTATGCCATTATAAACTTTACTGCATGATATCATTGAATTACCTATCGTAGAACGAAAAAAATGTTTTCACATTAAATGGTTTTATTAACCCTTTTCTGTTTAAAATATCATATAATTGGAAAACAATATTTCGCTTCCGTTTGCCAGCAACAGAGACATAGGGGTTTTTTATTGTCAAACACCATTTTTGGAAATTCCCTTTAAAAAATAAGGTTTTTATCGTGTCTATGTGTATATTATTTATAAGATTGCATCGCCAATGTACATAGAAATTTATATAAATATAAGAGTCCGCATGATCTGCACGAAAGAAGTTAGAAACAAAAGTACCATTTACCGCCTTCTTAAATTCGGGACTTAAGGGGACTTATGGTCTAGAATTTTGAAAATTGATTTTTTTGTTTTTATATATTTCGGAAGAATAGACTTTTAAGAATATGCTGGCAAAGTTTCGTGAAGATATTGACAATATTTGTTTTGCTACAGCCTTTTTAGAAGGTGGAGACAGCAGGCAGCGCGCTTGATCAAAGCAACTTTGAACGCGTTTATCTCAAAACTACTTTTTTTGACCTGGTGTGAATGAAAACAAAAAAACCATCGAACCGATTTGTCTGGAATTTTTATATGTTATTCATAACATCAATGGCTATGGCCTGAACTAGAATCGAATTTTTATTTCAAGAACTTCATATTTTTTCATCAAAAAAATGGTCAAAAAAAGGGGAGTTTTTGATGGTTGAAATAAAAAATTGCGCCATTTTGTCAATTTAAAAAAAAATTTTTTTATTCTAGTTCCTGCCATAGCCGCATTCATTCTGATTAATAACATAACATATTTTTGTTTTTTTTTTCGATTACCAGAACTGCCAAAATCTTTCACACCACGGAGGTACTTTTTCAAAGAGGGTCCACTTCAACGCCATTTTTAAAATACCAAAAAAAAAAAAAAAAATTACAACAACATTTTTTATTTTTTGTCAATAAAGAATATAATAAGCCTGCATACTTAGAAAATCGTTTTTTATTTGGCTTAATACCAAAAAAAAATCATGGAAATACCCTAAATTTTCGTGCTCTAGACCAGAAGGTCCCCTTAAAATTACTCACATATGTAAGTGTCGCGTCCGTGTGGAAATGCCCGTATGTGTTAATATGCGGTAATGGATTAATTTTTTTTTTTAATTTCAGCAAAAAACATAAAAAACCGCAAAGTAATTGAGACAAAATTCTATAATTAAAAATTTATATTTATTTTTTATTTTATTTAAAAGAAAAAAAAAAAAAACCTGAAAGTCTTTTAGCGTCAATTAATTTTTATTGGTTGTATGCCAACAATGACTTCATCTAAATTGAATATGACGGTAACTGCATACAATTGTAAAACCAAAAACAAACGATAAATAAATAAATGATAAATAAAATAAAATATAAAAGGGAAATAAACACTCAACTTACCGCCTGCCACACAAATCCACTAAACCAATGTAAAAAGTATCGGATAACGTAACAAGTACCAAGAAAATGAGCAATAAATAACAATAACAAGAGCACAAAAAAAAAAACTTCAATTCAGGAGAATATGATTGATTTGCGGTGATGTCCGGCTCGATTATTTAAAAAAAAAATAAACAATTTATTAATTTTTATTTATTTTTTTTTTGCCTTTTCGTTTATATAAAAGGCAAACCTAATTATGGTTAAAAATATCGAACTCGATTACGATCCGTTGGCGATTGCGCGGCACTGTTCTAATTATAAAGTGGGATTTAAATGCAGTTTACGAGATGGAAATTATGTAGAACAAAAATAGAAGAAAAACACAATTATTTCCGATAAAAATCTTCGTTGAATTTTAATGTTAGTTATTTTTTTCAATAATTTTATTTTGTATTTTTAAGGGAAAATTTTGCTCTCGTTTAAAATTGTTTGTAGCGTAGGAAAGCGCATGGATGCGGTTCGGTTCGGTTCGAGCGGCTGAATATCGTTATCCAAAGGAAAAGAAAATTATTCGATTGTTGGAAAACCACACGATTATTTTTTTGCTATTTTCAATTTACGTCGTTATCGGGCAAAGGCTATACACAAACTGTTTAATTCAACTGAATTTGTCAACGCATTTAGACTCGTATTTGCGAATCGATCGAGATGTGCAATCGCACTCACTGCAAGTACAATGTAATGCTATGCAATGCTATATTATGTCTTCTTTAGTTTTTTTTTTTTTTTGCACTGGGCATGCATCGCAAACCAATGGGGAAACTCAAAATGAATTTAACTTGTTAACCTTAGCTTATCTTATTTTGACACGAAAATGCGTAAAACATGTTTTTAACTGTTCTCCAGAAGTCTGAGATCATACATTTCAATTGATTTTTATCTATTTATGCATTTATGTGGAAAGGTGAACAAAATTTGTTATGTTTGTTGTTGTTGCTGTGGGTATAGCACATATACACAGGGTCAATGGCGCTTAATTTGGTTAGACAGCTCCCATGAGACATTTTTTGAATACACATCGAACTTAGTAATGTGGATAAGCACTTTTTGGAGAATAAAGACGATAGAGCTTTAAAAAAAAAATAGGTTACAATAAACTGTCTCGTTTCTAATAGCATACAATTTCATGCAAATATTCAACACATGCAAATGTATGAAACCGGTTACAATTAAAAGCGCTGTTTGGTTGAACTTGCGTTCATATGTTTGGATGTGTTGAATATTTGAAGGACCAGGCATTATTCTATGAGTAAAATTGCTTATAAAAACTGAAATTTTGGAATTTTCTATTCAACTGGATTGTTGTATGTGCAGTGAAACCTCTTGACTGTGGACACCCTCATATACGGCCACTTTTTGTGTAACTACACTTGCTTTGCTTATTATTTTTCATACAAATATCACCCTCACATCTGGACAGCCCACATATGCGGGCAAAAAGTTCGCCACCGCGAGTGTCCGCATATTGCAGGCTTCACTGTATATCCTTACCATCCAAAAACTTCAAAAGCTTCTGTTAAAACCTTACGAAAGTCAATAATTTTTAATGTTAAATACTCCAAGAACCATCGCAATTAGCTTAAGGGATTCTGAGAAGTTTTATTGGGAAGGGTCGCTTCCTTAGATCAGGTAAGGTTAGGTTAAGTTAAGTTAAGTTAAGTTAAGTTAAGTTAAGTTAAGTTAAGTTAAGTTAAGTTAAGTTAAGTTAAGTTAAGTGTTAAGTTAAGTTTAAGGTTATGTATTGGTTAGTTGTAGGGGTTAGGTTTTAAGGTAAGGTAAGGTAAGGTAAGGTAACGTAAGGGTTGTGATACTAGGAGAGAAGTCACGCTTCCGTAGTTACACATTAGGTTGAGCCAGTTGGCATCATTTTTAAAGCTGGCTATGTCTTTTATTCTTACAGAGAACATCTCGATGATAGAAGTGAGAATGAAGAAGCCGAGTCTGGGTCTTCTCCTTGCCAGTCCCGAGCAGGAGCATATGAGGTGGCTCACAGATTCTTAATCTTCCTCATATCTGCAACTGCATAGAAGTCATTGGCAGGCACGCCCAGGGGTCACTTACTAAAAGGTTTTCCTTTTTTTTTGTTTTCAATCAATCTTACGTCCCGACTTAAAAAATAACCTAAGACCTCCAAACTTTGCTTGAAAAATACCTTCAAATTTTAAAATATTTTTATTTAATATTTATTATTAATTAGAATTATTTTCAAATAATTCCAACTAATGGAACTTTTAAATTCTACAGTCGAAAAATTCAAATAATTTGCCTTCATTTTTCAAAAAAAAAAAAAAAAAAAAAAAAGGTGCGTAATCATGGAACAAAAAATGGTTTTCTTTCAGGAAGCTGCAAAGTCAATGAAATAATTGCACGTAGGCCTTATGATTAAAAATGCATTCAGTTCATGGAACTGACATAACTCATCCACCTTAGCCATCTTTTCAATTTCCTTACATAGTAAAAACATCAAAAAAGATCCTTCAACACGATCATTCGGACTTATATAACGATAAGATCAATTTTCATTGTCCCTGCTGACATCATGCATTCAAAGTGGTATAAAAAAAAAAACCAAAAATAAATAAATAAGAAATCGTAGGTATATCATGGCCACCCAAAACGTATAAACCATGTCAACGTAACGCCAATTACAGTAGCTATCGACAACGTTGCCATGATGACAAGATGACGAATGTTTGCAGCAACTTGTCTTAATTGTAAGCACACCATCAACTGCTGATCCATTGCTCCGGTGTTTCACTACCAATGTGTAACTTCAATGATTGGGTTTTTTGTCCCGAAAGCCTTGTAATTGGCATACGGCCAATACGATGCTGATCACAATAACGATCATGATCATGATCATGATGATGTGGTTGTTGTTGTTGCTTGCGATGATGTAGTACGCCATATTCGGTTAGGACAACTTCATCGCATTACGCTCGCTGAATTCGTAATTCAGCGTAATAAAATATACAAAATTAATTTTAGGCGCTTTCAAATTGATTTTTCGTAAAATTATTTTAACACGTAGTGTCCTTGTTTGGCATTGTCAAGATCTGTGTAACGTTGAAAAAAAAAAAAAACATTCAAAAAATGCGTTATTTTCTTAAGAAGCAGCTTTGAGTTGTATATGCACAATTCATTGCTCTATTGTGATTTGAACAATTTTTTCCTTTTTTCATGCCATTTGATTTCCAAATATTCCATCACATCAGACCAAAAAATATTTTGAGATTAATTAATTGATATTAATACCTACCCAACTTTGAATTGCTCACACATTAATATATTTAATAATAATATTAAATATATTAAAATTAATATTATTAAGACAATAAGAGCACCACAACTGAAAAGATCTTCTGTGCAGCCCATCGTCCCTGGGTATAGGTCGAAACTGCTAATGATTTTTAGTATTTGCAAGGGTCTGAAGTGATTAATATCTTGGGTTCCCATTATCCTTGCCCCCAAATACGTGGGTCTACGCGTAGTCGCAGGGAGAAAAGTACATAAGAAACTACAAAGCCTGTAGTGATCTTCAATTACCACCGCCATCTTGTTCAGCTGATAATTAAGTCTACAACGCCCTTCTAAGAATTCATAGTAGATTTTAAGATTGTTTCTGCTAAGATTTAGAAAGGCTTCCGCCCTGATAGTCCTTCAAATTATGAGCATTTTAGCCTTATGAATGTACCTACTTATGGGCTCTCAGGTACTCATTTAAGCCATGTTCCTCCCATTTTCTGATCATGACGTTTCTAAAACTATTATTAACCCCTCAGAAAGATTCTGGTCAAAAGGCAGAGTTTGTCGCGGCCCTTTTGGCAATCTGCTCTTTCATTGCCTTCATGTACCGGTACAAAGTAGAGAGTAATCGTGTTCCACTTGGATTCGCTTTTGAAAGAGCCGTGCCATTAAAACTTTAAGAACCGCTTGACTGTCTAACTGCACTCTCCGACGCATGGCTCTGAGACGTGGCCCTCCGGCTGAAAAGTGGAGGACGGTTTTCCAATAGCAGCTTTTATCTGAAAGTTAAGTCCTAAAACTCCCGCGAAACTAAAAGAAAATAATAGAACTTCAAAATCTTTGGAACGGAATTAATAGCTATAAATTGAATAGCGTTGGTATCTGTCAACATTTTGCACATTAATACATTGCCATGCTATTTTGAAAGCGGAGATCATTGCCATTGAAAACATTTTCATAAAATTATTGGATATAAAATTTATTAAAATTTCCAATTTTTATAAAATTATTAATTTTTTGAGAATTATGTCTTAAAATGTTCTCTAAAAATTGGTACTTAAAATTAAAGCTTAGTATCTAAACGCGCTAAATCAGTTCAAAATGAGATGGAATCTATGAAATTTTTAAAAATATAAATGGTCTTTTATGAATTATATTTAAAATTTTAAATTTGAACGATCACATTTTTAAAATTGTAAAAAAAAATTATACATTTTTGAAACTTATAATATATACTTTTTATATTAAAGTTTTTATGTTTTTGCTAAAATTCTAACTTAGGAGATGCTTGGAAACTACAGAAGGGTCCTATTATACGTTAGCGCATTCTTATGTGGTTGTCCATCCGCTATGCGTTGAAAGAAATTTGCTGTTACGGTTAATACAGGAGGCAAATATGTTCGCCATTTTGATTGCCATGATATAAGGTGGTGCTTCGGTTAGGCTAAGTATATTTTTATACCTATTAATGAAAAAAGTCGCATAACGTGACCCAGCTGATGTACTAATGCAATAGAATTTTGGCACTTCGTTTAACAAAAAAAAAAAAAAGTTTAAAATCTAGTGTATATAAAATTAATGTAAATCTTGATAGAAACTTCAAAAGAGTTGTAAAAAAAACGATGACTGTTTAAAACGAAATTGAACATTTTATGTCTAAAAATAAGTTGTTTGCAGAGTGTCCATACTTTAATTTAAATATTAAAATTTATAACGCATTAAATTGCAATTCATAGATGAGTTTTAATTTTTTACTTTTAACATATTGTGTAAATATTGTAAAAATTGTACTTTTCTCTAAAGCTTAGGCCTCAGTTCGAGTGGGATTGAATAACTTTTGATACAAAAACATTTTAAGACGTTTCTAAGAGAAATTTAAAGAGCTATATTGGGCGAATATACGCAATTCAGCTAAGAAGAATATTATTGCCGCGGCAGACTTTGTTATCACTAATGAGGAATGGCGACCGAGTCAGTGGCGGTATAACCACTCGTCAAAAACGCATCAAGAAGGAAATTTTTTGATGCCAATCCATATACTATGGATTGTTCGGCAGCCACAAGAAGAAAAATGGCAGCCCAATTACCAAACTAAATATCATTGGGGTAATAACTCGATGATGTTGAAATCAACCCTCATTCAAGTATCCACAAGAATAATTTCTAAATTATTTTTGAGGAGAAATCAATGCATACATGTATATAGTTATAGGTAAAATTGTAGACTCAAAAAGCCAGCACTGGAAAAATTGAAAATAATTCACCTTGGGTCAAAAGGCAATTGGAACACTAGGAAATAGAAACACTAATTGAATGAATTTTTCTATTATAAATTGAATTATCAGAGAGTTGTTATTTATAAAAAAAAAAAAATTTCGATTAGAATTTCGGAGGCCTTAGCTAAACCCTTAAAAATATATAAATATGATACTCTAACGCCCGACTTCACCAAGCTATTTAAGTAAAACTTAAATGAAAATTAACATTTTATATGAAATTTGACAGTTCGATTCATTTAAATAGCTTGGTGAAATTGGGCCTTAGATTGATTTTCTTTTTTATCTATGAATAGTTATGTTATATGTTTTAACTGCATCTATGTATATAGGCACATCTTGTTTTTTGTTATAATTCTATTTTCGACAATTATTCGATGTTTTATTGGCACTTAAATATGTCACTAAGCATACGCTGAATATTTTAAAAAATCCGTAATTTACTTTTTAATACTTCTGTTCAACGTATGCCGCAACTAATGATTCGTTTAAAACTATCGTTTAAGAAGCTATCATTCTTAAATTAAATGAGATTCTAAATGTATAAAGATGTATAAATGTATAAATGGAAGAACATAAAAGGAAGTCTCGTTTCACATAAGCTGCCTTTGTGGAGCTTAAATACTTATCATAATATATTAACCCATTTTGGTTAAACTTACCGAATCGCAAGAGCTGCTATTTTTTGCAACTGGGCTCAACTTTGTCTCTAAAATGTTTTTTTTTTTTTTTTTTGAAATTTTTAACGTTCGATCAACTCGAACGCAGCATGAAATCGCTGTCGAATTGCACGTAAAATGCTTGAAGCTTTTTTTTACCGGTCGGAAATTTCAGTCATTGTGACGCCATGAAACTTAATCGGTGACACCCAAATGAACGAGCTGTTGCATACAACGCTGCAAATATGTTGGATCCGGAAACATATTGAATTGCGTCTTATGATCCACACTATTCCAGATAACAACATCTTCACGTCCTGTTGTAACTGAACGTCCTATTGAGAACAATAAACGTCTATCGAACGCAATTTTTAAAAATCGTAACACTTTACGTCCCAACGGGCAGTCCGGTAAATAGCAAACACGTGGAAATCCGACAGCGAAGAATGCTCTACCCGGATGAGGATGCTCCTCCGTTTGAATACCAGATGCGATGCTGCAATTAAAATATCCAATAAATATAAGAAAATCTTGTTTAGGAATGTTAAATCTGTGTACTCACTCGTAAATAATTTGAATTGTATTCTGTCCTTCGTGACCCGGTAGATTTTTATTTATAATGCTCCAAGACATTGTACCAATCGGTTGATTGCCAATCTTTTCACCATACACAATGCCACAAACCGGACACTCGATAAAGAGATTCTTATGCATATCCGCATTCTGTTGTGCAATAATCATTCCATTCAGGCATTGTAGATGCATTAGATGCTGACAACGGCTCAATGAAATCGCTGGATTCTGTGCCTTGTGCACCAATTCCTCCATGCACATCGGACACGGTTGAGTATTGGGCCATTGTGGTGGTTCAACAACTTTAACAAAACGTGAGATCATGTCACTCGCTGGATCTATGCCAACAATCGAACCAGCGATTGATGATGCAAGTGTAGTACAACTGCCATGATGTGGCAACGGTGGTGGTGGTGGTGGTGGCGGCGGAGCTGGTGCTCGTTCACTTGGTAAGGAAGGAACGAAAACTTCATCGCTGCCAAGCGAACAATCAAGCAAATCATTTACGGATATGGCAAAGTTACGACTGCGTAAGCTTTCTTTACTCTCATGACTGAGATAAGTAGATACGGTATCAACACTCGGACGGCGGTTTTTTATGCTATTGGCATCGGTATCCGATGTACGCGTACGCGAACGTGAACGATGGGAACCCAAACGACTACTGCGCTGCGATTGCAGGGAGCCCTCAGAACAGCGACTATGCATTGATGCAGTAAGCATGTTCTTGGAGTGCGAAAATGGCGTTAAATAATTACTGTTGGACATTGATGATGCTGTTGAAGCCGCCGATGAAGTTGCGTGAGCGTTTGCATGTTTGGTGTGCCCGTGACTACAACTACTACTGCTACTACTAAAAATATTTAAATTGTTGAGAATTTGTCGGAGGTTCGTTGTTGATATTTCGCTATGTTTTTTATGGGGTTTTCTATGTTGCAGTTGTTGGTGTTGCTGATGTTGTTGATGTTGTTGCTGGTGTTGCTGATGTAGATGTTGTTGAGACAATTGTGGTGTATTTTGATGATGTATTTGCTGGTGCGGCAATGGATGTGGCTGACGATTAGTCGGGTGAGATAAAACTACACGCTGTATATGTTGGGAATCATGTGCTGTTGGTTTCGGTGTCACTTTGGGTAGTGTGTTGTTCCGTTTTTTAGTGTATTCACCGTAATTTTTTGCTGAAAATAAACATAAGATTAAAAGTTCACCAAGTGTCATGCTATTCATAATGTGATTTATGCATTTGTAGTCTGCTAATTTAAATTCAACAAGCAGCTTTTGAAAAGGTTATTGCTTAACATACCACTATTAATATGCTGCGCCTGCTGAGGAGTTAGTTTAACTAGCGGATATGGTGCTTGTTGAGTACGTCGAATGCTGCGCATTGGTCCATTCGGTTGCCGTATTTGAGTTAAATTGCAAAAGTTTATGGTGTATGGCATGCCGATGCTACTATCCAAGTCGAGTGTTTGCTCTCCCTATTGAAACAAAATTAAAAATTAATTAATTAAATAATCAAGCTTCAAGTCTCATTCTTGCTCTTACCTTTGCCCAGGCGTCCTCAATAATACATTGCACATGCATATTATATGGATGAAACTCACTTTCGGTAACTCCAGCCCACTCCCATTTAGTTCCTTTTCCAGCAGGCGAGCTGGGTGCATAAAAAGCACGACGAACTCCGTAAATAGAATCACCATCTTCATCGAACTCTTGTGTCATCGAACGCAAGTTCACCGTAGTGCTGTAGAAGAACGCATAAATTAAAAGAAATTGCAACAAATGCACTTAATATGCTACTTAAGAATGTTTACACTTTCAAGTAAACTAGCGGTACCAGCTATGGACCATGAATTTGAAAAAGCGATTCGCAATTTCTGGAGCATGCGTTGCCATGCCATTAATTGAAATTAATTTAAACTGATTTTATACGTATACATACGTACCAGTTAACCCTTTCGAAGCGGAAAAAAATTGTCAGACCTAGGAGGATTTTATTGATACATACATATCCCAAATAACTGACCGGGATCCATTTGAACCAATCGCAAAAGAATATTTTATTTAGTTATAAGAAAAATTTTTGTGAGACGTATGTGTCCCAATAGGTCCGAAAGGGTTAAAGCGACGCTGTTTATTAGAGTCTTTTTTGAACGTTAGTTGGTCAATATGGCAGTATATTTTAAATTTATCGTGCTTTTCAGAGAGGAGACGATACTGGGAGGGGTTTGCGGAGGAAGTAGATAAAGAGGTCTTGATCATACAGTTTAAGCTAACACAGTTTTAAATGTTAAATTAAGATAGATAAGAAATTCTGATCTAGGATAAAATAACCAAAAGAGAATGAAATCCCGTTGCATCATATTTATATCTAGATTTAATATTAATATGTTTAGATTAAATTAAAACTTACTGGTTGTTGCTAGGATCTGACGTTGCATCGCTTAAGAGGACTTTACTTAGCTTCTTGGCG
The DNA here is from genome assembly GCA_020466095.1 of Chlorops oryzae. NCBI lineage: Eukaryota > Metazoa > Arthropoda > Insecta > Diptera > Chloropidae > Chlorops > Chlorops oryzae. The sequence continues at coordinate 40,890,539 of CM035808.1, forward strand.
TTCGCACGTTCAAGATGCGTTGAAACCTCAGGACTATATGGCAGCCACTTTCCTCCCCGCGACTCGAACTCCCACACAACTACTGCGTGCACTGCGTTCATGTTAATTCATTTTTAATGATTTCTAATACTAATTCTAATTTAATTTAGTTTTATTATGCAAAGTAGAGCTATAGACGATCGATAGCGCAATCGATAATACCGATGTTTTCCTAATATCGGTACGATCGATTTTAGTGCTATCGATTTTTGTATTCTTGATACCTATCTATCGGCAAGGTTGCATTTTACGCATAGCTAAGATTCAGCGATGCCATATTAGACTAGCATTGTACGAGAGAAGATATCCGAATTTATTATCACACATGTTAAACATCAATTTCAATCGTATATGTAAAGTTAAAACAAAAGAATTATCCGTTCAGTTATCATGATTTTTTATCATATATATTATTTACCGTCTCGACCTGCGATGGTTCATAGCATGCGATAGAATGTATGCGATAGATCGCAAGTGGAGATCGCTCATGGCAGATGGTATGCTATATCTCGCATACCATATCGCATGCCATCTATCGCTTGCGATGGGCTGTCACTTTTGAGTTTTTTTATGTTGTTCTCTTTTCTGCAAGAACGGATTAACCCAGATTGTCGGGGTATTTTCTTGTTTACTCTATATTTAACAAATTTCAATGTCTTAGCGCTTCTAAGCAGCGAATTTTCTGGCTAAACGCCATATTAAAATGCTCATCGCATACCGAAATTTGCCCACTCAAAAAAATCTCTCTACCTGCTGCCATCGCATACCATAAAATATGACAGATTGTATGGATAAAATCATGTCGAGTCGCACTGTTATATTAGCAGATATATGAGCAACAAATTTAGCGACCGAAAACATGTTTTCTGGCAGCACTAGTTTCACTAGTCAAAAACAAATGACAATGACGTTTCTTCGCATTTCCGCTTTTTCGTTTCCTTTACCTTTTTGACAGCAAGCTGAATAGCTGTTTCGCTGTCGAGCCGTAGTTAAATCTGAAGATATTTGAAACATCTTTACACTAAAATAAGGCGAAAATGGTCGTGAAGAAGGTAAGCTTAGCAACAAATATTTAAATCAAGAAATTTCTCATCATCTGACGATTAACTTTATTTTCTCTCGCAGCCGAAGCCAAAGAAGAAGCCAGTAACCAAGAAGGTTGCACCAGCTCCATTGGCCGTAAAGAAGCCAGTTGAAAAGAAAGTCGTCAATCCACTGTTCGAGAAACGTCCAAAGAACTTTGGAATCGGTAAGTCACCACAATCATAGCCTCGATAAGAAATAAAAACAACAACAACACTAGGCCAGAATGTCCAACCCAAACGCGACTTATCCCGTTTTGTCAGATGGCCTAAGTACATTCGCGTTCAACGCCAAAAAGCCGTGTTGCAGAAGCGTTTGAAGGTGCCACCGCCAATTCATCAATTCTCGCAGACCTTGGACAAGACGACAGCAGTCAAAATGTTCAAGCTTTTGGAGAAGTATCGTCCCGAATCTGCACTGGCAAAGAAACAACGTTTGAAGAAAATCGCTGAGGCCAAGGCGAAAGGCAAAGAGTACACACCCAAGAAGAAGCCAAACTTCATTCGTGCCGGTACGAATACTGTCACTAAATTGGTTGAGCAGAAGAAGGCCCAATTGGTGGTCATCGCACACGACGTTGATCCATTGGAGGTAAGCAAGTGGATATATTGATTATTGCGAAGCAGTCCATATGATGTTAAAAAAAAAAACTAATTTGAATTTCTTCAACTGAAAGTGTACGAACACTTTTTGTGGAAACTTGACAAGCTGATACATCTTCTAGAAATAGTGATATCCTCTTGACGAGTTTGAAGCTAAACAAAAAAAAACAAATTTTTTTTTTTGATTTCAGCTGGTGCTCTTCCTTCCTGCCTTGTGCCGCAAAATGGGTGTTCCTTACTGCATTGTGAAGGGCAAAGCTCGTTTGGGATTGTTGGTGCGTCGCAAGACCTGCACAACATTGGCGTTGACCAACGTAGAAGCTGGCGACAAGGGCAACTTTGGCAAGCTCTTGGAAGCTGTCAAAACTAACTACAATGATCGTCACGAAGAAATTCGTAGACACTGGGGAGGTGGTATTTTGGGTTCAAAGAGTTTGGCCCGCATTGCCAAGTTGGAACGAGCAAAGGCGCGTGAATTGGCACAAAAACAAGGATAAACTCGGCTGGCTTTTTGTTTTGTTTATATCAAACTACTGGAATTGTTTGGTGTGAACTGAAGAGTGACAAAAATAAAATAGTTTTTACGTGAATTCCAACTACAAGTGATTTTATTTTATGTGCTGAAGTGATCAATGGAGATGCTAGCAGACTGGAATATGTAAAATAAAGAGAAAAGGGAACCTGTATATATTTTATTTTTTTTTTTCTTAGTTTTTCATGAAAGTAAAAATAACGAGATTTCTCTAAGGAATCATTGGTGGGACTCGTGCAGCTTCGCAAATTGTGGGAAATGAGAAATTTGTCACATAACTCAAAATTTATATGAAAAATTACGATGGGAAAAGCTGCGAAGGCGTTTGCGAAGCTGCATGAGTACCACTATTGTATGGAGGAACGGAATACTCACCCTTATTTTAAATAGCATTCGCTAGTAGCTATTCCTATTCTAAAACACAACTCGCGCAATTCAGGATTAACAACTTTTTAATTTTATTTTGAAATTCAACAAAAACAATAACAATTTGTACTTTTCAATATTTTTCAATATTCTCAAATTGCAACCATTTGTATTTTAGTAATAAATTCGTTTGTCGATGGCGAATATACTATATGAAATTAAATTAAGCCCCGCGATGGTCTTCTTCGTTAGATTCTGCTTTAGAATCCTAAAGAGATCCAAGTTTATCGCATATTGCTTTTACAATTTCTTCCGTTTTGGCTGTTCAGTGTCGGATTCATCAGAACTATCAAAGCCTGAATCGCTCCGAATGCGGAAAATATCCCGGTTTTCATCCAATAAACGTTTCCTGATTGGAAATTTGCCTTGGAACATTTTTGAATTATCCTTAAATATTCCGTTTTCTGAGTTCATCTTGGCTGAATTAAACGCGGCTATTAAGCGGAGATGATTGTTCAATTTTTTTGGGATCTGCAAAATTTATTTAAGAACAAATTAAGTTTTCGAGCTAAGAATCGACGCATATTGTTACTTCATATTTATATACAGCCCTATTCTAAATGAATATTCCTCGAGAATTTATTCCCCAAAAAATTTTTCTTTTCGCGAAAAGGAGTAGCGCCAATTAAAGGAAAAATGTGATGATCTTTGCTTAAAAATGTTCGAAATTTTAGCTCCCTTCACATTACCTTCGCAATGTGCTTAGAATGAAAGAATTTTTTAAAATTGGTATGGAAAAATTCCCCGGGAATATTTAGACTTATTATTATTTAGATAGATAGGGTAAAGAAAATTATGGGTATGGGTCAAATACCCATTCCCCATCAAATTACTTCGCCCAAATATTTAAAAAAGCAGAAGATTACTTTTGAGAAAAGTAAATTCCACAGGAATATTCAGAATCGGACTGATAATACCTGTTGTTCACGGATTCCATTTCGCAGCTCAGCAGCTTTGGATGTACTTGGACCATCAAAGACAGTTTCAGGTATATTAAAGCGCACCCTAGTAATTTGAGAGGTCTCGTGTGCTAAAACGATGACAACTTTTAATATCAATTGCAGTATTTTCTTCTTACAATTCTGTAAAAATATTAATTATTTTTTTTACCTGGGTTTTCCTTATTTGATTCTAGGCTGTGTTTTTTTACGGTTTCTGTCGTTTTTGATGGGACAACTGGATTGACTTTTCGTACTTGCATTTTACGATTACATCCAATTACGCGTTTCTTTGGTGGTTGACTTTCAAGTAGATTTTATTAAAAATTAACTCTAATAGCATATATGTATATATTCGCGAAATAAAAATCAAACTTACGTGATCCAAGGAACTTCAATTTTAACTGGTTGCCTTGGGTTTTTAAAAAATCGTCTTTCGCTTGCGGGTTCCTCCCTCTCTGGTAAAACAGAGTTTGTTGTTGCGTTCGAGTTTTCAGTCCGATCAGATGGATCCGGCCAATAACTGATTTCTTGAGAGCGGCGTTTTGTACCTTTACTTTCCACAGTTTGTTTCAAGGCTGATTCATTTTGATTATTCCAATTTTTATCATCAGTCCCTAAAATTGATTGCAACGAGTTTTGGTTTATTTGTTCCCTGGATGAGTTCTGCTCTTTTTGTGTTTGTGAAATCAGTTCTTCTTTTATGCTCGAATTTTCATGATGGGCTCGCGCTTTAATACTTTCAGATATTGATGTTTGTTTAAGATTTTTATTTGGACCTGTTGGCCAAAAACTAAGTTCTTCTTGAGTTTTAAGAGAACGTCGCGAGTCTTCAACTTCTTTGGTTGGCTGCAAAATTGGTTCATCTTTTTTGTTTGAAACCAATTTATTATCTAGAATGTTAATGGTTTGGGAGTTTGTTGATCGAGGTCTAGCTGTTCCTCCAATACCAGATTCGAACAATTCCAATGAAGGTTTTTTAAATTTATCGTCGTCATATTCAGGATCTAAGGACATCGAATCGGTTGTTGATGGTTTTAGCCAGAAGTCTTGATTTCTTTTGTTTTGCTCAGTGGTTTGTCGGAAATTCACGTTGTCTTAAAAAAATTAATAATCATAGTAGAATAGTAACACTAGCTTACAAAGAGTTATTTTTTTCCCGGGACATCTAAATGCACTTTTCTTATGGACTTTGGCCTTTTAAATATGGAAAATTATTATCTTTTAAATCTTTCTACATACAAATGTTTTTTCATTAGATTGATTTTTGAAAAAAGATTTTAAAGTTGCTATTGTAGCTGTCTGGAGCAGAACTCCACAACTGGCCTTCAACTTAAAAAAAAAAAAATGAATGCATCTACGATTATATTTATACATAGTTTTAATATTGGTCCAGAAATTAAGATTCTGCAGACTTTTAGACCTGAAAAAACACTTTTTTCAATTCATCAAATTTTCCCTTTCATTGGCATCTAAAAAATCGATCGCAAGCATATAAAATACTATTTAAACTTTTGGTTAAAAGGTGCTGCCTTTTCAAAATCTATGTATGTACTGTATAAATGATAAAGTTATAATTTCATAAGTGAGGAAATAAAGGCAATGAAAATCACAATTTTAAGCTTTAAAGTATGCAACGTATTTTTGTGATGAGGCTAAAATTTGTAATTTTCATTGCTTATTTGAATAGAGTATATTTAATTATAGATGTCCCGAAAAAAAAACTCTGTAAGCCAGTGTAGTTGACGCTCATTCAAGTTCTACAGATCGGTTTGAATTCGATTCAAAATTCTCGAAAAACATAGGTACCTTTAAACAGTTCTATAAATCTTTTCAGTTCTTCTTCCTTTAACACTGCAAATGCTTGATTCATAGTTATCAAATTGATGCCTTTCATTTCAATTGATATATCAGCGGGTGGTTCGAAATCAATTATTAAGTTTTGCTGATCGCTATAGAAAAAAAAATATTTTAAATTAGCTTTTATTACGCACTTTAATTATTGATAGATTTAAAAAAAATTTACCACGAAATCGTATTGATCTTCAATGATACATCAACACTTTCGGTTGCATCACTTTTTGATAATAAAAGTGCTTGGAAAGTAAGTGTATTTGGCGAAGAGTTGAAATCGATCCAAAATCGATTATAGCACTGAAAATATATTACTCAAAATATTAAAAGAGCTTTAAGAAATGTATATTTGGTTAACCTTTTCCTTTGAAAAACTTAATTGATTGCCAATATTGAAACTTTTACAGCAGAATGTGTGTACCAAACTCTTACATCCGAGCTTCAGATTATATTCGTTTAGAATTTTCCTTGCAAGCTGAAAATTTGAGTGAAATATTTAAGGAGCACTAAATCTACAGGTTAATTATCCATACGTACCTGCTTATATCGAACATCGTTTTTGTGAAATGTCATCAAGTTTAATAAATTTTCTTGGATTGAAGCAGTGGTATTCAGAAACCGTTCCACTTCAAGAATCTTTAATGATATATTAAGATTTTTCATTATTTGATAAATTAAATCTATCACCATCTTTTGAGCTTTGGAATTCCAACTTTATCGATTAACGTCCAAAGATGTAAGCTTAACAATAAATTTAATTAGGATCTTAAACGTTTTTACAAGCTTTTTATTTATCTTACTTTAAACCTTTATTGCAGATATTCGTCTTCCGAAGTGCGTGCTTATGGGATAAAAGCAAGAGCTGAGATGTCATGGATAGCATCTTCGTATAGAATTTAGGAGTAACATTGGATGCATTCACCATGCAACCCACAATGTATGTGATTGCTATTGGTACGTTTCTTGAGAACCAATATAAATGGACTTCTGACGAGGAAACTAATAGTTGAATGTTCTGAAAGAAATAATTTTGACATTATACTTATATAAGTGTGTACCTATAAACACATCGGTCATGAAGTTAAATATTCTAATTTCAGTCTATCTGGAGTTTATCATACGAAAAGCAAGAGCCGAAATTTTTTACTTCCGTTCTAACAGATATCGATGCAAATAAGCATTATTGTGCTTGCCTAAGCTTTCACGAGACATTAGCAATAACACTAAATAAGTCCGACGACGAAGATGATAGCGTGGTTGTCAATAATACAAAATATCAGGCGACGACGAATTCAGTTGCTACGACTGAATCGACGACGACAATTAAAGCAAATAATTCGCATATAGCTCATCACAGTGTTATATATGCACCAAAGTGTTTGGTGTTGATTTCTCGTTTGGATTTCCCAGAAACCTTCAAGGTAAACATACATTCGAGGAGCAATTTTTCAAAGTCATTTGATTGATTCGAACGTTGATATTTTTTCAAAATTGCCTTAGTAGGCAGAAAAAATCCAGAACCTCAGTAGGCAGACTATGAAAAATGCGAAATACTTTTGCCATTTTGTCCATTATCATCAAATATCTGATCTCATATTATGAAAGCTAAAATTTCAAAGGATACATATAAGGTACCAAATATAATTGCATCCAATCGAAAGTGAGCTTTTCGAGAGCTTCATCGAATATTTCAGGTTGCTTATTTTCATATATGCGCACGATGATTCGAAATCCTTGAAGGAAGCCAATAAAGAACTTTTTATTCTGCAAATAAAACCGTTATATGACCTTTATGATAAAATTAAGTAAATTAACGCTAACCGTTGCATCCTTATTGAATTTACGTGGATCCCAGTTACTTAAAATCGCGTTAAGATCCTCTACGGATCTGATTGTTTCGAAATTTTGCAATAATTCTTCCATGATTGTCGGAGTTCTCTTGAATACGTTGAACTGTGAAAGTAAACCGAATGCTTTAAGGCGGGAAAATGGCTTTAAGCAGGCCACACATTATTTGAGTTATAAAAATGTGTATCGATATCGCAGTGGACGCAAAACTTCGATGGTAGATATATTGGGCCTTTTACACTAGTCAATTATTGACGTCAATTCTTAGTTCTTGGGCTAGAAAATTGCGGGAATTTAGTAGAAAATTTCAGCTTTGACTAGTTTAATAGACCGCATTCACGTTTTTCTAACAGTAAAGCTCTATCGATAGCTTCCAAAGTTTTGGATTTATCATTATTAGTAGCCAAGCTGTCTATTTTAAAATCTTTAAAAGTTTACTTTCATATATATAATGTCATAAGGGCGAACACCAGCGTTGGAATTTGGCGAAGAAGAAAGTGCAGAGGTTTTGAAAAAAGGCAGTCGATTTGAATTTTACACTGCGAAAAAAATCAATGCAAATGAATATTAGCAAAGTTATCATGAATAATACCTACATAATTATTCTTACTTAAAATATTTCTCCATATTGCACGTCATCTAATGTTCAGCGAAGAATGGCAAGATTTTTTCTCTCACATGAACTGCCAAACTATCGATGTCGTGACATATAAGGTTAAATGGAAAACCCAAGATGTAAGACAAAGACAGCAATAATATCTTGGTTACAAACAGAATTGCGGTGTTGACAAAGTAAAACCGAAATCGGTTGTTTTTTTGTAGTTTTTGTTACCAGTTTTATTTGAAAAAAAAACCAAAAATCGAGTGACATCAGGGACGAAAATCGCAGTAAAATTAAGCTTTTCGCAGTGTTGCGGCAGATGTCAAATATTTTTAAAAAGCTCAGCAGATCCACTGCAATCGCAGTAAAGTTTCAACCCACACTAAATCAGATGGCTCGATAGCATGATAATATCGCCAGCCGTTCACTTTCGATAGTGTCGACTATCAATAGAGAATACTCATCTCTAGTATCGAGAGTTGCATCGACAGTCTGCCACCACTGTTACTTTCAGTGTTGCCGTTTTGTGTACTTTAGTACGCATTGCGTACTTTTTCAATCACCTGAGTACTTTTTATGTACCAAATTATTTTTGGTCGATTTGCGTACTATTTCGATCAACTCCGCATTAGAATTGCAGGACTATAGATTTCACTTTTTCTTTGATTGTTAACGGTTAAAATTAGAAACTGGGCGAACGATCAGCTCGATTCTGAATATTCCCGGGGAGTTTTCTTTTTTCGAGAGTAAACTTCATCTTATTTAAATATGTGGGAAGAAAATTGGTAGGGAATGGGTATTTGACCCATACTCATAATTTTTCTTACCCTATCGATTTAAAAAAGGAGAAATTTAGTCTCGAGAAACGTAAATTCCCCGGAAATATTCATAATTGGGCTGTATTTCTTGCAATCCTCTTTGCTTATCTTTATGATTTTTCACTGATGCTTTATGTTGCTCGTTAAACCGAGTGCAGAAAAAAAAATTTATGCCATTCTCCTCGTTATATAAAGTATTCAATAGAAAGAGTTTGAATGCTCGTTAAACGCGAGCCTCGCTAAATCGAATGTTCGTTAAATTATTTTTAATAAGTTTATACTCAATACTAGTCTTTTAGTCTAGTCTTTGAATAAACAAAGAATTAATCTTGTATTAATCTTGTATAATTATATTACCATGATAAAAAAAATTACGTTTTTGTGATTTTTCTTTACAAAAAAAAAATATATGTATGCGTACTTTTTCTATAAAAAAGGTCCGTTTTGTGTACTTTTTGATCAGTTTTTTTTTTGGCAACACTGATTACTTTACATGTTTTTGTTTTTCCGCAGAAGCTTGCAGAATATTAATTATTTTGCATGTTTGAATGGGAAAAAGTTGGGAAAAAATAAAATACAATCCAAAGATGAAAAAGTGAATTGCTCAATTATCAATAAAGAACCATGGAACAAGTAAAGAAAACGTTCTTCAAATCTAAGACAAAGTGAGAGTCGAAAAAAAGGGTATCGACAGCTTAAATTGTGAACTTATAAGCCTGTGTTGTTGTTGTTGTTGGTTCGATATTTGTCTAGCTGGCGTTTTTTTTAGTGCTGCTGCACTTTTGTTGTTGTTTTATATCTACGTGCACTTTTCGGTTATTGTGCTTGTCGCCCTACCTATTATTGCGCCCAACAACTCGCCCACTCAATTTTGATGTCGCAAGCGATTTTTTTTCTTCTTTCATTTGAATATTCGTTTTTGATTTCGGTTTCGGTTTGATAGCAACGCATCGAAAAGCAAGTGGCCTTGTGAGAGAAAGCCGTTTTGAGATTAAGAAGGGAAAAAGAAAAAGTTATCTATAAGATTACAAGATGAAAAAGTGAAATGAAATAGTGCAAATCTTAAAGGGACTTAAAGCCTGAATGAATTTGAGGAAGAATTAAGATAAATAAAATGAGTGTCTTCAATGATTTTCAACGTCTTTGGATGAAGAGATTTCCGCAAAGTTCACTTTCCGATGCTTGGGAGCAAGATGTTCGAGCAAGTTTGGAACGTCATAAGCAAAAAGATTGCTGAACTCTCGAAGGAGTTGGAGCAGGAAACATTATATGTAGAATATCTGGAACGTCTACTCTCTGATGTTGAGAAATTTCGTGAATCTGGTGGAGATCCTACGAAACTATTCGAGGCTGCAACAACACCAACTAATGCCACAGCTACGGCAATTGGCCATGAAAGTGATGACGTCTTTGGCGAGAGTGGCAGCGAAGATGCAACAACAACAACAACAAACGTGAGTAAAATCTTTACCTAGGTATGATGAGTTAATGCATTGATTCTTTTTTTTATGATACCTATAATTTAAAACAATAAATTGATGTGAGTAATGAAAACATTCTGTTGGAGTAGAGAAAGGTGTTTTTTCTCTTTTCTCAGCTGTTTTTTTTTTTCACCTTGAAAATGTTTGTTTTATGTAAAGATATAAAAAAAACCTTCAATCTTAAGTACCTAAATAAAAATCAATGAAAGGCTGCAAGAATGTATGTTATTGGCCTTATTGTAAATATTATTCGCTAGATCTGTTATTATACGATAGGAAGATATACTTTTTTTCGTATTGTCATTGATGAATATTGTCTTTCCTAAAATGCTGTACAGGTCATTATACTGCTGTGTTATCTTCAAGGTTAGTGTCAGTGCGATCAAGGGTTATTCAAAGGAGTCAATGTTTTCTTCAAAACTACTTCTACTAGGCACTCAGAGTAATTAGCAGTAAGAAAGAAATAACTTTTTTTTTTGCAAAGTTCACTATTCCCCTTTCCCGCGAACGTACCAATGATTTTCATATCAAAATACATACAAAAGCAGTAGCGATAAACTTGCCAACTACAATCATAGAGTTGAATAAAAGAATAGCAAGCAAAAAAAGGAAGAAACATTTCTTTTTATCTTATCTTGAACGCTCCAGAATCGAGCCAATTACAATATACTCAAATGCGGGGGAAAAAAAGAACAGAATAGAACTTCAACCAACAAAGTGAGCAGTTTTCCTCGACCGATGATCATACGCATTCCTCGACGGCGAGTGTTAGTCCGTGCTTTGCCTCAGAGATTGTTGTTTCGTTGCGTCACAGAGCGCTGAAAAAGTTACCAGAATATAACTGAAATTGAAATTTACTCCTTATCTAGGCTAAACTATCGGCCATCATCGGTTTAAGTAGCTAATAAGTTATTTTCCGCTTTTGAAATAAGTGAATTTGATAATATTTGCACGACAAAGCCAATACCGATGAGTGCGGAAACATTCATATACATATACCTAGAGAGAATGATGATGATGATCGTTAACAGTTACTGCATTGTTTTCTCGTCACGGAAACTTTAGCGTGCCAGAAAAGCTTCAACTTTCGCAGATAAAAGCATATTGGTGTTTTCAAAGGGGCTTAACAGAAAAAAAAAAAAAAACGAAAAACCGAAAAACCGAAAATCATAAACGCAAATCGAAAAGTGAAAATCGCCTATATTACGTAAAAATAAATACGTATACATTTACAAATAGAAAAAAGTAAATAAAATAAAAAGTAATAATAACCAACGTTAGAGAGTCTCTAAGTGCTCTGCGACCGACGTCTGTTAACGCCCAAAACTTGTTGCGCCCGAAGAGTTTCGTGGTTTAAAACAAAAAACAAAAAACAAAAACAATCAAGCTATGCGCACTGCAAAATGTCATCTTTCAAGGAAAAATTCAAATTCTGGACGAGAGGGGTAATTGAAAAACACAGCAATGGGACAATCTCAAATCGTCTCGACGAAGAGTGCACTCAATCCGAAAATTTCGCAAAAGCGAAACAAACATGACTCACGTCGAGAGTTTACATTTCAACCAGTCTATCGACTCGGCTTGTCATGCCGTTTTGTGTGTCGTATTTTTTTTATATTGTGAGATAACGCTCTAAGTAGCAGCCGGTTCGCCTATGTGCCTATGTGGAACAGTCGAAACTGTTTTTTCCTATTATTATTACTTTTTTTTTTGAATTTTTCTCTCTCTCTTTCTTTTCATTCATTTATTCAAGCCCTTCTCTTTCGTTCTATTTGCTTTTACTGTTCACACATTTCATTCTATTCCCTTTAAAACTGAATTTCGACGGGCTTAATTGTTTGATTACGAATAGATATGGGGGAGAGAGATAAGAGAGAGAGAGAGAGAGAGTGGGTTACACAGTCTAAAAATAAAAAAGATTCTAATGCAAGTAATAGTCTACGCTAGCTCACAGGGTGTAGAATGAAAAAAATTTTAGAATTTAAATTGATTAAATTTTATATTCTCAGTGGTAGTCATAAATGAATGGGGAATTGAATTTGTTTACATCTTCCTATGTAAGTTTGAACATTACATCAACCAAAGCGATTTCAATGAACTTTTTTATGTCGATAAGATCGCGTACTTTCTTCTATCGTTTTAGAACCCTCAATAGAGGGTAAATGCTCCATCATGTTACTAGAGCAGAGAGTAATTTTAAAATAATTTTGCTTAATTTTGCGTGAAATTATGAGAGAATCGATTCATTTAAGAATTATTAGGAAAAACCTCAATTCCTCTTTCGGTGTAGGTACAGTAGAACATCAGAAATCAGAACCCTCACAAATTCCACAAACTAGAATGTATTGTTCACTCTGGAATTAGAACCAACAGTTATAATTTCAGGACTTTCTTTTTTCAGTTTGATAGTATTCGCTCTGAATTCGGCGAAAATTTTTCTATCGAATTACATAGCAATATCGAAAAAAAAGGATGACCTATTTTTCAGGAGGAAAAGTAAAAATTTCGAATAGGCGTAAAAACAACACCTTGTCTTTGGAAAGTAAAATTAAAGTTTCAAAGAAACTGGATAAAGGCGTGCATTCAAACCGTATAGGATAAAGGTAAATCGATTTCTTCAGTTATAGTATTCGGATACGGCGAAATTTTCACGAATAATGTATGTTTCGAAAGAATTGAATAGGTATTAAAAAGCTCATTTGAGAATTATTTAAAATATGCGTACAGATTCAGAATTGAATCAAAATGATCAGTATAATAGATTTTTTTATTTTAATGACATAGATTAAGACATTAATGGAGTTCTATTTTAACTGATAAAAAACATTATTGAGCAAAATGTCGGCAAATATTTCGACAAAATTGAATAAGTCGAACTAATAGCAACTATCGAATAGAAAAAATGAAATGAACAAATTGTATGATAGTAGCTTTAAATTATATATATTTATACTATAATAAATCAGATATTTCGGTGAAACTTAGAACATTTCAGAAATTAGAACTGAACCCGAAAAACAGAAGTTATTCGCAATATTTAATGGGAAATTTTTACTGCACTAATTTCTAACTATCGAAGTTAATTTTTAAACTAATTCGCTGTTCATCATTTTATTTGATTTATTTTGAGCACAATGGTGGGATTTAAACACATTAATTGGCCGAATTTACTCTTAGCATTAGTTTTTTTTTTTTTTTTTTTTTTTGTGAAGTTTATATTTTGAAAGTGTATAAAGTATGTTTCTCCTTCAGACTAGCAAATTAGAACGTTGTCACAAGCTATTATTTGGCTTCTTAGTGAAATGTTAAATCTTCAGTAAGGCATAGTTTCTCATCAATTACGCAGCGCTGATAGAATGTAATGATTTTATGATTCCCGCGAGGGGACCGTCGGACCGAACGGAAGGTTACGGGTTTGGTGCACCCGCGGACCCTAACTCAAACATTCAATTGAACATAGTACACCGGGGATTGCGCCAAATAGTGGTGCCTGATTTTTGACATTTCTCCTTGTAGGAGTCTCGTTGGGACTGTGGTTAACGATAAGATCAGGATTACCCCGAATCGATTTCGACTATTGCTATAACTAAAAGGAGGATGAAATTGGTATGTTGAGCAAACATTGTAGTCAAATTAGGCCCTCTGGGCAGGTATCGACCCTGCAGTAATTCCTACTACTCTCTAACTACTCCCCGACTAGTGACTAAACTACCAGGACCACTGCTTTTTAATTCGCCAACCAATGCCTTAAACCGTCTTGTTAAACATTGAGCTGTCATTGTCAAATAACCATTCCTTCATTTAACTGCTCCACGAGTATACATCCTATAGTGAATTATCGGTCAATTGTCCCATTTGTATCAGTTTGTCTAATTTTTTAACCATTCTTCTTCTAGACCAAGTCAAGGCCTAGTCAATTCTCATATTCATATATAACACTCTATTTTTTGACTAGTCATATTCCTAGTAACCACAGAGTACTCCTTTTTGATAAGTTGATCTCTTCGTTACTGGAAGAGTCTTAAAGCAACCCAATACAATGATAATATAATTATTTCAATATTGATTTATTTCGATGTGGCCTTTATACCCCACTCTCAAACAAAATTTAAAAAATTGACATATAAGCTGAAGAGTTTAACAATTCTAAGCCTTTCTTATTCGATCGGTCATTGAATTCTGTCTTTTCGTCTCCTATCCTGTTTGAGGAAAAAAGTTCCAGACTTCTTCTTTTCCATATATTTACAAGACTCTCTTTTTCTATCGTTCACAATTTACGCTGCTTATCAATACTCTTTGTTCTTTCATGCAATATAATCTTTTCAATTTCCTTTGCTTTTATTTACAGAAATCGAGTATAAATTTGCGTGAATCTAGCAGCGACAGCAAAGATAAAACTAGTAGATTATCACTCAATACTGATAACAAATACGTCAGCAATTTTGGTGGAGCCGGCGGTGGTGGCAGTACGCAGAAGCCTCCAAACGGTTCCACAAGAGATGCCGCCGAGCTGAGTTTCGAAAAGGAGGACAAGGACTCGGGTACAGAAAAAGATTCTCTACAGCATAACAATGGAGCATTACAGTGTATCACGGAGCTTGCTGCTTCCATCGGCGAGGGTGGCAACAAAGAGAGAGCGGAAGAAACGCATAGTAGCGCTATAAAACGTAGTGAAAAGAATACCTCACATTTTGTGACCGTAATCGAAGTGAAGGAAAGTAAATTCAATGCCAATTGTGGAAACGAAAAAGAACTGGAAACAGTTGCCGAAAGTCGTGAGCTTAACGAAACGTCATCAGCATCAGCATTATCATCGTCATCGTCATCGTCATCAACGACCACAACCACAACGTTCAGTAGTTTCGAACGTAAAAGCACTACGACGAATATGATGGAACCGAGTGCGCCACCATTATCGCCCGCAATGACGGCAGCAACAACAAACTCATCATCTTCGACATCGCCGTCAATGTCAGCATCATCGTATGCAGCACATTTAGATGCCAAAAAGAAGATGCCTCCCAGGTAAGGGAATTCTGCTGAAATAGTATATTTAACTTTAAATTTATATTTAATCTTTTGTAGACCACCTCCGAAGAATATCCGACGTGTCGAGCCGCCAACTATTCCGCCATTATCTTCATCGCCGAAACGTGATGCACCGTTTGCCGGCAGCCAAATGCCATTGCCAAGTAGCTCTGGGAGTTTTTCCTCCTCCGAAAGCGCTGCAAATTCATTAGAGCGTAATATCAAACCTTCGGATATTCTACGTCAGAAAACTGATTCACTGGAGACAAAGCAGGTGCTCTCTTCCAATCGCAAGACTACGCCAGAAATAATGAAGTTTGCCAACACGCCGGAGCTTATTGAAGAATTTGGACGTAAAGTCGGAAAATCGGAAAGTCTTGAAAAGACTAAACGAACCGAATTGACATCATCACAAAGTCCAACTGGAAGTTTGGGACGTACAACAGCTGCGACACCGACAAATAGGCCCCTAGCACCAGCGCGGGGCAGTGGCACTTCGCCAACTGGAAGTCTGAACAAATCATCTTCAAAATTAGCAGCTGGAGAAACAGCGATTTCTCCCAGTAGTAGTAGTATAGAGAAGAAAACGCGTTCTAATTTGCAAGTGGAGAATAGTGATGCAAGCGCTGAAGCGCGCAATGCTGCAGGATCTAAGGAATCACTAGCTTCGCAGGGTATTTCAGATATAGTAAGTTGATCATTCAAATTGATATTTCTATTTTAATAAGAAAATATAATTTCCGCGATAGATAAAGAGCTATGAATCGGTTTCGTCATTGAGTTCTGAGAGTGCTAAGGCCGCATTGAATGTGGAAAATGAACCTTACTATGATACGGTGCCTTTGGATAATGGTGATGGTGAATATGTGTATATAAAACCAGGCGGTACTGGCTCATCATCTAGTCGTGATGATCTTTCAACACCAGGAAGTAGCAGCGCTACAACTTTGCCCATACATAATGCCGCGCATACTCATTTGAGCAGTCAAACAAGTGTAACAGATCCCGAATCACCCGGACGGGGCACAAATTACGTAAACATTGATTATTTTATACAGTAAGTGTTTGGGATTAAAGTCTCCTTATCCATTTTTTTGACATAAAATTTTGTTTCTTAAGTCAAAGTAATGAAACGCGCTCCAGTTCGTTAGATAGCGATGGCGAATACGATGGCCCTCCAATAATGCGAACGATATCCCATGACGAACAGTCAACACAACAAACGCCTGGCGCCTTAAGAAAGGTAATCCCATAACTTGCTAAATACACATCATAAAAGTTTTGGGAGGGATTTATCATTCACTTTAATTTTGACATTGTCCACAAATAATCTCACGATATTCAACATTTGTTAATCAGTCATTTAACTACTTATCAAAGTGTTAACCCTTTTATTACCAACATTAAAACCTGTAATTCTTATACAAAGTGAGAGAAGACACCTCAAACAAGCCATACGTATTAAAAGATAGTTTCTCTCAAATACCTCACTCCATCGCAATACTGATGGATGGAAGATTTTAATTTAATATTAAAAATTTATATTACAAATAACTAGAGGCTCAAAATCTTTAAAATATTTCGAAGTATTCTCTAATACTTTGGCAATTTAATATCAAATTGCTATAACATACACTTCTACTGGAAGAAAACCGTTCACATTTAAAAACTAACTCCCATGTACATATAAAAATGTAGCTTTGCAATTTTTCTTGAACATTTTATCAACACCAAAAAATTCACAATCATTTTTCAATGTTTCCATTATTTTTATTTTTTTTTTTTTAGTATTTTCGGGGCTAGTCTCAGAATCATTTACCTATGCCATTTCTCTATTTAAACACCACAAAACTAACAAAAATTTTTTTACCATTTTTTTTTCCTAATCATTCCTACAGAACTTAGTTTCAGCGATACTTGTGAGTATTGTTATTTCTTTTCATTAGCGGTTACCGTTTAAAGCTTTTTTGTTTTGTCCCTCACAAAAGATGATTTCAAATTAAAAAAAAAGTATATAGGAAAGCTTCTCTTCTCTAGCTTAAATATTTGCTTGAACTGATTTGAAATCGGCTTTTTATGCTAGAAACCTCAACTTGTGTTCGTAATTTCTCTGTGTTTTTGGTTTAGATTAAAATTGTTACTTGTTTTAAGATTGAAAATTTGGTTGTGGTTTTTTTTATTCATATTTTATTTAATATCATTTTTTTTTTTTTCAAATCAGACGGCTTTTTCCAATCAAATTATGTACGAAAATTCGTTCTAATACTTGCTCACTCGAAAGACATATATTAGCATTGGCTTAGTTATAGATCATGTGTGAGATATAAATATATAACAAATTGGTTTCTTAGATTTGGTTTACTTTGCAATGACAAAAATTTAGATCTACTCAATTGTTTTGAAATTCGTTAAAAAAAAAAAATCTAAATCGATACCAATGTCTGCGATGGCGGGAATTGATTTCCAAAGCAGGAGTGGTAGGAGTCGTGTAAATGTATTTGATCGAAAAGTGCATGAAGTTGGTGGAAGTTTTATTAAAAAACGTCGCTTGGCTTAATATCGTTCGAAAATTTGGTTAATGGTTTATCAATTGGATTGTTCAAGAAATTGCTTTGCAAGCTTTACCTACTTTTGTTTGTATCTTGTTTTTTGTTTGTTTATGTTTTTAAAAATTTTCTAAAGGTAACGGTGCATATTCAATTGTACTAAAAACTATTTGCATGCTTTATAGATGAGCGGCAGTGCTCGTGGAGGTAAAATACGATCGATACTGAGCAGCATCATACAAAGCGAGACCATTTATGTGGAATGCCTCAATAAAATGATACAAGTAAGTAGAAGAATCTTTAACCAAATTTCAGAATCCTCTCATTTTTTATATTTTAATTTTTTTTTTTTTTTTTTAGTATAAAAAAGCTATACATGCCACACAAGGCACATCACAACCTGTGATCAAAGAAGAGGAAGAAAATACAATTTTCTTTAAAATCGATGAATTACACGACGTTCATACTGCATTTTTGGCTGATTTGAAAAAGATTGTCGCCTTCGAGGGCGGAGATGTACTAATTGGTGAGACCTTCAAACGTCTGGCTGACATGTTTAACCTGTACAGTGCATTTCTGCACAATTACGGACAGGCAATTGAAACAGTGAAAAAATGTAGTGCCAATAATCCACAATTCAAAAAGATTGTCTCAACGATTGTGCTAAATTTACAAACCGAACAATCGCTAACGTTGGAAGATTTATTACATAAACCAGTTGCACGTGTGCAAATAAATGCTTTGGTCTTTAATGATTTGTTACGTGAAACACCACCAAATCATCCGGATCATCAGCCATTGCGACAGACACACAAGACCATACATATGTTCCTCAAACAATTCAATGTAGTCAACCAGCGTTTGCCAAGTGAATCAAATAAGAACCTACGCCGCATGGTGAAGAATTCATTCATTGTTGAACTTGTCGATGGTCATCGAAAGCTGCGACATTTGTTTTTATTCAATGATGTTATTGCGTGCGCAAAATATAAAGCATCCGGACGTGATCGTATTGAATACGAATTGAAATGGTTCATACCGCTCAAAGATGTATTCGTTTATGATGAATCGATTGATGCTGGAGTTGATCTTAAAGAATCTAGTCCTGCAAACATTTTGCAACTAAAGACTCAAGCCTGTACCGTACGCGATCAATTACTTGCCGAAGAAAAAGATGATAAAGCACGCAAAGCCAATGGTGTACGTGCTGGCGATAAATATCGTCGGAAATTAGCCGATCTGGAGTCGCAATTAGTATTGGCCTCACCCAATCTAGTCTTCCGCATTGGTAATAAAGCAACAAATAAAACAATTACGTTCTTCTTGAGCTCCGACTTTGAGCGAACGCAATGGATCGAGTCAATCATCAGTTTACAGGTATTTATGTTGTTTATATATATATAATATATCGTCGCTTCTCCAAAATCGTATCTACAAAAAATGCTGTTTTTCAGAAAACGCAAAAAACTGTTTATCTTACGTAAATTTCACTTTATTAACGATTTTACTTTTTTTAAACCATAGCTAGGATATTTACTGAAGACTCGGAGCTGAGTTTACGGTACGAAGCTCACTAAAGAAGTAGCACTGGCTGATTTTGTCACTTACGTGTTTTTGGTCCTTTAGAAAATTACAAATGTTGTTACTTACGAGGTTTTGTGCGAACTAAAAAAGACGTGGCTTAAAGTTTCATTTCTTTTTAATGTAACTTAAAGCAAATATTTGGAACATAAAAAGAATAAAAATAACAATTTGAACTTAAATTCAATTATTTCAGTGAAAATATATGAAACAAATTTGTCGTATAATTTCTCAATCTGCACTTTGGTAAATATGAGCACTACAAGAGCTGTATTTCTCTAGATACGCCACTGGTTTCAGTTAACTATAATTGCAGCCTAAATTCGCTTTTTCGCTTTTGTGTCTCTGTTTAAACGGGAAATTGAGACAACATAAGTGCATAATTCCCAGTAGAAAATATCGCACTGAAACCATCGAAGGCATGCAATGATATTGAGAGTTATTAAAACTATAAGCTCTTTCGGTTGAAATGCCCTCTTTTTTATTTATTTTTATTTTGTTTCATATTGATAAATTATTGACTTAATTATTGCTAAAGACATTTCCTACTTGGTTACATTTTATTGTTTAGAGATGTTATATTCTAACCAAAAACAAATTTGCCGTTTAAATGTCATATGAGCCACTTCGTTTATTTATAGAATAATAATTTACATATACGAGGTTTTAGAAGGAATTTTAAGGTAAGCTTGCAGATACGAGGTTTTAAAATTTGCGATAATTATTTTTTTTTCATACAAAGTCACTGACTTGGAAATGCCATGTGGGGCAAAATGCGTTTCTCTATTTTATAAGCTAAAAAAACCAATTTCATAAAAATGTCAGATACGAGGTTTTGGAAGTAAGGCGACGATATGGCTCTTTTCATACACAAAATAATAAAAAAAAAAATGTTTCTTTTTTAGGAAACTTGCAACATTCCCGGTGCTAATACAATTAATGCTTTGGAAGTTCATGCTTTCATTGTTGCAATGCAAAAAGGCATGAAGACCGAAATGGGTTCGTATTTAATGCGTAACACCAACGATGAGAGTCTGCTGGTTGGTGATCTTCATATGACCGTTCAAGGACTGACAGGCATGGATCAACCGTCTGATTTATATATTTGTATTGAAGTCGATTCGTATGGACATTATTTCCGAAAAGCTACAACAAAAATTATTTGCCGAAGCGCTAGTCCATTGTGGAATGAAAGTTTTGTCTTGGAATTAGAGGGTAGTCAAAATGTACGCATTTTATTGTATGAAGCACATGAGCGTCCAAAGCTTAAAGCTAAACATGTACTCAAGGTAATTAATGAAATTACTCATTCGATTATAAATTATTAATGAGTTTTTCTCTTATTTCAATAGCTAAGTCGTAGCTGGTTGCAAGAAACACCAACGCCACGAGCTATCAAATTAAGCGAAACAATTTTTCTGAACACAATGTTCAGATTTGTACCTGGTGAAGTGACATTACGCCGTGTTCCAACATCAAAGCCCGGTGCACTCTTTGGGGCCAAAATGAGTCAAGTACTGAAGTGAGTATTTTAATTAATGATTTAATATTTTACGAGTCAACATTTTTCCCACTGTATTTTCGTTTCAATAGACGCGAGAAACGCGACATTCCATTTATAATAAGCGCCTGCATACGAGAAGTCGAACGACGCGGTATCTCAGAAGTAGGCATTTATCGTGTCAGTGGATCTGCATCCGATTTAGCTAAGCTTAAGAAATCGTTCGAAACGAGTAAGTAAAAAGTGAATAAATTTTTCTCCTTTAGACCAATTAAAGATAACAATTTGAATTTCCAATTAGATGCTTATGAAGCTGAACAATTGCTCAAAGATGTCGATATACATTCAGTAACAGGCATTTTAAAATCATATTTACGGGAACTGCCCGAAGCACTCTTTTCCGATCTATTATATCCGAAATTTTTCGAAACATTCAGCGCCTATAGCAATAACAATGAAACTGCACGCATCTCTGCTCTTTTAAAAGTCTTTGAAGAGCTCCCGCAAGCGAATAAGGCATCTATCAATCACATACTCGATCATTTAATAAGGTAAAACATATTATTTTAAATCATAATATTTGCTTCATTCCAATCAAACTTTTTCCCTTGTTCCAGAGTTCATTATCAAGAGGCCGATAATAAGATGTCGTTGCATAATTTGGCTATGGTATTCGGTCCGACGTTGCTTCGACCTGGGCAAACACAAACGAAGCAAAAAGATCTTTTGGCATCAAGTACTGTAGACGTAATGGCTCAAGCTGGTATACTATATTGCTTTTTACAATCACGCATCAAGAAGGATTAAGTGTTTTCTTGCATATATTTTTCTTAAAAAGTATTAAAAACAGTTTATTATATCAGAGAAAAGATGTTCAATTAAAATGCAAAAATATTTATCTAATTAGAAACCCCTATCCAATTGTCAACGCTTCCATTTAAGAGAGAACAATTTTATTTTCCTCTATGCACCATATATACCTACTATGACACTTAAGCAATAATAACTCCTTTGAATAGTGATAATCATCGCAAGGAATCAATGGCATAGATATATATATATAATATATACATACATACATATTTCTAAATATATGTATTTACATAAAATTAAAACTCATCAATATATCGAAATTAACGAGCTATTAACAATACATATTGACAGGATCAGAGAAATACAGTGCCGTGCAAAAGTATAAAGGTATACACATACAGAGATGCATATAGTTTTATATGAAAAAATAATATATTGTGTGAAAGAAAAAACTATTTATGCAGAACGCGCGTATTCACTTTACAAGATACAACAGAAAAATAAAAAAACATTCTACATCAAGATCAAGATCAAGTTTATGCACCTACATTCTTTACATACATAAAATATATGAAATATATTGAGAATACTTACACAAAATTGCATAAGCATACATATAAATATATACATACCTATATATATATTTACATAAACGTAACTAGAAACGTGTTAAGAAAATATTATTGTTTATTTATGTGTAATTATTCCTAGTATATTAGGTTTAGTAAATTTCGGTTTTTAAGCATTTGAGTTTCATAGAAATTTTATTATATGTACTACGTCCACTTGCTTTTATTTTAATTGCAAACATTTTTTTTTTATGTCTAACACAACGTGTGCATGCATTTTTATTAAGATATATGCATACGCCGCTATTTATAAAATAAATTAACAGTTACGGTGAATAAATTTAAATTTGAATACGAGTTTCGAAACTTCTCGTCCAGGAAGGTAAGTTACAATACCAGGAGAACAAATTTAAAATAAACACTGAATAGGTTTATATGAAGTCCTCAAGATTGATTGCTTTCCAAGGCTAAAGATTTGAATTTCAGTTCATGGATTCAGTCAATTTCTTGGGGCTTTAAAAAATTTGTTCCTGCTTATGGAGAAGAATCGAGCGAGCTATTTGATGTGCAAATAATATTAGAAAACCAAAAATATTGAACTAAGAAATTAGTGAGAGTTGTATCGGTATTTTATTCAAGTATTCAACCCAATCTACTACTTTTGGTCTTCAATTTCTCTAATCAGACCTATATACAGTGAACAAAGGTTCAATGCAACACGGATTAATGCAAAAAACCATAAGTGCACTGTGCCTTCAAGCTTTTTTTTTATACATTTTCATCAAAATATGAACAGAGGATAGAGGCTGAGAGAAAGAACGAAAGTGAGACAAAGAAAGTGGGAGGTGGAGACAGATTGAGAGAGGGAGAGCCAGGAAGTAGAGAGGAGGAGCTGAGCTATTTTTCTTATACAGCCCGATTCTGAATATTCCCGGGGAACGAATTCCCGGGGAATTTACTTTTCTTGAGACTAAAACTCTCCTTTTTTACATAGATAGGGAATGGAAAATTATGGGTATGGGTCAATTACCCATTCCCCATCAAATGTATTCCCCCAAAAATTGAAAAAGAAGAAGTTTACTCTCGAGAAAAGTAAACTCCCCGGGAATATTCAGAATCGGGCTGATAGAAAATCTTTAAATTGCTTAACTTGAGTTTTCTGAAAATTTGTAGTTATTGATTTTTTAAACATATGTTTCGTCTGAGGCGGTACGAAATTCAATCGAACAAGCTGATCTTTTTATAGAAATTCATTTTAGTTGTTTCAACCAAAAAATTTAACTTTTGGATTTGGGTTTGATTTAAAAAATGTGTAGTCCAGTGTTAGCGCCAGTGTTTATTTAATCAGTGCTGCCAGATAGAAAAATTATTGGACATTATTAAAAAGTTTTTTTTAAAAAGTATAAATATAATAATGAACTTGATTTGTATTATTTAAATTAGAATATAGATGGTGTTTAATTGAATAAGTATTTTAATTTTAGTCCCACCATGTTATTCATTATTGGTGCGCATCATAATTTCATACGGATTTTGAAAAAGGTGGCTCCTCGTTGTGTCGAAAAGTTCATGCTGATTTGAGGAGATTGAAATGTCTCTTGAACTAAAGAATAAAAATCTTCATCTTCGTCATTTAATGCTGTTTTTCTTTCGAAAGAAGAAAAACGCAGCACGGACGGCAAAGCGCATTTGTGCGGTTTATGGAGAAGGTAAAGAATTAAATATCGCTACATTGTATGAAGTGGTCAAAATTGGGAGAATCAAAATTGGGATTAAAAATTGCGAGAATCAACACGACGGCGAAAGTCCGGTTTTACACCCGCACACTACGGTCAGAGATCAAAATAATTACTTTAGTCCGTGATAGTATGTACCATATACTCATTTTGTAACTAAGCATTCTTGCGGAAATTTTTTAATGTTCTTTTTAGTATACAACCTTTTAGTTTTTGATGAAAATTATGCTTTACTGTGCCTTTTTAACGGAATTCGAAAATAAGTAGTTTTTGTATTTATTTTAGCATGATTGTTTTAAGTACTTGAGCCATTAGTTTGGTATCGAGCTAGAATTTTTTCTACATCACTGAAAGTTCATATCAGCTGTTCTGTTTTGTAACAAACATTCGGTCATATTCGAAGCACGAGTGCTCTTCTTTAGCGTTGTGAAGAACAAAAGGAAAATTTCACGTAAAGATTTTTGATATTATATAAAAACCATATTTTAGTCGAAAAAATGAGTTTTAATAAAAAATATTTGACGAACACTTTATTAATACATGTATATGAGTTATACCAACATTTTGGTACATGTTACAAGATTTGAAAGATTTGTTAGCCGGACCAGATTTTCTCGGGGGCGTGCTACGTTTTTGATTTTGCCATAAGAATGCATGCAACGGGGGTACTTCAAATCAACAAGCATAGTTGTTGTAGAGTGCATAAGTATATATGGTATGCAACCAACAAGTAAAACAGGGAGTTCTTCGACTTGCAGTAGCATTGAGCAAAACACGCTTTCGTCTGCCATTATAACGGAATTGACCAATGAATTCTCAAATTATAAATATACAGTTTATCGTTGTGCTCTTTTTTATAACGATTACAACAACATAATGCAATATATATGACTGCACCTCCAAATGATACTAAGATAGTTCATAGAATTCTCCCTTTGTCAAAGTTATTTATTATTTTGGTTTAAATCTTTGGTTTGATTTCTTATTTGACCTGAGTAGAATCAGGTGTAATGCAAGACAATAGAGAAAGGGAAGTCTAGAAGCAGGAGCAAACATGTCACTTTTGGAAAAATACGCGTATTGAACGTAAATAGCATATATGCAAAAAATACAACCCTCCAACTCTTTCACAAGCCGAAACGTTTTTGTTAGCAAGTCAATTGAATTCGAAATCAGTATTACTTAAAATCAACTAAAAGTAAGTGAGTAACAACAATATTTTCCAGTATTTAAAATAAAATTTCTTTACAGAATCGTATGAAATTTGTTACAACGTGAGGTGTGCCTCAACTACTATAAACTCAATAGCAGAATTTATTACTTAATTGTAAGCTCTATTCAAATAAAACGTTTACAGCTCAAGCTCGCTGACTCAACAACCAATTCCGCTTAACTCCCTGACGCTCATTTTCTTCTTCTTCCTCTTTTGGCGTTGCCACTTATTCCACCCTAACATCGCCCCTTTTTATAAATCGGTGTACCGCCTTGGTGGTCTATGATTGCGTTTGGATCGGCGCGGCTGCTGTGGGTCGTTTTCAAAGTCGGCTGAATCATCAATAACTGCTTCAGCGTCGATCTGTGGGGTATCGATTAACTCTGTATCCTGTTGAGCTGGAAGCTGTGATTGTTCTTCTGTGGGATCGGGTGGATCTGTGCCAGAGCTAAATGGAAGCCATCGCAATTCAATACCGGCGTCAATTTCTTCCATTTCTATTTCTCGAGAGCGCATTTGATTGATGTGCACCTTTTGTTTCTTTGTGCCTGTGTCATTAAACATTTCCACTTCATAGTTAACATTACCGATTTTACTGAATACCGTGCCAGGATACCAAAAGAACTTGTTGGATTTAAAACTTCTGACGAGTTATGTTCTTATTTCCCTCCCCAGGAACACCTCTGCTGGCGATTTTTCCTCAGGACAATTAACATTTGGTGTTTTCCGATACTGAAGCCAGAATTCTTGTAATGTACTTTTAGGATTTCCCTCTCCTGCTTTCTCCAACGCCCTCTTGATTGTGTCGACATATCTTTCCGCTTGTACATTGCTTTGGGGGTGATATGGAGCTGTTGTAATTTGTTTGATTCCGCGCTCCTCACAGAAGAATTTAAAATCCGAACTTACAAACTGAGAGCCATTGTCAGAGACGATGATTTCGGGATACCCAAATTTGCTAAAAAAAAAATCTGAAAGAAGTTCTTTCATTTTGCTGGACGTTATAGTATCGGTTGGATACGCTTCAGGCCATTTTGAGTATGAGTCAACAATGACCGAATAATAGTGAGACTTGACTGGTCCGGCTATGTCGATATGAACTCTCTGCATCGGTCGTTCTGATACTGGCCATGAACTCAATTTTGCTTTAACCGGTGCTTTCCTACTATGCTGACACTGTGAGCAATGTTGAACATATCTTTCTATGTCCGCGTCGATGCCCTACCAGAAAATATAGCTTCTTGCAAGCGATTTCATCTTCTGCTGACCCTGATGTCCCTTGTGCAAGGATTTCAAATTCGCCCTTGAAATGCGGCCGGAATGACAATTCGGTCGCCAAATAACAAAACGCCATCTACGATCGATAATGAACCTTTCCGGTTAAAAAGTGGAATGAGCGACACCTCGAGTGCCTTTGCTTTTGCCGGCCATCCATCGCTTTTATTATTGTTGTGTCTTTCTTTGATTCATCTTGCACCATGTGAAAAGTAATTGGAAGTTTCTCAATGTTCTGATGTATGACGGATTTAATGTTGAACCCCAATCGCGCACAAGCAATAATGAAATCATCTTCAAAATTTTCTTTTGACAACAGCCGAGATAGAACGTCAACATTTCCAAAATCAGCTGTTTTGACATATTCAATCTCAAAATCATACGTCATCAAAATCAAGGCCCAGCGTTGCTATCTGCTGGCTGTGTGTACTGGTATGCCTTTCTTATTACCAAAAATTGCCACCAATGGCTTATGATCAGAGGTGACAAGCTATACAAGCCGTTTTCATTATCGCATGTATGGTACAACAAAGCAATAAAAATTAGAAAATCGAGAGAATATCAAAGCGATAGCGTATAGATCCACATCGACAATATCTGTGCATACTGAGCTCTCAACGCACTCTAAGTGAGGCAAATCTAATATTATACGAAACAAAAAGTTTAAAAAATTAAAGAGAGCGACACAAGCCTTGCCTCTGCAAAGTTTGTAATAGCACTGATTTGAAAAATGAGTGACTTCGTTTTTTTGCTAGCTTCGGTTGTCGCTTCGCTTCTCGAATACAAAGTGGCAGTTTGCATTTAATGAGACCTCGTTTTATATTTTTTTCATCTCTCGCTCACAGTTTCTATACGTGTGAAAAACATGTTTCTTTACGCTCTTTTACCCATGGAGCTTACCCTTTGTGCACCTCTGCTTATGATCAGTGCGGATTATACTTTCGTCCGTAAATATTCGGTGAAACTTCTTTACGCGAAGACCAAAGACATTGCTCCATTCTCATTAAAGATTTTGATAAAGTTTATGCGTCAGATTAAGCAAATAAAATTATTCGCAAAATAGTTTAACTCAAATGTTTATACGGCAGTTCAAAATACGCAATAGGAAAACTTTTTCAGTGCTGCCCGTTAAAAGATACAATTGCGTGGCAACATATTCATTTGTTCGGAAGCCTATGTTTTGCATGGTTAGGTATACCATTTCGTAGAAAATAGGAAATCGTCAAAATAAGTGGGAGCACCTACTTTATTTGCAAAATAGCTTCGTTTATTCACGACATTATTTTCGCGACTTGCTTATTTGCAAATAAGAACTCAACTCAGCGTTTATGTGCGGGAATTGCTGTTTGCAATATTTTTATTTGCAAATAAGGCATGCGCATTAAATAGTATATTACTACGTTTATACGTATGCCTTCTTCGCGAATTAAGAATATCGCGAAAATAGCGATTTTTACCGTTATAAACGTTTTTATTCACGAATAGCTAATTCACAAAGTTATTCGTGAATAGTGAGTTATTCGCGATAAACACGAAAGGTGAGCCACATTTTTCGCTGAATTTCTCTCTTTTGACGATTCCGGCAGCGCTTTTGTTTAAATGAGTTCAAAAAAGATGGAGAACGGAAAGGAAACCAACCGCTGCACATGGATAGTACTTAAAATTCAGAGACTGACATTTTTCACTTTTGAAAAACTAATTGGTTAAAAGCATTCCTGATGCTATGAAATACATGTGTTTTTCAAGTGTGCTACCATTCATTTCGTTTTGGCAGTCAGTAGCGCTAAGGCAACTAATGTCGGTTGCGTATATATAAACGGTTGACTTCACTATTCGCGATATTCCTATTCGTGAATAAGGTTTAACGTATAAACGTAGTATATCTGGCTGTAGTTCTTCTCTGCTGGTGATAGTGCTCGTGCACAGTGAGCTGCCGCTTTTTCTGTTCCATCTAGCATGATGTGCGCCATTTGTGCTCCAACGCCTTTTGTTGATGCGTCTGCTGAAATTATGATTGGAAGATTTGGGTTATAATGTGTCAGCATCAGATCACTTTGAACGATATATTTAAATGTTTCGAACGACTTTGCACATTCCGGAGACCATTCCCAAGGCTTGTTTGCCTTCAAAAGTTCATCAAGCGGTGAACGAAGAGAGCGCATCGCTTTGATGAATTCGCCGTAGTAGTTAATAGCTCCCAGGAATGAACGCAATTCGGTAACATTAGTCGGCGGCTTCATATCTCGAATGACTGATATCTTCTCCGGGTCTGGATAGATTCCTTTTGCATCGACAATGTGTCCCAAATATTTTATTTGACTTTGATAGAAGTCGCATTTATTCCAGTTCACTGTTAAATTGTGGTCTTCGAACCGCTGCAATACTTTTTCGATCGCCTTTGTGTGTTGCTGAAATGTTTTACTCACGATCATTACATCATCCAAATATGCTGTGGCCTCCTGAATACCACAAAGAACCTTTTCGATTGCTTGCTGAAAGGCTCCTGGTGCCGATTTTACCCCTGGTGCTAATATGTTGAACTTGTAGAGACCAAGATGAGTGTTGATGGTCAAAATCTCCTTTGTTGCGTCATCAACTTCGAATTGCATATATGCGACGCTTAGATCTAAGCGTGTGAAAAATTGTTGATTCTCAAAATGTGTGAAAATTTCTTCGGGTAGTGGTAAGGGATGACAGTTTGGTTCCAAGTTGCTATTCAATCCTGTCGAATAATCGCCACATATACGAATTTTCCCATTCGCTCGTTTTACCACTACGATAGGTGCTGCCCAATTTGAAAAATTTGTTGGTGTGATGACTCCTGCTTTGCTCAAACGATCCAGTTCTCCCTCGACCAATGGTGCCATGGCATATGGAACTGGGCGTTTTGGAACAAACGAGGTCCTTTAAACCTATAAAAAGGAACACAAAGGATTTCAATTAATTTTCCTTTTATTTAATTCAATTTAATACAAGTTTTCGGTTATTATTTTAAAGACTACTCTATTAACTTCTCCGTCGTGGCCCTTTGGTGAGTACGCTCGCAGAAGTCCTCTTCCAGTCGTCGAAGCTCCGTTTATATAGATCAATATTGCTGATCTTGCAATATTGAATATTCTCATGGTCCGCGATCGTCGTGGATTCTTCCCGAACACATTGCATAAGCTTGACCGCGACCTTCACCCGCAATTGTACCAACTTTGCCATATTGTTGTTGTTGCTACATGAAGCTATTCCGATGTTCCTATTGCTACTTTTGTAGTTATTGTTGTTTCCAGCGATCGGATTGCAATTGTGCATTCGCTGTGCCAGTGCTGAGATTTGTCAATCGTGCATATACGGTGCCTGTGTTGTTGTTGCTATCTGTCGCCCTGCAAATGCATGCACCGTGTATGTGCTTAATGTTCTTGCAATTTCCAGCGATCAGGTTGCGCATATGCTTATGCTCGTGCGGGTGTTGTTGTTGTAGTAGCTAAACTGTCTCTGTCAGCGGTTTTCGCTGGCCGCTGTTTTTCAGTAGCATGAAATCACCTTGAAGTAGAAATTCATAAATGCAGGTCACTGCCTTTTGTTTTCCGTTTAAGGTGACCACATGTGAGTTTGGGAGAGACTCACAACAGCGGTATGGCGTTTGGCTTAAGCGGTAGATGAATTTGAGTACAATGACCAAGTTCCCCGCGAAAAACATTAGGAAACTTTCTCTTTAGCTGCGCCATACTGCATGTGACTCTCTGATATTGTAACGTTTTTACAAAACGAGTTTATAGGTCGTTCCCACAAACTAAACCGCTCCATGAAATATGCTCCTGCAATGTTTAAATCTGAGACCGGTGTTACCTTGACTGGTAATGAATTTGTTGTGCCGTGTAGAGCTATGGATGCTGAAAACTCTCCCAAGAATTCGATGATATTCTTATTCGCATCCCGTGCCATGTGCTTGATTGAATTCAACTTTGGACTACCAATGTTTTCCCAAATGTCTGTCGATATGATTGTAATATCAGACGCTGTATCTATCTGTAGCTCTACTTTGATGCCATTGATCTGCAACTCCACATGCTTCCGACGCTTGGAGAAGTCTGGTGTCTTCTCTACGCTTTTCACTTGTGGTTGCTTTTGCGATTGGTTTGCCGTATTCTCCTTTGATTTCCTGTCTAACGTGCTCTCGTCAGATCGATTTGATTTGTTACTTTAACAGTAACCCTTCTTATGGCCCAACTTGCCACATTGGAAACATTTCTTGTTTTTAAAAAAACAATTCTTGACAAAGTGCATGCCGCCACAGTTCCAACATGGTGATGGAGGAACTTCTGGATTTCTCTCTGACTGTGCTGCCTGGTCCTTGATGCCCACATGAACAGCTTGTGTTTTCATTGATGTTTCCGCTATCATTTTCGCGTCCTGACTTCTTTGTAGTGACCTTTGAATTTCTGCATTAATGACGTCGAGAGTGACTGTTTTTGATTTCTCGTCATCCAACATCTTTAAAATGTCTTGCCTGAAATTCGCATCCCGTGGTGACTGAAGTCCGCTGACGAAAATAAGACACTTCAAATCATCCTTGCTAAATTTTTCTAATTCGAATTGCTCGCATTCACGGTTGACCTTAGCGATGTAACATATGACACAAAATCCTCATTTTCAGTTTTAACAAGTTGAAAGCATTTATATCGCTTACTGAAAACAGACTGCTTTGTGCCAAATAGACTTTGTAGCTTCCTGACAGTATCCCCAAATGTAATTTCACAAGGCCTCTTCGGAAGAATGACATCGACATACTGTTGATACACGTGATGACTCATTTTCCGCAACAAAAGTCTCGTTTTGTCCTCATCGACTAGATTTGCTCCGTCAACCAGATATAGATCTTCGTATCTAGCGTACCATGTTCCAAATAAATGATTGTCCTCCGGATCATAAATGAACTCTGACATTTGCTTGGTCAGTAAATCCATCAACTGCTCTCTGTTGACTGTTGATGCAGCGGAAACTTCCGGAACATTTACCTGGATTGACTGTTGATTGCTAGTCTGCAAGAAGCGTTCCCAAAACAATTGCTGTTGTTGAATTTGCTGCTGCTGGAGTTGAAATTGATGCTCAAAATGATGAACCGTTTCTTGCTGCTGCACAAGAATTTTCGCTATTACGCTATCTAGCGCACTCGTTGTATTTGCGTTTGCCATTTTACTCGTCGCCACTTTTGTTACAACGTGAGGTGTGCCTCAACTACTATAAACTCAATAGCAGAGTTTATTACTTAATTTTAAGCTCTATTCAAATAAAACGTTTACAGCTCAAGCTCGCTGACTCAACAACCAATTCCGCTTAACTCCTTGACGCTCATTTTCTTCTTCTTCCTCTTTTGGCGTTGCCACTTATTCCACCCCAACAAAATTGATTTTGCGATTCAGAATTTCTGGATCGCGATCCAAAATCGTATGAAATTGATTTTGCGATTCAGAAAATCGTATGAAATTGAAATTCAGAATTTCTGGATCGCAATCCAAAATATAATATAAAGCAACATATTTTATATATATATTTTATCAATACATATTTTTATCAACAGGAAACATTTTTGTGCGAGATTTGCAGCGAAAAATATAGTACGAAAAGCACTTAAAAAAACACTTGGCGTTGCATGAAAGTAAATAAAATTTTAATTAATTATTATTTTTAAATTAATATATTTATTATATTTCAGATCCTATGCTGCACTATTGCAACGTGTGCAAAATTGCTTTCAGAGATAAAAGTAAATTAAACGCGCACGCGCAAACCAAGAAGCACCAAAAAAATTTGGACCTTCAATTGGATAGTACTGCGCAAATTGTTCATCATGATAAAACCAAAAAGCGAGAACAAAATTTGGACCTTCAATTGGATAGTACTGTGGAATTTCTTCATGAATTTACGCAACATGATAAAACCCAATGCTGTATGTACTAACACACAAGAAGAAAATAACACAATTATAAAGGAAGCTGAAAGACAATTGAATGAGGTACTTGAAGAAGAAGGAATAAATGAAGACAATTTAAAGCTGGAAGATGTATTTAGAAAGGAACAATTTGAATTTGTTTATCCCGAGTTGGTTACTACCGTAAACGCCCAAATTCAATCAGAAGAATTTCAAACGTTACTGCTAAAAGTGGAAGTGTGACATTAATGCGGTGCTCCTAACCGAAAGAAAAGCTTTTCAAAGACGAATCACCAGCTATTCGTTGATAATCGATCAATTTACATGTCAGGGCCTGATTGTCAATGTAGCGGTTTATAAAAATCTATTCAACGAAGAAATGCGTCTAGTCAACATTGATGTAATGATGTCGTGCGAAACATCCTATAGACGCAATTTCATTAGACACAGTTTGATAAATTGCCGAAGTATAAATGCGCACATATTATATGTAATCTGTGACAATTCCATTTTCAACATCCATGATAGCCAAATTTGTCAGAACGATTTTTTCATTACTGACGGATACGAAACAATACCAGTGATCTGCTGTTTGCCGTTCATTAAACGCAAAACTAGTACAATTAAATTCCCGCTTCCGAAATATATTTATAGGGAAAATTTAAAGGAAATTGAAGAAAACGTAGCTGGATATTTAAATGCGATTGAAAATAGTGAATACTCGGAATCTTTTAGTCACTCAATCCGAACTCTCCTTTATTTCATTGACAAACTATTCAAATGCAATCCTATTGACGTCATCAATTTGGAAAATTGGGACCAACATCACATTGAGGACCTCAAAAGCATAATTGCTAAATCCAACGAGAATTCATTTAATACAGCGGCGAACTCGTTACAAAACTTGAGGTTTCTGAAAATTTGTAGTTATTGATTTTTTACACATATGTTTCGTCTGAGGCGGTACGAAATTCAATCGAACAAGCTGATCTTTTTATACAAATTCATTTTAGTTGTTTCAACCAAAAAATTTAACTTTTGGATTTGGGTTTGATTTAAAAAATGTGTAGTCCAGTGTTAGCGCCAGTGTTTATTTAATCAGTGCTGCCAGATAGAAAAATTATTGGACTATATTAAAGTTTTTTCTTTAAAAGCCTATACTGAGATATGCAGTAAGTAAAGCTCCCATAAGAAATACGTGCAAAAAAAATTGAAAAGTACTTCGAAGTAAATACTTTACTTTCGCTTATACTGAGATGTCAAGTAATCATGTGCGCAGGGTTGCATGCGACTTGCTGCTTTACTTCGCCATAGAAATGAACATGTACATTTCTTATGCGAAGTAAATGCCAGGACAGCTGATTGCGGCACATTTTTCAAATTAAATACTGACACCGACCTCGAAGGTGTTAAATTGTTGGCATACCTTGAAGAATTAAAGGCGCGTGAATATAGTTGTCTCTCTCACACTTTACGACGTTGTAGCGAATTGGCTCCTAATGTGCAAGTAGTTACTGCATATCTCAGTATAGGCTTTAAAAGTATAAATATAATAATGAACTTGATTTGTATTATTTAAATTAGAATATAGATGGCAGAAAGGGTCATCCAAGCAACTTAGGCCCGAAGAGAGAAAATGTCATCGCAGCAATATCGATCCGCAATTGAACAGAATATACAAAGTGTCATCGAAGCAATTTCTCTCTATAAATATAAAAATAGGCAGGAGCTAATTACTAATTAGTAATTAGGAGGTTAAGCTTGTATTAAAAAAAGGAAAATGGAATTAACAAAATAAAAAATATTTGAAATTAATTCCCGGGCGTTCTTTTTCCTTAATTAAAAGAATAAACTAGCTGTAACAGAAGCAAATGGGCAGCCCTGTCGAGAGGCTTGTCCGGTCGGAACTTTACGAAGCGTTCTTACGAAAGACGAAACCATATATTACTATATGTGGCACTCTACAACAACTAAGTTGTTGAGTTGAAGTAGGCCCCCGTTGCATGCATTCTTATGGCAAAATCAAAAACGTAGCACGCCCCCGAGAAATTCCGGGTCCGGTCTAACAAAATCTTTTCAAATCTTGTAACATGTACCAAAATCTTTGGTATAACTCATATACATGTATAAGTGTTCGTCAAATATTTTTTGTTAAAACTCATTTTTTTCGACTAAAATATGGTTTTATATAATATCAAAAAATCTTTACGTGAAATTTTCCTTTTGTTCTTCAACAACGCTAAAGAAGAGCACTTATGCGTCGAATATGACCGAATGTTTGTTTACAAAACAGAACAGCTGATATGAACTTTTCAGTGATGTAGAAAAAATTCTAGCTCGATACCAAACGAATGGCTCAAGTACTTATAACAAATCATGCTAAAATGAACACAAAAACTACTTATTTTTCGAATTCCTCTCTTGAAAAGGGCACAGTATTGCATAATCTTTCATCAAAAACCTAAAAAGTTGTATACTAAAAAGAAAACATTAAAAAATTTCAACGCAAGAATTCTTAGTTACAAAATTGAGTGAGTACTCAAAACATTCTAGCATCACTAATTCGGTTGTTGTTGGGAGTGCCACATATAGTAATATATGGACGAAACGCAATTAATTAATTTGTTTGACGAGTCCCTGCTTTTATAGTTTCGCGAGCAGCAAAACATATGATCTAGAGCTAATTGAGGGTTGCAATGAATAAAAATTGAAAAAGTACAGTTCAGGGTGGCTTAGACTAAAAGTGTTACTACTAAAAACAATAGTATCATATATAACTATATATGTCACTCAGGAGCCGTTTCTATTTTGGCTCTTTTCAACACGGTCTTGGGTACCACCACGGTCTTGGGTACCCACCAAAATGAGCATTTTGCACTGAGGTACTCACCAAAAGTATTTCTCTCTCGCTCTTTTTTTGCCTGCCGAGTAACATCTCTTTCTAACTGGCGCGAAATGTCCCGCCCAAAATCAATGAGAGTGACATATTATATATAGTAATATATGAATAGTATAAAAGTACCATTGCTTCAGTCTCCCCCTCTGATGGCGAAGGCGTCAGGATGAGGCATCAGTATTTTGGTCTACTTGTTTCGGGGTCGTCCTCTCCGCCGTTGTCAGTTGTCTCAAGTATGGGGTAACTTCTGTTTCGAAGTTTTCGGACTGCACAATATTTCTGATGTCGTGCTGAACACGAGTGCAGCGCGGAAGGTCAGTTTCCGTTGATCTATATGCAAATATGGCCATAGCATATTTTTACCATAGCGTATTTCACGGAAATCTAGGAAATTTATATTGACCTGATTATAATTTTTTTCCCTATATTTCCGATGAACCAGCCGCTATAAGCTATCTCTTTTAATTCAAGTATATTCATTATTATCACTAGGGATCGGATTTTACATATTTAAAATATATTTTATTTTTTTGAATAATTTAAATATAAAATATGTTTAAATATCTTTACATATTTTTGAATATTTTCAAATATTTTTCAATATAAGCGCAGTAGGCGATAGTAAAATATATTTAACCAACCATTTTTAAGAATTTCAAACTTACAAAATCGCGCTCAATCCAAAAACAGATGTTTTGTTGAAAAAGTTCAAGTGTGGGCAATCACGCCATATTTCGGCCGTTTTGATTGGCTAGTGGGGCCTAGTGTGGGCAATCACGCCATGTTAGTGTGGGGAATCACGCCATCGCATTTCTATTAGAGTGGCAGCTATAGTACTATATGTCCCCATCGCGGCAGAGGCTTTTTCGACGTCGACAGTTAGACCTACAGTCCTACATGCTATATGCTTGATGCATATAGAACGCTTGATGTGTCTCGCTTCGCTTCTCGATTATAAATGGCATTTTGCTCTAATTGCGACCGCATTTTATACTTTTTCATCTCTCGCTCACAGGTTTTTCTGCGTGTGAAAAAATTTTCTCTTTTACGCTCATTCACACATGGGGCTAACACTTTGGGCACCTCTCATCAAGTACCAAAATTATTGGTTTTATAGCTTTTTCAAAATGACGCTCTTTCGGTTTTTGAAGTGTACAATGGCTAGGAATGGGTTAAATTTGGAATACGAATTAGAGGCTGCTTGAGGAAATTGCTTTCAATTAATTGTCTTGTCAATTACTGTGAGAACATTTGGAATGAAAAAAAAATAATCAGACATCCAAGGTGGCAGAATAGCAAAGTTTAACTTACACTTCATTAATTCGTTTTTAACATGAAACTTTCTACAACTTGTCTAGCCGGCTGCACAACCGAAATTTTATTACGACTTGATCGCTTTAGTACAATGGTCCCATTTTGATTAAATAAACATAACAATTTGGTTAGAAAATTTACAATAACATTAAAATACTAATCTTTTTCTTTTTAAATTTATTCTAAGCCATAATTCTCTTGATTCGAAGGATCCTCGAAGAAAAATGTTATAAATAGAAGGATGGGGCTTGATATTTTGGTGTCTTCCTAGCTAGATAGTTTTTTTATCAGCTCCTCGTCCTGCATGGACATTGCAGTTAATTTTTTTCCAATTTTTTCATGAATGTCCAGATATTTAGCCACACAGCGATCTATGCATATCATTTCACCTTTACCCAACTCCGATTCAATATAACGCGGTGGGATACATTTCTTGTGACATGCCTCAGTCATTCTGTTGTATAGATCGGCCATCATTTCAAGTTCCATTTCTTGCATCATTTTCAATTTTGCTTGGTCGGCCTCGCTTATTTGTTGCTTAGTATTCATGATAATATTTATTTGCTCTTATTTATTCTTAACTTTAATTCCTAAGCACTGAAACGACGATCTCCAACTGGTTCGTATTCTCCGGTGTTGGACTTTCGCATGCGTTCTCGAATTTGCATGTTCTCGTATCGACGCTTGTCAATTGATTGCTTTGACAGAACAAAAGCATAAACACCGGCAATTGTAATTATTGTCCACCCCACAGCAATTTTACCAAATTCACCTAAAGACATCTGCCAGATTCTATATATACATTCCTGTGAAACTTAATTCCTGCGAAATATTCGTTTTTGGAAAATAAAAATCTCCTATTTTGAATGACGGATTGAAAAAGTTCGAACTTCAAACTCAATAGTTTATTATATGTATATTTGACAGTTAAAATTATAAATACATATTTCTGAGAAAATCAAGGACTGCGAAATTACTATAATTCTTAAAATTTCAAATAAATAAATCAGCCCTTCAAATTTTTTTGTTAAGTTTGTAAATAAATAAGATTCCCTGAAGATTATGGAAAAATATCCATTGAAACGTTAAGAGTTACACTTTTATTTTCAATTTTTTTACAGAAAATAAATCTCATTTTTGACTCAAATTCTTAACTTAGAAATAGTCCTCATTTTAGGAGTTTTTTTTAATTTGAAATTCAAGGTGTATTTAACAAGGTGTAGGCAATACGGCAACAACTACAACTCGAACAAAAACAACATAGAATCGGCATTGTCAAACGAAACGCGAATGTCAAAATCGGCTTAGTAATAATTGAACAAAAAATTTGAAATTCAAAAATCGGCTTAGTTATAAGTGAACAAAAATTTGAAAAATGTAAACAAACAAATTTTGAGGAGTGTTTTTTTGAAATTCGAAATTCAGAATTAAAAGTAACGTCAATGAAAAATCGAAGCAAACACTAAAGTTTCGAAAAACTTTATTTGTCAAAAATGAATAAGAACAAGCATGAATATCTATTGCATACACCTTGCTTGAAATTTAAGACTTTCATTTTGGTTTTCATTTTTGACTCACATTGTGAGTCTCACAAAATGAAAGTTACTGTTTAATTTACATACCTTCTATAAAACGTCGAGTTTGTTTTAAGGGGGTCTTCTAGTTACGCGAATTGAAAAGTCGATTTTTTTTTCTTTAGATTTTTTGAATATAGAAGATATAAGGAATACGCCTGAAAAACACATTCCTTCCCGGGTATTCGAAGCCAGAAACATAGCCGCCTCCAGCCGTTTAATGCATTTCCGGGTAGCGCGTTTATCTTCAAACGCATTTTCCCGAAAATCACCATTTTTAAACTTTGTGGCAAGAGTTCTACCAGTAATTTTCATCGAATTTGACCTCTTTTTTCGCTTCTCCATAAAACTATGCTCTATAAATTTACGAGCACGATTTTTTAAAATTTTGTTTTGTTTCGTTTTTGTATCCTCCAACAGGTCAAAAAATGTGTTTGAAAATCCAACTTTTTACAAAAAACCGTATAATTTGAAATAT
Source organism: Chlorops oryzae (assembly GCA_020466095.1). NCBI lineage: Eukaryota > Metazoa > Arthropoda > Insecta > Diptera > Chloropidae > Chlorops > Chlorops oryzae. The sequence goes on from CM035808.1 coordinate 40,929,205, forward strand.
TTCGAAAATAAAAAAAAATTTACTCGGAGATTAATAACCAGAGTGAATAAATGCTTGTTTTTGCATACGTCATACTATTTTTGCATATTTTAGCAGTGGGAGCTACTTTTTATTATTTTTGCATATTTTAGTAGTGCGATGCTATATTCTTGCCAAAAACTATTTTTTGTGCATATTTCCCATATTTTTGGTTAATAGTACTATTTTAAAAGCCTTTTCCTACCTAATTTCCGAAAAAAAACCAACACTGTTGAGTTTTTCTGCTATTTTTATTTCTGCTTCACTGCTTTCCTTTGTCAATGACTCTTCTAAGCGCTGTGTCCAATGCTTGCCTATACGTTCGATCGCGTATTTACGTTGGAGTGTGCTTTCAAATTTGGCCCCCGTACCTTTTCAGACGTTGAACGTTCTTTTCCATTGTATAAAAACCTTTTATGAGAGAAGCGCCAACATTTTTTGTTTGAAAATGTAAAACAACATCTAGTCATATATTTTAATAAGTCCGCTGAATAAAAACTAAATTTTAACAGCATATTTTTCGGACTATTTTCTTTCTTTTTTCGAGCTTTTTATAGCGCTTATTTTTGGGTTTTTTCGGGCTTTTTTTACTCACTCTGTTAATAACCAACGTAAAACTGAAAATATGTAATTTTATTTTTATGTTTATCATTTCAGACAATGCTAGGGCTAGATGTCATACCACAAAGTTGACTCGGGCACTTTCGTCAGTATTAGTTTGACCACTTCTCAAACCATTGACCATTTTTCAAGTTTAAACATGTACAAAAAATAATGTAAAAAAATTTATTCAATTACCTTGTACAGTTTCCTTTTAATTCCTAAAAATAGGCTAAAAATCCGAGCGCGTAACTAGAAGACCCCCTTAATAGAAATGGAAAAAATACAGGCTCACATTTTGGGTTTCGTTAAATTCTCGAATGAAATACGAACGAGAGAACAAATTCTTCAAAACTATACCCCTGCCATCCAGTCTTAAATTTCAAACGGACACAAACACTCAAAACACTCATGCTACAGCCTACTTAGTTGCTCAAGTTAATATAAATTCCAAATTTCATTTAAAATGCAAGTTAGTATTTGTTTTCTAATTAAAAATAAAACTACTATAGAAAGAACAACATTGTAAGCTAAAAGTTTTAGTCCAGTTAACCTGGGGCCGGATAAGATGAAGTAAAATTCAATTCAAAAAGCAAGACTCTCAGCAAAATATAAATGTCAAGGTATGATAATTAATGACCTACCCACTAAACATTTTTTGAAACCTTCAAAATTTAAAGGTCGAAAATAAAGGGGGGAAACTTTAACTGCTCTATTGAAAAAATTCATTTTCCAAGCGTAATATCGAGGTAATTTAAATTATCCGTCTATCATAGTAAAGGGAAATAAATCACCTCAATTTGGGAGTGTAATTCATTTCCCCGGGAAAGGGAGAACAATCGCATACCCGATAGAGAAAAAAATTTTAGTATAAAAAGACTCAAATTTGATTCTTCTCTAATAAGTATTCTTTTAAAATTATTTTCGCAGTATAAAAGAAGTCAGAAATGATCTTAATTTTGAGTGTAAGAAAATTTCAATCGAAAAATAAATTTCAATTTCACTTTAAACATATACATGACGAAAATCCAGTAATTTTAATTTCTCAGACACGGTGTCAGTAAGTCTGTTCCCGTACTGCCCAGTTTTACCAAAAACTGTCCCCGTACTACACGATTGTGCAGATGAGAGAGATTTTGACAGAAGATTTTGCACAATTGCGTACTACGGGTACAATTTTCGGTAAAATTGGCCAGTTTTGGTCTGTTTTGTGCAGTGCGGGAAAGACCCAGTGAGAGAGCACATGACTAGGTAAAATACTTAAATGTTTTTTTCGAAGAAGTATCTCCTTTTTATATGTATTGTGCTTAGGGATATTTTTCAATTTTGAAGTATATTTTTAAATTCACGAGCCTAGACTAAAATTTTTTGTCAAATAATGGACTATTTCCCTTAAATTATATTTCGTATACATCATAGATTCACGAATCCCAAATTTTAACCAAAAAGGAGAGTTCATATGTGGATTGACTTTCAGATTGCTCTATTTTAACTCGCCCGTCTGAAAAATTTACCGAAGATTTCTGGACGGGACTGATACCTTTTCAAAAAAAAAAAAAAAAAATTAAATATTGTTAGTTACTCAAAATCTACAATTGGCCATAATCAATAGTCAAAATCAATTAAACTGTTACCACTGCGCGTAATTTTTAAATATGACTCTAAGTTTGCAAATTTGTTCTGTCTTTGGCTTACTCTTATCAACTCTTAAATACCTTCAGCGTTGTACACGATCAGTGCTATCTTTGATACAATCATTTATATATTGAATCAATAAACAAAACTGACCCAGTAGCATTTAAGCAGCGCGTCGAGACAAATCCGAAAAAAAAAATTGTACTTACTTGATTTGGTCAAAAAATAAAAACCAAAAAAGAAGACAAGTTTTCTTCCAGCGACAATAATAAAAAAGCTCAATCCCTTTGAGTTAAGTTTCTTTTTAGTTCCGCGATCTCCATTGCTCTCATCATTTTGGAATGCTGTTTGTAATTACGAATTAATTATAAATTACAGATAAATTTATTTCGTCACGCCGCATTATAATCGGCTATCGGAGAGTAGCCCCTCATTATGTATATTCTTAACTATTAGGAATGCATTTGCGTTGATTTTTGTGCTTGCTATAAGTAAAGAAATATTGACGGTACAGCCAGCTGTAGACAAACGTGCGTCTACGATTATAATTTACCTAAGCGATGAGTGTGTGCACATAAACAACCTATTGAAGCAAAGAGAACACTCAATAGATCTAAAATCGCTCTTAGACCCTTGAAGCACGTTTCAGTTACAGTCTCAGTTTCAGTTTCAGCTCGTTGATGAAATTAACCGCTAGTACCAGCACAAATGGAACTGTTTCGAATATTGCAAAGTTTAGCGCGTAAGGCATTCAGTGAGAAATATCTCTTAGCTACGAATATGACAATCGCTTTGGTTTTATGTTCTTTCGGTGATATTTTAGAGCAATATTTTGAAATCAAAATAAACAAAAACGATTTGGACGAATATGAAAATTCAAATAAAAATAAAAACGGAAATTTAAATATTGAGACCGTGGCAGTGAACTACGACTTCGTGCGCACGCGAAACATGGGCTTATCGGGCTGCTTGGTTGATGTTATCTGTCACTATTGGTATCAATTTCTCGAACGACACATGCCTGAACATACATTTCGTGCTGTTGTAAAAAAAATAATACTCGACCAATTGATTTGCACACCTATTTATATTGTAGCATTCTTCATTTCGATTGGGATTTTAGAAGACGAAAGTCCACAGCAGATATGGGGAGAACTAAAAACGAAAGCTTGGAATTTATATTTGGTGGAATGCATGATTTGGCCCGTAGCACAATTTATTAATTTTTATTGGTTACCAAACAGATATAGACTATTGTATGATAATATTTTTGCATTAGGATTCGATGTTTATACGTCGCGAGTGAAACATTTTGATGGCAGTGATGTTTACACATACGCAAGTAGTACTGAAATTATAGGCAAAATACTATTAAATAGAATAAATCAAAGTATTGTAAATTCTTATTGAACCTACTTTTTGTTTAATTAATAAATATAGAACGAATATGTTTGCTTAAAGTTACCATTTTTAACTCGTATATTTTTGTTTAATTCTTGCGATTTCGACGCCGCATAGACGCTGTACATTTAGGGCAGTACCATTTGCCTTTCGGAGGCTGTGTTATACCAACGCATGGGTAATGGAACCATTCATATGGACAAGCTTCGTTGTCACAGGCGACCATATCACCGTACGATACTTGATTACAAGTACAATATCTTGGCTCATTCGGATCATAAGACCATTCGCCGTCATTAGTTTGCTCAACGAAAAGTCCATTCTCGTTAAGACCCAGATTCGAATTTGGTGTTAATGCCGAATTGGAATTGATGGATGAAGCGGAACTAGCACGATTACTAGCTACAGCGTTTGAAGAAACAACATTAGTTAGTCCAAGCGTTGCAACACTGCCTACTACATTACTTATACCAGCAGCAGTACTAGGCAGCAGATTATCAACTGAGTCCACACTCAAGGAAGATGAAGATGAAGCAACAGACATTGCCGATGGATTTGCAGAACTAGTGCTTGCACCTGTGTTGTGTGAGTGGCTGGCATTTATTTTCCTTTATCAAGGTGCAAGAACGGAGAGAAAAAGAGAAAATTAATATTAGCCTTTCCGTAAGGTCAGCGAATGTTATGTTGTGTATTTCCCTCTTTTTCAGTTATTGCCTACATCCCACTTTGCGTCCCGTTTGCTACTGTTCCGATTAAATTTTTGGTTCCGAAAACCAAAAAATTTCTACGGAAATTTTGACATTCTTGGAAGATATATTGTGATGAAAACCTTTAACGAAAACAGCAGAAAACGGGCCTGAATCACGGTTGCCAGTTATTTAATGGAATATTTCGGTGAATGTCTCAAAATAAGGCCAATATTCCATAAAATTTAATTTTAAAATATTCTAAAAACATCTCATGAGGTCCCATAAAAATAACCCTGACAACTTTCCTGTCCTAAGACTCCACTAAAGATAATAAATTTCTGTATAACTCCGCGTAGATTCCGCTAAACTGGCAACGGTGGCTTGAGTAATATTATTATTTTGACTTACTTCTTTTGTTTCTTTTCGCTTGTTGACGTATTTTGCATTGTATTATGTGCTGCGACAGTAGCCGCATTTGCAATGTCGCGGCTTATCCAAAATTCGGTTGGGCCACCGCCAGCACCATGTATTGCCTCGTAACTAGCTTTCAAACTGGCTGTACGTCTCCCCTGCTGCATTTGTTGTGTCGCTACAATTGCCTGGCTTGCAGCTGCAGCAATTGCATTCGAGGCGGCTCCGCCAGCTCCTAGTTGCTGCAAATTATATGCTACTGCTGCTGCCGTGCTGGGCGCACCTACGGTTGAAGCCGGAGGATTCAATATGGTTGCATGTGTCCCGGTTATGCCCGTTTTAATCGGGCAAACCACTGCAACGTTAATTGGTGTATTCGCAGCAATAGTGTTTCCCAAGTTTGTACGTTTCTCTGGCACAGTTGCCACATTACTCATACTGTCACGGCGCTTTTCTACTTTTGGCGGACGATAGCGACTTTCTTTTGTTACGCTTGCTGGCATTGCTGGCAAACTAACATTGCCCAAGCCCACGCCACTGTTTCCACCTGAAACACTATTGCCACCAGTCATAGCTCCTACGGAGCCAAAATAACGATTTTCTTTCTGATTCACCCCAATAACATTAAGCAAAGCCGTAGCAGCACTTGAACCACTATCCATTTCAAGTGACCGCTTCTCCAAAATTTCAGTTATGCCATTGTTATCGGCCTCCAGTTCGCATTTGAACTTAAAAAGCTCGGAATCAAGCCTTCGCAGGTAACGCTCAACGAGCTCATGGATTTGTGTCGCTATGGCCACTTTCTCGTCAGCATCCTCTAGAACTTTGTAATACTCTTTCCGTAACACTTGGAACTCTACTTCAGTTGCTTCATTTTGAAGTTCACCGCGTTTGCACTGTTGGAAGAAAATGCGAGTTTTCTTTTCCAGAGAGTCCATTGAATCTACGAACGAAATACATAATTATCATCAAACTTATTTGAATATTTTTCTTTGGATTTATGTAGTACGCTAAAAATCAGACTTCGAAGATAATATATAACAGTGAGCCTCCACATGCGATGGTTCATCGCAGCTCACGCGTAATTGGAATTCCCGCTTGAGATTTTTTAGCGTGGGAAAATTTCGGTATGCGATGAGCATTTTACGATGGCATTCGGCGAGAAAATTCACTGCATAGAAGCGCTAAAACATTGAAAGGGATGCAAGATTTGTTAAATCAAGAGCAAAATAGAAAAAACCCGACATCCTGGGTAAATCCGTTCTTGCAGAAAAGAGAACAACATAAAAAAAACTCAAAAGTGACAACCCATCGCAAGCGATAGATGGCATGCGATATCGCTATGAGCGGTTTCCATTTGTGATCTATCGCATACTTTCGATTGCATGCTATGAACCATCGCACGTCGAGACCTTAAGTAATGGAATCAAGGTAAATGATGATATACCTATAAATTTATATTTTTGATTGTTTGATCTGCAATCTCTTTCTATGGCAATCAAACTTCGCGCATTAAAAGATATATAAGAACTATAAAAAATTAAACTTTTTTGATCGCACGTAGATATATTATCAATTTCTCTCTTGGTTTATTCAGCAATGCGCCTGCATGGGCACGAAATTGGCACGAAACTGGCACAAAATTGGAAAGAAATTGATTTGCATATTCAATTCCTTTGATCGTTCGTTTCTTTTACAACGTTCGTTCGTTCGTAAGATTTTATATCGCATTTTCAGCAAGAACAATTGAACAATTGGTATGTAAAAAATATACTCACTTTGAACTGTTAAGTCCAGTTCCCGCATTTCTGTAAAACGATCTCGCAACTCCTGCGGCAAATGTTCAATCACTATAAAAAAGTAGAATTTTTAAATGTTTCAAAAGTTTTAATTTCATTAAAGGTTTACTTTCAAGGTAGTCCTCAAGGTACAACATTTTTACACGAATTTAAAGCAAGACGCAAAAAACCCACCGTCAGCTGTTCTTTATTACTGCAATAGGGATGGGTGTTCTTTCGACAATCGATTGCTGGAAAATCGAATAGTTATCTATTTTTAGCCCCCAAATGTCTGCTTTTCCACTAGGTCAATGCACCCGTTTACACATACTGTCAACATCGTTCAACAAAGTGCAGTTCGTCGGATTTAGCTAAATCATTCAAAGCTAAATCACAACTGTTCATCCAATCTCAACATTAAAGAGGATTTTTGCCAAAAATTAGAAGTTCAAATCCAAAAACATTACATTAGTAGTGTAAAATTCCTTGAAACTGCCTTAAAAGCGGTGTGGGTTAAAATTAACCCGGGGAATGTAAAAAAAAAAAACTAGTCCAATCTGTTCCAACCCGACTAAAATCCGTTATTTAACAAAAAGGATATCCGACTTCATTTTAAAATAACAAATTTTGGGGAATTATTTTAGTTATCTGGCTTTAAAGCAAGGTGGGCCATTTTGAGTGACGCATGAAGTTAGCGCGAATATTTTTATTTTTGTTATAACTTCCAAGTTTTTTGTTTGAAATGAATAAAGTTAAGTGTTTTATGTTCAAATTGAATAAATTTGTTATGTTTCTCAAACAATTTTGTTGTAACAGTTATATTTTTCAAGATATAGGCGATTAAATGAAGATTTAACAGGTGGGCCATTTTGAGTGGTAGTCACTATAGGCATATACCCAAATAGAGCAAACTAGATTGATACCACTAGTACTAACTTTAACGAACACCTCATAATTGATACCCGCGTTCAGGTCTTTAGAGAGGAATTTAAGACTTTTCCGGCACGTGTCCGCGATATATGAAATTAGATATGATACGCAATAGTACAAGGTAGATCTAGCTTGAATAGATTACGCTAACATTTAAGCAAGTATGGAGTCACACTCAAATACTATCAACAATAAAGTATTGAATACCAAAATCCAATGAAAAATCTGCTATGAAGAAAAAATCTGTTATACAATATCTCTTGTATTAGGGCCTATAGCCTCAGAAGCTAGCGCCTCCTATTTTATAAAGATTGCGTCTTAATTTATTAAGACCACTAAGCAACGTTATCGAGCGTGTATTCATCTAAAAGGAGAATAGCGCTGGGGACGCAGTAGTTACCGTGCTGGTGGCATTGGTCAACAGCTTCTTTCCAATAATATCGCAAAGATATGTAGCTATGATTGACATAAAAGACAATCTTGAAAAAATCGCTAAACTTCGCTCAGCATAATCAACTCAAAATATTTTTCTCATCAAAATGGGTGTTGCAAATCGAAAGGGCTTGGTTCATTGTTGTAAATAGAGCCAGAATTTTCAAAGGCCAGGATAAACATCGAACGCTACTTCATCTTGGTACGTTACGACAGATCGAACATGATAGTATTATAAATAAATAGTGGGACTCATGCAGCTTCGCAAATTGTGGGAAATGAGAAATTTGTCACACAACTGTCAAAATTTATATGAAAATTTACGATGGGAAAAGTAGCGAAGACATTTGCGAAGCTGCATGAGTACCACTAATGTGTTCCAATAAGTTTTCCTATATCTACACTTTGCAATTCCTATATCTACACAATACAATTTAAAATTGGGTACTTTCAATTCAATTAATATTATATATTATGAATTAATTACAAAATAATTTGTTAATTTCTCGGTATCATGTGTTAATAGAACACTACCAATTAAAAATTGAGTAGTATGCGGCGTCCAATAAGAACGTATGTAACACAACACAATTGGCTAATTTAGGCTAGGCGCCAACTATTCAATTTTCAGTTGGCCAATTTTAAGTTGTGTGTTTGTGGCACACAGAATTATATGAGAGCGCGCCGACATTCCAATTTTTAGTTGACCGAATAAAAAATTTGTTTTTTGCCACAAATTTTAAATTGGCCAATTGTGTTGTGTTACATACGTTCTTATGGGGCGCCGCAAACTATTACTAAACATGAATTTTTAGTTGGTAGTGTTCCATAAAGACATGGTACCGAATAAGTAATAAATTATTAAGTAATTAATTAATAATAAATTAATTTAATTGAAAGTACCCAATTTTAAATTGCATAGTCGGCGTGCAAGAGCACTTTTCCAACTAAAAATTGGCCAACTAAAAATTGAGTAGTCGGCGCCTAGCCTTAAAGTTTGTGGCAAAACACAAATTTTTTATTGGGACCATATATTATATAACTATATATGTCACTCAGGAGCCGTTTCTATTTTAACTCTATTCACCACGGTCTTGGGTACCCACCAAAATGAGCATTTTGCACTGAGGTACTCACCAAAAGTATTTATCTCTCGCTCCTTTTTTGCCTGCCGAGTAACATCTCTTTCTAACTGGCGCGAAATGTCCCGCCCAAAATCTATGAGAGTGACATATATAGTAATATATGATTGGGACAAATAAAAATTGAATTGTCGGCGCGCTCTCATATAGTTCTGTGTGCAACAAACACACAACTTAAAATTGGCCAGCTGAAAATGGAAAATATTTTGAAATATTTATTTTTCAATTAAAAAATTTTTGTACTGAAAAATTCTATACACACGTTTCATACAAACCCCAGTGACCAAAAACTCAAGTTAGCGTTTGGATCAACGCATTAAAATTGCTTATTTAGCGTAATGGTTAAGACGCAGACTTACCAGCCCAGATATCAGCGGTTCGAGGTTCGGCCGAGGCGAGAAAATTAAAAAAGGAGTAAACAAATATTTAATAAAACAAAAAAGCAAAAAAAAAAATCCAAAAAGCAAAATAACAAAAAAACAAGTAAAGAAGTTTACATCGGCTAAGCCGATTGCACACATACCTTTTCCTCAGCCTAAAATATGTTAAAACATTACCTTAACGAAAATTCCTGCCGTTTTCGTTGTTCTAGCTTGGATATCTATTTGTACCTTATCTGTACTTCGATTTAGCTTCTAAAACTCGAGATTATTATTAAGCAAAAAAATTTCGCGAATGGTGGTCTTGATCAATTTTTAACCTTTAGAGGACATTTTGTTTAGCTGCGAAATACTCAATTCAAAATAGTGAAAATCAAAATTTCGCGAATTTCGCGGATGGTGGTCTTGATCACATTTTAACCCTTAGAGGAAATTTAGTTTAGCTGCGAAATACTCACTTCAAAATAGTGAAAATCAAATTTTCGCGAATTTCGCGGATGGTGGTCTTGATCAAATTTTAACCCTTAGAGGACATTTTGTTTAGCTGTGAAATACTCAATTCAAAATAGTGAAAATCAGGTTTTCGCGAATTTCGCGGATGGTGGTCTTGATCAAATTTTAACCCTTAGAGGACATTTGGTTTAACTGCGAAATACTCAATTCAAAAAAGTGAAAATCAAATTTTCGCGAATTTCGCGGATGGTGGTCTTGATCAAATTTTAACCCTTAGAGGAAATTTAGTTTAGCTGCGAAATACTCACTTCAAAATAGTGAAAATCAAATTTTTGCGAATTTCGCGGATGGTGGTCTTGATCAAATTTTAACCCTTAGAGGACATTTTGTTTAGCTGCGAAATACTCAATTAAAAATAGTGAAAATCAGGTTTTCGCGAATTTCGCGGATGGTGGTCTTGATCAAATTTTAACCCTTAGAGGACATTTTGTTTAACTGCGAAATACTCAATTCAAACTAGTGAAAATCAAATTTTCGCGAATTTTGCGGATGGTGGTCTTGATCAAATTTTAACCCTTAGAGGAAATTTAGTTTAGCTGCGAAATACTCACTTCAAAATAGTGAAAATCAAATTTTGCGAATTTCAAGAATGGTGGTCATGGTCAAATTTTAACCCTTAGCGGTCATTTCGTTTAGCTGCGAAATACTCAATTCAAAATAGTGAAAATCAAATTTTCGCGAATTTGCAGGATGGTGGTCTTGATCAAATTTTAACCCTTAGAGGACATTTTGTTTAGCTGCGAAATACTCAATTCAAAATAGTGAAAATCAATTTTTGCGAATTTCGCGAAATGTGGTCATGGTCAAAATTTATCCATAATGGACGGCTTTATTTGGCGGCAAAATACACAATCAGAAGAAGCAAAAAAATAATTTTTGTATTCAGATATGAGAATAAGAGAAAGAGTGTTTTTTTCTATTGTGTAGGATGATGACCATAGTTATAGCGATGTCGCAATTTTTTTTCAGCGAAAGCTTAAGTCTACATAGTAGCTATACACTCACCAAATTTCAATAAGCTGGGATGTATAGTAAAAAAGTTATCCAGGAAAAACGTTAAAAATCGTGATTTTTGAAACTTCTGAACCACTTCCCACGACCCAAGAAGGGACTACGAAAAAAATTTGTATGCAGTTTTTTGGACATTTACCTGGTTGAAGTCCATGCCAAATTTCAATATGATATCTTTCATGGCTTAGAAGTAAATTACGAAAAACTAAAGTGTGACCGACAGACAGACAGACAGACAGACAGACAGACAACAGACAGAAGACATGGCTAGATCGATTCCTCTTGTCACCCTGATCAAGAATATATATATATGTCTATATCTACCGCGACTCCTTTGGTATGTTACATACACCGTGCCAAACTTAATATACCCTTTCCTTCGGAAAAGGTATAATAAAACAAATAAAATTTTATTTCCATTAAATTTACAAAAATACAAGTTGACCAAAAATCGACCCAACTATGTATATATACTCCCCGGTCTAGTCTTCATGTGCAAAAACTGTGACTGGTTATTTTCCAATGACAGCATAATGTTAAATGTGTCATTTCGTTCCATGCAAAAGTAAATTAAGTGGGACCAGTCATAGTGACTTTTGGTCTACTCCGGGGAGTAGTACCCGGAGTAGTCCCACTTACTGCAGGGTTCAATCTCGATTCCTTATAATAGTGGTATTCAAGCAGGCTCGGAAATAGCTAGGTGCAAATTTTGCGCGCTGATATTTTGAACTATTGCTTGAACGACCCTTATGCAAAGCGTGTGTAAAAATTTTGCGAAAACAGCTGGTTTCAATAGTGGTATTCAAGCAACAGTGCAAACGCAGTGTGCAATATTTGCACTTGTCAATTTGCGTACAAAAAAAGCAGTGCAAATATTGCACACTGCGATTTGCACTGTTGCTTGAATACCACTTATGTTTGCTTTGGTGAAAGAAGGAGAAGCGAATATCGCGCATATTTTGCGCATCACAGCAGGCGTGCAAAATTTGCGAGGCTGTGGAAACTATTTTTCATACAAAACAATTTCCGAGCACGCGAAATTTCCGAGGGCGCAAATTTTGCGTAACTGCTTGAATACCACTAATGATTTTGTATAAAGTTCATTACTGTTTGTACTGGCGCTACCATAACAGATATGTTCACGAATATAACGGAGATGTTGCTCTTCACATAAGGGCCGATAGTCGTATCGTGTTTTCGATCGCCTCAACAAACAGAGTGCTGCCGATGGTAAATGGCGTGGCATCGAGGACGAATTATATGTATAGGCACGACAAAAGCGAACCGAAGATTATGCCTCCTATTTCATTTTTTAAAATGATTATAATTAAAACACTGTTTTAGTTTAAATAATAAAAAAATTGAAAAATATATTTTTAAAAACCGAAAACAAGACAATTTCAGAAACGCTAAGAAAATGTGGAAGAATGGATTTCTTAAAGAAAAGTAGAACAAGAAAATGTTACTGCGACTGGGCTATAAATTTAATTGGCGACAAGTCAAAAATATGTGGAATTGATTCTACCTTGTCGTTTCCGTTCTTCGATTACTTGCTTATAGCGACGCAGTGTTGCTAATATTCATTCAAGGCATATTCCACTGCCCTCCCCAGATGACCAAACATACTTGACAATCATGTCAAGCATCTTGCTAAAATCACACATAATATCCGGATAAGTTGGCTGCTGTTGGTGTTGTGCATTCAAATTCTGATGTTGCTGAAGTTGAGCTTGATTGTTGAGTTGCTTCTGTTGCTGTTGTTGTGGTTGATATTGTTGTGTTTGCTGTTGTTGTGGATGCTGTTGTTGTGGTTGCTGTTGTTGTGGTTGATATTGTTGTGTTTGCTGTTGTTGTGATTGATATTGTTGTGTTTGCTGTTGTTGTGGTTGCTGTTGTTGTAATTGATATTGTTGTGTTTGCTGTTGTTGTGGTTGATATTGTTGTGTTTGCTGTTGTTGTGGTTGCTGTTGTTGTAATTGATATTGTTGTGGTTTTTGTTTTGATAAATTCTTTTTAAATTGTTGTGGTAGCTGTCGTTGTTGTTTTTTTTGCTGGTGCTGTTGCCTTAGTTGTGATAGCAAGCTTTGATGCTGCTGCTGTAGTCGCCATTGTTGCTGGTTGTGTTGTTGTCCGTGATCTGTGGACAATGGATTTATCATTGTTGAATCACCAGAAAACAATGTAAAAGTACTGGTGTTAATACTGTTATTATTGCCCCTATAAATCCAAGTTGTCGAAAGAGCTGCATCAGTACGATCACGGCTGTGACTAATTCTGTAATTCGTATTGGAATAACGACCATGACCGCCAGCACGCTCCGGCCAATTGCGGCTTCTGTTCTGCTGCATAAATAGCACCAAGCGAATTACAACTTTTTGTACAGCATGCATTATATCTGCAAGTTTCTCCCAAGAAGGCGTTGCATTTTCCAGGGATGGATTAATACTAGCAAGCTTGCGCAAATAGTTCTGTAGTCCATTCAAATTCGCGGGATCCCCAGTACGTTTCAAGGCAATTTCAAACTCCAGTATGGATTGGGCAAACGACGATCGAACTTGCAATTCATCAATAATACTCTGCATGTGTGATTTGTGCATCGTATCGCCATACAACAGCAATGACCACTGATCGGAGGCGATACGCAATCCTGCCTCGGTGGCGATTTTCACGATCTGTGCATCGTGCTCTCGGCGCAATGCAGCGTAAGTGTGAAACTCCTTCTTCAATTCCATCAGCGACGAATCGGCTTCACGTTCTGAAATATTGAAGCAGCTTGCACGATAGAGCAGCTGCACAACATGACCAATGCCTGTCTTCGATGCTTGCGGAAAGTGTTTTTCTAAGCGTTGAACGATGTTCCCGACGATCGTTTTACGGGATAATGGCCCACCGCATCTCAGCGACAAGAATACCAATTTCAGTACTTCATCCTGCATTGCAGGACCAAGGAATTGACAGCCCCTCGAACGAATAGAAGTCCATAAATTGGATTTTAGCTGGTGCGGATTCTGATGTTGTAGAATCAATTCAACTACCGCGCGCTCGCCAAGTGATCGTGCAGAGCATAAGGCACGTATACGACTTGCCGATTCCATCAACTGACAATTCATCAAGATGCCGAGCTCGCGTTGCATCTGATGGGCCAATGGGCTGCCAAAATTACTAACAAATGAATTTAGATGGAGTGCCAAATTCTCAATGCACTCCTTCGTAATGCTATAAAAATGAAAATCCTCCGCACTGAGCTCACATACGCCCAGTGGTGTCTGTGTAAGCACCGAAACTACACCATTTTCTCCGCCAAAAGACTGCCTGCCAACCTTGTTTACGAAATTGTATTCTGTTCCATTGCCGACCAACTGAGCCAAGGCTCTATTTACCGGAAAGTTCACAGCATCGGTGGTCATCGGTATCTGGAAAGAAAAGGCATGAATACCAACTGTGTTGTAAAAACCACGGGATTTTTTGAAGAATTAGTACATTTAAAGCTTTAATTCAAAATTAAATAGAACAAATAAAGTGGCTAAGTTACTCATTCATTGATATGAAAGTTTAACTTCCCGTTTACTATATGTAAAAAAAAATCAAATGTAGAATTCGACCAAAAAATTAAAAACATCTCCTTTTTTACTATAAGAAACAATACTTTTTGTTTTTTTTTTTAATTAATCGCTACACATTATAAGCATTCAGAAATTCTAAATTTCATTTTTAGCAAATTTTTAAAAGCTCATAACTAGGGCAACCAAAAATATGATTTGGCATATCTTTTTCTCGTTATTTGTTTTGGAAACGGAAAACAGAGTTGAGCTAAGATTTTGAAAATCTATCATTTGAGCAGTACATATTTGTAAATTTTGGCATAAGTTAGGCCGAAATGGCATATGTTATGATTTGGCATATTTTTAATGTTTTTTTTTTTCTCCAAACGATTTAGTAGGCAATTGAAATTATATTTTGAACTTCTTAAAGCAGTATTTTAAACGGCTCCCTGAAAAATGACCCAATGCAAAATGGCCCCAAACTGAAAATGCAAAAAGACCCCAAAATGTTGAATTGAAAACAACAACACGAATTTTAGGGCGACTTTTCTTTTTTTGGCCTTTTTTCTCTTATTTTTTTGAGGTTATTTTGCATTATTCAAAAGTTATGTGACATTTGGGGCCTTTTTTTCATTTTCATTTTTGGATTTGGGGTAATTTTTCATAATGCAAAATTACCCCAATTTTAGGGCCTTTTTTCATTTTTCAAAGTGGGGCAATAATGCATTAGGGGCTGTCCATTAATTACGTAAGGGCGATTTTGACCATATTTGACCCCCCCCCTCCCCCACGTAAGCATACATTAGTATAAATCAGACACTCTTTATAAGCAGGCGTAAGATTTTTCGAACCCCCTCCCCCCCTTTTATGCTTACGTAATTAATGGACAGCCCCTTATGCAAAATTTATTTAATTTTTAATTTTTAAAATTCCATAACGGCCATTTTATTTTCTAGTTTACGTCCATTTTTCATTTCGATTAAAACACCTGTTTTTGTTTTTGGGACCTTTTATCATTTTATTTTGGGGCCAAATTTCATTTTTGATTTGGGGCCTTTTTCATTTTCAGTTTTGGGCCATTTTGCATTCGGGGCCATTTTTCAGGGAGCCATTCTAAACAAGTAGGCATGCAAAAATATTTCAAATTTTATAGACCGTGTTGGATTTCTAATCATTAGGGGTATTCACAAAGGCGTCGGAAAGTAGGAAAGTCGGAAAATCGGAAAATTTTAAATGCTTAAAAAGTTGTGCAAAATACAAAAAAAGTTTAAAAAGTTTTTAAGAAGTCGCATTTTTCCGATTTTCCGACTTTCCAACGTTTTTAACACGCCTTTGTGAATACCCCTATTAATTGGAATTTAGTCCTATTGCTGCTTAATAGCTTGTATAGACACATCAAATGCTTGTCAGGCATGTGAGAGTGTGTAAGTGAAAAAGGCACACGTATACGTTGTGTGAACAGAATTCACTAATACGCGCTCACATGCTTGACAAGCATTTGATGTGTCTATACAGCGCATAAGGGTTCAACGCTGTTAAAGTAATAGCATTGACAGACATATGGTGTAAAGTCTATAGACTTCATACTACAATGAAAAAAGTCTATGTTGGGGTGACACACTATAATTGATTGTGGATTTCTATACAGGTGTGTGATTGGATTCCCGGGAATTTATTTCCCCGGGAAATTGAAATAAATACTCGGGAATTTAAATATGTTCGAAATTTTTTAATTCGAAAATTTTATCGTATAGCCGCTCTTTTGTTTTTGACAATGTCATTTCTTTCAAAATTGCCTCACATTCTTCAAAATATTGGAGTAACGAAATTCCCTTTCCCCAAAATTTGGGGAAAGGGAATCCAATCACATGCCCGATAGTGGACTTCCTTAAAACAGCTGATAACTGAAAATTAAAACAACAACAAAAACAATAAAAACATTTTGGTAGCATTTAGCCTCGATTTTATCTCAAAAGAGTCTATGGAAATATCGTTTGTTTGTTATATAAATCTATACGATGGAATTAATTTCATGCATTTCGCATAAATTACTTGAAACTAGAAATTTAAACATCTGGTTTCCGATAAAATAATCGATTATTCGTTTAATTTTGTGCAGCGTTACCATATCAATCTAAGAAGTCCACAATAAATCCTCCCTTTCAATGTAGTGTGAAGTCTATAAAAAGTCTATGTTGGCTAAGGTAGACTTTTGAGAAATACCTATGTGTGTCACCTAGACTTCACACCATCATGGTGTAAAATACCTATGTCTGTCAGTGCTATTGAAATTGAAAGGAAGTAACGAGCTCATTCTTTTGAAGAAAGGAAATCAGAGTTGAAATTTCGATGACTGATCGACAGAAATATAGAAAATGTATGACTTAAATGCAACCCTGTGAGTCCAATTACTTGTAATTAGCGTATGCGTTCAAGTAGCAAAAGTAAGCCAAAGTACTTCTTTGTTTTTTCTACATGTGTTTGGTATAGGAAATTTACTTGCTGCTTAATGGAATCTACGCAGATATACCGGAAGTAAATTTCCTATACTAAACACATGCAAAAAAAAAACGAAGAAGTACTTTGAGTTACTTCTGATACTGCAACGAATACGCAGATTAAAAGCAATCGAATATGTAGGGTTGCATTTAAATCATACATTTTCTATATTTCTGTCGACCTGTCATCGCAATTTCAACTCTGATTTCCTTTCTTCATAAGTCCTGTTCCATACTAGGCGACAGTCGCCGGAGACACATTTTGTTTTGAAGAAGAGAGAGGGCCGGGGAAGAGAGAGGGGTGCTGTTCTCTCTCTTCTCCGACCGTCCCTCACCATCAAAACAAAATGTGTCTCCGGCGACTGTCGCCTAGTATGGAACAGGACTAAGAACGAGCTCTATACTTCCTGCATATCTGCGTAGAGCCCATTAGAGCGTACCCAGCAGGAAATGAATACGAAGAGTCACTAACACATATAAGTCAAAAGAGGCATCAACTAACACATTCACATTCTAGTGATCAACATTTTTTTGCGTACTCATAAGAAACCGAGTACTCACAAAAGTTTGTATGGGAAGCTACCAGGTACTGAGTTCTTCACTCCAAACTGCCTAAAATTTTACATAGCTATTGTGAATGTGCGCTTGGTGTTTGAAAAGAATATTGTTGGGACAATTACATCATTTTTTGGAGAAAATTTTTAAAAATTTGTTTGATTTAACATAGCTGTTAGTGTGTTGTGATTTCTTTATAAAATTTGGTATTCTAAATATTATTATTTGAGAAATAGGGATTATAATATTCATCGACATGATGTGCCTTACCATTGTGATATTTTTATTCTAAGCCAATTTTATAAATAAAAATTTATGAAAATAAAAACACTGCATTTTATTTTATGAACAGGATTTTCACCATAGAAATCATCGATGGTTTTACGTTAACACTAATATGATACTAACGCTTATATTAGCCGTATTTATACGGCGCATAAAACTGTTACAATTACGAAAACACTAACGCATAATGTGATATTAGTAAGAAAGAGAGGAAGCTATGCGCATTTGCTTGCGACTGAAAGGGATGTATGGCTCATGCACACAAAATCTTTCCGTTGAAAATCTATACACGTCCATAAGGCTCTAACGAAAAGTATAAGCGTTTTTTTAACTGTTATATACGGCATATATAACGCTTAGGTTTCTTGCTGGGTAGAGCCCTTTACGGACTATTGAATTTAACTGATTTTAGCATTTATCTTTAAATGCAGAAATAAAATCATGAGTTTAGCTGTTTCATATTGCAACACTTTCCTTTTTGGTGCTAAATTTAGATTTTTAATAGTGTAATAGCTTTAGCTGAAGCTGAATAATAAAATTTGAAGTTGCCATATGTGCTAGCATATAGAGTATGCAAAAGGGATATTCGGACAAACTCCTTTTTAACCATTTAATATATAAATCCCAAGATTTTTTGAGATATTTTAAGTTTTTTTTTTGTTTTTAAGCATTTATTTAACTTGGTTTAAAACAAAACAAAAAATTTATCCTATATGAAACTTAAAAATTTCATTAATTTTTCATTTTCTAAAACAAAATTTATATTCGGCAGACCTAGGGGTAGTGAACTAAATTTTCAGCCCCACTAGTTCTTTAATGAGTGAAACTTTAATATATTCAGTTCCACTAATTCGTAGTGAATTTTAATTCTCTTCCACTATTTTCAGTAGTAAAATAGTGAATGTAAGAAAATTTACACTAAATTCTCTGTAGTGGAAGTGAAAATGTTTCTGACTTAAGCTTTTACTAGTGGCTGTAAGAATATCCCCACTAAATTAAAAAAAAAAAATTTTTTTATTTTTTCCAAATCAAATTTTGTTGTTGAAAAATTAGTGGCTAACAAAATATCTCCACTAAATAAGAAAAAAATATATTTTGAATATATTAAACACACATTCAATCACGAGTTTGAAAAAGAATAAAACTGGCAACGGGCATGCCAGAATACACTGGCACTATGACAATCATTCACACATGGCTGGCAGGAAATGTTGAATATTCGATGTGCTGCTGGTGTTTCTGCTGGCACCTTTAAATGATATGCAGATAGATTGTATTTTATAATATTTATTCAAAGTACAAAATTAATTCAAATTATTAGCCTTCATTAAAACTAATCTTTCAAAATTTTTATCGCTCAAAACTTACTGAAAATAATTTAGTGGAACAGTTTGATTTTCCACTAGTTATTTAAATTTTGAGTGGAAAAAAATGTTTAAGCACTAATTTTATTTTAATGGAAATTTTTCAACTTCACTACCACTAGGCTTGTAGTTGAAATTTTGTTTCACTACCACTAAAAATAATAGTGGAACTGACACGTCGGGTTTCTTGCACTCAAATTTTTTTTTATTAAAACCCACTAGCTCCACTACCACTAGATTGGGATTTAGTTAAAAATGTGAATCACTAAAAATTTAGTGCACTACCCCCAGGTCTGATATTCGGACATCGTGTACGTATAAGTAGTGTGTTTTCTACCATTTTTCGCACATTTGTACGGGGTATTAGTCCTGAGAGCATCTATAATAGAGATGCATATTGTGCTCTTACGTTTTTGTAATTACAGTACACTCGGGATAACGTCAACTAATTAAAACCGCGTTTACCAGATTGTTGACGTTTATGATTGTCCTAATTTTAGATCAAATCATAGTCGGGACTATAGATTTACACGATTTTTTAGTATAAACTAAAACAAACCAATAATCTCATTTAAACAAATATTTATGTATTTGTAAAACTTGAAAAAATATTTTATATGAGTTTTTTACAGCTCATTTTATACGCGCAACATCAAAAATTTCGAAACAAAACTGAACAAAGAGAGCAAAAACTACATTGTTCGCACAAAAGGAGGTTCCCGAAATTCTGAGAATTCGTATTCTATACGTAATTCCAGCTACAATTTTCTATTACGCAGAGTTTACCTTTTAACTTTTAACTAATTTTCTGTTGGAATGTAATTAATTTTCTGACTTAAGCTTTGGATCTTAGTGAGCTGGTAAGAATTATCCCCATGTCTAGAATTACAAAATGACTTATTTTTAAAAAATAAGCAGAACTTACCAAAAAGGATTTTTCAAGGATATCTCAAGGAAACTTTGTAACAGGAACCTAAAAATCGGTTCCTAGAGTGTTTTTTGGTGTGAACTATCGAAAAATTTAAGAAATCTGTAAAACCAATTTCTGGGGTCCGCAGTCGGAAATACCCTTTTCAAATGATGTTTTTAACACCTCCCTGTATTTTTTATGAAAAGCTCATTGGTATTATATTTTTTTGTTTCGTGGGGAACAGCTATATTCTGTAGATTCGATTGACACGAAAAAATTTTTGGTTGTGCTTTTACACACAGAAAAATATGACCACATAAAATGAATAAGATCCCCTTATTGAGCAATTTTATAGAGAAATCTTCTTAAACTATATGAACGATGTGCTTTTTCCATAGAGAAAACTCTTTGAATGCATAGAGAAAATCTTATTGAAACATTTTAATAGATATCCTCATATATTTGATGTGAATATCTCATTATTTCTGTTGAAGAATATGGAAAACTTCTTGATATAGTCAAATAATAAGGTGAGCATATCAATCAAACTATGTGACATTCTTTTAAAAGTGACCTTTTGATAAGTTATCCTTATCGCTTTAAGAAGAAGCCTTTTTAATATAAAACGCAAGACTTATTGATTAAAAAAAGTATGTGAATTCCGTATTCATTCCAGAGTTTAAAAAAACAGACCAGTTTTTTGCACTTACATTGATATAATCAATCTAGCAAGCTGAAATCATATCTCGCGATGGCGTAGTTGAAGTGTGCTAGACTTGTAATCTGGAAGGTCCGAGTTCTCGAACCCCGCCGCAGGCCAAAGAAGTTGTGTAAAAATTGAGGATAAAACAGGCAAGTAAATTTCGAAGGGAAAAATACGGGGAGCAGAAAGTAAGTTGGACACGAACCAATAAAAATAAGTTGGTTTCGTCGGGCCTTCCTCCGAAACGTCACGCATAAGCTCTTTCAAGAAATTCCTATAGAATCTTTTTTTTAAATTTTTAAGCATAAAAACTTTGGTAAAATCTTTTATTTCTCAGTTTTTCAAATAATATAAATGTTAAATTATCTACTTTTCCAAAAAAAAAAAAAAAAAAAAAAAAAAAAAAAACGACGCTCGCTGGAGCAGGGATTGAACCCGCCGACCTGGTTTTTTACAAGAATTCATATCAAAATGATAAGTTATCTTGACTTTTCGTTCAATTTTTCGTTAAAATAAACAATAAGTTTTTCTCTATGGTTTCAATAAGACAATCTTCTTGGATAAAAACCATAGAGAAATCTTATTGTTTTTCTTCCATTTTATGTGGTATTGTTTTCTCTGTGATAGTCTTTTAGTAATCGGGATTTTCCCTTTATTTCTGTTCAAAAAAATGAAAGTCAGAATATGTCGATTATTTTTGTCGAAGGGGCTCGTTCAAGGTGTATTTAATAAGGTGATAGCAGTTCTACAACAATTACAACTCGACAAAAACAACAGGGAGGTTTTTGTTGTGGCCAGTACGACCAAATGTCAAATATGTTGTTGTGAGTACAGAAATGTCAATATCAACTAATGTAAACAAAAACTGATTTGTAAACAAACAACATACAGTGACATTGAAATCGGGGTTTTACAAATAAAATCAACAAAAAAACGGAATATAATAAAATAAGAAGAAGACATATATGTATGTGTATGTGCTACTGCCAGCACCTTATTAAATACACATTGGGGCTCGCTCCAGTTCTGCCAGAAATGAAACAGAAATGAAAAACTTCATATAAAAAAACACTTCAGAAAATTTCTTATTCATTTCTGAAACGTTTTTTATATGAAGTTCTTCATTTCTGACAGGATTGGAGCGAGCCCCGAAACAAGAAAATGGCATATTCGTTTGAAAAAATTAAAATCTGAACTTGCCCAAGGTGTATTTAATAAGGTGTAGGCAATACTGCAACATACGGTCCCTTAAGGGAAAATTAACCTTCTGGGACTAACATTCAACGACATTCGAAAATCAAACCAAAAACCCATCTTTTTATTTGTACTCTTCTTGGGTCAGGTGAATTCGTCACTAATGTGCTAAAATAAAATGGAGTTAGCTTATGGGTAGTTGTTTTGCCCAATTCAATTACATTTATTACAGTTTTATTTTAACTAATTTACTGAACCCAATGAGACGTTGTTTGGCTTTTTGCATTTTCAGTCTCTTTTTCAGGTTTTTAATGCGGAAGTGCATTCGCGATTTAAAGAACAATTAAAATAATTCGTCATCAAAACCCCTTTCTGGAAGCATCGCGAAGCTTTTTTGCCAGGTATAATTGGGGACGACAAGAAAGCATTCATTTTTTCTATGATGGAATTTTGTTTTGGGAGCTCTAAGCCATACGGTTTCTTACAGCGGAATTATTAATTTTAACCACTGTGCCATCCTACGTTCGCCGGTGGGCACCTTAACAAATGGGCTAGGCCCATTTATTTTCCCGCACAAAACGTATTTTATCATTTTGAAATTCGAGTTTCAGAATTAAAAGTAACGTCAATGAAAAATCTAAGCAAACACGCAAGTTTCGAAAAACTTTATTTGTGAAAAATGAATAAGAACAAGCATGAATATCTAAGGTCCGTGCAGCTGCACTCCCCTTTTCCTGAAATTAAAAAATTTTGTTGCCCAAATTAAGTGCTTTTTATGTGCTATTTATGTCCTTACTCAGAAAATTTTGTGCTCGTCCCATTTCAGATTTTCCACGCACAAAACGTATTTTATATGAAAATTGAGTGTCAGCTTAAAAAACTCATGCAAAAATTAAGCAAACGACTTTTGCAAGTTTTTCAAAAAATTTAAGTTTGTGAGAAAATGATAGCAGCATGAATATCTATTGCGTACAGCTTGTTAAATACACCTTGAACTTGCCTTTTATATTTGTTCGAAAAAAATATTAAGCATTAATTTCCTTTTACTTTTGACTTCAAATATTAAAGTCAGTTTCTCACTTTTTTACGATTCAAAAAAAATAAAAATTAAAAGACAGAATTGAAAGTATTGTTTTGTCTTTTTCAGCCACAGACATAAAAATGTAAATCATTGTCAAATTAAGAATAGCAACGATCAAGGATCATAAAAATGCACCGAACTTTCGCTCCGAACATTCTCTCTATTTGCCTTTTTCTATTAAATGTTTTAAAATAACTTTTATTTCCAGTCCCTGTTAAGAACTAATAGTTTTTTTTTTTATATGTATATGGCAAAAAAGATCAAAAAGATCTGTTAATGATCGCGGTGTTAAATATATTTCATATTATTGAAAATTATTCGAGCTTAACCGCATTGCACCTCCCGCCTGTGGGCGGACATGGCCATGTTTCGTCACTTCGCCACTTGTGACTCATCAGCGCCTTTGGGGTGCTAAGGAGTTTCAAATTTCTTGCACCTTATAAGTGAAGAATTTCAAAACCTCCTGAGAAATATACACACTAATTGTAAAAAATTAGTGGTATTGAGGAATTTTTTATTATTTTTAATTTTAAAAAATGCATTAAAATTTTAATCCAATTCAAATTTTGTGCTGAAATAAATTAATTCAAAATTCTTAAAATCAACTGATTTAAAAAACCAAAATGAATCATTCATTTACAGCTCTGAAATTTATTAATGACCGAAATAAAAATAAATAAATTTAAAATATAAATAAATTAAATAAAAATATACACTAATATCCAAAATTCAGTAGTCTCCGCTTTAAGGAAAAAATAAGAAATCGAAATTTTGACTTATTTTACCGCTAAATTGATTGCTAAAGTATGCGGGGACTTACTTTATATAAGTGCTGCTGCTGATGAAGTTGCCATTGTTGCTGGTTTTGTTGTTGTACATGATCTGTTGACAATGGATTCATCATTGTTGAATCACCAGAAAACATAGCGACAGGATTCCAAGCAGAAGTACTGGTGTTTGTGCTACTTTGATTGCCTGTATCAGCCCAAATTGTCGAAGGAGCTGCATCAGTACGATCACGGCTGTGACTAATTCCATAATTCGTATTAGGATCACAGCCCTGTCCGCCAGCACGCTCCGGCCAATTGCGGCTGCTGTTCTGCTGCATAATTTCCATTAAACCAATTACAACTTGTCGTACAGCATGCAGTGCCTTTGCCAGTTCCTCCCAAGAAGGTGCTGCATTCCCCAACGAGAGATCAATACTAGCAAGCTCGCGCAAACGGCTTGTTAGTCCTTTCAAATTAGCAGGATCCCCAGTACGTTCCAAGGTCATTTCAAGCTCCAAAATGGATTGGAAAAACGACGATCGGACTTGCAATTCATCAATAATACTTTGCATGTGTGATATGTGCATCGTATCGCCATACAACAGCACTGACCACTGATCGGGTGCGATACACAATCCTGCCTTGGTGGCGATTTTCACGATCTCTGTATCGTGCTCCCGACGCAATGCACCGTAAGTGCGAAACTCCTCCTTCAATTGCATCAGCGACGAATCGGCTTCACGTTCTAAAATATTGAAGCAGCGGGCACGATAGAGCACCTGCACAACATCACCAATGTTTGTATTCGATATTCGCGGAAAATGTGGTTCTATGCGATCACCAACGAACAGGACGATCTTATTACGGGATAGTGCACGACCATTCTCTAGCGCCAAGAAAACCAATTTCAGTACTTCATCCTGCATTGCAGGACCAAGGAATTGACAGCCCCTTGAACGAACAGAGGCCCATAGATTGGAACTTGGACGTTGCCGATTCTGATGTTGTAGAATCAATTCAACTACCGCGCGCTCGCCAAGTAAACATGCAGCGTGTAAGGCGAGCTTTCGATCTTCCTTCTCCAACAATTGACAATTGATTAAGTCCGTCAGTTTGCGTTGCATCATAGGGGAAAATGGGCTGCCGAAATTACTTTGAAATGATCCTAAATTGAATGCTAAATTTTCAATGCAATTCTTCGATAAGTTATAATAATGCAAATCCTCCCCACTAAGCCTACGTTCGCTGAGTGGTGTTTGTGTAATCAACGAATCGGCGCTATGTCCTCTGCCAATAGACATCCATTCAGCATAACTTGAAGAGCTGTTTACTGTTCCATTGCCGACCGAAGATAACCACGCGCAACTTTCCGGGAAGTCGACACACCCGGTGGTTATCATCGTCTGGAAAGAAAAAGAGACGAATACCTATTATGTTGAAAGTACTATTAACGACCGAAATAAAAATAATAATAATAAATTTAAAATCATACATATATGTACATAAATAATATTCAGTGGTATCCGCTTCAAGCAAATACGCGATCGATTTTTTGCTTTTTACCGCGAAATTGATGAGTTGTGGACCAAAAAGCCATGACGTCCGATTTTGATGAAAACTTATATATGGAATAAGTGAAAAATTCTACGAATTTATTATTTTTCCAAAAACTAGTCCTTTTTGAACCAGTTTGGAACTATACCCAAACTAGACTAGTTGTAATCAGGTAGTAGTGCTCCCTCCGAAATAGCCTTTTCTGTTGCACGAAAGAGGCCATTTACACATTAGTGGTATTCAAGCAACAGTGCAAATCGCAGTGTGCAATATTTGCACTGCTTTTTTTGTACGCAATTTGACAAGTGCAAATATTGCACACTGCAGTTTTGGAACTAGATGCTAAACTATATAAGGGTGTTTCGCAAAGGGTTATCGAAAGAGGTGAATCAAATTCAACATACAACAACAACCGAATTCCGTGGTGAACTAGTGATGCTATAAGTTTTTGAGTATTCACTTAATTTTGTAACTAAACATAATTGCGATGAATTTTTTTAACGTTCTCTTTGTAATGTAAAACTTTTTTAGTTTTTTAGGATAGTTAATTCATTTTTGTACCTTTTTCATTCAGAAGAGCTACAAAATTATATAGTTTATGCATTCTATTTATCATGATATGTAATAAGTACTTGAGCCACTAGTTATGTATCGAGCATTTTTAGTTATGATATCACTGAATATTTCAAATCAGTTGTTCTGTAGTGGATTTCAAACTTTTTTTAATCGGTCATATTCGACGCATGAGTACTCTGCTTTGTCGTTCCCTCATAATATGAGCAAAATTTTATCTAATTATTTGTAATTGTATAAAAAAAAACATATTTTGCTGTAAAATGTAATGAGTTCTTATGAAAAACCTTTGATTAACACTTATATATATCTGATTTTTAACAAAAATTTTAGTTCATGTTACAAGATTATAAAATATTTGTTAGACCGGAACCGGAATTTTCAAGGGCCGTGCTACGTTTTTGATTTTTCCATAAGAATGCATGCACAGGGGGCCTACTTCAAATCAACACACACGTTTTTTGCCAAGTGCCATCTATAGTACTATATGGTTAGACCTATAGTCCTATATGGTCGATACGCCCAAACACGCAATCGAGCATGTTGCAGCGCATTGTACATTTGCTAGAGTTGGCAATTCTAGTTCGTTTGACTGACCGCTCTTTTTAGTTCGTTCGTTCGTCGCGAACTAGTTCGTTCTTTTAGTTCGCGAACTATTACGAACTAATTCTTATAGTTCGCGAATTACTTCGATCTATTTAGGTCTTTTAGTTCGCGAACTATTATGAACTATTGAACTAGAAGAACTATTGAACTAGAAGAGCTATTGAACTGTTGCGAGCTACCGAACTGTTTTTGATCTCACTCGAATTGTGCGTTTTCTGAATAAAAAGTAATGAAGACAATTTGGTAGTTTTGTTCAAATAGGACGAGTTCTCGAAATGGCAGCGCAAAATTTTGAATAAAAGAGAAAACTAATCTCTTCAACCCAACGTACATGAAGAAAGAACGAGAAGAATAAAATGAGCAAGTTGGGCGAAACGAACTACTGAACTAAAAGAACTACTGAACTAAATTCTTGCGAACTAGATCTTTAGTTCATTTGAGTGAATAGTTCAATTGAACTAGTTCGTTCGCGAACTACACAACTCTAACATTTGCCTATTCAAATATTGCAAGGGATAGAACAGTTGTACATTTGTCTATCCACATATTGCAAAGGATAGAACAGTTGTACATTTGCCTATCCACATATTGCAAGGCATATATAACAATATATGTCACTCTCAGAGATATTGCGCGGGACGTTTCGCGCCAGTTAGAAAGAGATGTTACACGGCAGACAAAAAAGACCGAGAGAGAAATATTTTTGGTGAGTACCTAAGTGGAAAATGTTCATTTTGGTGGGTACCCAAGACCGTGTTGAAAAGAGCACACTTTCTATTACGTGGTTCACCACAGCACTCGACTTATGGCGTGGTTCACCACAGTTGAACTTTTTCACCAAATCATGCCATAATGCGCCAAAATTTGGCCGAAGTTGCAGCTATAGTTCTATATGCTCTCTATATCTATAATCTTTGGTCAGTATAACCGTTCACCATAATTTTCCGATGGATTCAGCTGCTAATGTCAAAACTCCTTCGCAATTTATTCAACTCGGTCAATAAATGGTGACGAAATCCGCTTCAGCGCCATCTGTTGACAATTTTTAAAGTAAACGCAACGTCAAATTCCATACAATACCACAAGCGACACTTCCCAAAATCACTAAGACGGGTGAGGGGAGCTTGTATAAACTGACTTTGCCCATTCACAATCTGACTTTGCCCACAGTTAACACATTCATATAAAATAAACTGACTTTCACCACGATTTGTATACAGATGAACTCACACATCGACATTACAATCTGACTTTCAACCATATAGAACCTTTCAACACAGCAGACCTCAATGCTTATTACCCTCTAGGAAGTGTGAGGTATATTGCCCGGATGCAACTAGTACTTTCACCAAAACTAAAGAACTAGTGCAAAGAGGGGTAGAGCTTCGTATAAAGCTCCGACTAGTATTGCATGGAAAAATGGTTTTTCGTGTCAGTAATAAGAGATGCCATTATATAGTTGTTGCAAAGAGCGTTGGTGCTCCGAAATCAAAAATAAAATCTATCTTTATATATTACAAATATTTTTGTAAATAAAACAAACACGAAAAATAATTCGGTGTCTTGTAAATATTGCGTATTGGAGGCTCAAAAAATTTTAGAAAAAAAATAACCAAAAAACCACATTTTGTGGTCAGTAATCTTTCAAAGGATCTAGTGTTTTACTATACCCAATTTACGCAATTGGTTCCCAAATCACTAAAAAAGCGTTAGTTCAAGTGTACAATTAGTGATTTTTAGCCCACACGCAATGTTAATTTTGTACAGAGTAATTCATAACCAGGGGTATAAAGAAGAACCAGTGCTGGTGGAATTAGAACTAGAAAAACGCTAGAGCTTAACTTAATCATACTTCCTGCAGAGCTGTTGAACTGTTCACCACAGCAGTCGTTGACAAAACTCTATCTTTTTCAGTCGCACTCATGCAAAATGTTTCCCGTTGCCTTCACTCCTACACATTCTTATCATACCTACAAGCAAATTCAAAAAAATTTGAGAGTGTCGCTTGTAGTATTGTATGTCAAATTCCTTCGCTCTTTTTTTCTACTAGCCGAAGGAATTAATTTTTCTATAGGAATTTAGCTCGGGTATCACTTTATATACATATAATTATAATTATTATTTATATATATAATGTCTTTGCATTCCGCGAAGCAATTGTCCCGTACATATTTGTATGGAATATCAAATTCCTCTACCTTTGTGTACTAGCTTTTAAAATTATTAAGGGCCCTCTCCAGCTCTGTAAGGAATCTCAGCAGGAATTTTCTTGATATTCCTTAAAGGAAAAAACGTAGCATAATTTCATTTTTTAATGCAATAGTGACAATCATTAGGGGTATTCACAAAGACGTGCTAAACACGTTGGAAAGTCGGAAAATCGTAAAAATGCGACTTCTTAAAATTTTTTTACATTTGTTTTTTGTATCTGGCACAACTTTTTAAGCATTTAAAATGTTCCGATTTTCCGACTTTCCTATTTTCCGACGCCTTTGTGAATACCCCGATTATATCTATATATTTTACTTCAAGACGAAAAATCTGTCAAAAAATTGTTTAAATGGATTCGGACTTGTGAGTGTGAATAATATTTATAGGTAATTGTTTCTATATCGAAAACTTTTTATTTCATTTATCCATTTCTGAACGCTAATAGCCTTATTCATAGAAATAAAACGTTGTTTAAATCTTTTTTACGATGACTTTACTGTCAAAAATATATGAAATTAAAATACTTTTTAGCTAAAATCCATTTCAGCATTTCTATGAATAAGGCAGTAAAATTACACATTGAACCTTGTTAAATCCATTTAATTTTTTTCGAACTTGCCTCTTCTGTCGAAATTCCTTTCAGAAAGAACGGAAAATTCAATATTTCTAACAGAAAAATCTGTGTTACCGTGTTTTATTTACAGCAAAAAAGGGAGCAAAAACAGAAACTACTTTTTGAAGAACTGGAGACTGTTAACAGAAAATTTCTGACAGAAAAATTCCTTCAGCATTTCTTAAGCTTTTTTTTATATGAAGTTTTCATTTCTGACAGAGCTGGAGAAGGCCCTTTACGCTTCAAACAGCTCATGTATATGTATTCAAATTTACCGCCCTATGGTATCTGTCAATTTGACATTCCTTCGCGGAAATAAAAATTATTCAGCCGTAACTCCGCCAATAATTTCCTTTGCCTTTGTGTACTAGCTTTATGGAAAAATAATTCCGCGGCCGGGAAAATATGGTACATCGATTTTGATGGGCAAAATTTGCGCATGTTATCCCACAAGTTTTGCACTCGTTCTTCGCAGGGTCCATATAGATTCTACAGTAGTTTCGCTATATAAGAAAGTCGATTTTGCCAAGAATTTTCATTCTTATATCCGGTTTTTTCTTATATAAGAACCCGTTTATAAGAAAATTCTTATATAAAAAAAAACGTTTATAAGAAAATGTTTTCTTATATAAACTTTTAAAAATGTTTTACATACAAAAAGAGTTTTTGGTTGTGGTAAACAGTTTCTTAAAGGCGGGGTTTTCTTACATACGCGTTTCTTATATACAAACATTTTTGTACAGAGCTTAATATAAATGGACTTGGGGTGCCCTGAGATTCCTTTCTTAAAAGCGCGTTTTACTGTATATTATAGAACTATAGCTGCAACTTCGGCCAAAAGCTATTACGTGATACACCACACTTATATTACGTGATTCACCAAACTATAGTGTGAGCCATATAAATAGTACTATAGATGGCACTTGGCAAAAAACGTGTGTGTTGAATTGAAGTAGGTCCCCTGTGCATGCATTCTTTTTTTTTTTTTTTTGGGTTTCAGTAATGTTGGCTTTGGGTCACATAAAGTTCCACATCTGCCAGGGTGTACTTCGTTACGATTTTATGACCGTCGTCAGCCTATATCGACTAGGTTAGGTGACCTGCGTCAGGGTTCATTTACGTTTTACCCCTCCCCACCGCCTTCAGACGGGATACTGGTTCCAGGGTTGGTTGACCGTCGTCAGTTGTATTAATAGTTGAGTTGAATTTAGCCCGATTCGAGTGCCCTTGAGTACTTATATTCCTCCTAAGCACACGTTTCGACCAATTCCCGTTTTATATGACCGGCGTCAATATTCAAATTCCCGTTTTATATGACCGGCGTCAATGTCCAAACAAAATGGCGTTTATTTCACAATGTTGAGCCCGGCCCGAGCGTAAATGAGTCCTATGTTACCTCATTGACATTCGTTACGAAACTGGTGTGCATGCATTCTTATGGAAAAATCAAAAACGTAGCACGCCCCTGAAAATTCCGGTGCCGGTCTAACAAATATTTTATAATCTTGTAATACGAACCAAAATTTTTGATAAAAGCCAGATATATATAAGTGTTAATCAAATGTATTTCATAAGAACTCAATATATTTTACAGCAAAATATGTTATTTTTATACAATTTAAAATAAATAGATAAAATTTTGCTCATATTATTCGGGAACGATAAAGCAGAGTACCCATGCGTCGAATATGACCGATTAAAAAAAGTTTGAATTCCACTACAGAACAGCTGATATGAAATATTCAGTGATATCATAACTAAAATTGCTCGATACATAACTAGCGGCTCAAGTACTTATGACATATCATGATAAATAGAAT
Organism: Chlorops oryzae; assembly: GCA_020466095.1. Taxonomy (NCBI): domain Eukaryota; kingdom Metazoa; phylum Arthropoda; class Insecta; order Diptera; family Chloropidae; genus Chlorops; species Chlorops oryzae. The sequence goes on from CM035808.1 coordinate 40,960,424, forward strand.
GCATAAACTATATATTTTTGGATCTCTTCTGAATAAAAAAGGTACAAAATTGCATAAGCTACAGTATAAACTCGGTAACCGCAACTCTCGATACATGGAACTCCTCGATTTTCGCAACAACCCGAATTGTGTCACTGTAACCTTTATAAGTGCAACAAAAAAAAAGAAGGGACCTCTATAACCGCAACTTCCCATTTTTTATATTCAAATATGTATGTTTTTCGGGTTTGTTTTGTTTTCTTTGTTTCCTCTTCTATTTTCCTTTAAAGGCTGGTCTCCAGTTCCCCAAGGAATGAAAAACTCCATATAAAAAAAAGCCAAAGAAATGCTTAAGAAATATTTCTTCAAGAAATTTTCTGCATGCAGTCCCCAGTTCGGCAAAAAAGTAGTACATATTTTAATACGTTTTTTTGACATAAAATGTGCACGGTAACCCCGGCTATCAGCAGAAATAATTGCAAATGAATTGTTTCTTGGAGAAATTTTGACAAGTGAGGTAGGTCAGTTGTGATTGTATAGAAATAGTGCATCCATTTTTCGGGGTTTTTCAAAAAACATGGAGAAAAACCAAAAAAAAAACCAAAAACGCTTAATATATTTCTCAAACGAGAATAAACGCGAATTAATATCGCTTGTTAAAGAGAGTAGAAGAATTTGCGCGCTTTTTATTCTGAACGTTTATAATCGCGCCTTTTTAATTTCTGTGTTTCGTTTCACTTTTTTGACGCATGTGACATATGACAGATTGCCTCTGTTGCACTAAAAAGTTCTGTAGTACTACCTTTTTTCCTCGGAGAAAAAACTATAAAATTTCTGCTGACATTCCTTACCGAACTGGAGACCAGCCTTAACAGTTCAGAATCTATAGAATCTATACCATCTCCCAACGTGAAGGGAGAAGTTGCTTTAAGTTCATTCAACACATGCATTCAATGGTCCGAGGAAAACGACATTTTCAAAAACCTTAGTACTGAAAAAGTACAATTAAAAATAACAGACATGTTCAAAAAAGTATAAAATTTTTTACATAATTTGTGAAAATTGTTTAAAAGAGTTTCAATTTTCGTTTCTTTTTAAAAATTAACATGAACTTAAGAAAATGGTTTGTTTTTAAGCATATAAAAAGGGCCTTAATCGTAGTTTTACTTTTTTTTTTTGTGAAAAACTCAAAAACTCGTTTGTTTTTAAAAATGTAACATGAGCTTCGAAATAAAAGTTTAGTTTCCTGCTTTAAAGGATCCTAAATAGTATTTTTATTTTGCTTTTTTAGTATCCCCGGTAAGTGCAACAACCTCGGTTTGGGAAACAGCCTCGATTTTTATGTGTTGCGGTTAGCGAGTTTATACTGTATCATAAAAATCTAAAAAAGTTTTACATTAAGCGGCTTACGCAGATTTGTAAAAACTACCTCAAGAAATTTTCTCAATATTTCTTGAGTTAATAAAGTAGTTTAAAGAAGGCAATCAGCTGTGCACTCCACCTGGCACTCCAATCGCTGAACTTATTGCGGTCCACGACTCCTCTAAGGCATCTTTGCGTGAATGAAGCCGATCTGTCACATCCCATATCCTGAGATGTTCCTTTACTTGGGCTGCAAGGGCCCGCTTCATTTCACTAGTGAAATTGTATATTCACTTGTTATTCTTTTTTTTTTTTTTTTGAGGGTCTATTTTGCGTATGAACTCACACTGATTCCGACACCTCAAGAAACAATTAAAATTTTCATATTTCTTAACCCAACCTGGGTTACCATATTCATTTAACTCCAAAAAAAAGTATCAAAAAAATTACTCCCTTTTTTCATAATTTTCTTGCCAAAAATTTCTTACGCATTTCTTGAGTTTTTTTTTATATGGAGTTTTCGATTTCTTGCAATGCTGCGTAAGCCACTTTATAAAGAAAACATTAAAAAATTTTATCGCAAGTATGTTAAGTTACAAAATTATGTGAATACTCAAAAAATTATAGCATCACTAGTTCACCACGGAATTTGGTTGTTGTTGTAAGTGTCCCCTATATTACTATATATTACACAGTTGACCTTTTTCACCAAAACATGATGGCTCGCGCGAAAATTTGGCCGAAGTTGCAGCTATAGTTCTATATGGCAGGGTCGTTCATACAAAAGGGGAAAATTTGCTGCTGAAAAATTTGCACCATACAATACTACAAGGACACTCTCATTTTCTTTTTAAATTTGCTTGTAGGTTTGATACATAGGAGCGAATACGACAGAGAGAATATTCGAAATGAGCGCGGCTGAAAACGACTGATAGCTGTGGGAAGTTGAAATTTGTTCTTGACTGTGTGTTAGTGATACTGGCATTGTACGTACACGCGTTTTGGTGAAAGTCTAAAATTGTTTGAGGCTGTATTGCTTTTGTTGAATGTCCAAACTGTGGTGAAAGTTCATGTTCCATACAATTTTTCCACCTCCCCTCACCGGTCTCGGTGATTTTTTTCCCGCCATAGCCAAGTGTCACTTGTAGTATTGTATGGTCCCTAAATTAAACAAATAATTCTATATGAATTTAAACAAATGTTTTGAAAGTCGTTTTATATCAGTGATGGCCAAACCTATACGTAAACATTCATAATTGTGTGTGTGAATGCGCTGTCGACTTCGCTGTGAGCAGTGTTGCCAAACTGATACAATTGTATCAAAAGTGATACTTTTTTTCCAAATGATACGGAGATACTTTTTTTTATGAATTTGATAGCTTTTTTGTTTTGAGGGCTATAATGAAAAAATTTTCAATCAATGGAAAATACTTGCATTTGAGAAAAACGTAAAGATAATTGCAGGCATTGAGAAATTTTGGGGCAACGTTTTAAATATGAAAAACACAAATCTTAAACAAACACTTTGCTTTGTTGTTGCAAAGAAACAAAAAAGTCTAAAAATTTCATACAATTTGACAGTTTAGTTTCAGATTTGTTGTTCTTGTTGTAATATTGATATCACCTTGTTAAATACACCTTGATCAGAACTAAACGAATTTTGACATTCCCATTTCGTTTGATATCACTCATCTGTTTTTGTTTTTATCGGATTTGTAGTTGTTGCCCTAGTGCCTACACCTTGAATTGAAGTATGTTCATATGTGTATTTTAAGCCCGTTTGTTATGTTTGCAAGCATATGAATAGCTGATTTTTTTCCCCTTTTTTTTAACTTTTGAAATTTTGAAAATAAAGTTTTTTAAAAATCTAATGCGCCCGGAAGAAAGTAAAGAGTTTCCATTTCTTATTTTAGTAGAGTTTCCTCAATTTTTTATGGACATTTCATTGGCGTAATCAAATTACACTTTTGATACTTTTCTTAAGAAATGGTGATACTTTTGAAAAATTATTTTGATACATTATTTTTTGAGCGAATGGCATCACAGCCTGTGAGTTCTCTGATTTGCATTGACGAAGTTTGATTTTTACACACACGAACGCAGCCGAACGGTTTTCGCACGAATCGGTATACGCTATAAGTACGTGTTGACTGCTGCGTCGGCAGAAATTTTTCTTCCAAGCACTTGTGCTTGGGTAATCGAAATTTGTCCGGCACTGTTTTAAATATATTTGTGCAGCCCTTTAGCACACAAACGAATAATAAAGAACAAACCTGATCAAATGGACATTGGCTATTTTGCAATGTCGCCAAGCAGACACGACAAATGATATGTCCACAGCCCAAACTACTCGGAGGACGTTGGATGGAACCAATTTCGTTGTAGCAAATGGGCCAGGAGGAAAACAACGTCCTTGAATGCTCCTCAATCGGCATTCTGCGAACACCCACTTAAAACGAAGCGTTAGAATTTGTGGAAAAAAGAATAATATAATTGAAGTATAAAATTAGGCGTTGCAAAAATTATATCCGATGCAAAGAACTTTTAAAACAAGCTTCATCAGTTTACTTACAGCCGGAAAAATCTTTCCTTTGTTCTTTAAAACAATGCTATATGATTTTCTTTATACGACGAAGGACTTGATATACACAAAGTGGTTCAGAATAGTATAACAATGCCTTTCATACTTGATTATAATTATAAAAACTGATTGGCAGCACGGGTTTGCTAAATCAACTGTTAAAATTCAAATTTTCGTTCCAGGTTTTTTGATTTCCTGATGTTGAAGTTCATTTGTAATTTCATACGGTTTTTTTTTAAATAACTTGAAAGGTGATACGATATCTCAATAACAGTTAGCAATACTCTAGGTGTGAAATTTATATATAAATAGAAAAAAATTGTATAAAAGCTTGTTAAATGTTTTTTGTCTATGTGTTTAATTTGTCGTCTCAATTTTGAGAATGGAAGAGTTTAGAGTGTGTTTAAATTCAAATATCACTATTTTGTAACCGAAGCCATACACGCTCAAATAAATTTGCAAACATGCTTGCAAGCACAGCATATTTTACCGTGTGTGGTGCTGCTTGCAAGCATCGTTTCATGTTTGACTAAAAATTTGAGCAAAATCAAAACATTTTGATTTTTTGGAGGAGTGGCCTAGTGTTTGAGAAAAAATTTCAGTATGTATGGTGCTGCTTGCAAATATGCCGTGTAAAAATTCAGTTGAGTTCGGCCGTTGAAGAGCCAACACCTCTCCGAAAATGTCAATTCCGAATATTGAGGCATGTCAGGAATTTTTCAACAAAATGTAAAAAATTAAAATTAATTAAACAAAAAAAAATATATTAAAATATATCAAAAATATCATATTAAATTTTTTAAAATTTTAAATAAAATAAATTTGAAAAGAATGGCGAATTTGAAAATAAATTCCAAATATCATTTTCTTATTCGAACAGATTTTTTATTTAATATGTCGGCATCTTTCAACACTTATTTCTTCAAACTGCAAAATCAACTGATATTTGACATTTTGTTTAAGCGTGTATAGCAAGTGCTCAAACGTGCTTGCAAGCAAATTTGCAAGTTTGTTTGAGCGTGTACGGCTTCGGTAATGTATAGTAGTGTAGGGTAGGCTGTATATCCACAGTGTTGCATTAATGTTTTGTAATGTATGTATTTATTAAAAATATGTTAAATATGTTAGTCGAGAGTCAGACACACGAACAAATGTTCTGAAACAATTAAGTAAGTAGAGAAAGACGAGCGAAGAAAAAAGACGGTTGTTTGTTAAATGTTCTGCGCTTCTCTTTCTCCCTCATGCAATCAAATGGAATTGTTCCGAAACACGTTCTTGTGTCTGACTCTCAAGTTATTCATTGTTATAATGACAAGATTTACACAGTAAGACATTTCGACAATGCGCCCGTTTACACGTAAAAGAGAAGGATTATAGCAACTCAAGGTAGAAACCATATATTACTATATATGTCATATGTCATATATGCAAGTCTCCAAACAATGGCAACACTACAACTGTCAAATTAGCATAGAAATCTAAAATCTATAGAACGCTATGCCATGCTAATTTTTTGAAAGTCTGCTTTCATATATTTTCATACATTTTGATTTCTATGTGACAGATGGCACTGCGGCACAGTGCGTGAGTGTTTCTACCTTCATGCTTTACCTGTGTATATGCAACGTCAAACCGAATTTACTAATATACTCTCTCATGCCTGATAAGCAAGCATTACAGTATGGGAAAGCCTGTCAAAATGCTATATGGCTCCAAATGGTGTGGTGAAGTTCAGTAAAAAAAAAACCGCTGACTGTCAAAAATAAGTCGAAGAACTTGCGATTTTTAAACATGCCGTAACATTATATTATGACCCATTTTTAGGTAAAATTGAAGTTGCAAACAACAAAGTTGAGATGTGGTCTTTGAGGACCACATTCCGGTAAGAGGGTTAAGGTCTCGACGTGCGTTGGTTCATAGCATGCGATCGAAAGTATGCGATAGATCGCAAGTGGAGACTAGTGATGTTACGAATGTGGTTTTTTAGACATTCGCGAACGCGAATGCAAATTCGAATATTTTTCGCCAATATTCGCGAATGCGAATGTTCAGTTTTAAATTAAGCGCCACTTATCTATGCTTCGTTATTGACATCTGACGTGCCTTGTAAGCCCCACATTTTTTTTTCTTAGAGTGTTGCCCTATGATAAAAAAAAAAAATAATTTAATTAATCTGTTTCCGTTAGGAAATAGATATTTTCGATACAAGTGTCGAAATGAAGCTTTTTTTGCACGATTGGTAAATGTTGTAAAACGAGGCGCAGCCGAGTTTTACAATACCACGAGTGCGAAAAAAACTGAGTTTCGACACGAGTGCCGAACAATATTTTATGCAATGAGATTTCAAACTAGATTTTAACCTAAATTTAAGAAAACGTTTTTTTTGTGAAGAAAATTTTTATTTTTATTTGACAGATTCATAATTTGAAATTCTTTATAATACAACTTCGTAGTATGCTCTGCTTATTTTTGCCTTGTATTTTTTGAAATGCGTGCATTTTGAAATTTATTATTGCACACCTTGCCTTGTATTTTTTGAAATGCGTGCGTTTTGAAATTTATTATTTCACACCTTGCCTTGTATTTTTTGAAATGCGTGCGTTTTGAAATTTATTATTGCACGCTTTGAAATTCATTACAAACCCTGGTAGTATGCCATGCTTTTTGTTTGTTTTAAAATTTTTTTTTATACTTTCTCAAATCTAGTGTCATAATATGCTTCATTATGATTTTAAAATCGACATCATAATAGGCCTATTATGATGTCGATTTTAAAATCATAATGAAGCATATTATGACTCGGCTGCGCCTCGTTTTACAACATTTACCACTCGTGCAAAAAAAAGCTTCATTTCGACACTTGTATCGAAAATATCTATTATTTTGTTTTCAAAGCCTTTTTGAATAACTTTAAATATTGTCTTGAAATCCACAAATCAATACACATATCAAATCAATCTCCATAAAAGAAAAATATAACATCCATAGGATTTGTGTATTTTTCGGACGTTAATATTCGCATAAAATTTTGCGAATGCGAATACGAATGTCCAGAAATATGTGAATATTCGCAAATACGAATGCGAATCTTCGCAACATCACTAGTGGAGACCGCTCATGCCAGATGGTATGCGAGATATAGCTTGCGTTATCGCATGCCATCTATCGCTTGCGATGGGCAGTCACTTTTGAGTTTTTTTTTTATGTTGTTCTCTTTTCTGCAAGAATGGATTTACCCAGAATGTCGGGTTTTTTCTTTTTTGCTCTTGATTTAACAAATCTTGCATCCCTTTCAATGTTTTAGCGCTTCTATCATATAGAACTATAGCTGCAACTTCGGCCAAATTTTGGCGCGTTATGGCATGATTTGGTGAAAAAGTTCAACTGTGGTGAACCACGCCATAAGCCGAAGTTGCAGCTATAGTTCTATATGGCTTCTATGCAGCGAAATTTCTCGCTGAATGCTATCTAAAAATGCTCATCGCATACCGAAATTTGCCCACTCAAAAAAATCTCTCTACCTGATGCCATCGCATACCATAAAATTTGACAGATGGTATGCGATGAACCATAGCACGTCGAGTCGCACTATAATGTCTGGCAGACATTTGACGTTTGTATAATCGCTATAAAAGGCTGTATGATGCTTGTAGTAGAAAAAAGACTCCGCACTGGAAAAACGAAATTTTTTGGAAGAAGTTCAACTAAAAGTACTGAGATTATTCGGAAATTTTGAAATTAAAGTTTCAAAACTCCTTTTATTTTATTTTTCAAATTTCTTCTTCCTCAGCAGTTAAATTTTTAGCAATTATAAGGGCAGATTAAAATGCGAGTGCCATGTTATTTCTTTCAAAATCCAAGAGAATCGAAGAAAGACCTTGAAAAAGCCAAGAATTTTTATTTTTGACACTGCTTTGCATCATGGAATGCCTGCAGGCAAACATGATAGTGTTAGGGCCGGCTCTCACGTGCTTGACAAGCATTTGCTGTGTCTGTTTTTTTCTAATAATTTACGATTTTCGAATAATCATTTATCGAACGAACCCACCCATCTCTACTAGTTTCATCCGAAATTTGAAAATCATCGGCTGTTTAAGAATTTGAAGCATTTTATATTCGATCAGATTTCTGTTTTCACTGCTTCGTAATGGAATTCGATAAATCGAAAGAGAATATTCAACCTTTAGCAAATGGGCGCAATGCAAGCATTCTGCAGGCTTCTATGTCTCACACGATCGAAGAGTTACTTGAACAAAGGCGGGAATTCGAAAAAGCAATAAACTCGTATGTCGGAAATGACCCGCTAGAACCTTGGTATACATATATAAGTTGGATTGAACAAAGTTTTCCATCTGGCGGCAAGGAGTCTGGACTTATGGAAGTTTTAAGCAAATGTTTACGACGCTTTGAGAGTGAAGAATGTTATTATCAGGATCCACGAATGATAAAACTGTTTATAAAATTTGTAAGTAAACATAACTATGAAAATTGTGAGAAACTGAAACTTAAGTTTACTTAAACTTAAAGCTGTTACACTTTTTATGTGTTGGCTTCTATTTTGATCATACAATTAGATAATATTCTCTTAATTAGTAGTGTCCGACCGAAGGTTCGGCTTCGGTAATCGTGCGATAATCCGAGTGCAATTACTTAATCTCTTCGAGCTTCGGCTGGAAAAAGCCGAATATTTTATGCATTTTAATGGAAGTAAAAAAGTCACGATAGATTTTCAATTGCTTCATTGAGACCTTTTGACACTACGTGAATTATTGCCGTAAATTCTTCACTTTTTGGGCGAACTAAAGACGTGTTTAATCTTATGAACTTTCTAGGATATCGTAAATTCTACTTTTGCGAAAGCGAAAGAATTTAGAAATTTCGTTTTTTTGTGCTTGTCAAATGAATAAAGACTGATTTTGTTTCCTTACTGTAAAATGTTTTGCATTCGGCTTCGGTCTTCGGCCGAAGTCTTCAACTCTGCCGATTGTTCGGCTTCGGCTAAAAATCCACCTTCGGTCGGACACTATTATTTAGTTTAACGTTCATATTTTTTCTAAGCTTGATAGCCACAAGGACTCGTCAGAATGCTATCAACAGCTTTATAATGCTGGCATCGGTACTATGGTTGCTGATTTCTATATCGCATGGGCATATTGTTACGATTCCATTGGCCAGATGCGAAAGGCTGACGAAATTCTTCGTCGAGGAATAGAATGCCGCGCTCAGCCCTTGGCTGAACTTAAAGAAGCGCATCAGCATTTTAGTTTGGTTGTAGCACAACGTACACTCTACAAGGATAATCAGGATACATTACAAGATACAAATCGTCAGATTGAAGAAAGACGCTTAGCACTTTCCTCGTTACGAGGATATCGTGATCGAAATTGTAAAGGCCAAATAGGAAGCATACGAACGGGAATGGCAATTTTGAGTTTTAAGCCCGGTACCGTTGCAGTAAGTCCAATTATTCGTATTTCCAGATATTAAGTTAATCAATTTATATACAATAGGATGGGACTAATCGTGTTGGCCAAAGTTCATCGAAATCACGTGTGAATGTGAGTGTCCTAGCAGATGAAAATGCAAATGAAAACTTTAATTTAGCTGAAAACACGTACGAGTTGGCAGCAGATTCAAAAGAGATGCCGTCCTCTTCCGTAGTTCGCTCCATAGTGGATAAAGCACGTCATCAGGAAAACGAACGTGATCCTGGACCATGGAATAAAGTTAATGATAAAAATAATAAAAAACAATTAATACGTCAAAAGAAAGTAGTACATAATCTTTGCTTTAACATACACGAAGACAGAACACAAGATGGGAGTGAAAATCAAAATGAAAACGAAAGTTCAATTGATTACGAACAAATTGTTTTAACCGAAGCAGAACAAAACTACAATAAGCCTTTTAAATATCCGCCAAACTTTGTAAGTAAAAATCGTCCACAACCGGAATGGATACTGCCAATTACGACCGAATGTCAACCTGATGGGCAGTCACTACCATGTTATAATAAATGCATGATATATCCAAGACCAAATCGAGAATTTCAAAGTGAAGAGCTACAGGCATATCTTTACTATAAAAAACGTGGCATAACAAATACCTTCACCCAACGTTATAAAAGCGTATGGGGCAATGATATAACAGTTCCAATTCGTCTATATCCAAATTTTGCACGTACATCTCGGAAACAAGAGCTTTCAGAAGTTGACAAATTCTTTGTGCCACCAACGCACGAAGGCTTGGATAAACTTGTTGTCCCACTCAAAGAAATCTATAACATCGAAAAAGAGGAAGAATTTCAAAACGAAGAGCTTATGGAATCTAAAATGCGAAAAGCAGTAAGTGAAACTGTAATTGAACTTGAGGATATGGATGAAACAATGTGCGCTAGTAGCAATAATGAGCAAGTGCAACGACGCAAGAGTTTCTTTCCCACCCGCCGATCACTGGCAATAAGGAGCATTATAGCAGCCAAAATGCATAATGAATCAAACGAACGGAGCTTACAATCGTCAATACATGAGGAAATAAATAAGAGTACAACTTATCCTGATGAAGTTCCGAAAGCAAAAACGTATGTAGCTTGTAAAGAGGCAACAAGTGTTGTAGAAAAAGCAGGAACTACTGTTGAAAATTCGGATAGTGATTTTCATTTTAAAACACCAGCTTTACCAACTAAAATAGTTAAACCGACTTCCGAAATCCAAGTTACTGAATCGCCAGCTCTAAGCAATCTACCATTCGAGATTTATGTTGAAGATGACGTAAGGATCGAGAAACCAGCGCCACTAGTATTCGATGTTGATGAAACGTTTTCAACTCAAGTTTTTAATAACTTTATTAAAACTCAATCCGCTAGTACACCAAAACCTACACAAAAATTCTTAAAACACGATTTCGGGAATTCTGATGAGATGGCGTCCTCTGCACAGATTGCAACAATCGTAGGAAATGCAACAACAGAAACAGCCACTTCCAGTCCAGTTGATGTGCCAACTAATTCATACTCGCCATTGTTACGAAAACAACTCTCCACCATTCTCGAAACTTCAGAGCATGGAGCACACTCAACTGGCACGTCAAGCAAATCGACAAATGGTTCGCAGGAATCCGAATTGTCGGAAGCAGCCACAAATCTCGTCCAACACCAGAATATGTGCAACACGCAAGCCGAAATGACAGCTAAGCCATCGAATTGCCAATCAACGTTGAGATGTGAAACTGAATCGCTTGATGATTTAACTATTGACTCTGAGAGATTAATTGCACGTCCAAATCAAAAACCAACACCATTTCTAATCTACGTTGATGAAACGGAAACTTTGCTTCAAATGCCCAAAGCTGAATCCGACGTTACTACTTCTCCTGCTACTGGGAAATTTGATCGGATGATTGAACGTGAAGATATGGTTGGAACTTGTTATTCGGATCACTCAATGCGTTTTCAAGATGATAAAACGGAAACGGTTACGAAAATGGTTGCTCCTTATCTTTTCCAAGATGATAAAACTGGAACCATACCAAAGCTACATGATAGCATTTATCCAATAAATTCTATACCCACAACCGTACAGCATATAAAAAATACTTCAAACGCTTTAACTTCTACAATAACACAAACATGCTTCAAACCCGTAGAAAATGATGATTACCTTGAAGACTTTCGCAAATCGCCAGCTAAAATTGGTGGCAAATTTCATTTTCATGAGGCAGTCTCTTCATTGATGGTAAATCATAAGAAGCACACAATCTCAGGTCTTGAAACTGTTCAAAATACCTCAAAAGGCATTGATAAGGCAAATTCTGAATTAGATTTCTTGAATTTCTTTGAAAATGATTCGGTAAATTATGATGGATCAAATCAAACCAAAACTTTAGTTACTAATTCAACAGGTTATGGAAATTCGAACATGAAAAGTGTCGAAAAAAACATTGGAAACTCATTTTTCCCAGAACTTTCCCTAATAGCTGAAAGAAATCCTCATACGAGCTCCGATTCGAGTAAAGAAGATTTGAAAAATATTAAAAAGGCTCAGAATGCAACAAACGTTAAAAAGGAAGAGGAAAATAATTTTTCTCTATCGGAATTCTCGTTCATTGCAGAATCTCAACCATTAAATAAAAGCGTAGCGAAACCATTCAAACAAACTGACAGTTCCTGTAATTCTGTTATAGCTAAAACAACTCAAGATTCGAGCACTGAAGCAATGCAAAAGGATCAGAAACGAGAAGACAGTAACTTAGCACAAAAAAGCATTAATATGCCTAAAATCAATCTTCAGAAATCGTTTCTACCTAGTATTTCCATCATTGACGATTCGTTGAGAGCTTGCGAAAAAGAAAACTCTCCCATTGTTACATGCCAACCGCCTTCTCTACGAGTGGCAAAAGAGCAGCACACACGAACGTCACACATTCCGAAACCGTCATCGATTAAAAAACATTTTAACGACTCGGGTAAGAGAGCAGATGTAAAACACCATAAGACTGTTTTCGACATATCCAAAGATAATTCCTTCATACCAGAAACCCAAGAAATTTCAATGGATAACATTGAATCTAATCAAAAAAGTCAAAGAACACTCATTCAAGTTGATAAAAAATGCAGTAGTAGTTCTAATTCTTTAAAGGAATATTCAAAGGAGAGAGAATTAAACGAGCAAAGCACAGTCAAGAACAAAAATTCTCTGGCGGCACCTATTTTTGAATTAAATGCCGAAACTGAAATGTTTTCTACCGGCATAAGTATGATTAAAAATTCTACAATGAGAAACTCACAACCTCAAAGGCCACCATCATTGTTGAAATCAAACTCGGAAGCAACAAATTCAGAATTAGAAAACTGCAATCGAATCAAAGAACAACAGTTTAAATCAACTTACCTTGATAACGATATGAGTATTTACTTCAAACACACACCCCGTACACCAGTTTTGCAAATACATGATAAATCTTGGTCATCGGACAGTGAAGATGCCGGCCATTACGGTTTTGAATGCGAATACTTACATCATGAAATCGATTTGAATGAAACAAATCAACGTGTTCACGATATATGTAAAGATGAAAATGTAAACCCTTTCAATCCGGATTTACTTAACGCTCTTTTGGATAAAATTGATTTTGTAAACTCATTGAATAATTTAAAAAATACAAACCTTGTTGCTAGAATACCACGGTTAAAAACAAATTCAGCTTTCAACGTTGGCCGTGTGGATTTTAAGGTAACAAAATTGATTGCTGAAGGCGCTTATGGAACAGTTTTTCGGTAAGTACCAAACGAAGATTGAGAGTCCGTTTGGTCAAACAGATTACTTTAAGTCATATTCTTTTAAGTTTTCTTGTAGTTTTCATTTGTTTTATTTTTGATTTATTATTTTGTACTTATATTACTTTTCTATTTATTTTCTTTTTTCAAGTGGTGTGGAAAAGCGTACCGGGAAGGAATATGCTTTTAAACAAGAACGGCCACCAAATTACTGGGAATATTATATTTGCCTTGAAGTACGAAATCGAATAGTTAACAAAGAACTGGTAAGTGCATTTATGATGTATCTACTCTTTTTCTTAGTTTCATTAAATATTTTTACCTATCTTACAGTTGAAGTTAAGTTTTTCAAATAAAAAATAAATCTTTCCACAAAAAAAAAAACTTTTCAATCCCCTATTCAAAGCAATTTCAGTATATTTTTTCGAGCTGAAAATTAACATTAAATTTCACTAGAGTTCTTCATTCATTCATTCTCTCTCTCTCTCTCTCTCTCCTCTCCCTCCTCTCTCTCCTCCTCTCTCTCCCTCCTCTCTCTCTCCCTCCCTCTCCTCTCTCTCTCTCCCTCTCTCTCTCTCTCCTCTCTCTCTCTCTCTCTCTCTCCTCTCTCTCTCTCTCTCCCCTCTCTCTCTCTCTCTCTCCTCTCTCTCTCTCTCTCCTCTCTCTCTCTTCTCTCTCTCTCTCTCCTCTCTCTCTCTCTCTCCCTCCCTCTCCTCTCTCTCTCTCTCTCTCTCTCTCCTCTCTCCCTCTCTCTCTCTCCTCCTCTCTCTCCTTCTCTCTCTCCTCTCCTCTCTCTCTCTCTCCCTCTCTTTCTCCTCTCTTTCTCTCCTCTCTTCTCTCTCTCTCTCTCTCTCTCTCTCTCTCTCTCTCTCTCTCTCTCTCTCTCTCTCCTTCCTCTCTCTCTCTCTCTCTCTTCTCCCTCTCTCTCTCTCCTCTCTCTCTCCTCTCCTCTCTCTCTTCTCTCTCTCTCTTCTTCTCCTCTCTCTCTCTCTCTCTCTCTCTCTCTCTCGACTTCGTTGCCTTATTTTTTTAAATTGTGAGAACATTTTATAAAATATCGATCAGAATCTAAAGCTGTCAATTTAGACATGTCCGTCTTTCCGTCTGTGGAATTTTATGCGTAAGCATGTTAGGCCCAGAGGATGATCCAAAATTAAACTGGGCCTGTTCTGCCCGTTGATACGGCCACAAATTAAATAAATGCGTATTATGGGACATTCTTTATGACTCGGAGAACAACTTTTTACACCTTTCATTGATATGACGCTGGGGAAGGACTAGGACAGACATATAATCCAATAAAACTGGCGCGTCCTCTCACAGCCACGGCCACAAATAATGGTTTATCGTAAATTCCGATTGAAAGGCGCAAGAGAAAATTCAAATTCAAAATATAGATTGTAGGAAGTTGTATGCAAATTTTTCATAACTTTCTTACGGAGAGGCGTATGAGGCTTAAATTCGAAACTTAGGTTGACCATGACGAAGTCATGAAAGTATATAAAGGATTGCTTCGATGTTAACATTAATCCATTTATACCTGGGCTGGCATATGTAATATACACAATTTGTAGTTTATTCCGCCCTAACCTAAAAAATTCATCGGAAAGGTAAAAAATACATAATTTCCTTACATTTGCCAACGTGTTTTCTTAGATTTATTATATACATATTTTACAGTATTTTATTATAAAGTACCAATGTGCATGCATGGATCTTCTTATAGATCACGATAGCTTTGTCTGAACCTCAGCACTTATATTCATCATTTTTTTTAAAACATTCGACATTTCATTTGCAATTTATTGTTATTATTGTCAGCTGTGAGCAATCACAAAATAGGCATGGGTAAAAACCATCGTTATAGACTTGTAATGCATATTTTTTACCTATCGTCTCATAGATCAATTTTCAATTTCTGAAATAACTACATTTTGTGTAGTTTAGTCGTGTATTTTATGTAGAATATAAATAAACTACATAAATTACATTTTTTTTTTTTTTTGAACTTGTAGTTTTACCAACCCAGATTTACACAAATATTGTCAATAATTCTAAAAGAAACTTTTTTCTTAAATCTTAAAGCTTACCGGCTTTATGCAAATAGATTACGCACTGATTGGAAATAACGCAAGCATATTTGTATCGTCGCTCTCAACGTACGGCTCATTAATTGTTGTGTGCAATAAAATCAAGAAGCATACTCTAAAAAACGTCGATGAGTACGTAGTCATGCACTTGACATGTGAATTACTGGAAATCATGGATCATTTACACTCAACCAGCATAATTCATGCTGATATAAAGGCAGACAATTTTCTGCTGATGAAAAAGTGAGCATACAATTTGAAAAATATTGTAAACTTTTGTACATTTAAGACTTTAATTTTTGCTCCTCTTCCAGATTGGTGTACAACGGCAAAGAGCCATCATTGCAATTGATCGATTTTGGAGTTTCAATTGATATGAGACTTTTTAAACCAAATCAGACTTTCACCTTCGTACACAATGATGTCGCATTCAAATGTGTCGAAATGCGTGAAAATCGCCCATGGACCTTCCAATTGGATCTATATGGTCTGGCTGGTATAATACACGTTCTGCTTTTTGGAAAGTACATGGATATTGAAAAGCGTGATGATAAATACATATGGATGCCAACAACGCACATGCCCCGCTATATAAATAAAGTATTATGGGAGTCTATTTTTCGGGCATTGCTCAATATAAGAGATTGCAAGAACATGCCTAATCTTCAACAATTGCGATCAATGATTAAAGAAGAGATAGCCGAAAAGGAACGCTATGTAATAAGCAAAATCGCTGAATTTAACAAAGCACTCAATTCTTGAAGATTAATAAAGATTATTACATTTATTTACAAATTCATTTTTTAAAAGCTTGTATTCTTTTCAACATTTATAAGTGAATTTCATTATTAATGCAAAAAACATAACATTAATCTTATATTTTTTCACCATCTTTATATAGATTGCGTGTGTTTCATTATACCCGACACACTCTGTGTCGAGGGTATGTTGCGTTTGTGTGGTTGTGTGTAACACCTAGAACCAGTCGGGATAGACCATACAAAATATATATAGAAATGATCAGCGTCACCAGGAGATTCGATTTAGACATGTCTGTCCGTCTGTCTGTATACAGTTATCTTATCGAAGGAGTTGAGCTATCTTGACAAAATTTGATATGCGTGCTCACGGGGACATAAGTAAAAACAAGTTCGAAAAGTTTTAGGGGTACCTCCAGTACTAGGGTCTGTTACGAAAATCACAAAAACTGCTCTAAAACCGAAGTTTTTCAAGATAATGGGATTGAATTTGACATTTGAACATATCTTAGGGCAATTAATACGATTTCTAAAAATTGGACAAGTAGGCGTGGCAGAAAGGTGTTTTTCTAAAACTCTCCTACACCCGAAATTCAAATGGGACTTGAACGAAATTCGGCACTTTTGCTGCCTTTGTAGCCATAAATATCCTCTCCAAAAATCTTTTTGATAGGTCCATTATTAAGGGTACCTCCAGTACTAGGGTCTGTCACAAAAATCCCAAAACTGCCCCAAAATCGGACTTTTTCGAACTATTTCAATGAAACTTAGAATTTGAATGTATATTTAAGCCTCCGATTAGAATTGCAAAAAAAAAAAATAAAAAAGTGGGCGTGGCAAAGGGGCGGTTTTCATAAAGAAATTAAACAAATGTCGGTATATGGGCCCCTAATGGCCTTAAACACCTCTTGATATTTGAAAGTATTTGAAGATGTGTGTCTGTGTCGGGTATTCTATTGTCAGGCTCGCCTGACTATAACACCCTTACTTGTATTTCAATTCAATTAGTTTTAATTTCATAGAGAAAATGGAGAACATACAATTATTTTTATAAGGGTTTAATTTAAATCTTAATATTTCAGTGAAAATATTGGCGGCTTTCAAAGAAATTCATATTACCGCTTTGTGAGTATGTTTAGTTTGAGTGTCTTTCTTACCCACGTTCGAGGAGTGTTGTTGAAAATCTTCATAAGAACTTGGATCATTGCGAACACAAATAAATTTAAATTTAATAATGACGACTATTCCATTGCAATCTCTCAAAAGCGATCAGGCAATCGCCAGCAAAAATATATCACAAAGTTAGTTGGTCTAGCTGAAGTTTAACAGTAGACTCGGTTCTCTCTGAAAACAGGACTTATCAACAAACGTACTCCAATAATCCACAAAAGAATACGAACTGTAGGCCTATATCGGACACAAGCGTCAAACCATGCAAAAAATTTTTCCATAGAAAATCTAATAAAATACAAGAGATTCAATACTTCGTTAAAAAAAAAAACTCTGAAATCGCCCAGGTTTGGTCCAAGTACTCATAAGACAGAGTTTTTAAGCCCGCATTTTCAAAAAACCAATCCCTGCCAAAGGGATATACCCACAATCAATTTTTTTGCCGCAACCATAACCAACGCCTCCAATTAATGAGTAATCTCAAATTATTTTTTAAAAATTAACGCTGTTAATCTTAACACTTTTTAATCCATCCTACAATAACAGGTTGGCTGATAAGTCCCCGGTCTAACAAAGAAAAACACATATTTTTGTCAAAATTCGTTTTTATTATTCAACATAGTTCCCTTCAAGAGCGATACAACGATTATAACGACCTTCCAATTTTTTGATACCATTTTGGTAGTACTCCTTCGGTTTTGCCTCAAAATAGGCCTCAGTTTCGGCGATCACCTCTTCATTGCAGCCAAATTTTTTCCCTGCGAGCATCCTTTTGAGGTCTGAGAACAAGAAAAAGTCGCTGGGGGCCAGATCTGGAGAATACGGTGGGTGGGGAAGCAATTCGAAGCCTAATTCATGAATTTTTGCCATCGTTCTCAATGACTTGTGGCACGGTGCGTTGTCTTGGTGGAACAACACTTTTTTCTTCTTCATATGGGGCCGTTTTGCCGCGATTTCGACCTTCAAACGCTCCAATAACGACATATAATAGTCACTGTTGATGGTTTTTCCCTTCTCAAGATAATCGATAAAAATTATTCCATGCCCATCCCAAAAAACAGAGGCCATTACTTTGCCAGCGGACTTTTGAGTCTTTCCACGCTTCGGAGACGGTTCACCGATCGCTGTCCACTCAGCCGACTGTCGATTGGACTCAGGAGTGTAGTGATAGAGCCATGTTTCATCCATTGTCACATATCGACGCAAAAACTCGGGTGTATTGCGAGTTAACAGCTGCAAACACCGCTCAGAATCATCAACACGTTGTGGTTTTTGGTCAAATGTGAGCTCGCGCGGCACCCATTTTGCACAGAGCTTTTTCATATCCAAATATTGATGAATGATATGACCAAACACGTTCCTTTGATATCTTTAAGGCCTCTGCTATCTCGATCAACTTCATTTTACGGTCATTCAAAATCATTTTGTGAATTTTTTTGATGTTTTCGTCGGTAACCACCTCTTTCGGGCGTCCACTGCGTTCACCGTCCTCCGTGCTCATTTCACCACGCTTGAATTTTGAATACCAATCAATTATTGTTGATTTTCCTGGGGCAGAGTCCGGAAACTCATTATCAAGCCAAGTTTTTGCTTCCACTGTATTTTTTCCCTTCAGAAAACAGTATTTTATCAAAACACGAAATTCCTTTTTTTCCATTTTTTTCACAATAACAAAAGTTGCTTCACAAAAGACGCTCTATCTCACAAACTAATTGACTTACAGATGTCAAATTTTGACACGAATCATTTGAAGGTTGCCACTATATAAAAATAATATGCATTTAATACTAGCGACGCCATCTATGTGTCAGACCGGGGACTTATCAGCCAACCTGTTATATTTAAGAATCGTTAAAACATTGGTCCTCTCGAAGATCTACTCTAAGAGTTCTACAGGCGCCTTTCCAACATCGCGCCTCAAATGCATTTATGTGGATACCAGGGTCTATACAATTTTCATCCTTCTCATCTATATAATTAAAATAAATAAACGGTTATACCGCTGTTAACTCAAGAACGGCTTGACTAATTTGTATGGTCTTTTGTTAGATTTGCCTATGTCCCGCATAGAAAAACAGCTAATAAAAAATTTGTTTTAAATGCTCCCAAAATAAATCCCCTTATTACGGAAGTCGAAATCGACGAAACTCTATTTGTAAAGTCGTTATTATTGATCCCGTCTAAATATAATCAGTATGTTTTTATTAAAAGAGTCATTGTCATTGGAAGATCTTTAACTTAGGGAACGTGTCCAAACTACGTGAACCATTTTTTAATACTTTAGGGCTTAATTATTGGCCTCCGTAGCGTAGTTGGTTGAGATGCCAAATTACGATGCGAGAGGCTTTGGGTACAACTGCAAGCTTGGTCGTGGATGTCGGTTCTGTCGTTTTATCTGCTTCTTTTCTTCTTTATGTTCCCATTTTTGTGGTACAGTAGTTTCGCTATATAAGAAACTCGTATATTAGAGAAATCCGCTTTTAAGAAAGGAATCTCAGAACACCAAGTCTATTTATATTAAGCTCTGTACAAAAACTTTTGTATATAAGAAACTCGTATATAAGAAAAACTCGCCTTTAAGAAACTCTTTACCAAAACCAAAAACTCTTTTTGTATTGAAAAAGTTTTTATATAAGAAACTTGGTTTTTATCAAAAATTTAACAACCCTATTTTCAAATATCGGTAGTTTATATATGAAAAAATTTTCTTATAAACGGTTTTTTTTATAAGAAACAATTTTCTTATAAACGGGTTCTTATGTAAGAAAAAACCGGAAATAAGAATGACATTTCTTGGCAAAATCGACTTTCTTATATAGCGAAACTACTGTATTGCAACAGGCCATGTAGAGCCTAAGTGTGTCAACCTTCATGGTGACAGCCACACTTACCCCTTTCGGTTAAAAATTCACCATAGCCGTGATGCGAAAAATTCTTAAGACTAAATTTCACTATTTTGGATTGTGTAGATTGGTGTAGAGAGGGGGATAGGGTAGAGAGGGAATAGTGATGGGGGAGGGCAGAGAAGGTAGAAAGGGGGCCGTTCAAAAAAGTAATGTTTATCATACAAATTTAATTGCTTAACTTGGTTCTTTACATATGTTTAGTAAGTGATTTTTAACAGATTCAGCCCGATTATGAATATTCCCGGGGAATTTACTTTTGTTGAGACTAAAATTCTCTTTTTTTAAAAAGATAGGGAAAGGAAAATTATGGGTATGGGTCAAATACTCATTCCCCATCAAATTTATTCCCCCAAGTATTTAAAAAAGAAGAAGTTTTCTTTCGAGAAAATTCGGGAATTCGTTCCCCGGAAATATTCAGAATCGGGCTGATTAGTTTCCTCGGAGGGGAAAAAGTTTCGCCAGATTCTGTTAGTTTAAAATAAAGAATTCAAATTCTTAAGTTTGTAATAAAAAACTTTTACTTGCCAAATTAGAATTTTATTTTTTAGAATTTCATTTTGAGCCTTTAAAACTCGAACCAATATATATTTCTTTTTACAAATTCCTCCAATTTTTGTTAAAATATATATTTTATAGAACTCAAGGCCTAAATGTAATAATTTTAACAAATTATGACTAAGAATTTATCGTTGTTCGAAAAGTATTTACATATCAGTAAGTAGCCGTTGAATACTTAAATATCATATATTCGATGTTGCTTTGAGTATATAAAGTAAAATATTAACTTATCATATTATGTATACAGTAAAGATTTTGTTTTAAATATTTGATTCGATCCTTTATAGGCATCTTTATACGATAATAAGCTGCAATTTCAGTCATAAACGTTACATTTTTATTGTTCGTATTGGTTTTTTTTTTTTATAATTGAATACTTAAAATATAGTTTTAAGTAAAGCTTATTTGAGCTGTCTTAAGTTGAAAGGAGGGAAGTATTCGTTGTTCAGTTAGTATTTGTGCTTAGATGGTAGCATTACTTAAATCCTAAATTAAGTATCAATAATACATCATAGAAAAATATTGGTTATGAAATACTACTTAAAACCGTTATAAAGTTCTGATTTTGAAATTTATTTTTCGAGAGAATTTTTATTTTATTTTCAAAGGATTTGAGCAAAGTTAATATCATAATTCAGATATTAAGGCGTAAATAAAGTTTTTCTGTTCCAAAAAGAATATATAATTAAAAAATGAAGTCATATTCAACTAGATAAACATTTAGCAAAGTATGTTTGTTAATCTTATATTTCTTTCTTATGTCATCTAGATTTTTAATTTCTTGAAATTATGCAATTCTGCCATCAACAAAAGTTATTCTTTCCGAAGCGAAATACATTAGAAGTTTACAAAATCATCAAAAAATCCAAGCGCTGTTCGAAAAGGAGTTTAAAAGATATTATAATAAATAATCAAAACTCTATAACAAAAAAAAAAAAAAAAAAAAAACTATATTGGTAAATAAAAAATACAAAATAAGAGTAAATCGCCTCAATTTTTTTTCATTTGTAATTAAAAAATAAATAATAAAAATCAACAATTTATTTTTAAAATAACAACAATAAGAATAAAGTTCTTATTTTAAATACTATAAGAATCAAGCTTTGATAATTATCAATTCAAAGCAAATTATATGTGATTGCTATTTTTTCTGAAACATTGTACAAATCGTCCCACTGTGCACAATGTTTTCACGCTAACCAAAAACGCAGAAATTTATTTAATTTATCTACTATATTCTGCAATCAATTAAAAGCAATCTAAACATAAAATAAGTGCTCTCTTCCGTCAGCATCATCTACCAAAAGATTTCATATTTGTTTACAATGTCATCCGCTTAAGGAATTTCAACAAAGCGCATCGAAATGTTATTTTTCAAAATTCGAATTTCTCTTTTGTTTACGTTGAATTTTATTGAAAATCGTTTTTTTTTTTTTTTTAAATACTGAAGTCTTTAAAGCAAAACAGCTGCCAGGAATGCAACGCTTGTTTGTAATGTACATAAGGAATTCCCTGAAGTAAATGTTAACTTGACTGCCTACGTACCCTTTTTTTTAGACACTGAACTTGATTGTTTTGAAATTAAAATACTGCATAATTGTTTATTATTGATATTTCTTTTTGTAATATAATTGATTCTTTATGTACGCATGCAAATGAGAGTGCATATGCATGGGCTGGCCAACTGAGAATTATTTGATTTTTTTTTTTTAGGGAAAACTGTTTTCTTATAAAAAGCGTTCCATGACTTCTTCGAAAGACTACTTAGATAAAATAAAAAACATGGATGAGTTGGCAAGTACTCGTATGTTTGTTTTGCTGTCTGAACGCATTTAATTTTTCATACTAAAAAAAAAAAAAAAAAATCCAACAAAAACTGGCCGCCTAATGCGTTTCTATATCGTATTCTTTAAAAACAAAATATATTCTAATTCGTTTTTTAAAATCAGATTGATCATCATAAACAAACCAGAATCAGATTGAGCGACGATCTTCGACAAATTGCTCTAAAGATTACTCTTATGCTCTCTCTCATACAATAAATTATCGTAAGTTTAATTGCTTAAAAATTTTTTGACGCTTTGTCGATTATGTAAACAAAATTTTTAAACAAACAAGACGAAAAAATTATAGACACAAAGAGAATCGATGTGGGTATTTAAGAAATTAAAAGTCAAACAAAAAAGTAAAAAAAATTAAATAAACCTTTTTCTTACGAAATACTGTTTGTGTGTGTGTGTATGTTCGTTTGTGTGTTTGGTAAACACTGTGCTCTTAAAGTGTAAAATGACATACAGTCGTGAAGGAAGCCACGTCGTTTTGAGTTGAACTTATCTTCCATGTAATCCAAATTACCTTATGTATGTATGTACGCATATATACATATGTATACACGTATGTATAAATGCTTGTACATACATACATATTCCGGTACGTGTTGACGAAATCTTTTAACTGCATCACTTCCCAAGTCAATCCATTGCAATGTAGCAAGCGTCTGCATAATCTCAAATGAACATTTCATTTTGAATGAATGTTTTGAAAAGCGAATGAAGAAAAATGCATCGTTGGTTTTTTGGATTCCACGCGCGCGCTGCACGGAAAGAAATCAAATTTAAGTAAATTTTTCGAAATTCATATGTAATACGCGTAATTTTTTTTATTATAATTGTTTGCGATATATAAAACGCTATAGTTAGTTTTATTATTTAGCTGAAAAGGAATTCATAAAAACGTTTTAACCATTTACTGCATGATATTATATATTAAATAATCGAATAAGCTTTTTTGTTCGTAGTAAACTGCACGATATATTTAAATAATTGGTAGCATTTGTTTTTCGCAGTGAATGGTTTTATTAAAAATGCATACACTTTAGGTCAAGTTTTCAATATGAAAAGAATGCGATAATTTAGATTTTATCGTTTTAAATGTTAGGTAAGGATCAGGTTTATTTAAAACATAGGGATAGAAATTATGACTTTCATTAATAAGAACACCTCAGCCGAATGAGTCGGCGTTGCGGACGGCGTTACAAAAAATACTTTGAGCTCAAAAATAAAAGAATATACAAAGTTTTCGTATAGACTAACGACAACAAATATTTTGTTACATTCGTCTTGTTATTTAGTAAAAATAGGTGTGTAGGACGCTGCGTTAGGAACGTTGCGAAAATTTCCCTTATGTATTTTTCGCATTATGGACGTCAAGCATCATTCATATAATCTTTTTTTCATTGAATATAAAAGAAAACAATACAATGCAGCTCTAGGAACGCTTTGAGCTCCATCGTTGTTCTATAAAGCACATTGTGAGGAGCACAAAATAGAGGAAAAAGATTGATATTCGAAGAAACATTTTATTTTTTGGCGCTTGGTTTACTTTTTGCTGGATTTTGTTTTTCAAATCACATTTCTTTTGGATTTTTTTTTTCAAATCACATTTCTTTTGGATTTTTTTTCCCCAGAAACCATAAATCAGTTCGTAAGCGGTAAAGGGTTTAAAATTCGTTGGTTACATTTTAGTGTGTAAAAAATTTCTAAAACAATATTTTTATAATGCATAAGACAATCAAGTTCTGTAAATTCGTTTTTCCTCAGACTATATTGCTTGCACTTTAGTTCACACAGTCATAGTTAATTATTTTGAATTAGTAAGCGTCCTTTACTCCAGATTATTTCGCCTCTCTTTTATCTGGATTGATTTTTTATCGATAAGTTTTAAATTGATAGGAAACATTGCCAATTATTGCTAACCAAGAAGTAAAAGAAGATTACGAATTTTTTAGTAAAAGATTGATTTAAGGAGATTAATTACGAAATCTTTAATAGCTAGATTGGTAAAAGCCTATGATGGAATAGTTTAGTTTCTTCTACTCACATATTGAGTTTATTTGGAAAACTTTGACCGCTGCAACTGGGCCGCAGCCCTGAATTTTTGGCCAATATAGTCCGTTTAAAAAAACTATGACTATTTTTCCTGCAAAATAAGTATGCTATCCTTTTAAGAATGGTTTGACACACATCACAGCTAAATATTTCTGTCAAAGATCACTATGTTCTTTTAATAAGACGCCTTAAAGTATGAAAAATTTTTTGTTTATTCTGAAACATGCTAACTTGACTACATTAGTTGTTTTTCTGTACACAGAGTGGGGGAATACAAGATTTTCTATATTATTTTAAGTTGCAAATGGTTAGTTTAACTAAAAAATTAAAAAAAAATTTTATTAAAATATTTTAGAACTGTTTCTATGATCACAATAAAACAAAAAAGAAATTTTTTCGTGCTTCTACTCACTTTGCATATTCAAATAATCGATAAATACTGCTATTTTTTAAATATAATATTTGTTTATTTGTAATTAAACGTCATACAAAACTCGATCGACGGAGGTATGTGGAAATTTGCGGAATTTCATACGTATGCCGAACAAGAAACTTTCGCGAGCTCAAAAATAAAAGAATATACAAAGTTCCTTTCGCGGTTATATGCACTAACGACAACAAATTTTTGTTACAACCTTTTACGAAATCATTGTTATTTATGGTAAAAACTAGGTGTGCTAGGACGCTGCGTTCGAACGTATAAAAGCGAAAACTTCTCTTAATTGATTTATTTTCGCATGTGTATGGATTCGTCAAGCATCATTATATAATTTTTTTCCATTGACATATTCCTTTAAAAGTTTGAATGAGCACGAATACAATGCAGCTCTAGGTTTCGTTTTTTGCAGCTCCATCGTTGTTCTATTTAAAGATACTATTGTTGAAGGATGCATAAACTAGAGGAAAAAGGGATTGTATATTCGAAGAAAATTATTAATGAATATACGATTTGGATGCTTGCTGTTACAGTTATATTGCTGGCATTTTTAAAATTCAAATCGGGAAAGTGTTCAAGTTTGAAGATTTCAAAAGGTTTCCAGAAACTCACTAATCAGCTTCGTAAAGCGGTACAAATAGTAGGTTTAAAATATCGCTTGCCAGATTAGCATTTTAGAAGTGTAACGAAATATTTAATAGAAACATGGCTGGATTCGGACTTTACATCAATGTCGGATCCAAAGTACAATCATAGTTCATGTAAAGCCTGGCGTCCCGCTTGCCGTTTTCTGAAAAATCAGATCGTTCAATATTGCATGACGTTTCTTCGTGAGTTCCAACCTACAGAATCATCCAGTTAACGAATTTTGAATGGCTAGTAATTTGCCGTCAAAACGTTCTGGAAATACTCAGCTTAGTTTATTGCTAAAAATATCAAGACCTCTCAGATATATGGACGATTTCTGGATTGTTTTTTTATCGATCAACTGTTTTAAGAGCGTCAGTACGCCAACTGCCCCACGTGTTGCAAATTTTCTAACCAAGACATTTGAAATAGAGAGCATTTGACCGCATATTTTTTAGTAAAAGAGTTGATTTAAGGAGATTAAAATCCCTAACGTATTTTAACCTTATAATACTAGATTGGTAAGAATACGCCTTTGATCGCATTGTTTTGTAAAATAGTTTAGTTTACTCGTACCTCAATATTGATTCAGTTTAATTTTGGCAAAATTTCTTTTGGCCAACGCGCTGGTAGCGACCCCTAAATGTAATTTAATATATTTCAAAAAAAATACAGAAATATTTTCTCGTGGCATATATAATATTAAAATGACGGGGTGTCGCGCGAAAAAAGAAAATTTTTTTAAATAAGGACCACCCTAGTATACATATACATATGTATATAAAATGATATGACCTCCATATAAGCACAACGAGTTCGAATCGAAATCGAATTCGTGAGTCACCTTTTTACGCGATTCGTATTTTTATCGAATTTTTTTTTATCGTTTACGAATCGTAAGCAAATCGATTTTTTTTTCCATTCTCAAATTCATTTCGAATAAAAATGTGATTTTTTCAAATCATTAATATTTATCTTAATTTTATTTGTTTGTTCGACCTTTAGTATGGTTATATTTATTTTTAATGTGAAAATCAAGTAGGAGTCTTATTATAAGACTATTTTCGGCAAAAAAAAAAAAAAAAAAAAAAAAAAAAAAAAAAAAAAAAAAAAAAAAAATTCCAATGCTTGTAACTTTTCTTATGAATCCACCCGCTGTGGGATTTGAACCCCGAACCTCTCGATTTCTAGACATCTGCTTACCCACTACGCCGTCTTTTCCGTCTGTTCCGCCAATGCGAATATTCGCAACATCACTAATAGAAACATGACTCTATCACGAACAAGCGGCTTTATACGAACAAAGTCAAGGAAATGGTGAAAAGTCATTTTTCGAATTTTACTTTTAATGCGAAACGGATACGATATGCTCAACAGAGTATCAAAGACTTAAATTTCAATCCATTTGCAAATTGAAAATGCCCGACTGTAAGAAAAGTCCAGCAAATCGTCCGTCCGTCCTATCGTCAGCGAGCACATGTGAAACCATACATCATAAAAGGCAGACAATATCGAGCGAAAAACGAATAAACGAGACAAATAAAAACAGACAGAAACAACGATAAAAAGAAATTGGCACTTTGTTCGTATGCCGCATTACGCAAGCCAAAAAATGCAAACACAAATGAAGTCCAACGACTTTATTGACGAAATCGTGTACGCTCATGCGTCCGTCCAGAGATTTGGCAAGTAAAAACCGTGGGCGCAAAATGCAATTAAACTGTTTCAAAAGAACTATAAAGAAAAAAAAAATAGAAAAAAAAAAAAACAAATAAATAAATCCCAAAGTACTTTTAAAAAGCCAATGAATTACTGAAATAGGATATAGAAGACAGATATGATGGGGGTCAGAATAAAGCAAGAAAAAATTAGCTCAACAATAAGAAATTAAAAATATTAGGGGTCTTCCCTTAAGCAGTCATTTGCCTGAAACATTCGAAATCTAAATAAGAAGGCTTAGAAACATTAATGAACTGAAATTTTGTATGAAAAAATTTTACCTTATAGTAATGATTTTTTCAATCATAGCTATACAAGATATTTGATTAGAACCAAGGATTAAAGAGAGATATAAATCACTCCTAGATTTAGGGTGGTTAATCTCCCTTGGCTTTTAAGGGGCTATTAGATTTAGCGGGGAGAAAATTTCTTTCGCATTCAATTGTTATAGGAGAGATTAGAAAATTTTTCTAGGGAGAAATTTTAGGGGTTCATCAATCATTCATTGAATTATGTTATAATCGATAGAAGCTTAAAAGTCATATAAAAAATTACTAGCAAATCAATGCTGCAGAAAAATAAGGCCGTCCTTACAGTCGAAGCGTAAATACGTCCAAAAATATCGCAAGTCCTGGGAAATGAATCCTTTGATTTAAAGGTAAGACAATAAAACAGGAAGCAAATGAATGGATTAAACCAGGGTTTGAAGGGCTGTCTGTCAAACAGCCAAAGCACCAAAAATATAGCTGTGGCTTTGTTTAGCAGCCAAATAGTGCACTATTTGGGTTAAACTAGGACCATGGCCATCATTTGCAAAATTTTGCAAAATATAATTTTCACCATTTTGAATCTCTTATGGTACAATCCAAAAAAAAATATTTTGAAAAATTTTGCAAATGATGGCCATGATCCTAGTATAACCCAAATAAGTTAATTCATGTTGTAGGCTGGTTGGCAGCAGTTCCAGGGAATGATACAAAGGCATTCTGCGTATACTGCAGAATCTGTCAAATTTGTTGTTGTTTTTTCCAAATTACTTTTTTTTATTCAGTACGAATTTCGTACTTTTTAGGGGCACATTTCGAATCTAGGGGGATTTAAGGAGCTTTTTAGGGGGAGCTACCTGGCAACACTGCAATCTTTTCACTTTTAAGGGAATACCCTAATTATGTTCAATGATACGCGTACATCAAATCAATAATAGGAATTACGAATATTCTTGAATTTCCCACAAAACATACATACTTATACAGTGCACTCGGGATAGCGTCAACATCCCAAAACGTCAACACTTTTTTGTTTACATTGGTGCATTCAGCAGATTCAACTGTTGTGCAACTGTTGAGTAAAATTCGGGTAAGAGTTGCGCTACCAACTGACCTTACACAGCATGTTGACTGCGCGGGCTCTACTTCCATAGATGTAGTATAC
Source organism: Chlorops oryzae (assembly GCA_020466095.1). Lineage (NCBI taxonomy): Eukaryota > Metazoa > Arthropoda > Insecta > Diptera > Chloropidae > Chlorops > Chlorops oryzae. Next base: position 40,989,202 of record CM035808.1, read on the forward strand.
TCATAGCTTAACTCCTTCGACAAGAAAACTGTATACATACAGACAGCCGGACGGACATGGCTAAATCGAATTTCCGGGTGACGCTACTCATTTTTATACATATTTTTACATGGTATATTTACATGGTCTATCTCGACTGATTCTGGGTGTTAGACGCAACCGCAAAAAAACGCCATATACGACACTGAGTGTGTTGGGCACGCAAATAACGCTCCCGAAGGGGTTCGAAAAAAGGAACAAAACATTAGACAAAAGGATGAAACTTTATTTTCATTTTCATCGCATTCAAGGATCAAAAAGTTGAGAAAAAATCTTGAAGTCTTAAGAGTTTATCTTTCTCTGTTCGTTCCTGGAAAATTAGTGGCGATATTTTAATGAAAATATAATTTTCAAAAAGGAAAAATTACAACTCATAAAATGAAGATTTTGCTCATTTCAAGAAATCATTGTCCTAGGTTACTAAACGAAAAATTAAACATCGCCCACAGTGCCAATGTAAACTATTTATGTGTAATAATAAAACGTAGGCACAATAAAAAAAATTCATTGGCATCGCCGACACCGCCCACTTGAATTAAATTTCTTGAAATCGCAAAAGATGATGAATAAACATGGGTTGATTCTATAAAATTCATGCGTAAGATTTCAGCACAGTCCAATGATGACTTTAATTGTAACCATATGCCCAACTGGAAAATTAAAAAGATACAAACAAAGAAAAAAAAAATAAACGGAAAATGGATATTTAAAAAAGAAAAACATTTTCGAGGTAAAATGCGAGACTAAATTTCAACAGAATTTTCCAAGTGCCAGATTGAAAAACAAAAATCCAGATTCGCAAACGCTCGGTTAAGAATTTCTGTCAGTGATTGTGAGCATTGACACTGAAGGAATGCGTATTCCATATGTTTTGAATGTGCGACTTCTGTACGGGCATGAGGATTTTGGGCATTTTTATCTTCTTGCTTTCTGCCTGGCGCATGCTATAAAACAATTAAAAAGAAGAAAAATATTTTTAAATCAAAAACATTGAATGAACAGAGAAACCTAACGGCACATCATAAGGGCAATCGAGTACAAAAGATCTTTGCCCATGGTGCACACATTGAGTGTGTCATAAAATATTGTACTGTCGGTACGGTAATTGCAACCAGACAGCTAGCTACACGTGTGTGAGCGGAACCTCAAAAGAAGAAGAAAACAAGTAAGGGTGTTATAGTCAGGCGAGCCTGACAATAGAATACCCGACACAGACACACGTGTTTAAATAATTTTTAATATCAAGAGGTGTTTAAGGCCATATGGGGGCCCAATACACCGACTTTTGTTATATTTCTTTATGAAAACTGCCCCTCTGCCACGCCCACTTTTCCAATTTTTTGGAATTCTAATCGGAGGCTTAGATATACCCTCAAATCCTAAGTTTCATTGAAATATTTGGAAAAAGTCCGATTTTGAGGCAGTTTTGAGATTTTTGTGACAGACCCTAGTACTGGAGGTACCCTTAATAATGGACCGATCTAGGAAATTTTTTTGGAGAATGTTTATGGCTACAAAAGAAGCATAAGTGCCAACTTTCGTTCAAGTCCCATTTGAAGTTCGGGTGTAGGGGACAATTTTCGAAAAACGCCTTTCTGCCACGCCCCTTTTTAAAATTTTTGGAAATCGAATTACTTGCCTTGAAACATGTTCAAATATCAAACTTCATCAAAATATGTTGAAAAACTTCGAGTTTAGAGCAGTTTTTGTGATTTTCGTAACAGACCCTAGTACTAGAGGTACCCCTAAAAATGGTCCGATCGGGTCCATTCTCGAACTTGTTCTTACTCATGTCCCCGTGAGCACGCATACCAAATTTTGTCAAGATAGCTCAACTCCTTCGATAAGAAAACTGTATACAAACAGACGGACAGACAGACAGATGGACATGGCTAAATCGAATCTCCTGGTGACACTGATCATTTCTATATACATTTTGTATGGTCTATCTCGACTGGTTCTGGGTGTTACACACAACCACACAAACGCAATATACCCTCGACACAGAGTGTGTCGGGTATAAAAACGGAGCATAAATGTGTTTTCGTCTGTACAAGCACTCACAACAAATCTAGACGTACCATTTTGGGTAATTAAGTCTGCAACACGATTTAAAATGAGGCTGTAAAACGTACGTTCCATATTATTTAAGTCGAGCAATTGTGTTTTTGACCAATTCGAAGAAGAAGACTGTCTCGGTTTTTAATTAAGACGACAAAAGCAGCATTTGGCATGTTGGTTCCCTCTAGCGGTGCTAGTGAAATGATTCCGCCAAACTTTATTACGAATACGAAGCTTAACTACAGCGTTTTTGATTATGAACAATTCTCCAGAGAAACTTTCTTTAATTTTATGAGGCCTTTCATGGAGAAAAGCAAGAAAATGAAATATTTTTAATTGAATTCTTTATGCATAGCGGCCACATACTGAGTTATTCATATTCGGAACAATTTTATTTTAGTACACTGACTCAAACTGCTGTCGAATTTAACCCTACTATTATTCGTTTCTACGAATTGATATCTGATGAATGAGCAGTCATTCATTGCGAACTGGAACAACCATACGTGGAGGTCGATCTACAATGCGTTTACGAAACAAATTTGCTTTTGCCAAAGGGTCCAAAGGGATTTTATACATGTCGAAAGTACCGGAGATTCAGCATTATTTCTATATGATGCATAGAAAATTTATAATAAAATAGTCACAAAATGAAAGAAAATATAACAGAATTCGGTTCAAAAGAGTTGAACAGAGGAGTTCAGTTGATGGTGCGTCGATAAGTTGGTATACGTTTTTTCTGCTCCGTTACGAGCTTCTTTTTCCTACGAGGGTTGCTACTCATATTTCTGGCCTAACAATAAAAACACAACTATTTGCCATCAAAATTGGTTTTATCGTTTTTCAAAATATTCTCCTTCAAGAAGAATATTATTGTTCCTGAGGTGAAACTAATTTTCGAAGCACTATATCCACTCCGATAGAAGTATCTCCAAAACAGAAAATTTGAGCCCATGAACCGCACCTTCAAGATCATATATGTGAAGATGTTATACACAGCGTTTGATTGTATATTTTCAATATTTTATGGCATCAATCGACACTACCTTGGATAGGTATGTATATGTTTATGTACGTTTCTTAATCGAAGATTACTATTCGAGTTGATGTTCGTCGATTATTCAAACAGTTGTTGAAATGCAAATATTCGAATACATATTTGTTCAAAATCGAACGATCGAGTATATCATTAATTGTCATGTCATACAAAAATTGAAGAGAAGCAAGTAATTTACTCCATTTTAGAAAGCAATGCTGTGCTACCGCAATTCTACCACTTCACTAAGCAAACATTTGAAAGAAGTTCACAAAAAGGACCAGACAAGCGCTATTTGAAGGAATAATTGTAAGGAATATTTAAATCAAGTTTAAAAAAAAGACTGCTCAGAAATCTGTTCATGGGGGGCACTTGAATTTTGGAATGATTGTTTTAAATTGCACGTTTTCTTCTGGCAAATAGGCAATTTTTCCCATTTTGCAATACTGGGAAAAGTGGAGTGATCTCTCTCGGAACTTCCTTGTTGAATTTCTGCGATTTTCTCGTTTCATTCTAAAACAAAAAGACTTGGTCGTTGAGGGCAGACTTGTTTGTAGGTCACCACCATCATGATCTCTTCCAATTTTTGGTCGTGGTCTCAATGGATTCTGTATTTCTAAGTTCCTTGAAGTTCTTATATAGCGGTGCTGCTCTGACAAAGACACCTTCCCGAGTACCTTTCCATCCAAAAATTTGGTTTGTGACCAGTTTGGTGTTATAACGCTATGGTGAATTTGAGGGAAGGTTTAACACGCAAACCCACCTCTTCCAGCTCTCCTTTGCATTTCGATCACCTAAAGCCAGTGCTAGGTAGAAGAAAATCCTCCCTGCGCGGGGTATTGAACCCACCTCTGTGAAGTTAGCACCCCAACATTAAAAATTTTTAAATTTATCAATTGGAATCGATTGACCATCGTCTGACCACTATTGCCCACTAAAAATTTTCGTTTGCCCGCCTTTTAAACGAAAGCTATTGACAAAAAACTTTTCGGGGGCTAACTTCACACTAGCCCCCGCTTTTCGAAAAACGTGTTTAAACAAGTAAATATTAATAATAAGGCTATGAAAACGTTTGACCATCTCGAGAAAACGTTTGACCACCTTGAAAACATTAAAAATTTTGCATAAAAAAAAATATTTTTTAAATAAATAAAAAAATTTTTATAACTCTAAAATGACTTCCAAAAACGTAACTGTGCAAAAATGACAAATGGTTGTGAAAAAATATCGATTGACCTCTATTTCCCACCAAAAATTTTCGTTTGCCCACCTTTTAAACGAAAGTTTTTGACAAAAAACTTTTCGGGGGCGAAATTCACATGAGCCCCCAATATTGGAAAAACGCATATGACCGAGTAAATTTCATTAAAACACATTTCTCACGATTGACTATTGTTTCTAATCGTCCGATTAACATTGTCCACCAAAAATGTTCGTTTGCCCACCACATGTCTAAAACAAGTAAGGGTGTTATAGTCAGGCGAGCCTGACAATAAAATACCCGACACAGACATACGTGTTCAAATAATTTGTAATATCAAGAGGTGTTTAAGGCCATTAGGGGCCCCATATACCGACTTTTGTTGAATTTCTTTATGAAAACCACCCTTTTTCCACGCCCACTTTTCCAATTTTTTTTGTTTTCTAATCGGAGGCCTTAATAAACGCTCAAATTCTAAGTTTCAGTGGAATATCTCAAAAAAATCCGATTTTGGGGCAGTTTTGAGATTTTTGTGACAGACCCTAGTACTGGAGGTACCCTTTATAATGGACCGATCAAGGAATTTTTTTCTAAGGATTTTTATGGCTACAAAGGAAGCATAACTGCCAAATTTCGTTCAAGTCCCATTTGAAATTCGGGTGTAGAAGGCAATTTTCGAAACACGCTCTTCGGCCACGCCCACTTTTCCAATTTTTTGAAATTGAATAACTTGACTTCAAATATGTTCAACTATCAAATTTCATCAAATATCTTGAAAAACTTCGATTTAAGAGCAGTTTTTGTGATTTTCGTAAGAGACCCTAGTACTGGAAGTACCCCTAAAATGGTCCGATCGGGTCCATACTCGAACTTGTTCTTACTCATGTGCTTGTGAGTACGCATATCAAATTTCATCAAGATAGCTCAACTCCTTCGATAAGAAAACTGTATACAAACAGACGGACAGACAGACAGATGGACATGGCTAAATCGAATCTCCTGGCGACGCTGATCATTTCTATATATATTTTGTATAGTCTATCTCAACTGGTTCTGGGTGTTACAAACAACCACACAAACGCAATATACCCTCGACACAGAGTGTGTCGGGTATAATGATTCGGTTTTCGATCCTAACCAAGAATATTCCTACACGATATCTATCTATACCTGCTGAACTTAGTTCTAGCTGTTACAAAATCCTCACAAAACTAACATACCCTGCTTACGCTGGGTATAAAAAGAAGACATACCTTACACATGTATCTTTGAATGTATTCATATCCCTGGAGTAATATGGACTGAGCCCTGTGTAGCCTTTGGTCAGTCCTTCATGTTACCAGTACTAGTCCCCTCATAATTCCACTTCTAATGTATTCAACTGGCCTTTTTAACATGGGCCTGTCCTAGGGGTGGACTAGTCCGCAAAACGGCTGATCATAGGCCATTTTTTTTGGGTCAATTGTCGTAATTTTGTATGGTTTTAAGATAGTCATATGAGGAAAATAAACAAAAAATTTCTTATATATATTTTAAGTTGATGAAACTGTCATTTACAGACTACCCATAAACCAACCCCTTTATTACCGACCACCGGCTAGCCAAATTCGATGGAGCGAACTGCCATAATTTAACCGGTAGGGTTTGGACCGGTCAAAGGCCAGTCCCTCTTAGAAAACTGACCGGCTCATTACTGCAGGGAAAGGATAGCCACACGAATAGAGACACAGTGTGCAAATATTATTGTATGATAGTTGCAATTAATTTTAAAGCAAATCTATTTTGCTCTGATGCATTCGTTTTTGTCGAAAACTAGAATTAATTTTATTTCAATTTTCTAAATGAGATTAATAAAAGAAATATATTTTTATATTAATAACATGTTTTCACATAGTGAATTAACTAAATGAATTAGAGTTATTTCGGGCTAATGTGAATTTCGCCCCCGAAAAGTTTTCGTCAATAACTTTCGTTTTAAAGGTGGGCAAACGAACATTTTTGGTGGACAATGTTAATCGGACGATTAGAAACAATAGTCAATCGTGAGAAATGTGTTTTAATGAAATTTACTCGGTCATATGCGTTTTTCCAATATTGGGGGCTCATGTGAATTTCGCCCCCGAAAAGTTTTTTTTCAATAACTTTTGTTTAAAAGGTGGTCAAATGAAAATTTTTGGTGGGAAATAGAGGTCAATCGATCTTCTTTCACAACCATTTGTCATTTTTGCACAGTTACGTTTTTGGAAGTCATTTTAGAGTTATAAAATTTATTTTATTTATTTAAAAAAAAATTTTTTTTATGCAAAATTTTTAATGTTTTCAAGGTGGTCAAACGTTTTCTCGAGATGGTCAAACGTTTTCATAGCCTTATTATTAATATTTACTTGTTTAAACACGTTTTTCGAAAAGCGGGGGCTAGTGTGAAGTTAGCCCCCGAAAAGTTTTTTGTCAATAACTTTCGTTTAAAAGGTGGGCAAACGAAAATTTTTCGTGGGCAATAGTGGTCAAATGATGGTCAATCGATTCCAATTGATAAATTTAAAAATTTTTAATGTTGGGGTGCTAACTTCACAGAGGTATCGAACCCACAACTTCTAGACTGAGAGGAAAGCATGCTACAACTGTGCTACTGACAGCCACATATACGGGCACTATTAGAAATATATATAAACATATCTAAAAAGAAGAAAATAAAGCGATCGTTCGAATAGTTTGAAGCTACTATTCGAATAAGTAGTTGCTGATTTCCGAATATTCGAATACTCGACGGCGAACGATTATTCGAATAGTGAAAATCGATTTTCGATATTCGAATAAAATTGTATTCGAATAATTAGAGCTCTGTTAACCCAATAAAAATTTTTCCCACCCCCAAAGAGGGTGGCCTCAAAAGGCCTCAAAATTGGGATAATTTTGCATTATGAAAAATTACCCCAAATCAAAAAATGAAAAAAGGCCCCAAATGTAACAATTTTGAAAAATGCAAAATGACCCAAAAAAAAAAAATAATAAATAAAAATAAAAAAGGCCTCAAAAAAAAAAAAGAAAAATCGCCCTAAAACTCGTGTTGTTGTTTTCAATTCAAAATTTTGGGGCATTGGAGGCCATAAAATGGTCATTTCGAAAACATAGTTCAAACTGAAAAAAACATTTTTGTATGATTGTATATTGACGGCGAAAGCGTCTGTGTTCACTCTAAAGGGCGAACATTTTGAGTGAAAATTGAAATATCTTAATTTTTGGGGGTGGGAAAAAAAATTATTGGGTGGCCATTGGAGCTCTCGGAGTGATCATTCTAAATCACCGCTGGAAATTTGAAAAAAGTTAATTTTAAAACTTTTTGCGACCGACTATAGAATGTCATACTTCAAAGGGTCACTTGGGGTAAAAGTTGAAAAATCTCCATTTTTGGGGGTGGACAAAAAAAGTTATTTGGTGGTCATTGGAGGTCTCAGAATGGTATTTTTGAAGAAGTATTCAAAATTCAGAAAAAAAACAATTTTGTGGCTGCGTGAAGTTGGCCCAAGCATTTTCAAAGGGGCTTTTCCCCTCTTTGGGGGGTGGGAAAAAAAGTTATTGGGTGGGCAAAAGTGGGCAAAAAATTTGCATTTGTCTCCATTGGTTTTATTCGATTTGGACATTTTTTTTCGCCAAGTTCCCACTGCTTACGTTATGTCACATGTCCACGAAAAACGTATTGGAGTGAACGTCGGCCACAATTAAATTCGTTAAAGCAATAAATAAACCATATCCCAATATTCAAATTATAGATGCATTTGTGTCCGCATGCATTGTTTGTTAATCATATCGATTTTGATACGTGGTCGTTTGAAGCGAAATCTTTTATTTTTATGAGGGGATGTAGAAAATTTTTTCCTCAGTGGAAATCGGTGAGTAATATTTTAGGCGCCGGTTTATTTTCTACAAAATATTCATTTAAAATCACATAATTGCATATGGGCATTTCCAAATGGACGCGACACTTAAATGAGCAATTTTAAGTCCTCAATTCAAGTAAGCGGTAAATAGTACTTTTACTTCTCAATACTTTCGTGCAGCTTATGCGGACTTTTATATTTTTCAAAGTTTCTATGCAGTGCCGAATGGCAATCAGCTACATACGGATGCGACAAAAAGTTTACTTTTTCTGGAAATGCCCACACTCATAAGTGTCTTGAAATAGAATGACTGAAAATCGCCAAAAGCTGAAAGCACGTTCAAATGCGATTTTACGCTTGCTTGAAAGATCAGAATTCTGAGCTGCAAGTTTCAGCTTAAATCGTTACGGATAAGCGGCTTTACAGACAAAAGATCAACTTCTTTAAAATGCAAATTGTCTCGTCGACCTTTCGAGAAAATTATTATTAACTACAAATTAATTAACTCCAAGCAAAGCCGGATTTTTAAATTGACTTTTTAATATAATTAATAATGGGGTTTAATCTATTTATTGAGTATTCGACAATGAACGACAGAAAATGAAAGCAAAATCATAGCTTAACCTTCTTTAATAATAAAGTGACCCCCTATTGTTTAATAATAAAGTCTCTGCCATTTTCCGTTGATAGCACTGTGCCAGTCGGAAATCTCAACAACGGGTAGTCCTAGTGGGTAAACTAAATTCGACTACGCTGATATTTTTAAGAAGGGTTTAAATCATGATGAAAATCATGAAGAGGTCGATTAAATACGTAAGGCTTTTGCCGAATATGTTTCTGTTGTAGGTATTTTTGTACCGACCACAGACAAGCTAGAGACTTCATGCCAGTCTTCTCAAAGGCCAGAACGAAAGAGCTCTTATTGCTCAACAGGACTGGAATTCGACTTGTCACAGGTTTTCTCACTGGACATTGTAGAGTAAACAAACATTGGGTCAAACCTTGGTTTAACTAGAGACGACAGCTGCAGATTCTATAACGAAGAAGAGGAGACAGCGGAGCACATTATGTGCCACTGTGATAGTCTTGCAAGACTCAGACTTCGTTACTTATATACCGCCTATCCCTCCGCAATGGAGGTAGGTAAAATATCTCCACGGGACATTGTGGCATTCTTGAATGCCACTCGCCTATGGAATTAGAAAAGGGTAGTCACAAAAATCCTTTCAGGATGCAGTGACGCGGAGACTCGCTTCCCAAACCCATTGTTAATCTAATCTAATCTAGGTATTTTTGTTATTTTTATACTTATGCGTTTGATTTACTGTGATTTACATTTAAAAAAGTAAAAAATTGTTTGTTTTTTTTATTTGTTCCTGGACCCGATATCTCGAAAATGGTCACCAACTTCGGAAAATGACTAGCCATTTTGGAATCAGCGTAGTCGAATTAGGTTTACCCCCTAGGACTACCCTTTGTTGAAAATAAAAAGTTCCCAATTCGATCACAGTTATCCTTTTGTATGTGTTTATGTGGGTTATTTTTAGCTAATATTAGCTAGTAAAATTTTATTTTCAATATTATACATTCCTATTCTCTATCATTCATATGGCTCCTTAATGAACGGGATTATTTTAGTCTTATTATATCTAAATGTATTTCTTTCACTTTTTATTTCACTATGCCGACCATTAAATAAGTTAAGACCTCTCAATAGCAGACATTTCTGAGCTAAGGGCCAAGGTAATGTGAGACGTGAAAATGTTTTTAACCCAAAATGTTACATATATGATACGTACTCACTCATATTAACACATAGTTTCCATGGGAATTTTCGTTTGCTGCTGTTGCTCCTTCTGTTCCTTCGGGTATTGTTGAACTCCATTGCAAGCACTAATCGTCGAATTTGTCAATCCACCATGAATGGAAGTATTTTGTGTGATCTCAGCGCCGCAAGCAGCCAACGAAGGTAAACCTTGAGATGAACTTGAATGCTGAACTCCATTCGTCGTATTCGTAATCTCCTGACGGGAGCGTGGACAGCAAAAACGTTTACAGGCAGCCCAAACTTGCGGTTGGCACCCAACAACGATGAATATGAATACACCTTGTAGTGCATTGATCAGATCGGTGAAAAACCATGCTGCATGTGGACCGCCAATCAGCCATGAAATAATATCCGCAATCCATGTGACACCCATAACCACAACCAATTTCAGACAGACCTTGCCTAAGGCAGTTTTCTCCGTTGATGACTTAACGTCATCGCGTTTCCAAAGGCCGCACGTTAGTTGATGTGTCGTCGAAACAAATAGAATAATATTTGCACAGAGCAAGATGCCAACTGGACCGAAAAAATATGCGAAAATAGATAAATGCTCGCCGCTGAACCAGCACGAGCGGACGCCAAACTCTGGACGCAGCAGCTGCGTTTCGGGTATTTGATCGACAAACGCCGCAATGACGGTAATAAGCATCGGTATTCCCCACGCGTACGCTGAGTAAAGACGAAGTCGCAGCAATTCTTGATTACGCTCCAACGAACTAGGACGGAAATCACGGAAAGTCCACCAAATGTTAAAGCACATCGTATTGAGCCAGAAGAATGCAGCCAAAAAGAAGAAATGCATTGCACTAGCGACCAACGAACAGGGTAAAGTACCCAATTCCAATGAGCTCGTCAATTCCGAGAAGGCGAGCAGAAAATCTCCAACGAACAGACAGAAGACATAGAAGATCTGACAGCGCCAATGCAGCACATGATGCACCGATGGCATCAGATAGCTGGCTACTAATGTTGCTGCAAGGAAAACCACAGAGATTACAAGACCAATTCGCAGTGCCGCTACTTGAATATGGTCGCTAGCACTGCCAACATTTTGCACGCCTATCGGCGAAACAGACGTGTGCACTGCATTCGATGCACCAGTTACAGCAAAATGATGCAGACACGTAAAGACTTTAATGCGCGCGCTACTCGAATTCGTATTCGAATTGGAAGTTAAATCTTCACGTAAATGTTCCAGACAGTAATCTGATGGTGCAAAGATCTTCTGCTGTAACTGTATCGAGCCGTCATCGTTCGTAGACTTGAATTGCGATTCTGACCAATCGCCAGCTATTGCGTATGCCGTCGAAGAATCATGACATACAGGAAAACCATAAACCGTCTGATAGATGCTCTCGTTCAATGGAAGCCTCAAGCGTTCCCAATCTGTGTCAGTCTCAACATGGCAACTTTTCCTTGTAGAATCATAGCTTCCATGCTTGCCGCAGCATTTTCGAATGCGCAAATTTGCCTTCTGACGCATATTGGCAGCCGTTTGCGGAAAGCAAACAAGTGCAGCATCATAGTCCACGCAAAAACGACGAGGTTCAATCAACTGGCTGCGTTCTCGTAGAAATAAAGATCCATTCGAAAAGAGTATGATATTATTACCTCCCGTAAAGAGTTCTAGTTCACTTGATGAACTGCAACTACCCTGATGCGATTGTTCGGTGGATAAGTTTTTTGTTAGCAAAGGACGTACGTTTTCATTAAAACTTATAAACTTCGGACTCTTTCCTTTTGGCTCGTAATAGGTACGATTCTTAACCAAGAATATCGGAGGAACCCATTGCGTTGGATTCCCGGCGACACAATTTTCCATTTCCAAATGCTCGCTGAAGTGACAACATTTATTTAGGCGCACGCGCGGCGGCGGTGGTAAGCGAGGTGGTAAACCGTGACCAGGTGTCACTTGGACTTCTGCATCGTATGCGACAACATCGTCAAGAAAATGTACGCTAAACGTCAATAAAAAAATAAGTAATATTCTGCTAATACTATTGGGTATCGTCGTCAGCATTTTGACGTTTATCCTTCGACCGTAACGCGCTTTTCACTTTCAGAGAAACTCTTTGCTTTACACAATAACGAAATTACTTAGCACAATTTCTTCACAATATATCGTTCATTTGCTTGCTTTCTTTTTGGTTTTGCCTTTTCTTTTTGCTTTTTGCTTTTACGTGTACGTTCATGCAGCACTTAATAAAATAATTATAAATATGTATATAGGTATGCACGTATGCAATGAAAACATAAACGAACGACAATGCGCTTCAGTTTACTCTTGCATTGAAATTGTTGTTGCTTTTGGTCTTGGTAATTGCATTGTTAGCGTTTTCTTTTACTTCAAATCAATTCACTCTTTTCTGCTTTTCTAGCCACAATTTGTATTGTTTTTGGTTTGCTTCGCACCCCGCTCCCCGACAAAATTCCATTTTCACTGCATTCAATTTGCCGCACCATCAACCTTCAACCGGAAAACTCGATTTCTTTAATGATTTCATCAAATATGAGAAACGACCTAATAGGCAATTCAACAAAGCTAATAGGAAATTCACCAAAGCCAACACAACCACCAGTGATGCCACTCGCTCAAAAAATTATGTATCAAAATAATTTTTCAAAAGTATCAAAAAGTATCACGATTTCTTAAAAAAAGTATCAAAAGTGTAATTTGATTACGCCAATGAAAATGTCCATAAAAAATTGTGGAAACTATACTAAAAAAAGAAATCGAAACTTTTTCCTTTCTTCCGGGCGCATTAGAATTTTCAAAAACTGCAAATTTCAATGTTAAAAATATAAGTCTTTATTTCCACAATTTCAAAAGTTAAAAAAAATAACAAAAACAGCTATTCATATGCTTACAAACATAACAAACGGGCTTAAAATATACATATCTACCATGTAGGAGTGTAGGCATGTTCTATATGGTAGGCATATAGTAATATAGGGGACACTTACAACAACAACAACCGAATCCCGTGGTGAACTAGTGATGCTATAAGATTTTGAGTAGTCACTCAATCTTGTAACTAAACATACTTGCGTTGAAATTTTTTAATGTTTTCTTTTTAAAGGGCCCTCTCCAGCTCTGTCAGAAATGAAAAACTTCATATAAAAAAAAGCTTAAGAAATGCTGAAGGAATTTTTGTGTCAGAAATTTTCTGTTAACAGTCTCCAGTTCGTCAAAGAGTAGTTTCTGTTTTCGCTCCCTTTTTTGCTGTAAATAAAACACGGTAACACAGATTTTTCTGTTAGAAATATTGAATTTTCCGTTCTTTCTGAAAGGAATTTTGACAGCAAAGCCAAGTTCGAAAAAAATTAAATGGATTTAACAAGGTTCAATGTGTAATTTTCAGAAATGGATAAATGAAATCAATAATTTTCGATTATAAGAAACGTCTTGACATAAAATATATAGATATATAGATTGTCACTATTGCATTAAAAAATTAAATTATGCTACGTTTTTCCCTTTAAGGAATATTTAGAAAATTCCTGCTGAGATTCCTTACAGAGCTGGAGAGGGCCCTTAAGGCTGGTCTCCAGTTCCCCAAGGAATAAAAAACTCTATATAAAAAAAAGCCAAAGAAATGCTTAAGAAATATTTCTTCAAGAAATTTTCTGCATGCAGTCCCCAGTTCGGCAAAAAAGTAGTACATATTTTAATACGTTTTTTTGACATTGTGCACGGTAACCCAGGCTATCAGCAGAAATAATTGCAAATGAATTGTTTCTTGGAGAAATTTTGACAAGTGAGGTAGGTCAGTTGTGATTGTATAGAAATAGTGCATCCATTTTTCGGGGTTTTTCAAAAAACATGGAGAAAAACCAAAAAAAAAACCAAAAACGCTTAACATATTTCTCAAACGAGAATAAACGCGAATTAATATCGCTTGTTAAAGAGAGTAGAAGAATTTGCGCGCTTTTTATTCTGAACGTTTATAATCGCGCCATTTTAATTTCTGTGTTTCGTTTCACTTTTTTGACACATGTGACATATGACAGATTGCCTCTGTTGCACTAAAAACTTCTGTAGTACTACCTTTTTTCCTCGGAGAAAAAAATAGAAAATTTCTGCTGACATTCCTTACCGAACTGGAGACCAGCCTTTAATGTAAAACTTTTTAAGTTTTTTATGATAGTTTATGCAATTCTGTACCCTCTTCATTCTGAAGAGATCCAAAAATATATAGTTTATGCATTCTATTTATCATATGTCATAAGTACTTGAGCCACTAGTTATGTATCGAACACTTTTAGTTATGATATTACTGTATATTTTATATCAGCTGTTCTGTTGTGGAATTCAAATTTTTTGAGAATCGGTCATATTCGAAGCATGAGTACTCTGCTTTAGCGTTCCTCAATAATATGAGCCAGATTTTATCTAATTATTTTTAATTGTATAAAAAAAAAACATATTTTGCTGAAAAGTAAAATGAGTTCTTATAAAAAACCATTGATTAACACTTATATATATCTGATTTTTAACAAAAATTTTTAGTTCATGTTACAAGATTATAAAATATTTGTTAGACCGAAACCGGAATTTTCAGGGGGCGTGCTACGTTTTTGATTTTTCCATAAGAATGCATGCACAGGGGGCCTACTTCAATTCAACACATACGTTTTTTGCCAAGTGCCATCTATAGTACTATATGGTGTAGGTCTAACTGTCGACGTCGAAAAGGCTCTGCCGCGATGGGGAAATACACCATTAGGCAGGTATAGGAAATTCAACAAATTCGAGAATTTCACCAGAAAGCTACCAACAACAATACGGGCAGACAAAAATTGGCACTATGATGCCACCTGCAAGAAAATTATAAAAGAAAACCGCGTCGACTCGGTTTTTTATATTGCTTGAAAAGTTCATAATTGAAACTTTATTAAATGTATTACGATATGTTTTTGCTTAATGTGCGCGAATGTTTTCATTTTGTAATAAATTTACATACATTTTTGACTACGGCTACGAATTTGATTGTACATAGAATTTAGTATTTTTGCTGAAAAAGTGTGATCAAAAAATTATGTGGACAGGGTAGGACTAAAAAACAATTTTTATTTCTCCTGGATATTGAGTTTCCTTGATTAGGTTTAAGTTTTTCAAGCTTTTCATATCATTTTATGAGTTTGGTAGATATTTTATATGTAATGTACTCGAAAATCTCCCAAAATTAAAACTAAAAGTGGCAATGCATTTCACCATAGCAGAGCTAAAGATTTCGCTGCCATATCATGCTTCTCTTTTCCTCATGCTATATGCCTATGTTGAAGCAGCGTAGCTCTAACACATTGCAGGGATTAGGAAGATGAAGAGTTAGACCTACACCCCTACATGAACTATCATGACATTACTTACAATTCAAGGTGTACAGCATTAGTGTCAACACACAGTTAACATTTTACAAATCATGCATAACGGAAATTGGCGAATTGCAGATCGTTTATACCTTAATATCATGACTATTGCATACTTAATGAATTTAAGCATTAGTGCAAGCAATACAAATAAAAATTTAAACTAATTACAGATCAGTGATATCAAAGGAATGATAAGCGTTTTATATCGTCAAACTATACCGTTTATCGACCTTTTCAGACTATTGCATTTAACGTGAATTTAGCTGTTGCTAGTAGCATTTATCGTTGAAATTTAACCTGAATTCAGCGCTCTCTAATATTCAGATATAAAGTAATGAGTAAGCCGTTTTATGATACGCAACACATATGACCAGTATTTAAACTCCTCTTTTCAAGCAGTGAAAACGTTCATAGTCAGGCTGTTTGCATTTTGATTCTGAAATACACAGCAACCAAATATTCGAAGCGCCCTCATATTATTACGTCTGAAAAGGCCTAATGTAAGAGCGTTTTATGAGTAAACACATAAATGCGAGCATTGTTCGGAGTATCTTCAAAATCCTCTTTAAGCACGGGCTCAGATAAAAGCTTCATTAGGTGTGAATTTAGCAATTTTATCTCTGTCACGAAAAGAGTTATCCGAATTTTAGCGCTCATATTGCTTCCTGGGTAATATTAAAAATCGTGTTTTGACTACTGGATAGAATTGCAGCATGTTGAATGTTGTTCAAAATTGATGTTAGCAAGCTAATTATTAACATCATTCAGGTTGCTTTAATTTTCTGCAATTTGTAACGTCTCAACAATAACATGTTTATAATTTTTTTCTGCTCATTTTCCATTTGCAGCTTTTGAATAAAACAAATGCTTCAGATTGTGAAAAGTTGTTCGAAAATCTATCCAAAACAAGAAACAGCTGTTTGAAGTCGTAAATTCAGAAACGGACAGTCTGAAAGGGTTTTTGATAAATTCAACTTAAGGAGCTAAATACAGATTTTAAATTCATAAGGGCTCAACGCTGTTAAAGTAAATTGAAAGGAAGTAACGAGCTCATTCTTTTGAAGAAAGGAAATCAGAGTTGAAATTTCGATGACAGGTCGACAGAAATATAGAAAATGTATGATTTAAATGCAACCCTGTGAGTCTGATTACTTGTAATACAGCGTATGCGTTCAAGTAGCGAAAGTAAGCCAAAGTACTTCTTTGTTTTTTCTACATGTGTTTGGTATAGGAAATTTACTTGCTGCTTTAGAGCGCATACACACATACTCAGAATTATTATACATAAGTTTTCTTATTGTATGTTTCCACTAAATAAATTATATTGATAATAATCGTAATTATAGTCTGATAAATATCTGAATTAACTGTAATTCATATACACCGTTAATTCACCATGTGGAAACATGCTATTAAGTTTTTTTAGTAAAAAATTTATCTTCGGAAATAACTTTTATAGGTTTATTTCCCGATGAACATATAGGATACAGACATTGTCTGTAGTTTTGGTGCGTTTGGAAAAAATTGCTTTTGAAAAAAGGCCAACATAAAGACTTTGTAAAAAGTAACTCTTAAGAAGCATCAATAAGAAAAAATCATTTTTGTTTTAATTATAATTATTGAAAAAATAAAAGTATATGACATTTCCTCCAATTTTTTGAAAACTCACTTTCCAGGCTTTTGCATTTACGAGCTTTCGAGATTTTTGAGGCAAAGTTCCTTTAAGATATAATTTTATTATAAGATGTGTGGTGTATTAAAATATTTCAATAACTTACATCTAAAAATTAAAGATATATATATATAAAATCACACAGCCACCATCTTAAATATACATCTACTAAAAAAAAAAAGACTAACAACTTTAGCCGCTATATTATTTAGCAACAACAAAAATACCAAGAGAAACAAAGAAAGTGTTTGTCTTATTACTGTCAAAGCCTTTAGAAAACTCTATAAATACATGAAGAAATACGAAAACGAACAACACAGGAAAAAAAATTTTTTATATATAATAAATCACAATTTTATCGACCTAATAAATTCTTATAAGTATGCTTGTAAGTCCGGTCTAGACTAGGCAATTCTGGTTGAAGATTTGCCCACATATGTCGACAAGCAGGCGAGGGGGAGTGGAACCGGGTACACTGCCCGTCGCCTCCTCGCCACCATCTGTTGGCAACTCTTTAATCGGATTTGCCTAGTATAAACTGGACATTTGCAATATTTTATATGCAACAAAATTTTTCAAATATGTTTTTCAGTTCATTTGAACAGCAAGAGATAAAATTTTGATAGAGGGTCCCATTTTTAAGCAAAGATCTTAAGACTAATGCTATTCACTTTAAATCTTGTGGTGTACTAGCTCCCATGTAATGATATAGATCTTGCAGCGTTGATTCAACAAGTTTTCCTTTGATGGTTGGTCGTTTCAAGCGTTTGTAAGCTTCAAAACGATGGCAACCACCAAAACTGTAAAAGTAGTTTCCACCTTCTCTGCCCTTAATCCATAGTACATCGATTGGCGGTACATCGCCAGACTTTTCTTCTTCCTAAATGTAATTAAATATTTATAAAAAAAAAAATAATGTTTATAATAAAGAACACTATCTTAAAACACCATGGACAACCTGAATTGAAGTCATTAAAGATTCTACTTTCTTTTCATCTAAAACTGGCGGAATAGGCCGATGAATTACTGACATTGGAATATCATGAACTGACGTGATTGATGCCGAATGAACGGATGTATCTCTTGAGCAAGTTGACGACATCGGACGGACTGAAATTATGAGATTCATTTAGTTTTAATTTAATCGTAAAAGTCGTTAACAAATCGAATACCTTTCCTTGTTCTTGCGGTTAGAATGGCTGAAGTTATAATATTCTTGATGCAAGTATTCGTATGAAGAATGTTTTTATAAATAATATCCATAGATCGGAACGATCGGTGTTAAACGATTCAACGTGCACTTCTTGATATTCTTGATATGATATATTCATATATA
Source organism: Chlorops oryzae (assembly GCA_020466095.1). Lineage (NCBI taxonomy): Eukaryota > Metazoa > Arthropoda > Insecta > Diptera > Chloropidae > Chlorops > Chlorops oryzae. Next base: position 41,007,626 of record CM035808.1, read on the forward strand.
TGTATATGTTTGTATGCGTACTCAGCTGTTCGTACCCTGCAGTAATTCCTAGTGCTCTCCAATCACTCCCGAATAGTCACAAAAATACCAGGACTACTTCCTTTTGATTTGCCAACCAATGCTTTAAACCATATACAACAATATATCGTCGCTACTCTTCAAAAACCACGTAAGCGCCAATTTCTCGAAAATAACTTTTTTGGTTTTTATGGTAGAAAAATATATTTCCTTGAGTTGGCAGTCTCAACTTGACAAGTTTGTATGAAAAAAAAATAAATTAAGGCCAATTCAAAAACCTCGTAAGTGCCATACAAAATGAAAATTTCCTGCAAAACCTTTTTTTGGCTCATAAATAAATTTAAAAAATACAATCTTTCTCATTTGCTATTTTGTTGCTGGAAACAAAAAACGAAAAAATATTTTATTTAAAAGAAAGAAGAATGGCAAGCTGCTACTAACAATTTTAGGTATGGTGAATAAAACCCATGCTACTTTAAGATTTTAAAAATAGTAAGTATCGGGCATGTGACAGAAATCGAATACGACAGAAAACGTTCGATTTCGCTTACATTTGTATGAAAATTTAACAGAAATCGAACTTTTCTGTCGTATTCGATTTCTGTCACATGCCTGTATATCATAAAAAAATCTAAAATATTGTTTTATCAACGGGTTTATCATTTTTATGACAATATATTAACAAAAATTGTACAATTTTATAGATATCCTTCAAGTAGGTTGCAATGTCAATGACGAATACCGATTAAACACCAAATTTTTTGAAATGCTTCCAATAAATAATAAAATCTAATAATTTTAAGTTGTTTTTTGAGGCTTTATTACTGAAAAAAAATGTTTAAAAGCTTGAAAAATTTGTTTTCTAATTTGAATAAGAACGAAAAGAGAAGAAAACAAAGAGAAGAACATAAGAAGTAATATTTGTTTGACTGGAAAAAAAAAAAATTAATTTAAAACTTGCAATTTTCTTTTTTTTTAATTTGGAAAAACCTCGTAAGCGACAAAATTTGCAAATTTTGATTTGCGCAAAAAACACGTAAGCGACAAATTTGGCGAGAGCTACTTGTAACAAGTAAATACATAATTTCAAAACAAAGTTGTGTACCGTTGGGGGAGTTACAAAACTATATTTTGATAAAACGAAATTGAATTTAAAACACCGATTTAAAAAACTATTAAGTTTTTTTCGTTTTCTGGAAATTCATGTCGTGACACTTACGTGGTTTTTGAAGAGTAGCGACGATATGGCTCCAAATGATGTGGTGAAGTTGAGTAAAAATTAGCTGACTGTCAAAAACAAGTCGAAGAATTTGCGAGTTTCAAACATGCCGTAAAATTATATTATGACCCAAAAACTTCATTTGAAGAAGGGTCTTTTGTAGGGAGCTATTGTGTCCATGATATCTTTAGTAGAATAACATTCGATAGAGCACTCATTGGTCTCCTTACTTCTGCATTAATGAATTGTGTCATGCATTCGGTAAATTCCGTCTGGGTTGCGTGTAAAAGCGCCAACATTTTCTCAACACTTTCGCAAGTAGTGGCAATACCCCTAGAAGCGCATCTGTCAAGCGTAGAAGAAGAAGAATTTGGTGGTAGGTCGCAAATTATTGGAAAATAATTAAAAGAGTTTTATGTTTCGACTTTGAAAACATGAGCGTACTCGCTTATCCGCCTAGCAATGACGATGAAATCCTAAAGTATTGTACGAAAAAATGTGGCTACATAACATCAACAGAAGATCAACAATTCTTCGCTTTAGGATGCCTCTTTTGTCCAAATACATTTTTATATTTCGATGCCTACATTGGTCATATACAACGGGAGCACTCTATACTGTGTCGCAATGATAATGGATACAACGAGAGCAACAACTCTATCTTCGATGATGGAAACAATCAAATGTGCTATGGAGGAGGAAATGGAAATGAAAATGTTGCTCCTAATGGATACGGAAGTAATATAAATGAACTTGACGATTTGGGTGATACAGATGCAGCTTTGCTTGTACCTCAGATGGTTATGGTAAAGCAAGAACCAGATGAGGTAAATATGTTGTGTAAAATAAAGATTGAAATATGACGGTTATTGAACTGATCTTTATAGGAACCTGGATATCAAAATTCTGCTTTAATGGGATCAGATGCGTGCAATCAAAATAACGTATATATTAAAGAAGAACAGGAAGACAAATCAGTACCAATAGATACAGAAGTAACTCCTCTTTACGGAACCGAATCATATGGAATTAATGATGATTATTCTGGTGATGGGTACTTAGATGAAGATGAAGATCAAGGCTCTGATGATTGTGATGATAACTACGATGATTTGGTAGAAGAATCGTTGTTAAATAATTCTGGAGGTGACTTGGCGCAGCATATTAAAGATAAGAAAATGATTTCATTCGTCATTGACTCATATCGACGCAATCCATATCTGTGGGATCATCGGAATCCACATTTTCGAGATCGTAAAAGACGACAACAATTCCTAGACTGGATGTTGGCTGAATTTAAACGACGTTTCAATGTATCACTGGCTCGAGATGCAATAACAAGAAAATGGGATAATCTACGTACCGTATATAAGCGTGAATGTAACCGCATGTCATTGGAGCGCACAAACGTCAGTTCGTTGTGGTATTTTAAAGAATTACATTTTCTTCATCGCCTGTATGGTGCTAGCAAAATGGTAGAACCGGTGGTAAAGGTAAGTTTGTTTTTTTTTTTTTTTTTATTCACATCACTAATTGATTTTCTTCTCGATTTTAATATAAAAAGACGGACACTATTTATCGGAAAAGATACTCAGCTTTATGGAATGATGTATCGACTTGCCGTTTGCTAGCATTAATGCGTAGTTATCCATGCTTTTATGATAGAAACCATGTCGACTATCGAAGTAAAGAGAAACGCGGGGAAGCTCTACAAATCATCGCAACGGAACTTCAGAAAATGATCGATGTGTCCACTATACAAATTTCTAAGCGTGTCTCTCAACTTCGTTTTGATTATTCCAAACAAAAGCATGAACGACTACAATGTGAGGTTAACAACAAAATATTCGTTCCAAACTACAGCTATTACGATCAAATGTTCTTCATGGATGCGGATATTGCACCATTTAAATGTGAATTTTGTGGTCTTATTATGCAAACATCTCGAGATCAGGAAACACACATTGTTGTACATCAAACACCAAATTTAAATGGCTACATCTGTCCCTTATGTGAAGCCGTATTCCCAGATATCGAGCAATTTCAACGCCATAAACAAAGTCAACACCCACCACCGCCTTTATCACCAGCGTTACCATCATTGAAGGAACCAAAGTTCTTCTGCGATTTATGTACAGCCAGGTTCCGCGAGAAGGCCAATTATGATGAACATATGCGACGGCATAACGATGAACTTCTTCTTCCGGGCCTAGCCAATGTAAATTTCGAGGCAACTCCAGAGCTATTAAATAAATCATCGCCGACAATGTCACCTTTAATTCCAAATGTTCATTTACAACCGCAATTACAACCACTTTCAACTTCACCGGCCATAATAACAAATCCCGAGCGTCCATTTATTTGCGATATCTGTGGGAAGACATTTACGTCAGCGGCCTATTTAGCAGCGCATGCTAAAACACATAGCGGATCAAGTGGAAGTGGAGAACGTATATTTCGTTGTGATTATCCAAATTGTGGTCGTTCCTATACGTTGCGGCAAAGCTATTTGGAGCATATGCGGCTGCATTATACGACAGAAGGTGCGACATGTGATGTCTGCGGCAAAACCTTTAAATCAGCAAAAAATTTACAAAATCATAAACAAATTCACGATGCTATTAAGCGTTATGTTTGTAAAATATGTGGTTCTGCCTTCGCACAAGCAGCTGGCTTGTATTTACATAAACGAAGACATACGCGAAATGCAGATGGCAATGTCGATAGACATCGTGGCCGCCAAAGCTATTAGAATCTTTTAATATATAAATAAGTTATGTTAATTTAAGGAATTAGGTTTAAGGATAAAGATCAAAACGGCAAATGCTTTAGCTCCATTTCGTACAATTAGCCTTTCTTATAAAAAACCTTTTATTTGCTTTATTTAAAAAAAAAAAATCAATTTTCCTGAAAACTATCGTAATTGTAAAAAAGTAATATGGCAATTTATTTGCACCTTGCACCTTTGGTTTAAAAACTTTGATGATACTCTCCCTACCGAATTCCAAAATTCTCTGAAAAAAGGTTTTCAGAGATCAATTCTTATAAGCGAAACTGATTTTTTTCGATTACAATAACAGTATTTGTATTGACTTTTTATGAATATTTTTTGAGATTATTTTTTTTATCGCCTTAGTATTTATTTATAATTTTATAGACAGTATTCAAGATCACTTTGTACTTAATAATCTCATCAATCAAATTGAAATAACACACAAGTAATATGCGCGTGTTATCCTAAATGTATGCGTACAAAACCCCTATATCGTAGTGCTCATTGTAATTATTGGTTTCGGTTCTAGCTTCTTTTATACAATTGGCGTAGTTTTAAATAATTAATGAAAATTTTCTTTTATGTCTTGTTTTACACTATCCAAAAGATCTGAAAGCCTATCTTTATGTTAGTTTATAATTAAGATAAAATCGATACATAGAATTTTATACATATTTTAGATTCATTTCACTATTTATATAATTTTGTATTCATAATTAAAAAACGGAATAAACTATTAAAAATTTGACCTTATATTTTAACACATTATCGGGTTGCAGTAAAATGAAAAATAACCAAATAAAAGTCAAAAACTGGATTCGTACGCTTGAATGAGTGTATTTGAAATTCCCGGGAAATATTCTTTTAGAATCGGTCGGTATTACTCATATGCCTCCTAAACAAATTGGATATTTTTACTCTTACATCTTTGCATAAAAATATCTTTCTATTTCACTCGGTAGACCAATAAACAGGTAAAGACAATTTAATAGCAGGCTGTTCTGTGCAAAGTTTATTCTGAAATGTTCATTGTTTTTTAAATTACACGCCTGTACACCAGACCTGTTAAATAATGATTATTTAATTAATGATTAATCAGATTATTTTTTTTTATTAGTGAAATATTGATTATTAATGATTATTTGTGTATAAGCTATTTAATTAATGATTTCGATTACTAAATAATCGTAAAATAATCAATATTGTTTCAAATTAAATAGAAAAATAAGCAAAAATCAAAAATAATTTCGATTAACTTACGATTATTTTTGAATATTCTTGATTTTGTTTTGGGATTATTTTTGATTTTTACTGATTATTTTTGGGTTTTTTGATTTTTCTAAAATTTTTTTTTTCATTAGTAATGGCCGGAATCATTTGCGCAGCTCTTTATTGCACATATTCATTCAGTGTTGGTGCTTCATAATTTTTAAAATTTAAAAGCGAATGCTAATTTGTAGTTTGTTATTTGTTATTACGAAATATGTGTTGAATATGAAAAAATTAACTACAGCTAGTGTTTGGAAAATTTCGATAAACGAATAAAAACGGTGTTACTCAAAAAGAAATTGAAAATAATTAAAAATAATATCCGAAAGTCAGATAAAATAAAAAAACCCAAAAGTAATCAGATAAAATAAAAAATAATCAAAAATAATCTTAAATTAATCGAGATTATTTTTATGATTATTTTTAATTTTTTGCTGATTTTTTTCATTAATCTGAAATAATTCCCATTATTTCACAATTATTTCGTAATCCTAATGACTAATAATCCAGAATTTTAAAAAGTTAAATTAATAATGATTATGGATTTTAAAAAACAAATAAATTAATGATTATTAATCTTAATTGGGATTTAACAGCTCTGCTGTACACTGGCTTCATATCCAAGTTTTCTAAAAAGGTCTGCCAAAAATTTTCATTTTTTTTTCGGTTTCCTTCGTTCAGTTTCTAGTTTAAAAAATTAAAAAATAAAATTTTTTTCAATTCAAATGTTCCAGTAAGGAATGCTGCTGTCCACATTGACGCACCTTTTTTTTCGAAAGGATGCAGAAAACGAAACACAATTGAGCAGTTGTGCATATTTTTGATAAAATTTGCAGAAAGTCATCTTGAAATGTGTTATCTTTAAGAAAATAAAAAGTTTGAATGAAATATTTCATATTTATATGAGAAAACAAATGTTGAAAATAGGCAAAAATTCGTTGAACGAAACCCATGTAACCCCTTAACTAAGATAACCATTTTTTGAAGCCTATGAATATTCTGCTGCGAACTTAAAAATGATATTGTATAGCAATTTTCAAATTTTGTCTCTAAAATATCTAACGTTATATACATACATTTATACTACTGGACAAAGATATTTTTTTTTTTTTCAAAGAAACCTTTTATCCTTGTGGATTTTCTTTCATATATGGTTAATTAGTCCGGGAGCCAGCAATACTAAAAGTGCACTCACACGGAATTCAAAATTTTGCATATAAAAAGGTAGTAAATATCAATACGAACAAAATGAGCCCGGTATGACAAGGTCTATCCTGGCACCAGTATTTAAAAAAAATTTTATATTATTAACTAAGAGCAACAATTTGCACTCATCGCGGAATTCAATTTTAACTAGAGCATTGTATTGTACATTTTATTAGCTTTCAGAAAAGCATGGTATGACAGATTCTATTGTGGCGGTATAGTCTGTCATACCGATTTTTAAAAACATGATGAGGGTAAAATTTTACCCTCACACGGAATCAATTTTTTTTGTTTTTTTGTTGTTTATTTTTTTGTCTTCTTTTCAAATATTTTGGTATGACAGCTCAAAACTTGACGAAAACATCTGTCATACCTGTTTGAAGTAAGCGAAGTACGAACGTAGATTTTTCAAATAGCTAATATATATTATATTTATGAGGAAAATGAAGTGTAGGCTATGCAATTAATATTTTTTTTATGATACAAATACCATTTATTAATATAATATAATAGGGGTTTTTACACCAAGTGTCGTTAGTTCAATAGCTGTTATTGAATAGGAGAAACATTTTGCAGAACAAACTTACCCAGAAAAGTGCATCCGGTGGCTATAAATTGCAAAAATGCCCATTTTTCACCGTTTTTTCGCGACACACATTTTGGGAGGTGGGATTTGATAATGCATCATTAAACTACTTCGAAAAATATTTAGTTCTGCATCATTCCTTTTTTCAAATTGGCTGCTAATAAGAGAACGGGAGGCCGTTTTTCACAATGAAATGAATTAATTATTTTACAGCTCCGATGTGCATATTGAATTTTAATTTTTTGCCTATACTCACGTCCGTCCAAACATACAAATTTTATAATTCTTGGCTATAGTCTCTATTTAAATTGCGTAGGTTACCAATAGTAGTGCTCCTAATATTCCAATTGACGGCAAGAGCCAACATTCTACTTTGGGATCCATACTTGTAGGCAAGACAATTATGTTGAGTAAAGTACCTTAATTCCTTCAAGTTAGTTGCGTTTCGAAGTGATTCAGAAAACAATAGAAACGCAGTTTTGATTTTCTTTATTGAAATTCCTTCACAAATTTTAAGCATAACAGTAACCAAGTTACATCAGTTCACCATGTTCGTTAACTTTAATGACTTTTATACGGCGATCACCGGCACGTTTCGCTAAAACTTCATCGAAATTCAAGTCCTTGTCTTTAGTGTCTGCGAACCAGCCCAGATTATCACAGATTAAATGATTGATCGCACAGCCATCACATTGCAAAATAACGATTCCATTCTTATAGGCAGCATGGCTAACCTCTTTAATATTTCGCGTGCGACAAATCTTACATAAGTAAACCAGCTCAACCTTCTCCTGCATCCTGCGAAGGCGTTTAACTGTATTGGGTGATCCCAGAATGGATGGCGCCACTACATTGCTGTTAAGATGTTTGCCTTTAAAATTTATGGCCTCAAGTACGGAAGTGGGTACTATAGAAGGTTTTGCGCTCAGATGTGCATGACTGCTGTTTTCCAAGTTTGAATTTAACGAGGAACCATCGATTGTAGGTTGTGTTAAATTCAAGAGTGCATTTTGTCCATTTTGCCTTAATAAGCTCAAAGTTCTTGTTGATGTTTGGAAAAGGTTACGTAACGCGTTCATATGACTTAATTTTACGTATTTCTATATTTTTTAAATTCACTTTATTTATTTTTTTTTTCAAAATAAATTAGTCAAAAATTATACAGCTGTTATTTCCATTAATACGCAATACGGCGATACCATAGTGAATCAATTACGACGGTGACGTCAGCTTTGAATGAAACACCAAACAAATCTGAAGTATTTTGCTTCAATATCTCTCCAATATACTACACGAACACACTCATTTGAAGAAACTGGAAATTTGGAATAATGAGATTTGATACATTTAGGCTCGTTTGATTCTGAATAAAGTTTTACTTCTGAAAAACAAAAAAATTTGTTTGAAAATGTTGACATTTTGAGAGGATATTGTGACGATAAACTTTAACCAGAACAGTAGCAAATGGGTCTAATGATTTTTGATTGATTTGCTACGTCGACAGATAACTCAAGTCAAATATGGAAAACTTGGAAAATTTAATCACCCCCAAGGCATATTCAAGGCGTATTAAACAAGGTGGTGTTACTTCTACAACAAGCACAACAAGACAAGAACAACACGATTCTTTGTTTTTGTAAAGAACTTGAAAATGTCAAAATCAGACGTTTCAAGGCGTATTTAACAAGGTGGTGGCAGTAGTACAACAACAATGTAAAAAAAAACTCGGAAATGTCAAAATCAGTTCACGCTTGTTTGAATTTTGTTCCAATATAAACATTTTTAATTTCGTTGAAAAATGTAAGCGTACGAAATTCAATACAAAATTTTGACAGCTCCGAGTTGAAAAAAGGGAAGAAGAAGAGCAGTTCCTACTGCCACCACCTTGTTAAATACGCCGTGAGACGTTTGTTTACATAAAAATTTGAAATATCATTCAAAAATGTAAGCAAACGAAATTAGTTATATGTTAATTTGCTGAAAATTGTTATAAATTCTTCTTCTTCTTGCGTGTTTAACTATCCCGGTCTATCCCGGGGTCCGCAAAACGCGACCATATCCTCCATTTAGTTCTGCCGGTTGCATCATCCGAGGTAAGTCCTACAGCCTCTAGGTCCCATTTTATTGTGTCCATCCAGCGCTGTTTCGGACGTCCCCGTTTTGTGCAACCTTGGATTTCCAGTTCGTAGCCTTTCTTTGCCAAAGTCTCCTCATTTGCTCTCAGGACGTGTCCATACCAGCGTAGCCTTGCTTCTCGCATTTTCCCAATAATTGGCGCAACTCCATAGCGTCTACGGATGTCTACGTTTGGGACATGATCAAGACGAGTGAGTCCGGATATCCAGCGAAGCATCTTTGTTTCCATAACACTAACCTTTCTTTCTGCTACTTTCGTTGCTGGTAGACATTCGGTACTATAAAGAGCGACTGGCTTGATGACTGTGCGGTAAACTTTGGATTTTAAGCGGTCGCTTACCTTTTTATCGTACATAACACCAGTCTTTGAACGCCACTTAAGCCAAGCGGCGTTAACTCTCTCAGTAACTTCGCGAGTGATCGTCCCGTCAGCAGAAAGTGTCGACCCAAGATATTTAAATTTTTCCGTCCTTGGTAGGTCAGTGTTATTTATTTTGATGGTCCCTGCTTCGCAATTGTCTTTTGTCATGTATTCTGTTTTCCCGACATTCAAACGTAGTCCAAACAGTCCATTTTTGTACTTGTTGCTGTAAATTGTTTTTATTGGTTGAGGCAAGAAGAACGTCATCTGCATATAGTAACGTCCAGCTTGTTTTTCCCCGTGTTTTTCCATTAAAAGTCGAGCGGCATGAATTGCATCGGTGGTGCCAGTTTTTAACGAACCCAGCTTGGTTTATCTTTAACCTGACTATTTCACGAATTCGTTTATCTAGTACACTTTCAAACACTTTAAGTGTGTGGGATAAGAGCCGAATGGGCCTATAATTTGAACAATCTGCTGGGCTACCTTTCTTTTTCCATATGGGTACGGTTGTGCTCATTAGCCAGTCTGAGGGAACTCTCTTTTCCGTGACTATTCGGTTAAATAATTCCAGTAACCAAGAGTTGAAGTCACCTGATTTCCAAATCTCAGCTGGTACATCATCCATACCAGTAGCCTTACCAGTTTTCATTTTACTTATGGCCTCATCAACTTCGTCTAAAGTGATTCTTTGAATGGGACCAGATATCGCTTCTATAGTTGGTATAGGTGGGTGTGGGAATTCTTCTGTGGATATTTTTTCAAAATAGTTTCGCCAGCGTTCACGAAAATCCTTGCGATCTAAAATTAGATGGCCATTTTCATCGTTGACTCCGTAAAACTTTTCAATGTCCTCAGTGGATCGTTGACGGGATTTAGCAAGACGATAGATAAATTTTCCCCATCACGAGTACTAAGGCGATCATAGAGCTCTTCAAAGTGTGTAGCTCTGGTGCATGCCACTGCTCTTTTACATGCCTTTCTTGCATCGACGTACTTTTGCCAGTTTTCGGATGTTCTATTCCGTATAAACAGATGATAGAGTTTCTTCTTTTCATCGACTTTTGATCGGACTTCATCAGTCCAAAGCCAGGTATCCTTATCTATCTGTTTTCTGTCTGGTTTGTTTTTCCCAATACAGTACGTCCAACGCTTTGGATGTGTTTTATACCTATACTAGTACGTTAAAATATGTGAAACGCGTTTCTTACGCCAAGTATTGCAGACAACAAGACTATGGGAGTCAGCGAATGCAAGGATTCGATCGCCATCATTGTTCTTAGTTCCGTAGCCCTGTCCTCCATGGCAAGAGTGACCCTCTGAGGTGCTTCCGACATGGCCATTAAGATCACCAGCAATAATCAAGAAATCCTCCTGTGGGACATCAAGGATAACTTCATCAAGGAGCTCCCAAAAAGAATCCTTATGTTGTTCCGGACAACCAGGCTGTGGAGCGTAAGCACTGCAAAAGTGAATTTTCCTTCCGTTCGAAATAAGTAGAATTTTTATCAGGTGATCATCTAGTCTTTTAACTTCAACTACCGTATCGCGAAATCTCTCAGAGATTACAATACCAACACCGTAACGAGTTTTCGTGACACCATAATAAAATAACTTACAGTGAACTACGGATAAATGCAACACGAATAAATGCAAAAACCTCATAAGTGTAAGATGCTTGAAGCCTTTTTTATGCCTTCTCATGAAAATATGCATGGATTGATGCAAAGATCGCATAAGTGCACAAGAATTGGAGCAAAAAACGTGTTGCATTTATCCGTACTCTACTGTATAACCTTCACCAATGTTACGTGCTTGTGCTCGAAAATTGTTATAAATTAAAAATTATAAAATAAGTTTGACAGTTTCAAGTTTCTTCAAAGAAAAAAAAAATAATAATAAGAAGAAGAAGACAAAGTCAGCGCCGTAGCAATTCTGTTTTGCGTGAGGGGGAAAAATTATTTTTCCAATTTGCGTGGGGGGGAAAAATTATTTTTTCAATTTTATTCATGGGCAAAAACAAAAATGCGTGGGGGGCAAAGCCCCCTCTTGCCCCTATGGTTGCTACGGCACTGGACAAAGTTCATACTAACACCACCTTGTTTAATGCGCCTTGGGCGTAATTTCAAAAGAAATTTGGGTCGCTACTTAAAGACGCCAACAGTGACTCGTTGGAACTCTTTGTATGACAGCATAAAGGACATCCTTTTTTATAAAAATAAATTGTCATCATTATGTAGCGAAATTAATATTCCAAAATTTAATCAGACGGAAATAGATTATTTGGAAGAATACGTATTTCTTATGAAGCCGATTGCAGAGGCACTTGATTATTTACAAACAGAGGAAAAAATGTATTTCGGATATTTTCTAGCAACAATTGTCTCCTTAAAAATAAAATTGGAGAAAATGGAAAACTGCTCTGAATTAAAGCGTCTGCTCTGTCTCTATGAGCGTTTTGCAGATTTTTTTCAAGCGAATAAAAATGCAGAAGATGCAATTGTAGCAGCAATTTCTTGTCCAACTATAAAACTGAGATTTGTTAAAGGGCTCGAGAAAACTGCACTTGCTAAAAATCTGGAAAGCTTTAAACAATTATTTGTTCAACATGCGTCGAAGTTGCCCATTAGCACGAAAGACAATGCAGTTTCATCCTTTCTTGATGATTTTTTGGAATTTGGAGAGTCGAATAGTAAGTGATTACCAAACTTTAACATAAATTAGTAAATGTTTTTTAGTTTAATTCTAATAAATAAATAAATTTTTCTACTATTTTATTCGCAGATCTAGCAGAAGAATTGCAGCAAAACGACGTCAGACAAGAATTGGATCTGTATTTGGCAGACAACGATGTATCGTTCAGATGTTTTCAAAGATTTCCAATAATTCGACAAGTTTTCTTAAAATACAACACACCTCTGACTTCTTTTGCACCAGTCGAACGTTTGTTTTCTTTTGCTGGAATGGTTAATACATCTCGCAGGCGGAGTCTGTCAGACGAAAACTTTGAAAGCTTGGTAGTTATGAGAGGAAATAATTTGGATTAGTTTTCTGTTTAAATTGTAAAAAATTAATCAATAAAAAATTTTTTTCATTACTTGTTGTGTTGAGCCAACGACTTTTGCCTTCGTTTTTGCTAACTGTTTTTTAATCTTAATAAATTTCTAGCGTTATTTCACGAAAATTTTTGTGATAATGCAAAAGTAGTGCATTAAGTGGATAATAGTGTAATGCATAGTGCATTAATTGGATAGCTAACTAATTTAGTATAATAAATAGTGCATTAATTGGATAAAAAATTAATCAAGTGTAAAAAATAGTGCATTACTTAAAAAAAAAAAAAATAATTTAGTGTAAAAAATAGTGCACTAAAAGCACTAGAATACTTTTTGATTAATTTAATGCAAATGCAAAAATAATGCAAATCGCCCAGGACTGATAGTGACAAACATTGCCTTTTTGTTGCAAAGAAACGAAAAATTCAAAAACTTTCATATATGTAGTTTGACAGTTTAGTTTCGGAAAGAAGAAGACAAACTTGATATATGCCTTCCATCAGCCCGATTGTAAGTATTCCCGGGGAGTTTTTTTTTGTACTGAATTGACAAAAAAAAAAGTTGTTTGCCTTTTTAAGCACTCTAGAGAAGTGAATATAAAGGAATCAAGTATTTTGAACATTTTTTGAACAGGTTACCACTTTCTTCCTTTTATTGACGCAAAGAATACTTCCTGTTTTATATTGAAAATTGTTCGATTTAATCGCATAAAATTACGATTCGGCGGCTATTTCGTCACGTGATAACTCGTCAGCGCGTTTGAAGATCCGAATTGTTTTACGCGACACAAGACCCAATATCACTTGAGAACTCTAAACGAAGGGAATTTAGGGAGCTCCAATTCACGATCAACAAAATTTGACAACTCCTGATTGCGCTCTAGTCCAACGAGCGCTCAGTAAAAGTTATACAATAATCCATGTAGATAATAAGGAAATTTGTTAAAAATAATGTATTTGCGTTTTCTTTTGTGAAGGAGATTACTGTAATCCAATTAAATTTTATCATATATAATATATCGCCGCTCAAAAACGATTCTTGAATATTTTTCGGTCTGAGAAATATTTTTATTGATAGAAAATATACGGCAAAAACATGCTCAAACTATTTCATAATATGAAGTCGGTTAAAAATGCATTTGGTTATGTATTTTTAAATGTAAGATAGCGATAATTTTTCCATTCAAGACCGTTTAAACGAAATACATTGGATTGGTTTTCATGAAATTGCTATTAATAGTACGTTTCGCATATTCTGCTTTCGGTTCACCATAGCGCTGGGTACCTTCCAAATAAACGCGACCTCGAAAAGCAACCAAATGCGCTAGATAAACAGGGGTCGGGTACGAAACGGCACGATTGCAGCGTGGAAATAGATGGCACATATTATGCGTCAGCTTTTGTAAATCATTTATGTCCATTTTTGCATCATCCTCTATAACGTTATATCGTGTAGGCTTTGCAGTACCTTGTATGGACTGATGGCTAACCATGAAAAATTGAACTTCATTCGGATGTACAATTCTATCATCGACGACAGTTCCCGGTTCCACATTATTAAATTTATCACGAGTTTGTTGCTTGGGAAAGAAACGTGTATGGTGACGTTTGACCGCAACGATGCATGTTATTTTGGCTGCTATACCAAGACGTTTACAAACAGCACGCATGCTTCGAATTTCATTATCTTTGACAATTTTAAATTGACCGTCAGAAACACCATCGCGATAATAAATAACATGTTGAGGATAAGTCTTTTGATGGTTTTTATAAACGTTGAGATGTTCTTGGAATATAGAATCCATATCTTCAATATTTTCCACGGCAGACCCTTGTAGTCGATACTGCATATTGTAACATGCACCATTTGGATCATGCGATGCAGCAACTCCAACTACACTTGGAATATGTTTTTGATCAGGCGAAGGATGTGTTACATCTCCCCCCAAAAACATAACATTTTTCAATGGGACGTGCGTATTAGCTGCGAGCATATGATTAGTTCCATTGAGTTTAGCATTAATTTTTAGTAATAAATTCAATGCCGTTTGTCTGTCGCTACGCCGTTCCACAGTTGAATCTTTAATGCACTGAGTTAAAATGCCATGTTTTAGTTCGGCTGACTGTTTTATGTTAGCATATGTCGTTCCACGGAACGGTATGACTACAATTACTAAATCGTAATTAGCTTTTTTCAATTCGAGAAGTTTCGTATCGATTTGATTAAATCTTTCGATTAAGGGATTCGAATCCAAATCCAAATTAATGCCTACTGCTGCGTCCAATAGTAATTTAACGAGTTTGTTGTATAAGAAATTTTCATTGATGTTTCTACTCTCATTACTAAATATGACGGCCCATTTGTGTTTCTTTTGGACTGTGAAAAGGAATTTAGAATTATTTCCCATGCGCCATGATCCGTTGACAACTCTTTGAAGATCTCTGCCGAAATATTCAATGGCAGGTGCGTTCAGTAGACGAAATTTTACATCAATAAAATTGTTTCCGATTTGTATTCCGAATTTCTGTATGAGAGGGCAACTGTTGTGCTGGAATTGTTGAAGCAAAGTCATAATTTTCGCTTTGCGAATGTTAGTCGATGTAGCTGCGAATTTTATCATTTGTTGAACTTGGCGTGCATCGTCTTTCTTTTTCGTTGCCTGGCCACCTGGAATCATGCAAAATTCGATTGGAAGCGAAATACTTTTGACAGTAGATCCAACTTGTAGGCAATTGAGATTGGGATACTGTAATCTTTTTTTGTGGTGCTTTTGAAAATAATCAGCGATCGAAATTCTTTCGTTAGTCTGTTCGACAAGGAACTTCTTCTCGGCAGCCGATTCCCTACTCAATTCTATGAAAATGTATTCCTTTGGCAAAGCATTCGGACCTGTGTATAAAATTTTAAGCCCTTTTAAGAATTCGGCCAAACTGTAGTAATCGCGTCCTTCAAGTTTCTTGTTTGGATTAAAATTGCGAAAGGTTCTAGATAAATAGTCTAACACAGACATTTCACTTGGGAATGATTTGTGCGAAATGTCTACATTGAGAAAAGGTTCATCACCAAGTATCATCGCTTGGAATAGGCCTGTCCATAGCTCAAAGCCGTCACTGAGGTCTACACGTTCTCTCGGTTTAGTGTAAAATGATCGACCGGCTCGGACTCCTAGGTCATGGCAACGGCTAGATAACACGACTTCGAGGCATTGTAGAGCACGCATTGGCTTATCAAAAATACGTTCTCTAAAGTACGTACGCAAAGACCTCAGATCTATTTCTACATTATCCGTCGTCTTAATTACAATTTTATATTTCAAAGATCGCCCTTTCCCATCATCAACGGTTACTTCTTTTTCAAATTGCTTTTCAATAGGTAAAGGTTCGACGGTATAGAAACTTGCTACACCATCAAATGCCATTGCGATCGCTGCGAAAAATTCTCTGTTGAATTGTTGAAATGCGCGCCGAAAGAACTTTTTAGGACGGTCAGGAGTTATAGTGACATCGTAATGATATGCAATATTTGGCATTTTATCCAGATTAAGCGTTAAATAGTTTGTCTCTAAAACGCCCTCTCTCCCAATATTACCTCGAACAATACCCGATTTCGATGTAGTGGAAGTTGCGCTCATTGTAGATGGACTACCTTGAACAACACTGGATTTCGATGATGTGGAACCTGAGCTCACCGTTGACGGACTAGGTGAAGGTCTTTGTGAAGGTCCTTGAGATCTTTGTTGTTGTTGCGGTGGCCCTTGACGCTGCTGTGGTGGGCCTTGAGGTAGGCCTTGCTGCCATCCTTGTTGTTGCTGTTGGCGTTGTTGTGGTTGACCTTGAGGCGGGCCTTGTTGCCATGCTTGTTGTTGTCGCTGACCTGCTTGAGCTTGTTGCTGTGGTGGACCTTGACGTTGTTGTCCTTGAGGTGGGCCTTGTTGCCATGCTTGTTGCTGTGGAGGACCTTGACGTTGTTGTCCTTGTGGTGGGCCTTGTTGCTGTGGACGTTGTTGTTGCCCCTGCTGTTGTTGCTGAGGCCGTTGTTG
This sequence comes from Chlorops oryzae, assembly GCA_020466095.1. NCBI lineage: Eukaryota > Metazoa > Arthropoda > Insecta > Diptera > Chloropidae > Chlorops > Chlorops oryzae. The sequence continues at coordinate 41,024,289 of CM035808.1, forward strand.
TTGCCCCTGCTGCTGTTGCTGAGGTCGTTGTTGTTGCCCCTGCTGTTGTTGCTGAGGATGTTGTTGTTGCCCCTGCTGCTGTTGCTGAGGTCGTTGTTGTTGCCCCTGCTGCTGTTGCTGAGGTCGTTGTTGTTGCCCCTGCTGCTGTTGCTGAGGTCGTTGTTGTTGCCCCTGCTGTTGTTGCTGAGGCCATTGTTGTTGCCCCTGCTGCTGTTGCTGTGGTCGTTGTTGTTGCCCCTGCTGCTGTTGCTGAGGTCGTTGTTGTTGCCCTTGCTGTTGATGCTGTGGACGTTGTTGTTGCCCCTGTTGCTGTTGCTGTGGACGTTGTTGTTGCCCCTGTAGTTGTTGCTGAGGCCGTTGTTCTTGCTGCTGTTGCTGAGGCCTTTGTTGCTGACCCTGCTGTTGTTGCTGTGGACGTTGTTGTTGCCCCTGCTGTTGTTGCTGCGCTTGTTGTTGTGATCCACCTTGTTGCTGATCACCTTCTCCTTGTTTCTGGTACTTGTTTTTCTTTCCCATTTTTAAAGAACTTTTATTTTACGCAACAATTTTCTGTTCTTTCTCGAATTTTCGAAAAATTTCACAATTAGGGCTGTGTTCTTCACACAATCATTAGTTCAAACAAACTAGAAGAATTAAAATTTACGTGGCCATCGATGCAGTGTTGCCAGGTTGAGGGATATTTCCCATTTTGAGGGAATTTTCACACCAAATATTGGCAAAAGGGAAAAAGGGATTTTCTTTGCTTTGTTGAATACGACAGAGGGATTTTTCAATAATCGATACCAAGCCCTCCTGCGAGCGGCTCGGCTCGATGCAATGCTCGATCGTATGTGGTAATGTTGGTCGATAATTTTGGCTCGCTAACATCACCTATTACGATCGAGCATTGCATCGACCCAAGCCGCTCGCAGGAGCATGCTCGAATTTGGATGTGATAACAAACTTGTAGTAGGTATTTATTGTTAATATGTATATATATATATCATTTGGGGTTTGGGGTTTTAAAAGGAATTTCCAAAAATTAAAGAGTTGGTCGTGGCTGAAATTCAAATGGGACATGAACCAAATTTGTCATGTATGCTTGCTCTTGGTAATAAACATCCTCTCCAAAAATTTTAGTGATCTGCCTATAATTATAATTAGGGGTGGCAAGACGGCAGTTCTCATGAAGAAATTGAACAAAAATGAGGCCCTTAATGGGCTTCAAAATCTCCCCACTAACTTGCCTTAATAGTAGTGGTCTTTAAAGTAAAATATGTAATTTTACGCAGCTACCTTAAGTTTTTAATGTTAAGAAATATAGCGATTATCAACATTTTGTTCAGGAAAAATATGTTTTTGTTTGAGGGAATTTTCGTGGGAAATTTCTATCGGTCACTGAGGGAAAAAAGGGATTTTTGTTTGGTTTTCGAGGGAAATTTGGTTCTGAAGTACTGGCAACACTGCATCGATGTAGTCATTTTGGCTTTTTATAGCTAGAACTGGTTACTCGCCGGCAGCGTTGCCATTTTGGGCTTTTTCTACCAAATCTGGTAGGATTTTCTTCCTTTGGTAGGTTGGATCAGATTTTGGTAGGATTGTGGATTTTCAACAAAATTCATTTTTATTTATAGTCAAACTTGCATAGCTCGAACTTCTACAACTTGAATTTTCTATAACTCGAACTGAATCGGGAAGCAAAAGCGAGTATTTTATATAAATTTTTTTTTCACCTATTCGAAGTCTCTATAACTCAGTGCCGTAGCAATTCTGTTTTGCGTGGGAGGGAAAAATAATTTGTTCAATTCTAACGTCTATTTTATTTAAAACCATCCCAGCCGGAAATTTCACTACTTCTGCAGTACTTCCGAAGTGGTGAAAATTCATACTGCGACTACTCGCATTACTAACCCTTACTTCTAATGATGTTTGTTAGGAGATGGCCGCTATTTTCAGTACTTCAAAATTCATGTGTTATTCATTAGGTAAAGGAGTGTATGACCCTGATCCGCATGAAAACTCCAATTGGGAAAAGTGCACGTGCTGGCTGGCTAAAATGGATCCAATGTGCATGATTATTTCATTTGTAAATAGAGTATATGCTGCTAACATGAATCATAATATCATTCTGAACAAAGACTATGGTGCCAACGGGAGTGAGAATTTCAGTTGAAAAAATAATATGTATACGCCGCGGGGATCTAAGATGAGAAGGAAAATAAATCTTAAAATTTTTTTAAATGTTTTAATAAGCGCTTTCAAACTTGCATTTTTTCAATGAATATTTTAAAAAATTGGCGGATTTGGCCATATTTCGTCTCTTCGTGACTGACACATTTTTGCCTTTGGAAAGACTTAAGATTTTCAATTATCAAAACATCTTAAGTACAAAAAAATTATAAAACTTTTGAGAATTGTAGCACACAGATTGAAAAACATCTTGTCATGCAAATTTCATAGGATCTTCATTAAAAATGGGAGTATACAACCCTCTTACAAATGAAAATTTCGCTCTTACTTCTGTGATATTTTCACTAGAAGATCATTTGAAAAATCATCAATTGACCTCTTTCGAAATGAATGCTTCACTACTTCTGCATTAATGATTTGTTCATGCATGGGATAAAGTCCGGCTGGGATATTACATGCACGCTTTCAATGCAAGCTTTTTCTTTAATTGTTTGCACGTTTTTGATTTGTTCATGCATGCGATAAAGTCCGGCTAGGTATAGTTTTATTTGCATCGAATTCTTCTGAAAAATGAATTTCAGCTGTCAAGCTTCCAACATGGCGCTTATTGCCACTATCTACACTTTGACAGATGGCATGCCATTAAAAACTGCAAGTCGAGCTGCCGGGCTATCAACGATTTTTTTATTGTTGTCAAGGGAGGGGTGACGGAAAGGAACGGGTACAAATCATTCACACCATCGATTTGGTAACGATTTTAGACATTTCTTTTTACAGTATTCGCTTTTTCGTGTTAGTTTGGCAAGAAGAGAACCGTTGAAGCCAAGTATTAATACTTGGTTGAAGCCATCAATTGGCTTTTAAAAATCTAGCTAGCATCCCTATAAGTTCTTTACTCGCTGTATCAAAATCACAGATGATGTAGACAGCGCTGCCACTCATTTAATTTTTTTCATACCCAAATAAGAGCCCATACTGTGATAATTCTGGGTAAAGCTAATTGTCCACTTCAATTAGGTTGAAAACACACCAAAGCCAACAAAACGTTGTTTCATGTCGAATTCGACAAAAGTATATTGCTTCTTATCTAGCAACACACACCGAGTACGACACAACATTTTATTGGTCAACGCATTTGCTCGAACGCCGTTGATACATGGCACTCCATACAGCCAACCCACACCGAACTCGACAAAACGTTGCGCATGCTCGGCGATGTCTATAATCTCATGTAAGTCGTCGTTCATACTATGAGACAAGACAAGCGAGAGACACGGTGGTTGTAGGCAAGGGACGTTCGGGGTAGAGAGAGGGGTACGTGTCTTACGTACTCGGCGACACGCTTTGTGCTTGTCCTTCTCATCATAAAAATAGTGCTGCCATATTTGGGTAAATATTCTCTTCTTATGAAGAAGCATATCTACAGATTTCGGAAATAATTTAAAAAGCTAGCTTTGAAGTATTAAATACGAAAAATTGTGGAGAATAGCTTACACTTTTTCTAAAAAAGATCTTTGGACCAACTTATTTTGTCGAAAACCGTGATAATAATTTATTTATCTTATTTCAAGAGCGTAGGGGATTTTTAATTCAGATTGTAGGTATTTCAAAATATTTTTTCTGGCAGCACTGTATAAAACCAGTTTCTTCTTCTATTTCAAATGTCGCAGAGACAATTTTTACTAGTATGAACACGAATAAGACACCAAAAGAGAATTCACCGTGTCTCTCGCTTGTCTTGTCTCATAGTATGAACGACGACCATGTAGGACTGTAGGTCTAACTGTCGACGTCGAAAAGCCTCTGCCGCGATGGGGATATACACCATTAGGCAGGCATAGGAAATTCAACAAATTGGGGATATTCACCAAAAAGCTACCAACAAAAACCTTAAGCAGAAATAGGAAATTCAACAAATTCGAGAAATTCACCAGAAAGCTACCAACAACAATACGGGTAGACACAAAGTAGCACTATGATGCCACTTGCAAGAAAATTATCAAAGAAACACGGCGTCGGCTCGGTTTTTTATATTGCTTGAAAAGTTCATAATTGAAACTTTATTAAATGTATTACGATATGTTTTTGCTTAATGCGCACGAATGTTTTCATTTTGTAATAAATTTACATACATTTTTGACTACGGCTACGAATTTGATTGTACATAGAATTTAGCATTTTTGCTGAAATAGTGTTATCAAAAAGTTATGTGGACAGGGTAGGACTAAAAAAACAATTTCTGTTTCTCCTTAATATTGCGATTCGTTGATTATTTTTATATTTTTCAAGCTTTTCATATGATTTTATGAGTTTGGTAGATATTTTATATGTAATGTACTCCAAAATCTCCCAAAATTAAAAAGAAAAGTGGCAATGCATTTCACCACAGCAGAGCTAAAGATTTCGCTGCCATAGCATGCTTCTCTTTTCCTCATGCTATATGCCTATGTTGAAGCAGCGTAGCTCTAACACATTGCAGGGATTAGGAAGAAGAAGAGTTAGACCTATAGTCCTATATGACGACGACTAAGCTTACGGCGCAACGCACACTGAAAACGACACGAGCAAAACAGAACCTTCAACAAAAAAGCATGCAGAAAGCTGTTGGCTTGGATTTTGTTTGAGTTCGACAAATTTGTTAGCGTTGGTGTGGGTTATCGCGAAAAGCGTTTTTTTGGCTGTACGTCAAAAAAACGTTTTGTTGGCTTTGGTGTGCTTTCACCCTTAGAGATGGGCGCGTGTCGAATATTTGCAGCACTCCAAACACGAATGCCAAGTCTTCAACACGTACGTAACACGCAGGTCCGGAAATTTCTAAAACACGACACGACATGACACGCACGACTTTTTTAACAAAAAAAAAACAATATCGCTGTTTTAATAATGTTTGAAAAGTTTTATTTAACTTTGCATTTTACATGTGATATTTGGTAAACTTAGCTGTAAACTTAACTTAGTCATTTGACTAACACTGCACAAAAAAAAAAAAAAAAAAATAGAAATCTTAAACAAAACATAACTTCCTCAATAAAGATTAATATAAAAATAAGTAAAAGTCATAATAAATTTTTTTCTTAAAATTTAATATATAATATACACATTATGCACTCAATGGGTTCATTCGGCAGACTCAACTATTGTACAACTGTTGATTAGTATTTAGCTAAAAGGTGTGATACCAATTGGAATCCGCTCAGCCAACATGCTGCGAACGCTCCGATGGTAGCGCATCGTTTAGCTGAATGCTACTCAACAGTTGAGTCTGTTGAATGCACCAAGTATTATATGATTGTGTTAAACGTTTTACATATTTTTGTTGAGAAAAATCAACTTATTCAGGTTTGCACTCAATAGTATAGTTCGGCGTGCACTTAAAACTAATCCGCCTGCCAGTAAATTGGATAAAAAATCGCTAACAGAAATTTAAAAAATGCCAAAAACCTCCACATATTTTCTTGTTTATATGGAACATAACCAAAATAAATCTATCAATTAAGGTGCTCTCACACAATATGTATCGAGCAATATGACCTGTCAAATTTCATTCCGTATTCCTATCAAAATTGGTTTGGAACATGCATGCACTCACACCATACATATATGTTATGTCAATTAATTCCTTTTGTTTTAAAATTATCAATTAATTAACAAGCAACCTTTGTCGACTCCATTTCGAGCAATTTTTACTATATATATATCAAATTAGTTTGAAAATCGAATAAAGGAAGATGCACAGCCGTGTGGCTCGGTCATATGTATCGACATTCTTGGATTCACACGACATGCCAGCTTCGCTTGCGGCATATTTGACAGGTCATATTGCTCGATACATATTGTGCAGAGCTGCCCAAAGTGTTAGCTCCATGTGTAAATGAGCGTAAAAAAGATAATTTTTTCACACGCATAGAAACTGTGAGCGAGAGATGAAAAAGTATAAAAGGCCTTCGCAATTAAAGCAAAAATCGACTTGTAATCGAGAAGCGAAGCGAACAACCGAAGCGAGCAAAGAAACGAAGTCACGTCAATCTTTCAAATCAGTGCTATGATGAACTTCGCAGAGGGAAGACATGTGTCACTCTGTTTTAATTTTTTAAATCTTTTTTCGTATACTTTTTAGTTTTGACTCAGTTTGAGTGCGTTGAGAGCTTAGTATGCTATAGACTTTCGGCGAGGTAGGACCTATGTCGCTCGATTTTTTCTTACTCTCTAGCATTTTTAATTTTATGTGTTTGTTGTATCACGACAGATACATCCCAGCAAGCAAATTTTGGAGCGCTCCGAATTATGTGTCTAAAAAGAGCCTAATTTCAGAGCGTTTAATGAGTACACACATAAAATGGAGCGTTTTCGGAGCATGTTTTCAGTCCATTTTTAGCACGGGCTCAGAACAAGTACTTTTTTCTGAGCGTTTTCAGAGTTGACAACTGGTTTGGTTGAAAATTCTGCGAAAAATAACGGGATGCCCGAAAACGCGATATGCAAGACGATTCAAATTTTCAGTTGTGCTTTTCAGTTCTGGTTAAATTTCGATGCGAAAGGTGTGTAAGTAGTCAATGTGACAATTATAAAATTTAAGTTTTAGCTGGGGGAAAAAGAAAAATTAAATAAAATGAGTAGTGCCAAAAGATCAAGCCGGAAGGAGTACATTAAAACAATGAAGGAGCCCATAGGAGAGAAACGACGCCGCAGCCAGTCTTTGTCTTTAAGTTTCGTTTATTTTAATTAAAGAATGTGAACTTTTATTTATTTTTTTACTTTTGTTAATAAGTATTATTAGTTATTATTAATAAAAATGTTATTATCAAAAATTTAAATAATTTCTTTTCTTTCTAAAGTGCACAGATAAGTGCACAGTTTAGTGCACTTTTTGCAATTTAATCCGCACTTGTATATGTATGATAAAAGAGACTTTTAGGAGGCGATTCAATAGCGTTTCAAGTGCCTAGAAAATTATCTTTTAGGTGCCTTTTATGAGGTTTTTATGTGCTTCATTAGGAAGGTGAAAGCACTTTTTTCTGAGTCCGAAAAGAGTCATATTAGGCTCATAAATTATCCACATAAAGTGCGACCGGTTTCATAGAAAAAATCGCTCATTTCGGACTCTTTTTTGTGCACATTATGAAGGTCAATGCTCATAAAAAAGTCGACAAAAAGTGTACAAAAAGTGTCCGAAAACGCTCATATTGTTTCTGGGATGCAATCTAATTGCGCCTGTAGTGGTGGGCAGCTGTGATATTGTGTGAGAGCACCTTTAGTAAAATGTTTCTAAATCAATAAGTCTGGCAGCGCTAGCAATAGCTGTCATTCTGTTTTCACAATGCTTACATTGTTGCATGGTTTGCATTGTGTTTTCATACAAACCTTAAATCACGTTATCTTCTAAACTTGGCGCGATTTCCAAATTGCCGATTCGAAATCAGGAGGAAGTTTTACGTCTAGTGACGAAAAGCGCAGAGAATCACATAAAGTAATCTTACGTCAAAATGGATTGTAAAACGAGCTAAAATCAGCTGACTAAGAGGCATGTGTTTGAAAGCAAAAATGTTTTCAATTAATCGTGTTGTGTTCAAGAGGATCTTAGTAACATCAATTCAAACGGAAAATTATAAAAAAGATTGCTTACGATACGCTAGTAGCTATCAACGACCCAAGCTCAGTCCAATGCCAAATGAGCAAATGCGTGCAATGAGAACTGAATTCATGAAATTCGCCTTGAATGCGACGCAAGTGACACATAAATGGCAGGAAATAAGAGAAAGCCTCATGAATGACTTCAAACATATCAACGAAAAAAACGTTGATGCGACCATATTGGGTCTCTGTAATGATGCTGAATATCTATCACTAGCCAAGGACTATGTGGCATTTTTAAAAAATGAATTAGGAATTGAACCTAATACTGCTTCACTTGGTCGCTTACTGCGTGTCTATAATGCAAAATTTCAACGGGACGGAAGACTTTCCAACGAAGAAGAGGACGAGGTTATTGAAATCTGTGATAGCATCAGTAAAAATCATGATATCTTGGATGCGATAACATGTGAGCATTTAATACACGGTTTGGTGGCAACGCGACAGTGGAAGGATGCTTTCAAGTTTTTAGAGATGATGAAACTAACTGCGAAACCGAGTAATGCCGCTTATGTACAGATAATAGTTAAAGCGCTGTCATCGCACGAATTAGACTTGTTTTGGCATTTACTGGAAGAAATGGCCGAACAAGGGAAAATTCCATTTTGCGAAGTATATATACAATTGTTGAATTTTATAGCCAAAGAACGTAAAACATTTCATGTGCATTTTCGAAAATTCTTAGAATTTTTAGAAAAGCATCAATTGTTATTAACTAAAAAAGTTGGCAACCACATCGAAGAAATTGCGAAAGATCTTAAACTAACACTGCAAGTAAAAGTAACTGAAATCAGCCGTACGGGGAAGTGCCAAAGTTGCAAGCACCATTTGAAAAGCGTTGCCATAAGTGAAAAAGACTATGAAAAACTCCGTGATTCATTTCTTCAGAAAGTCCTTATACGGGACGATGTGTTTCAAAAATCTTCACCTGAGGAAGTTTCAAAGTTCAAGCTATTTGTCGATAAAACAGCTCCATACGATTGCGTCATTGACGGCCTGAATGTGGCATTTTCGAAAGGTACTAAAAGAACATCGACGGAATTGGCCGATCTAGTAAGTTTTCAAACAATAGATAGAAAATGTGTGGTGGAATAAAATGTCCGTTGCATGAGTCGAGCTGTCAAAAGCCTTTTTTTCTTCCCAGTACTCCATTATGTTCTCGCTTACATCTATCGGTCTACGATTGTAATTATTGATTTCTGTTATGGCCATTTGAATTTCAGTTTGGATCTTCATTCAAACCATCATCCGCGGATACAGACCCGCTGCGCAGCGAGTGCGCTGCACAAACAGTTTCGTTAGCACATACACTGCTCAGACTTTTACATTGTTCGAAATAAAAGTATCTTCCCAAAAAGCTTTTTGTCCTGTAGTCATTTTATCGTACAGATGCGCATTTGCTGCTGCAAATATCTCTTTCAAGACTGAATAAATAATCGCAACATAGGCACGATTCAGACTTGTTTGTGCAGTCGCGAAGACCAAAAAGTCCAAAACTATTCATATTTGCACAGACGTCTGCACAAACAGCAAACATGATCATACAGGACACATCGGTCTGTTGTCAGCGCACTCGCTGCGCCAGCCGAGGTCTGTTGTCGTTTTATTTTGCCCTTAAAGGGGCAAATGCAACCAATTAACCTAACGAGCTGAAGCATGTATTGCCAACTTGACATTGTATATTTCGTTCAATTGGCAACTAATAGATGAGTATTTCAAGCATACAGTGCAATATTATTGCAGTGTGCAATTAGTGTTAGCATAAGACTTTTTTCTGTACTGCAATTTGACAAGTGCAAATATTGCACTACTGCGTTTGCAACTGTTGCATTGAATACCACTAATGTCTAAATCAAGTTTAAAGGCTTTTCAACGCAAAGTTGAAAAAGATTTTGTCAACGACGTTTTGCCAAAGTGAAGTTTTCCGTTAAAAAGAAGACCGTGCATGTCACTTCGTTCGTAAATTGAAATAAGTTGGTGATGTTGAAGAAATGGAAACTACCTCAGAACCAACTACACCATTGCCAAAAAAACGAGGCCGTACAAGTAATTTAGATTTTACTGACGCGCAGTGCTATCAAATAATAGCAGAAGTGGAAAAAACCTCTTGCCTGTGGAACATAACCTCTCCTTTATATAAAAATAGGAACGTAAACCAACTTAAACTACCCATGCTCTCCCCAGTTTCTAAATAGCGCAATGTTACCACGAGCCGCTCTGGTGTATTGCCAAAATATTTTTCTAATAGGATCACAAAATGGTGCATATAGTTTTTCGAATTCAGGTCATTTGCTGCAGCCAGTCGCAACTTTTTTTGTGCAGATATTTCCATATTTTTATAATTAATTTTTGTTTTTTAACAGGGCAAGCTAATTTCAGTTTTTGACCTTTGTTGTCTGCGTTGCTTTATTTTTTAATTTAAGCTCACATGTAAGGGGCTTTCAATTTATTTGCCAACACTTTTATGAACTGTGTTTACAAACGGGGGAAATGCGTTCCCAATTAAAATTTTGATAAAGTTTACAAACTAGTGTAAGGGGCATTTTTCGAATCGTTGCTGTTGATATGTGTTGCTAGGGATTTTGTTGCTACATTTATCATTAGATGTAAGGGCGGCATTATTCTATGATTTATAAATAAATCTTACGATTTAAGAGATATTTTTCAATTTTTATATAAGTATTAGAAAATAAGTCTTATTTCGTAATATGTTGAAAAAAATTATGAAATAATATTTATTTTTAAATTTCTTTCAAAAAATTTTAAATAACTATTAAATTGTAATTTTTATAATAAATCTTATAATTGTTGCGGTCCTTGCCTTATATTAGTTCTAATATTGCGCACAACATTTATCCTTATTAAAATATAGTCAAACCGACTCCTTTCAAAATTATGTTAATGCTGTTGCCCAAGAATATTATACATATTCAAGTCTTGTGACATCGTTCTATTTATCTCTAGCTTGTGTCCGTGGTTCGTTACTTTGATAGCCAAAACAAAAGTATTTTAATCTTGGGACGCGAACACATGAACCGTTGGCCGAAGAAGTCTATTACGTATTTGCGGAAACATGCACATCTGTACCTCACGAATGACCTGTGAGTATGAATTTTGTGAATATATACAGTCGTGTTCGAAATAATAAGAACAACCATTATAAGTAGAGCTCGGATTTTGAATATGTAAAAAAATGGAAAAAAAAATTTTTTTAAATTCAAAGTATTCAAAAAATATTCAAAAATTTCCAAAAAATGCAAAAAACCCAAATGTCAAAAATTGCAACATTTTCGAAAAATTGAACAATTTTTCGAAACAAGCGAAAAAAAACCCAAGTAAGAGAGCTAAGGTCGGTCCGGCTATGGTATACGCGGCTTCAAAGTCTTTTATTTCGCAATAAATTGTAGGCGTGGCAGTTACCGGATCATGTCCATTTTCGTCACCTACTATAAACTTGTTATAGTTAACCATTCTGAATTTAACCCCCTACGTTCTTCCATATGCACTAGTGTCCGAACCGAAGATTCGGCTTCCGTATTCGGCATAATCGGCCAATTTTTCTAAGGATCATTCTCAGAGCCCAACATCTAACATAGCTGTTATAGATACTTACTGGGGTATCTCGACTGGGTTATCTCCTAAAACTAGCTGCAAACCACCCAGTTTCCTATAGAAAAGCGAAAAAAGCGAACCCAGTAACAAACCTCGATAATAAAATTTGGAACTAACCCAACGGTTCACTGGTTTTAGGTATTTTTTTTATCAATTGTTTGTATATGCAAATTTTTAATTTAATGTAGCTAGTTTGCAGTTAATGCTATCAACGTACCTCCGATTTGTACGCTTTATCGTTCAATATATGTGGTCTTCAACAACGATCAAAAACTTGTTGTTTATGGCACGAAGTCACTTTTGAATAAGTTTCCCCTCTTTAGGCATATTGAAAAAATTAGTTCGATTTAGTATGCCTATTAAAATGTTGAATTGAAAAATTTTTAAAAAGCCTACTTCAGTGATTAAAATATTCAAAAAGCATAGTTAAATGCAAAAAAATTCAAAAAAATTCAAAATATTCAATCAAGGTGTATTTAACAAGATGATCAATTAGTGATGTAACGAATGTCAAATTTTAGCATTCGCAAATGCGAATGCCTACTCATATTCAGTTTTTGAATCTATATCTCAAATTTGGCAAACATCACCAAATCAACTCATTTATTTATATAGCGCACCAACTTTGGGAAAACATAATTAATACATAAGTAAAAGAAATTACATATTTCGATGTTAAATTTCAAAGTGTTAAAAAAAAATTTCCTTATATCTTACTCGTATATCCGTCGTTTTATACCTATAGGAAAATATTTCTTATATGCGGATTTTTATATTATAAAAACCCGGATATAAGACAGAAACTTTTTGACAACATCGACTTTCTTATATAGCGAAACTACTGTTCAAGAATTTGGACAGGTGAAACCAAAAACTTATTTCTTTACGTTTCATACTAAAATGGTTTTTTTTAAGTGCAATATCTGTGTAACGGTGGCACATAGAAAAATTCTTTAAATGCTAAAATATTGGCTTTTAAATTTAAAAAATCGATTAAAGCTTAAATTTTTGGTCAATTTTCTGCTAATTATATATTCGCAAAATATTCACAATATTTTGCGAATGTGAAAAAACATGCGAATATTCGTTACATCACTAATATCAATATTACAACAAAAACAACAAATCTGAAACTAAACTGTCAAATTATATGAAATTTTTTATATGCCTGCCACACGTAGATCGAAATTGCTCAATTTCAAAAAATTTCAGAACAAATTTGACATTTGAAATTGAGGCAATTTCAATTTTGTTCTGAAATTGCTCAATTTCGATATACGTGTGGCAAGCATATTAGTCTTTTTAGTTCCCTTGCAACAACAAAGCAATGTGTTTGTTTTAGATTTGTTGTTCTTGTTGTAATATTGATATCACCTTGTTAAATACACCTTGATATTCAATACATTCAAATAATTCAAAAAATTTCAAAATATTCAAAATCCGAGCTCTAATTATAAGATTGCAAACAGGCTCATAAGACTTTCCAAATGACTTAAAAATATTTCTTTATTTTTTATAAGCATTCTCAGATATTGGGCTCATAAAAATGAAAAATACGACAGTCTGGAAGGTCTGAATTGTTTTAAGGAGCAACTTTGGCGCTTGAAGTCAGAAAACGCCTGTTCGAAAAAATAAGAACAATGCATTTCTCCATTGCAATGGAGGAAAAATGAGCTTTTTTTTTGAATTGTATATTTTAGAAATCCTCTTTATAATATGGAGTGTCCCCTCATCATTTTCAATTACTTCGGCGCATCTGGAGCTCATTGACCCTGTAAGGGTGCGGCATCTTGCGGGCGAGATATTTTCCGCAGTTTTCTTCGCTGTTTGCCAGATTTATTCGGAATTTTTTAGCCTAATATACCTAACCCCTTTTATAACATCCATCCAAATATGTTTTTTTCGGTAAAAAAAAAAAAAAAAAAAAAAAACCGGTGATATCGCGGGCCATTCCAAAACGTTTATTGTTTGATCGAAGGCAACCTTTTGCTTTCTTTACAGTGTGTTTTGGGTCATTGTCTTGTTGAAAAAGCCAGTGTAAAGGCATTTTGTCTTCAAAATTGGGAAGGACAATAGCTAGAAGGACATTTTGAACATAATAGTTGGCGTTCATATTGCGCAGGATATTAGCAATCGGTCGAATTTCATTCCGTGAAAAACATCCCAAAAATATAAATTTCCGGCCTCCGTGCTTCACTGTCTTGGCAGTGAACTTTGCCTTGAATTCTTGCTTCGGATGATGTCTACCGTATTGCTTTTCCTTACCGTGATCAAGCTGCACAACCTCAGTCTCATCAGTCCACAATAAGTTACGCCAAACTGTGTCGAGTTCCTAAACAAACTTTTAATTATACTTTTAAAATTTCCTGAGTGTATCAGAGGTACTTTTCTTGGAGTATGTGCTTTAAGGTTAGCTAAGGTAAAACGTTACCTTATAGTGTAAGTAGCTATGGGTAGTTCTAGTTCGTTTTCTATCTGCGTAGTGGTAATAATGGGCTGCTGCACGAAAGTTCTCTTGATCAATTTGTCTTGGGTTTCAGTCTTTTTCTTTTGTCTACCACGATTTTCAAGCTGTGCTGAAAGTTTTTTAGCGTTTGTTATCATCCCATTAGAAATTACGATATTCTCCCTAATAAAAGCAAACAATTTGCGTTCATCGAGCAGTTTTTTGATGGATTTTCTTAGCTCAGATCTACAATTTTTATTTAATCTTATTGTTCAGTTAAGATCAGAATTATTTTATAACAATCAGGGTTCGGAAATCCGTTCTTTTCGATTCGTTCGCGAACGAATCGTTATCACACGAACTGAATTATTATTTCGTTCGCGAACGAAATGTTTTTCGATCGCGAAAAATATTTTTGGTTCGTGAACGGAATCGGAAAGCAAACGAACTGAAAAAAAAATTCGTGAGCGATTTTAATCGGAATTAATCGGTTCTTTTTCGTTCTCCACAGTAGGTATGCAATTTTGTATTTTTTAGAAAGCGGTTGAAATTTTCTTCTCAATCTTGAAGAGTTTTCTGCGCATTGGCCGCTGAACAAAAATGAAAAAAAAAAAAATGCAACGCACAGGTAAGAATTGTGCTCGTGCGTTAAAACCTGAACTGAATTTTTCCGTTCTCTAAAAAACTCTTTTCGTTCGGCAGCCAGCGAATTTTAAAAAATTAAGTTCACAAAACGAACAGTTCGCATATTTTCAGTTCGCGAACGGATTTTTTTCGGTTCGCGAACGGAATTATTATTCCATTCTTTAAAAAACTCGTTTCCGTTCGTGGCCGAACGAATTGAAAAAATTCAGATCGCAGGTATGGATTGTGCTCGCGAATAGAAAAACGATTGGATCGCGTTGCGAGTCGTAAAATGAAGCAGAACTGAATTTTTCGGTTCGCGAACGGAATTTTTCCGTACCCTGATAACAATAGCAACTGAAAACTATGCTAACTGCACTTCTAAGGAATTGCGACTATTCACTGCTTCACACTTCAAGCGCCAAAGTTGCTCAAAAAAAAAAATTCAGACCTTCCAGACTGTCGTAACCTTCATTTTTATGAGCCCAATATCTGAGAATGTTTATAAAAAATAAAGAAAAAATTTTGAAGGTCATTTTGATAGTCCTATAAGCCTGTTTACAATCTTAAAATGGTTGTTTTTATTATTTCGAACACGACTGTACATATGTATTTTTTACGTTCTTATTTCTTTCTTTCCTTAGAACCCATGACGATCCATTCATGCTGTATGCAACACTAAGAAGTGGTCAATCGACAGATTTTTTTTCGCGTGATCTCATGCGATCACACGCTTATCTCTTAGGTCCAGAGCTTAAAACAATCTTCCGGCGTTGGCAACAGGAACATCAATTCTCTCTGGTAACGCAAACAAACAGGGGAAAGCTTGTTATTAAGGTGTGTATTCCAGCTTTTATCTTCAGTTCTTCATAACTTTTTTCTGCGATATTTTAATTGCATTTCAGTTGGGGTTTTGTGTTTTTTTTTTTTATGTAGGCATGCTCTAGAAAACGAATCCATATAAAAAAATACGAACGCGAATTGAATTAAATTATTGAATGAATTAGTTTCAAAACAGAAATCGAATTAATTTCGTTGATCCACAAAGCAAATTCTAATAAAAACTTGTCATTAAGGCGTATTTAAAGGCTGAATTACAATGAGGCAGTGACAGTTTTCAAAATCAATTTTCTGATGTCACTATCGCATTTACTGCCGTAATTATATATAAAGCCGTAGGCACTGGAATTTAACATTTTTTCTGAAACTGATAATCCATCTGTGATGAATTTTATAATTTTTTCTTTTGTTTTTGTGTGTGTGTTTAATCATAGAATAAGTAATAATATAGAAGGAGCGTCTGAACGATTGCTTCGTTGCGCATAATAGGCGCGGGCGGTAAGGAAGAGGTGGAAGAAACGAAATTCTCTCTCATTCTTAATCCTATTGATGCTCACAGCAGAACCTGCTCATAACATATTTGCATGGTATGAGCGAAAATAATCTATATTTTGACTTTAAAGTCCTATAACTTTTGATACGCTTACTCTATATAGCTATCTACAAAAGGAAAAAAGTTCGTAACTGACAGAAAATTTCAAGTCTTCATAAACCTACAATTTCTATTAATTCTCTTCACATTCATAGCTATAAGCACCCAGCCGGACTTTTTCTCATAAATGACCAATTAATTTTTTTTTCCACCAAGGATATGAAGGGGAAAATTTGAGTACTTCTCAATTGCAATGGCATTGCCATCGCAAATCCAATGGCACTGTCATCGATAGAGGTATCGATACGACGCAGTAGATCTACTCCACTTTCGATGACCAACTCGTGATATATGCTCTTATGACTGCCAATGCCGCTTTTGTGTTAATTTCATTAGAAAGTTGGTGTGTAATCGGGAGGAGTCGCGGCTCTATGTCCTGCTGAAATCATTGATTGTTTCACCGGGACATATCCGGCTGGGGTGTCACCGAGTACACACATACTCTGCTTACAGCTATGAATGTGAAGAGAATTAATAGAAATTGTAGGTTTATGAAGACTTGAAATTTTCTGTCAGTTACGAACTTTTTTCCTTTTGCAGATAGCTATATAGAGTAAGCGTATAAGATTTTCCAAATTTTTCAAATTTTCTTATAGTTTTTATTTTATGAAAATCGGAGCAGTGTATCAAAAGTTATAGGAAAAGTAAAAATAGATTATTTTCGCTCATACCATGCAAATATGAGCGGGTTCTCTGTGGGCATTAATCGTGGAAACAATGAGAGCGGGCTCCACGCGAGGAACCCGCCATACAATTTTCGCTTTGTATGAGACGCTCCTTCTATATTATTACTTATTCTATGGTTTAATTGAAATTGCAGGTGTTGGGATGTGGGGGGTTGAACTGTATGACGCCGTGGCACTAGATACGCACGTCATACGTATTATGCTATACTCCGTTTAAATAAAAGATTAGATTGTTAATTCAATACATTTATTAAAATATCAATCCTCATTTATACAGGGTGTCCGGGCAACTTTCTGTATAATTTTAATATGCGATACCTAATGTCAAGGGCTATGTTTTTTGTTCTTGTACCACTTGCCTAAAAGGTACCGTTACTGAGTTATAGCACTTCAAAGTAGGATGCATTTCTGTCAAAAAAATTCCGTTCATTCAAGCAGAACTGTCACAGAATATTTGAATGAAGAATGCGGGTAGAATTGGATTGGTAGGAATGGTCCTATAAAAGCTAAGCATAGCTTTCATTCATTAAAGAAATGATTTTCAGAAATATAAAAGAATTTTTTTGACAGGCTTTTCAAAGAAAATCAAAGATATAATTTGAAAATGAACAGGTATTTTGTAGAATATTTAAAATTTCATTCAAAATGCATCCTACTTTGAAGAACAAAAAACATAGCCCTTGACATTAGGTATCGCATGTTAAAATTATGCAGAAAATTGCCCGGACAACCTGTATACAATTCTTTATGAAAATCCTAATTACGATTTGATTTTATTTTCTAGACGCCGTGGCCGCTGGGTACGCACGCTAGATCAGAGACTTTCAAAATTCAGTCTGGAACAGTCCGAGCTGGTTCTGATATTACCTCAGAACATTCTCAGAACTAACGCCATTGGGCCACAATGAGGGCCGCATATGCCAGGTTATTTCTTTTGTTTTTTTATAAACTCATTAGAGGGGAACTCATTAGACAAGGAGAACAGTAGGTGGCTAGAAGTTTGAGGGGGTAATCCCAGGCATCTTTTGATAAATGAGTTCTGAAATGAGGAAATCTTTTTATTAATGGTTACTATGTGAGTAGCTGCAGAAGTATGACAATATTCAATCTTAGATCTAACCAACAATTTGTAAAAACGCAGAGCTACATATGGGTGAAGACCTGATTTTATGTTAGTAGGCACAGAAAGGGTTTCGAATTGGAGGCTGCGCTCTCATTTATATCTTTTAATATTTATTTTTATTTTAAAAAATGAAAAAAAAAACTTTTTTATTTTGTTTATATTTTGTATTTTCTGTTTCTAGAAATCTTTTTGTTAAAACATTTGTTTACTTCTTTTTCGATTTTCTCGCCTCGGCCGAGCCTCGAACCACTGACGTCTGGGTTGTTAATTCGGTGTCTTGACCATTACGCTAAACAAGCAAGTTTAATGCGTTGATCAAAACGCTGACTTAAGTTTTTGGTTGCTCAAGTTTTTGTGAAACATGCGTATAGAATTTTTCACTTCAAAAAATTTTTTATTGAAAAACAAATATTAAAAAACAATTAAAATGTAGAAAACGACTTAATTTTTTTTTTCAAAGTTAACTATTAAAAAAAAAAATTAAAATATAAACGTAAAAAAACCTTAGGTAATTTCAACGATGAGATTGAGGACTTAAAGTAGACAACAACAAAGTACAAGTTTAAACGAACTCATAGCATGTTTCCACATTGAATTAACCATATGGATTAGAGTTTGTAAAGCATCTGCATCAAATCTTATCAACATTATTATTTGTTTTTAGTCTCCTGAACCAATATTTTCAATAATAATCGTAATTATACGCTTCTAAATGTCCGAAATAACTCTAATTCATTTAGTTAATTCACTATGTGGAAACATGCTATCACCCACCTACGCTCATTGTGGGACTTGAAGAGAGTGAGTCCGATAGAGGTAAACCCTAGATCGGTCGCAGTACATATAAATTTGGGGTCGGTCCTAGTTCGGCCCTAAAATGACTCACCTAGGTCCAGTCCTTTTTTAACCGAAACCATTTCATTGCCACAGGGGAGAATTATTCTTGTTAAATACACCTTGATTAACAGTGTAGTATACAAATTTTAAATTTCGTTCAAAAATGTAAGCGTTCGAAATTCAATACAAAATTTTGACAGTTCCGAATTGAAAAAAAGGAAGAGGAAGAGCAGTTCCTACTGCCACCACCTTTTTAAATACACCACCTTGCCTTGACTGTTAATTAACGTTTGAAATTTCGAAGAAATTTGATGACAAACGACATTAATAACTTTGAAAACGGTTGTCAAAATTTTAAAACGATTTAATGATGAAATTTTTTTGTTAATTTTCAATACTAAACTGCGTACTTTTATAGCTTGTAAATACACATCAAATGCTTGTCAGGCATGTGAGAGTGTGTAAGTGAAAAAGGCACACGTATACGTTGTGTGAACAGAATTCACTAATACACGATCACATGCCTGACAAGCATTTGATGTGTCTATACAACGCATTATGGTAAGCACAAATAAAGAAAAGAATGTGATGACCTCTGCTTAAAAATGTTCGAAGCTCTTGCTTCCTTTATAATCCCATCCCAGTGTGCTTTGCAAGGCAGGAATTTTTTCAAATCCGCAGAAAAAAATTCCCAGGGAATGTTTAGAGTCGGGTTGACTTTTCTAGAGCACCCGAAACTGATTCATTCGATTTAAAATGGATTCCAATTCTAGAGTATGCCTGATTATACAGGTATGCAAAATTGAAAATTTTTCCCCTCATTTAAAGTTTCAGCAGTGGTTCTATTAGATTTTTGTCTGCTGAAAAATTGAAAAATATCAAAAAATTCTATCAGATCAGAGTTTCGAGAAAATCGCGTTTAAAATTTTTGATACCAGTGGTTCATTTGAACTCATTTTTCTCAAATGTGGCTGAACAATTTTTAAAATTTTAAAAGCTGTTTACTATCAAAACATCATTCTTTAATATGACATCAAAAATGTTATCTTTAATTTAATGGTTTAATATGCTGCTAAAAGTCGAAAATACTGAAAAATGAACCACTATAATTCTTTCAGTGCGAAGCAGAGAGCTATTATCGTTAAAATAATGCTTTGTGAGTTTAGTTTGGCATGAATGCTTCTGAAGGTAAGACCTATGTCGCTCGTCTTTGCAAAATGAAGAGCGAATTTGTATTTTATGAAGTTGTTGCACCACTACATGTTCATGAGCTTGGGTTTGCTTATGTATTGCGCCCAGCCCTAGGGATATTAAACGAGCATTCAAATTCTTTCCATTGAGTACTAGAGTTGCAACGGATATCCGGCCACTATCCGGTATCCGGCCTATCCAGCCTAAATTTTGGTATCCGGCCGGACTATGTATGCAGATTTGAAAATGGAGCAATTGGAGGAAACTGGATGCAGTTCCAATTTCCATTTTCAGAGAATTTTTATTGCAGTTCGGTGCAACCACTCGAAACAAGCACTGCTAAAAATTGTGCTATGTATAAAAATAACGTTCGAAATTTTTTCTACCAAACGGCAACGCCCAGGATCATTGCTATGCAGTTCAATATGGTCTTAAAACCAAAAAATATATAACATAAAAAATTAACTATCCGGCAGCCGGATATCCGGTTTGATTTTTAAAAATTTTTTAAAATTTCGTAATTATATGCAAAGAAACGTGCATGCCGAATTTCATGGCTCTAGGGCAACTCCTTCTATTTTGTCCATGAAATGTATGAAGTCAATCCACTGTACAGGGCCCACATATTATTGCAAATTATTATGCATTAGGGTATGCTTCATTAAATTTCAATAAATACATTCCTTGATACGATGATATCATTTTTTAATCGTTATAATATATATTTTTTATTATAATTACTTTTCAAAGCCCAATTTTTTGTTTTATTTACTTAAAATTAAAGTTAGCTATATAATATCATTCAATTTAACGAAAAGTTGAACGTTGAACTCGTTAAATCGTAAGTCTCCTATATTTGGTTGTGCAGAGAGGCAAACTTGAAAATAAACTAACACGGTTGACTTCCCCTTATGACCTTATTTAAAAAATTCGATCATACATTTTTCCTTTACAAATCAGTATTTACAAACTTAATTTTGAATAAAACACATTTTTTTCTTATTAGGAACCTATTCGTCATCTAATTTGTGCTCATGAAATCAACGGTACCTGGCACTTACCACTTACAACTGAATATTTAGCATATGCTCCTGAAATATTTGAGTTGCCAGAAAGTTGGCTCTGCATAAAACTTGGAACTTAAAGAAACTTTCATTCATTATTTAATATGTCTTGCTTTCATTTATAACAACCAAATGAATTATTGAAAATATTTCGATAAAAATAAATTTGTTTTCGAGAATCAAAAATTTTTGTTGAAAATATTTAAGTTTTGAAAGGATTTTTCTGCAAAGGATTTTATCCAGATCTAAAACCTAATACGAAAAAAAAATTATTCATCATGCCTAAGAAAAACAAGCAGCAAGCGAAAAAGCAAATCAATTGGAAAATAGGAGATCGTAGCAAAGGGGAAGAAGAAGAACGCGAATGCAACTGGGATGAGCCATTGCCCTCGTCCATGTCAACAATGCACGAGGAGCAGGAAGAAGAAGCTACTGAATTTTCGGAAGACATTCGAAACAAGGAAATGTTGTGCAAACTTGATATGTACGTAGCACGTATGGCATACATGCCGATTCCGCCTCCTCCGCCACCAAAACATATTGTTCGCACTGAGGGCTTAGCGAAACCAAAAAAATATGTAATGGCGGATAATGTGGAAATATTCTCGGAAGTTTATGAACCGAAGGAACGTGGCGATCGTTTAAGTGCAGCCGTGGGATTTCAAACTTTGTCACCGGAGTGAGTCCTTTTTAAAAAAATTTATTTTAAGTAAATTCGTATTTAACATAATTTCAAATCGTTAGGGAGTTTGAAAAGTGGCACAAGATGGAAAGTGAGAAGAAGCGTAGAAGAGAAAACGTAGCCAAACGAAAAGAAGTAATTTTCAATGAGCTTACATCAAAGCTGGAAAAGCAGAGTCGCACTCAATACCTTAATGCATTGATAAAAAAGTTTTCGGAATTTGTTGCTCATTTGGCTACTACAATGACAATTCCCCCACAGCTCAATGAACCATATGCACGCATGCATCGTGGAATTTTTTATAGCATTGTGAGCTCGCTAGGAATTCAACCCCATAACACGTCAGCGTATTTCTACAATACGCGTGATGCTTTGGAATACGAGACAATACATAAATGTTCTCATGCCATGCTCTGCCTCATTATAAAAGCCTTGGATGCCGCTTCCGTTCGCGATCCCGATGAGCTTCCACAAATGGACCGACAACCTACTATGGACGTTTACATTAAGGAGCGTTTAAAGGCAGCTGCTGCCAAAAAACTAGAGCATATACAAGCGAAAAACGCTAGTAAAAATCAAGGTTTTGAAGCGCTCATTTCGAAATGTGATAAATTTGCAAGGGGAGATCCGTGCGTAAATCTTTGAGTGAATTTTCTATCCGATCGATTTTGTAATTATTTCTAATTAAAATTAAGTGTGTAATCAAGGAAAAAGAAGCAAATGTTTGATATCTATGACGAATAGTTTC
This sequence comes from Chlorops oryzae, assembly GCA_020466095.1. Classification (NCBI taxonomy): domain Eukaryota; kingdom Metazoa; phylum Arthropoda; class Insecta; order Diptera; family Chloropidae; genus Chlorops; species Chlorops oryzae. The sequence continues at coordinate 41,046,594 of CM035808.1, forward strand.
GCTGCAAGACGATAGGTTTTTTGAATGCCTCCAATATTTTTATTGAAATATTTTGTTTTGAATTAAACCCTTACCTAAAAAAAAACAATTTAAAGTTCAACGTTGTTCAATGGATTTGCATAGCGGGTACCCCGTTTTGAACATTTTTTTCGCATGTTTTGTACACGGTAATCTCCGAAACCACAACCGATTTTAATGAAATTTTAGAAATATTTGTGGTTGGTTCCAGCTTAAATAGGACAAGTGCGGATCCGATAAGTGGTCATGCTCTCTAGATATATGGTTATATCTCGCCTGACCCATGCGCACGTTTGCTTTTGGGGGTTCTAACCCCCATGCACGTTGGATCCAATTAAGCCAGCCTGCGAGTACTCTTTTCCCAAATGAAGTTTTCATGAAAAATTAAGTTACTTTTCAGGTATTAATAACGAGTTAGTCACTGGTTATGCGTACTGCAAAAATCCACGATGCACGTATTCATGCAACAGAATAAGATGGTTGCTACACGTACACAAAACCACGAAATGACAAAACGCCATCCGCATATGTAAACAGCTCGTTTTCACTGAGTCGGTTTAGCTTAAACGAGTAGCGCTAAAACGTATATGTAAACGCACTTTTAGTTGATTTGGAAGACACAAATTTTCCCCTAAATTTTTAAGGTTTTATTTATTTAATTTTGAAGTTTTATTAATAAAATATTTTTAGTTTGTTGCTAATGATTTTTGACAAAAATTATTCTTTACAGTTAAATATATTTTTGGAGTAGAAAAAAGTTCGTTTAATTTGCGCTCGATTTGGTACTTTTTACCGACACAAATATGTAAACATAATTGGATGCTGAAGATTTTGACTCTAATTTCAAATATAAAGTTCAAAGTTCATGTTCTAAGCAGTAATGATGATTACGAATTCGTTTGAGTGAATCCGCAGCGATAATGCTGGTAGCAGCTTATCAGGCTGTATTCGAAACGAACTTCGATTCGCTTTCGAGTTGCTACATACGAATGCTTAAACTTCGAGAAATAAGATTTACAAAACGATTTGCAAAATAAAACAATATAATAAATTTCTAATTATAAATTAAAGCTGATAAGTACTTTTTTCTAAAATGGAGCAAAAATGGTTCTAAAATAATTGGTGGAACAGCTGAGTATCAGTGCGATCTTATCAACCGAATTTTTTTTAATTCGTAATTGGTTAATTTAGTAGTTCGCGCTTAACGAAGTTCTGTTAAAAAAACGAGAATAATTTTTAGTTCATGTTAAGCTATATCAATTTCAATGACAAACAAGAATAGATTATAATACATGATTGATAAATTACCTTGAAAACTACTTGTAATCGCATGCATTAATAATGTTATTTTCTGTTTAAACTTTTATAAATCTAAAATATATTTTAAAATTAACATTTTTATTTGTTGGTTGATAAAATTGTGCTGATTTTTTCAATACTTTCATTAAGATATATAAGTCTAGATCGGAATAAGAAACGGTTCGACTACTCGAAATTTCGATATTTTTTACGATGAAAAACAAAATTTGTCTTTCAGCGAAAAGCTCAAATTGACATTAATTGTTGAAAATTTATTTTTCTATTTATTACTATATATATTAAGAATAAAAAATTAATTTGAGTAATTCGACGAAATAAAAAATTATTGACATTATTTTATCAGTGAAACACTTGAGCAATTATTTATAATTAAAGAGTTATCAAAATGCGTACTTATTCGGTTAGTGAAAAAACAAACATAAAGTTCTATTTCTAAGTTGTTTTATTATCTTCACGCATAATTATATTCACCACTTATTTAACACCAATTTTTGTTATTTCTAGTCATTTTTCTAGTCTGCTTACCCACTACGCCGTCTTCGCCGAATTGAAATTTAATTTAATTTCAATTCAATTTATTTCAATATTCTGCTACATAATGTACAATAAGACGCATGTCTTTTATAGTGCAAACGAAATAAGGATAAATTCAAACCTTAAAAATAATTAATTTATTAAAGAGATTATAAAAATAAAAAAAATCATACAAAAAAAGATAACTTAATGCTATGGAGAAAGAAGAGTTGTCTGTTTTCACTAATGCCATTTACAAGTTTGAAAAATATTCAAAGATAGCGCGCTTAAAATTCATCACTCCCTCAAGACACTTAACAGTTCGTGGTAGGGAGTTCCACTGCCTAATGGTATTGACAAAAAACAGTCGAAACGAGCTGAGGTATTCAAACTTTGGTGAAATGACGTTTTTATTACGTACTGACCGAGATAGACGAAGCTTGGAATAGAGATAACCAGGGGTGCATGTCTTGAGCAATTTGAACCAGAAAATGCAATTGTTGGCTAAAGTTAAATTTTTTAGACCGCAATGCAGGATTCGGTTGCACCAATCGGATATATGAGCAGTTCTACGGAGCCCAAAAGCATACCTTGTAGCACTATTAAATGCAATTTGTAAAGATTGCTCCGACACTGAATCCAACGCGCAATAGACATTCCGAGAGTAGCAGATGAGAGGCAATACCAACTGTTTCACCAATTTAACTCGTGTATCAATTGGAGTAGCAGTTGAAAATCTTCTTAGATTGCGAAGACTTAAATATATGCGACCTACTATATGATTAGTGTGGCTAACACACAATAAATCAGAGATGATGTGGTATTCAAGGTTGACTACACGGTTGACCAATTTTAGTTGCGAGTCACCCACAAATACGGGCGGCAAGTTACCAAAAGTAGATTGATGTTTTGCAATGGGAAGTACATATGATTTCGACGCATTAAGTTTCAAAAGGTTTTCATCAGCCCAAACAGCGATATGTCTCAGGTCCTCATTAATTCGGAAAGTTAAATCTTCTATCAAACCCACACGTCGAGAAAGATAAAGTTGCACATCATCCGCATAGGCATGAATGTTGGCATATTTGCAATTTTTAAAAAATTGTGATTAATTAACATAGAAAAAAGCAAAGGGCCCAAGATTGACCCTTGAGGGATACCGGATGACACCAAGAGATAGCTCGAATAAGCATTTCCAGCTCTGACCCTTTGATATTGCCCATTAAGATAGCACGATATCAACATTGTTGCTGAGACACTGAAGTTGAATTGGCTTAATAATTTCCTACATAGGAGAAAATGGCTAACAGAATCAAATGCCTTAGAAAAATCCAACAAGCAAAGAAGAGCAATGTAGTTATTGTCGTATTCCTCATGGATATCATCCAAGATTTTAATTATAATGAATGACTTTTTTTTCGTTTATAAGCTTAGCTTAATTCTATATTTACCTCGAATGCCTTGCGATTTGGAAACAAATGTTGGAATCTAAGGAAGCGAAGCGCTCAGACGGGATCGAGCGTATAAACGTTCCTTTATTCCAATGCTGAGATATAGGAGACCAAGCGCTCAGACAGTGTCGAGCGTATAATAGTCCCTATATCTCCTTTTAAATAAAAGATTGTACCTAAGGTTTAATCCTTTTATTTAATGTTTTTGAATCTTTAGGTCTAAACAGAATTACTATATCCCAACTTGAAACTGCCCTATGCTTCCGACGTCGTGGCCCGTGGGTGAGTACGCTCGCAGAAGATGTCCTCTTACAGTTGTCGAAGCTTCGTTTATATAGATCAATATTGCTGATCTTGCAATATTGGAAATACCCACTGTCCGCGATCGTCGTGGATTCTTCCCGAACACATTGCATAAGCTTGACCGCGACCTTCACCCGCAATTGTACCAACATTGCCATATTGTTGTTGTTGCTACATGAAGCTATTCCAATGTTCCTATTGCTTCTTTTGTAGTTCTTAATGTTGTTGCCAGCGATCGGCTTGCAATTGTGCATTCGCTGTGCCAGTGCTGAGATTTGTCAATCGTGCATATACGGTGCCTGTGTTGTTGTTGCTAGTCTGTCGCCCTGCAAATGCATGCACCGTGTTTGTGCTTAATGTTCTTGTAATTTCCAGCGATCAGGTTGCGCATATGCTTATGCTCGTGCGGGTGTTGTTGTTGTAGTAGCTAAACTGTCTCTGTCAGCGGTTTTCGCTGGCCGCTGCTTTTCAGTAGCATGGAATCACCTTGAAGTAGCAATTCATAAATGCAGGTCACTGCTTTTTGTTTCCCGTTTAAGGTGACCACAACACAAATTAACAAAACTACTTTCGAGAATTAAAGTTTCGTACGCACTAAAATCAAATATTTTAAAGAATTCGAATCGAGATCGCGGAATGCAATTTTCGCGATATCGATTCGAATTCGATTCGAAGAGAAAATGCGATAAGAATTCGAACCCTGAAAGGGATTTTGAAGTTTTGTTGATATTTTGAAAAGTCCTTGAGGGCTCCCTGAAAATTGGCCCCAATGCAAAATGGCCCCAAACTGAAAATGAAAAAAGGCCCCAATTTTGGGATAATTTTGCATTATGAAAAATTTCCAAAAATCAAAAAATTAAAAAAGGCCGCAAACGTAACATAAATTTTGAAAAATGCAAAATGACCCCACAAAAAATTGCCCTAAAATTCGTGCTGTTGTTTTCAATATAAAATTTTGGGGCCTTTTTACATTGGGCCCATTTTTAATGGAGTTTAAAAATAATGGTTTTTACGTATTTAAACATGTGCTCATAGGCGGCCGTAATTCGAATCGAACGCAAAATACGATAAAAGCGCGATATCGCGAAAATTGCCTTCCGCGAATTCGAATCGAAAGGAACATACGATAAAAGCGCGATATCGCGAAAATTGCCTTCCGCGAATTCGAATCGAATTCGTTTAATGCGATTCGCGCTCTACGTTTTTGTGTTTATTGGGGGATGCAATAACAATAAAAGTAGCTTTTTAACATGCAGCCGAATTTTCATTAAGGAAATTATTAATTTTTACAAGGTAGGAAATTTAACAATCCAATGGCTTCAATAAGGTATTCGCGTAATTCAATGGAATGCATCGAAAAAGTGGTTTTATCGAATTTCAATGGATTCAACGAAAGGATCATAACTTTTATCTGCGTTTGTCTTCTTTCAAAAATGCTTCGGAAAATTATAATTAAGGAAAATATTGCCTGGTTAATTTTTAATGAGGGTATTATACAACTTTAAGTGAAGATATTTGAGTACGTTCCATCAATTCCTTAAATGCTAATTTTTATCGGAATAAGGAATATGTGGTCAGTTAATTCAATTTTTGGTAATAAGTCATCGAAATGAAGATGGATTTTTCATGTAATATCAATGTATTGTCAACGATAAGATCTATAACTTTTTCTCTAACGTGACGAATTTTTCATTGCTTATTTAATCAAAAAGATAACAGAGTATATGCAATAGTTTCGACAGGAATTTATATGACAGGGGTTATAGAAAAGAACTAGTACTGATAAGTTTTGCACTAGTAAAAGTAACTTAAAGTACGAGCACCTTAGGTCTCAAATTTTTTTAATTAAGCCTACCAAGGGTATGACACATCAAATGCTTGTCAGGCATGCGAGAGTGTGTAAGTGAAAAATTCACACGTATACGTTGTGTGAACAGAATTCACTAATACACGCTCACATGCCTGACAAGCATTTGATGTGTCTATTCAGCGCATTATATATGGAAAAAACAAAGAAGTATCTTGGCTTTACTTTTCTGGCTACTTGGCAACAGCACTCGTTTCGCTAATTAGCAAGAGTAATCAGTGACGTCAAAGTGGTTGCATTTACGTCAATTCCACATTTTCTGAATTCCTTCGCCGACCTTGTCATACGGAAAATTTCAAAAATTGATTTCATATTCTTTCAAAATATGAAGCTCGTTATCCTTCTATTTCAATTTTACTTTAACAGCGTTACGAACCACTTTAGCCGTAATACTTGGTTTACGTTATTCGCTATCCAAAGATCGTCAAAACGCACAAGTATAATCGTATTCAACGTTAGTTAATAGTCTAAATGTTTAAGTAGATTTCAAAGGAATTTACACAATTTTGACAATCCTTATGTTATAACATTATTTACTGAGCATGGTTAAGAATTGGATCCGTTCTTTCCCCATTTAATTTTGCGCGCGATTAAAATGTTCTTTAAAGATGAACTTTCGTTCCTTTCAATTACTTTAAGTTGAGCCTTACGAAATTGGTTTAGTTTTCGGAGACATTCTATTCCTAGTTAAAGTAAGTTTATGTATTCATTACACAATTTTCACACTTTGTATCATATACGGGCGTGATAGATTCCTTTCCCCAATATTTGGAAAGGGAATTCTCCTCCAATATTTTGAAGAAGATGGAAATTTTGAAAAAATGACATTGTCAGAAACAAGAGGTATTATAAAATTTTCAATTAATTTCGGAAATTGATTGAATTTCCGGGAATCCAATCACACACCTGATAGTACTATATGCTTTGTATAAAGCGAGCAGTTGCAAAAAACTGGCACGCTTTTTGTTTATAGCACATATCGATGTGTTTAATTGTTCAATTTTGTTTAAATTGAACTGAATGGACAGGTATATCTGCACAATAAATAAAATGAATTTCAGCCGACGCATTTCGATTTATTTTTCATCAAATTAAAACAGGACATTGTTTTGATGTCGAGAACATATGTTGTGTGTAAAAGCACATTTACGTAATCGGCACTATGAACACTCTTCGATAAAATCGCTTTTCGATAAACCGTAAATGCGCTTTTAGGGCTAAGCATGAACATGCAAAGTTTTATATTGCAAAAACACAAGGTAATGATATCTCTTGCTAATTGTAATTTTAAGTTTAATTGAATCGTGAGTATCAGCGTATATTGAATTTAATAGCAATAATTTCTAAGCGGGACAGAATTCGACCACTTTCCCCTATTTTGAACTAAGACTTATTGTAAGACAGTTGTTTTCTAAATGTCAGTACACATATGAGTGGATGTAAACACTTGTACTAAAAATGACCGCACTAAATTGGAAATTTGCCCGTACACATAGTCAATTGGTTTTTCACACCGTACAAATACGCTTCTCGCTGGGCTAAACATGAACATAGCTACCTCACGTTTATACGTCATCTCTGTCAACCGAAAGTATGGAATATTCTCTGCTAATGTATATTCAGCCAACTACTACTGTTTACTTTTCGTGCCAGTGCAGCGTAGCTGGAAAATTGCATAGCAAAAGCTTTCTATAGGTGGTCAGATATTGCAGTACACTACTTGCACCATTAGTGAACTAGACTTTTGCTACAACTGTTTCGTAAAGTGTGAGAGAGACAACTGAGTGATGTACACTTCTTGAATTCTCAAAGTATGCCAACAATTACACCTGAAGTCGGTGTCAGTATTCATTTGAAAAATGTGCCGAATCAGCTGCCATTGGCATTTACTTCGCATAAAAATGAACATTTCATGTCTATGGCGAATAAATTCAGGCAAGTCGCATGCAACCCTCGACGCACATGATTACGTTGACATCTCAGTCAAAGCGAAAGTTGAGAAGTATTTACTTCGAAGTACTATATTCAGCAACTACTACTGTTTTGCTACGTATTTCTTATGGGAGCTTTACTTACTGCATATCTCAGTATAGGCTTTAAGGCTGGATACTCACTTGAACAGGGAAGCAAAGTCCCATATAAAATGTATGGCGACGAACTGCAGCTGAACTGTTGCTAAAAAGTGTTTCTTGTTGCCATACTCAGATCAATAGAGTGGACGGTATATTCAGGAGCCGATAAAAGCCCATAAAAATGGCTCCTGAGCAAACGAACATGACAATTTTAGTATTTTAGGATTCACAGAAATCTCGATTAATCAAACAACTAATGTTATCTAACATCTGAATCGGTTTAATGTCAAACGTCAAGTGCTTACCTGCTAGTGGTCTTAAAAGTACAAAATATTAATTGTGTATTCTTTCTGTTCCTCTTACTTGTTCAGGTGAGTACCCAGCTTAAGAAAAATACGATTAAAGAAATGCATTCCTGTGTAACGTATCGCTACTCGGTATTGTATTGCGTAGCCGCTACCCAGTAACGAATACATACAGCTTGCCAAAGCTGAATACAGAATACCGTAAAACGGGATGTCATTAAAAAGTGCACTCCCGCCGCCAACTAATCCCGTGTGGGATCGGGAGGATGAAAGACGAATTAGCTCCAAGGGCGCTCCAGCGTTGGGAGCTCTTGTTTCAGCAAAAGTTTCGGCACCGCCATATGGACAACGGAAGAAAAATGATTGGGTTCCTCGAACAGAAGCTGATTTCGGTGATGGCGGGGCTTTTCCAGAAATACACGTAGCACAATATCCACTAGGTAATCGCAGTCCCCTGCAAGTAGCATTTTAAGTTTTTTTGGAACAAATTTAATTTATGTGCTTTTCTGGGTTTTTTGTTTTGTTGTTGTTACTTTATGTAAAATTACCCCCTTAGTCCAAATCTGCAATCCTTTTTTGGGGGTCGCGTCTAGTTTAGGAGATATCGTGTTTTGAAATTTGCCCAAAATCGCACAAATTTTTCATTTATTTTGAGGCTTAAGTAGTTGCCACATTAACCACTGCGCATAACGCAGTGCTTTTCAATTAAATCTGTTAAAATAGGATATAAGAATAATAGTTTACGCTACTATGACTGCTCGCTTTGTTCCGCTTCGCACCCCCTCCTTCTGTACGTTTTTTCTTTATTAATTTTATTTCGAAATAATTTTGTTCATTAAGACTGGCAGCGCTAAAAATAGCCGTCCACAATGTTTACATTGCATTTCCATACAAACTTTAAGTGGCTATAACATCGCGACTGGACGCGACCCCCAAAAAAAGATTGCAGATTTGGAATCAGGGGGTCATTTTACATAAAGTAACAACAACAAAACAAAAATCCCAGAAAAGCACATAAAGTAAATTTATGCCGTTTTTTTTTTTTTTTTTTTTATATTAATACAGGTATGGGATGTCCTTCAAACAGCTCCAAAAAATCAAATGCACTGAGCATTCGTCTAGATGAAAATGGAAAAATCAAATATGATGCTATTGCTCGTCAGGGGCATGGCAAAGACAAAATCGTTTATTCTTCAATATCCCAACTATTACCGGCTGAAGTCTTAGCTGAGGATGCTGAAGAGTTAAGACGACCGGATGCTGAAACTATAGCTGAAACAACTGAGGAGACTCGTCGTGCTTTGGAGAAACTAACAAGCGCCAAAATAGCATCAGCGATGCCAGTGCGTCATGCTGAAAAAGCAGCGCCAGCGCAATATATAAGGTACACACCATCGCAGCAAGGAGATGCGTTCAATTCAGGTGCGAAACAACGTGTTATACGTATGGTTGAAGCTCAACAGGATCCAATGGAGCCGCCGAAATTTCGTATCAATAAAAAAATACCCCGCGGACCACCCTCTCCCCCTGCCCCTGTATTGCATTCTCCTTCGCGTAAAGTAACTGTAAAGGAACAAAAAGAGTGGAAAATACCTCCATGCATATCGAATTGGAAAAACGCAAAGGGCTATACCATTCCGTTAGATAAGCGTCTAGCTGCTGATGGTCGCGGCCTTCAGCAGGTTCACATTAATGAAAAGTTTGCCAAAATGGCTGAAGCATTATATATTGCAGATCGAAAAGCTCGCGAAGCAGTCGAAGCGCGTGCACAGTTGGAAAAGAAATTGGCGCAAAAGGAAAAGGAAAAGAAGGAAGATATGCTACGCATGATGGCACAACGGGCGCGTGAAGAACGTGCAGGTATACGAAATCCTGAAGATGCAGCAAGTACCAGCGCCGAGGCACGCGAACGTAATGAACTGAGAGCTGAAAGGCATCGGGAACGGCAACGTGAACGTAATCTAGCGCGAGCAGCGCCAGACAAACGATCCAAATTGCAAAGGGAGCGCGAACGCGATATCTCAGAACAAATTGCATTGGGATTGCCGGCGAAAACCTCAGCTAACGGCGAAACCTTATTTGATCAAAGGTTGTTCAATACGAGCAAGGGTATGGATTCGGGATATGGTGACGATGAAGCCTATAATGTCTACGATAAACCTTGGCGTGATACAAATTCTCTGGGCTCGCATATATATAGACCGAGCAAACAGTTGGACAACGATGCTTACGGGGCAGATCTCGATCGAATTGTGAATACACAACGGTTTGTACCGGACAAGGAATTCTCGGGTACAACTCGTGGTAACGCTGGTACACGTGCCGGTCCTGTGCAATTCGAAAAAGAAGAGGATCCATTCGGTCTAGATCAGTTTTTGAATATGGCCAAAAAAGCACCAAAGCGAGGTGAAGAGAAAAAAGATGATCGCAGTGGGCCTTCGGAAAAGAAACGTCGTAAGGACTAAAACGTAAAGTAGATTGCAAAACTAGTTAATGTATATTTGACAAAATTTGAATTATAAATGGATAAATCACACATCTTACGTTTAATTTATAACTAACAAAGATGAGTAGGAATTGGCCCAATTGAAAGTAAATTGTTTATAAAAATCTAATTACATGTGTTCCTCATTCTTTCAATAGGTTTTCGCGGCTGTATACGGAATCGTTTTGTGGAGGACAATTCGTTAGCCGAATGTAAATATGAGACGCTTCTCAGATGGCAAGCTGATTTGTATGGACTTAGTTTGGAGTCTAGAGTATGTGTACGCTTCCGTTTCAGTGTTTGAAGTTGCTTCTCGTCCATTAGTGACGTTGAGCGTACCACGGTTCCTAAGAAAAAAAAAAAAAAACATTATTTCACAAATCAATGAAAAATCAGTCGGATTTCTTAACCTGCAATGGATGCACATCGCTTGATTATAGAGCTTTTCGGTTTACTCTTTTCATATTCTTCTTTGTCATCTTTGTTAATTAATTTTGTATCATCCTTTAATGTGGGGAAACTCAAAAAGGAATTGACTATGGACTTTAAAAACCCACTGCCTTTGGTTGTTTGGCTGTTATTGGTTTTCTCGAGAAAAACCTCGTCATTCGATTGTCCTTGCTCGCCAGAACTGACATTATGGCAACAATAAGCCGTACAATGAGCGCAATCCCTAATCGATGGCCGACGTGACGGTGAAAATCGTGTGCTCAAATTACGTGCAACTGCTACTTTGGATAGAGATAGATTTTCTAAGCAAGCATTTTCCTCACTCGCGATGGGGGTTTTAGAATTCGGCGTATAAAACCGCTCGGCATTTGGTGTCTTGCAACATTCCGACTTATTCGCTTCGGCGTTTGGGGTCTCAAATTTAATGATTTTCTTAGTAATGAGATTGCTTGCAACACGATTAATCGGTGTGATACTGCTCAAATTACTCCCATTCGTTGATAAAAACTTAAAAGAACATCGCGGTTGATGAGGATTTTCTTTAACATCCGATTCGTCAATGCAACTCGATTCACCCAATTCAGTAACAATCTCAAAACTCTGACATGTCTCGTAAACGGAACTGGCTGATAAACCACTAGAATATTTAGAATATTTTGTGGTGTCTGCACTAAGCTGCTCGAAATGTTCTGTGCAACTGATGATGATAGATTCGGTTGTTAGATGCTTTTGGATTGACTGCTTTTTCCCTGGTATTCCATTCAATTTTTGTCGTTGGGGTAGTGCCTTATCAGTATGCTGAGAATCACCTTGACTGCGTCGCAAAGCTGGTGAAAGACGTAAATCTAAAGGAGAAGTTGGACTGCCTTCGTATATAGCTGCAATATATTTATTTAAATCATTAAAAGCATTAGTAATCAATTTATTTTCTGAATGAGTACATATTAGAGCTTGAAATCTCGGACGGTTTTTACGATCCCGGATATCGGGAAGTTTTTCGCAAATGTGTCAAAATTTAAGTGGCTAAAAACGCTTTTATTATCAAAATATAACAGCTTTTCTTTAAACTAATAAAAAAGTGCTATCAGTCTCGCACTAATAAAAGTTAATTTCATCATAATATTAAATATACATATATGTATATTCAGGAAAAAGTTTGCATATGCAATCAGTCAATAAAGTAAGTATGAACTGCAAAAATGTGTGTTTTTTCCAATTTTCTTCTCTAAATAATTTTTTTGTGAATTTCATAATTTTCAATTATTATTAACCTTATTATGTTTCAAACCAGGGGTGTCACGGATGTGGTTTTTTTGACATCCGCGGATGCAGATGCGGATGCGGATTTTTAAAAATCACATCGGATATGATTATTTTTAGGAAAGAAACTTCTATAAAAAATACATACAAATGAGTAGATAAATACACCGCCCAAAAAAAGTATCAGACCAAAGTCTTACTTGGCTTACTATATGTTTTCGGGGTCAAATCCAAATTTTAGTTCCATATAACTGCATCGGGTCTACGTTTTGCTATAATGTAAAATGCCGGATCTAAAACCCCACTCGAGAATACATTTTCGAGGTAATGGCTAAATCTAGAACCAACTTTGTTGAGGTTCATTACATTCAAATCCTAAGATTTCTTTATATTTTATTTACAAAGACAGCGGACAATAACGATGGTGTAGAAAGCAACACATAATTAATACAAAGAAAACCAAAACGGATTAAGAATCATTTTGTCTCTTTCTCTTACCATCAGGTATTTTTATAAGAACTCTGGCACACCTGAATCCGCATGAAAATCCGCATCGATGAATGCGTATTGAGTATTTTTACTTAAATGCTTATATATGCCACACTTTTAAAGCGAATGCGCTCTACATTTGCTTCCTTTCCTCCCAAAAAATATCATTCTTTGATGTCAAAAGAAGAAATAAATATGAAAAAAATGTTATCATTGTGTAATTTAGACTTAAAATGATTTTTTTAAAGAAATTTTGTTGAAAATGAAACAAATTTCTGAAAAAGTTCATTAATAGCTTCTAAGCCAATGGTTGGACCAAAAGGTATTCTAGGCATCGTTGATAGAGAATTTGATTACCTTTGATTTTATAGTTATAAACTTCAAATCGTTTAGGTATGTCCGGAGATAATTGGAATTTACCAACCATACTTTTTTTCAAAACTCAAAAAACGGAAAACAGAGTACATCTCGAAAACTGTTCTACTTAAAAATTATCTGACTACATATTCAGCGAATACAGCAGAAAATTTTACTTAAGAAATGCTCATCAAAAGCCGAAGGTCGCAAATTTTTTAATTTTCGTAAACTAGTGTAATTAGAGAATATCCGAAGAATTTCACAAAAACTAACTGATATAAGCGATAAGAAACCTCTACGACATGAGTACATTAATTTGAAAATGACAAATTATTTTCCCTTTGTAGTTCGTTTCCCATTCATTTTAAAAGCTCAATATATTATTCTTGAAAAAGAAAGATAGGCAATAAAAAAAAAATACGCAGGAATACTTGGAATCGGTATGGTTATGATTTTTTACTCACAAGCAGTATCTCGCGTTGTTTTACGTTCAGAAAACGATGGTAAGCCATGTTCAGCAAACGCCTTTTGTATGCTTTTTGATATAACTTGACGAAGTGGAGTAACAGCAGCAATTTTCGTTCGTCCATTGAATTTCCTATACAGATTCACAGCATCCACTTGCGGGTTTGTTGTTGTCGGACTAAAGAAATTGATGATTGTGGGAAACTAAAAAAATTCTTAAGTATAAAAATTTCAATTATGAGAAAACTTACATTCCGTCTTTGTCAACGTTCGTTACAGCTGGACTGTTTTCATTTTCTATCTCACTGTTGCTATTGTATATGCTTGAAACTTGACCAGCTGAAACATTAAAGGTCTGTTCTCTTGGTTTGGAACTATTAGTTCCGGTATGCGATACTGGTGTTGACGTTGTACGCACTAGTTTTCCTTTAACTTGTGTCTTTGCTGATCCAATACTACGTCGCAATGATGTTGAATTAGTTATGAAGGAAAAATTTTTGAATGACGATACGCTGTCACTTATATCCTGTTTAGCTTTCGTCTTAGATTGCTTTGAGGATGATGATGAAGATGGGGCAAAGCTTTTTAGGTCTCCTCCCGCCAGCGTATAGGGTGAAGTTTGTGTCGATATTGTATTGTGTTGTGCTTTTGATTTTATTGTTGTATTTAAAACACAGCATGCTGACATCAGAACTTGATCTTGACTATTAAGGGAAAAATTCTCTGGTGTCGAAGTAACTGTCTGCGTGCATTTGGAGAACTGTCGAAGTTCATCGACTCTCATGTAGACCTTAAATGAAATTGATTTTTTTTTTTTAATTCTAACTTCTTTTTGAACTCTTAAACTTTCCTTTGTAACGGTACAAACCTTTGAACATTTTTGACAATGCAACGGCATATGATGGCGTTTGATATGATCCAACATCTCATTGTATATTATTTCACGTAATGGGAATGGTCGATCTGCACAAATCGGACAAAGCATATATTCAATATCGTTCAGTTGTTCCTTGCCAATCGTTGTTGCGTCCACGTGATTTCTCGTTATACGAATGGCATGCTGCTTTAGCTCATGCTTCTGACGGCATTTTGCACAACAAAAAATCTGCTTACAAACTGCGCAAATAGCCTGTATAGATTTTAATTTATATAAAGAAACTCAGTTTTATATTTCATCTTCGAATTACCTCTTTCGGAATTTTCATAATATCGTCTGTACATTCTCTTGCAGCGGCAATACTTCACTGCGATCAGCCGAACTCTTAACGTTTCATTTCCAATAAATGTCAAATATTTTGTCACAATCTTTGTAACGGCTCTTGTGAGAATACTAAGGGTGATATAGATCATATGATAGTAGCACTGGAAAGTGCAAAAATATTTGAAAGATGCGATTATAGGTATGTAGAAGAAATGTTATAAAAACGTTTGTTGTTAGCAAAACGACTGTAAAACGTATTTTATTATCACCGCGCGAAATTTTCCCCTGCAGATTTGAAAAAATTATATCATTCTTAGAATACTGGGAAGAAGGTAATATAAATGGACCAAGAACTTCTAACATTTTTACGCAACGGTTATCACATTATTTCTTTTTTCGCAGAGAAATATTTCTAGGAACAAAATTCCCGGGGCATATCATTTAGAATAGGGCTGTGCACTTATGATCTTTGAAATAAAACAAAGCATGTTTTTAAATTAAAACTGATAGAAATAAATCAATTAGATTAAAGCTTTCTGATGCTGATAATAAACTTCTTTCGTGTCAATTAAGCCAGTAAAATTATTTCTTCCGAGAGTTGTCGTTTGGAGTGGCAGATCATCTTATGGACTGCTCTCTTTACGTACAGTCGACAAAAAATAAGAAACCAGACAAATAGAATCTCAAAAATTGTTTTCGTATGAAAAAGCTTTTTTTTTTATTTATTTCGAATTACGAATCATTCTAATGAAGGAGTTCACCGAAATACGTATAGACATGTCTCTTTTGTGTACACAAAATAAGGCGTTTGAAATAAAATGAAAAATCCTATTTGCTTGTAATTTTTAATTTCTTATTATTAACAGAGCCCTTAGACAAAAATTTTATATTTTTCTGGTTGTCTAACTAAAATTTTTATTGAACTATTAAGTGGAAAATCCGGACTTAAGTTGTTTCCTCAGCATTAACCTGCGTCTCATCTTCTTCATTAAATCGTATATGAAGACCATGTTTAATAAATCGCGAGGCTGCAGCCTTGTCCAACGTGGGTCGCAATGTCTTATGCTCGTAAATCTGCTTATCTCTTAAGATTGTTTGTCTGACGCGAGAGAGTTCGTTCTTGATAGGATGCTGAAATTAAAGGAAAAATCAGTTTTAATACTTTCGGTATACTTTTTTCTGCCTGCAGAGGTTCTGGACTTTTTTTGCCTACAGAGGTTCTGGATTTTTTCTGCCTACAGAGGTTCTGGATTTTTTCTGCCAACAGAGGTTCTAGATTGTTTTGCAGACCTCGAAAGGATTAAGGTTGAAATATGTTGAACCTGGACGAAGTAAACGATCAATTTGTTGAGAACTGGTTAGAACTGAATCGCGTTTTTCAATTGCTTTGACCTTTTGCAGGCGAGAAAGCTGACATTCCTGTTGCTAAGAATGTTCTATTTGGTTGGCTACATGTGCGTTCAGTATTTATGTTATTGTCTGTTATTCCCGCAAAATAGATGAACAACTCCCAAAGCGTGCTGGAAAAAATTGCGAATCTTTACGCTGAGCAATTGATGTCGGATGTAATATTGGTAGTTGGAAATGAGCAATATCTAGCTCACAGGGTTATCCTGTGTGCCAGCAGTGAAGCTTTCCAAGTCATGCTGATGACGGAGAAGGGAGTACTTAGTATGTACTAATATTAGTATTATATTATTATATAATAAGCATTTTCGCTTGCCTCGTTGGGATCCAGGCCTTGCAGTTTCACATACATCCAGTACAGCGAATTTATTGAATATGCGAGATAGTTATCCAATTTTACTTTCTCTTGAGTATTTAGTTCATCGAAGTCCTTGAAAGTTCCAACCGCAGCTGAAAGGCTCTCTTCTATTCTGTCTAAACTCTGTTCGAAATTCTTAACAGCATTCGTAAACTTTTCATCATTCTCCAGTTCACCAAAATCAATTATCCGACTATCCATTTCGAAGTTATATGAATATATTTTTCCTGCTTTAAAATTCTTGTCAACGAATCGCAAACAGATTGCAATGGGCAATACTGGACAAATAAGGGACCATATACACGTTAATGCGGCGTATAGACACGTCAACTGTTGTATCAACTTTGAGCGTGTGTTAGTGCTATTATACACGAGGCGTTTTTTAATGCGCGGTATAGACAAGTCAAATGTTGCATCAGCTTTGAGCGTGTGTTAGTAGGTACCAAGGTGTATTTAACAAGGTGATATCAATATTACAACAAGAACAGCAAATCTGAAACTAAACTGTCAAATTAAATGAAATTTTTAAACTTTTTAGTTTCTTTGCAACAACAAAGCAATGTGTTTCTTTTAGATTTGTTGTTATTGTTGTAATATTGATATCACCTTGTTAAATACACCCTGGTAGGTACCAAATTGAATTTGACTATAAACATGTCGTACGATATTAATTTTTTTTCGCGAATTTCGAGTGCAAAGGACATACGCTATTGTTTCGGCTACCTGTTTGCATTTAACAAAGCGTATTTTCCCGTCGGCAAAACCTAAAAAAAAAATTATGAATGTTGACTATATTCAGCGCCACTTCTTTCTAATGCCAAAATCCTTTTTAATTCCCTCCTGTAACAGGTTCGAAGACTATTAATTTTTGCCGTTCAACTCTTTTTTGTGGTCGTCCAGATATTTTTCTTTGAGTTTAATTAAAAGCATTTCGTAGCTAGCGTTTTTTAAATTCCGGTCACTATAATCTTTTGACTTAACGTTCCAAACAGCCGACAGACTACGATAAACTTCTATTAGTTCCAAAATAAAATCTTTTCTTCCATTTTTTCAATTAATTTTCCGCTCGCTTTTAAAAAATTTTCCGCTCTCCGTTCGATGTTCACTCGTTTAATATCGCGCACAAATGTGGGTTGAACCAACATACATATAGACCTTCAGACACACCGTCTAACATCGTTACCTGCTTGACCGAAAATTCAAAGATTTTGATTTTCCGTCAGACATCGTAGGTGTACTCTTTCTGACTATTAAACGCTCAAAGTTGATACAACATTTGACGTGTCTATATCCCCTATAAGGTAGAATTTTGAAAAATACCTATGTGCGTACCTAGCTTTCACACCATCATAGTGTGAAATACATATCCCAGCAAACAATATCCCGGCAGCTATTTAGGAAGTGCATTACCAAAGTAATGCATTTTTTCACCGATGAAAAAGGAATGCAAAGTCAATTGAACAAATTTGCATGGAGAGGTAATCGAAAAGGCAATGTGTTGCCTAATATGTTCACTCCCAAAGCAAAGCGTTACATACTTCTATAGCATTACTCCAGAATGCAAATAGTAATGCATTGCAAAATCAAGTATTTTGGATTACTTTTCGTACAACTGGTAATGCAAATAGGCATGCATTACATTCGCTAGGACATCGCCGTGTTAAAAATAATCGATTCTGTAATTACTTTTTGCATTGCCATCGGTTACAAATAATTGCTGGGATGAGCGTTTTCGGACACTTTTTGTACACTTTTTGTCGACTATTTTATGAGCATTGACCGTCATAATGTGCACGAAAAAGGGTCCGAACACTGAAAAAATTTTGCATCGTTGTTTCTACGATAGGGAGACGTAGAAAAATATAATAGAATCTACGTAAAATACAGTAAGTTGTACTGTAAATCCAATAGTTTCTACTGTGGAAGAATTATGTCCATCATAGATTTTACGATTAAAATATCATAGAATCTACGATTGAAAGGCCCATTAAGCATAAAAACATTGGTAAAATTTTTTTTCTCTCAGGTTTTTGAATAATATAAACGTTAAATTATCTACTTTTCCAAAAAAAAAAAAAAAAAACCCTCGCTGGAGCAAGGATCGAACGACAAGAATTCATATTAAAACCATAATATGGACTATAGGTCTACTCTTCTTCTCCTAATCCTGCAAAGTGTTAGAGCTACGCTGCTTCAACATATGCATAAAGCACGAAGAAAAGAGAACATGCTATGGCAGCGAAATCTTTAGCTCATGCTGTGGTGAAATGTATTGCCACTTTTTTTTTAATTTTGGCGATTTTCGCGTACATTTCATATAAAATATCTACCAACTCATAAAATGCCATGAAAGCTTGAAAAACATAAAACTAATCAAGGATTTTTCATTATATAAGGAGAAATAAAATTGTTCTTTAAGTCCTACCTTGTGACATAACTTTTTGATCACACTATTTCAGCAAAAATGCTAAATTCTATGTACGATCAAATTCGTAGCTGTAGTCAAAAATGTATGTAAATTTATTACAAAATGAAAACATTCGCGCACATTGAGCAAAAACATTATTCGCAATTATTTATTAAAGTTTCAATTATGAACTTTTCAAGCAATATAATAAAACCGAGCGGACGCCGTGTTTCTTTGATAATTTTCTTTGCAAGTGCATCATAGTGCCACTTTGTGTCTACCCGTATTGTTGTTGTAGCATTCTGGTGAATTTCTCGAATTTGTTGAATTTCATATTCCTGCTTAAGGTTATATTGGTAGCATTTTTGGTGAATATCTCCAGTTTGTTGAATTTCCTATGCGTGCTAATGTTATTATCCCCATCGCGGAGAGGCTTTTCGACGTCGACAGTTAGACTACAGTCTCATATTAAAACTAAGAAGTTATAGAAATGTACTTCAAGATTTGAAACCGTAGTTCCTATGATATAATATCGTAGTTCCTATGATTTGATATCGTAGTTACTATGAAATAACATCATAGTTCCTAAGATGGAATATGATAGCTCCCACGATGGAATATCGTTAAACCTACGTTATATATCGTTGAAATCAATGAAATTCCGAAACGTAGAAACTACTGCAAAGCTGTCGTAGAATCTATGATATCTTGCGATTGGACCTATATCAATTGCGGATATAATAGATACTACGTCGGATATCACAGAATCTACGACGGAATTTTTTGAGTAAAATGAGCGTTATTTCTATGAAAACGGTCGCACTTTATGTGGATAATTTTTGAGCCTAATCTGACTCTTTTCGGACTCAGAAAAAAGTGCTTTCACCCTCTTAATGGGATCTACGCAGATATGCAGGAAGTAAATTTCCTATACTAAACACATGCAAAAAAAAAACTTAAAACTTTAACATGGGAAATTTTGTATGACAGCTAGTTTGAACATGAAGGATAGATCAGCATATTGAATGATGAGAAATGATACTTTATTCATAAAAAAGAGGTTTCCACTCATTGTTAACTTTCTCGGATTGTTATTGCACCCATGGAGGGAAAAAATCGCAATTTTGTACATTTTTCTATGGTAAGTCCCTTAAATTGTTGAGATAGAGCTTCATAGCCTAAGAAAAAAAGTTAGCTGAAAGAAAAATAAGGGGGGCTGGTCATAGATATTATTTCTGTCAGAGGTCAGATTAACCTGCAAAATGCAAAAACCGATTTTCGTTTAAAAACCTGGTTGTATTAGGAAAATTTTTTTATGTGTTGAGATAGAGCTTTGAGACATGAGAACGAAATATGCAGTTTTAAAAAATACGAAGGGCCACGGAACATTGTCTATAGCTAGCAGCAACACATCTCAAGTTATGACAATTTTAAGTTATGAAAACAACATTTATCTCAACTTCGGGGGCCATGAGCGCCCTCTAAACATTACCCAATCGCCACAAAATTTTGCACGAGTAAGTTTTCAATAGATACCAAGATTTTAAATCACAAGGAGCGTGAATACGAATGCACTTATTTTTTTCCATACATTTGGCGGCCACCTTAATATATATATATATGTATATGTCTATATCTACGGAGCTTAGTTCTGGCTGTTACAAGATTCGCACAAACCTAATATGCCCTGCTTACGCTGGGTATAAAAAGAATTTTTCGAATTTACGAAAAAAATTGAAGTCTCGGATCCCAAACAACGGAACGTCGAAAATCCAGCGACGCACAGTGAAAATTAGTAATTCAGCAGCGACGCGACGCAACTTCAAAAAAACGCAAAACGAAACGACGCAAAGTCAGGTTTAATATAGTTTGAAACGGAACTAATTGACAAAACAAGAAAAAAACTAGGTTTTTAAATTATTAGCAATGCGTTTTTATTTTTATGTTTTTTAATTTATACAATTTAAGTTTCTATTTTTACACTAAATAAATTTTTCGTTTTTTGTTTTAAGATTTAATTTTATTTTCCTTGTTTAATATGTTTTTCTTTGTTTTATGTATATATAAATAATATAAAGCTACTTATATTTAAATACTCACTAATTATAATATTAATAATTTGAATATAATTACTTTTGATTAACTTATTTATATATTTATATATTTATATATTTATTATATATATATATTTCTATATTTGTGTATAACTTATGCTCGAATTTCTTTATTTTTATGTACATATTCTGTCCTTGTATTTGCTTTGAGTCTGTTTGTTTTTTCAATTTAGATGATTTAAATATTTACAGTAGAGCGTTTGAGGAATTTAATTTTTTTAAATTCATTATGTTTCAATTCATTATTAATAATTTTACAAATAATACAAATGCCATAAAACTATTCGTCTAGTCTCTAGAATTCTGCAAATAATAATCGATTCTTGCTCCATCTTATCATGTTTGCCTTTATGTACACAATTTTATATTTTTGTGTAAATATTTATGTGTATATAAATATTTATATATATATATATATGTCTGTATATGCAATTGTACAATAGGAATTTAACAGGAAAATATGATTGCTGAAAACTGTTTTTGCTCAACCCTTTCCCAACGGAAGTGACTCGATCGCTAGCTTCCGGCCCTAATACTCTCCTTGCAAAAACAGTCGAATACATGAATTTTGTATGTACATACGAAAGTATTTGTATACGAAAGTGTTTGAACACTGGCAAAACGAAAAAGGAAGAATTTTTTGTATATTTGCACATTATTGGAATTTTATCTATCATCGTCCGTTGCCAGGCATTGTTCCCGTTGGCCCCATATTGCCAAGATCATCTTTTTTACCAGCTGCTCCGCCTAGCATGGAGTCTACCGCTATTGGAACAGCTGGTGCGCCTAACATTGGCGCTTTAACTGGTCCCGTCATCGCCGTTCCTGTTGGTGGTTGCTGCATGCCGCTTGACAACGGCAACGGCGATGATTGTATGCGATGATGCGGGGAGGACGTTGCATTGGGTCCACCGACACCCACAACACCCGATGGTGGTGGTATCGGGCTGGGCTCCTTTGCTCGCAGATGTGC
The DNA here is from genome assembly GCA_020466095.1 of Chlorops oryzae. NCBI lineage: Eukaryota > Metazoa > Arthropoda > Insecta > Diptera > Chloropidae > Chlorops > Chlorops oryzae. The sequence continues at coordinate 41,068,409 of CM035808.1, forward strand.
TGCCGATTGTACAGCGTACATGCTCATTGCAGCCTTGTGGCGTTCTTCCTCGTGTCGCAATGCAACCTCCATCAGAGGGTTATAGCGCAATATTGGCGCATACGGATCACGATAAGGATCCATTGGCCATCCCGGTGGCCCTGGTGGTGGTCCGAAATGTGTTATTGGCGGCCCTCCAAGCGTTGGTATCATTGTACGTGTCATATGTGGCGGCGGTGGTGGCATATGTGGTCCGTGGCGACTTGCCATAAAGGAAGCATGGTGAGCAGCCGCAGCTTGAGCGGCTGCTAAAGACGGATGGTAACGTGGATCTGCTGCAGCAGCCGCTCGCATGATCATCGCATCCTGCTCCCTCCTGCATCCTGCATCATCGCGAGGCGCTCCAGGATGCTCCTCTTTGATGCGGATGTCATTGGCACTTAAAGCGCCACTTCCCGGACCAACTAGTTCAACACTGCTACGATGTGGAGAGCGGTCACGCGGTACAACGCTCATTGCTGCGGCTGCGGCGGCGGCTGCGGCTTTATTGCTCTCATTTATGCGCTGTTGTGCAAGCATTCGTTCTCGCTCCATTTCTCGCCGCTCCATTTCGCGTCTTTCTCGCTCTTTCCGCTCTCGTTCACGTTCTCGTTCACGTTCACGTTCCCTTTCACGTTCGCGCTCCTGTTGTTCCCGTTTCAGTTTCTCCTCCTTCTCCTTCCGCTCGCGCTCTTCACGTTCGCGACGTTGACGGTCACGCTCTCGTTGTTCGCGTTCACGCATTTCACGTTCACGCTCTCTTTCGCGCTCTTCGGCTTCGCGACGTGCATTTTCTAAGGCGGGATCGGGTTTCATTGGCCAAGCGGCTGGACCAGCAGCTGCACTAGGATGATACGGTACACCTCGTTGCAATGCTCTGAAGTAAATTAAAATTGAATGCAAAATAAGGCCCTTTTTTCGCTTCTTTTACTGAAATTTTGAAATTGTTATTCGTTCAAACAAAACTTACGCTCTCCAGGGGTCGTGTAACGTTCCTCCAAGTGGAATTTCACGTGCAAATGGAGATAATCCAAAACCGAATGGAGTTACGTAGCGACCGAACGGCGACACTGCTGTACCTGAAGCAAAAAATTCCCATTATTAAGCTAAATAGAGGACTTAACAAAAGAAATACCCACCAATATGACTTGGAGGTGCACCAATAAAACTGGTTGACAATGGAGAGGTCTCGAACGGTGAACGACCCGGAAGTGCGTATGCAGCAGCGGGTGGTAGCTCTCCTGGTCGATGCAGTAAATGTGGTGATGCACTACTAAGCGAAAGCGCTGGAGACGCTTTCAAACTCAATGAAGACGCACTTGGTCCATTGCCTGGCAACCCACCCATCGATGAGCTGCCATTTTGTGAGCCACTAGAACTAATACCACTTCCTGGCACATTCGACGCATTCAGTTTGTCAGGGTTCTGCTTATTTTGGTGATAATATATCTCCCACGCTATTCTTACGTGCATAGCATTCCAACGTCCTGTCTTCTGTAAATAATAAAAACTGTATAAATAATTTTTTCTAAATTTGAAACACTATTGAGTAATGAAAACAGCTCAAAGTTTTCAATTCATAAAATTTGGTTGAAAATATAATCCACAAATCGACGTGAAAGAGAAGAAACAGATAGGTGGTACATTAAAAAAATTTCGAATAAAACCATAAACTAAAAAAACTCTCGCTTCTGAGGAGCTGGAGACGGCTTAACTCTAGCGTGAACGAACAACTATTCTTCATTTGTAACTTTTTCTATTTTATTTGCTAAATACCCCTCAGAAGAATTCTGGATTTTATTTTAGGAAAATCTACAGCGTCTAGAGGTCTCAATTAGTAGGGAAGACAGACAGCCCGATTCTGAATATTCCCGGGGAACGAATTCCCGGGGAATTTACTTTTCTTGAGACTGAAATTCTCCTTTTTCAAATAGATAGGGTAAGGAATATTATGGGCTTGGGTCAAATACCCATTTCCCATCCAATTTCTTCCCCCAAATATTTAAAAAAGAAGAATTTTACACTCGAGTAAAGTAAATTCCCCGGGATTTTGTTCCCCGGGAATATTCAGAATAGGGCTGAGAACGTTCAACGTTCAAATTCCTGATTTATTGAAAACCTTTTTTCTACCTTGGTTATTAAATTCTTAACGAACGACGGCTATTTTGTTTGAGAACATTCAAAATAATCATCGCCGATGTATCGCATGGACATAATCCTTTCTAGAATATTTTTCTCGATATTCGGGAGTTATTTTCTTCATAATTTTGCGCATTCAAAAATACGTTTTAAACTATAGATTTTATCAAACCTTCAATATCCTTAAATACAACTTACAGTTTCTGCGATTTATTAAAAGGAGGATAAAAAAAATAAACATACCGTGAATTTAGTTGATTTAGAGGGTTCAAGATTCGTTGGTGGATTTGTGTTACTTGTGGAAGGCGTTGATGATTGTTGCGGTGGTGGCTGGATGATGGTTGTGTTTATTATTGTGATTTTTTTATGATTAACATGAAAGAAGGCATGGAAAAAAGCGGTGTTAGAGCGGGGAATATTTAATGAGCGCATAAGAATTAATTATATGGATTTTGGAGGAAAGGAACAGGAAGGCTGCAACAGGATAGTTTTCGCCTTGTGTTCGCGATTCCGTGTACATACCAAGTGTGCTTAAGTGTGTGTGCGTGTGTGTGGCATGAAATACAGAAAAATTTTGCTTACCTTTGGCGGAAATGAAGCTAAATGGCTAGGAGGCATAAATGGCGTTGGTCCACCGAGACCAGGATGAAGCAACCCCGCTGGATTGTAACCCGCGTATGCGCCCGGCGGCAGTCCAATACCCGTTCTATAGAAAGGTGACTCTACAGCAGCAATTTTGGGAGTGTCTTTGAAAAGTGGCGGCGGAAAAATTGCTGTAGGATTTGTTGCTGTCGAAGGAAGTCCTGTTGATGGTGTCAAACCGCTCGCAGACAGTAACTGCTGATGTTGATGCAAATGGGTGTGCTGATGTTGATGATGATGTAATTCTTGACGCATATAAGGCGACGGTGCACCTGGTGTTTGTGGCGGTGGGGGAACAGCAAGACCAGTACGATCGAGAAAACGACTATCTAGCTCACGACGAAGCAAATCGGCTTGATCGTCTAGAAAGAATATAAGATGAGATTAGATTAAACGAAAAGGAATTTGATGACTAAGGTTAATGCTCACTTTTACTGGATTGGAACAGAGATTCAGCTGGAAGAGGATGTGATGCAGTTGCTTGAGTTGTGGTTGTTGATGTTGGATTTGTGATTGAAACAGAAGCATTTGCAGATGACGTTGAAGTGCTTAATGATGCTGAGGATGATATTGGAGCGCTTCCAGATGCAGGACTTGAGGCCATGGATTGCGGAGGAAGTGGAGCGGCAAAGTAGGGCGATGAGAATGTACTGGAATTACTTGCGGAATGCGTTGATTGTGGGGAAATGAGGTTCACAGTCGCCGTCGGAGCTGAAGACGATGGGGGTGTTCGACGCATAGAAGACGTTGCAGGTGTTGTTGTTACAGTAGCAACAGTCGCACTTGTGCTTAGAGTTGAACTAATGGGAATGTATTTAAAAAAAAAAAAAAAAATATATATATATATATATATATATAAAGCTTTAACTGATGAGTTTTTAGAAATACCTTGGCGGCCAGTGTGTTGTTTTCGGCGCCGGATATGGCAAACTAGACAACGGCGTTGACATTATCGGTTGTGATGAAGTCAACACCGCAGTTGTCATTGTCATACCCGCCGAACTAGAATGCATATGATTCATATGATGCTGCTGATGCTGCGAAACGAAGACATTGTATGGGCTCGCTGATGTTAAACTCTGTCCCGTTGAACTAACCGAATAGGACGATGATGGAAGTAGACCGCTATGAGTATTAGCGACGTGTGTCGTCGTCGACGATCGGGAGATGCTGGAATGAGGAACGATGAAAATTATGAAAATAGTTGATTATAGCACAATGAATTCGTTCTTACCCATAGCTCGCATCACGCTCTTTGCTTGAACTCTCACTTTTCGGTGATAAGACTCTTTGGATCACAGATGATGAATATGTTGATGTGGTGTGCGGGGAAGCATTGCTACTGTTGCTGTTACTGATGCTGCTCACCATATTTGTGGGCTGCAAGTGTGTGCTTGGTGAGGTGCCGCGTATCAGGCCTGGATTCTGCAAATGCGCAGGCAGCGTGCCCGGATGATGTTGTAGCAAATGAGGCATTTGTTGTAACATGCCTGCAGGACCAATCGTATGTGTTGGAGGTGGCGGCAGCGGTGGTGGCAGATGTGGATGCTGTGAAAGTCCATGAGACGTTGGCGGGGGAGGAAGCAATTGGGCATCAATTCGATTTAGTGGAGAGGGCTGCAGAGGAAGACTGCTCATGCTAATTGCTGTTGCTGATGTTGATATCAAATTGCCACCAACAGTTGGAATACTTGATGCGGCTGTAATTGTGCTTATTGTGCCACTACTGCTGCTACTTCCGCCTACACTATATCCAACACTAATAGCCGCTGGCGATGATGAAGACATTAGTGGCAATGGCCCAACATGATGACCACCAGCTACACCATACGATGGGTGATGCAGCAATTGCATTGTGGCGCTTGAAGTTGAAGTGCTGTTGCTTAAATTGTTCGCAGGTGATGACGTTGGTGTCGATGTAGCAGAACTGCTTACTGGTGTCTGTGGCCGAACATTGTTTGCACTTGATTTCGAAGCGGACACTAGCGGTGATTCGCGGTTATTGCTGCTACGTGGAGATATACTAGGCAATGGCACTGCTGGCTGTAAATACGGATTGTGAGTTAAGGGTCCGTAAGGCGCGTACAGCGGATAATTCGGATATGGCGGACGATAATGAGAAGAGTGTATGAGCATTGGTCCAATACCATTGGGTGGAAGAGGACCACTAAGCATCGCTGGTGTTCCGGGTGGTGGTGGTGGTAATAAACCGCCTTGCATTGCTAGACTGCTTGCCGTAAAGATGCTATGAGGACTGCCGACACTTATTGGTGGTGGAAATGGCCCAGCAATGCTTGATATTATAGCTCCTGCGTGTAAAGGTGAAGAAGTCAGTGCTGTACTTGTACTTGTGCTGTGTAGAATTTTTGGTATTGGTGCCGTCGTTGCTAATGATCCCAACGAAATACTCGTTGGCGTTGCAGACGTCGTTAAAGGAGATGCCCTCATGGTATTGCTTAACGGCATATTAGGAACAGACGTCGCTGTCGATGGAATATATGGCGGCATGAAACCATTTACCATTGTTGATCCCAAATGATTAGCAGGTTGTGATGTTGTGCTTTTCAAGACATCGACTGCTGTTGCCGCCGATGATGGTGATTTTATTTCAGCATGCTTACTCGATATGGTGCTTTGATTAAGTAATGATGCCACCTGATAGCTTGAATGAGGTGGTGGTGGAAGGGAAAGCAATCTGCCACCGAAACCAAGCATGCTGCCTGGTGGTGTACTCAAATTCGCTGTAGCATTGGGTGTCCCTATTAAAGGGCTAGCTGGTATTGGAGTCAAGCCACTGCTATTGATGGTTGATGTTTGTGCTTTGTTTTGTGTGGAAATGCTGCTGCTGCTGGTATTTGTGGAATTTGGTGTTATCTTGCCATTAAAAGCAGCATCATGGCTAGACAAAGATGAGTTCGGTAGAACTGTTGATGGAATTGAACTTGGTATTGAACGAAGCTCATTGGGAGGGACCTATTTGCGTAATAATAAAAATTTTTCAATATATTTTTATGTATTCGATTCGTATAAATACATCACTTACATGCACTGTTGCTGAAACGTATGATTGTTTGGCCAGGGTTGGTAGCTGTTGTTGTTGGTTTTGATGTTGTTGAGATTTCGCGTTTGTTGACAAGCTAGAAGATGTTTGAACAGCGTTTGATGGTCCCAAAATTGTTTTATCATTTGTAGTGCTGGCGCTGTTCGTTTTATTTGAATTTTGTATACCCAACCCAATTGATGGTGGTGTAAAAGGCGCTGAAGATATTGTTGGCGATGCACTACTGATGTTTGATGATGTTGTTGTTGTCGTCGCTGCAGCTTTATTTGGTCCTGATGTGGCGGCGACTGCAGTAGCATTACTCGCCGATGGCAATGAAAACGGTGTTTCATTTGGGGTTGATGTTGATGTTCCCGATAGGCCACCACTCGTATTTGTTGTAGCTGCGACATTGGATGCTGTTGAAACAGCAGAATTGGAACTAGAACTGGCTGCTGTAGCTGCTGCTGCTGCTTGTTGCTGTCGGCTGTGGTGGGTAGTCCGATGACTTGCGAGGAGTCGTCGGACTTGGCGTTGCATTTGAGACATGCTGAGTTGGCGTCGAAGGAAAAACAATGGGTCCCAATTTTTCAGAGCTCTGAAAGAACGTAAAGGGGTCAATTTATTACATGAAAAAATATATTTTGTGAGACTTATGTACATAATTTACCTATATATTTATGTAAAAAAAAATAAATAAATGAGACGAGAACCTAACCCTTTTATCAAAGTTACAGCTCACCTCTGAAGCTACTTTTTGCTCTTCGGAGATAAAATTTTGCGGAGCAGTCTCCGCACTTTCAATACCAACATTCGTTACCTCAGCAACTGCGCCGTTGCTTTTAACGCTGTCTTTCGTGTCTGCGGTCGCGCCAGCAACATCCTGTGCGTCGCCACTGGATGATGACGACGATTCGACACGTACAATTATTGCAATTTTGTCGACTTAAGCGCGCACACGCAGACCGATAATAATTTTATTGCACAATCCAAAAAACGCTCTTCTTCGATTTGATCATTAAACCAAGCCCATAACTGGGCTTTTTTCTCGCGATCTCGCACTTTTTTTACTATTTACGTTTCCAAAATAAAAACATAAGAGACTTTTTTTTTCTACTCAACTGATATGCAAGTTCATATGTTCGTTCATATGCGTTTTGAATGCATTTCTAAACAACAAATAAATTAAAAGAAATAGACATAACAACAAAAATAAAATATAAAAAAAATATATGTAAGTAAAATGGGATCACCAAATTAGTTCAAAGAAAATATTTCGAATTTCTCAAGTTGTCAGCTTCTAATGAACCGTTCGGCCAGAAAATCAATCGTGAACTGCTCTTTGTCTTAGCTTGCATGGGTTTATATTAAAAAGTTGGCTTAGTGCCCTGAACATGATCGATTGGTGGAATCACAAGAGGATCGTGCTAATGCCCATATGACACGTTAGTCACACTTACAAAAGTAAAAATAAAAACGCATTGGTCAACAGCCAAAGAATTCAAAAGATTCTCGCGTCATTTTTCATTTGCATTAAATATTAAAATGTTAAATATGCATATAAAAGAAAAACGACGCATTCTAAAAAAAAAAAAAAAAAAAAAAAAAAAAAAAAAAAAACGTTTTGACGGAGGTAGTTTTAAGGATTTCCGGGCATGTTACGGAAATCAATATCATCAAAAACTGACGATTTACGAAATCTTATGTGCCCCATAATTCGTTTCCACAAAACCTTTTTTTCATTATAACAGATCAAAAGCATACATATACTCAGTGCCTGCGAATTGCAAGTCGAAAACCAGGTCAAAACTTACTCGGCATGATTTTAGGAGCATTTAAAGTTTTTGACGAATTTCCGTAGCATGTTGTCGCACATACGTACATTTTCATTCAATTGAAACGTTACACCTTTCATGCACAGAGAACTCAAAGCATCTTTTTAGAGGAATTACTTGATATACATAAGTAGGCCCAATAAAAGCAATTATACATACAGATCAATCCGTTTGCCGATAGGGTAATGTTGAAGGGAATTTTCAGTTCATCGTTCGTTCAAAGATTCTTTTGTGAACTTTTTTATATATGGTAAACATTCAATTGATTAAAAAGAGAATATAAATAAAGAAATTATATTTAACAAGTTTTTCTTTTCTGATGAAATGTTCGACGAGGCATTTCTGTATTTAGTTGGAATTTTTCGTTTCCTTTGCATTGAGGAGTGCATTCGGGCATACTTCTCCCTTTATTGTCCACTGATTTTCATTTTAATTTTCATTTTCTCTTCAAGTGTCACAATCATATGCAGAAAGCACAAAGCACGAAGCACAAAGAAGCTGCACTCACTACTGGTGCACGTTTGCATACAAAAATGTGAATTTTTTATTTTATTTATTTTTTTTTTTTTTTTTTGTCATAAATTGAGCGAGCAAGAAAACCGAGCATGCAAACGATTGAGAAAAAGAGATTGGAAATAAGCGAAGCGAAATACTCGTATTACAGCAAAAAGCTGAAAGGCAAAAGGAAAATAACTCGGTTGAAGTCTCAGTTGGTTATGGTCGCTACATGTTGTTTGCAGTTCCCCGGTGTGCCCTCCTTGCGGGAAATCACCAACCAACCAACCAACCAACCAACCAACTTCGGTATCCACGTCCATGTCGACGTCCACTGCCGTTTCCACTGTAGTGACGGCTTTGTGTAATGGAGTATAAATGCACACCGCACGATATGCATGATATGCCTGCCGATGCCGATACCGACAATGCCGATGCCGTAAGACAAACATCGAATGGCGCAAAAAGCATTTTTGCTGTGTCTGCGACAAATGAAAGAAGAACAACGTCAGCTATGCACGGTAAGGCGACAGGGTGCGGCCTCCTGAGTCTGTCCCAGACAAAACACTCATTCATCGGTTATGGCTTTGCTCGCTTCATTTCGGTTTAGTTTGGTTTGCTACAGCTTATAGCTGGGTCTCGTTTGGTATGGCTTGATTTTTTGGCTTGGTTTTGTCGGTTCGGCGATGTCGTCAAATCGGCCATGCTAAGCTTTTTTTTTTAAACTATGTATCTTTGATAGACGTTTTGCTGTGTGGCTTTTCTTTCATTTTTATTTCTAGCAAATTTTTCAGTTACTCCAGCAATTCAATAAGAAAAACAACAACCTAAGCACTTAATCGTTGCGCATAGTGAAACACTTCATTAACAAAACAACAAAAACAACAACAACAACAAGCGAGTGTCTATAAAAGCATGAGGAGTATGGATGCACCAACTATGGCCGCACAGCGCGTAGATTCCTGTTTTTTTTTTCTGTCTTGATTTTTTTTTTTTTTTTATTATTCGGACGTGTACACAAATTTCGGCACGAGCACTGCAGGAATGATTTTCGACGGTACGGCGTGGTATGGGACTGCGCTGGTCACTGTTATTGCACTGGTATTGGTTTGTATTCGCATTGGTATTCATCGGTTGGTAGTGCTATGTAATATGACGTGTAATCCACTCGATTAAAAATTAAGACTAATTGATTGAGTCGAGTGATTTGGGGACCAAAAGCGCACGGCAAGACGGCATGAAATTTTTGGCAGTAATCCAGCCGGATCAACACGTCTGCGAATACGCATTAACACTTAATATCGGCAGTCGCCAATGAGGCTATAGCGGTTCAACTACAAAGCCATGCAATAATGAGTTTCTACAAAAAGAAACTGAAGCAAACTGGTGGATGAGGGGTGGGGGGGACGCGGCGAGCTAATCGAATAAATTTCTCAAGAGTTAGAGAGGTAAACTCTCAGACACGATTTAGACAATTTCAAAACGACGATGAGATTAAAGAAGCAAATCCGGCAACAAGCTGACAAAAACAACAATAAAAACAGCAAAACGTCTACGTCTGCGTTCACGTTTACGTTTGCGGAGACGTGTTTTTTTTTTATATATATATTTTTTTTTTTCTTATTGTCGTTCTCGCAAACGATACGCGATATGAAAATTAAGTGCCAGCTCCTAATTGTAAAATTAAACAGAAAAAAAAGAAACTTGTCTGTTTAAATAAAAAGAATAATAATATAAATAAATGAATCGAATAAATAAGAAGAAGAGCAAAAAACCGAAAAATATCACACACGAAAACAAAACAAATGCTGCAACCGCGATTTGCACTACACATACGTAGCAACGGCATAGATGTCCACACAACACCAACAAAAACAAGGCGCACGAATACAAAATATAATAAAAAGCAAAATAAAAGGAGGAACGAGGAATCAAAAAGCAAACAAAAAAACAACAAAAAATTCAAAATTAAAACAACACTACAAACAACAAGAAAGTTTTATTGTATCTCGACGCGGCACGCGCGTAGCTCCACACTTCGTAACGTCTTGAAACACTCTGACTTGTTTGCAAATTGGCAAAACACATACAACTAACAAATCAGCCAACCAGCCATTTGGACAGCCAGTAAGTCAGCATAGCATTGCCCGTCTGACCCCCTCCGCGCAAACATTCGCATCTTGTTTGCCAAAGAAAGCCGAGCAGAGTGTATGAACGAAGCAACGAGCGAGTAAGAGCGGTTGCCAATTCGCCTCACCGCCTCGCCGCTCTGAGCGGGAGAAACTTGAAACTTGTTGTGTTGTTTGCGGCTTTTGATGCTGTTAAGGAAACATATGTATGTATATGGGGGACCAGAGTCGGGAGCGTATTGTTGTTTTCATGTGAGAAGTTGTTCGGGATAGAGAGAAAATATCGAGAAAACTTCTCTCCGGGATGCTCAGCTAAATGTCAATATTAACGTGACTTTTTGCAAAAGTGCATAAGTTGCCATATTTTTTTTTTGTGGCTGCCATGACTATACGGAATTGGTGAGATAGGAGAAAATAAAATAAAATTTTATTAAAAATACTTTGATAAAAAAAAAATGGGTTCTTTCTTGAAAATCACAACAATTGTTATTTTTTACTCAATAGAAAAATTTAATACGGTATGGAAATTTTTATAACATGTATTCTTTTACGGCAATAAAATTGAAATTTAATTAATTTACTGATAAAACTAAATATGATAAATTAAATATTTTCCTATAAAAAATAAAATTAAAAAAAAAAATAAGGGTCTTTTTATTTTACGCAATTCGAGAACTGAAACGGCATTCCTTAAAAATAAAAATAAGAAATAAATAAAAATTGTAATCTCACTCTTTTCCTTTATTTCAATAAATGTCTCCCACTGAGAATAAGGCAAAGAGTTTGTAAATTAGAGCACAAAATTGTGGCTTTCATGACTTTACTCATTGCGCTCACATTTTTTTTTTAAAGTAATACATGCGCATGCGAGCTAAAAGTACACCCCGCCACAATCGACGGCGGAATAAGAAGCGAGACGAGATTCGGATTCTGTGAAAGGGACAGAATCATGCAGGAAATAAACAAGAGAAGTACTTCCTTCACGACCCTTTCTGATTCCAAATTCCTGACTGAGGTCTTTAATGGGTTGCCATTATAAAATTCATTTCATTTCAGCACGTAGTCATCATCAGAAGTCACTTTGCAATTCGTACTTGCGTCGTGTATGTGTTTGCGTGTTTGAGTGTGCGAGCATGTCGGTGTGCATTCGTGCACTTAAGAGATAAAAGAGCAGTAAGTTATTTGAGCTCTCAGATATGGCGTTTAGAAGAGTAGGTACTTTACGCCGCATCGCTGGAGCACTTGAGCAGCCGTTTATACTGTTGCTTTGTAATTTCAATGCAATGCGCTCAGTCAATTATTATGTCGCGTTGTTGGTATTATTACTGCTGCTGTTGTTGTTGTTGTTTTTGTTGTCGCCCGTCAGTCAAGCGAATGCAGTGCGCCAAGAGGGGAATCGCAAGTGGCAAGTGAAGAGCAGTTGACTAGCAGAGAGTGAGTGACTGACTGCCTGCCTGACTGGTTGACTGACTGGCAAAGCTCTGGTGGCATACTACATACCGTAGTAAAGTAATCGTAACAATGCGCGTAATTTAATAAATCGTAAAAGCTACTTGAATGAAACCTGATAACAATTTATGATATGCGACCACTCCAATAATCTCTCCACAGTTTATGCTTTTGCCTGTGATTTTGCTACCACACCATCTCACCTGTCCATGGGTGGTATCACTTATCACTTCTTCATTAAGTAATGTGGCGTTTTATGAGCTTTGTTTTCGTCCTACAGAATTCGCCTCTCGAAAATTTCGATACAGAGTGACACAGCGGAGCATGTCGGGTTCGGGTATCAAAATATGATAATTAAATGTTTTGTTATTTTTCTTCGAAAAGATTGCGAAGAAATTTTAATATAAAACTGCTGATTTAATTTGTTCAAGTCCTAGAACATAAGTAACTTCATTCTTTAACATATTCCGTTTTGGTGAAGGTCGGAAAGGTAGGTATTTGGGAGGCACGATAAGGCATGTCTTTCCTTGTTCTTTCGTTCGTTTACCTTTTCATTTAACTGCAAGTCGAAGTATGAAGTTCATGTCTTGCAACTAAATTTTACGCTCCCACAGAGAGGCTGGCTCTAAGGAGCTCTTCTAAATTTACAACTGAGAACGTCGAGCGAACGCCGTTGGGACTGGTTTTTACAGAACATTGACTTTTATGACGTGTTGAGCGAGCTATCATATTCGCTTGTGTGAGTTCTTTCTCTCTTCCTTTCTTTCTTTCTGCGAGTAAGTGGGTAAATACAAATCTCCGTGCACGTTTGAATGTTTGTTTCGCTTCGCCTGAGTAGTGCCACTTAATAACTCGAAGCAGTTACTATCCAACTTCATATTTATGTCTCAAGTTTTCAAGCTTAACGTTAATTTGTACATGGTTACCAGATCAAAGGGTTTATGAACGAATTTGGACGAAATATATATGTAAATGGTTATTTTCTTATTTCAACAAATAAATTAGCATTCTTTGCATTTTCACTTTAATTAGAGGAAGAAGAAAAACTATTTTTGATGATTGTTCAGTTCTTTTTGCCTATTGCGAATTCAGTTCCAATAGAGAAGAATGCTCTTAACATAGTCATTTTCCGATTGAGAAAAAAAAAAAAACACACACACACACACACACAAAAGACTATCTGGCATCACTATGCCATACTTAAGATACTCAACGCACTCCAGCGCAATCATCATCGCGCGATGTATGTGAAAGCCGCCGCAGTCGCTCTTCTTGTGTGAGAAGTGGCTAACTAAATACTACTTGAGTCTAATTTTCTCAGAATGACACAAAGTGGCTGGCCAGCTTAATACGATATACCGCAACGGGGCCAACGGAGGCAACTGCGGACGACAAAAAGCGAAACGACTTAGCAAATTGTTCGGAAAATTGAAATGCTCCTCATGTAGCCGTCAGTGGCATCCGACGTTGGAGGCGCTTGTTCGGTTGCTCGACTGCTCCTCCGTTGCTCCGTTGCTTGCCAGCCCGAGCTTTACGCTTGCTTGTGTGAATGGCACAATTCAAAAGAATTTTGCTTCTCCTTGTCATTGTTGGTTGGTTGGTTGTTTTAATTCTTATTGTTGTTATTGTTGTTGGTAGCGCACCGAATACTACAGCATGCTGTAAAGCTTGCTTTTGACATAAAGAGACTTGAAGGAGCAGCAGCATCAGCAGTAGTAGCAGAAATCATTGCATAAATGATTATTTTAGCTTTTTTGTCTGTCAATTTATCGTTTTATATTTTGGTGTGTGAACATTTGATTTACAGCAATTATCAGCTTCTTGAGAATTTGAAATCTTATGAGCGAATTACGTACATTGAATTAGACGGTTGTATGTCTTAACTATTGTGGAGCCAATTTTAAGTACTATGTCAAAAAAGTAAAAAAAAAATTAAGAACATAACACACACCGATTTAAAATGGAAAAGCTAATTGACCGATTAGTAGAACTAACACAACAATTCGAGATAAATTGCAACGTTAAAGTAATTATTTAAAATAAGAGATCAATTTTAGACGTTGAAAGGCAACGAGACTTTAAATGATTATGTAATCGATTGGTAAAAAAAAAAAAAAATTCTTTTCAAAAATTACTTTATGCAGCCCATTACGATAATAGGTCTGTTCCCATACTCCACGAAACTGCCAAAAACTGCCCAGTTTTGCCCAATTTTCTTACAGTTTTTAAAAAATTTGGCAGTTTCGTGGAGTACGGGAACAGACCTAATATATAAGCCGTTGATTTTGAAAGTGTTATAAGTCCAAAATTTTAAATATCTAGTTTATCAGCAATTTCATATTAAATCCTTATAAAATAACATAATCTGAAGTAAAACTTGATTTTTTAAAACTTTTTACTTGTACCACTTTCATAATCAAGGGCTCATATATCGTAGGATTGCGATTGTACTTTAGATAGTATGCCTCACCACTAAATTTCAAACAGCGCCCTTACATTTTGCATCAAATATCAATTTTATAAGTATTCAAGAATGTGCCGAAGGCTGCTGGCTAGTGCAGTTCTTTTTATAAGCTTAATATTTCATAGTTAATAAGAAAAAAAAAAAATCAAAAACATTCAACCATTTTTCTTCCGTAGTAATCTTTAAGTAAAAGATTTTATTCGCATGATGGTGCTAGTTCAAGAATTAGGGAAAAGTAAAAAAAAGTAAGGGTGTTATAGTCAGGTGAACTTGACAATACAATACTGGACACAGATAAATAGTAAACTGTAAAAGTTCCAATCAAAGACAGCATTTGTGACAGCTTTAGGGATTTTTGTGACAGAGTACTGGAGGTACCCTAAATAATGCACAGACGCCCTATCGACGATGGACACATATCACCTTAGAACTCATGAAATTATTAAAAATATTTTTAATTATATGGAATCACCAACATTCGAATTCATATTATATTGTATAAGCTCTTTGAATTTGTAAAGATTCCAATCTATTTCTAGTTCCTATGTATTTAAATATCGAATTTATCAAAATATCTCAAAAACTTCTGGTTTAAAAGCAGTTTTTGTGAGTTTCATTACAGACCATAGTACTGGAGGTACCCTTAAAAATGGTCCAATCCGGTCCATTTTCGAACTTCAACTTACTCTTGCCCCCATGAACACGCATGCAAAATTTCGTTAAGAAAGCTAAACTTTTTCGACAAGGAAATTGTACACGGATCGATGATGTCTAAATCGAATCTCCTGGTGACGCTGATCATAACCTTACATATTTTGCAAGGTCTATCTCGACTGGGTTTTACACACAACCACACAAACGAAATCTGTCAAACACCTCCACTAACGTAGAAATCTGTGGCCTGAGCCAAAAGATCAAATTGTTCTAAAATTCGTCAAATAAGCCGTCCAACAACTAGGCACTAATATTATAAGCCCACTAACGGATCGATTTTTAGTACATTCAGTGCAAATCGTACTATATACAGTGGGGTCTCGTTATATGTCGTTTCTCGTTCCTAAAAAATCGACGTATAGCGAATCGACTTATAACGAATCAGTTTTCTTCATATGATTCTATGAAATAATTTCTAATTCGTTCCTCAAAGCTCAAAAACTGATATACAAATTTTTTAAAGTCAATAAAATGAAATTTCCCTACAACTGGCATCAACTGGCTCTAATGTCTGATTTCCAATTATTCGTCGGATGCAGAACGTTTTACGCTGCGTCCACAATAACGCAATTGATTTGAGCTGCTTCCATATGCTTGCATGTGTTTGCCTCAATTGACGGAACGCACCTGACGCGTCATTGGAGATGGTACTTAGGGGCGCAAAAGACGAAAAAAATGTTCCCCCAATCTTTTAGACGCAATTGCGAATCATTTGCGACGTATAGCGAACCAGGGTGTTAATTGATACGTGACGTAAGTGCGAATCGACGTATAACGAGGCGACTTATAACGAGACCCCACTGTATTGTATAGTTAATGGGCAGCTTTAGAGAAAAATTATTTTTGCTCAAAAACTTAAAGGTATCATTTCAACGTTCAACAAAATTCGTCAACATTAGGGCAATGTTTGATGTTGCCCGTATGCTGCTCATGTAAACTGGATTGCAACAGGACGGCAACATTGTTGCTCGTCAACACCCTTGCTGCGATCAAAATTTTTGTTGGCCATGTAAATTGTGATCAAAAAAAAATTTTTTTTTTTATTGCCGATCAACAAATTTGTTTATGAAAGCGTTCAAAAACATTTTGATTTGACAGCAATAATAGTGAACAAAAAACCAAAATATTAAAATCTCGCAGACTATTAAGTGGATAGATTGAATTAGATTGCGGCGCAGGGCGCCTTTTTTAGCAACCAAAAATAGTCCTTTCATCCTTTTAAAAGATAACCAAGACCAAGCGATATTTCAAAAATTTTAATTTTCACTCTTTTGGATTGTGTTTTTAGGAACTAACAAGTAAGAAAGCTAAAGTCGGTCATGCCCGGCTTTGAAATACCCAGCGTCCCGAAATTATTGACGCACTATGTTTTGCCTCTCCATTTGTGGGCGTGGCATTGGGCGGGCCACATACATTTTTTCCTACACCTTTCATTCGCCTTGGTCAACCTATTTTGGGAATTTGAAGCTTCTACGCCTTTTACTTCACAAGTTACGATAAACCTTTATTTGTGGGCGTGGCTCGAGGAGGACGGCGTTCATTTTTTTCCAGGATATGTCCCTTTTTGTAGTTTACCAGTACACCAAATATCAATGAAATGTTTTGAGTGGTTCGCAAGTTACAAGCATTTTACTGAAAACACATTAAATTCATTTGTGGGCATGGCAGTGGGCGGATGTTTCCCATTTTTACTTAGGATCATGCTCGGATACCGATATACCTGTGTGCCAAATTTCGACTTGATTGGTTCAAGCCGTTTCGGAGGAGATCCGACCACGGACGGACGACATGTCTAAATCGATTCAGTTTTTGATCCTGATCAAGAACATATTATATATACAGGGTGTCCCGAAAACTTTTATAAAAAATCAAACCATCGATAGATCGAGTCAAGAGAAACATTTTTTGTTTTCAAACAAAACTCTTTTAGTGGTACCGTTTAGGAACTGTAGCACTTCAAAAAAAAATTTATTTTTGTATGAAATTTTGAGTATACTTTCATTTTAAACAAACAATTTTTTTTAAACGCAAAAATTTCATACAAAAATAAACTTTCTCTACTCTATATCTACGGAGCTTAGTTCTGGCTGTTACAAGATTTGCACAAAACTAGTATACCCTGCTTACGCTGGGTATAAAAAAAATGGACGACATAATTGAAAATATTATGCCGTATTTGAAGATTTAGTCAAAAACCCAGAAAAGGATCGGGCTAGTGGTGTTACGAATATTCGCATATTTCTGGACATTCGCATTTGCAAAATTTTATGTGAATACAGTCGAACTTCCCTATTATGAATTCGCACGGGACCAGAAAATCACTTCATTACATAGAAATTTCATTTTACAGAAATTATTAACACGTACACTGAAAGTGGAACGAAAAAGCTGTGCGTTTGAAATTATTTCTAGTAGAGAGAAGTTCATTGTATAGACGTTCATTATACGGAAGTTCGACTGTATTTGGCGAATATGAACGTCCGAAAAAATTCAAATCCTATGGATGTTATATTTTTCTTTTATGTAGATTGATTTGATATGTGTATTGATTTGAAGACTTCAAAACAATATTTAAAAGTTATTAAAAAAGGCTTAAGGCTGTAGTATTATACATGAGTAGAGGCAGGAAATTTTCGTTTTTACGAAATATCGGCGAATTCTTGCGAATTTTTGTAATATATGCGAATAACTGCGAAATATACGTTTTCACTTTTTTTTTTAAAGAAAAGAATAGATTCCAGCAATGCAATATTTTTTAAGTTGTTTAAATCCACACAAGAAAAAAAGCGATCGTCCAAGCTTACGGGCGAGTATTTGGACTCAAAAAGTATTGTAAATCGAAACAACAATAGGCATCCATTATGGAGTCCAACTAACAGCGTAGATGCAGAACGCTTCTTCAGCAAATATAGTACTGTTATAACTGACAGAATAACGACTCTAAAGGAATCAAATGTTGAATATACAACAATGTTAGCTTTTAATTAATTAATAATTTAATGCAAAATGTAATTAAAGTTCAACTTTACTTAACATATAACAATTAAATGTTAAAACAAAGATTTGTTATATAAAAAATGTTTTTATGCGAAATTTTAGCGAAATTTCGAAATTTCAATTTTTTTTTTTGCGAAATCCCTGGTTTTTATTTGCGAAAATTTCCTGCCTTTATACATGAGATGTTAAAAGCCACATTCATATGTAGCTCTGACATCATTTTGACGTCAGAAAGTTTTTAAAATGGCTACATATAGTGTATTCAAAAACTTCCGGACGTCAAAATTACGTCAGAGCTACATATGAATGCGGCTTTTTACATCTCATGTACTACAGCTTTTAGAGAACAAAATTAAATTCATTTTCCTTACGAAAACAGATTAATGAAATAACTTTTTTTTTTTGGATCATATAGCAGCACTCTAACAAAAAATTTGTGGGGTTTACACGGCACGTCAGCTGTCAATACCAACGCATGGATAAGTGGCGCTTAATTTAAAACTGAACATTCGCATACGTGAATATTGGCGACAGGTATTCGCATTTGCATTCGCGAAAGTTTAAAAAACCACATTCGTAATATCACTAGTTCGGGATAGTTTGGACAAGAAGAAAATTGGTCTCTCAAAATCTGTCTCATTTACACAATTGTGTAGTACAGGAAGAGCTAAAATCGTGCAGTTTCGTACAGTGCGGGAACGGATCTAAAGTGTATTTAACAAGGTGGTGGCAGTCAGCGTTGCCATAAGTGAAGATTTATCTTCAAACCGAAGATTTTTTGAGTAGTTTTTTATTAAAAATCTTCAGAAGAAGATATTTAGTTTTTCAGTATGATTTTATGAAATAAATTCATATCAATTATTTATTTTTTTTTTCTAAGTGTAAGGGCCAATATTACCAAGCATATTTAAAAATTTTTTAAAATAAAAATCCGCTTTTGGCTTTTACCATTCCAATTTTTGAAAAAATTTTAAAAATATTTTTAATCACCTCGGCACTGCGTTTAAATATGATATCAAATTTGAGTTCGATTTTCAAAAAGCAGCTGTTTGGAAAAATTCAAAGAAATAATTTTCAAAAAAAAGCAGTTTTGGAAAGTACACAATACGATAGACAGGACTAAGGGCTTTGGAGTCACAGCGCAGCAATTAGGAGTACGAAATAATCGTTAGAATGGCTCTTTATAGAATCCGTTTTTAAAAATAACGATCTAATCAGCTGTCAAATGTACTCGCAGCTCTGGAAGTAGACGGTGCTGCCGTATATTTCGATGCTTAAAAAAATACGATATTGAAAATGAAATTTATTTTTAAAAAATTTTAATTTTTATTTAAAAAATTTTTTAAATATGCTTGGTAATATTGGCCCTAAATTTTTTAAAAATTCCGGAGATGAATTGGAATCTTAAAAATGGCATTTTTATATATTTTTTTTTTATTGAAAAAACTGTGTTCTTGTTATAAAAAAGTTGTTCTTTACGTTTTTGTTGTGATACCATGAAGGTTGTATTCATATTATTTTGTGATACTTATTTGTTAAGGCCATGAAGGTATACAGTCGAACTTCCTTATAATGAAGTCGCACGGGACCAGAAAATCACTTCATTATATAGAAATTTCACTATACGGAAGTTCGACTGTATTTTTATTTTTGTCAATAAAATAAAGAAAAAACAATTTTGCTTTTATTTTATTTGAAATTTTAAGTGAAGATTTTCTAGTTTGGTTTGAGGTCAAGAAGATTTTTCAAATTCTTAAAACTTCATTTTAAAGATTTTTTGGACCACAATGAAGAATTTTTGGCCTCTTGTCATGGCAACACTGGTGGCAGTAGTAACTACAAAAAAAAAAAAAAAAAAAAAAAAAAAAAAAAAAAAATGTTAATTTAGTTAACTCCGTACTGAGGATTAATATTAATTCCGCAGAAAATTTCGACATAAATTTTATTGCAAAATGTAACTCAACGTGACGGGGACGATATTGAAAAAATCTTTTAAAAAACTTTGTTGAAATTTTTAAAGAGTTTCAATTTACGGTGATCGCTTATCATTGTTTTATGAATATTGTTTTGATCCAAAGCATATGCTATGGATCATAATTCTATAGAAAAACACTGCTCTAGTTTTGTTGGATTTTAGTTTGGACTATATCACAATGGGGCGAAACCCAAAAAACCTGGCCAAAAGCCAAAAATTCAAGCAATTCATTTTTCTTTTCTTTGAAATTTTTTTTTTTTTTTTTAATTTTAGACAAAAAAGCATGCGTATAACTTCATAGCCTCAATTTTCATTTTTAATTTCATGTTATTTTATGAGTGGTTTTCATATTTTACTCACCAGTAGCTTCCAATTACATTTTGTTTCAACCGAATTGGTAATGTTTTGCAGAAACCGTACTATTTAAAAAAAATCTTGTTTTCTTCTGCCATTACTTGACTAAGAACCAATTTTACCAAAAGCATTTAATTTTAATCACCCATTGGCATTTAAGTACGCATCTAATTTTCATCACATTTCACCAATTCCAAAATTCAATAAAGCGGAAGTATGGCAGCATTTTTTATTTTTAGTGCAGCACCGTCTCTATCAGCTGGTTACAACCAAATAAATAAATGAAAAATGTCAACAAAAATACCCAGCAAGCATTTGACTAAACTTTTTACAAAAGTGCTAACGTTTTATCATTTGTTTTGAAAAAGCTTTCCCAATTCTTTTCAAACATACCAGTAAATGTATGTGTTATATAAAATGTTCAAACAATTTTTCAAATTATTTGCCAGAGCTTAGCAAATCCAACCAAAATTATCGGCCGCATCGAATGTTTGTTGTTTGAGTAGGCTTCAAAAATGTTAATTTTGAATGCTTGATAATATAAATGTTTTTGATTCTTCGATCGAATTGAATAAAAATTGATCCCCTTTTTTCGTTTTATTTTGTTAGGGTAAATGGTTTCTGGGTAACTCTTCACATAGGAAGTGTCTTCTTGAATCAGCTGTTTTCATCAGGAATTCCCAGAGTTGCATAAACTCTATTTAACCCTTTCGGGACTACTGGGACTATGCGTCCCAAGTTATTTATATATGACTGGGATATAAAATCCCAATACGTTTTTCACGACGTATAATCCCAATAGCTTTTGTACGTCGGACACATTATCCCAAATCGTACCTTCCGTCGGTATAATTTTGCTCTTATTGGGATTATATATCCCAGTTTAAAAGGACGATAAAGGGAATTCTAAGTATGCAGAACGGTTTTTTTAAGCTTATTGTTACAGGATATGAAAATATATCTGCCAAGACTATCCCCATTCTCCAAATAAAACTCCGTCCCGAAAGGGTTAAGTGCCCGATATGGGACACTTAAGTACGAGATACCATTTAGGATGGTGAAAATGAAAATCTGTGCTTAAACGATGATTCGTATTTAAATATGCTTGGTGAAATTGGCTCTAAGAACATGCTCGTTCGAACGCAACTTTCAGACTGTCGTCTATATAACATCAGTTCCTTTTATACCTTACTATAGCTGGATTCTGCCTGCATAAGGTCTACTGTGACCAACAGTGAGTCGAAAAACCCGATTTTAGACTTTCATTTTTGGCCAGGTTTTTTGGATTTGGCGCCATTGTGCATATACATAACTTTTTTTGTCAAGATAGCTTACGTTCAAAGCAACATAACATTCACCTAGACAGTGTTTTTACCTTACACAGATTTCTCCTTATCGCATTTTAATAAATAATTTAGCGATTAATTTTATTTAAAAACTATTGAACTTGGTTATTTAGAACAAAGGAATATGAAAATTTTTTTTGAATTAATCGTTTAACGAGGGATATTTCTTGTGTTTGTGTGAGTGTATGTCTTTTTATGTTTTGAAAAACCAATGCAAGACTTGGAAAACTACACTCCGTTTCGCCTGTGCCGGGAATCGAAACTCAGACCCTGGTATCAGCACGCATTCCCTACGCTATCCAGCACTCAAAAAAATAAAATGTAATGCCATCAATTTTATACTTTGTCGTAACGTCGATGCAACAATTTTTTCAAAAACATTGTCTCAACAATGTAAAGTTCTTGCGAAAAGTTTTTGAGTGAGAATATAAAAGTCGCAAATATGTCTAACGATTTTTACTCAAGCGAATTCTTACAACGCTCTTTCATAAAAATTTTTGGGTACTTTTCTCTCTCCATAATGACACAATCGGGGTCAATTCTACATTCTTATAGACGAAATTTACTTCTTATTTAACAACTCGAAACGATGCAGAATGGTATTTAAACAGGAAAAATTAAATTGCATTTCTACAAATTTTCATTTGATTTTACAGAAATACAACGAGAAACCCAAAATGTGTGTGGTAAAAATCGTTTGGACTCAACAAAAAACTAAGAAATTAACACTTACCCTAGTTTCGTCGTTGCCATTATCACACTGCAATTAAGAATTAGCAAGTTTATTAACCTTTAAATAGAACGGTTTGAAGGTAATTAAGACTTACGATAAGGAATCCTTTTCCAATACTATTTGTACGCACTCCTTCGAGTTCTTGGCGTTGCATTTGCAGTGCAGTATGCGGCGTATGTATTTGTGTATGCATGACACGCAACTCCGATGCCGAGACTCCGGCATCATTTTCTAGACCACCAACACCAGATAGCTTAACGTCTTTTAATTTTGTCGGCGTTGCGGCTATCGTCTTTGACTGTAAGGGGAAAAATTTTTGGGTTATTCAACGGCAAACGGAGTGATGCAAATAAAAACAACTCACAATCGAAGATTCATTAAGATCTGAAGTTCTTGGAGCAGACTTTCCACTTTCATTCAATGGCTGCGCAGGCCGAACTCTGTCAGCGTCAGATGAGGTGCTACTACTGTTAAGTGAATTGAATCTCTCGTCGTTCGATGTATTTCCCAATTCATCGATATTATTAGAAACTGTTGTAGTCGTTGGTGTTGTCGGTTTTGCTGCTTCAATTGGATGCTTTTGATTTACTGCATTCAAATGGTGAGCTTTCACATTCACCACATCGAATCGTGTGCTGCAATTGTTTTCATTTTCATTTTCGTTATGACCGCTATTTGTGCTCATTGAATTGCTGAGACATTTCTCTCCGTTGTGATTTGTCAGAATCGCGTTCGAATTTGTGATCGCATTCGCGCTTGTTACTGTAGAATTTGCCTTATTTCCAATTGCATTTCGGCCATGGGATGTATTATTACTGCTATTTTGATTTGTTGAATTTGACATAAAATTGTTATTGTTATTGTTGTTATTCGTATTGGTGGCAATACTGGCATTGTTGTTGTTATTATTATTATTATTGTTATTGTTGCCGATATATTGACCCTTCCATGGAATCGAGATTCCAGTTATCGTTGTCGTCTCCATAGATGAATTCGCCGTATCCATTGCAATTGCCGTTACTGTCGCTGAAGCTGCAACCGCAGTCGCTGAAGTTATCGTTGATGACAAATTCGAGCTCACATTGTTACCAATAAATCCACTACGTGTCAAGTTGTTATTATTGCTGGTTTCCTTCATACTATGATTTACGAGTGGACCACCCAATCCCAGCCCTCCTAGTCCACGTATAGGATGTGGCTGGTTAGCTTCAACGATCTTTGGCATTTTAGTTTCTTCGATGCTATATGGAGAGGTTAACTCTTCAAGTGCAGACAAGCGCTTTTCCTTACGTTTTTGACCCAATTTAATTGCAAACTGGAGAAAAAAAAAACCGATTAGAAATAAAGATATTATGATTAATTATAAAATTTTTATGATTAATTATAAAATTATTATAATAATTTTCAAAATTCTAAGAATAGTCGCGTTATACGAATTTGCTTTGTCGTTTCCAGGAACAATCATTATTAGTGTTGCAACGGATAGTGTATCCGGCCGAATGATGGATATTAATTTTTTTTGTTATATATTTTTTGGTTTTAAAGCCATATAGAACGGTTCCGGTTTCCTTCAATCGCTCCATTTTCAAATCTGCATTCGAAGTAAAAATACAATATAGCAAATGTTTCATGTGAGGTGTCCGGTATCCGGCCTTAAATTTAGTATCCGGCCGGATACCGGATTGTGGCAGGATATCCGTTGCAACTCTAATCATTATTTATATTTTCTTTACGTGAAAAGTCGGGCTTAAAAAAAATTTTCAACTTTTATCGGAGTAATTTTTCACATTGTTTCGATATTCGTCAATAGTAGATCATGTCTGCTGGTCTATTCGATAGATAATCCTAATACAGGCATTACATTTGCTTCAACTCGTAATTAAATCTAGTCCAAACTGTATAAAAAATAAATCAACGCTATTCAAATTTTTCTTTAGACAGTATTGTTATCGAATAAATATACCTATAAATAAAATGCAAAATGATTGCCATGAGAGTTCCATCTGATTTAGTTTAAGTAATTCGTTCTTTTCCTCTAAAGAATTTACCCCGATATACATGTTTTTGGTCACTTTCAAAAATTTCTAGAGCCCAAACGTCATAAAGATATAACTAACCAATCAACAAACTAAGGATGTAATACCATTGAATTTCAGGTTCAGTGAATTTCAATTCGAAAAAAAATAAGAAGACAATATGCATACCTCTAAATCGTCGTATGTTTTGAACTCTAATATCGCGAAACCATCGATAATCTCTTCTTCTAAAATTGGTGAGCGTGGCAGCTTCCGCCTAATGGGCGGTGGAGGGCGCGGTGGTGGTTTATCACGTGGTAAAAGTAAAGTTGATGACGAAGATGTCGACAGCAAATCTTCGTCCAAGGATTCACCCTCACTATCACTAGGTGTTGCCATAAGTCCTGAATTACACTCCGGCGATTGTGGTGGATTGAGTAACAAGGAGGCTATGCTGTCAGTCGGTGGCAGTACATTATTGCTACCATTGCTGCTGCTAGTAAAATTCCCATTCGAATTATTACTGTCTTCTCCCATGCTGCCGGCACTATTGGCATGATATCCCAGCAGACCACTTGTTACGGTGCTCGTCGAATTAGGTGCAGTTGCTCGGTTGTCCCTTTCAGCTTGCATACGTTGCGCACGCTCACGTCGTCGTTTTTGCTGCCGTTGTTGTTTGGCATTGAGGCTTAGATTATTGTTTCCTCCAATGAGGGAAGCATTTCCATTGCCCGATCCTGCGTGTACATGCCCGTTTGTGTTTAAAGTGCTCGCATTGCCAGCAGATTCATTTGTATTCCCGATCGACGAAGCCGCTGCTGCTGCCGCCGCTGCAGCTGCTGCTGCAACTATTGATAGCTCGGTGTCCGAATCAAAATCACTTGGCGGTGGTGGCGGTAAATGCTGCAGAGGTGACGAATTATTATAAAAAGTGGCCACATTGCCATTTCCAATTCCTACTCCAGCAGGAACACTATTTAATGAGGTTTCATTGCTGCCACCAACGACAGGGAAATTATTATTGTTGTTGTTACTAGTTGGTGGCAAAGCTGTGGCTCCTTCGTGAATTGCTTGAGGCGATGGTGGAGGCAGGTTCAATTGCTCAGCTGGCGATGGCTGTGCCTGCAGCTGCGCTTGTTGTGTTGCTGCTGCTGTTGAGACGGTGACACCAACAATGCTGATGATGATGATGCTGGTGCTGGCGGTGATACATCTGCACTAGGTCCATCACAAACTCCACTACTTGCCTTCACTTCTGGAGCCTCCATCGAGTGACTGTCACTCTGGTGTCACAATACCGACCACCTAGCGTCCTACCTAGGTAATTGTCGTCCAAACACGCTCCATGCAGAACCCTTATGTTTTCCTTACGCCTCGGAAGCGTGTTCGAGTGGACACTATAGTAGAATCGTCAAGTTTCCTTAATTACAACAACAACAACAGCTTCAACGAAAAAAGGAGGCGTAAAAAGGAACTGCAAACACTATTGCCTATCACCTCGAATAGCAGGGGGTGGAGTAGCAATCAGACTGCGCAATGTTACAAACACTAGCTAGCCTTCGTGCAAAATCGATGCTCGTTGGTTTTTTTCTTTGAGTCCTTTTTCGTTCTTATTTTCACTATTCACTTTCGTTTCGTTTCCTTTCACAAATTCTACATATTTTTTCACAGATTACTCACTTGATTTATTCACAAACTTGTACGAATTGCGTTTTGATTTGGATTTTTTTCCTTGATTCTTTGCCCTACAAAGAATGCAATTTTTCGGTTTTCTTTTCCTGTGTATTTTTAATTATTTTTTTATACTCGCTTCTGCACGCCGCACTATGTCGATCCCATTCGCACCTGTACGAGTTTGTGCAGACCGAGCGAGATGGCAATATGATTTGGATGAAAATTTTCCCATCGAATCGTCCACGAAAAAACAAATTTTTATTGCTACTTCATAGACTTGCGTTTCAAGTTCTTTAAATAAATAATACTTGAATTGGTTGTCTATGTAATTGGCAATGTTTTCACTACATTTCTGTGTATTCATAAATTATTTTTCCACTGTTTTTCACTGATTTTTCGCGACACGACCGAAACCCGTTATACTCATTTTTGCCTTAGCTTAGGGATGTTTCGACACTGTAAATATAAATAAGAGCTCAGTTCTTCTTGTGCGAGTACCAAGTACCACTTACACCACAATCAGCGATAAGTACTCGGTAGCTGATGAAAGGGTAATAAAACAAAAAAAAAAAGCACCAAAATACCTTGCAGGAAATGCGAGTAGTGAAGCGCTAGCGCTCCTGCAGGAAATGCGGCTACTTAAAATCTAGCGTTTTTCTAGTTCCAACGCAACCAGAGATAGCAGAGGCCTTAAAGATATCAAAGGTCATATCATTCATCAATATTTGGATATGAAAAAGCTCTGTGCAAAATGGGTGCCGCGCGAGCTCACATTTGACCAAAAACAACAACGTGTTGATGATTCTGAGCGGTGTTTGCAGCTGTTAACTCGCAATACACCCGAATTTTTGCGTCGATATGTGACAATGGATGAAACATGGCTCTATCACTACACTCCTGAGTCCAATCGACAGTCGGCTGAGTGGACAGCGATCGGTGAACCGTCTCCGAAGCGTGGAAAGACTCAAAAGTCCGCTGGCAAAGTAATGGCCTCTGTTTTTTGGGATGGGCATGGAATAATTTTTATCGATTATCTTGATAAGGGAAAAACTATCAACAGTGACTATTATATGTCGTTATTGGAGCAAGAATTCAAATTATAATTCCGATGCTGAGGTCAATTTTCAATTGGGGCGCTCAGTCTTCTTAATAATTCAAACTGTTCCAATAATTCGAATTTTGCGGGGCCATGCGGTAAATCGAATTCAGATACAGAAGAGTCAATACAGGGTTTATAATAGAAAAGTGGAAACATTGCCATTCAATAGTACAGATCAATTTGATGGACGAATCTGAAAGAGATACATCTAAGAGAACGACTAAGTAAGGCCGGTAATAAGTTAGCAGTAACAGTTAAATAAGACAAAGCACGCTAAAGAAAGCGAGGTGGCTGTGAATTTGAAAAGGCAAGTTAAAGTTAGATCAATTACAAAGTTTGACACCGCATGCCTCTCCTACCCAAGCAATGCGAAACGAGAAACTACACAATGCTGATATTCGTCTCCCACATCCAAAGCGTAGATACACTTAAAAATCTATCACCCAAATCTACATCAGCTTCCTATCACAATTCGGAGCAACTACCAGCACAGTAATCTGGTTCCACATTCCACCACCTCATACCTACCTAGGTTAAATATGGCCACCAATATGCAGGTAACGATTGATGGGCAAAGTACTAACCTTTCTTCCTTTTTTAGGCATAACAAGTCGTTTATCGAGAATTGGATAGATTTGTTAATGAAGTTTCTTAAAATTATAGGGAACAGCAATATAAGCAACAGCTTGGTTGCAAAAAAACAGACTAAGGCAAAGCTTACGAAATTGTACTAAAAATAACTAAACAATCGCTATCGACTTCAAATGCATAAAATCAGAATTTTGGAAAAAAGAAGCTTAGATCGAATAGATAAAATTCTCGCAAGCAGCATGAGTACTGAAAAATGTTCGGAGTTTGGTAGGTTAAATAGATCCTTTTTCGTTCCGAAGATTTTAGGAATCACTTTGGAACCTTGAAGCTGTCAAAATTCTACATACTAAAATTGGGAAAAAAAATTTATTTTTGGTTTCAGGACCCCTTTTTACGAAACTGTCGAGGGCGCAGAACATTTGAATATGATTTTCTTATAAATTAGCGCATCTTGGCAGACGACATGAGGAAAATATAAAATGAATATTCTTCTTTCATAAATTAAACAAACCCCATTGCCTACAAATCGGTGTTCATTTTGTTAACGTAAAGGCCTCTCGGGTGTTTGCGCAAAAACCCATTGCGGTAGCTGTCTCAATATGGGCACACCACAATGCGAATGCAACGTAAAGAATCCCCTGCATAAAATATAAAATTGCGGTTTTTGCGGAAAAAACCAGGGACTCGAACAAAAACATGCGAAATTAAAAATTTATTTTCGAACTTCTAGTTAGGGTACGAAATAAATCCGTACTGCTGAGAGGCACAAAAACAAAGAAGCTAATCAACAATTCACAATGGTATAGTAATTCGCAACTATAAAATCGAACGCCCCATTCATGAGTATTCAACTTATTTTTAATGTTTTCAACGGTATATTGCAAAGATCAACCGTTAGGGAAACCCCTCGTTTTCCCTCTCGGCCATTAGACCGATTTCGCAGCAAACAAGAGTCTTGAAGCAATTCAAATGAGAAATTCAGAAAAAATTATTCAAACTGATTAAAGGAGCTAGAGATACAATAAAATTTATCTTACAAATGTTGACAGGAAAAAGTAGATAAATTTAAATTGTTATAGAGTCAGAGAAAACAAAAATAATGAGTTCAAGAATTTAGTAAAAAAAACTATATTAAAAAAATAAGCTCTAAAGGAAAGCTGCTACTTAAGAGAATGTAGTTTTATTTTTAGAGATTCAATCCAATTGTAAATGCAGAATCAAAACATGCGGTTGGTATAAATTAGTAAAAAATTTCAAATGAAGTATTTCAAAAATTATTTTTTTTTTGTACCTATTTTTAGCTTACTAAAAAAATTTTAACTATTTTGCGCAGTAACTTGGGATATGGTAAAAGAACAAGAAGACTCTTGTAGGCAACCTATTCAATATTCCCAAATCCTTTAATACAATGTTGGCATTAGTGTCAGACGACGCTTGTATAGTATTTCCTAATCGACAAGTATAAACGATGAGGTAACTGTTGGGACACTGGAGCTGACACTGTTTAATTAAATGGGAAGCGTTAAAAAATGTACTGAAATTATATGGAACGAAATTGTGGGACCTTGAGGCACCTTAGAGTAATCAATATAATGGACAACAATATTGAAATTAAACTTTGTTTACGTGTCAATGGGATAATTCGGCGTGCTTTAGCTGATAGCGTTGAAACTCGTGTTTTGTCCGTGTGTTTGGATTGAGCTTAGATTATTGTTTCCTCCAATGAGGGAAGCATTTCCATTGCCCATCCTGCTGTATGCCGTTTTTTTAAAGTGCTCGCATTGCCAGAGATTCATTTGTATTCCCGATCGACGAAGCCGCTGCTGCTGCCCGCTAGCTGCTGTGCAACATTGAAGCTCGGTGTCCGAATCAAAATCACTTGGTGGTGGCGGTAAATGTGCAGGGGACGAATTATTATAAAAATGGCCACATTGCCATTTCAATTCTACTCAGAGGAACACTATTTAAGAGTTTCATTGTGCCACCAACACAGGGAAATTATTATTGTTGTTGTTACTAGTTGGTGGCAAATGTGGCTCCTTCGTGAATTGCTTGAGGCGATGGTGGAAGGCAGTTCAATTGCTCAGCTGGATGCGGCTGCATGCCTGTTTTGCTGCTGCTGTTGACTGACACCAACAATGCTATGATTGATGATGCTGGTGGTGATACATGCTAGTCCATCACAAACTCCAATTGCCTTACTTCTGGACCTCCATCGAGTGCTGTCACTCTGGTGTCACAATACCGACCACCTGCGTCCTACCTAGGTATTGTCGTCCAAACACGCTCCATGCAGAACCCTTATGTTTTCCTTACGCCTCGGAAGCTGTTCAGTGCACTATAGTAGAATCGTCAAGTTTCCTTAATTACACAACTACAAACACTTCAAAAAAAAGGAGGCTAAAAAGGAACTGCAAACACTATTCCATCACCTCGAATAGCATGGGGTGGAGTAGCAATCATGCGCAATTTACAAAACTAGCAGCCTTCGTGCAAAATCGATGTTTGGTTTTTTTCTTTGAGTCCTTTTTGTTCTTATTTTACTAATTCACTTTGTTTCGTTTCCTTTAAATTCTACATTTTTTTCACAGATTACTCACTTGATTTATACAAACTTGTACAATGCGTTTTGAATTTATTTTTTTTTATTCTTTGCCTCAAAGAATGCAATTTTTCGGTTTTATTTTCCGTATTTTTAATTAATTTTTTAACTCGCTTTCTCGCACTAGCGACACTTCGACCTGTACGAGTTTGGCAGACCAGGAGATGGAATATGTTTGGATGAAAATTTTCCCATCAATCGTCCACGAAAAAACAAATTTTTATTACTTATACGATTGGTTTAAGTTCTTTAAATAAATAATACTTGATTGGTTGTATGTAATTGGCAATTTTCACTACATTTTATTCATAAATTCATTCTTCCAACTGTTTTTCATGATTTTTCCGACACGACGAAACCCGTTATACTCATTTTTGCCTTAGCTTAGGGATTTTCGACACTGTAAATATAAATAAGAGCCAGTTTTCTTGTGCGATAAGTACCACTTACACCACAATCAGCGATAAATGACTGATAAAGGTAATAAAACAAATAATAAACACCAAAATACCTTGCAGGAAATGCGAGTATGAAGCCTGCTCCCAGGAAATGCTTACTTAAAATCTGCGTTTTTCTAGTTCCAACGCAACCAGAGATAGCAGAGCCTAAAGATATCAAAGGTCATATCATTCACAATATTTGGATATGAAAAAGCTTTGCAAAGGGTCCCGCGAGCTCACATTTGACTAAAAACAACAATGTTATGATTCTGAGCGGTTTTGCAGTTAACTCGAATACACCCGAGTTTTTGGTCATATGACAATGGATAAACATGCTCTTACTACACTCCTGAGTCCAATCGACATCGGCTAGTGACAGATGGTAACCTCTCCAAAGTTGGTAAAATAAAAGTCCTGGAAAGTAATGGCCTTGTTTTTTGGGATGGGATGGAAAATTTTTTGATTATCTTATCAGGGAAAAACTATCAACAGTGACTATTATATGTCGTATATTGGAGCTTTGAAGGTCGAAATCGCGGCAAGCCCATATTGAAAGAAAAACAGTTTTCCAAACAACGCACCTGCCACAAGTCATTGAGAACGATGGCAAAAATTCTGAATTGGCTTGAATTGCTTACCCCACCCAACTATTCTCCAGATCGGCCCACATTTTTTTTTCTAGATCAAAAGGATGCTCGCAGGAAAAAATTTGCATGCAATGAAGAGGTGAGCCGAAACTGAGGCCTTTTTGAGGCAAAACCGAGGAACTACCAAAATGGTTAAAAAATAAGGTTGTTATAATCGTTAGTAGCTTTAACTATGTTAATAATAAAAACGAATTTTACAAAAAAATGTGTTTTTTTTGTTAACCGGGACTTATCAGCCAACCTGTTAAGTTATGTCATGTAAAGTTTTTATTATTGTAGGATATATTATTTTCAAAGGGATCAAAAAGGCTCGCTTTTGATCAAAAATAAAAATGCTAGGTATAAAAAAATTGAAATTAATCAAAAATAATATCAAAGTAGTAGTAGGATTATTTATTTGATTACTTTTGATTTGGGTATTATTTTTCGTACCCAAGTAACGGAATTACAATTTAAATACTTTAATCTTATCAATTGTTAATCACAATTTTTCACATTTATATGATTATATACATATATAGTTCGGATAGAAAGGGCAACATTATTTTGCTACTTTAGGAGAAGGAAAAAATCTAATCGCAAAGGTTAGATATTTGAAAAAAATTTAACGAAATCAATTGAATATCACAAATTTGTTAGGCATTGAATTTTTATTTTTTTGTTTTCGAGCAGTTTTCAATTAGGTTTTGATATCAATTTTCGTTCAAAACAGTGTTAGGCTTTGACGCAAAGTTTAAAAATAAATAAATTTATAAGATGCGAAATATACTATAACCAATAATTCGGTTAGTGGTTCTATTGATAAAATAATTAAAAAAAATATTTTTTAAAACGCAATTTTCGACTGTTTTACGTTCGTGTCTTGAGTTTTTGCTACAGACCAAAGAACATGCAAAGACTTAAGAAAGGATCTGAAAACGTGAATAATGCGTTCCAAAAAATTTTGTTTTGATTATTTTGAAAAACCAAACCGATTTTAATGGTTATATTCAAAAAATCGTCATAGATTGGGTTTCGGCATTTGAGAGAAAATTTTTTTTTTTAGGGTCATTTTTGCCAGTTAGGGGATGGAACCCAAAATTCAATTTTAAAAAAAAGTAAAATTATAACATTTATTAAAAACATTACAATAACTTTTGAGCGTTAATGCAAACGAATGTATTGTCAAGATTAAGGATTGTTAAAGGTACTTGCTGATAATTTGCACAGTATAATACTTAGAAACAATGCTCGTTCTTGATATCTTTTTAATGGCATTATATTTATGATTATGAAGTTGTACAGCATTAATTTCTTTAATTTAAGCCTATTTTTGTAGGGACCCCGTAAGAGGGGAGTAGAGGGTAAGGTTTGTTACAAGAAAATACTTGGGGTAAAAAAATTGAAGGGTCGGATATATTAGGCCCTTGGAGGGTCTACTGTATCTGCAATTTTGGTCAAAGTGATAAATTAGGTAATTTTGTTGACCCCCTAAGGGGGAAAAATATGGGGTAGATGTTGGGAAATAGCACTATGTTAATGAGACAAATTAATGGGGGTCTTAAAACATTTGAACCCTTAGGGGTACTATGTGTATGTCATCAATGGGGAAATTCATAAAAAAAATTTTTCGTAATTGGTTCCTTTAAAGGCCTTATGATAGGGGAAAGGGATGTTTGATATATTGTTGGAATATAAAATAAGTATTGTTTAAATTTGCACCTCTAGGAGCCTTGCTTACAAACATTTCAAATTAGATAATAATTCGAATTAGCAAAAAATTAAATATTAAAATTTTAAATGAGTTGATATTGCGTGAGCATTTTTTACCAAATAATTAAAAAGTATTTTATGAAGTCTTTAATAAAAGTTCTTGTACTATGATACAGGAAAAGAGTTTCAAAAAATATACCCTAATCTACACGAAGTTATGAATGTTAATTTATAGTCTCGCCATATGGTATTAACGTCTTTTAGTATGTCTAGGGCTTTTTTCTTTCGCAAATTGTTCGCTATGAGTTGGGTTTTTTAAAAGTAACTAATAATTCGGTATTTTATCAAAGGTCGTAATTTTTTGGAGGTGGTGCTATTTAATGACCATAGAAATCAAAAATTTCTACGTTTAAAAAAAAATGATTACGCCTTTCTTCCAAGCTAACGATATATTCAATATAATTCCTTTAGATGACATCTAATGGATAATTAAAAATTAATATTGTATTAATAATAAGTGTATACTTTCGGAAAATAAAATTCGAATTTAGTAAGCGTATACTTTCGGGTGTTTCCTTGATAAACAACCCTTAATTTGATCCTAACCGAGATATATATTTGGGTTTGAGCATTAGCTATTTCAAGTGAAGACTTGTTCAATAAAATTTCATACTTATGTGATCTTGTTAATGATTTTGTCTATTTTAGTTAAATGATATTTGATCTACGATTTTCAGACACCAGTACATTCTTTTTATACTCTGTCCATTTAAAATTTTAGAAAATCAGGGCTCCATAAAAATGCCCCAATGTAAAATGGCCCCAAACTGAAAATGAAAAAAGGCCCCAAAATTTTATATTGAAAACATATAAATTTTAGGGGATTTTTCATTTTTTATTGGGGCCTTTTTATACCCAGCGTAAGTGGGGTAATTATTTGTCGAATCTTGTAACAGGGAGAACTAACTTCGGAAAGAATATATATAATTTCCAGGTCAAAGACCTGAATCAATAGACATGTCCGTCTTCCGAAGTCTACGTCATAGTTTGCGTGATGATCTCCTCCGAAACGGCTAGACCAATCAAGTCGAAATTTGGACAGGTATAGGGATCCGAGTATGATCCAAGTAAAAATGGGAGACATCCGCCCAGCCACGCCCACAAATGAATATAATGTGTTTTCAGTAAAATGCTTTAACTTCGAACCCTCAACACTTCCATTTATTTTGTTACTGTAAACACAAAAGGGGACATATCCTGGAAAAAATGGCGCCGCCTTCCGTGAGCCACGCCCAAAAAAGCCCACAAATAAGGGCTAATCGTAATTATGAAGAAAAGGGAGAAGCTTCAAATTCGCAACATAGGTTGACCAAGACAATAAGGTGTGGAAAAATTTTATGGGCCCCCCACTGCCACGCCCAAAAATGAAGATTTTTCGTAACTTCCGAAGAAAAGGCGTAAACTTCAAATCCAAATAGGTTCACAAAGGCGAATGAAAGGTGTAGGGAAATAATTTATGTTGCCCTCCCACTGCCACGCCCAAAAATAGAGAAGCAAAACATAGTGCGCTCATAATGTCGGGACGCTGGGTATTTCAAAGTCGGGCTTGACCGCTTTTAGCTTTCTTACTTGTTTCATTTTAGTTTGGGGTGATTTTTCATAATCCACAATTACCGCAAATTTGCGTCCTTTTTCCCTTTTTGATTTGGGGTTATTTTGCATAATGCAAAAAATCAACGCTATTAGAGGGGAAAGGGTTATTGTAACATTTTTCTCTTCACTCAAAATTAACTCTTAATTAGCTTTAATTAATTCTATAAGGGAATTTGAATCCTGTTGATTTTTGCGTGTGTTACTGCTAGGTTTCATGAAAGCTGGCAGTAACACGGTTTTGAAAAAAAATATACATACTCAAAAATTTTTTTCGTCACTCAAAATTTACTCTCAAATAGCTCCAAAAGATATGATGAAAAAAGTTTGATTCTGCTCATTTTCACTGCTAGCTTTTCATACGTGATTCCTTCGCTTTCGGCATCACAAAAATTGTGGCAAGTTTGGAGAAGTCAAAACTATTTTAAATTTCAAATGAAAAATTCGATGAGGTTTTTAAATTGGTTTTTTGTTTTTTTGATATATGTATTTTAATTCAATTTAATTTATATTATTTTATTTGCCTCATTATTACGATTTGGCATCTTCCGACCAATGTTCACTCTTTGGAACTCGGGCTCAACTGATTTTTTACATTACATGTTTGCAAGCACCGCCATACACACTCAAATTTTTTCTCAAGCACAGGCCAAACCTCGAAAAAAATAAAAAAATTTTTATATTGCTCAAATTTTTAGTCAAACAAGATACGATGCTTGCAAGCAGCCCCACAAACTGTCAAATATGCTGTGCTTGCAAACATGCTTGCAAGTTTGTTTGAGCGTGTATGGCTTCGGTAAGATACAAAAATGACAGCACTGGTTTTGGTTCGTTCGAAGTTTTCTTTTTCACCATCTGGCAGTATGTACGAAAATGGAGAACAAAACAGAGAGCCGCAAAAGTCTAAACGTATATTCTGGGCTCAAGGTAAATACATAAAAAAGCAAAATACATTGACTTGGCCATTGAAAATTTCATTTCTTTGAGATTTCTGTTTTGTTATACAAATCAAAATACATTCACTTGGTCATTGATAATTTCTCTGAGAATTTCTGTGTTATACATTTTCAATTTTCACAATTTGCAGTTAACGGCTACTTATTAAAATGGCAAACGTAAGTTTATTAATAAATAAAATTTCAAACAATGATAAAAAAAATGTATACGCTTAGCGAGGTTGGAAGAGGTCGGCTTTTTCGGAAACCTTAAATAAAACATCTGAAACTACTGAGGAAACATCGAAAAACTCTTCAACAAAAAGCAAAAGGGTCAAACGCGAAATATCAAATACGGAAAATACCATTCAAAACAAAACTGTACCTGTTAAGAACTCAAGCGATTGGATAGATGTCTTTGAGCCCAAAAGTACAAATGAACTTGCTTTACATGCGAAAAAGTTTACCGAGCTGCAGCAATGGTTTTTGGAATTAAGGTAAATAAATATTTGCTTTTCTTGATTTTTGGACAACATATTCTAATACTTAAAGAAATTTTTTTATCGAGTATGTGATTGATTTCCCTTTCGCGGGAAAGGTAATTCAATATCGAAATTGAAGTGATTAATTCTCCTTTTTCCTAGATTGAGAGGGAAATTGAATTACTTTAATAGAGAATGCATATCGCCAGTTAGATCAAATTCCTCCACAATCTACAGAAAGGGATATCACATCAGTTGGGGAATTGAATTCCCCGGGAAGGGGAAAATAATCACATACCCGTGTGATTTTGTCTTTTATAATTAATTTTCATTTGTATATAAATTATCATATTATGACCTGGCCTATAGACTAGAAAAACTTCCTGTTCAACACCTTCGGAAAAATCGTGCGCTTTAACTGTTCCTCCCTCTCCTCGATCCATATTCAACTCGTTCGAAAAACGTCCAGAGCTGTACATAAGGCAATAATGTGAATATGGTCAGATTCCTTGTACATTCGCTCCACTTCCTGATGACGAAATTCCTCTATAGTATAATCGCCCTCAAAGAAATTTTGATAGAAATCAGCGTCTTGTAACTTTCCAGACGTTAATAATCGCAAATAGACGATGACAAAATCGGAGTATACCTGTTCATTTAAGACCTTATGGAGCTCGTCGAAAACCTCTTGCTTGCCGCCATTATTCGGGTCAAGGTGTTTCACGACCTCCATAAAAATCTCATGAAAGGCCTCTAATGTAAAGCTCGGGAAACCGAGTTGCACCAATTTCTCCTTCGCTCCGAAAGGTTCACAACATTTTTATAGTCTTCCCGATCGATACTGAATAATCCAAGTATGCAGAAACGGTTTCCATCTGGCGTAGTGCGACGTATCTATGAAATTGAAAACCAGTACGTACCATGAAAAGCGAGTACGTTCTATGAAAATCCAGTACGTTCTATGAAAACCCAGTACTTACGTGCTTGTACTTGTTGGCCAAATCTTGAGTATATTATACTTCGGCTATAAGAAGGCAAACAAGTATTACAACACCACCACCTTACGACTATTTTTTTGTTTAATATATTTCAAAATCTCTACCAGAGTTGTAAAAGATTTAAATCATTTTTGATTTCAAATCTTTGAGATTTATTTGATTTTGATTTTATTCATTTTTGTCTCAAATGATAAAGATTTAAATCGGGATTGATTCATTGAAAATTTATATCATAAGATTTATAAATCATGTTCGACAAATCTTAAATGATTTAAATTTGAATGAAATATTTTGATTTGAGTTCAAAAGATTTAAATCATTTAATATAAATCAGCAAACAATCTATATTATATATATATATATATATACATATATATATATATCCGCTGTTGTGCAGAAAAACTGTCCTATTTTAATTTTTCCTTTGAAGCTTTCTTGCATGTCGAAAAATGTTTTGTCCAACTGTTTTATTTCACTTGGGCGGCTGAAAACTCTCAGTGCTGGTTTGGCATACTCAACTAAATCTTTAAATGTCTTCGACTCCACAATAGATATTGGCAACATGTTTTTGACTAAATGTGCCAAAACTAGTTTGTTAAAGTGTCCTTGGGTAGTTTAATTTTGGATTTTTTTTTGCGTTTTGCCTGCGACGTATATGCCATACGAAAACGGAGCGTTGTTTTTTTTCGTTGATTTCGAATCACGTGAGGTTCGCTAGCATTTTTTAAGTTTTCTCTATAAATCCTTGTCGGCCCATAAATTTTTATACATAATTTTAAATGTAATAAAACCAGCATGATTAAAAAATTAGAAGCGTCCAGGTCATTGATATATTGCCAGATTTATTTTTTAACATAAAAAAAATAATGCAGTTACAAAAAAAAATTTTGTTTTTGCCACCGTTTTAACGGCTTTCAAAATTGCCCTTATTCAAAAAAATCTAATGAAATTTGCCACTTTATGAGCATTTAAGTGTCACTAACTCCGATCAAAATTTTGCAATTTCGCAAACTTCAGCGCCCTGTATCTAGAACACCCGTTACTTTTCGAAGCTAAAAATGTGGCACTTTCATATACACGTATAGGGGCCAAAATTCTTTTTAATGCCTAAATTTCTGTCGCTGTGAACGAAATTCAGTGTTCGTAACGCTGCGCCTCGACGGGCAATAATTATTGCTAGCAATCTGTCAAATTGCTTTGCCAGGTAGAGGCAATATTGCCAGGGTGGGATTTTTATGTTATGCCATCTTCATATTGAAAATGACGTCGAACAGGCTACTACGCTGCGCACGCGCTCTCGATGACTTGAAACAACTTTGCGATGAGTGTGACAAAGAAGAAACTCTCTTATTTTTTCTTCTCTGCGATATAGGCAGTTCGCAAATTTTTAATTATTTTTTTTTATTTCAACGTAGTTCTTTTTAATTTCCTTCGCCATTTGAAGCCACGCATTATTT
This sequence comes from Chlorops oryzae, assembly GCA_020466095.1. NCBI lineage: Eukaryota > Metazoa > Arthropoda > Insecta > Diptera > Chloropidae > Chlorops > Chlorops oryzae. The sequence continues at coordinate 41,107,021 of CM035808.1, forward strand.
TTTCATATCAGTACATTTATATGATGAGGTTTTATAGCCCAAAGAAATTCGAACTGTCGGTAAAGATTTATTATCTTATAAATATCGGCGACGCACCAATCCATTTTGACGATATACACACTTTGAAAAATTCATAGAAATGAAATTCGGCTGTCAAATAGCAAAATGACAGCTCATTGCCAATCTCAAAGTTGGCAACCGCAGCGAAGCAATATTGCTTGCCATATATTGCCATCTTTTCAAAATGAGCGGTCTCCATTGGCAATATTGCTCAAGTTGAGAGATTGCTAGCTATAATTATTGCCTGTCGAGGCGCCATGTAAGGTTACCTCCAGTACTAAGGTCTGTCACAAAAATCTCAAAACTGGCCCAAAATCGAATTTTTTGGAAATATTCCACTAAAACTTACAATTTTAGCGCATATTAAGGCCTCCGATTAGAATTAAAAAGAATTGGAAAGATGGCGTGGCAAAGGGGCGGTTTTCATAAAGAAATTCAACAAAAGTCGGTATATGGGGCCCCTTATGGCCTTAAACACCTCTTGATATTAAAAATTATTTGAATATGTGTGTCTGTGTCGGGTATTCTATTGTCAGGCTCGCCTGACTAAAACACCCTTACTTGTTTTTAATTAAGCACAAATATTAAAAACTGCACGGAATTAATAAAAAAACAAATAAGAAATCTAAATTCGGTCAAGCCTGCTTTGAAATACCCAGCGTCCCGACATTACTGGCGCACTATGTTACGAAAAATCTTCATTTGTGGGTGTGGCAGTGGGCGGGCTACATAAATTCTTTTCGTACACCTTTCATTCGCCTTGGTCAACCTATGTTTGTGAATTTGAAGTTTCTACGCCTTTTACTTCACAAGTTACGATAAAGCCTTCTTTGTGGGCGTGGCTCGGGGAGGACGGTGTCCGTTTTTTGTCCAGGATATGTCCCTTTACGTATTTTACCAGTACACCAAATATCAATGAAATGTGTCGAGTGGTGCGCAAGTGACAAGCATTTTACCGAAAACACATTAAATTCATTTGTGGCCGTGGCAGTGGGCGGATGTCTCCCATTTTTACTTAGAATCATACTCGGATCCCGATTTACCTGTGTGTGTTTGATCCCGATCAAGAATATAACGCACCCTTGCTAATAAGTCGGCACAATTCAAAATTTTTTTAATCCCTATTTAACTCTATAGTCGACACTTGGCTTTAGACAGGGCCCCAAAATAATAATTATTTTTTATTTTTTTATTTTAAAAATCAATATGAAATAAATTATATTTTAAAAATTAGTATTTGAGTGTTATTCTTAGAGTTTTATTTTTTGATCAGGAAATAACAATTATTTTTCGAGTTTTATTTTTTACTCAGAAGATAAAAATTATTTTTCAAGTTTTTTGTTTTACTCACAGCATTATGCAAACACAAGTATTATGCAAATATTTTTTGGATTTGAATTGTAATCGCCGATTTCGCATCTGGCCTTTTTCATTTCCTCGTGTTCATCATCATCCGACTCTTCATCACTTGATCCTATTTCAGGCGTTATCTTGAAGAAAGTGGTAATATATTTTTCGAGTAATAAATAAAAACCTAAGATAAATTTTTATCTTCAGAGCAAAAAATAAAATTCGAAAAATAATTTTTATTTACTGAGTAAAAAATAAAAATCTAAAAATAAGTTTTTTCTTCTAAGTAAAAAATATAACTCGAAAATTAATTTTTATTTCTTGATCGAAAAAAAAACTGTAAGAATAAGTTTTATCTTCTGAGTAAAAAATAAAACTAAAAAAATAATTGTTATTTTCTGATTAAAATAATAAAACTCTTAAAATAACACTTAAATTGTAATTTTTAAAATATAACTTATAACAGTTATGGTCCCTGATTTTAAATCATTTCAGAATTGTTAAAAATTAATTATAAATCTATCAAAAAAAAAACTGCAGTGATTCAATCCCGATTTCAATGTTTATGATTTAGAGAAAAAATGATTGCAATCCTTATGTTTTCAATCAGGTCAAGATTAATTCATCAATCAATCTCTGAAAGATTGAAGCTTTTACAGCTCTGATCTCTACAAGCATATTGTTTTCGAATTTCAAAAAGCGTTGTGCTAATCACCAATTTCTTTTTCATAAAAATCTCTTTAATAAAATGTTCCACTTTTGAAAATTTAGAAAAGTTTGAAATGAATCTCAGTGAAAATGTATTTAAATAAAATTTCATGTTGTTCTTTTAACATAAACAAAATCTATTGATTTCATTCAAGTTCCAACAACAGTAAAGCTGTTAGAATATGTTTGATAAGTGGACCAGTTGGTTCTGGAAAAACTGCTGCGGTGCTTGCCCTAGCAAGCAAATATGAGTTTCAGATACAAGAATGGATAAATCCATTAGATCAAGACGCCGTGAACTCATTAGGCGATCAATTGGCTGGCGATTCGTATGTGGTTTCTCATTTAACAAATTTTAAAAGCTTTTTGTTTCATGCATCGAGGTATAAATCACTGCTAGACGATTTTAATAAACGCTTATTGCTCGTTGAAGACTTTCCCAATGCGCTTTTAAATGATGCAACGGCTTTCGAGGAAATTCTAACGTAAGTATTATAAAAGAACCTTATAGTTGGGAACATTTTTTTTAACATATTATTTTTTGCTTACCCATTTAAAAATCATTTTCGATTAAATAATGAAAAAAAAAAAAAAAAAAAAAAACACTGGCAGCGAGTATGTGGATTACGGACGATCGCCTTTGGTTTTCATAGTTTCAGACAGCAAGTCTCGCGGCTTAAACATTAGCTATAATTTGTTTCCAGATGAAGTTAAGCAAAAATATGCCATCTGCCACATTAGTTTCAACCCAATCGCAAACACACTAATGCAAAAAGCTTTAAAACGTTTTTGTGAATTGATTAAAAAAACTGAAATGGATTTGGAAAATTACAAGGCTCCACCCCAATCTATGATTGACTCCATTGTACTCAGTGCTCAAGGAGATATTCGAAATGCTATGATTAATTTCCATTTTGCGGCACTCAAGGGTATGTAGACGACTGAAGTATAAAAAATATTTAAGAATTTTTTAATTCTTTGATATAGGTGCGCCTGATATGCTTTTAACGAAACCCCATACAACAACTAGCAAAGGGAAATCAAAATCAAAGAACCAAACTGCATTAAAATCGGTTGGCCGCGACGAAAATGTAACAATGCTACATGCGTTAGGACGTGTCTTTAATCCAAAATGTAAATATTTTTTAAACTCATATTGACGAGAAAACGAGACGAGAATATTTTTCCAGATACACCAGAAAACACTTTCGTTCATTCGCCGGAACTCATCGCCGAAGCATTTTCTACTGAGCCGAAAAGATTTCTCGATTTCGTACATGCCAATTCGTTAAAGCACTTTAGTGATATAGAACACACGGCATCGGCTGCGAATTATATCAGTATTGCGGATGTCTTGCTCCAAGAATACCGCTCCCAATCGCTAACTACAATTGGTTTGAATATTGCAACTCGTGGCGTTATGGTCGCAAATCAAAAGCCTGTTAATTTATGGCTTCCAGTTCATGGCCCAAAACGTCTCAACTCTACACTTGTTCAAACATCGACTCCTGGAATACCACCTAGCATTTATGCTTTAGACTATACAACCTTCGCGAGACTGATTGGTGCAAAAAAAAAATTGACCAACATATGAAAGAGAATTATTTGATATTTTAACTTTTATTCAAAAGCTAATTTGATTTGTTATAAATATGTCTACGTTATGGAAACTGTTTAAATGCATAAAAAACTGTTTGATCTTATCGCATGTTGTAAGATGTTTAGCGTGTCCCGATTGTTAAATTGTTTGCTGAGATGTTCACTTTTCTTTGTCACAGAGTCATGATTTTCTGCTACATAAACTTACATCTATTTCTAATAATTTGGAATAAATCACAAAACAAACTTTATATTGATTTATATTTTGTAATGAAAGGGCAACTGAAATATAAGAAATTTGAAAATCAAAATTTTGAGCTGCTATTGGAAAAGCTTTAAGTAAGTGATGACGTCAAACGTTGTTATAATCTCTATCTCTAAAGAGAATAATTATATTCCTACTATAAATTCAGTATCCTTACCATGAGTTCATCTTATATTTTAAAAATTTCAATTTTTAGTTAAAAGCTCAAACGAGTCAAAGCCAATTTTATAAATATAAATTAATATTTCACGCAAATTGAGAACTTTTCATGTAACAACATACAATTTGTATTGTTTTCATCGAAATGAAGGAACAAAAACTAGCTAAACCTAAATTTGTAAAGCTAATTTTGTGTTTGTATTGTGAGTCGAAAGCATGTTTTAGATGATTACATAATTTAAATTGAATGACCAGAATTTCTATAATATCTACTATAATAAATGGCTATGCATATTAACGAACTTGACGCTGCGCGGATCTATCGTAAAAAAGTAGATAAGCGGGTACACTGAGAACCTCGTCAATTGTAACTTCTCGCACCACAGTATCCGATGTGTAGAACCAGCTAAGAAATAACAATTTAAATTCTCTTTCAATCAAATCCGTCAACTAATTTAACATACCGATGACCATTCCGTAATGCTCCACGTCGGTAAGTAACAAAGTGTCCGCTGGTGGCTTCACCAGAATGCACGACTACTGCTAATAAACGATACAGATTCTTTGGAAACATTGTACCAAATGTATTAGCATAGGGGGAGTCTCCGCCCATGGCAAAGCTATTGAGCGGTAGACTCGATGAAAATAGAGACATCGTCGAACCCCAAGGAGTTCCGGCCTGAAATTTAAAACGGAAAAATAATGGATAAACCCTTTTGCTATATCCCAAAGACTTTACTTGGCTATTAAGATGTGGCTGCACAAAACTGTATGGTGCCATTGAAAGACTCTCCGGAAAATGGACGTAGTCTTGGCGTTTGCAAGCACGTCCAGACGGCATCCAGACGGTGCGTGAGATGTGTATGCACAAACATGCGGGTAGTTTGGCAAAAGTTAAGGATTTTGTATGATTGGTCGTTTCGTTGCATGATTCACATTTGACATCGGTAAGTTCCTCAGATGTTATGTACTCGCTGAGTAAATGGCCGAGGCTCAGTCCTGTCCGACGTTCAGGTGGTAAATTTAATGTTATACTATCAAATTTGTCATAACGAACAGTGGACTGCACCAACAGGGAAAAAATCAAATTATGATATTGATAGAAAACATGTAGGCTGCATACCTTAAATCCGCAGCCGTTGCAGGCAATTTGATTACCCATGGCACCTTTAAAAGGATGTGGAACATGCGCCGGCATTTGATCAGACCAAATCTTCAAGAATAATAGAAAAATTATTTAATTTAATAAAAAAAAAACTTCCATGGATGCAGGACAATGCTTACAGAGACTCGCCCAGGACCGCGACTAAGGCGCTCTAATGACCGACACGAATTCGACATGCGTTTATTGAGATTCTCCGACAATTCCGATGGTGCCATCCGCGAACGTCTGGCCATTACGGGTGAAGACATCATCGGGTCCAATTGGTCGGGCAAGTCGCCAGCTTCACGTTCACAAACTGACCCTGGAGAATCTGGTGTTTGTGCTTCAGATCGTACGAATCGTGTTAAACTGCTCACTTCATTGTAATCCGCATTAAGAAAATCAGAGAGCATAGCACTAGAAGGTCTATTATTTGACTGACGTTGATTTCCTGTCTCATCGAGCACAAGAGCATCGGATAAACAGCCAACCTTTTTTGGCCGCAGCGCCTCTTCTTCTAACGATGCTAATAAGATGTGGAACAACTCATGTGCGTCATGCTCTTCTTGAGGAATAACCCAACCAAGCGCACTAAGTGCACGTATTACCGCTCCAGGACTATACGGATCACCACGCAGTGTCGAATGCGTTCCATTGATCACTTCCAACGTATTCAAAAGTGAGCTAATCAGGCTCTTTCGATCCGGGTTAGCTCCATTATGCAACTGTAACCACGCAATGAATTGAGGGCACGCTGGAAATGCATTTCCAAAACGTGAATTTTTTTATATTTATAAACACTCAAACAAAAGAAACTGCAGATGTAGCACATCAATTCTATGGAAATGGAGTACGTTCTATGGAAATGGAGTACGTTCTAAGTAATCGCAACAAGCTCCGCTGGTCGTTTCAACGGATAGTAACAATTACATAGTGAATGCCCAGAGGCTTGAAAATAATATCAATTGATTGAGTTGAAATAAGGTGGAATTTTTACATCAATAAGTTTATGAGATTAAGAATATATAAACCTGATGTAATTAAAAAAAAAACAAACTTAATTAAAGTATGTAAAATATCAGTTCGTTTAAAATAAAACCGATCCAGTTTTTTAATAAAACAAATATTCGGGGTTGTTCTGCAAACCGACACAGAATTAAATCAGAATTGAAATCAATGTAGGTCTCAAATGTCTTTGAAGACAGCAAAATCTATTTTCGAAGATAGGGAAAACCTACTGCATCTTTTGTCGGTGGGAATGGAGCATTTAATTAGTTGCTGCAATAACGAATCCACAATTGATTTGTCCAGTACGAGGCGCATGATGTTCTAGCTGACAATGAACTAAGAGAAGGTAAGTAATTACTCTGTTCTCTAATTGCATGAATTATTGATTTTTGTTTTTTGTTTTTAGGTATAAAAGCTTATACGGATTGGCCAACGATTCCGCAAGTGTTTATTGATGGGGAATTTGTCGGTGGATGTGATATTCTTCTCGAGATGCATCAAAATGGCGAATTAGTTGAAACACTGAAAAAGGCAGGAATCGAATCGGAGTTGCTAAAACTACAAAAAGAGGCAGAGAAAAAACTTGAACAGGATGCGAAAAGTCGTTTGAAATCCAAGAAGGATTAGAACATACATTTTATAAAGACAAATAGCCTATAAAGTATTTTAGAGAGCAAGTAGCAGTTCATCGAAAATATATAAACTAAATTGTGGCATAAAGTAAAATAAATTAATTCAATATATAAGTGTAATGTTTCAATTATTTTTTGCGCCTTACAACTGAATTAAGTTTTCGATTGCTTTCATTGTCGATGTTTTGAAGGATTTCCAAAATCTTGCGATCGCACGAAATTGGGAGTTTACCTGCAAATGCCTGTAAAAGCGTATTTAGAAAACATGTTTGTCCGAAGTTGTGCAGTCCAGCGATTTGCCCTCTTCGCTGGCGTAGTCTCGACGAACCTGTTCCTCAGAATGTAAAATAAAATAATTAAACTTCTTTAAAATTGTTGAAATTATTTAATTTTATACCTGATGGCCCCCAAACAACGAAAGCTCCAACGACTGCGGCGACAGTAACTCCAGCTGCTATTAACATTTTTTCGCCCTCCATTTGGACTTTTAAAGAATTTGCAAATCCTAAATAACTAAGGAATACTAATTATTTTATGTATTTCTATACATTTCAACCCGTAAACAAGACATCTAAAGCCGCGTTCACATGCACTTTTGAATATGACACCTAAACACTTGATTATACCCAATTTCCACAAACAAATAAGTGGTACTCATGCAGCTTCGCGCAAATGCCTTCGCAACTTTTCCCATCGTAAATTTTCCTATAAATTTTGACAGTTGTGTGACAAATTTCTCATTTCCCACAATTTGCGAAGCGCAATGCGCCGATTTTTGTGGCAATCAATCCGCCGATAGTGTGAACGCAATTTTTGAAAGTGTGGATTGGCTTGGAGTTTCGTTCCAATTTTATTGTTCCCCGATATCTTTTTGACAATATGCGACGGTAATGTGAGCCTCAAAAGTGTCTGTGGACATTGTTGAAATTTGTGCCCATAAAAATCGGCGCACATTGTGCTATTTGCGCAGATAGTGGGATCCCAGCTTAAAGGCCGGTATCGAGTAGATACTAATTTATCTTTGTAGAGTTGGCCATATATTTCACGCGCTAAGGTCAGCTGAGTTTTGTTTACATGTGAGCTGTCATTGTCAATGAACTCGGCGATCTCGCGCCCAGCTGCAGACACTTCCATGTGGTTGCTATGTGATCCGGAAGTTATATCCCATATACAAGAGAAATCCTTTACTTTTTAACAAAGCAGTTGTTTTAGCTCGTAGCTAAAAATCGTTCTCCGCCTTTTTGGTACAGATGGTCCAGCTTCAGAAAATTGGTCTTCCATGCCATCCATTCTCAGATTTTTTTTGGGCACGCTACGCACTGCGATTCAGCCTTTTCGAGGTGGAATAAATGTCAAACACTTTATTTCACTGGCTAAACTAGTCTCCACTTTTCTCCAAAAGTGTGAAAAAATTACAACCCTTATGTCAAATTAACAACACTGATTTCACTCGTGCTGGATATGGGTTTGCTAATTGACAGCGGAAATCCATTTATCGGGCTTTTAGCGCACCTTTTTTTTATATGGAGTTTGAAAGTTCATGCCTGCTCGATACAGGCCTTAAAGAAGAAATTAAATAATTTTTAATCAGTATGTGATTCCGATTTCTTTCCTAATCGCTCAGTGTGCTTTCAGACATGCGAATTTTCAGCCGAGTTTTCTCAACAATTTTCTCATTCTTGGTGAGGGAGGGGTGGTGGGTGACGGAAGGAAACGAGTAAAAATCTTTCGCACCAACGATTATGTGACAATTTTGTTATTTATTCTTACAGCATTCGCTTTTTCGTGTTAGATAGCCGTAAGATTAAAATTTTGAATTTGTTTAAAGTGTAAATCTACTATAGTTTTAATTTCACTTAAACAAAGGTAAATCCTTATGCCTTTTGAAACATTAGACCAGAATATCAAAAGAAGCAAGCAGAAAAACAACTTTCATACCACATCCTCGAACGCCCCTTGCCTTCAAACAAATTTTGTGGCCGGTGATTAGTCGCCTAATATGAATGGCGGCATAAGCAAAAGAGAATCCGCGAGTTAAATTGTCCAAAAATCGGCGTGTCTGAAAGCACCCTTAGTAAATGAAAGACAACAAGCTCCCATATGTTCAAGAGAACGTAATAATATATGTATGGCAGCACTTATGCTCAACAACTTCGTATAAAGAAAGAGATTTTTCTGTTTTACAAGAAATGTATTAATTTGGTATTTAAGAAACAATTATTGACAAATGAAGCTTGAAAAAAACGTTACCGGTTTTTAAAAACTGCTTTGTATTGTTCTTAGAGTGGAAGTAATCCAAAACAAAAGAAATATTTGTTAACAAAAATGGTGAGTGAATGGCACATCGGTATAAAAAGTGACACAAGTCAAAAAGCCTCAGATTCGAGATAATATAGACATAATGGACTTCTCTATTTGACTATCTATTTTTTTTTATAAGTTTTTCTTGGTGTTAAATGTTGATAAAGGCCTCAATTCAATCTTTATGCCTTATGCGTGCTTTGCAAATTGCAAGACAATTTTTCGTAAGTTTTCTAAAATAAATTACGAATTTCGACTTGTGTCACTTTAGTGCACAATGTGTAACATGATGAATCTATTCATCAGTATTCTTAGATAGCTCGGCAGTATTCGCACTGTTGAAGAAAAATGCGTTTTCTTATTTCCTTGTCTGGAAAATAGTCTTTATAAATGTTTAATGAACTTTTTATTCCATTGAAGTCTCAAAGTCTTCATGTGATCGATGGGCTGCTCCAAGAGTTTTACCATCCAACCACGCCCAATGGCAGGAAAAAAGAAATTGAAGCAGATCTTGTTGGATTTAAACAGGTAGATAAGACTATTGGTACGATTTATACTTGGATAATATTCTAAAAATATTAATTTTTATCTATAGAAGGCGGATTCGTGGCAAATTTGTCTTCGCGAAACGGTTTCATTCGAAAGTAATCAATTCCTATGGTTCTTTTGTGCCTCCACAGTATCTCATGCAATCACTAGACGTTGGTCTTACTTAACTGTTAATGAGCGTACAATAATGCGTGAAACTTTATGGAAAGCCTATGCTAATTTACCAACTGATTGCATAGGTTTTCGAAGGCAGAGAGATACTATCGCTCAACTTATTGCTTTTATGGGGAAACGTGAATTTCCCGAAGAAGACAATTATATGTTGCATTGCATAGAGTTAATAAAGGCAAAATTTTCACTTGGGATCAATTTATTGCGTATCACATCGGAAGAGGTTGTTAGTAATCGTGAAGATTTTACGACAGACCGCAAAAACTATTTCCATTCCTGGTAAGAGAATTTGAAACTCATTTATGCTATTCTATCATATGTGGCATTCTTTTGTTGAACAAAAAATAATTGTGTTTTCCCAGTGTTTCTGTGTATACCCCCGAAATAATGGACCTAATGACTAAGTACTTACTAATCGCAGTTTGTCATATTAACAATAGAGATATACAATCGATACCAAATATAGTAATAGACTATAATATAGCAGCATCCCTTCCGAATGACAATCAATTTAGGTAAGTCTGGTGATTTATTTTAAATATACATATTCATTTTAAGAATTATCTTTTCCAGTGCTGCTCTTTTGGAGCTACTGCATTGCGTTCAGCATCTTGTCTCGTGGATAAACACTGATCTCATAACTGACTATTTTCTTATGAGTATTTTAGACTTATCACAGTATCGTATAAATCAGTCTGAGCATTCTTTGGTAGCACTGTCTGTACTAAATGAAATTTTATATCTGCAAAAACCACTTCCATGTGCCATAACTTTAATGAACGGTTTGAATGGACTGCTGGAACATCATAATGCAACGAAACCGCAAAATGAAATGTATATTGACAAATTTAGAGAACTATTGCGTCTCTATGCCATAAAGTATTGGCCAAAATTATTGCACGATAATGGAGCATTGATAGAAGGATTTCTTCATTCACTTTTTCTATGCACAATATGCAGTAAGGATTTCGTCTTTTCATCGGTATTATCTTATAATATATGTATATGTGTAAATTCTAATACTCTTTTAGAAAATGGCGCACTCGACTTTACGGAAAAGTTAGAAATTTGGACACCAATCATAAAAGGCCTAGTGGCTAATAAGAAAATCGATCGTTATAGCGATGTCGTTTTACAATTGGTAATAGTGATTATGCAACGCATTCAATTTGAACACAACAAGGCTGAATTGGAACTGTTAGATAATGAATCCGTAGAAGATAACGCAAGTTTAAATGAATTTAAAAAATATTAAAGAACTAAAGGTGAAATCATTCGGAATATAAGTTATAAGAATGTTGGAGATATCGGAAAAGAATTAACTCATGGTCTTCTTCAATAATTTTACAAAAACAACATTACAAACTTTTTGGTATCACTTTTAGTTCTTTATTCATTGATTGTGTCTAACTCTTCAGTTTAATAAAAAAGTCTGTTCTCATGTATTTACAGTCTCAGACTGAATGGCAACATTTTCTTACGCAATGTATTGAATCCGTTGCGCTTATTGCCGATGCCCGACCAAATGAAGTTTTCGCACAAGTCTCGAGCAACTGGTCAAGATTGCATCTGTATTTGAACTCTATTGAGCATGATATAGATTGTGGAAAAAATTTAGAATTGATACGAAAACTTCGAAGTCCAACGTTTTGTGAACATTTAAGGGACTTTTCTACAATTTGTCAAGCACTAGCTCGTATAGCTGCATTGCTGGATTTGCGTGATGAGTCACAAAATATTTCAATTGATGCTAATTGCCAATTGGGTTCACTGGTCAAAAGCTTAATAGATATTTTAAAATTTTTCACTAAGAATAAATTTTCACAATTGAAAATCGACAAGACAACGTTTCAAGCGGATTATGACTACCTGTAAGTAAATCGATACTTATTAAATATTTCTTAAGAAAATTTTGGAGTACCTTGACATGGAAAACCGAAATAAGCATCAAGTGGCGACTTTCATACATAATGAATTGAGGCATAGAAGCACACAATGGCGTAAAATGTTTTTTTTTTATTTTTATTAATAAATGTAAACTGACGCCGCTGATTTCCGCCTGTGATGTTAAGAGTAGTATTTTAAAAAGTATTCTGCATGATATCACCTACAAAAGAACTTAAACAACCATTATCGTCTTTATTTTTAGCTTTGCACAAATAATTATGGCCATAAATAGCATTATACCACTTTCATCTGATTTATCCAATGAGCAAAACATTCAAGCCTTGCTTGTTGAACTGAGTGGCATATTTTCCCCGACAATTTCATACAATTCACTTGTTTATAAGGCAGCAGGTAAGTGCTTTGTTCCCCGAATTTTTATTAATTTTCTAATTAAATATACTTCGCAGGTGGATTGATTCTTTGCATTTCAACTACCATACGCCCGACATATATGTTAGAGTCACCAGCTGTAATCAGTCTAATGCAAACTGGGAATAATCTATCACATTTGCCACGAGACGTTATAACAAGTATATACACCAGTTTAATAAGCTGTCTTTTATTGCCTCCGAGAAATGTTCAATATGTGGATAAGCAAGAGGACTATCAACGTCGCTGCGTTATATTAAAAGAATATATTTCATCTTTGGCTCAAGATCTACTTCAATTCGATATCGAAAAAGATACAAAAGTACCGGAAACAGTTCTAACACAGATTTCCAATTTCGATTCTGTTATAACGTTCTTTTTCGACTGGAATAATAGCAGCAAAGAAATGTTGGCATCGGCATTTAAACCCATCATAACCAAAGCCTTAATGATTTATAATTACTATGGACTAAACAATAATATTGTCGCAAATACTATAGCATCTTTCAGTTCATCTTTTATATATACACTTTCGGCACAATTAGGTTCACAGTTTGTTAAGGACATGATTACGCTTTTTATTAACGTTGGCACGAGGTTTGTTTTATTATATGTACCTTACTTTAAAGTTATTAATGAGAGCCGATATATTTGACGATATATCGTCTTTTGAAATATGTAATTTTGTAATTTTATAAAAAAGTCTCAGTATTTGTAGGACCATTCTAAAAGAGTTAATGAGTAGAAGTATTGATGCAGTCAATACATGCTATAAAGAAAACATTTCGATGCTTTGTTACCGAATATGACATATTTTTATTTTCAGTGAACAATTAAGCACTGCGAATTTTACTGCATTGGAAAAGATCTTGATAATGTTTCAAATGGTGGTTGAGCAGCCTGGTAACACATCTCATTCCATGCTACCAGGAATTTTAGACTTTACTATTCAACACATCTTCCCACTTGTCCAGCAGGAAAGTATCAATAGTTCTGATATTGTCAGTTATTTATTCTCTCTGCTAGATTGGTGAGTACCAAAATAATTCTTTTGTTTCTTTCTTTTTTTTATGATTTAATAAACAACATACAACAATCTCAAAATGCACTCTTCCCAATTTTTTTTTTTTTTAACTAGCATTCTCTTCTGTAAATGGACTTACTTTTACAAACCCAACATTCAACAAAATGGTTCCTTATTGACTCCAACTGGTGGTGAAAATTTGCATTGTTCACATTTTACTGCAATTATGAATGCATATGGCCAAGTGCTAATAAACGGTTCCGATTCCAATATTGTACGTCAAGTTTTGAAATCCATGCAGAATGCGAACGAACGCTGGAAAATGTATCAGCGCCCATTATTTAAAGACAATTTATTGGCATCATTCCAAGCGGCGCTCATAAAATTGTTGCTTTCTGGAGAGGGAGCAATTCATTTCGAGTTACTGGCAAATGAACTCTTTGCAATGGGGCAAGTCGATACACTAAAATTGCGAGAGTGCTTTATGACAACCGGTCTCCCAATTAATATTAAAATCGTTGACGAAATTTGCCTATCAACTGTAAGTATTTTGTAAAAAAAAAAAATGAATTTATTATAATGCCCACAATTTTTATTCTTGTTCTTTTTATAGGACATTCCAACTTTTACACAAAAATTAACGCAATTGATGCAGGATACCCATTGCATACATATGTCCCAATTGCAAGCTTGAATTTAATAACCATTGACCTTAAATCATGCCAATTTGACATTAAATTTCCCAATAACAGCAATTGAAAAGACTATTTAGGTAAGAAATTGTACTCGTGCGGGCAGATTTCACGTTTTATTAATATGAAAGAAATGTGTTTAAAAAAAGTCACCCTTTCAAAATATGCAGATTCAACTTAAAAAAGTTTCTCCATTATCTCCATGTTTAACTTGAATTATTTGAGGAAAAACCCACCTATGGAAGCAGCGTTTGCATCGATTTATTCGATTCAGTAACTTATTTCGAATGACATTGATTTTAATGCAATCTGAGATTGGGAGAGTAATTAACTCATTTGAAGAGGATGTTCTAAATGTGAATGTATGTATTTGAGATAATTTAATCTCTAACCTTATAAATAAGATTCTAACTTAATCTCCAAAGCTCATACAATTGTAATCTAAAAGATGCTTTTACTCTGTCAAATTCTATCGCTTGTTAACCGCATTATCTTATGTCATGGTAAAAAGGTGCTAAGAAATGGAGTCGTATAATATAGGGAGTATTATAGAAATGAAATCCAAAATCGTCTAGAATTTAAATTGGTCCAAAGATCATGACGATTTAGTTTTGACCCAGTTTCTCCCTTTCTCATTTCGAGATAAGAATATTTGAGTAGATTCGATTTGTATTAATTGAGTAAAAATGCTGCGGAAACGGTTTTAAGGGTAAATGAAATTTCCAAAATAGCCTATTTTTGACGATGTCGATTTCTTCCCTATGCCGGATAAAGTCGGTATTATTATGGCAACAAAAAACATTTACATATATACAAAATACAATAATACAATAAAAACAAAATAAAATAAATATTTTCGACTCAAAAAAAAAATATTTCAAAAGTAAATTTTTTGTGTGTTTTTCGTAAATATTTTCAGTTGCCCTAGTTATCACAATCTTGCAGAATGGAAATTTTAAAAGAATTTTGTGAAATCAAGATTATAGCGAAACTAAGGTGCGGTCCATAACAATAGGAAAAAATTACCTGTGGCCAAACGCAAAACAACTAATGTAGTGTTTTTTAATAAAACAAGAGCTGACTTGACTTTTTTTTAAAGCTGAGCCGGCGAGCCTTATGATTGGTAGCTAAACGGGGTGAAGCTTTCAATTCATATGAAATCAAAAGATCTTGACTATGTTAATGTGCTTCAGTGCAGTTTTATTCCATTTCTTTGGAAAAAATCAGGAAATAAATAAATTTTTCAACTAGAAATTGCTTCTGACCATGACGGCAAGCAAACTGTTATTTGGTTCTGTGACAGCTCTTGATTACCCAACTTGTTTCCCTGACCTACACCCAACTGAAAAACTTTTGGGTATCCTAACCAAGCACGTTTATTCGAATAATAAGCAAAATGAAACCAGTCAATTTACTGAGAGAATCGATTTTAAGGGGTTGGGGGAGCTTGGAGCCAGATAATCCAAAAAAACGTTCGGGATCCAATGCCCAATCAAAAATTTTTAATGTATAAATAAAACAGGACCATTCATTTAATAAAACAAAATGAAAGCCGGTTTGATAGTTTTGCTATCTCCTTTGTTTTTTGATATTTTACTTAAATTTCCTATAGTTATGGGCCGCAAGTTTCTATGAAGCAAATTGTGTGCATTTAAAACAACAACTGTTATTCAAAAACCACAAATCCTTACACCTGGTGTGGTAAACAAGAACACATTTACACAATTTTCTACGTATAAGATATTTTCATTTAATACACTGAAAAAATTTTATTTTAAAGTATATAAAATTTTCTTGCATTTCCTATTGTTATGGACCGCACCTTAGCGCCTGTTTTTTTTTTTTTTTCTTGAGCTTTGCCCATTTTCATGATCAATATGTAATCTAGAATACAGATGTTATCTTCCTTTCGCTCGTTCTGAGGTGTGAATTTAAATTTTAAAAGAAATTATATTTACTATGCGCTTTTTTACGTTGTACATTCAACAAATTTTTTTAAATTTGCTAGAGATAAGTAAATTTTATAAAAAAATATTTTCAAAATTAGCTCTCTATAAGTTATTTTGTACATATCTTTTAAAGCAACTGTTACACTAAATAAGCGGAAAAGACAAGATTATAATGGTCCAGTTAACTTAAGATTTAAATTTTACATTATGTAGTTGTGTGTAATATGTTTTCGGGTTGGTTGCGTTGAAACCTTTTCAAATAATAAGATAGTTCGCTATTTTGACCTTTTTTTTCAATCGCTTTGTTTAGTATATTGTTCCATACCAAGCCCGTGCGCAGGAATCAGTCATGGGTAGGGGTTTTAACTCAAGTATGTATGTTATCGTTATGTTGCGCTGTTTTACTAACCGAATCCTAAGAGGCCCAAATCTGTTTGTTCAATTTTTTTCACAAGAAATGTTGGAAACATGAATATACAAGCTAGGCCTTAAAGAAATTTTTTGAAATGCCGATTAAAAATGTTCAAACCGTCTATGGGTGGGGTTAGAACCCCCAAAATCCCCTCATGCGCACGGCCCTGTTCTATACTTATTTCGCGAATTCTCTTTCGCCTTCATCAGGATGATTCCTAATTCTAAAGATGTCTATGACTGCTAATTCTGTTTATATTTAAAAGGTAGCTTTAACTGTAGATGTCGAACCTGAAGGATCCATCTTTGTGCGATACAAGAATATCCAAAAATGGTAGGCTGTCGTTCTTTTCCAGTTCGTAGGTGAGTTCAATATTTCTGTTTGCTCTATTTAGTTTTTCTTTTCAATCATAAAAAGAGGAAAAATTCAGGCTAGTCGGCAATGCCGACTACAGTTTTAGGAGCTTTCTTTAATTTTGCTGAGTAAAAGCACACCTCTTTCTCGGATTCGAACCGAAATTTAGCACATACCCGTATAATAAACACATAATTCGTTTCGAAATAAAACACAAATTTTAAGTTGTCAACAGTGCTCATGTAATGGCATTACTTCGTTGTCAATCTTTTCACTTGATATGTAATATGTTTGGCATTTATAAAAGAAACATTTATTTTCGATATAAACTATAGCTCTTGTTACTCGCCGATTACACTTATGAAACATGTTTCGAAAACATCCCATTTGAATGCATGAGAAAGAAATTGTTTTAAAACATGTTTTCTTACCTGTGACCGGCGAGATAGAGATTTTCAAATTTTTCTGTGATTGGAAACAGCGTCGTTTATAGTGCTCCCTGAATGAATGACGAAACTACACAAATTCTTTACGTACAATTTACTGAAAAAAATATAGACAAAGTAAGTAACCGACTAATCGCCGACTACAAAAGTTGCATCTTCCCTAATTAGGAATCATACTGATGAAGGCGGAAGTGAATTCGCCAAAATACATACATATAGAGCAATATGCAAAATAAAGCCATTGAAATAAAATTAAAAGTTCCGAGCTATCTTATTATTTGATTATGTAGTTGTCCAGACAACCAGCCAGCGCAATGTTTACAAGAATTTTATCGTAAATAGATCATCCATAAAAAACTATAAAAATATCAAAGCATAACTGTCTTTCCATACAATTATATTATATGTGTCACAAACATATTTAACAATAAATATATGACTAAGTATGTATTGAGTATGTAACGAAAAAAAGATCAAGACATTATACGAAAAACCCATATGTTTATGTAAACCTATAACAATAAAAAGTGTATTTTACAAAAATTAAATCTTATGAATCTGTTTCAAGCGATCAAAAATAGTCCAACTTTCATTAAAATAGCAAACTAACATTGGCTTAATTGACTTCAAAATGATTTATTTTCAGAGTTCAAGATTCTTCATAAGTATATTAGTTTGCTGCAATTTTGGGAAATGCGTTATTATGAGTTAGGTTTCAGGTGAGTTATGTTACTAGTTCTTTTAGTTATTTTACATTATAGCAATTGCTTATAGCAATTCCACCCTACTGGGGGTGGTTGTTAAGGGGTGCTGAGAGGTTTTGAGTGAAAATTACGGGTCGTAACTTAATTTCGACTCCATATTCTTGCTCAGCGTCCCCACGTATTTCTATTTCACCTTTTTAGGGGGTTTGATAAGGGATGCGGAGGGGTGTTGGGAAAATGGCCGTAACTTAATTTTGACTTCAAATTCTTATTCACCACACCAAAAAATGAAAGGTTGGATATATAATTTTTTATTTTATGCACTATAGAAAATTAACCCTTTGGGGGGTTTTGGGTGACGCTGGGCCAAAAACTGAGGGTGATGGGGGATATCTCATTCCGAAAAGCATAGAGTAGGGTCTGTCAACCTTGTGTAACAGGAAATTTTTTTTTGTGTGCGGGTGTTATCCTTTACATATCACATCACATATCCGTATGTTATAAAAGCTACTTATATGTGGTTAATAAGTATTAAAAATTATTTTTAAGCTATTAACAATAAAGCTTCTGATGAAATAAACGCACAACGTAGTTCATTTCTCATTGTTTCAATCGATGAAGAAATACGCTTTTGTAGATAACCACACATTTTATTTTGCAACAGTAAAAAGCTAAAATAATATACACTTTCTTTTATCAATAAAACAAAACTTACATTTACATTACAATACACGTATAGATTTATTTGTATACACAGTTTTAATGCATTCAATTTGATTGAATAATTCAGCTAACTAAAAAATAATTGTAATAGTTAAATTTATACATATGAAACAGATATACATACATATGCATACAGATATTGTAGTTGAAAAAATCATAAATAGTAAAAAAAAAAAGTATTGTAAAATTATAAAAAATGCAGGTATGTTTTATTGTGGCACAGCCACGTTCTGCAGATACATAGATTCCATTATATAGGTAGTTAGTTACGTCATTGTTCACTTTCAGTAAAATAATACACTTAAACACCCATGCGACACACTCGCTTACAAAAGTTACTTAAGTTTAATTTTTTTTTGCACTTCCTTACTGCTTGCTGCAAACATTTAAAAGCTATAGTCATTTACATTTACTACATAGAAAGATATATTTAATTTTGTGTGCTTTTGTACATAAATATATTATTTATATATGTAGGTATAAATATGTAAATTTTTTTTCGTATTTTCTAATGCCCTTCATTATTGAGTGTTTGTAGCAAAATATAATTACTTTAAAATTTCCCTTGCAGCTAAGCGGACGTTTAATTGTTGCCTATGTTTCTCAACACACAATTATATATCAACAAACACCAGTATAACAGTTATAACAGTTAAATATTTTCAATATTTTCGTTTTGTATATACATATATTAATTTATCTTAATTTTATCCCTTAGCATGTGTAAAGATATATATCTCTCTCTATCTTTTGCTACTTATAGGATTCATGACAGTACAATACAACATGGTATAACAGTAAATCTGTGCTCCTTGAGTTATATAAAATCTTATACCTGTTTACAACAACTATGTAAATACATATATCTATCTCTATATATATGTACACATACACATTCAATTTGTCTTATGTTGAATTAAATCGTTTGTCTGTTTGACATGATGAAAGCGACATCGAAAAAAAAAAACGTTTTTCCACGTCAAACACAGAAAACAATTATTTTAGACATAAATGCAGTAAAAAAAAAAACAGTTTATAAAAAGCGCCATGCCAATGACACCCTATTTGGTCAATTTTTTTCAATTGGGGTTCTTCTTTTTTGTACGCGTGCCGCTAATTTTTCTCAACACTTGAATTTTTAGTTTCTTTGTTTGCAAGTGTGTTCATCTAACTTTTGTGTGCGTATTTCTTTCTTAAGTTTCCAAAGAGTATTTTTAAGCCCATACAAGCTTTTCATCCATCATTTAATCATGATGCGCCATTTACGCGTGCGCCGTTACTCATGAATTCTTATTCCCATTTCTTAAAAATTTCGTTGCCTTACTTTGTTTCATCTTGGTCCATTGGCTCCTCGGAATCATCCCGCGAAAGAGTTCTAAAAAATCATGGAAGACTTAATGAATTGTAATACAGACCATTTTATGTATAACATAACATAAAATAACATAGCATTTTAAAGAGAAATTCTAAAGTGACTGATACACGATATCAAACTACCCACCCAACATTTGGAAGACTCTTTTATGAAAAGATTCATATGAGTCTTTTTCGAGCCGTCTTGATGATTTAAAAACGATTGATCACATGGAAGATTAAAAGATGATTCGAAAACGACTCTTCTATATGTTTCAAAAGCGATAATTTGGAGTAATCGCTAATTAATCACGTAGGGGATTGAAACATGATCATTCAAATTGTTGCTGTCTTATATTTCATTCAATATTTGATTTAAAATTGAATTGAATGCAATTTGACTTTAATCTTATAAACGAAATAAATCCATGGCTTTCGATTTGGCAATCACGGTGTCGATGGGTGAGCACAGGACTAGAAAACGAGAGTTCCCAGGTTCAAATCCCATACAAGGCAAGAAAAGCAACATTCCGGCCTATTACGGTGGTCGCGACAGATTCGTATTACAGTAGTCGCCGTCGACGTCGCTAAATACAAAATTTTCCACATTCATGAACCCAAACACTCTTAGAGGTTAGGTTTGTGCACAAAATAAGGTTTGCGCAACGTAAGTTTCTAATAAAGCTAATAGAGGGCGTTCTTCCCTTGTTTCATATGACAGTGCAGATTTTCATATTTATATTCATTTATATTTATATTCCGCTAATGGTAAGCTGCATGGGAATTCAACAAATATTGCATTTCATTTGTGAAACAATTTTTTATGTTTATTGCAGGATCGCGACTGTTGAATCCAAATTATAGGGGCCCACTGGTTAGCCCACAGGAAGAAGTTGTGGAACCAGTAGACCGCGAAGCCCATAGACAAAAAGACAAGGAAATATGCAGCTGTTCTAACCTCACGAAGCCCATAGACAAAAAGACAAGGAAATATGCAACTGTTCTAACCTCACACAAAGAGTATAGAATCTAAAGAGTTCCCATAATATATAATGGGTTTTATGGTTTGGCTCTCATGTTGAATATTGCAAGGGAATATTACAAATATGAAAATATGAATATATGAATATATGAAAATATGAAATTATGAAAATATGAAAAATAAAACATATTAAAAATAATAAGAAATAAAAATAAATTTATTTATAAAAATAGTTAACATGCAGCGTGTGCAACAAGGTGTATCATAAAAGATATATTGAAAAGCATAAATGCGAAAAGCCTTACGCTTGCCAAAAATGCAACCGCAACTTCGCAAAAAAAAAATACTTGGTTAACCACTAAAAAACGAAATGTGGAAAAATAAATAAAGAACATCTTTGTGGTTGCGGCAAAGTCGACATAAAGAAAGAACAGTAAAAGACACCGACACCAGCAACGCGGAAATGCAATTCAGCACTTATGACTGGGTCAGTTGTTCTTTGGCTAATAACTGGGTCAAATGTTCTGTGGCAATATCACAGCTGATCAACAATAGTGACAAGAAGAAAGTGCATCACATCAAAATACTATTGCGACAGAGCCAGTCAGCACTTTCACTGCATATAAGCGGAGTCTCGAGCAACGGAAAGAGAGACTGATTGTGACCGTTCCAGCGGAAGTCTCGTCGAAGCGCACGTACTAACACGAAGCCACGACGTTTAGATCTAGAATAGGGAAGTTCAAGTAAATGTCAGGAGCTAGGATTCACATCATTTTCACTGACAGCCAGGCAGCTGTCAAGTCCTTCGATGGGGTCGAATCCACATCCAAGCTTGTCCATGAATGCCGGATATCTCTTAACGAGATAGCGGAACATTCAACGGTATCGATCTTCTAGGTACCGGGACACAGGGACGTAGAAGGAAATTTCGAGGCAGATGAACTTGCTAAGATGGGTACATTGCTTTCAGATGTCTCCTTTTCCAATGTAGGGGTTCCACTGGCAACAGTGAAACTGATTATAAAACAAAGGTATCTCAACCTGGCGAACGAACGCTGGGTTGCAGAAGACTCCTGCAGGGTCACTAGACAAATCTGGCCGTCTTTGAATAAGAGACGTTCCAGGGAACTAGTAGGATTAAGCAGCATCTCCATTTACCAAACGGTTTCAATAATCACCGGTCACTGCCTTTTCGGCAGACATGCAACAAGACTTGGTGTTCCATGCAATGATTTTTGCCGAAGCTGCCGCTCAGAGGAGGAGGAAGAATCTATCCTTCACCCTCATGTGTCGATGCCCGGCCCTGTCTAGAAGTAGATTGTCCTCATTAGGGTACTCCTTCTTCATCAGCCTCACCGGGCTCTCTGAAATCAGAGTCGGAGACATCGCTCGGCTCATTCGGAGGTCTAATTGGCTTCCTCACTAAATACCAAGGGGTAAGTCGTGTCATTTTTGTGGTATCACAATGGGCCTTCCTACAGTGCCTACGTGAGCAACAGCTGCCACTGCAACTTACCTACCTAGGATTCACATATATTTCTGTTAGGCATAAAATATCATATTATAAATAAAAGGATTGAACATTGTCAATCTTGTCTTTTATTTAAAAGGAATATAGGATTGTATGAAGTGCGTACCTACCCAAGTGCCACGGCGTCATACCTTTTAATCCCCATATCCCAACAAGTTTTCAAAATTTATTTTACTCTTAAAACTATGTCACACAAACAAATTTTCTTAAGATTTGTTCCATTTTCCGAATAAAAAATAAAAGTGCTACCAATTTCATTTAAAATTAGTCGTCGTCGTCTCGAACTAGTACCGTAATAGCTATTAAGGGGTGAAGCGACGGCGACGACGATAGCGACGACAAACGTAATAGGCCCGATTATTGAATCTATCGGGCATGTGATTGGATTCCCTTTCCCCAAATTTTGGGGAAAGGGAATTTCGTTCCTCCAATATTTTGAAGAATGTATGGAAATTTTGAAAGAAATGACATTGTCAAAAACAAAGGAGCGGCTATACGATAAAATTTTCGAATTAAAAAATTTCGAACATATTTAAATTCCCGAGTATTTATTTCAATTTCCCGGGGAAATGAATTCCCGGGAATCCAATCACACACCTGTATAACACAAGTTTACAAATGGCATTGAACTTTTGGATCTGAGAAACTGAAAGTTGTTTTTTAATGTTTCTCAAAAAAAAAAAATTAAAATCGGTTGATAAACATTTTTTTTTTTTTTTTGAAAGCAGTCGATTGTAATTATAACCTTAGGGGCGGAGGGGATCCAAATTAATAGACGTCCCCTTACGGTAGTCGTCCCTATTGTCGCCATCGCTTCGCCGCTTAATCGCTATTACGGTACTACTTCGAGACGACGACGACTAATTCAAAAAAAAAAATTGGCAGCACTTTTTTACATTTGGAAAATATAACATCTTTTTGTAAAATTTGTGTATAAGACAGTGTTTTAAGAACAAAACCATTTTGAAATTATGATCCTTAAAGACTTATTAGCTTCTCGAATTGCAACTGACTCCTCAAGAGGGGTTAGAAGAATTCGCAAATGTCTCTAACTGTTGGTGGGGGTATACTTTTATTGCATACAATTTTGTTCTTTACTTTAAATTTCAAGTCCTTCCACGCCTAGAAATTTTTATGAGACTAACGCAGATAAAAAGAGTAAGGCTTTCATACTTTCTAAGTTAGACTATGCTCTACCAATATACAGTACTTGCGCCAAGACTCACCTGGAACACATAAAAAGTCAATATTATGCAGCAATCAGAAGGAGCCTACGTGTATTCCCTACATCTTCGAATCATGCTTTTTTAGTGAGGCGGGACTTGCGACAATTGAAGAAAGAGCCCTACAACTCACCCTCCGTCTCATTCCCAAGTTGTATCTACCCAGAAACAAAATGCTCCATACTATCACAAAAAAATGTTTAAGCTACAAAAAACTCCTCGGAAACCATCCGCCATTCAAAGATGCATTAACTTTGCGAAAGAAATGGGCATACAGAGCGCGCACAAACTACAACAACAAGCAAAAGAACCCTCATGGAATGTACCCCAAAGCTGTTTTGAATTATCGCTACATAAATATTCAAAAAAAATTACCACGAAAGAAACATATCAACAATTTTTTAACGAGCGATTACAAACATACCTCACGAATAAATGGCAACCAATCTACACTGATGCATCGAAAGCTGAACACTATACATCTTTTGCGGTGGTAAAAACCAATCGCAAAATCATAGCAATAGGATTATTGAATGACTTCTGTTCAACATTTACGGCGGAAGCAACAGCAATCCTCCAGGCTTTAGAAAATGTTAAACTGCGACAGTATATCAGCTATCTTGGCCATAAAAAATAGCTCAAATGACTCTAGCCTCATCACGAATATTCGAGATATCCTGATTAAATATTAAAAAAAATTCCAAATTATGTGGGTACCAGGTCATATGGGTATTCGAGGAAACGAACTTGCAGATACTGAGGCTAAGGCAGCAGCCAAACAACCGGTCCACCTGTTCGAATTTCATACCCAGAAAGACTTTCTAAATGCAGCATCCAAATTCTACCAAAAAGAATTACAAAAAAATTGGGACCGGCACGTTCACCATTACAAGGCTGTCAATCCACACAGAGAACCACCAGAAATATCCTTAATAAAAATCAAAAAATAATATCAAAAATTGTTCGCCTCAGAATCGGACACACAAAATACACTCATGAGCATATGTTAACAGGCGAAAATCCCAGACGGTGCCATTTCTGCAACTCCGAACAAGTTACAGTGAGTCATATACTCGACGATTGCCACAAAATTTCAAACACACGGCAGAAGATATTTGGAAATACACCTCCATCACAATATTTAAATCCTGTGAATAAAAAAAATGCCTATCTAATCTATTTATTCCTGAAAATGAGTAATATGGTCAACCTATCTATATATATAAAATAATGTTGCGAAATGTGTTTGTGTTGAACTTTCTCGGCACTGGCTGAACCGATTTGCATGCAGTTTTTTTTGTTTGAAAGGTGAAGTCTGCCTGAATGTTTTAAGCTATATGCGACATTGGTGCGTGTGCGACATTAGTGCGCGTGCGACATTGGTGCGTGTGTCGTGAGATATCAGCATTTTTGTGAGTTGTAAGAATTGATAGATAGAAAGATTGATAGATTGATTGATTGATATATTAAAAGATTGATAGATTGAAAGATTGACAGATTGGTAGGTTGATAGATTGAAAGATTGATAAATTAACAGATTGACAGAATGATAGATTGATGGATAAATATATTGAAAGATTGATAGATTGAGAAATTGATAGATTGACTGATTGACAGATTGATAGATTGAAAGATTGATAGATCGATAGATTGATAGATTGATAGATGGATAGATTGACATATTGATAGGTTGATAGATTGAAAAATTGATAAATTGACAGATTGATAGATTGATAGAATGACAGATTGATAGATTTATGGATAAATATATTGAAATATTGAAAGATTGACAGATTGATAGAATGTCTGATTGATAGAATGTCAGATTGATAGATTGATGGATAGATGTATTGAAATATTGATTGATTGACAGATTGATAGGTTGAAAGATTGATGATAGAAGGATAGATAGATGGATAGATGAATAGAGAGATGGATAGATAGATAACACCTATTCCCTAAATTAGATGGGGGAATAATTTTACCGAGATTGCACTGCAGCCGGTATCTAGGTTATTTAAAATGAAAGGGCAGCAAAGCAGGCTTTTCGGTGGTGCTGTACTGCTGCTGTCCTGTGATTTTAGACAGACATTGCCCGTTATTCCCCGCGCTACATATGCGGATGAAATCAACGCGTGTACAAAACAATCACATCTATGGCGAAATGTCAGTACATTATGTTTTAACACAAATATACGTGTTCAACTGCAAAACGATCCATTGGAACTATCATTCTCCGAGCAATTGCTCAACATTGGAAATGGAACAATACCATTGCATGGGGACACACAATGCATCAAATTGCCAGGAAATTTCTGCAACATGGTAAATGCGAAAAATGCTTTGATTGAAAGCATATTTCTAGATTTAAGAGCTAATTATCTTAACCATGCGTGGCTTCGTGAACGAGCTATTTTAGCTGCAAAAAATATCGATGTTGACGCTATTAGCTTTAAAATACAACACTCATTGCCCGGCAATGAGATATTGTTCAAATCAATCGACGCTGTTACCAATCCTGACGAAGCAGTAAACTATCCTGTTGAATTTTTGAATTCGCTGGATTTACCAGGAATGCCACCACATAACTTACGATTAACACTGGTTCACCTATCATTTTGCTTCGGAATTTAAATGCACCTAAGCTATGCAACGGTACACGATTAGTCATAACAAAAATAATGGGCAATGTTCTTCAAGCTACAATTTTGAACGGAAAATTTGAAGATCGTCTTCCGATGGCACGCTGTCAAAGTAGCCGTTTGTTTACTTTTTGTGCGGTGGATAGATGGATAGATGGATAACAGCTATTCCCCAAATTAGATAGGGGAATAATTTTACCGCTGCAGTCGGTATCTAGGTTATTTAAAATGAAAAAGCAGCAAAGAAGCTTGGGCAAAAAATACGAATTCACCAAGCTATTTAAAATTTTAATGTAACAAACTTTTAAATCATAAAAAAAATTTATTTTTATTTAAATCGGGAGTAAGCGCATTTCAGTGAATATTAAGTCTATTATATTCACAGTTAAGTACATAAAACAATGCCATGTTTCCGTGGGAGAGGAGGAATTATTGGTCGATAGTAGTTTAAGTAAAAATTTATAGCATAATGTTTAAATTTCACATAAAGAATGAATAAAAACCTAGAGTATTTAAAAACATACTACTTTACCACTTTTACTACTTTTGCCCAATATCAACCTGTAGCGGGAGAGGAAACGAGCGCGGGTCATACGAAGCTGGCGCGAAGGCTCGCGGAGCGAGCCTTGGTGCCAGCTAGTATATATATATGTATATATGATATTAATAACCAGAGAGCCGAAGGCTTAAAGCTAGTGCTCCTTTTTTTTCTGTAATATAATAATTGATTATTAT
This sequence comes from Chlorops oryzae, assembly GCA_020466095.1. Classification (NCBI taxonomy): domain Eukaryota; kingdom Metazoa; phylum Arthropoda; class Insecta; order Diptera; family Chloropidae; genus Chlorops; species Chlorops oryzae. The sequence continues at coordinate 41,134,053 of CM035808.1, forward strand.
ATTTCATAATATAAATAAATAAATAAAAACAAGAGAAAGTTAGTTTAATTTTACTTATTTTTTGCCAGTGAATCTAATTTTGACGAAATAATCTCCTATACTTTCTTAAAATTGCTAGGAATATTTCCTTTTTGAAAAATTTTTGCCAAATTTGGTTTTTTCTCAAGCTGGCTAATTGTTGAATGAAATTTCTTTTGATTTGCTACCTTTATTGTACTGCTCGCCAGCAAGTCGTTATCAAAATAACTAGAGACATAAAACAAGGAGCGACTCTCGCGGCGACTACGGTAATAGGTTCGATTGGTACGTTCTGTTAATAATGAATCGATTCACCTCTATATCGTTCTTTTTCGATATATACCAACCTGTGAAATGATTGCATTGATAGTCCAGCCATTGCAGCAATCGTTTCTGATTCATCATGTTCGATCTTAAGCGCATCGATTGCAGACATACCAACAGTATGGGCTAAACGACGTACGCAGGGCCAATGTTGAAGCTACAGACACAGCATTAAAAATTGTTGAATTATTTAAGTGAAAACTTTCTTAAGACTTAAAATATCATTTTACCTGTATCGCAATTGTTTTCTGAAGCGTATCAATTGCATTCTGGCATGGTGGCCTGTTTAGCTCACTTTCGGCGATTGGCGATGGCGATGGATCTCCTAGAAGTGCACGAACACACTCTTGCGCTGAATCGCATATGGCTGGCAAGTCGTAGCCGCCTTCCAAGGCAAGTACGACCTTTCCGTTTGCCAGTTGCAAGAGTTCGCGTGTCATAAATCCGAAAGCAGCTGGCGAGACGAGATAACCACCTAACGGTGCTGGATGGCCAGCAGCGGCATCAAATCCTGACGAAACCAGCACAATGTCTGGATTGAAGCACTTTGCGATTGGCATCACAACTGTGCGGAATGCAGCAATATATTCGGCATCACCTAGCGGAGGATTAAGTGCGCCAGACCATGAAATGTTAACATTTAAGCCCAATCCGGGACCAGTACCACACTAAACAAAAAAAAAAAAAGAAACAAATTTGAAATCAGTATAGATAATTTATCACCAATGAACTTATATACACCGTACCTCTGTGGGAGCACCAGTTCCTGGGAAAAAATTACCATCATCGTGCCTATGTATGGAGAGATATAAAATATCGGGGCTATCGTAGAACGCTTGTTGGGTGCCGTTGCCATGATGAACATCCTAAAGACACATAAAGAAATCAACATTCTATTCCATTAATACAATTATGATGTCTCACCCAGTCCACCACGAGAATACGTTTTATCTCTGGTATACGCTGGCGCAGTAGCTTCGCTGCAATAGCAATTGAATTAAAGAAGCAGAAGCCCATTGCTAAATTTGATTCGGCATGATGTCCAGGTGGTCGAACTACCGCAAAACCATTCTTGATATCGCCTTTTGCTGTCTTGAATGCCAAATCGATGACACAACCAGCTGCGGTACGTGCCGCCGCCGCTGTATTATGCTCATTCCATACAGTATCCAAATCAACACCGATGCCGCCGCAAGACAATCGCACAAAGCTGGCCGTCGTCGAAAGGCTTTCTAGTTTCTGCCTATTCATTTGGCATTGATTCGATCCAAAGAGCATTGCATGTGCTTCCGTATGCACTGTCTGCAACTCTTCCAATGTGGCTTTACGTGAACGTAAACGATCACAACGTTTCGCCAAATCGGTCTCATTCAGACGTGCCCAGACACTTTGTAAGCGCCCACTGTGTTCGGGATGGAGAGAATTATTACCGCAAATGCAGGAGTGCTTCAACATGAGATTATCGTACGCAAGACCAGTTGTGATCTTATGAGGCGATGTTGACGGAGGCAGCGATAATGGCTCATTCGATGCGGATGAATTTGGATTACTTGTGATAACTTTGGGCGCGTATGCATGAGAGGGTACGTTGCTTGTATATTCTATTAAATGACGCTTTTGTGGCAATGTTAGATTGACGGGTGGAATATGATCAGCTGATGATGACGTTGCAATTGGAGCTACATGCTGTTGGCCCGTGTCGGAAATTTGTGCCATTCCATGTGGTCCCAGATGCACTAATGGACTAGAAAGTGTTCGTGATAAGGGACGTATAAGACCACGAACAGCTGCCTCATCCGCCTGTAAATAGAAAAAAAAAAAACTGTTGTCATCTTGATCGATAATTTTATCCCAAGAAAGAGGAAATTTAAAATCGTCGCATGATCGGAGACCCAAAGAAGTTGTGAACTTCATATTAAACTGACCTGTAGGGAGTGCATGTAAAGTAATTCTCGTTGTTGCTGCAAGTATTCCTGATCACGTAATTTAGTTGACATTTTGGGAGAGCAGCTACCAATTGGTACAGAAGAGGATTCCGGTAAACATTGCGATGTACTCGTAGGAATCGTACTAGCCAGAACGGTTTTCGGAGGCTTCTTCTTATCAGTCAAATCGATGACCTCGGCAGCATCGTCTTCCTCTTGAAGTAGCGTTTCACGTAGAGCGCCGCTGCGCGTAAGCACAGTTTGCCTAATTTTCTGAGTTAAAAGCAAATGCTGTTCGTACGCTTGTCGTTCAGCCTTTTGGGGGAAGAAAGTAGAAGAAAGTCAAAGATTGGAGAAAGAGATATCAAATTTGGGGCACTATTATAAATAACACTTACGTCACTATTTTCGTAATGCGTTTGAGCAATATTAATTGTACCAGTGCCGGTAAGCATTGGATGTCCAAGTGGCAACGGCGCCGATTGGGTCCGCCCCAATGGCCTATGTCCTTGTTTGTTCAGATGAGCATGGGCCACTTGCACATCGGTAATGGGTTGGCCATATAGCGTCTGTGATACTGGATAGCCAACACCCGTTGATCCCAGTTGCAATAAGGATGCACCGGAAGAAGCAGCATGTGCGGCCGGTGGTGGTGGTATATCACAAATTAATGCTGTCTGTTGTACTGATGTTGTTGACGTAGCCGAAGCCGATCGTACGACTGGCGATGGAACTGTTGCAATGCCGCCAGTTGAGCTGCTATTGTTATTAGTCAACACGATCGATGATGACGATGTTGGTGGTGGATGTTGCTGTCTTCCGAAAGACAAAGCTAAATGATTATAATATGTTGTGTGTGGTGATGGAGGGGTGGGACCAGCACCAGAGGCCCCAACTAATGTCGGCATTGCAGCATGTTGACGTAGCGCTGCCAACATTGCCAAATTTGCCGTGCCAGCTGCAGTGGTGACGTGTGCATTTGGCAAATGGGGTCGTCCAAGCGATATGTTCGGCATTGAGGGTGAGCTGAACAGGGAAAGGTCATTGATACTGCTCCGTTGTCCTGGTTGATATTGACTGCCCTCTTCATTTTCTTCTTGGATGGGCGCACTTGTCGGAGAACCTCGACTGCCGACCAAACCAGCTGCTGACAATGTAGATGACGGCGGCGAATTCGGTCCAGAATCCGTTGTGCTATTGCAATCTGTTGTTACATGAAATTAAATTTATATATTAGAATTTATATTTAAAAACTAGCGATGAACATAGTTATTGTTCCGACTTTAATCAACCAATCGATCAATAAATCAATTTTGTGCCACAACAATTATCATACAATTATCGGAAATGCCATTGTTAATCGTTTCAAAAGGTAGAACATTTCTTCGGAATGCAGAGTTTTAAAGCATTAATTTGATTAAGGATCTGGAATATCCAAAATTTACCCTAAAATTGCCTACTAGAAGGTAAACTAGATACTTGATGCTATTTATTATTATTATTTTGAAGAACAATTTTTTTTTTTTTACATTTTCTTAAAAGTTTGTTCTCCGAGCTTTTCTAGTATAGCTTTGGGAAAACTACAGTTCTCTTGTTTATTTTTTTTTTTTTTGCCTGGAAGCAATTATTTGTTGTAAGGAAGCACTTTATATTAAGGAGTTTAATATATAAGTATATGTAATTACGTTAACACATATGTATATTAAGGTGGATCGTTTTGTTCGACAAAAAATTAATGATAATTTCCCTAGTAACACAAGATTCTGCGATTTTTTTCAGAAGGAATGCCCATGGAACCATAGGTCGAAACCGAATTTGTTTCCTGCGTTTTTCCAAAATAAGGTGCCATATTATGAATTGCGATGCGATACGCAATTCGATGCGATATCTTATTTCAAGTCGCAATCGGAACGGCTGTTTGCATTTATTTCCTTTTTCACTTTAATTGGTATGTTCTAAATGCATTTCGGAAACTTTCAGTTCATTTTTACGAATCAAAAACTATATAAAAACCGTTACAATTGCGACATAATAAGGCCCAAGGTCCATCTTAAATATGCCTAAAAGCATGCTACAAAGCATAATTTTAGTCATGAGAAATATATAAATTTTTGCCTGAAGAATCAAAAGAATCGGCCATTATAAAATAGTTATTAAAGAAAGTATAAAACTTTTTCCATGGCTTCAGTTTTGAGAGATGTAGAAGTGATTGTTTTTTTGCTTTTTGAGTTTTTTTCACCAACAATGACGACAAAAAAAAAAGTCGAATGTAGCATGGAAGACTTTTGTTTACAAAAGCGCAAAATTAAAAAGTATGCGCCTTAGAATAATGTTCTGCTAGTGGAATAGAGGGTTAAGAAATCGATCCACCTTAATGTATATGAAAAAAAAAAAAAATCGCTTTAACGCCCTCGACTTAATTGCGTATCAATTAACTTTGCTGCATCAAGCTCAATCTGTAGAGTACATTGACGATTGCACATCGCTTTACTGTGCATGGATACGTACTTGTTAGGCCTGAATTCTGCTTTTGCTGTCTCCGTTGAGCGGCCTGTAATATACGTTCATGTCGTCGAACCCCAGCTGGACCACTGATTCTTGCCTTGCGCTCGATTACACTTTGCTTTAGGCGAATCTTCAGCAAATTAGGTTCGGATGCTAAATGGGGGGAATGTGAACATAGTTTTAAGAGAGAGAATTTTCGTAATTGGCAAGAAAATCAGAAATCGAAACATTGAAACTGAAAACTAGAATTCATCTTCCTGTTTTTGACCGTGCGCAGACGTTGACCCAACTGTTGTAAGCATTGGATATGAATTTTTTAAATAATTGAAATTATGTTTGAATAACGGAAGTCACCCCAAAGTTTATTTTTATTACAAAAAAAAAAAGCAATGAACTGCACAAAAAAATTATATTTCATCAAAAACACTGTGCTCGAATTTGGTACTTCTTAGTATAGCTCTAGCTCTAGTTTTTGAGATATCGCGGTTTAAAAATTATGACTAACTTCACTAAAAAATATATATATATATTAAGTTCATGTTGCTATATATTTATGACAGAATAATGACTATAACGTTAATTGATTGTATTTAGTAGAATTCATGTGCAAAACTTCGTACTAATCGCATCTTTAATTGGTATTTTATAAGTAATCCTTTTCAATGTTATCACATTTATTAAAAAAAGTGAAGCATACTTTTAAGGGACGTAAAATTGTTGACTTTCGATTTTTCTTATATATTTTTTTTTTTTTTCACTTTAAAGAAACTGTTTTCAAAATGAACTTTAACAGCTGTGATGTTATTTGACAAGACGGCATAATGGGAAAGCAAATGACCAGCAACTGAGAGTTCTGGAGAGTTTAAGCCCCGCACATGGCATTAACAAAATTATGCTTGAATACTTAAGGAATCTACCTTTAAACGCAAAAATCTCCGTTAACTGAGTCAATCACAAAAACTCAGTATCACCATTGTATTCAGCGCATTTTAGTTTATATTTCTAGATATGAAAGCCGTCTGTCGATTTTTTTTTTAACTAGACAGTGTAATTAACATGTGTCGATTTTTTGAACTAGCACAGTGTAATTAACATGGCTGTTTGATTTTTTAGACATTCTGGTCTACTTATTTGAAAAGCCATAACGATTTAACTTCGTTTAAAATATAAAAAAATTTCCAAAATATTCATTAAAAAAATACACATTCCAATTAAGAACTTAGTCGAAACTAAGGAAATCTGCTAACCGAAGTTTGGCAAATCCAAATAAGCCATCAGCTTTCAAGATGTGTGCTATAATTCTCAGAGGCTTCAAAATTTAGTTGTACTTAAGATGTTTCAAGAATTGAAACTCTTTAGGCTTTCCAAAGACGCTGATGAGCAGAGCTGCCCACCACTACAGGCGCAATTAGATTGCATGTATCTGTAGTGATACAACAAACACATAAAATTAAAAATTGTAGAGAGTAAGAAAAAATCGAGCGACATAGGTCTAACCTCGCCGAAAGTCTATAGCATACTTAGCTCTCAACGCACTCAAACTGAGTCAAAACTATAAATTATACGAAAAAAGATTTAAAAAATTAAAACAGAGTGACACATGTCTTCCCTCTGCGAAGTTCATCATAGCACTGATTTGAAAGATTGACGTGACTTCGTTTTATTGGTCGCTTCGGTTTTTCGCTTCGCTTCTCGATTACAAGTGGAATTTTGCTTTAATTGCGAAGGCCTTTTATACTTTTTCATCTCTCGCTCACAGTTTCTATGCGTGTGAAAAAATTATCTTTTTTACGCTCATTTACACATGGAGCTAACACTTTGGGCAGCTCTGCTGATGAGTCACTGTGACGAAGTCACAAATTATGGCCTTAGAGTGGTCCAATTTTAAAAGGTGTCTTTGATTCTGCGCGCCACCCTCGGAAAACGTGATACTGGTCACAAAACAAGGAAATCAAAGTTTTTGTGCCGATCGGAAATTATTTAGAGATAAATTTGTTTTGCATATTTTGACCATGAAACCAACTTTACCTACGACAATCTTTAAATATTATCCTTTTCATACGAATTGGTGCACTCGGGTCGGGCCGACACCCCAGAGTACAACGGTAGTAGTCGATATGAGAAATTGCCTCAAGATTGCAAAATATTCGCCATTTTCGGCCGCGTTTAGCACTTTCGAATTTTAAATCGTATCTTTTCAATTATAATGGCTACAGGAATTATTCTCACATCAAGTTATTGTAGATAGACATATAATACGATTGCAGCCTAAATACACCAATCAAATGCGTTTCCATTTCCAGAAATGACAAAAAAAAAAACACCTATAGAAGATGCATTTGATTGAGTAAATTGAGTTAAATGATACTCATGCTTCAGTCTAGTATAGTTAACTAACTTCATAAGAGCGGCTAAAGCCTTTAAAACTGAAAAAATATAACTTCAAAATTAACAGTGAAATGTTGGAGAAAAACGTTGAATATTTCGCAAACTCGAGATAACCTAGCCAAGTGCTTGGTACTGTTGTACTCGGTGGAGTCAGCCCGACCCATCTGCACCGGTTTGCACAATGAGCATTTTTTGGACTACCACAGTGCAATTAAAATCGGTTTTCTATTTGTAAACTTATGATGAAAACAAAAAATTTTTAAAACGCAATTATTACTGTTTTTACGTTCGCTTCTGAAGTCTTTGCTATGTCTCTCTCGCTCTGTACACATGCAAAGAGTTAAGACGCAAACTTAAAAACAGTCAGATCTACGTTTCAGAACATGTATGTTTTGACCATAAGTTAACAAATAGAAAACGGTAACCGATTTTAATGATCAAATTTTCAAAATATTTGTCAGAAATTAAGGCTTTGGGCACTTCAGTCGAAAATTGATTTTTTTCGATACCATTGCCGTTTTTCGGCCTATTAACCATTAACTGAGGTTTAAAATAAAAGATAGTGATTATTACATGTTATTAAAATATAACAAAATTTGATCCAATATTCTTTGTACTGGGCCAATAACATTTGATTTTAATGGTCGATTTACTTGATCGAGCACTTTTTAGAAAGGTGAATGTAAAAATTATCATATTTAAAGATTATCGTAGTTAAAGTTGGTTTCATGGTCAAAATATGCAAAAAAAAAAAAAAAAAAAAAAATGGAAAAATGAACATTTTCGAACTTTGACCTCTTTGAGCAGTCTCTAAATAATTTCTAATCGGCATAAAAATTTTTATTTCCTTGTTTTATGACCACTATCCCATTTTCCACATTGGCGAGCAGATCCGACGCAAAGTAAATATTTCCATACAACGACGGACCACCCTAATGGCCATATCCGCCAATCGTGGATGCCTCATGAAGTTTAAGCTCGAATATTTTTCAAAATATTAATTGAAACAATAGATATCAAAACGAAAAAATTAAATTAAAACTTTAAAAAAATCATACAAATTTTCATCGAACGATTCGTTGTAAAATAAAATGGCAAAAATCGTCACAAAAATGTTGGTACAAACGGTTTGTACTCGTTCCCTTGCGTCACCCCTTCCATGCCTACAAACAAAAAATCTTTTAGCAAAATCGGCCGAAAATCGGCATGTCTGAAAGCAGACAAAGAAATTTTTGATATTAAAAGAATTCAATAATGATCAGGAACGCGGAGTAGGAACTGCGAATTTAATTGTTACTGGTTCCATATGTTTGTACGTGTTTACTATTTGCATGAATTCCGGCGCTATTGGAAATCAGGCATCCAAGTAAAGATTTTAATTTAGTTTACTTAAGAAGCGTCTACAATCATTACTAAATTATAAATACATTTAATTCATTGAAATCAGTGATCTACTGAGAAATATCGAATTGTGAGAGAAGAAAATTTCTTTTTTTGCAAAAACTTATTACAAAATTTTAAGCTTAGCAAAAAGGATGATCGCTGGTCTAAAAATTTTGCAAGATTGGGGAGAAAAGAAAATTGACCTATATTCAAGATTATTCTATCGGATCGCCGCAAAAGCTCGGGGTAAGTTAGAGCATTTATGATATTAAAGATAACAACAGAAATCGTTTCGAAAATTAAAAATTCGAGCCGTTCAACCGGTTGTTCTGGCCGCATTCTAACGGAATAATAATATTAATAATAATAAAAAAGAGTTAAAGCGCCCACAGCTGCGAAGATCATGCGAACGGTAATGATATTAATAGGCTTAGTTAATAGGTCGGCAGCACACGGAACGAAGCAACAAAAATAAAAACGTAAAATATAATTTAAAAAAAAAAATAAAATAAAATAATTGAAATAAAATCCAAAATTAATTCAAATGAACGGAAGTAGGAAAAAATCGAGTACACACCACACTTACCTGTTTTGCGCAGTGGAAAATCTGATTCATACTTTAATAACGACGGCGGCGGCTGTGGAATCTTATAAGGATGTGCACTTGTCACAGTACCTGCGGGCAACGACTCGCCCGAGGAACTTTTTACAACGCCCCTGCGTATAAGAATTCCATGAAAAAGATTCATGATAATGAAGAAAAGATATCTATTTTCTTACCTATTGCGATATGGTGATGTCGTCGACATTCCATTTGATGAAGCTGCTTGCTTACGGCTCATTATGAAACACTGCAAGGCATTAGAGAGATAATGTGAATGAGAATAATGGCGTCTTTTATATTTCAGCCGAAGAAGTCTTTCATCATATATCAAGTCGCAAGTGTTGGTAAGTAGGTCTCTAGGTGGTACTTACATTGAGAATGTGCTTGACTTCAGGACTCGCATTCGCGCTGCAATTTTCTTTGCGCTTGATCGCTTCACGTTCTCGTCGTTCTCTTTGTTGTTGCTCCTCTACGGCGGCCGCTGCAGCTGCAGCAGTGGCAAGTCTTTGTTCTCGCAATTCCTGGAAAGCGCCATGTGAATGCACCGCATACTATATAATTGTAATAAGTTCAAGAGTTTGCTTTTGGATTTTTTTTTTTTTTTTGCGTTTTCGTTTTCTTAATTTTGTATCTATGCAGCAATCGCTGTTGCTTGAAAGCTTTGATTGGCATGCCAATTAACGAAACTACAAAGCCAATTTCATAATTAAGAGCATATACAGCATAGTCATAACAGAAATGAAAGCATAGTCTTAGGCGATAAAAGGAACGATGGTCTTTAAAAATACAAATAACAATTGTTCGACCGAATTTAGGGGCCATGTTTAGGGGCTATCTCCAGTTCTATCAGAAATGGAACAGAAATGAAAAACTTCACATAAAAAACACTTCAGAAAATTTCCGATTCATTTCATTTTTTTTGTACGAATGCGAAAGCGAGTCTTAACTTCATACTAGTCTAGAAATCCACCAATTTTCAGTTTTGCTAAAATTACGACTGGGGTGTGGCGGCTCTGTGATCTTACTCTATTTATTTTAGTGATAATGAATTTTTTTCCATTAACATTTTATTGGGATTTTTTCCTGAAAAGTTTTACATTTTAGTGGGATAATTGACCAAAACTCAATCGAAACTATTCGCTGAACCAAAACTCAGACCGATTATTCGGTTGGACTCTGTAAATACAGTAAAAATTCACTACAATTTATCTATAGGAACCGGAAAATAAACTCCCTGCAGAGAGAATGGGCTGTCCAGAGAGCATAATAAATTAAAAAACTAATGAATTCGCTATAAAAAAAAACATCCTAATGCAGGAACTATTTTTAGACAGATTGAAAAGAGAATCAAAAGGAAAAAAAAAATACATTTCTAAATCTGCCTGTATGCTCAACTACGCAAGAACTTTAAATAGAACAATAAAAGAATTTACGCATTTTTCAGGGTCTTCGCTAATGTCCTTTTTTAATTCCTTTCGAAAAACGCTATACAGTGTTGAATTTTGTAGAGCTACTCATTAGGAAATACTGTGACATTGCAGTCACATCATTAATTGCGCTTATTAAGCGTTCATAAAATATTTTGGGATAATTAGCTTTATAACGAACTATAAAGATAAAATACAGGAAATCAACCCCCAGGAGGTAAAAATATTTTTACTTGAGGTTTTGCGGGTGAACACCGAACGTGTTTGATTATACTAGTTTACAATTAATTAGTTTTGAATGCACTTTTCCCATGGAATTTGACCAATATTTGAAGAAATCTTTATAGACGCGTTTATTTACATATATTATATGTACATATAAATTATTTTTTGAAAAAAAAATTTTTTTTTTAAAGGTTATTGTAGCTTTTTCGAGCAGAGCTCGACAATGCATCATCCCATTTGAACATGTTATCCCTCAAATTTAAGAAAATTAACCGCTATACGAATTTTTTTAACATAGTTTTATGATCGGTCAAGAAAATATAATTCTGTAGACCTTTAAAAAAATTAAATTTATTTTTGAAGAAAATTAATGAAATTGTTCCTTCCTTTCCTAAGATATTAGGGGGCTATTCACAAGGAAGGTGACATTCTGGTGACATCTGGTTTTCACATATTCATTCCGTGCGGATTTGACAAAACTTCTGCCATCTAAGCACACTGGGCAGGGAATATAAAGGGAACCAGAATATCGAACATTTTTAAACAGAGGTCGGTCATCATATTCTATTCTTTATTGATGCTTACAACCCTTCCTTTTTCCATGGTGAAAGGTCTATAGGGAAAAAAATCCTGATGTAACTTCCATCCTTATAATAGAGCTGATTAGTTTTTAAAATTTTAAGATAAAGCTTAAAGCTTAAACTTGTAATTTTCATTTCTTATTTATTAATTTTCTTTAATTTAAGGGATAACTTGTTCAAATCGGATGATAGTTTGCCGAGCTCCGCTTGAAAAAGCCGTAATATCGCGTAAAAAATATTTTTGTTTCAAATTCAAAAATTTCAAAAACGAACGCTCCCATTTTCTAATTTTTAAAATATTTTTTTCGTATTTAAAAACCGAAAGTCCACAAGAAAAGTAAATTGAGATATCCTGAGAAAAAATGTTGCAAACTAGTGTTATTATTGAAAAAATGGGAATAAATAAAATTGGTATCCTTTACACTCCGGATGAGCGATTTGAATTATTTTGTTGCAATTTGTGGTGTCAAAAAGGAAACATTCATACCTGGTATTTGTGCTCCAATTGCATTTTGTGCTGTAACTCCAGTTGTTTCGTCTGTTCCTGATATGTGTGTAACAACATTTGTTTCTGTAGCTCTTGTTTCTTCTTGAGCTGTAATTTAACCAAAGAAGAACTGTTAATAAATATGCAAATAAATAGGAAAATTTTTATTTTAAAATACTTAAAAGTTTTATTGTTCTCTTTATCACACAAGCGAATCATAAATAAAAACAGAAAGAATGAACAAAAACGAATTCAATCGGACACCACACGGAGAGTCAATAAAAGCAATAATTTCAAAAATAAACAATGAAAAGAAGAAGAAAAAAGAAAATCAAAACAACCAATTTTTTCCATCGCATATATATGTTATATCGCTAATAATTAAGTAAAAATAAACTAAAAATATAAAATTCGCAAGTTTTTATTACATTTTTTAGATACGTTTCCATGACCTTAAATCCGTTTTGAAAACGGAACGGCTCGAAATGGAACGGAACGGAACAGAACAGAACGAACGGAACGAGGCGTTTAAAAGAATGCGTACGGGAAGTGAGGGCAAGATCTTCGGCAGATAGCACGCAATAGTATTTTCCGTCAGTCAGCTAGTCAATGGCAGTCAGTACGCGGTGGTCCAATTGGACCAAAGCTTTAGCAACGCGATTTACGTTGAATCTATTTTTGGATTTGTTTTTGTTTTCTTGTTGTATTCTATGTTTTTGATTTCTTTTTTGTTGATTTTTTTTTTTTTTTGGGTTTTTACGTTTTTCCGTTCCATTAGTATTTGCTTAAAATCATTTTGTTGTTGTTGCTGTTGATTTTGCCGTTGTTTTTGTTTTTGTTGAAAAAGTGCTATTTAATTATATTTCTTCCGCTTTATGTATCTCGTTTGTTTTTTTTTTTCTTTCGATACGCTTCTAGTTATAGATTTCATATACCCACTTGAGTTTTTGGTTTTCTGTATTTTTTATTTATTTTTATTATTATTATTTTTTTTGTTGTTGTTGGTATTTTTGAATATTTGCTTTGTTCACGTTTTATTTTGTTCCCCAAATAACGCGCTTTCTTTTCTATTCTAATTCACATGAGCGACTGGCGAATATAAACATAAACTTTGAAGGAACAACGACGTCGCACAATTCAGTTCGTAGACGAAGAGCGAAAATCGCTTAGTCAAGAGTATATCAGTGCGACGAAAAGAATCCGAAAGAGCGAGTGAGCGAGCGAGCGAGCGAGCAAGCATTCTCGGAGCGCATGGAACTTGAAAAGCTATTTAAAATTTAAAATAATTAATTGTATTTTGCCGCCAATACTATGAGCTAATTTTAAATATGCTGGCAACTCTGTTTTTAGCTCTCACACACTTGTCTTTTCCGCGTGAATTTTGTACAGTGACATAAGAGCTGCTAAATTCTTATTAAAAATAAATAATCGAATATGAATGTTCAAGATTTCTTGTATTCTTAAATAGAGATGTACAGTGTACTCACTCCTTGCGGAAACCCCTCTTAAACGGACACTTTTTGGCAATGCTCTAGCGTATCTGCTTCGCAAATAGTTTCCTCTGAAGCGGGCCTCTCTGTTAAGCGGACACATCTAACAAAAACGCACCCAAACCGAGCCCAATGCGCGCCCAAACATAACCAAAATGGGCCCAAATTGAGCCAAATGCGCGCCCAAATCAAGCCCAAAAAAAAAAAAAAACAAATGGACCCAAATTGAGCCAAATGCGCGCCCAAATCAAGCCCAAAATTGAAAAAAAATTATGAAAAGTGCAATTTGACTTTAAACTTATAAACGTAAAAAATCCAGTCCTTTCGACTTGACAAAGACGGTATCGAGGGAGAGCACAAGACTAGCAGTCGAGAGGACCGAGGTTCAAATCCCACTACGAGGGAGATCTAAAGGGAGAAATTAACCAACAAACAAAGTGTAAATGTTAGACAACAAATTATTTTAAAAAACTTTTTGTAAGCATAATATTAAGTGATTTATTAAAAACTTAAATTTTCCTTATAAAAAACGTTTTGTAACTCTAAAATCCACACATTTAAAAATGCTTACAAATATCTCCAAAATAAATCTTTTATAAACATTAAATATAAACTATTTACAATTGCTTATAAAACGCTTGCTTTGCTAGCATTAATAAGCTTTTCAAAACTTGTTTGCTGATATAAAAAATCACGCTAGTAAATCAAATTCTTAAGAATTTTTGACAAACCGCAGTATTGCAGTCTTTTGCTCTTACGCTTGTTTAGTTTATGTGGAAATTTCAAGTGCAAGCATCGCGTGCGCATAAAATTTTAATGAATGCTTGTTAAACAAAAATTTAGGTAGGCTGTTTGACTATAATAGGTCCAATTTACTTTTTTCTTAAAATGTTTGTTTTATTAAATTTAATAAATGCTTGCTAAAGAAAAATTTGTTTGTTTTTTTTTTGGAGAAAAGAATTTGTGCAAGCTTGGAAAACGTTTAATAGCTCACTTACAAACCTTTTTTGTAAATAGGAAGTGTTCGCTTTTACAAGTTTTTTTCAACGTATATAAAGAACCTTTAGAAAGCATTACAAAACATTTAAAAAATATAGTTTTCAAAGGGAAAATATAAGCTTACCAAATGTCTTTTGCAAGCACTACAAAACTTTAAAATAAACGTTTTGTAAACAAAATGATAAGCTTATAAAAAGGGGTGCCGTTTCGTTGGTTTTTCGCTTATACTGATATGTTTTTAAAACGAACTTCAAAGGTTTTGGAAACTTATTGTAAGCCTCGGCTTGAGTTGACAACTTTAAAAAAGCTTATTTTTAGTGAAATTTTGTTGGGAACGATTTAAAAATTACAGGTATTTGGAATTTAGAGAAAAAAAATTTTTGAAATTAAATGTGTGTGCACTGGCCTTGTTAAAGACGCATTTTTTGTTTGTTTAATTTTTCTCGTTTTGGGTTTATTTTAAAAAATTCGAGGGCCGATAGACTTAGAAGCTAGTGCCTCTTATTTTTTTTTAATGATTGCATCTTAATTCATAAGGCGCAATGCTCAAATAATAATAATAAATTAGAAAGTGCTTTGGGCTCGTTTTTTGAAAATTTTTCTTATTTTGGGCCCTGCCCTAAGGCAGGCAAAACTCAGTGTGAACCCATATAAGTCAGGAGCTCAGATATGCTAAGATTAGGGAAAGAAAATATACAGTGGCAGTCATATAATTAGCAATTAAAAGCGGTTTTTTTCATTAAAAATCTGTACAAATACCAAAAAAAAAAAAATACTTCGCTGTTTTTTTTTCTAGAGTCAAGACTATAACACTTCTACCTTTTTTATTTTTAGAACCTGCATTGGAAAACTGCAGCTGAAAAACGAAATACTTTTTCTATCCGGCTTGAGAGTAATTTACTCATCGTTACGGAAATTTGAGTTACTTATTGCGTTACTGTTGAGTTAAGATACAAGCACAGATTAGAGAAATCTTAACGATCGACATTGTATCTTATTGGGACTTTATTAATTTGAAGAATTTCTTCAAGTTTTATGTGACGACTGGGGGTAAGGTAAGCAAGTTTTATATACTTATTTGTATTAAGACTTCTGGAATTATTCCATAACATCTTTAATGTATGGAAATTCATTTAGATTGAGTTATGCTATGAGCACACCCCACTTTTCTTTCTTTATTAAACGAATTTGAACTTATTCACAGGCGGGAGGGAGCTCTCATAAAATACTGATCAATGAAAATGGTACAAATTTAATAATAAAGGTATAACCTATTCGGTAATAATAAAATTTTTGATCATCGAAAAAAGGAAAGAATGAAAAAAGGAAATAGAAAGAATAAAACCGCCAAAGTACGTATTAAGATAATGGCAAATATCAAGATTTATGACGCTATAAGCTATAATTTTATTTTTATTTTTCATTTTTATTTTTATCTGTTGCTGCGATGAATTTTGAATTTTTTTTCTTTCGAATTGATAAAAATAATTTTTACAGTGAACATTCTTCCGTGCAACATTAGCCTCTTATACTCGTTCCCGATTCCGATTCAAATGCCGATGCCGACTCCGCTTCCAAATCTAAATCCGATCATTCTCTCTCCCACTCCCATTCGCTGTCCCTCCGACTGTTTATAAATGAAAATAGCACAGATTTAACATTCAACAATATTGAAAACAAAAACAAAACGCCGAACAGTGGCAGCAGCAAAACCAACAACAACAACAACAACAACGATTATAAGAATAATGCTGATAACAAAAATAAAACACATCACTCAGACGAGCAAGCGAGCATGAGAATAAAACAGAGCGCAATACACAAAGAATCGAACAGAATAATCGGCTGGCCAGCGGGTGATCGGGCACGGAGACCAGTCGATAAAAATAAAACGCAAGGGTCTGCTGCCGACGCTGCAAACTCAATATCAGAGAGTTAACGAGCCCTAAAGTATGCTTGACTGCAGCAACATTCCAGCCAATCCGCACATCGACGATTTGTCGGACGAATAGTCCTACAAACACATACAAAAGCAAAAAATAATCGCATGCGAGTAAAAAAAAAAAAAATGCGCATATGGTTGAAAATTTATTCGTTCATTTGTAAACACACGGATCCGTGTGTATGCGGCGTGTGTGTGTGAATAATCCTGCATCAATGTAAGAATTGACACAGGAAGAGAAAGCTCTCTCCGCGGCGAACGAAAATGCCATTTATAAAACAGCCGTCAATCCATCTAAAGCAGAAGCAACAACAACCACATTTAAATCGGCAACAATCTCAAAAGCAACGAGAATAGCGACTGCGACAGCCTCAGCTTCGGATTCGGATTCGAATTCACATCTGAGACTTTATTTTTAGCGCAATCACTGTTTTATTTAAAAATGCGCAAAATACATATTTTCGTATTAGTAGAGACAATAAATAGACTCATTAACTTTGTAGAGAATTTATATTTAGATATTCATTCGTGGCGAAAGAAAAATAATCTCTTTCGAGCATCTCCCATGCATGCACGGCCCTACACAACGATACAGTGGGATAATTTCGATTATTTTGTAGTAAAATGTGTAAGGATCCTAATTTGTTTCCATTCGAATATCCGAAATTAAATTATTCAGAGAGTTTCGTTGCATATTGGCCATGGGGCCAATTTTTTTTTCTTTTTCTTTTTTCTACCGTTTGTTGGGTAAGGTGGGCATGAAGGCCACGAAAATGGTAAACTTTAAGTCTAATTTCCAAGACCATTCAATTTTTTACACCCTACACCCTAATGTTCCAGGGTCTGCTACGAAAAAAACTCTGTTCCGGGACCTCATTTTTTTCAAAAATTTGGATCAAATTTGATGTGTGGATATATTTTAAGGCATTATGGGTAGTAGTCCTCAACTCGTTCTAAGAACTTCGAAAGTTTAAATTGTCGAATATATAATTATAGTCTTCATGCAAGTTTAACTCTATCAAATAAAATTATTAAGCCAAACATGCTTTACAGACGTACAACGAAATCTCGAGATCTCGAGAAGAAGTAAAATTCAGATTTCAGACAATTTTAGGACAAATTTGACATTTGAAATCCAGGCGATTTCAATTTTGTTCTGAAATCCCGAGATTTCGTTGTACGTCTGGAAATCATATAACACCTGAAATTTACACAGAGAAAAAAATCAACCAGAAAACTGGTTAAATCAAAAGGAAAAACATACAAGACGGATTCAACAAGGAATATTTTTAATTTAACATTTTTTCTGGTTGAAAAAAATAAAGATTTTCCTTTTCAGGTTGAATTGACATGATAATTTTCAAAAATGGATTTAAACTTAAATTGTTGAACTAACCATGGACATAATTGAAATTACAAGATATTTTTTAATATAAAAAAAAATTTTCTTAAATAAAGCCATAAAAGAAAGACGTTCAAAGCAAAGGCCACAGAGACCTCTGCTGAGCATAACCCCAAAAATAGCCATCGGATGGACTTCATCCGATTTGGTCACTGCGTTGTCGTGACTGCTTTAGCAATGCTTAAAAAGTTCCAAGATGAATGAATATCTTATATGTCTTATTTTATAAAACAAATGAGAAATATACCGAACGAAAAGAAATGTAATTAAACATATTTCCTTTTAAATCAACCAAAATTGTTGTTGACTCAACCATTTATCGTTTAAAATTTTCGTTCTGCTCGAAAATCAAAAGGACTGTGAATAACAATGCGCCCTTTTAAAAAAATCATGGTAAAGTTCGCTCAGTGTAAATGTGCCTTGAACGACAGTTGGCATGTATGCTCCCTTCTATAGACACTAAAATCCTCTGTTCTTGACCGGTCAATTATAAAGGGTTCCCAGTATAAAGTCAATGTAATTCGAAATTCGGGAAAATTTTTAAGCTTCCGATTAAATTTCCAAAAACTGGAAAAGTGGGCGTGTTTTATGAAGCAATTGAACGAAAGACGAAGTATGAGCCCCTTATGGGTTTAGAAGTCTTAAGAACACTTTAATGGGAATTGTCTTGAAGCCTGACTTAAACAATATTCAAACATATGTAGCTAACTCTTTATACATTTGTCTCGGGTATTGTATTGTCAGGGTCGCCTGACTATAACCATTAACTCGTTTTTATTAGTTGCTATTAGTTGCTGTTCACTACAACCAAAAAGCTCTTGAAGACCACGTCTATGACGTCTTCTCGATTCTTCATAAAGTGAGAGATATAGGACCAGTTCTCTGTCTGTCTCAATTAATCTTTGCGCTTACCTCTAATATTTGTTGATCAATATCAGGAGCGGTTGAATGTACAGAAGGCTTCAAATCAAGAGTTAGACTCGCAGGTGTTATATGGAGCTTATCCTCACTCCCCGGTTCTCGGACAATATCTAAAGAGGGAGAAAAAAAAGTATATAAAATATAATTTTTTATAAAGCAGATTGTTAGTTAAATTATATTTGCATTTTTTTGGCGATTCAGTTTTCTTAGCATTTTTTCTTTATGTACGAAAAAAATTATGGAAACCCATAAACAACGGAATTTTTATTATTTCGCGCTGCAAATGCACGATGAATGTTAAAAGTTCTGTTAATACTAATGATTCATTAAATATTAGGTATGTTCCCGTACTGCACGAAACTGCCCAATTATGCCCAATTTTCATACAGTTTTCAAAATATTGGACAGTTTTAGACAGTTTCATGCTGTACGGGAACAGACCTATTATTTGGCTCAATAATAACGGATTTCTGAAAGTTGTTTCAATTCACAAAAAAAATGTCTTTTCAGTCCAAATTGAGACAGCAAAGTTTATATTAGTGACTCGACAGATTTTCATTAGTATTGAGCATAGATGCTTCCGACGTTTTTTCTAAAGCGACAATTGTATCCAAAAATCATGTGTGGTATTAAGTGAACGTAACTTTGGTTTACATTGCTGAAGAGTATATTTTCCAGACTCTAAAGCGAAAATCAATTTTCAATAACTACTCATACAATTAGTATGTAAGTATATTTAATTTCATTGATTTATTTGGCAGATAGACTGAAAAATTATTGGAATTCTTGATTGACCTACAAGTGTTGAAACGGCGTAATTTCTTAAGCTTTAATTCATAAGCACTGGTTTGACAAAATCTCTGGTAGCCATATCAGAGATTTATTCAGACTTTCAAAGACCGGTCCAAGACTTCTATCTTAAATTACTTAAGACAGTTTTCCCTAGACTCATACATACATATGGGCAATTTCACGAGAAACGGCCCCCACCCGTGACAGTCATTCCGAGCAAAAATTGCGTAATTTTAGTGCCTAACTATTTTTAAAGGCTTTCAATATCTAAAATGTTTTGAAATCACGTCTTATTTCTTCATTAAAATGAGCTAAAACCTAAAAATAAATAAGTGCCACGGGTGGGACAGTATTCATGGAATTGACCATACATATGTATGTAAAAATTTTTCAATATAATCTTAGAAAAAGTTCCTTTAAGATATCGAACCAGCCGATTCTTGAACTTAGTAACGTAAGCTTGACACTCATTAACAAAAGATTATTAAAAGTTATTCCAGTTATTTTTATTAGTATATTGTGAACACAGCTGCAAAATCAGACTCAAAAAAATTCATTTCCAAAAAAATAAAAAAATTCCCACGTGTGTTTATTATGTATCTTCAATGTTTGAACTAACAATTAGTTAAGGCTAAAAAAATAAACCTATATTCTTTGGCTTTAAGTCCATGGCAACGCATGAGCTAGTCTGCCATTAGATACGACCATGATAATTCCACATGGGCTGTAAAAGAATAAGAAAATATGAAGATTAGGTCTGAAACAGTGATGGCAGGTGACGCCTTTTGAGCGGTGAGTAGCTGTTTGTTAGAGGCCGTTTCCACTATAGCCGCGTCTTGCATCGTTCAGCATTTTGGAAAGATGTGAAAAGATGCCATATGAATATACATGCAATTGATATTGTATGCTGAACCGCATCTTCTGCGCATCTTTAAAAGATGCGAAGAAAATGCGATTTTTTCCGATTATCTATCGATTTTAACAGCATATAGCTATTCAAACATATGTGAATAACCAGCATTTCAGAAATTTTCAGCAGGAATGGCGGTGGAAAAAAAGAAGAAATGTAAGAAACCAATTTCAAATTATAATAAAATTTATTAAATTTCTTTGTTTCAATGAAAACAAGTAGGGGTGTTATAGTCAGGCGAGCCTGACAATAGAACACCCGACACAGACATACGTGTTCAAATAATTTGTAATATCAAGAGGTGTTTAAGGCCATAAGGGGCCCCATATACCGACTTTTGTTAAATTTCTTTATGAAAACCGCCCCTTTGTCACGCCATCTTTCCTATTCTTTTTAATTTTAATCGGAGGCCTTAATATACGCTCAAATTCTAAGTTTCATTGAAATATTTCGAAAAAGTCCGATTTTGGGGCAGTTTTGAGAGTTTTGTGACAGACCCTAGTACTGGAGATACCCTTAATAATGGACCTTTCAAAAAAAATTTTGGAGACGATGTTTATGGCTACATAGGAAGCATAAGTGCCCACTTTCGTTCAAGTCCCATTTGAATTTCGGGTGTAGGAGACAATATTCGAAAAACGCCCTTGTGCCACGCCCACTTTTCCAATTTTTTTTTAAATCCTATTACTTGCCTTTAAATATGTTCAAATACCAAATTTAATCAAAATATCTTGAAGAACTTCGGTTTTAGAGCAGTTTTTGTGATTTTTGTAACAGACCCCAGTACTGGAGGTACCCCTAAAAATGGTCCGATCGGGTCAATTCTCGAGCTTAATCCTACTCATGTCCATAAGCACGCATACCAAATTTCGTCAAGATAGCTCAACTCCTTCGATAAGAAAACAGACAGGCGGACAGACAGACAGACAGACGGACATTTCTAAATCGAATCTCCTGGTGACGCTGATCATTTCTATATACATTTTGTATATTCTAGCTCGACTGGTTCTGGGTGTTACACACAACCCAACAAACGCAATATACCCTCGACAAATAGTGTGTTGGGTATAAAAATGAAGGCGAGCGAGTATGCTGGACATACGCATATCGATTGTAAACAAAAATCAGATTTAAAAGATGCTACATGCAAAATGCTAATGGAAACACCAATCTCAAAAATTCGCATCTTGAAGATGCAAAAGCAAGATGCGGCTATAGTGGGAACGGCTTCTTAGCAACCAACTTCTGGCCAATGATCTCGGATATTAAGACAACCCAGTGAAATATTTGCCTCTTAATGAACTAAGCTCGTTTTTGACAATCGGGATACAAAGGTCTTTATGTACGTTTTCGTTTTTTATAAACCATGGAGCACCGGTTATAGTCCGAAGAATTTTGGACTGTGAGCGTTGTATTATGTCTGTTGTAGAGTTACTCGCTTTTCCCCAGAGCTAGGAGCCATAAGTCCATATAGGCTTTAGAGTTGCGTTATAAAGGAACACTTTGTGTTCGAGCCGCAACCTTGACTTACTGTTAAGTAGCCAGTGTAGTTTTTGGGCACTCATCTTTATTTCAGTGGGTTTTGCGTCAATATGTCAATATGCTTGCGACACGTGGAGTCGGCGATCCAAGTGAATTCCAAGATACCTCACTTCATTGGCCTGTGGAACACGTGTGTTATTAAGCGTAATTGGGGTCATGTCTTGCGGCGCAACGTAAAGGTGATGTGATGATGATTATTAAGAACTCGAGGGGCGATGTGGGTCCCTATGTTCAAACACTTTACGAAATTTGTAATACGGCCCGTGATCTAGGTAGTAACTCTATTTATCTGTAGAATCGTATTATGGCTTTTACGGAAGCAAGCTGGTGCTCGGGAATAACTCCGGAGCTTTGCAAGGGTGGAAAAATTTTTGACTAGGCACATCTTTTCAAAACTTTTAAGAGCACTGGTAGCAGGCTAATTGGTCGATATGATAATGGTAGTGAGGGATCTTTTCCTGGTTTATGGGTCACGATGATGTTTGAAATTTTCCAGGGTCGAGGGCAAAATCCTATTTTTATACCCGACACACTCTATGTCGAGGGTATATTGCGTTTGTGTGGTTGTGTGTAACACCCAGAACTAGTCCAGATAGACCATACAAAATATATATAGAAATGATCAGTGTCACCAGGAGATTCGATTTAGACATGTCTGTCCGTCTGTCTGTATACAGTTATCTTATCGAAGAAATTGAGCTATCTTGACAAAATTTGGTATGCGTGCTCACGGGGACATGAGTAAGAACAAGTTCGAGAATGGACCCGATCGGACCATTTTTAGGGGTACCTCTAGTACTAGGGTCTGTAACGAAAATCACAAAAACTGCTCTAAATCCGATGTTTTTCAAGATATTTTGATGAAATTTGATATTTGATCATATTGAAAGGCCAGTAATATTATTTCCGAAAATTGGAAAAGTGGGCGTGGCAGAAGGGCGGTTTTCGAAAATTGTCTCCTACACCCGAAATTCAAATGGGACTTGAACGAAATTTGGCACTTATGCTTCCTATGTAGCCTTAAACATCCTTCCAAAAAATTTCTTTGATCGGTCCATTTTTAAGGGTACCTCCAGTACTAGGGTCTGTCACAAAAATCCCAAAACTGCCTTAAAATCGGACTTTTTCGAAATATTTTAATGAAACTTAGAATTTGAGCGTATATTTAAGCCTCCGATTAGAATTCAAAAAAATTGGAAAAGTGGGCGTGGAAAAAGGGCGGTTTTCATAAACAAATTCCACAAAAGTCGGTATATGGGGCCCGTAATGGCCTTAAACACCTCTTGATATTAACAATTATTTGAAGATGTGTGTCTGTGTCGGGTATTCTATTGTCAGGCTCGCCTGACTATAACACCCTTACTTGTTAATATTGCATTAATACAGGCCAAGCGACAGATCGGATGCGTGGTAACTTAAGGTCTCCACGTGCGATGGTTCGTAGCATGCGATCGAAAGTATGCAATAGATCGCAAATGGAGACCGTTCATAACTGATGGCATGCGAGATATAGCTTGCGATATCGCATGCCATCTATCGCTTGCGATGGGCTGTCACTTTTGAGTTTTTTTTATGTTTTTCTCTTTTCTTCAAGAACGGATTTACCCAGAATGTCTGGTTTTTTACTTTTTTGCTCTTGATTTAACAAATCTTGCATCCATTTCAATGTTTTGGCGCTTTTATGTAGCATATTTTCTCGCAGAATGCCATCTTAAAATGCTCATCGCTTACCGAAATTTGCCCACTTAAACAAATCTCTCTACCTGCTGCCATCGCATACCATAAATTGTGACAGATGGTAATGCGATGAACCATCGCACGATAAATAATCGCTAAAAAAAAAGAAGTATTAATTATAAGGAGGATTAACCTTGTGGCTGTAGTGGGGAGTTGTTTTACCATCAGTGGGTTGATAAGATCATAGCCTGTTGCCTTTTTTGTGTTTAGCTCCCCAATGTTAGTTGGAACCAAGGATAATAGATTATAAAGTTACGACAATCAGAGTTAAAAATTTGATTCTTCTGCGCATGTACACCGAGAGAAATAAGAACTGTTAAATCAACCACTTAGAACAGTTAAAGTAAGAGTGGTCAAATTAACTGTATTCCCCGTTAAATGCACTGAAAAAGGAAGTCAAATCAACAGTTGAAAAGTAGTCACTTTTTATGTTCAAATTCGCTTTCGTTCACTTAGACGTATAACTTCGCATTCTGATCAACGGTCTCCGGAGTTTTCAACAGCTCAGTTGTTTAAGCTGTGAGTTGACCGTCGTGAGATTCGGGGTTCAATCCCTGCTGGCGGCGGGAATTTTTCTGGATTTTTTTTTTTAATTACAGTTTTTTTTTTTTTTTTTTTTTTTTTTTTTTTTTCGTTTTTAGTTTAGCGCTTGATTCGGTCGGACGCGTTTTTTACTTTGCTCCGCAACCTTAGTAAAAAAAAAGAAAAAACAAAGCCAAAAAAACAAACAAAACATAACACAAAACAATCACAAAATTAAACATTATTAAATAAAAAAAATAAAAAAATAAATCCACTGAATTAAATCAAAATTAAATTTATAATAATAAAAATAAGAAAAAACCCGAATAAAAAATTAGAGACAGTGACTCTTATAGTGCGCGAAAAGTGCATGTAAAAAAAAAAAAAGAGAAAGAAGAAGAAAAAAATTGAAAATAAAATAAGTGTCCAACGTTCGCCGCCGTGCGGCCGACGTCGCTCGCACAGTGTTACCGAATCGATCCAACAACAAAATGCTCTGCTGAACCTTCACTCGGTGACGTCAGGCAAGCTTTCCCGCACACCACAGCAAACAAATGCAGCAAATGCACTACCCTTTCTGCCTACAAGCTCCAATACTCCCTGCTCGATCGCAGTAAGTACGCCAACTAATACTTTTGCTAGTCCTAAGTACACAGTTACAACGTCAACGGTTTCTGCTCTTATTGCGAGCCTCACCTCTTCAAAAACAACAGCATCACTGCAAAACGAAGAAACAACCGACATACTGACAAACACTAAGTCAGAAGAAGAATACAGCAGACAAAAAGAAGCCGAAATTGCTGCTCAAACCGCTGCTCAGAGCTCAGCCGTGCGCTCTACTCAAGTGAATGCTAGCGCCGCTGCCGCTATAGCAAAAAACGTTGGCGTCCACGAAAAGCAAAAGGGGTCGGCAGTGCAGACAGGCATGGATCGCTACGTCAACATCAAGCGGAAATTGAGTCCCCAAAAAATGCAAGGACAGAAGGCTCTAAAAGTATTGAAACCCAATGCAACAACGAGCACTGCTACTAGCCCAAGCCAAAATAGATTTGCGCTGCTTGCTAGCAAAGATGATAATGAATCATCTACACAAAACCCCATCAAAAAAATTAAGCCTCCCCCAATCTACTTGCGTGAGGAATGTTCCAACGCTCTAGTAGCAGCTATCGCTCGTTCCATTGGCAGCAGCAACTTTCACGTTGTTTCCATTAAAAGGGGTAACGTGAAAGAAACTAAAATACAAATTTATACGGAAATCCACTATCGTACCCTGGTGAACCACTTTGATGCACTCAAAAAAAGCTACTATACCTACCAGCTTAAAGCAAGCAAAGGTTTAGTGGTAGTAATAAAAGGCATCGAGCCCTCACTTGACCCAGCAGAGATCAAAGGCGCTCTGCAAGCTGCAGGTTTTCCAACGAAAACCGTTTTTAATATTAAAAACAAACAAAATATTCCGCAACCCCTATATCGCATTGAGCTTGATCCTTCAGCCAACTCCCAAAAACAAAAAAAGAACGAGGTCCACCCAATATACAATCTCCAATTTTTGCTACACCGCAAAATTTCGGTCGAAGAGCCTCATAAGCGGAAAGGACCGGTTCAATGCTCTAATTGCCAAGAATTCGGACACACGCAAAACTATTGCACATTGCACCCCGTGTGCGCTACATGTGGAGATCGGCATTCTTCGAACTCTTGTCAAGTTGATCAAGACAACCCTGATGTAAGAAAATGCAGCAACTGTGGTGGTAACCACAAAGCGAGTTATCGTGGATGCCCAATCTACATGGCAATAAAAAAAAAAGACCAACCCAAGCGGAAAACTCATCAAGAAGTTCCGAACTTCCTGCCGAGCCAGCAAGGGCCAGCATCAGCTGCTCTTCCTCCCAAAGCATTTTCATATGCTGACGCAGTAAAGTCTAACACTGCGACCCAAGCTCAAGCATCTCTTGCGACAGCAGCACATCCTGGTCGTACTCCTATGACTATTTCGTACGCTGACGCTGTCAGGTCGAACACTGCAGTACACCCTCAAGATGACATATCAAATTTGGAATCAATGATCTCAAATTTGACTAACTGCATGATGCAGTTCACTTCAACTGTGCAATCAATGCTGCAAGAGATGATGCGGACTCAAAGCCAACTCATGCAAATTCTTATTGCAAAGAAATGAGTGTCCTAAAAATTTGTCATTGGAATGCTAACGGCATTCGACAACACAAGCTTGAAATTCAAACATTTCTTGAATTACATTCAATTGACGTAATGCTCGTCAGTGAAACCCACCTCACAAGCAAAAATAATTTTAATATTAAAAATTATACGTTTTATGGCACTCATCACCTAGATGGAAAGGCACACGGCGGCACCGGCGTTTTGATCAAAACTCGAATAAAACACAATTTAATGGATGAATTTTCCCAAAATTACTTACAAGCAACGTCTATCTCATTGCATTATGGTAACAGCATTATCGCTTTAAGTGCAGTTTACTGCCCACCGAGATTTTCTGTTACTGGTACACAATTTTTAGAGTACTTCCAAAAGCTTGGCAACAAATTTATAGCAGCTGGGGACTATAATGCTAAGCACCCACACTGGGGCTCTAGATTAATTAACCCCAAAGGGCGACAACTATATTCAATTATAATAAATAGTCGTGAAAATTTTGACTGTATTTCAACAGGTCAACCCACTTACTGGCCTTCCGATTTGCAAAAAAAACCCGACCTCATTGATTTTGCAGTCAGCAAAAACTTTGATCGTAGCGAATTACATGCTGAACCCAGCTTCGATTTGTCATCCGACCATTCCCCTGTTATAATTACAATGATGGGCTTGCCCACATTCACCGAAAAACCCGGCAGAATTGTAACAAATAAAACCCACTGGCTTAAATACAAAAAATATATAAGCTCGCATTTGAACGAGAACTCTATACTCCGAAGCGAATGTGATATTGATGATGCCGTAACAGAGGTAAACAATATCATGATATCGGCAGCAGTTCATGCAACCCCAAAAATAATCAGCAAGCCAAAAGAACCTCGAAGATATACTTCAAGCGAGATCGAAACTCTTGTACGAGAAAAAAGACGCTTACGAAGGGAATGGCAGCGACAACGTTCACCCACCGCGAAAGTTAACTTAGTGCAAGCGACTAAGCGCCTGAGAGAAGCTCTTGATAATGATCTGAAAACTAATCTAGAAAATTACACTCGAAATTTGAGCCCGACAGCGGAATCAAACTATTCTCTTTGGAAAGCAAATAAAAAGATGAAGACACCCAAAACAAACGTAGCACCACTGCGTACTAACACTGGAAGCTGGGCTAGAAAGGACGAAGAAAAAGCGCATGTATTTGCTAAATATCTCGAAAACGTTTTTAAGCCCAACCCACGCACTAACGCTTTTCAATTTCCCAAAATAAACCCTCGATCAATCGAAAATATAGGCGAATTTCAGCACAAGGAGATCAAGTTTATCATTGGCGAGCTAAACACAAAAAAGGCCGCAGGCTTTGATCTTATAACCCCACAGATGGTGCAACAACTCCCCACTGTAGCAACAAGATTAATCCTCTTCATATTCAACGCAATATTGAGGCTAGGATATTATCCTAGACCCTGGAAAATTTCGAACATAATTATGATCCCTAAGCCAGGAAAAGACCTATCACTCCCATCATCATATCGGCCAATTAGCTTGTTGCCAGTACTCTCAAAAGTCTTTGAAAAATGTCTCTTAGCGAAAATTTTACCACCCTTACAAATCTCTGGAGCTATTCCCCAGCACCAGTTTGGTTTTCGTAAAAGCCATGGCACCATTGAACAGGTAAACAGAGTTACCACCGAAATCAGAAACGCATTTGAAAAAAAGAAATACTGTTCCGCCATATTTCTGGATATCTCGCAAGCCTTTGATAAAGTATGGCACTCTGGCTTAATGTTTAAAATTAAACATAGCCTTCCCGAAAACACTCACAAAGTCCTACAATCCTACCTCTCTGAAAGGAAGTTCAAAATCAAATATGGAACACACACGACATATGAATATGACATTTCAGCAGGTGTACCCCAAGGTAGTGTCCTAGGGCCCCTGCTATACCTGATTTACACGGCTGATCTGCCTGTATCCCCAGAACTCTTCACATCTACATTTGCAGACGATACAGCAATTTTGTATGCACACAGCGATCCTGTGGTCGCCTCTCGAGTTCTTAATAATCATCTTCATACTGTTGAAGACTGGCTTGCGAACTGGAGAATAAAAGTAAATGACAGCAAATGCACCCACATAACTTTCACGCTGCGTCGCGAGACATGCCCTCCAATTATGCTTAATAACACACGAGTTCCACAGGCCAATGAAGTGAGATATCTAGGCATTCACTTAGATCGCCGACTCACATGGCGCAAGCACATTGAGGCAAAACGCACCCAAATGAAGCTGAGCGCCCAAAAACTGCACTGGCTACTCAACAGTAAGTCAAGATTGCGGCTCGAACACAAAGTGCTTCTTTATAACGCAACACTTAAGCCTATATGGACTTATGGCTCCCAGCTCTGGGGAAAAGCCAGCAACTCTTTATTAGACATTATACAACGCTCACAGTCCAGAATTCTTCGGACTATAACTGGTGCTCCATGGTTTATAAAAAACGAAAACATACATAAAGACCTTTGTATCCCGATGGTCAAAAACGAGCTTATCTCATTAAGCCGCAAATATTGCACTCGGTTGTCCCAACATCCGAACCCACTAGCTAGAAATTTGTTGCTAACAAACAGCTCCTCAAGGCTAAAAAGGCGTGATTTGCCATCACTGTCTCACAACTAAGCCCCCTCTAAATTTTTGAAAAAAAAATTTTTTTTTTTTTTTTGTTGTAACTTTTGTAACAAAAAAATCCTCCTGGAAACCCATCTATGGATTCATCATACGGAAAGGCAGCCCAGTTCACGCGTTGGCGTGGACTGAAAAGCATATAATATTAATAAATAATTTTTAGTTTTAAGATTCATTCACTTGTTGTTAGTTCATAGGATATGAAGATGCAATAACAAAAAACCGTTTAAAAAAAAAAAAAACAGTTTTTTTTTTTTGTTATGAGTGTAGTTGTTTTTTAAGTCAAAAATTTTCTCCTAAATTTTTAAGATTTTAATTTATTTAATTTTTTTTAATGGTTCATTTTCAAGCAAAAAATTTTGCAACCATAAGCTCAAGTGAGCGTTTTGACAAACAAATTAAATTCGTTCGTTTAGCGTAATGGTTAAGATGTTCGCCCAGCGAAGTGGTGGTCTGCGGTTCAAGGCTCGGCCGAGGCGAGAAAATTTAAAGAGATGAAAGAGAAAAAGATTTAAAAAGAAACAAATAAATAAATAAAAAATATAATAATTTAATAAAAAAAAAAAAAAAAAATATTAATAAAAGAAGGTAAAAAAAAAGTCAAAGCAAAAAATAACTTTTTTTTTCCCCAGTCGCTGGTGACAGTTGATTTAACCGCGAGACAGTTATATCAACCATCAGGTAGTTATATCCCTATTGACTGTATTTGTACTGTTGAATCGACCGCTACTACACATAAGCTAAGAATTAACGGTGAACTCGGTTATTTTAACCTGCTTTTTCAGTTAATATAACTACCTTTTTCTCTCGGTGTATGATTGGTTGAAATTATTGAAAATTTTTCACAGATAAAAATGTTCAAGACAAAAAATTTAAATTAAACTGCCTTATTCATAGAAATGCTAAAATGGATTTTAGCTAAAAAGCATTTTAATTTCATA
This sequence comes from Chlorops oryzae, assembly GCA_020466095.1. NCBI lineage: Eukaryota > Metazoa > Arthropoda > Insecta > Diptera > Chloropidae > Chlorops > Chlorops oryzae. Next base: position 41,163,969 of record CM035808.1, read on the forward strand.
TATTTTTGACAGTAAAGTCACCGTAAAAAAGGTTTAAAGAACGTTTTATTTCTATGAATAAGGTCAAAAGAATTTAAGTGTTTGCAGCGTTGCCACTGACGTTCGAAAAACATACTACCAATTTGAGACTAACAAAACCTGGTTTTTACATACTTGCATCGTCCTTAAAATAAGACATTCTTGTAAAATGATTAATTAAAAAAAAAAAGTTAATAACTTGAACTAATTTTTACAAAAGTATTTTAAAAATTTTATGGAACTTTGTGGCAGCAGCAATAAAAACGTCACAAGTGCTCGGATAAAAGTAAAATCTGCGCATGTCGAAATCTTATATTCTATCATTGTTGGTTGGAACGTCATTGTGCTGAAGCACCCGTATGTTTTCGTTTAAACGTGGGCTAGTTTGAGGCAATCGGAAAGAGGTGGTTCGTGGGTTAGCCTTGAAAACGTTTTCGAGATACATCGCATATAACTGAACTTTGTCTTCATCCTTTCTAGCCAAACTTCCAGTGTTAGTACGCGTGGGTGGAATGTTTGTTTTGAGTGTCTTCACTTTTTTATTTGTTTTCCATAGACCAAGGGCCGTTTTCTCATCTTTTTATCTGTAAGTTAAATTATCTTGAAGATAATTTCATACAAATTTGATTACTAAGTCAAAGAAAATAAAATTAAATAAAAACTGGCAGATAGAGCTTAAAAGTAGGATGAGAAAACGGCCTTTACTATTTTCCACTAACTAGTGTCTGCTGTTCGGCTCAATTTTTGTGTAAAAGTGCTTCTATCGGGAGCTTAGTTGCTTGTTCTAAGTTGTACTTCGCGGTGGGTGATCGTTTTCCCCTTCGCACGTGCCTTATTTCTCGTACAAGAGTTTTGAACTCCCTTGAAGTATATCTTCGAGGTTTTATTAGGTTTCTGGTTAACTTTGGGGTGGCGTGACCTGCTACCGATATCATGATATTGGTTAGCTCTGTTACAGTATCTTCAATATCACTTTCGCAACGAAGGATAAATTTTTCGTTCATATCCCTGTAAAGCACGATACTTGTTTGCACTATCACACTCACGAAATATCGTGCTACACTCACACATGCTAATGATTTTATTCAACAGAGTGCAACAGCTGGTACACGTTCACAAAATAAACAAGTATAAATCTATATTCGCCCATTTGCGTGTGACTGAAAGAATCCGTGTATAAAACTAGTGAGTAACCTAGATTAATACGCGTATCCGGCTTGCAGGGATGCGAGCTAAAGAATTTTTATACCCAGCATAAGCAGGGTATATTAGTTTTGTGAAAATCTTGTAACAGCTAGAACGAAGCTCCACAAATACATACACATATATATTCTTGATCAGGATCGAAAACTGAATCGATTTAGACATGTCGGTCGGTCCATTCGTCTGTCTGTCTGCGGTCGGATCTCCTTCCAAACGGCTGGACCAATCACGTCCAAATTCGGCACAAAGATATATCGGGCCCCGAGTATGATCCTAAAATGGGGAATATCCACTCACTTCCACGCCCACAAATGAATTTATCGTTTATTGAGTAATATGCTTATAAATCGCGAACCAGACAAAACATTTCGTTGATATATGGTGCACGGGAAAAATCCCAAAAGAGATGTATCCTGGGAAAAAATGGGCGACGTCCTCTTGCAGCCACACCCACAAATGTGTCCACAAATAATGGTTTATCGTAAATTGCGTATGGAAAGGCGTAGGAGCTTCAAATTTCAAATATAGCTTAACCACGATGTATCAGAGGTGTGTGGGAAACAATTCCGTGGCCCGCCCATTCCCAAGCCCACAAATGGAAATTTATCGTTGTTGAGGAAAAAATTAATGTATGGGCGGACCCATTGCCACAGCCAAAAATTTACATTTTTCATAACTTCCGAAATAAGAGACGTAGAAGCTTCAAATTCAAAGCATTTACCAAGGCGAATGAAGGATGTAGGAAAAAAAATTATTTGGTCCGACCAGTGCCATGCCCACAAATTGAGATTTTTGGGAGCTACCGTACAGAAAGCCGTAGTGCGTCAATATTGTCGGCACTCTGGGTATATCGAAGCCGGGATTGACCGATTTTAGCTTTCTTACTTGTTTAATTTTAAGCCAGTCGGTTTAATTTTTTTATGATTCTCCCGGATTTCTCGGTGAATTTTGTGATTATAACAGGGGAGTTATAGAACGACCGCTGGGTTCAGCATGTACTTCGCTACGATCAAAGTTTTTGCTGATCGCAAAATCAATGAGGGTGGGGGTTTTTTTTGGAATTCGGGCGGTCAGTAGGTGGGTTAACCTGTTGAAATACAGTCAAAATTTTAACGACTATTTATAATAAGTGACTCCAATTGTCGGCCATTGGGGTTAGTCAATCTAGAACCCCAGTGTGGGTGCTAAGCATTGTAGTCCCCAGCTGCTATAAATTTGTTGCCAAACTTTTTGAAGACCTCTAAAAATTGAGTATCAGTAACTGAGAATCTCGGAGGGCAGTATACTGCACTTAAAGCAATAATGCTCTTTCGATGATGCAGTGAAATGGAGGTTGCTCACTGGCATCTGCATATAGGACTATAGGTCTAACCGTCGCCATCGAAAATAAGAAATTCACCATTAGGCAGGTATAGGAAATTCAACTCTTTTGAGAAATTCACCAGAAAGCTACCAACAACAATACGGGTAGACACAAAGTGGCACTATGATGCCACTTGCAAGAAAATTATCAAAGAAACACGTCGTCGGCTCGGTTTTTTATATTGCTTGAAAAGTTCATAATTGAAACTTTACTAAATGTATTACGATATGTTTTTGCGTAATGTGCACGAATGTTTTCATTTTGTAATAAATTGACATACATTTTTGACTACGGCTACGAATTTGATTGTACATAGAATTTAGTATTTTTGCTGAAACAGTGTGATCAAAAAGTTATGTGGACATTCGAACTAAAAAAACAATTTATATATCTCCTTGATATTGAGTTTCCTTGATTAGTTTTATGTTTTTCAAGCTTTTCGTATCATTTTATGAGTTTGGTAGATATTTTATATCTAATGTACTCGAAAATCTCCCAAAATTAAAATTAAAAGTGGCAAGGCGTTTCACCAGAGCAGAGCTATATATTTCGCTGCCATAGCATGCTTCTCTTTTCCTCATGCTAAATGCCTATGTTGAAGCAGCGTAGCTCTAACACATTGCAGGGATTAGGAAGAAGAAGAGTTAGACCTATAGTTCTATATGGGCATCGGAGCCCATTTTACTTTATTTATCTCATCTTTCATGAATTCTGTATCAATTTTTATACCCAGCGTAAGCGGGGTATATTAGTTTTGTGCGAATCTTGTAACAGGGAGAATTAAGCTCCGGAGATATAGACAAATATATATAGAAATGATCAGGATCAAAAACTGAATCGATTTAGACATGTCCGTCTGTCCGTCCGTCCGTCTGTCCGTCCCTGGTCGGATCTCCTCCGAAACGGCTGAACCAATGGAGTCGAAATTTGGTACACATGTATATCGGGGTCCGAGTATGATCCTAAGTACAAATGGGAGACATCCGCCCACTGCCACGCCCACAAATGAATTTATTGTGTTTTCAGTAAAATGCTTGTAACTTGCGAACCACTCAACACATTCTATTGATACTTGGTGTACTGGTAAACTACAAAAACGGACATATCCTGGAAAAAAATGGACTCCGCCCTCCTCGAGCCACGCCCACAAATAAGGGCTTATCGTAACTTGTGAAGTAAAAGGCGTAGAAGCTTCAAATTCGCAACATAGGTTGACCAAGGCGAATGAAAGGTGAAGGAAAACATTTTATGTGGCCCGCCCACTGCCACGCCCACAAATAGAGAAGCAAAACATAGTGCGCTCATAATGTCGGGACGCTGGGTATTTCAAAGTCGGGCTTGACCGAATTTAGCTTTCTTACTTGTTATTTTTGAAGTTGAAGTCAACTGCATCAAGTATGTTAGTAAGATTGGAGATCATTGATTCCAAATTTTATCAGAGTCCTTGAAGATGTGCCATTTCAGCGCACGAAATAGTCGTAGAAAAGCGATCACGGTGTGCTGCTATAGCTAAAGATGATTGAGGTTGGGTGGAAATGTTCGGCAAAACAAATTTTATGCAGGAAACAAAAATATTTTATACAGGGAACAAAGAGGGTAGAGTGATTATTAAACGTAGGGAAAACCACTTAATCACATGTTGATTGTATACAAATAAGAGTTTAATGAAAAAATATTAAAAAAAAAACACTTTATTCAAATATTTATATTAAATTACATTATAACAATGTAAATGTTTTGCGTCTAATTTGGCAACGTTCAATGGACTTATTCGCTATCTCGTTCAAAACTACAGTGAACTCTCGAAAACTCGAACACCCACAAACTCGAACCCCCGCAAACTCGAACAAAGTTTGAAGGCTCTAAAACTCGAACAAAATTTTCTTCTTGTTTTATGTATTAAAACACAAATCAAAATACGTTTGTTGACATGTGATCATCCCTGTGTACACACGCTCATGTATTTGCCTGTCTTTCTCTTATTTTGTTTTGGTTGGGCAAGATCCACCGTTAGTTTCGCAAAATTTTTGTGAATCTTTCCACGTTGTTTACGTAGAGCAGTGCGAAACCATTCATGATATGAAATAGCCCAGCAGGACAAGTCACGGTGAAACAATCTATGATTTCAGCATGACATTAGAGCCGCAACTCTTCCTGACTTTACACCAACTTTCTAACGAAAATTACACATAAGCGGCCGTCATAAAAGAACATGTCACGAGTTGGTCATTGAAATTGGAGTAGATATGTATTTTAACTTGAAATGAAAGTAAACAACATCCTGTCTCGATAACAATGCCATTGGCATTGCGATGAATAACAGCTTCTCCCGATGACAATATCATTACAATTGAGAAATAATCATTTTTCTTCTTGATCTCCACGGTGAAAAAATTAATGAATTTGTTCTTTATGCTAAAAAGTCCGGCTGGGTATTGTAGGAGTGTTGGCATTGCGTTGGCAGCGATTTAAAGCCGTTATGACGCGTGTTTGAAAAACCGAGAAATGCTCATCACTGATTGACAGCTTTCATTGTCACACAAGTTTTTGCACGGTAAATTGCATTGATTTTATAATGGGACGAAAGTTAAATGTCTTAGCTCTTGAGAAAAAGGCTGAAATTATTAATGAGGCCAAAAAAGGAGCAAGTGTTACCGCATTGGCAAAGAAATATGGAGTAAATATCAATATGCGAGTAAAGACTGAATTTAAGATAAAAAAAACGCATAAATAAATAAAAAATATATGGCGTTCATTTACCAAGGCGAATGAAGGGATGTAGGGAAAAAAAATTATTTGGTCCGACCAGTGCCATGCCCACAAATTGAGATTTTTGGGAGCTACCGTACAGAAAGCCCTAGTGCGTCAATATTGTCGGCACTCTGGGTATATCGAAGCCGGGATTGACCGATTTTAGCTTTCTTACTTGTTTAATTTTAAGCCAGTCGGTTTAATTTTTTTATGATTCTCCCGGATTTCTCGGTGAATTTTGTGATTATAACAGGGGAGTTATAGAACGACCGCTGGGTTCAGCATGTACTTCGCTACGATCAAAGTTTTTGCTGATCGCAAAATCAATGAGGGTGGGGGTTTTTTTTGGAATTCGGGCGGTCAGTAGGTGGGTTAACCTGTTGAAATACAGTCAAAATTTTAACGACTATTTATAATAAGTGACTCCAATTGTCGGCCATTGGGGTTAGTCAATCTAGAACCCCAGTGTGGGTGCTAAGCATTGTAGTCCCCAGCTGCTATAAATTTGTTGCCAAACTTTTTGAAGACCTCTAAAAATTGAGTATCAGTAACTGAGAATCTCGGAGGGCAGTATACTGCACTTAAAGCAATAATGCTCTTTCGATGATGCAGTGAAATGGAGGTTGCTCACTGGCATCTGCATATAGGACTATAGGTCTAACCGTCGCCATCGAAAATAAGAAATTCACCATTAGGCAGGTATAGGAAATTCAACTCTTTTGAGAAATTCACCAGAAAGCTACCAACAACAATACGGGTAGACACAAAGTGGCACTATGATGCCACTTGCAAGAAAATTATCAAAGAAACACGTCGTCGGCTCGGTTTTTTATATTGCTTGAAAAGTTCATAATTGAAACTTTACTAAATGTATTACGATATGTTTTTGCGTAATGTGCACGAATGTTTTCATTTTGTAATAAATTGACATACATTTTTGACTACGGCTACGAATTTGATTGTACATAGAATTTAGTATTTTTGCTGAAACAGTGTGATCAAAAAGTTATGTGGACATTCGAACTAAAAAAACAATTTATATATCTCCTTGATATTGAGTTTCCTTGATTAGTTTTATGTTTTTCAAGCTTTTCGTATCATTTTATGAGTTTGGTAGATATTTTATATCTAATGTACTCGAAAATCTCCCAAAATTAAAATTAAAAGTGGCAATGCGTTTCACCAGAGCAGAGCTATATATTTCGCTGCCATAGCATGCTTCTCTTTTCCTCATGCTAAATGCCTATGTTGAAGCAGCGTAGCTCTAACACATTGCAGGGATTAGGAAGAAGAAGAGTTAGACCTATAGTTCTATATGGGCATCGGAGCCCATTTTACTTTATTTATCTCATCTTTCATGAATTCTGTATCAATTTTTATACCCAGCGTAAGCGGGGTATATTAGTTTTGTGCGAATCTTGTAACAGGGAGAATTAAGCTCCGTCTATCTGTCTGTCCGTCCGTGGTCGGATCTCCTCCGAAACGGCTGAACCAATGAAGTCGAAATTTGGTACACATGTGTATCGGGGTCGGAGTATGATCCTAAGTAAAAATGGGAGACATCCGCCCACTTCCACGCCCACAAATTAATTTATTGTGTTTTCAGTAAAATGCTTGTAACTTGCGAACCACTCAACACATTCTATTGATACTTGGTGTACTGGTAAACTACAAAAACGGACATATCCTGGAAAAAAATGGACTCCGCCCTCCTCGAGCCACGCCCACAAATAAGGGCTTATCGTAACTTGTGAAGTAAAAGGCGTAGAAGCTTCAAATTCGCAACATAGGTTGACCAAGGCGAATGAAAGGTGAAGGAAAACATTTTATGTGGCCCGCCCACTGCCACGCCCACAAATAGAGAAGCAAAACATAGTGCGCTCATAATGTCGGGACGCTGGGTATTTCAAAGTCGGGCTTGACCGAATTTAGCTTTCTTACTTGTTATTTTTGAAGTTGAAGTCAACTGCATCAAGTATGTTAGTAAGATTGGAGATCATTGATTCCAAATTTTATCAGAGTCCTTGAAGATGTGCCATTTCAGCGCACGAAATAGTCGTAGAAAAGCGATCACGGTGTGCTGCTATAGCTAAAGATGATTGAGGTTGGGTGGAAATGTTCGGCAAAACAAATTTTATGCAGGAAACAAAAATATTTTATACAGGGAACAAAGAGGGTAGAGTGATTATTAAACGTAGGGAAAACCACTTAATCACATGTTGATTGTATACAAATAAGAGTTTAATGAAAAAATATTAAAAAAAAAACACTTTATTCAAATATTTATATTAAATTACATTATAACAATGTAAATGTTTTGCGTCTAATTTGGCAACGTTCAATGGACTTATTCGCTATCTCGTTCAAAACTACAGTGAACTCTCGAAAACTCGAACACCCACAAACTCGAACCCCCGCAAACTCGAACAAAGTTTGAAGGCTCTAAAACTCGAACAAAATTTTCTTCTTGTTTTATGTATTAAAACACAAATCAAAATACGTTTGTTGACATGTGATCATCCCTGTGTACACACGCTCATGTATTTGCCTGTCTTTCTCTTATTTTGTTTTGGTTGGGCAAGATCCACCGTTAGTTTCGCAAAATTTTTGTGAATCTTTCCACGTTGTTTACGTAGAGCAGTGCGAAACCATTCATGATATGAAATAGCCCAGCAGGACAAGTCACGGTGAAACAATCTATGATTTCAGCATGACATTAGAGCCGCAACTCTTCCTGACTTTACACCAACTTTCTAACGAAAATTACACATAAGCGGCCGTCATAAAAGAACATGTCACGAGTTGGTCATTGAAATTGGAGTAGATATGTATTTTAACTTGAAATGAAAGTAAACAACATCCTGTCTCGATAACAATGCCATTGGCATTGCGATGAATAACAGCTTCTCCCGATGACAATATCATTACAATTGAGAAATAATCATTTTTCTTCTTGATCTCCACGGTGAAAAAATTAATGAATTTGTTCTTTATGCTAAAAAGTCCGGCTGGGTATTGTAGGAGTGTTGGCATTGCGTTGGCAGCGATTTAAAGCCGTTATGACGCGTGTTTGAAAAACCGAGAAATGCTCATCACTGATTGACAGCTTTCATTGTCACACAAGTTTTTGCACGGTAAATTGCATTGATTTTATAATGGGACGAAAGTTAAATGTCTTAGCTCTTGAGAAAAAGGCTGAAATTATTAATGAGGCCAAAAAAGGAGCAAGTGTTACCGCATTGGCAAAGAAATATGGAGTAAATATCAATATGCGAGTAAAGACTGAATTTAAGATAAAAAAAACGCATAAATAAATAAAAAATATATGGCGTTCCAAAACTCGAACAATTCGTTAACTTGAACAGTGCCGGTTTTATTCAGTTCGAGTTTTCGAGAGTTCACTGTATATTCATTGCATCACAATTGTAGTAAATTAGTTAAGAAATACAAGGTGTCCGGGCAACATTCTGCATAATTTTAACGTGCGATACGTAATGTCAAGGGCTATGCTTTTTGTTCTTGCACCACTTGCCTAAAAGGTACCGTTACTGAGTTATAGCACTTCAAAGTAGGATGCATTTTTGAATGCATTTTTAAATATTCTACAAAATAGCTGTACATTTTCAAATTATATCTTTGATTTTTGTCGAATTGGATTGGTAGGAATGGTCCTATAAAATGGCCAGCAAGATCTCCAGACTTGACACCTTTGGACTTTTACGTTTGGGGACGAGCCATAGAACTGGTCTATAATGAAGAAATTGGAAGCCTTCAACATTTGAAACACAAAATTTCCACTGCTTTTCCGACAATCGGTGAAGAGCTAAGCATGGAAATAACCACCACCACAACAAGGCAGCGTTATTTTATATTTATTGAAAAACAATGGTCTCATTTTGAACATTTCATTCATTAAAGAAATGATTTGCAGAATTATAAAGGAATTGTTTTGACATAATTTTTTAAGAAAATTTTTCGAACGTTAGTATATTAAATCTAGCACTCGCGAATGAGGTCTCTTGGTATCGTACTGAAGCGTGTTGTGATTTGCACCCTGGAGGGCTCGAGTTCGATTCCTGTCGCGGGCGAAAAAATGTTGAGGAAAAATTGGGACGTAGAAAAGATATCTGAGGTGCAATTTGATCCACTTAGAGGGGAGAAAGGAAGTTGGCAGTTATAAATTTAGTTTCCTATCCCATCGTCAAAAACGTAATGCATACACATGTGCATACAAAAAATTATTTTTTATTTTTCCATAATTGTTTGGATGAAAGTTACTTACTCCTCTAAGTTTTGAAATATTATTTAAATATTATAACAGGTTGGCTGATAAGTCCCCGGTCTAACAAAGAAAAACACATTTTTTTGTCAAAATTCGTTTTTATTATTCAACATAGTTCCCTTCAAGAGCGATACAACGATTATAACGACCTTTTTTGATACCATTTTGGTAGTACTCCTTCGGTTTTGACTCAAAATAAGCCTCAGTTTCGGCGATCACCTCTTCATTGCAGCCAAATTTTTTCCCTGCGAGCATCCTTTTGAGGTCTGAGAACAAGAAAAAGTCGCTGGGGGCCAGATCTGGAGAATACGGTGGGTGGGGAAGCAATTCGAAGTCTAATTCATGAATTTTTGCCATCGTTCTCAATGACTTGTGGCACGGTGCGTTGTCTTGGTGGAACAACACTTTTTTCTTCTTCATATGGGGCCGTTTTGCCGCGATTTCGACCTTCAAACGCTCCAATAACGACATATAATAGTCACTGTTGATGGTTTTTCCCTTCTCAAGATAATCGATAAAAAATATTCCATGCCCATCCCAAAAAACAGAGGCCATTACTTTGCCAGCGGACTTTTGAGTCTTTCCACGCTTCGGAGACGGTTCACCGATCGCTGTCCACTCAGCCGACTGTCGATTGGACTCAGGAGTGTAGTGATAGAGCCATGTTTCATCCATTGTCACATATCGACGCAAAAACTCGGGTGTATTGCGAGTTAACAGCTGCAAACACCGCTCAGAATCATCAACACGTTGTTGTTTTTGGTCAAATGTGAGCTCGCGCGGCACCCATTTTGCACAGAGCTTTTTCATATCCAAATATTGATGAATGATATGACCAAAACGTTCCTTTGATATCTTTAAGGCCTCTGCTATCTCGATCAACTTCATTTTACGGTCATTCAAAATCATTTTGTGAATTTTTTTGATGTTTTCGTCGGTAACCACCTCTTTCGGGCGTCCACTGCGTTCACCGTCCTCCGTGCTCATTTCACCACGCTTGAATTTTGCATACCAATCAATTATTGTTGATTTTCCTGGGGCAGAGTCCGGAAACTCATTATCAAGCCAAGTTTTTGCTTCCACTGTATTTTTTCCCTTCAGAAAACAGTATTTTATCAAAACACGAAATTCCTTTTTTTCCATTTTTTTCACAATAACAAAAGTTGCTTCACAAAAGACGCTCTATCTCACAAATTAATTGACTTACAGACGTCAAATTTTGACACGAATCATTTGAAGGTTGCCACTATATAAAAATAATATGCATTTAATACTAGCGACGCCATCTATGTGTCAGACCGGGGACTTATCAGCCAACCTGTTATTATTACACTGAGAGAATTAAGTGCCCGAAATATAATTGGAACCAATTACATATGTGATTGGAGCCTTGCCCCGATTGCATTATTAATTGGAGCCTATTACAATATAATTAGAAAATGAAAAATACTAATTGTGCTCAATTACTTATATACATAATTGCTTTTAAATTTATCATACGGGTATATATGTAAATGCCTTCTGAACACATGTGCAATTACATCTGATTACTTTTACAATTTAAAGCATTGGTGCAATTATATATGTGATCGTATTTATTTTACAGCTTGTTCTTATATTTCTCAAATGGTTTATATTTTCGACCATATATAACGTGATTGAATTTTCAAAATCCTTAGGCACTCGAAGGGGCAGGAGGACCGCGAATATGATGTGGCTCAATCGTGGAGTATGCCCCTTTCTATATAGTTATATATTTATTAAATTTCAGGGGATCACAAATTTAATTAGTCTCAATTATGTATATGTAATTGCATTTGTTTGTATGTATATAATTCGATACAATTACATGTATCATTGCAGGCGATTAGATATTTAATTGGACGGAATTATATATGTAATTGAAATTATTTTTTTATCATTTGATACAATTACATTGGAAAAAATATAATTATGAAAATATAATTACATCATACCCAATTACATATGTAATGCCTGCAAAATATAATTGGGTATGTAATTTTTTTTCTCAGCGTGTATCTACCTATGACTTAGGTCCTAAATATTTTAAAAAAAAAAAAATAATAACGCTCGCCGCAGCGGGTATTGAACCCGCCTACATCGGATTGTTACTGCGTGTTTAGGCTTGGAAAATATTTACACTTATTCCACTTGAATTCCAAATAAATTCCATCTCTTGGATCCAAGCCTTTTGTTTGCGGGCGCAAATCGCTTTCAATTGATTAGTAAGGGTAAATGTTTGCTGGGTTACTTACTCGCTCCCACACTCTTTTATGCACTCACTCTATCATGCACTCACTCATTCACTCACTAATTCACTCACTCATTCACTGACTCATTCACTCACTCATCCACTCACTTACTCACTCACTCTCAAGATCAAGAAAAAAAGGACAAACTCATTTTTGCAAAATATGAAATTCTGTTTGTAAGAGGATTCTCAAAATAAAGTCATACCTTTTTCAAAAAAAGTAGCTTAGGGCCAATTTTACCAAGCACATTTTAAAAAAAATTTTTAAATTAAAATAAAAATTTTTTTATTTTAAATTTCATTTTCAATATGAATTTTTTTTTAATATCGCAAAATGTGGCAGCACGCTACATTGTCAGAGTAGTCAGTCAAATTCACAGCTGCTTGAAATATTATTTTTGAGAATTGAGCCGCGTGCGCCCGATTTTTCATCAGTTTCATATCGCTGTAGTCCGAATCCATAAATTTAAAGCTTTTCTTCTTTCGTATTGCACAGATTTTTTCCATAAAATTTTAGAATGAATGTAATCAGCTGCTTTTCTACCGCCTAGAACAGGGCTGTTGCGGTATTTAAAAAAAAAAAAAAAACCTTAAACGACCTATTGAGGCAGTTTACGTTTTTTTCAAAAATATTTTAAAAATTTCTTTGGTGAAAATGAAAATCAGATTTTATTTTAAAAATTTTTTTTAATATACTTGGTAATATTGGCCCTTAATGTCTAGAAAATAAATCCCCAATAGGGGGGAATTCGTTGGTAAAACCAAAATACAGTACACTCGGGATAACGTCAACTAATTAAAGCTGCGAGGGATGACGTTTACCAGATTGTTGACGTTTATGATTGTCCTCATTTTAGATCAAAAAATAGTCGGGACTATAGTTTTACACGATTTTTTAGTATAAACTAAAACAAACCAATAATCTGATTCAAACAAATGTTTATGTATTTGTAAAAATTGAAAAAATATTTTATATAAGTTTTTTAGAGCTCATTTTATACGCGCAACGTCAAAAATTTCGAAACACAACTGAACAAAGAGAGCAAAAACTACATTGTTCACACAAAAAGAGGTTCCCGAAAATCTGAGAATTCGTATTCTATACGTAATTCTAGCTAAAATTTTCTATTACGCAGAGTTTACCTTTTAGAGCTTTTAGGTTTTGTTGACGTTTTAGAATAGTCAACGTAAATAAAAAAGTGTTGACGTTTTGGGGTGTTGACCGAATTGGGGGTTGACGTTATCCCGAGTGAACTGTATGTTGAAATTGAAGCAACAAAACAATGGTGTATGGATTCAATGTAGAGAAAAAGGAGTCATAGAGGAGTGCGATGTAGAGAGGTTCGCCTATACAAATGCGAATATTTTATTATAGTAGGTACTTATTATCATTATTTCTTTTTATTTTTAGAAAAGATAGTATAATTCAAGCTAACAATTACTGACGTTATTATGCATTTTGGTTCGGATTGAGGAAATTCCGAAAAATCCACTTCAAAGCAATGCTATTATCAAAATAAACAAATCAAAAATATTTAAAGTCATCCCTCCCAACTTAATCTTGGCTATAACGGACGCAAAACAATATTCTCGTCTGCTATTTTTAAATGTTAAAATATAAACTTTTGAAAATGAATTGAGTAAGAAATTGAAATGAAAAAGAACGAAAGAAAAAAAATTAATTAACGACCGCACACTACGCCGAGCACTCGGTACAGGCCGTGACCTGCTGTTCTATTTTTAGACACAATTTATAAATCGTGCATAGCTATTCAGTTGATATATTTAGAAACGACAACAACGACAACAACGTAATTAAAAACTGAACCAAAAGAATTTCGTTTTGTTGTTAGTATCTCTCAGCCTTCTCGTTGTTTTTCTCTCTGATGTAAAAACGACGGCAGCAGCGAGAGCGCCAAGAACACCAATAAAAACAAAAATCACAACGAAGCGGCAAACTTGCAAGTGCAAAAGTTCATCACACACCCAAACACAACAAACATGCATTCGGTTTGCAATTCATGTTTCGGTGTCTGTATGTGTGTGTATGTGTCTGCATTTGTATGCGTGAGCAAGTGGATGTATAGAGGCAAAAAAGCACTTTTAGGTTTAGATATAATGACATACCAAATGGCTGACTGATAGACAGACACATTACGAACGCGAAAGTTTGGAAGAACCGCAAGCGTTTTGACGCTAAACGCTGGCAAGAATGACTAAGCCACGAAAATAGACAGCAACAACAACCTGCTGGTGTGGGCCATTACCGAGAATTGAATTGACAGATTTTGAATGACAATGGAGAGTAATTAAAAGTGAGCGAGCTAGAGTGTGACAATGATGTGGCTTGAAATCGAAAAATGCCGAATCACTCATCAATATTTTAGATTCTTTGGAATACATGTTTTTTATTTAAATGCCGGTCAATTGTGACTGATCTAAATAAACATCCTCCCTTGAAATGATCTATTCAATTGACCCAGTAAAAAAAAAAAATGGATTAACTCTCTAATTCATACGCCCGCCTTTAGGTGGGTTTCACTAAAATGATCACAATCGCCAATTCGATACCAAAAAATCTATAACAAAGAGAGAGAGAGAAGAGTCCACTCTTAATTTTGGTTCACATTGCATTGGCTCTCTTATTCGCGTTAAGACGTTATTTTCTTGCAAACAAAAAATTCTGGTGCATCTACAGTAAAAATTCATGCATTAGAGGTTTAATATCTAAATCGAACAATGAAGGAGTAATGATTTGTTCATCAATCCGAAATTGAAATAAAACGAAACTCAATTTGATCATAAAACTTATAAACTAAAAATCCCTGGCTTTCGATTTGGCACACACGGTGTCGATGGCTGCGCACCGGAGTCTGTTGACCGGACTAGATAACGAGAAATCCGAGGTTCAAATCCCACTGCAGGCGAAATCAAAAGCGAGAAACAAACATACCTATAACAGATAATCAAAATTAATTTGCAATTAAATATGTACCGCCAAATGTGAGGGCTTGTTGCAGACGTATTTTTGCGAATTTGTTCACGTTGCGGTCGCGTTTCGCTGAGATTCGGGGAAAGATCAAATCGATTATTTTTACTTGGGAAAGAAGACAATACTTCCTTTATGCTCACAATGTAACACAACAAGTAATCCATTACTCGCAAAGGAGCGATCAAAGATTTA
The DNA here is from genome assembly GCA_020466095.1 of Chlorops oryzae. NCBI lineage: Eukaryota > Metazoa > Arthropoda > Insecta > Diptera > Chloropidae > Chlorops > Chlorops oryzae. The sequence goes on from CM035808.1 coordinate 41,179,042, forward strand.
TCTTTGGATTATCTTTTTTCTTTACTGGGAAATATACAGGGTGTTTCGTTTGTGATGGTCAACCGGTCGGGAGTTGATAGAGGGGCTCAGAACTAACAAAAAATCGTATGGCAGAGGGGGTCCAAAATGCACCCCTGAGGAGTTATAAGGGAAAGAAAGAAATTTGCAGTTGTTTCAGAAAAAAAATTGTCACACCTCAACGTTTGTATCCAAGATAAAAATTTTAATGCAGTTCGACAGAGAATTGTCAGACCTTTCTAGGCGTATAAAATAATTTTACACTTTATAAAATCTGATTTTCATTTTCACCAAATAAATTTTTAAAATATTTTTTTTTTTAATTTTAAACTACCTCAGCAGGTCGTTTAAGTTTTTTTTAAAGATATGGTAACAGCCCTGTTTTGGGCGGTAGAAAAACAGCTGATTACATTCATTCTAAAATTTTACGGAAAAAATCTGCGCAAAACGAAAGAAGCAAAGCTTTAAATTTATGGATTCGGATTACAGCGATGTGAGACTGATGAAAAATCGCGCGCACGCTTCTCAATGCTCAAAAATAATATTTCAATCATTTGTGAATTTGACTGACTACCCGACAGTTTTTAATTTAATTTAAAAATTTTTTTAAATATGTTTGGTAATATTGGCCTTTAGAAGTAATCAAACCCACAGGGTTGCATTTAAAATAGAAACAAGAAGTCATTTTATAGGATTTTCAGACATAGTGCTAAATCACGTGATTTAGCTAAATCATTCAAAGCTAAATCACAACTGTTCACACGAAGTCGAAGTAATATAAGTTGACAGCTATCAGCTGAAAAATAGAAGAAGGTGAACACTATTTGCTTGATTTTTAAAATATGAGCGCCAATATGGACTTTGGAAAGTGGTCAATTGTTTTTTTTACAATTTTATGCAATTAAATAATATTTTGGAGCTGATGTTCAGTGCTAACAGCGATTTGGAAAACATTGAGATAGAGATGTGATAGATGTTTTGTTCAAAACTATCGATATTTCGATGAAAACGCGGGGTTACATATCGAGTTTGTGTAATTTAGTGCGTGATTTAGCTTAAATCACGCCAAATAGCGTGATTTAGTTTGACATTTTTTGTATGGGTAAATTACGTGATTTAGCTCTAAATCACGAATGAATGCTAAATCACGCGATTTAGCCTATGTGTGGAAAGCCTATTACTTTACGATATTAATGAGAATGGTCATTCTTCGACTGAAGTAAGTCGAAAACAGCTGTTCGCGAAAGACTCAAATTCACAATGCAATTATTACCAAGAAAATTATACTTATACCTTTTATTATACAGCGGTTTCCCCACTTTAACGAGTATTCGTTTTAACGAAATCTCGATTTAACGAGCAATCAATTAATGGACATAGTACCTTGCATAACCAGCATAATTGACAAGAGCAGTACCCGGCTTAGCGAGCAACCAATTTTTTTTAGACCATTCTTCTGTAATGTTCCCTTCATCATCGCAGTCCATTCAATCTGGTTGATCATCAGGATGATCCTAAGAACTTACATCGTACTCTGCATTCTAGTTTGCCATCGCTTAACTCGCCGAGGGGTGTTGGTGTACGCAAAGTTTTAAGCAAGGAAGGTAGCCACAGATTGAAATAATTTAATGCAGAGGTTTGCTAGAGTTCCAGAGAACTACGAACAGTATGCGAGCGGTCACTCCGAATGAACCACGATATCCGAAAAAATATATTTAAAAATTCAAAGTTCAAATGAAATTGAGGTGCCCAATGTCGATGCCGAAAATCAGAATCTATTCTACTCGCGGCGAACTCTTATCGCTATCGACCTTTAAAATTTCCTGTTTGTGCCGTGCCGACCGAGAAAGTTGGAAGCTCTCGGTGGTCTGAACCTCCGTACCATGAAAATGAACCGTTAATTTTACTCATTATCCCTTCATGCGTGATCACCTCAACGTATCCATTTAGTTCACATTAATAAAGTTTAGGTCATTTTTAGTTGGTACCCACTTTAACGAGGATTCCTGGTTTAACGAGATATGCTGACAACGATGGTGCTCGTCAAAGTGAGAAACCGCTGATTTGTGTCGACCAGTCACCGAAAATTCAACTCTGATTTCCTTTCTTCAAATGAATGAGCTCGTCTGCGGACCCCGGTATAAGCCGGGAAAGAACACGTTAGAAAAAGAAGAAATGATTGAGCGTAGAGCTCCTAATGGAATTAAAATCTCAATATTAGGGCAAATAAAATTTTGAAGCATACCTTGAGGAAATTATATTTAGATTCAGGTCCCACTAGTCAATAATTTAGATATGGGATTTATTAACGTAATATTTAATTTTGCAAAAGCTAAAAAAAAAGTGAGTGGAAAAGAAAAAAGCCGAATACCAATCGTTCCAAAAATAGTAGCGCTCAAGGCGCACACTACCGTCGCAACGTAAAGCTGACGCTTGAAAGCCAAATCAACTTAGCCGTAAATCACATTCTATAAAAAGATTTTTAAATTGTTATTGAGACGTAGATTGGCAAAAGGTCCTCATTGTCCTTAGATAACGACATTGAATTCAATAACAGACCTATGGGACCAAGGATAGATTGCGAGTGTGGGCACATGAAATTATGTCTCTACATTCGTCTGCATGTGTGTTGCTGAAAAATTGCACTCTACCACGCCATGTAAGTAGATATATATTGTATGTATATGTACTAGTGATGCTAGGAATTTGGTTTTTTAAACATTCGCGAATGCGAATGCAAACGCGAATATCTGTCACCGATATTCCCGAATGCGAATGTTAAGTTTTGAATTAAGCGTCACTTATCTATGATTTGGTATTGACAGCTGACGTGCCGTGTAAACCCCATATATTTTTTGTTAGATCCAAAAAAAATTAGTTATTTAATTAATCTGTTTTCGTAAGGAAAATGAATTTAAATTTGTTCTCCAAGCGTTTTTTGAATAACTTTTAAATATTGTTTTGAAATCTACAAATCAATACACATATCAAATCAATATATGTATATAAAATAAATATTTAACATCCATTCGCGAATGCGAATATTTGCAACATCACTAATATGTACGGCATCGACAAACTAGCTAAAAATGGCAGTAAATAAAATGTTTGTCCTTGAAATTGAAGCGCGGCAAAACAACGGAAACAACCACAAGAACAGCAGCAACGAAGCCAGTCCTATGAAATGAAAGCGCGCCGCCAGGCAGGAAGTTTAAACCCCCACTCAACATGCACACTCACACACGCACAAAAATGAACTCCCACCAAGCAATTTGCATATGTGTGTGTGTGCGAATGTAATTTGTTTGTGTGTCGATCAAGTTTATATAAGAGCCGAAGCCATTCGAAAGCCACAATATGGACCTATGTAACAAGAACGGCAATACCGTGTTGAGGTGGGCCCGATAAGTCTATTTTTAAACATTTACTGGCTAGAATCAAATGAAGATGCGGAGAAAACACGGGGCAAATCGATTTACTTGGCTTGGGTAGGTATATTTGTCCTTGTGTTACTGTGTGCTCTGTTACTTTTACACTTCACTCAGAGTGTATTTTTTTTTTTTTTTTCTAAAGGCCCTTTTCTATGTTCTATGGCTGGTAGTATGTTGGTTATGGTTTCGCAGTCAAAATTACCAAGAACAAGAGGAAGAAGCTTCGCAGGAAGGCATTTGGGTATTATATTTGGAGTTATCATCAGGGCTCGGATTTTGTTGGCTTTTATAAATTTAAAGGAAACTTTATCGAGTCCAATTTTTTTTTTTTTCAACTCACATCAAGTTAAGATCCAAATCAATGTTTAACTTCAATTTGAACTTTTTTGAAGTTAGAAAAGCGGTTTGAAGTTCAACTTCGCTAAACTTATTTGCAAAATGTTGGTAAGAAAAAAATTTATCCCATAAAGTATGCTTTAAATTTATAAATTATAAGATATTTCAAACTCTTTTCATTATATCTTATTTATAACCAGCGATGCCAGATGGCGGGATTTACCCCGTTTTGCGGGATTTTTCGACCTGAAAGGAACGTCGGGGAAAATTTACTTAAAAACAGGTAAAACCCGTACAAGCCGTCGATACATATTTTTTTTTTCCAAAAGTACCTATCTTTACGATTTTTTTGTCTATGCGATATAAAATTTAATTTAATTTAAAAAGGAAAACACATTTAATTTGTCAGGGGCTATCTTCAGCTTCAGAAATGTATCAGATATTTTCTTAAGTGTTTTTTTATATGAAGTTTTTAATTTCTCTTTCATTTCTAAGATATCCCCTTGCCAATACATTTTTTGTTCATTTAAAAAAGAAGACTACTACTACTACTAATGAAAAACTTTATCCACAAAACAGATGTAAGTCGAAATTAAAAACAATTGTAAATTTTAATCGTAAAGCTTTTTACAAAATGTGAAAAAAATTCTCAATAAAAATAGACTCCCTGAGGAAGACTACAAAGCTACTTAGTCGAAACGCGTAGGAGGAAAAAGGAATTCCAGATTTTGAATTGCCTCAAATTTGTCGACCAAAATAGTCGCACCTATAACACTAAAAAGAAGATAAATTATGCTTGCTAAGATAATTTGTTTTTGTTATTTGCAGTTTTTGCTATAAATAATATTCAACATAATAAACATATTGAAGATAAACAAAACAACACATTTACGCTAGTTATTGCAAATCGGGGAAAAAACGGAGAAAATATAAAATAAAACGGGGGAAAACATTACGGTTGGAGCAAAAAAATGGGAATTCGCTTCGCAAGAACCTGGCAACGCTGTTTATAACAGCTAAAACCCTAAAGGGGTTATATCAAGCAATGTTAATATAGTTACGGGAAGGGCTTCTCCTGCAGAACTACAAAAACAAAATCCAGCTTCCGAGCGCAATTAAATCTTAATTTCCATTTGATGAGTCACGAGAAAGTGTTCAATAAAAAAATTGTCTTGGAATATTGAAACTTTAGAAAGTTGAAAGAAATCATAGCATACTTCAAGGCAATGAAATATGGAATATGATTTGTTTTGATTGACTTTTTGTAGAAGAAAGTTGTTTTTTCTTTTTTATTATCACTATCTCAATAACTACATTGTTCACATTGTCCTTGTTTATTATCCAAGTAACTTTCCTAAGGCAGTATAGCTTTTAAAATTTGGTTTAAAACTGAATTTACCTGCTGTATTCATAGAGATTGAATGTGTGTAGATCTGGATTTTCTTACGGTAATTTGTCGTTGGGATCTTGATTTTGAAAAATATTCATGAATTTTGACCACTGTGCGACATCAATTACTTGTGCTAGTTATTGCTTTAAAACGATTTTACAACTTTGCAAGAAATCCGACATTGGGATGGATGGGTGGGTGGGTGTTTGCTTTACGCTTTCAGTCTGAGGGCAATTCGACCGGCGCGGCGCGTGGAACTGAAGCGGCATGTGTAGCTTACTCTGCACGCGCCAAACTGAAATGTACAATACCAGAATTTGTTTGGCAACGCAATTGCTAGCGGCAACGGCAGCGTCGGCGTTCGCGTTGGCTGTGTCGTTGGCGTTGTCGCCGATTTGGAAGGTCGGTGGGCCTTACAGGCTGTTGGGCTGCAATGCATGTAAGCTTGTGCGTGTATGCTTGTAGCTACATGTGTATGTATTGACTGTCGTAACTGTTTTTGTTGATGTTCTTACTATTGTTGCTGTTGCTTTTGCCGTAGTCGTCGTTGCCGCTGCCGTTGCCGCTGTCGCTTTCATCGCGTTCTGTTCCGTTGTATAGAAAAGAAAAAGAAAAAGGTTTCTAAAGTTGTGGAACATTTATTTGATGGCAAAGCGCTGTGAAGGCAAACGATTTCTAAAAATAGCTAAAATCGATAAACGAATGCTTTCTTCGAGTCGGTTTCTTTGTCCGCACTCCTTGATATACAATTAATGTATATAATTCAAAATGAAATCCAAGTGAAAACGGTAAGAGGTCGCACGATTAGTTGGCTCTTCGAGCCGAGTATATATATACCAATATACATTTATATATACAGTTGGGTACATACTTCAATACATACGTGCACAAACAAACACACGCACACCCAAATATCCTTCCAATGTCAATACTAGCCGAGAAGGAACGTTAAAGAGAAGGTAAACATACGAGGTTGGAACTGTATATACTCAAACGATAGATTGTCGGTTATTTTCTATAGATTTTAACTACAATTGAGCTATTTACTTTGATGAATGTACTTATTTGATTTTCAAATGTCCCCTTCAATGCCTCCAGATTTTAAGTTTAAGCGAAATTTGACAATTTTTCCAATATTTTTTGTTTTTTTTTATTAAGTTCTAAGTCCAGTTCCATACCAGACGACAGTCGCCGGAGACACATTTTGTTTTGATGACGAGGGACGGCCGGAGAAGAGAGGGAACATCACCCCTCTCTCTTCCCCTGCCGACCCTCTTTTTGAAAACAAAATGTGTCTCCGGCAACTGTCGTCTGGTATGGAACTGGACTAATCGGAATGCACCTCTGTGAAAAAGTTATAAAGGGAACAAGTGCTTACCATGCGTTGGTATTCGTTCCTCTGGGCTAGTCATCCTTCAAAATCTGTAAGATTAAAAAGAGCAAAGAATTTTCGTCATTCCTTTGAAAAGGGAAATCAATGGAAAGTTTTGAAATTAAAAATTTATTAAAACCCAATTAATTGAATAAAAAAAATTAAGAAAAGTTTTAATAATGGCTTCAAGTTTGTCGTTCAATTAAGCAAAGAAATTTCATAAATTTGCGATTCGATAAATCGCGGGCAAGACGTGGGCTTTCGTTAATATAATTTAGTTAAACCTGTGACAAACAGATGGTCTATGCATTCGCAAATCCTTCGCATTTCAATGTATAATTTTCATATATTTGACAGTTGTGTGACATTTTCATCTCAAAATTTCGACTATGATCCACTAGAGTATCCTACAGACTCAAACGGCCACTGTGAGTACTCAAGAATGTTCAATATCTTATCACATCTAAATCTCTACTCTTCTTGTAGTACCTCATTTGAAAAAAGACAATCAATCGTTTCATTATAATAATCGGTTGAATGAATATTGGGTTTTTTGTTTAAGCGATCGAAAAAAAAAAATTTTTTAATAATTGAATTCTGTTGAGAATGTTCTGCTGACATTCAGTGGGTAAAAGTCAAGAGTAAAAAACATCTCATATCCGGGACATATGGAAATTTAGACATTCTTCGAACTACGCCTATAAAAGATACCTTAAGAAAACGGCAGATCGATAGCTTCTAAGCTGACTTTCCTAGAGGTCTTTCATAAATTGTCTAAAGCCTTGGAAAGACGACCAAATTTGGCAGTTTTTGATAATTTTGTTTGTCCCAATTGAGCCTAAACCGTGTAAATACCTTCCACACGTAACCAAATTATATTTAATACCACAACTTATATATCGGAAAACCTAGAAAATATCCTGGGTATCCCAAAAAAATGTAATACCTATCAAGACCAACGCTTGTTCTTCATTTTCGTATCGAATTTAGTCAGGATAGCACAGCTCCTTCCATAAGAGAGCTGTGTAAAAACATACAGATGAATAGACGTATAGACGAACATGGTTAAAAGGAATCCCCTAGCGAAGCTGGTAATTAATATATCGACCTCTTTTCGACTAAATTCTCGCTAAAAGCTGTTCCGCATTATCTCCATAACTACAGTGCTTAGGGTTATAATATTATTTCGGGAGATGAGTTGAAGACTTTAGAACAAATTCGCATCAAAAAGTCAATTTTGTAAAAAAAAACGTAACATACGATAAATTCGGGAAAAGGGAATCGACATGTAAACTTCTTCTGCGGTCTATCTCCAAGAGTTTTAGCCGTTAAACTCGTTTTCGCATAGAATTTGTAAAGTTCAAACAACCAGAAGAGATCGGAATGCAAATGGAATAACAACAAGCTCCGAATTGCTAGAGATCCCATATCGTTCTTTAAGATTGAATTGGTTACATATCTACAAATCTACATTTTTACATTCCTACATATGTTATCTGTATTTCTGGATTTAAGACCAACGAACCCTAATTGCTGTTTATCTCGATTGAAACTTTTATATTTATTTAATTTATTTTAATTTTATTTAGAAAAAAGTTCTAATTGGAGCCACCAAGAGATTTTCCAAATTTCTGAACTCTCGAACTGGCACTCACTGGTACTCACTGGCTAGACCCAAGCCCAGTTTGACAATTGAAAAACACAATTATTCGTGCATATAGCTGCTCACACACGCACGCACTCTTTGCCTGCTGGAACAGAAGAAAAAAATAAATAAAATAAAAAATAAAGTAAGAAAAAAAAAAAACCAGAATGAGATAAGCGAAATTAAAATGGGAGGGGAATAATACGATTTCCAAACAACAAAATATATGGCATCTATTAATAAAGTGCTTTTTAGACCAGTTGACCCAAATAGTCAAACGAAGAGGCAATCTTAAAAGTTTCAGCTTAAATCATGTTTTTGAATTTAATCGGAAATCCCCGAAAATTCTTTTGTTCGAGCAATTGAACGATTTTTTATTTATTGGTTAAATTATCAAAAGACATGAACCAAGCGTGGACAGCAAACAAACGAAAGCAAAATTGAACTCTTGAATTGAAGATTTGAAAATTGAGAATCAAGCTTCGAGAATCAAGAATTAAAAGAACTGTCAAACAACAACACGAAGTATATAAATACGCTTTACATACATACCCACATACATACGTATAATGACAAGCAGAAACAAAAATAACATGCTTTCGAACTCTCAATGTTTTGTTGTTGTTGTTGCTGTTGTACATACGTACCTGTTTACGTTTCTCGGTGTGGCAGAAATTACGAAGAAATATGAATTGGAATTCCCAAGGAAAGAGCAACAAGCGTTATGAAAGCGACCGCGCAAATAACGATAATGTATAAAATTCGCATTAAACAAAAATTATGAAAGTTTTAAAAGGCTTTCAGTTTTCCTAAATACAATTTTCTCCTGGTCCCGTTGCAAAAATTTGGCTAGAATTCGCAAAAATTTGTCATAGACGACGATGCATTTGCTTTCCATATTCATTTCATTTCGTTTCATTTCTCATTTTGTTTTAGTTTTCTCATAATTCTTTCATTTATTTCATTTTATTGTGTTGTATTGTTTTTCTTATTATAATTGCTGTTGTTTTGGCTTTCTTTTAATAAAAAAAAAAACAACAACACAAAATACATACATTCCATGTACTTTGTCACACACACTTGTTACATAAAAATGATAGCAAGCACTGAACGATTCTCATTTTCTTTATCGCGGGCATTTCTCGACATTTCATTAAAATTTTATTCCTTTTATGCGTAATTCTTTTCACTTGCATCACTCTCCGATTTGGCGCTTTTTCTTTTTTTTTTAAATCTAATTTTATTTCTTTAACCGTTTTTGTACGCTTTTAAGAAAAATAATTTTCTTGCAATTTCTTCTCGTCAACTTTACATTCTCCGACCATACGTCAAACTGATTTGTTCTTATTGGCACCAGTATTGCCGTTTTGATACGATTGTCACAAATTGGCTACTATTTGAGCTCGAAGCTACAACGCTACACTTTTTGCTATATGGATACATTTGAAGCATCGATATGCAGGCAATCTAGAACATATACATGTGTTGATAAATTCCTTATTAAACGAATTAAAATTGAACAAAAATAAATCAACCAAGGGAGTCGGCTGTGCTTTTGCACTTACTAAAGATAAAAATTGTTATTATTATAAAGGTGCTGCCCCACTTGGCAAGAAGCAAGTTTTCTTGCACAAAAACTTTCAATCAAGAAAAATTTTGCTTGCTGAAAATGCTTTTTGATCAACCACACTTGGTACACTTGTCAAAAGCGCTGTATTTGTCAAGTGGGGCAGCACCTTAAATAAGAGCACATTCTTAATTCAATAGCTAGTTTTCTTATAATATATTTTACATAGCTACATTGCATGCTAAGTGTGTGGCAACGCTGGCCATGATGCTGTTTTGAGGGATTGTTGCCAAATAAGAAAATTAGACGACAGGAGCAGGTAGATATTTGTAGGTGATTTTTTACTAACACCCCACAAAAATGTTCTGAAGCCTTCAAAATTTACAGTTTTAAAATACTATGGAGTTAAATGATTTTTTGAGATCGTAAAAATAATCAGTATTATTAAAGTTTTAGCAATTTCTGTTTAAACAAAATACAAAGGCTTATAGAGCAACAGCTATTTTGACTCCAAAAACTAAATTGTATTTGGGTACTTTTGAACGGATAAAATTTTATTATTAAAAGGTCAAATTAAACTCTTATCAAATAAACACTATTGTACAATTATTTTCACAGCGTAAAAAGAGTCAAAAAATCTATTTTCTGGAAGAGCTTATTGAAAAAAGTAATAAAATGCAATTGAATTTAAGCTTATAAACGAAAAAAGTCCATTCATTTCGATTTGTCAAAAACGTTAGGTGAGCACATGACTAGAAAACGAGAGTTTTGAGTTCAAATCCCACTCAGGGGGAATTAAAAGTTGAGCAATAAACATTGAAACTTTAAAACAAGCTTTGGTATAATAAGTACGTAAAAACTGAAAAATATTATTGATTTATCAATTAATTTTATGTTTTTTGTTTGTTTGTTTGTTAGTTTTGGAAGCATAAGATTATTAATATCAATCAAACATTTTGAGTATTTTTAAATTTATAACATAGACTTTTTACAAATTTTACTCTAAAAACTGTAAAACAGATTTGAAAATTATACTGGATTAGGGGTTTTATTTTAGACTTTTAATCTCTTGCCCTTTTCAAACAAAAATCTGAATTTTCTGGACTTTTAATGAAGCTCAAATTATACTGCTGGATTACAATTTTTTTTTTTTTTGTATAAAATAGTCTAATATGCCTGCCACACGTAGATCGAAATTGAGCAATTTCAAAAAATTTCAGAACAAATTTGACATTTGAAATTGAGGCAATTTGAATTTTGTTCTGAAATTGAGCAATTTCGATCTACGTGTGGCAGGCATATAAAAGAAGTTGTGATGTTTTCTGGGCGTGTCTTCTTTTGATATGTTTATGTAATAGTTATCTGTAATTTGTTTTCTTAGATATTAGTGGGTGTTATTCAGCGTTGTAAATCGCGTGTAGGAAATTTTTCCAAATTTAATGAGCGTTAATGTCTCTTTTTTAAAAACTAATCTTAATAAACTTAAATACATAAGTGGGACTCATGCAGCTTCGCAAATTGTGGGAAATGAGAAAATTGTCACACAACTGTCAAAATTTATATGAAAGTTTACGATGGGAAAAGTTGCGAAGGCATTTGCGAAGCTGACTGAGTACCACTATATATTAAAAATTTTGCCGTTTGTTATCATTTAAATTAATTTATGGTGTTTCTAAGATATGCTATCCCTGACGAAACCTGTATGGCTGCCTAAATCTGTTTTACGAAAGAAGCATCACGATTTCCAAATTATATTTGTTTTTTATTTCAAAGTTAGCTGTCGAATAGGTATGGGTAGTGCGAATCTGATTATTTTTTTTTTTTTTCAAATATCACGCATTTTAGATTTATTCGGTCATTCGATTGGAAAATTGGTGTCGAAAATTCGATTTTATTTTTAAATTTTCAAAATAATCTTTCGATATATGAAATGTGAAACTCTTTATGTATCCCTGCAGAAGGAAGGAGTACTCCTGTGTATGGTCTACGAGTACTCGTAAGTTCCATAGTACTACTCGCCTTTAATTTCCCTCGCAATGTATTTAACTGAAGATTTTAACATTATGGTGTCATTCCCTAACGGCGTTTGAAGTAGTGTTGAATATAGAGGTAACGGGGCCAATCAAGTACATTTCATATTTCTAAGCCAACACTCTTCCATCACACTATCGAGTTATCTGACTAAAATTTTGCTACGCTATTGCAATAACGTTGAAGCAAAATTTAACTGTAAGCGTCTCTTTTCCCATTCACTAGTTAGTGTCTACTCTCGGTATCTATACTAGTGATGTAACGAATATTCGCTTTCGCATTCGCGAATATTCGCATGTTTCTTCACATTCGCATTCGCAAAATGTTGCGAATATTTTGCGAATATATAAAAGATGACCAAATATGTTAACTTTAATCGATTTTTTAAATTTAAAAGCCAATATTTTAGCATTTAAAGAAATTTTCTATGTGCCATCGTTACACAGATATTGCACTTAAAAAAAACCATTTTAGTATGAAACGTAAAGAAATAAGTTTTTGGTTTCACCTGTCCAAATTCTTGAACAGTAGTTTCGCTATATAAGAAAGTCGATGTTGTCAAAAAGTTTCTGTCTTATATCCGGGTTTTTATAATATAAAAATCCGCATATAAGAAATTTTTTCCTATAGGTATAAAACGACGGATATACGAGTAAGATATAAGGATAACCTTGTCTAAACACAATATAACAGACATTCCTCTGTTAAACTTATAAAAAATTTATTTTTTACATGGATAAACATGCTCGCCGACCATGGTACGCTGACTCCGACCGCGAAGCGACGGCTCGATGGTTTTCAAAATGTTCAAAAATTTTTCCGTTTGGTCAACGTACCATTAAACGCATTTGGAATGCCTTTAAGTTCCTTCACATAAATTTTCATACAAGAACGACAGTCTGAGGGCTGCTTAACAAAAAACGACAATAACACTGCGTATTGCGCAGGGGCGTTATGCTTGCACGAAATCGTCGGATTAGTTTTGTTGTTGTCATGTGACTGTTTTTTTAACACTTTGAAATTTAACATCGAAATGTGTAATTTCTTTTACTTATAAATGATTTATTTTTTTCCAAAGTTGGTGCGCTATATAAATAAATGAATTGATTTGGTGATGTTTGCCAAATTTGAGATATAGATTCAAAAACTGAATATTCTCATTCGCATTCACGAATATGAGTAGGCATTCGCATTCGCGAATGCTAAAATTTGACATTCGTTACATCACCAATCTATGCTCGTGCACTGGTTCTTTTTCCTATACTCGAGGACTACTCGCTAGAGCCCCCAATTTTCCCCAATCTTCTACAGGGATGCTAAAGTTGTAATACAGCTATTTTGGCTGCTAAAAACTCTGGCCACATTACTCTGCAGCGAGCTGATTTGGTTTCTACATTTCCAACATATTCGGTGGACTTTTTTGCTATCAACAATATAAACCAAAAAATTAAAAACCGCGAATTGTCAAACACAAATGAAATTAAACAAATATAATAAAAATTAAAGCCCTGTTATAAGTGAGCATCTACAAAACTCCTAGTTATAAGTGAACACCGACATAAAATCTAAATTATAAGCTTAGAGCCTATACTGAGATATGCAGTAATTACTTGCACATTAGGAGCCTATATGCTACAACGTCGTAAAGTGTGAGAGAGACAACTATATTCACGCTCCCTTAATCTTTAAAGTATGCCAATAATTTAACACCTTCGAAGTCGGTGTCAGTATTTACTTTGAAAAATGTGCCGCAATCAGCTGTCCTGGCATTTACTTCGCATAAAAAATGAACATGTTCATTTCTATGGCGAAGTAAACCAGGAAAGTCGCCTGCAACCCTGCGCACTTGATTACTTGACATCTCAGTATACGCGAAAGTAAAGTATTTACTTCGAAGTACTTTTAAATTTTTTTTGCACGTATTTCTTGTGGGCGCTTTACTTACTGCATATCTCAGTATAGGCTCTTAGAATTGACATAAAGTCTAAGTTATAGTTGAAGCACCCAACCAAAATCTAAGTTATAGGTGAACGCTGGCGGCTAAATTTAAATTGAACTTAAAGAAATTATGCTATAAACAGAATGAGGGCGTCAGCGAATATTCGCTCGACGTCGTTGCTTAAAATACACACGGTCATACGAGGTTGCCCACAACACAACGGATTTCGCCGCGTCAAAACGCAGCAATAGATCTAATTCTAATGGTAGCGCCGGCGACTGGCGAATAGCAGAATTTACACATCAGAAAACATATGCATTTGTATAAAATCTTTGAGCTTTTGTTTCGAAAATGAGGGTTTGTACCTTCTGCTGGCAATGACTTATATTTTCAATCATTTTTTTTCGAAATTCTGAAAACAGCGTGAGTTCGCCATTCGCTGTCATTGTGTTCACCCGCGCGAATTTTTCGTATTCTGTTTATATCATTATTTCCGTTCCTGTACTGCACGAAACTGCCCAAAATGTCCCAATTTTTTGAAAACCGTATGAAAATTTGGAAAAATTGGGTAGTTATGGGCAGTTTCGAGCAGTACGGGAACATACCAGTGTTGCCAGGTAGCTTCCCCTAAAACTACTCCTTAACTCCCCCCAGATTCGAAATGTGCCCCTAAAAAGTCCAATATTCGAAATGAAAAAAAGTAATTTGGAAAGAACAACAACAATATTTGACACTTTAAACTTCGCACATCATTTGTTTATACATATATATCAAAGCCCCTAAAATTCTCCTAGGAAAATTTGTTCCCCCTAAACATGCCCCTAAAAATTTGTTCCCCCTAAACGACCCCCTAAAAGTAGGAAAAACCCCTAAATCTAGGGGGAAAACCCCTAAACTGGCAACACTGGAACATACCTATTGTGTTCATTTTAAAATTTCTGATTTTTAGCATTCTTTTGATTTGTAACATTCTTTTGATTCTAAAAATCTTTTGATTTTTAAAATTCTTCTGATTTTTAAAACTTCTGTTTTTAATTCTTCGGATTTTTTATGTTTTCAATAAACAAGTTATAAATTCAAAGGGTATTGCTGGCTCAGGAAGAGTGTTTGCAGAAGTGAGGATTTTTCTTCAAACCACAGAATTTTTTCTATATACATACACTCGCGAAATCTCGAACACCAGAAAACTCGACTACTTGAAAACTTTGACACTTTTTTCGTCCATTGACTACCTTAAAACTTTACCCCCTTATTCATAATCAAATTTTAACTTTAAAACATTGTTTAAATTCAGTTTTTGTATGGAAATTTGACATTTAAACAATGTTTTAAATTTAAAATTTGATTATGAATAAGGGGGTTAAACTTTTTTTAGACTAAAAGTCCAACAAAAAAGCACGAAAAGACGAACAAAATATTTGTTTACTTTTTTTTTGAAAAAAACGGTACGATTCAAACATAAAAACACTCAAATACCTCTACATAAATATTTCAACAAATGTACAGTGCTGTTCACAACAAAAGCAACGATTTTAATTTTGTACCAAACTGTTCAAAATATTACTTTTTGGCCTACAAGCCTGGATTTTCAATTGTTAAGTAATAAAGCTACTTAACCCTTAAGAAAGATTAAAAAAAACCAACATTTACAACATATGGAGCACTCCAGCAAAATGGAGAGCGATTTTTTCGAGTCATCGCTACGATTTTGATTAAATTTGGTAGAAAAAGCTCATCCCAAAAATTTTAGTTTTTTTGCAGCTTTTTTGTGGGTTTTACAGGGTGATAATGAAATTTGTGGCATTTTTTATTTTCAAATACACATCTCAAAAATGGTTAAAGGTAACTTTTTGAAATTTTGCAAATTATGGCATAAAATTGTCTTTACAAAAAAATTGAAAAATCTGTTTTGAAAGCCATTGAGAACAGAAAATTACAGAGCAACCCCCTCATTCATAAAAACATTTTTAATTAAAATCCTGATAAAATGCAAAATTTTGTATGGAAAATTGTATGGAAACTTGATTTTAACACGGGCATTTCCTACAGTGTGCCCACTTCCACTCTGTTTATTTTATAGCTTGCACTTTTCTTAAAATACAAATTTTTTTGAAAATGTTTCGTGCATTATTTTCAAACACTTTTTATTCAAAAAGTTAAAAGCTAGCCAAATTTCGCAAGAAAAAACATTGTTCCTCTTAACATTAGCTATCACCAGGTTAAGTTTGGCTAAATGTTCTTAGAAAAACAAAAAATCATTTTCAGCAATCGCCCAATTTTCAGCAGAATACGTAGCATATATTTAGGCCGGTGATATGCTAATGACGAGTTAAATAGTTAGCGATCGATCGAAATATAATTTTCGAACATACAACCAAGGCATTGTAAGAAAAAATTTAATTATTTGCCATGAAAATCTCCAACCACTTGAGACGAATCTATTCCAGTTCCTTATTCAACTTGAGATATACTCTTTAAAGGAACAATAAATAATCAGGAGGGCAGCCTATCAATTTACGAAAATAGTGAGAGTATGTATGTACATATGTATACATATACATAAATTAGTTCAACACGGAAAATTTATTTCTAAAGAAAGAAACGTTTTTGGAAAGTATACGACATCAATCAGTAGAACATAAAGTGGGACATTTCCTCTTCACCCTCAAAAGTTTCCATAGATACGTTTAAGTCATCATTAGGGTCATGCATGCGATCAGGGAATTCTTCTTCTTCTTCTTCCATAACAACGTCAACAATTGTGCCCGGTGGCATCTCATGAACGTCCTCTTTTTTTTCAGGCACAACTGAATCTGAAGCTGGAGCTGCAGTTGCAGCTGGGCCCGGGGTTGCAGCCGGAGCTGCAGCTGGAGCTTGAGCTGGAGTTGGCTTTGCATCTTTCGATGATTCTGAATGACGTTCATTATCATCACTGCTGGACTGTTCCTCTTCGATATCTTCGTGTTGCGGTTCTTTTTCAACAATTTCCTGTATACTCCTGCCCGACGAGATATAGAAACTAGAGCCTGTTTCCACATCGAACATCAAAGCACATTCAGAACGTTCCCTCGGTATGACAATAGCGTTTTCCAACTTCGGTACATGAATTTCTGTGATCATTGGTCTAGGAGCTTTTATACGTATTTCACTTCGTTCGCTTGTACTTTCCCTCAAAGCCTGCATTGCCTCCGAAGAGTGCGACATAACATTCTTGCAGCGCAGCACAAACGAATCGATAGAGACATTTTCGAACGAATCGAACGATCCGACCTCTGCTCTTAAATCTCGTAATATATGGAGCAGGATCTGGAGCAAACTGTGGCGATTTTCCCCCAAAGAACCATCTCCCTCGTCGGTAGCCTGGTCGGCTGTTGAATCCTTTCGATATCCATTATCTATTTCCGGGCGTTCGTAGACTCCGAGAGACTCTAGTAGAGTACTTTTTACCTCTGATATGAATTTGCATAGTCTCTCGATTTCCTTTTCATTGTGAACTTGCTTGATCGCCATATACTGGCATTCCGCTTTTAGCACGTGCGATCGTGATGCTAGTTTCTTGACCTGAGTAGCCAGATGACGTTTATTGATATTCTTGTTGCTCTCATGCTGGACCATATCCTCAAATCGATTCTTATAGATCAGACTTTCGATATAGGCCTTTCGAAGGCTCTCAAATTTGCTCGTCATTCGAGCGATTTTCTCTTGTTTCTTTTGTGCCGACAAGATCAAATCCGATTTCTTCTTATTCAGCTTTGGATATTCCGTTTTCGCTCGCTCGAAACGCTCCATGTGCTCCTTGAAGTTTTGTTCTCTGGTTTTCAATGTACGTTCCATAAGGCCGACTTCCTTTTCCAATGCGATATTCTCTCGTATGATCCGCTGTGTGTACGGAGAGCTTTTCATTGCGCAAGCACTCGTGAACTCGGTCGAGACCTGATAAAGTTTCTCTTTGAATTCAGCTAGTAATGCGAGTTTCTCCTCTTCGATTGCCAATCCCTTTAATTCGATTTGATTTTTACCCTCTTCCACTTTGGCTTCGTAAAGATCCTGCTGCCTTTGCATAGCTATAGCATACGCGTCTTGTCTCGCTCGGAAATCGGTTATCATTTGGAATTTCGCTTTAAGTAATTTTATTTCGGATGTCAATTGATCGTGCATTGCTTTGTATTTGCCCTCGAGATGATTGATCGTTGCTTCCGATTGTTTTTTGAATTCACTGAACTCTTCGGTTAGTTCATGCAGTTCTTCGTTGTGCTCATAGAGGGTCTGATCCAACGAAGCCAGTGATTTTGTCAAATCTGCAGCCTGGTCCTTGCGATCCCATTTTAAAAAACGTATTTTTTCTTTCACCTCATCATTATGGGTATCCAATTCTTGGAGATGTTTTCGCAAACGTTCGATTTTCTTTTCAGCGTCTTCAATTTCAAGATTGTATAACGCTGCCTCGGCGTTGGTTACTTTTTCAGGACCAGCGACATCCTTCTTTTTACCTTTCTTCGGCTTACTCATTTCAATCTTTAGGTACACAATAAAAATTCCAATACAAAAAAACCAACTAAAAACCAAAAAAAAAAAAAAAAACTAAATAAATAAAGAATTAATTAAAAAATCTATATTTCTAAAATTACTTTAAGGAAATACGTAGAAGAAAAAATAACTCAAAAATAATTTAATTTTTTGAAATTTAAATATGAAAAGTCAATGCGATAATATCTGGGCCACATAAAGTACGTCATACGTCATCCGTCACTGCATTTTTTTACGAAATTAACGTAGCGACGTTTAAGCTGGCACAATTAATACTTTGCTGACGGACAATAAATCAGCCTTTTAGCTTTTATCGAACTCGCAGGGAAACATTTGCATAGCCTCAATTTATTTATCCTCTATTTCTATTGCCATAATACTGCATATCAAATGATAAAACGATTTCACATATTAAGAAACAACAAAAACTGCTGTCAAAAAACTCGACGTACATCAAAAGTTGAAAGTTGCCTAATTTTTGTACGGAGACATACCGAATGGGGCAAAGCTAATAAGTAGCGCTGTGGTTCAACTCCAGGATCATAGGTTATAAAGTTTTTCGTTAAAGTTATTAACGATTAGTGCTGCAACGGATAATGTATCCGGCCGGATGCCAGATATCCGGCTAACTACGAGGCCGGATAGCCGGATACCCGGCTGCCAAATAGTTGATTTTTTTATATATACATATATTCTTCGGTTTTAAAGCCGTATTGAACGGAGTAGCAATGATCCTGAGCGTTGCCGTTTGGTAGAAAATATGTCGGACGTTATTTTTTGACATAGCACGCTTTTTAGTACTAATTGTTTCGAATGCAATGAAAAATCTCTGAAAATGGAAAGTTTTTATGAAAATATTAGCGGAAATGCATCGGGCTTACTCCAGTCGCTCCATTTTCAAACCTGCGTTCATAGTACAAACACAATATAGGAAATGTTTGCGGTGATTATCCAGCGACCAGACATAGATGGGATAGTGACCGGATATCACATTCCGGTGTAACTATTCTGATTGGTTGAAATTATTAAAAATTATTGACAGATGAAAATCGTCAAGACAAAAAATTTAAATTAGAAAATTTATGTGTCTATTGCGGTGCCACTGACATTCGAAAAACATACTACCAATTTGAAACTTTCACACAACCTGATTTTTATATACTTACATCGTCCTTAAAATAATATTACTGACAGACAAATGGTGTGAAGTCTACAGATTTCACACTACAATGACGAAAGTCTATGTTGGGGTGATACACTAAGATTTATTGTGGATTTCTATTGTGTACTTTTATAAAACAGCTGATAATTGATAACAAAACCAACAACAAACAATGAATGCTTTTTGAAAGCATTTACCCTCGATCTTATCTCAAAAGAAACCAGGAAAATATTGTATGTTGATTATAGATATAAACGCATACGATCGAATTAATTTCGTGCATTTCGAATAAACTACATGAAATAAGCAATTTAAACAGCTGGTTTCCGATAAAAAAATCGATATTTGGTTTGATTTTGAGCAGCATTGCCATATCAATTTAAGAAGTACACAATAAATCCTCCCTTTCAATGCAGTGTGAAGTCTATAATAACGCTATGTTGGCTAAGGTAGACTTTTGAGAAAAACCTATGTGTGTCACCTAGCTTTTGCACCATTATAGTGTGAAATACCTATGACTGTCAGTAGTATAAGAGATTCTTGTAATATGACCAATTGAATCATCGCCTCGAATAACGTTGTAAGCGATAAATTTTTTAATGCTATTTTTTTCACTTTCAATTTCAATAATACTCTAGCCCTTTTAGCTATCAAAAATGATTTCATTTGGTCAACCCTTGGACATTTCTCAATAATTTAGAACAATAAAGAAGTGAAATGACTTTGTTTGTACTGTCTGGCCTGACAAAATTCCAAAAATGCGAAAATTGTCGCTTATAACGTTATTCGAGGCGACGATTCAATTACCGACAAAAAAAAAAACAGGTAAGAAAGCTAAAGTCGGTCAAGCCCGACT
Source organism: Chlorops oryzae (assembly GCA_020466095.1). Taxonomy (NCBI): domain Eukaryota; kingdom Metazoa; phylum Arthropoda; class Insecta; order Diptera; family Chloropidae; genus Chlorops; species Chlorops oryzae. Next base: position 41,199,316 of record CM035808.1, read on the forward strand.
TTGAAATACCCAGCGTCCCGACATTATTGGCGCACTGTGTTTTGCTTCTCCATTTGTGGGCGTGGCAGTGGGCGGGCCACATAAATTTTTTTCCTACACCTTTCATTCGCCTTGGTCAACCTATCATGTGAATTTGAAGTTTCTACGCCTTTTACTTCACAAGTTACGACCCTTATTTGTGGGCGTGGATCGAGGGGGACGGCGTTCATTTTTTTTCAGAATATGTCCCTTTACGTAGTTTACCAGTACACAAATGTGTTGCGTGGTTCGCAAGTTACAAGCATTTTACTGAAAACACATTAATATCATTTGTGGGCGTGGGCGGATGTCTCCCATTTTTACCTAGGATCATACTCGAATTCCGATATACCTGTGTGCCAAATGTCGACTTGGTTGGTCCAACCGTTTCGGAGGAGATCCGAACCTAGACGGACGGACGGACCGACAGACGGACATGTCTAAATCGATTCAGATTTTGATCCTGATATCAAGTATATATATATATATATATAATATATATACATATATGTCTATATCTACGGAGCTTAGTTCTGGCTGTTACAAGATTCGCAAAAAACAAGTATACCCTGCTTACGCTGGGTATAACAACATTTAATAACTACAATTAATAGTAAAACTGAAAAATGTTCAAAAAAATATTCTTAAAAATTTAAACAGCTGTGGCAACAAAATCAACAAGTAAGGGTGTTATAGTCAGTTGAGCCTGACATTAAAATACCCGACACAGGCACACATGTTTAAATAATTTTTGAGCCACGGCCTAAAACAGGACCACTAAGAAAGAATATTCAAGAGGTTTTTAAGGCCATTAGGGGCCCCACATACCGACTTTTGTTAAATTTCTTTATGAAAACCTATTTTTTTGCAATTCTAATCGAAAGCTTAAATATGCGCTCAAATTCTATGTTTAATTGAAATATTTCGAAAAAGTCCGATTTTAAGGCAGTTTTGGGATTTTTGTGACAGACCCTAGTACTGGAGGTACCCTTAATAATGGACCTATCAAAGAAGTTTTTGGAGAGGATATTTATGGCTACAAAGGCAGCAAAAGTGCCAAATTTCGTTCAAGGCCCATTTGAATTTCGGGTGTAGGAGGCAATTTTCGAAAAACGCCCTTCTGCCACGCCCACTTTTCCAATATTTGGAAATCATATTACTTGCCTTTAAGCATGTTCAAATATCAAATTTCATCAAAATACCTTGAAAAACTTCGAATTAAGAGCAGTTTTTGTGATTTTTGTAACAGACCCTAGTACTGGAGGTACAGCTAAAAATGGTCCGATCGGGTCCATTCTCCAACTTGTTCTTACTCATATCCCCGTAAGCACGCAAACCGAATTTTGTCAAGATAACTCAACTCCTTCGATAAGAAAACTGTATACATATAGACGGACATGTCTAAATCGAATCTCCTGGTGACGCTGATCATTTCTATATATGTATATTTTGTATGGTCTATCTCGACTGCCCTGGAGTAAATGCGGGGCAAATTGACCCCAGCGTCACCACTGTCATTCTATAGACATGGTCAACGAGGAGGTCCACAGTTCAATTTTCTTGAGCATTCATAAAATGAATTTGCTGCACGAGAATCAGATGGCTCCGTAGCGTAATGGCTACCATGTCCGATCATCAATCCGAAGGCTCGTGTTCGAATCCCAGGGCAGGCGAGAAAAAGTGGAAAATTGTACAATTCGGAGGATTATTCTTATGGATTCTTATGGGTGAGAAGAGAGAAAAAAAAGTTTCCATTCTGAATTCTCGTGAATGCTTTCATAGTTCGTGCGAAAATTCCCATGAGTTATATTTTCAATTACTTAATTTTTCCAATATTTTCACAAAAAAAAAATTTTTTTTAAGCCTGTTAGACACCTATAATATTATCCACTAAAAAAAAAAAAAAAATTGGCACCCGCACGAGCGAGATTCGAACACGAGTCTCCAGGTCGCTAGGCCAGACTCTTCACACTGAGCCATCTGAGCCCCGTGCGCGGCGCTTTCTATATAGGTAATATAGCTAATGAGCTGCCTCTACAGCATCACCAGTTCAATCGTCAACTGGTGTCCGCTCGAACATATGCTCATACAAAGTGTCCATAGGAGAGTACATTGGCACGGGTACAGTTAGTCACTAGTGACGGTGACGGAGGAACTAGTGACAGATTGAATCAGTCACTAGAGATAATTACTGCAGGGTGGTTATGGGTGTTACACACAATAATTATAAAACAGACACAGATAATTGCGCTCATGTTTACAAACACCTTATTAAAAATAGAAATCAGTTCATGAAAGTAACACATAGGAGAAGGTAAAAGTGTTTGATTGTTTTTTAGTTAAATGTAAAAATGACAAAATTACTGACACACTGTGATATATTTATACGTTTTGTTATATATTTTTGTACAGATTCCTGATGATGACTGATTATTTCAGCCGAAATATCGAATAAATAAAAGTGACAACAACCGGAGAAGAAAAAAAGCAAATATGCGTATATTCTTTTTCTTTTCCTCTAATTACGGCCAAAAGCCTACAGCAACAAAATAAAATAGTAATTTATATTCATTTCTCTGTCTCGCGCGATTCTTCTCGAGTCCATCTTCCTAAGGAGCTGAGGAATTCAAGCTTCGTCGGGTGAGACGTAACATTTCCAAGTCGAAATCTATAAATTTTCCGAACTTCGACTTTCTCCACTCTTTCTTTCTCTTCATTTATCATTTCTCTCATTGTAGCTTTGTTCTTTCGCCAAAGCTGTCCAGAATAAATTTTTAGCCTATACAAGAACCACAAGAAATCTTTGAGCTCTGCCTATTACAAGCTAGACTCAAAGCTAGCCTCAGGGCAGTATTTAAATTTTGCATACTGGTACAAGGTATGCAACGCGATAACCTAAAACTTCAGCATGAAAGAAGGCATTCTTTTAGTGGCTCTAATGCCAGAAATGCTTATTTAATAGTAAAAGCGCCTGAAGTACCGCCCTCGCAAAATCATTCCACTGCTCACACGGAATTATCCAATACAAAATCCAACAAGACTGCGAGATCAACAACAGACGTTGAGCTTTCTGTCAACAGCGGTTCAAAAGCTCCTGCTAATAACGTAGGTGATCCAGCAGTACAGACAGGCATGGATCGGTACATCAAGATTAAAAGGAAACTTAGCCCACAGAAATCAAACGTGGGTAAAGCGAAAAAAAATAAAACAAAATCTGAGGCTAACCCATCGAACGCTTTAAGTGGAAATAGATTTGTGGCTCTAAGCACAGAGCCCACTGAGACCACTGATACATGAAAGGATGGTGGAGAAAAATCACCAAAACCGCCTCCAGTATATCTTCGAGAGCGTAGCTCCAACAATTTGGTCACGAGCCTGACCCAGTTAATTGGAAAGGAGTCCTTCCACATCATGCCTCTTACTAGAGGAAATGTTCATGAGACTATAATTCTGGTCTATAGATAATGAAAATAATTACAGAATTGTCACTAAATTCCTTGACGACAATAAAAAAAGCTACTACACGTATCAGCTTAAAAGCAGCAAAGGCCTTAGTGTAGTTATTAAAGGCATTGAATCAGATGTAGATCCTGTGGAAATTAAACAAGCCCTAGAAGAAAAAGGCTTTAAAATTAGGAACGTAATGAACATTTTCAATAGGAATAAAACCCCACAGCCGATGTTCAAAGTAGAACTTAGTCCGGACAACTTAAAACTAAAAAAAAAATGAGACTCATCCAATCTACGGACTACAATATCTTCTCCACCGTAGAGTTGTAATACAAGAACCTCATAAGCGTACTGGCCCTGTCCAATGTATTAATTGCCAAGAATATGGCCATACTAAGTCCTACTGCACCCTACGCATGGTCTGCGTCCTTTGCGGAGTATATAAAGAACTAAAAATTCGTATGTCAGAAAAAAAGCAAGCCAGTCGTAATAGGTCGAATCAAAATGCATTCCAAAACCCAATTTTCTCACAATCTGCAAAATGCAAATGCTGCTAGTTCTGCCATAAGTGCCCATTCTGCCCCTCAACAGCAGAACGGTAGCTTGGAATCCATATTAGTCTGTCTGACACAGTGTATGACACAATTTATGTCGCAAATGCAAAACACACTCCAGGAGTTACTAAGAGCACAAAACCAGTTGCTCCAAATTTTAACTGCACAAAAATGAGTTTACTTATTATATCCTCATGGATCGCAAATGGTATAAATTAGCGTAAGCTAGAATTATCACATTTCCTTTCAAACTACTCTATTGATGTCGAACCATTCGCAAAAAATTACTTCCAAGCGACTTCAGTTTCTATTGAAAGTTGTGGTGCAAATTTCATTTTGTCAGCAATATATTGCCCTCCACGATTCTCAGTCAGCGAAAATCACTTTAATGAATTTTTCAACACCCTTGGAAATAAATTTTTAGCAGCAGGCGATTATAATGCAAAACACACCCATTGGGGCTCTCGTCTGATCTCTCCAAGGGGTAGACAATTATACAACACACTGATAATTAGCTCCTGTACTCTACGATTTATTTCACCCGGACATCCCACGTATTGGCCAACAGATCTAAATAAAATACCAGACCTCATAGACTTTACCATTACAAGAGGCTTTGATAATTCGCGTATTTCAACGTCGATTTGCCACGAAATGTCTTCAGATCATTGTCCTCTACTAATCGAAATTTCAGAAAACATAAAAACAACACGCTCCCCTTTTAGACTGAGCACTTCAAAAACGAATTGGGTTAATTATAAAAAGTACGTAGCAACACACATACACTCTGAAAATGCAATATGTAATGAAAGTCAAATCGATGAAGCGGCAACAACCCTGAATTCAATATTAACTTCAGCGGCGGAGCATTCTACCCCAAAAACCTTTGACCCTGCCGTTAGAAATTTTCATCATACTAATAGTCATATTGAAAGATTATTGCGAGAAAAACGTAGAATGAGAAGAGAATGGCAACAACATACATAGGTCCCCTGACAGTAAAGCTAGACTCAATACAGCTTTAAAGCAACTTAAAATCGCTCTTCAAAAAGACCAAGACAAGATTTCAAATCTTGCACCTATTAGCACGTCGAAAGAGTCATTATGGCGAGCTTTAAAAATAAAAAATTCACCCATAGAACATGAATCTCCCTTAAGAGATTCAAGAGGAAATTGGGCAAGAAGTGATGAGGAAAAGGCATCCGTCTTTGCTCAACACTTGTGCTCAGTGTTTCTACCAAACCCACCGGCAACAGGCCATAGATTCCCCTCTGCAAGGTGAACAACCAAATTACCCTTATAACATTTAATGCCAATGAAATAAAATGCATAATTAACGAAAATTTTTGCGAGAAAAAATCTCCAGATTATGACTATATAATCCCAAAAATGATCAAGGAATTGCCATACATTGCTCTAACGTATGCAGCACGGCTTTTTAATGCTATTGTGAGCTTCTCCCACTTCCCTGAGATATGGAAAGAATCGGTCATCATGATGATACTGAAGCCCGGGAAAGACCCGACGACAGCCAGCTCATATCGCCCAATAAGCCTTCTCCCCTGCTTATCTAAGCTTTTTGAAAAAGCTCTTCTTATAAAAATTACGCCATACATTCACGAGAATAACTTAATCCCTGCTCATCAATTTGGCTTTAGGAAAAAACATGGAACTATTGAACAGGTCAATCGAATCACTCTTGAAATTCGTAACGCCTTCGAAAAAAAAGAATATTGTTCTGCAATATTCCTAGACATCGCTCAAGCTTTCGATAAAGTGTGGCATGGGGGTCTTATTGCTAAAATAAAGTCTCTTCTCCCTCAAAATGTTCACGAAATTCTTATATCATACCTCCAAAATAGATTCTTTAGAGTAAGAGTTAATGAATTTATAACGGACAAATTTGAAATTAATGCAGGAGTCCCGCAAGGCAGTGTAGGCCCCTCTCTTTACCTGTTTCTAACAGCCGACATTTCCACTAGTGACAATATTGTAATGTCAACTTTTGCCGACGACACAGCATTATTCAGCTGCCACCGCGATCCCATGGAAGCATCAAGAATCCTACAAGGGCATATGCAATTGATTGAAAATTGGCTCTCTACCTGGCGAATTAATGTAAACGAAGGTAAATGTAAACACATGACATTTACGCTTAGAAGAGGTATAAGCCCTACTATTCTCCTTAAAGGAGTCTCCATCCCCCAAGTAGATAGTGTAATCTATTTAGGAGTCCACTTAGATAAACGATTAACTTGGCGAAAGCACATCGAAGCAAAGAGGACCAACCTGAAACTTAAAGCATCAAAAATTCACTGGCTCCCCTATTAATATGGAGTATAAAGTTCTATTATATAAAAGTGTATCTGGTCTTATGGCATTCAGTTGTGGGGAAATGCCTGCGCATCCTCTATAGAAATAATCCAAAGAGCTCAATCGAAAATTCTTAGAATCATTACAGGTGCTCTATGGTACATCCGTAATGAAAGCATTCACCGCGATCTGCAAGTCCCACTTGTTAAGGACGAAATCGTTCGCCTAAAATCATCCTACAATGAGAAACTAAGGAATCACTCGAATCAGCTGGCAAGAGGCCTTAACAATACAACACGTCGAACACGGCTAAGAAGAAAGGACCTTCCGTCCGCTTCTAGTGTTTTGGAAAACTTAACACCGGTACTCTGTTATCTGCACCTCGCTCGTGCATGTCAGACGTTTGGCCAATTAAGGAGTCATACAGATTGAGGCATCTCGCTCGTGCACGCTCAACGCTCAATGCTCCTAACTACCATCAGAGTAGCCGTTCCAGCCAATCAATTTTTTACGCACCTCGCTCGTGCGCGCCGTACGCTTATACAACCAAGGATTCACTAAGCTTTACGCAACTCGCTCGTGCATGATCAAGAATCATCCTACCAACGGATGCGGCTCAACAGTAATAAGTCCTGAGCAGCCCAGTTTCTCAAATAGAGGCCCGTTGGAATCAAAAAACTATTTATGTATATCTCTGTATAAATAGTTAAGTTATATTTAAGAATTAAGATTCGAATAATTATTGTTAGTTCCCACCCAAAGGAAGATCCAGTAAAGAGAAGCAAAGTTTAAAAAAAAAACCTCAATAGGTCGTTTAAGAATTTTTTTTAAATACCGCAACAGCCCTGTTCTAGGCGGTAGAAAAGCAGCTGATTACATTCATTCCAAAATTTTACGGAAAAAATCTGTGCAATACGAAAGAAGCAAAACTTTAAATTTATGGATTCGGACTACAGCGATATGAAACTGATGAAAAATCGCGCGCACGCTTCTCAATGCTCAAAAATAATATTTCAAGCAGCTGTGAATTTGACTGACTACTCTGACAATGTAGCGTGCTGCCACATTTTGCGATATTTAAAAAAGTTTCATATTGAAAATGAAATTTAAAATAAAAAATTTTTTATATTAATTTTAAAATTTTTTTAAATGTGCTTGGTAATATTGGCCCTAATCCTTCTGCTTCTTTCCAAGAAATGTATATTAAAGTATGCAAATGTACCACTGTTCTATGAAACAAGGGAAGAACGCCCTCTATTAGCAGTGTTGAAACTTACGTTGCGCTGAAACCTTATTTTCAAACCTAACCTTTAAGAGTGTTTGGGTTCATGGATGTGGAAAATTTTGCAAATTCAAATTAAGACTAATTTAACGATCTTATTTGAGTGGTGCTCAATATGAATTTTTACTCACTCGATTCCATGCTTGTTTCCTTACGTTTACAATTATTTTTAATGAGTCCAGAGCGAAAACTTTCTGATAGAAATTAAAATACTGAACGCCTTACGAGATATAGGCACAAGTAAGTGCGCAACTTAATCCTTGGCACCACTTTTTGAGACCTCTTTAAAAACGAAAACGAGCCAATTTGACTAAACTAAGTATGTATGAGGCGTTGCTATACTCACCGAGTACTATCATAAAAATTAGGGAAGGCACTGAATTTATCGTAATTCGGATCGTAATTCAAACTGAATTATGTATGTACGTTCTAATGAGGTAATTCGGCTTGTCAAAATTTGTATGGCATACTATGTATGTGATTCACAAGGTGGGTTTCCCCACTGTGCGGCGTTGCAGTGAAACTTCGAATTCTACTTTTTTCAATCAAAATCAAAGCAAAAACAAAAAAAAAAACACACAAAATCACTTGGAGGCTTGTATTGAAAAATTTCCTTTAGAAAAAGACGGAGAAAATAATATGATAAGAAGAATTTGGAGTGAAGGGGGCGCGCCTTCTGCCGAAAATAAGATCGCCTGATGTTTTGTACATACATATGTATGTATGTATCATACATAAGTATCATGTGGTCATGCGCGCATACTGCGATTCAATATTTTTGCCAAAAAAATCAGAGAACGCGTTCCGTGGAAGAAAGACTCAACTTTTGATTTGTATCTTTATATGTAGGTACATTAAATATTATTTTTTTCTCTTTCTTGTTTTGTAAGTTTCCTTAAAACGCAATTCCGTCGTGCGGGACGCGTCTGTTTTGATATCGTGAAGAAAAAGCAAAAGAAAATAAGAAAGAAAAAAAAAAGAAAATAAGCGAGAAAAAAAAAAGAAAAACGAGAAAAAGAGACAACGAATGTTCTTGATGGCTCAACATTATTGATGGAAAACCAGTTCCGTTGATGTATCAAAGATTGCAGTTACTCCGAATCGATCTTGCAGACCACGAATGCCTGAACGTGTAAGGCGATCGGGGCAAAAAGGCATAAAGAAATCATTCGCTTTTGCAATTTTCAAAAATTATTTGCATAATTACTTCAACAGCGACACAATTGTTGTCTGTCTGTCCATCGCATGCAACAACTTGTCTTGATGTCGTGTGCTTACGAGACTTGCTTTTGCCTCAACACCTGACGAGACACACCCCTCTCTCGTTCAGTGCAGTGTAGTGCAGTGTAGCGGGGCTCTCAACCTCTATGGGGCCGATATATGGATGTAAGATTATGTAGGTACTTACTTGAATCAAATTGGAAAAAACATATTTAAAAAAGGCACCGAATGGCTTTTTATTTTTTGTTTCATCCTTTAAAACAATGAGAACCAGCTGAAAAGGCAGCCTTCACGCACTGCAAGTTTTCCAAATACTCTTCTGCATTTCATGAAGCAGAATTCGAAAAAAATTAAAAATTTTTTGAATATACATACTTACATACATACATATGTATGTACAATTCATGGCAATTATGTGTTATTAATGGGCTCTGGATATTTTTATTACCTCAAAGCGAACCGTATAAAAAATTCCCCTGTAAGTTCGAAATCCTTCTCGACGGGACTGATCACCAAGGTCTTTTGACATCTATAGATGTTGATCTATGAGCTGTATGGACAGCTATAGCTACGCCACTGATCTTGCCAATCAAGGCTTATGCATGCAATGACCGCTTTTTCTTAAGTCAAAAAGAAATTGTTTTTGAGGTAATAAGTCAAAGCTTGTTTTTGAGTTTTATTATTAATCTTTTAACTAGCATTTACCTTATGAAATGACAATTTATGCTTTGAAGTTTTTAAGAATATAAGAAAAACATCTAGAAGACTTTAAAAGCATTGATGAATTTAAAATTTCTTATGAACCTCATAAGTTCAGCCTTTCTCCTTAGTGCACAATCATCATCATTCGTCATTTTGTAAATTCAATAGTTCAAAAATCAAAAACGGTTACATACTCGGGTTTTTGCACTGAAAAGAGAAAGGTATCCAGTACGACAGCCCTATAATATAAATACATACATACCTACATATCGATAGCTTCGGATAGAAAGGGCGTAACTCATTATTTTGCTACTTTACAGGAGAAGGAAAAAACTTCATAAAATCGCAAAGGTTAGATATTTAAAAAAAGTTTAAACGCAAAGTCAATTAAATACTACGCACGAAATTTGTTTTAGGCTTGAATTTTTATTTTTTCTGTGTTTCGAGCAGTTTTCTGAGTTAGGGCTTTTTGATATTATATCAATTTTCGTTCAAAACACGTGAGTTAGGTCTTTGTACGCAAATTTTAAAATATAAATAAAATTATAAGATGCGATCCAGCACTATACTATAACCAATAATATCGGTTAGTGGTTTCTATTGATAAAATTAATTCAAAACAAATATTTTTTGAAACGCATTATTCACTGTTTTCACGTTCGTGTCTTGAGTCTTTGCATGCATACAGACCAAGAGAGACATGCAAAGACTTAAGAAAGGAACGTTCGATATGAGTTAGGGCTTTTTTAAAAGTAACTATAACTTCGGTATTTTCATTCAAAGGTCGTCAATTTTTTTGGAGGGGGTGTATTTGAGAGTCGACCATCAGAAAATGCAAAAATCTCGTTTTTAAAAAAAAATGAGTTACGCCCTTTCTATCCGAAGCTATCGATATGTATTTCAATTGACGTTCTCGATGCTCTTTCGCGTCGTTTAATCTCGATAAATATAAAAATGCTTCTTTTTTGAGAAGACGTTCTTGAACTGCTTTTTATTTTTCGCACTTTTAATTTATTTATTGTTGTGAAGCTTGTTTGTCTATTTTATTTTTCTATTTTCCATTATTTGGGGGCTTGTTTCCGTGGAATTTTATGAGGACAATAAATATATGTATGCAAAATGCGACGCTCCCGTCCAACAGTTTTTACACGTCATCATTTTCGCTCGTCGTTCGTAAAAACAAATCAACTTTGATGTTCTTATATCTACGCCTTGTTTAAGGGCACGTCTCCCAGTGGCGGTTTTCACCGAAGGGAGTAGATATTGGGGCCCGGAGGAATGAAAGCCTTATTTCATTTATATCAAAAAAATCAAATTTAACAAAACATCCTTTAAAGATCATCCAGAGAAGGATAAATTGCCTTTTAAAATAAAATAACACTTCTAAAATGTACTCCAATCTTTCGCTAACTCAGTGCCGTAGCAATTCTGTTTTGCGTGGGGGGTAAAAATTAATTTTTTCAATTTTAACGTCTATTTTAACTTAAACCATATTACATGCACGCTTTCAATGCAAGCGTTTAACGGACCTTTAGGAATCGTATCGAATGAATACTTTTTTAAAGAGTGTTCGAAATAATCAGCTGTTCTTCTTAGAGCTATTATACACGAGACGATATAAGCGGGGTAGGCAAACAATTCAATTTAAAAAAACTGCCACACGCACGATTTTTCTCTCTTATAGCTTAATTTTTTCCTACTCTCCTCGAAAAATCCCTTTTTTATAACAAGTATGCTTATAAGGTGGTTGAGCCAAATAAAACCAACGCCTTTATAAGGCCCGATTTTTTCCCATCCCGGTCAACGTGGTCGAATGGAGGCCCTCAGATTGACCCCAAAAGCTTGATTTGGTACACCGATGGATCAAAAATGGATAACGGGACTGGTGCAGGTATATATGGACCAGGCACAAGTATATCGGAACCTATGGGCATATGGCCTAGTGTCTTCCAAGCCGAAATCCATGCAATAAATATATGCGTAAGATCCATAATCAGCAAAAACCCCGCGGGCCAAAGGATTGTCATATTTTCTGACAGTCAGGCCTCTATTAAAGCCCTATCATCTTGGGCTTTTAAGTCAAAGCAAGTCCTCGAATGCTTTGGACTACTTCAGAAACTAGCGACACGCAATAAAGTTGATTTATTTTGGGTCCCTGGTCACACGGGGATTAATGGTAATGAGCTAGCTGATAGTCTAGCAAGAAAGGCATCAAACACCCCTTTTATCGGTCCTCAGCCTTTTTGTGGGTTGAACTGGGCGGGTATCAGAGAAAAAATCAGAGAGAAAGAAAATCTCCTTCGCCTTGTGTACTGGGACGACTTTCCCGGACTGAGGCAGAGTAAATTGCTTATAAAACCTTACTCTTACTCCAATATTCTTAAGCTTTCAAAAGATAGCATAAGATTGCTTACGGGTTTTCTTACTGGCCATTCTGGGCTTAAGTATCACCTGCACAAACTTCGCCTTTCCGATAATTCGGAATGCAGATTATGCCTCGAAGACGAGGAAACAACTTTGCACATTCTTTGCGAATGTCCTGCCTTAATACATCACAGAAGAAATGTATTCCATTCGGAATTTCTGTCATTAGGACAAATTAGGAGTTCTTCTCAAGAGGTGATTCTGGACTTTATTAGGAGAGCTATGAGGGGCTTTTCATAAAAAATAGTGAATCTTGGCACAATAGGTCATCTGGGCCGCAGTACCAGCCTTTGGGCAGATTCACGCTCCATATCATTATTAAGGCCCGATTTTCAGAAAACATAAATATTTCTAGCACTCCCAGCATAATGATTTTTGGCATGTTCTAAAGGGCTTATATTATATTTACTTCAGAAAGAAAAAAAAATTGCTTCGATTGCGTAGCTGATTGAATAGTAATCTTCCAACAAAGTCTAATGAAGTGAAAACAACGTGTTTGATCTAATTTTGCGTGAGAAGAAGAGCAATGTTATATATATATGTATATATATATATGCATATGCACAATCCTGACATGGCACGATATCATGATGAGAGTCAAATTTTCATGTTTACAAAAAACGTTGTAACTTGAACATTTTTCAACCGATCTTGATAAGCGATAGCATATTTTACTCGAGATACAATGTACTTTGATAATAACTGTAAGAAACTGAATGTTTTTTAGGATTTGTTACATAAAAAATACGTCAAACTGTAAACAACGTGAAAAAAAATGGGTAAATTTTAGATAACTTTCATAAATATCCAACTTTTTTTGTAGAAAGTATAGATAATTGTATATGTTTCGAAAGCTCAATGTCTAGTTTCCAAAACTGTATAGCAATTGAAAATCGGTCAAAAATTGACGGAGTGACAATCGTTTAAGTGCGCGGAGTACGGGAAAAACGGTTTTTAAACAATAACTTGAAAATTTGCGGGTGTGAAAAAGTGATTTCGATTTTTTTTTTTTTGTAGCACAGTGTTACCATCTTTTTGGAACAATTTAGCTGAGTTGCGATTTGTTGGTATGAGAGGCCAAACTCACGAAGCTCAATAATTGTCTTTCTTGTCGCCGACGTACAATTTTTGCCTTTTCCCATCCTTTAAGCTATTTAGCTAAATAATTTTTCATTCAATATCCCTTCGCTTGATTCCAAATAATAAAATCTTACCAAAATATACACAAATAACTAAAAGAAACTGACTTTTTGGCACTGCTAAAACTTCGTTTCTAATTAAGTGTCAAAAGAAAAATCACGTGTTTCAATTGAGAATCCCACCCATGCAAATTTAGCAGCCTATCGAAACGGCTATCCATTTCATTTCCAATGAGAGAAAGATGGGAATATAAGGACAGCGGAAATGCAGTGTTCAAATAACGGAAACAATTGAAAAGTGGAGATTTATAAGATGAGAAGCATCGTTTCTAATTAGTTGTCAACGGCTGTATCTAGCAGCACTTTAATTGATAAAACCGTTTTTCCGATACGAATTGACAAAGAAATAAAAAATATAGTGGGTGAAAAGACAAATGACGAACAAATCCTGGAAACCATTTTTTTAAGAATCAATAAACTAAAAAATCGCAAAGTGCAATTATATTAAATATGATTGATTACACTGTGCTCGAATTTTAAACTTTGTTTTCGCGTCAAGCCGGGGACCTGGGGGAAAAACCTAATTCGAGTACGCTGAATTCAATGATGCTTGTGTCATTTTTTTTTTTGGCCTTATGTCATATGACATAAGTCCTAAAAATTTTTAAAAATTAAAATTGGGTTTTATGTCATATGACATAAGGCGCAATTTCGTCATGAAATTTTTGGGTCTTGTGTCATTTTTTTTTTGGGACTTATGTAATTTTTTTTTTTTTTGGGCCTTATGTCATAAAATTGTGGGTTTTATTTTTTGGGCCTTATGTCATTTTTTTTTTTGTGACTTATGTCATTTGTGCCTTATGTCATGTCGCCGTGTAAAATACCTCATTAGTACTCGTCGATAGTCTAAAAAACGTCGATACTATCGATGGTATAAACATAAATAAAAATATTATATTATTATTATTATATTAGGTAGGACGACGATGACGTTATTGTTAACGAATACTTAAATATGTCTATTGGATAAAATTCGTCGACTATTTTTTTAAATAAAACACTGAAATAGAGATGCTTTTTTATCCTTTCTTTCTCTCCTCAAAATCCCGCGAAACCATTACATTTCTCAGGAAAACCCTTTTTTCCATGAAAAAAATATGGCATCATTATGTATAATTGATTGTATAACATAACCCAACATACCTAGATGTACATAAAAAAGAATTCGTCAACATATACATCAATTCATCAACGTCTAAAAATACATTAATATGTATATTTAAAGTTGAAATGTTTTTATTTCAATGTTTAAATAAATTTAAAAAATGGTTGTAGATCTCCTACTTTTGGATTATTGTACGGAAGGAGATCTACTAACTTTGGAAATGAAATCTCCTACTTTTGAAATTTAAGACATGGCAACGCTGCAGCCGGGTGTTTTGGTGCATACGAAAGAAGTAGATATGCCAAAATTAAAAATAACTACCCTGTTGTGGTGTATGGGCACAAAGTGTATGAAGAAGTAGATAGGTAAACATAAGAAAAAAAAATGTTTTCAAATTATTTCACAAGCTGTGTACAATGTCATACACCCGGTATATAGCTTGTGTATGGAACGAAGCGAACTAAACCGGTATTTTTCATTATTTCAATATACCAATGCTATACACAGTGAACCCAGTTTTCACACCACGGCACATCCTAGGACATGTATTAGTAATAGTGGACAGGTCTTGTATATAAGCAGCGTGCTGTGCACATCATACATCGTGCTATGCACGTGTTCGAGCACCTCTCGTGCACAGTTCCGGCTGGGTGTTTTCAAATTGTTTCACGAACCACCCAGCCGGGCCTTGTAGTTACTAGGCACTCAGTCTTAGACCATATAGTACATGCTAATACTCGTATGCTTCTCAGCAAAAGCAAGCGTGTCAACATGATACGTCACATCGCGAACACATCGCGAAATAGTGACAGAGAAAAGTATAGCAGCGCAGTAGCAGCGCGAGTGCGAGCGAGCGAGCCAGAATGTCGTAATGTGACGTCATCATGACACGCAAATGCTTGTCTAGTAGCAGTCCATGTACTATATGGTCTAAGCACTCAGTGTACAGAGTAGTTAATAGGCAAAAATTAAATAATTGACTGCCTACTACACGATACACTTGGTGCATAGCAAGTATGCAGAACCGAAGAAAGCAACCGAAGCCGAACGGCACGAAGTACACGTTGTATACAGCAACGTGCTTTAGCAACGAAAACACACGAAGTATGCCTGTCATTGCTGGTCTGGGAGGCTACGAATTTAACATCTTTTAACCGATGTCATCTCTACTTTTCAATAAAAACGAACTCCATATAATGTGATGATGATGATGTTTATTTCTACATATAAAAATCTCCCAGGGCGATCAAACAGAAAATGGCCGAATTGTACGGCGGAACCGGGGTTTACAAATTTAAAACGATATACAAAAACGATAAATATCAGTCTTATCGACCTAAAGCTTACTTATAATAACAAACGATTGTTTCTGAAACATTCTGACATACAAATTATCGATATCACATAAAGAACAATTATTCTAAAGATCACACACTGCAGGGTCGCATTTAAGGCTGGATCTACGACACCCCACCCCCCGTGAGGCGATCCGACTCACTCACATCTACGTTCAGAACAGCTAGCTTGGATGCGGCCCGTCTCATGACTCCTCCTCATGAAGTTCGAACATCGGCCTGCCTTACTACTCCGTCAGCTCCAGGGTAGACGCGTTCTACTATCCCTCGGCACCACTGTCTCCTCGGGACTCCGGGGTCGCAGATGAAGACTATATCACCCGGCTTTAGCGGCTCAGTATGTTCGCACCACTTGGCCCGGCGAGTGAGTGTTGGCAAATACTCAGCTATCCACCTCTTCCAAAAATGATCTCGTAGTTGTCGCGCGATTCGCCACTGCTTGAGAAGCGTGCACAGCTTCCTGAACTCTATGGGCTCGCAAGGCGTCGGAGCAGTGTTAGCAGCTCCGAGGAGGAAGTGGTTCGGCGTGAGCGGCTCCTCTTGATCGCTGGCAATCGGAAGGTGCGTGAGTGGACGCGAGTTGACTACATTTTCGGCCTCGATGAGGAAACAGTTCAAAACGTGCTCTCGAGGGGCCGCTTCCTTTAGAGTTTCCCGCTCCCATATGCCTCCTTCAGACGGATTGAGGGGACAATTGAATCGCCACTCGATGCCCTTTGACGATAGCTCATCCGGAACTCTGCTGCAGTCGAACACTTCTGTGAATCTCTTAGCCTCGTTGTCTGCTCCCACAAAGTTCTTTCCATTATCCGATCGTAGTCTCACTGGCAGATCGCGCCGATTTATAAAATTTCGGATAACGATGATGCATGCATCCGTGCTAAGATCATGCGCGAGTTCAACACGGATGGCTCGAATCGACAGACAAGTAAAGAGCGCTACCCAGCGTTTTTCCTGACGGCGTCCAACGGTGACGGTGACCGGCCCAAAATAGTCCAAACCGGCGTAGCTAAACGGTCTCACGTATGGCGTTAGGCGATCTTCTGTGAGTGGCCCCATAATCGGCGGCTTGGGCTTGCATTTCTTGACTTTGCAGACTGTACAGCTCGAAATCACGCTACGCAAGGCGGTTCGCAAGCGAGGGATCCAAAATTGGCGGCGGATTTCGCTTATCGTGGCTTCTTCGTTTTGGTGCTTCATCGCGGCATGATGATGGGCGACTATAAGTTTCGTCAGCGTATGGTCGGACGGCAAAATTATAGGTCACCTTGTGTCAACAGGTAGACAGCTAGCGGCATCGATTCGTCCTTTCATGGTATGACACCTGTTTCGTCTAGATAAGGCGTTAGTTGAAAGAACCTGCTCGATTGCTGGATGGATCGGGCTTCCTTTAGCTCACTAAGCTCCTTTGAATACTCTGCACTTTGAACGAATCGACACAGCCAAATTTTGGCAGCATCAAGTTCGGCCGATGTTAGACCGAATTGGGATTCGAGGTTGCTCTGCCGGGAGCGACACTGGTCGAGAAATCGGTTGACCCATGCCATCGTTCTAAGCAGCCTGCGAAAAGACGAAAAACGATTAAAGTTTAAGGGGCAGTGAACTACGGTTATCAAGGCGAATTTAGGGCGTAATTCTTCGTCGTCTTCCAGCTCGTTCTTGGTGGCATCAAGATCGACCGGCCGTTCCTCCTCATGTCGTCGTAAAAACATCGGCCCATGTAATCATCGCGATGTAATGGAGGAATTCAGGTATACCTTCGATCTAGTGGCGTCATCGACAACATTCTCATCTGTAGGTATCCATCTCCAGTTTGACATGGAAGACGCCGCCAAGATTTCTGCAACTCTATGAGCGACAAAGGGTTTGTATCGTCTTTGTGGTCCACCCACTGCCACGCCCACAAATGAAGATTTTTCGTAACTTCCGAAGTAAAAGGCGTGGAAGCTTCGAATTCGCAACATAGGTTCACCAAGGCGAATGAAAGGTGTAGGGAAATAATTTATGTTGCCCTCCCACTGCCACGCCCAAAAATAGAGAAGCAAAACATAGTGCGCTCATAATGTCGGGACGCTGGGTATTTCAAAGTCGGGCTTGACCGACTTTAGCTTTCTTACTTGTTTTCTATTGGTTATTTTATGTTAGTTTAGGGCTTACACATTTCATTCGCCTTGCTCAACCTATGTTGGGAATTTGAAGCTTCTACGCCTCTTACTTCGGAAGTTACAAAAAATCTCTATTTGTGGACGTGGCAGTGGGCGGGCCACATACATTTTTTTCCTTCACCTTTCATTTGCCTTGGTCAACCTATGCTGCGAATTTGAAGCTTCTACGCCTTTTACTTCACAAGTTACGATAAGCCCTTACTTTTGGGCTTATTTGTGGGCGTGGCTCGAGGAGGGCGGCGTCCATTTTTTGCCAGGAAATGTCATTTTTTCTAGTTTACCAGCACACCAAATATCAATGGAATGTGTTGAGTGGTTCGCAAGTTACAAGCATTTTACTGAAAACACATTATATTCATTTGTGGGCGTGGCAGTGGGCGGATGTCTCCCATTTTTACTTAGGATCATACTCGGACCCCGATATACATGTGTGCCAAATTTCGACTTCATTGGTTCAGCCGTTTCGGAGGAGATCCGACCACGGACGGACGGACAGACGGACATGTCTAAATCGATTCAGTTTTTGATCCTGATCATTTCTATATACATATATTTGTCTATATCTCCGGAGCTTAATTCTCCCTGTTGCAAGATTTGCACAAAACTAATATACCCCGCTTACGCTGGGTATAAAAAGTGTCCAAACGCTGTAGCATTGTGTTATACTTACATATAAAGTTTATATTATGAACCTTTTTCTTTGATCAATCTAGCTATTAAAAAACCCGCACCCATGGGATAGTTTTATGGATCTAAGAATACAGACAGACGGACTCAACGGGACGAATTTGTTTATTTCTATGTATTGACAATATAAGTAAGAAAAGCTCAAAAACTAAACGTGATAGAACCGATGTGAAAACAGTTTTGTATTCATCACACGCAAGTTAACTAAAATCACATAACAATGTTCTTGCTATCGACTTTGTTATTTTCTTGCCAACCAGTGTAATAGGACAAATAAAGTCCATACGGATGTTTTCGCTTCAGTTTCTTATTTGCAGGATACTCACAAATTTTTTTCTTTTGTTACATGTTACGTGCTAATGCCCAAAGGGTAAGAGACAGCTCCTGCTATATTGCTCGCCAGACATGGACGTCTCTGAATAAGAAACGCTCACAGCAGCTCCTGAGACTAAATAGTAGGTCCATTAACCTAGTGGTCTCCATTCTTACTGGCCACTGCCTCTTTGGCAGGCACGCGGCGAGACTGGGGGCTCCACACAACGATTTCTGCCGCTCATGCGGCTCTGAAGAGGAGGAGGAAACGGTCCTCCATCTGATGGGTCAATGCCCCGCTCTCGCAAGGAGTAGGCTCTCCCTTCTGGGGTCGCTATTCTTTCGGATATAGTGACGTTCATTAGGAAGTCTTGTTGGCTTCCCAATACTTTATAAGGGGTAATAGTGTCTTTCGTGGTACCACAACGGGCCTCTTTTGTGCCTAAGTGAGCATATGGCTGCCACTCCTACCTACCTACCTACCTACATGTTAATTAAGTTAAGAAAGTACATATTTTTTATTAGGAATTCAGTACGAAATGGAGCTGGAGAAACAATCCGTAGCACTATCGATACAATCGATGGTTTCAAACTATCGAAAATATCGATGGTTTTTTAAGTCCATCGATAGTTTTGATTCATGGACAATTACTTTAGGGTTGGAAAGATGGTGCTGGCGGTGACAGAGGCTTTCTTCGTAATTTTTTTGGATTCGTAAAAATTCCTTTATTTAGACAACTGCGTGAGCCGCTCGAAAATTCATCTTTCGTTTATCAAAATTATCGATTATAAAAATTATCGATTGACAAAATTATCGATATACGACACGATCGATTCTAGAAACTATTATCGGAAATATCGGTTGTTGAAAATATCGATCATTGAAAACCTATCGATAATTTAAGCTATCGATTAAAGAAACTATCTATTATCCAGCTCTAGTACGAATTAATACGTCATTTCTTAAAATTTTCATGGAATAGATTCGAAATGAATCAAAATTTTATCGCAGAGGTAGCCACTTCGTTCGCTTAAAAGCTGCTTACTCGCTCAGCTAATATTTATTATAACTTTTCAAAATGCAAAACAACAAAACAGCAAAACAAATTCAATTCGTCCATCAAAAATATACCACAAAAGCAACAACAATATTTAAGAGTGAGTTTCTGCAGAGGCGGCTAGTGAATGAGTTTATGAAATCCGAATAAAAATCGCATGATCTTTATTTACACAAATGCGTACGTTATGCGTAAGAAATGCTCTTGACTTTTATGGCGTATTTAATCAGTTCCCAACCATTGCTTCTAGAAGTTGAACGAATTCAGGGGCTCCCCTTGAATTACAATTATCATTTTTTATTTATTTTTTCCGCTTTCTTTCTCAAAGCAAAAATATCTTTTTTTTTAAACTTTCCTTCTCTTTACTGGATCTTCCTTTGGGTGGGAACTAACAGTAATTATTCGAATCTTAATTCTTAAATATAACTTAACTATTTATACAGAGATATACATAAATAGATTTTTGATTCCAACGGGCCTCTATTTGAGAAACTGGGCTGCTGAGGACTTATTACTGTTGAGCCGCATCCGTTGGTAGGATGATTCTTGATCATGCACGAGCGAGGTGCGTCAAGCTTAGTGAATCCTTGGTTGTATAAGCGTACGGCGCACACGAGCGAGTTGCGTAAAAAATTGATTGGCTGGAACGGCTACTCTGATGGTAGTTAGGAGCATTGAGCGTGCACGAGCGAGGTGCCTCAATCTGTATGATTCCTTAATTGGCCAAACGTCTGACATGCACGAGCGAGGTGCAGATAACAGAGTACCGGTGTTTTGTTTCCAAAACACTAGAAGCGGACGGAAGGTCTTTTCTTCTTAACCGTGTTGTATTGTTAAGGCCTCTTGCCAGCTGATTCGAGTGATTCCTTAGTTTCTCATTGTAGGATGATTTTAGGCGAACGATTTCGTCCTTAACAAGTGGGACTTGCAGATCGCGGTGAATGCTTTCATTACGGATGTACCATGGAGCACCTGTAATGATTCTAAGAATTTTCTATTGAGCTCTTTGGATTATTTCTATAGAGGATGCGCAGGCATTTCCCCACAACTGAATGCCATAAGACCAGATACACTTTTATATAATAGAACTTTATACTCCATATTAATAGGGGAGCCAGTGAATTTTTGATGCTTTAAGTTTCAGGTTGGTCCTCTTTGCTTCGATGTGCTTTCGCCAAGTTAATCGTTTATCTAAGTGGACTCCTAAATAGATTACACTATCTACACCGAGAGAAATAAGAACTGTTAAATCAACCACTTAGAACAGTTAAAGTAAGAGTGGTCAAATTAACTGTATTCCCCGTTAAATGCACTGAAAAAGGAAGTCAAATCAACAGTTGAAAAGAAGTCACTTTTTATGTTCAAATTCGCTTTCGTTCACTTAGACGTATAAGTTCGCATTCTGATCAACTGTCTCTGGAGTTTTCAATAGCTCAGTTGTCTAAGCTGTGACTTGACCGTCGTGAACTTCGGGGTTCTATCCCTGCTGGCGGCGGGAATTTTTCTGGATTTTTTTTTTAATTACAGTTTTTTTTTTTTTTTTGTTCAGAGTGTAGTTGTTTTTTAAGGCAAAAATTTTCTCCTAAATTTTTAAGATTTTAATTTATTTAATTTTTTTTAATGGTTCATTTTCAAGCAAAAAAATTTGGGAGTGAAACAATTCCTTAAGCACGTTCTCCAAAACTTGAGCAACCATAAGCTCAAGTGAGCATTTTGACCAACAAATTAAATTCGTTCGTTTAGCGTAATGGTTAAGACGTTCGCCCAGCAAAGTGGAGGTCTACGGTTCAAGCCTCGGCCGAGGCGAGAAAATTTAAGAGATGAAAGAAAAAAAGATTTAAATAGAAACAAATAAATAAAGAAAAAATATAATAATTTAATAAAAAAAAAAAAAATATTAATAAAAGAAGATAAAAAAAGTCAAAGCAAAAAATAAATTTTTTTTCCCAGTCGCTGGTGACAGTTGATTTAACCGCGAGACAGTTAAATCAACCACCAGGTAGTTATGTCCTTATTGACTGTGTTTGTACTGTTGAATTGACCGCTACTACACATAAGCTAAGAATTAACGGTGAACTCGGTTATTTTAACCTGCTTTTTCAGTTAATATAACTACCTTTTTCTCTCGGTGTACTTGGGGGATGGAGACTCCTTTAAGGGGAATAGTAGGGGTTATACCTCTTCTAAGCGTAAATGTCATGTGTTTACATTTACCTTCGTTTACATTAATTCGCCAGGTAGAGAGCCAATTTTCAATCAATTGCATATGCCCTTGTAGGATTCTTGATGCTTCCATGGGATCGCGGTGGCAGCTGAATAATGCTGTGTCGTCGGCAAAAGTTGACATTACAATATTGGCACTAGTGGAAATGTCGGCTGTTAGAAACAGGTAAAGAGAGGGGCCAACACTGCCTTGCGGGACTCCTGCATTAATTTCAAATTTGTCCGTTATAAATTCATTAACTCTTACTCTAAAGAATCTATTTTGGAGGTATGATATAAGAATTTCGTGAACATTTTGAGGGAGAAGAGACTTTATTTTAGCAATAAGACCCCCATGCCACACTTTATCGAAAGCTTTAGCGATGTCTAGGAATATTGCAGAACAATATTCTTTTTTTTCGAAGGCGTTACGAATTTCAAGACTGATTCGATTGACCTGTTCAATAGTTCCATGTTTTTTCCTAAAGCCAAATTGATGAGCAGGGATTAAGTTATTCTCGTGAATGTATAGCGTAATTTTTATAAGAAGAGCTTTTTCAAAAAGCTTAGATAAGCAGGGGAGAAGGCTTATTGGGCGATATGAGCTGGCTGTCGTCGGGTCTTTCCCGGGCTTCAGTATCATCATGATGACCGATTCTTTCCATATCTCAGGGAAGTGGGAGAAGCTCACAATAGCATTAAAAAGCCGTGCTGCATACGTTAGAGCAATGTATGGCAATTCCTTGATCATTTTTGGGATTATATAGTCATAATCTGGAGATTTTTTCTCGCAAAAGTTTTCGTTAATTATGCATTTTATTTCATTGGCATTAAATGGTATAAGGGTAATTTGGTTGTTCACCTTGCAGAGGGGAATCTATGGCCTGTTGCCGGTGGGTTTGGTAGAAACACTGAGCACAAGTGTTGAGCAAAGACGGATGCTTTTTCCTCATCACTTCTTGCCCAATTTCCTCTTGAATCCCTTAAGGGAGATTCATGTTCTATGGGTGAATTTTTTATTTTTAAAGCTCGCCATAATGACTCTTTCGACGTGCTAATAGGTGCAAGATTTGAAATCTTGTCTTGGTCTTTTTGAAGAGCGATTTTAAGTTGCTTTAAAGCTGTATTGAGTCTAGCTTTACTGTCAGGGGACCTATGTATGTTGTTGCCATTCTCTTCTCATTCTACGTTTTTCTCGCAATAATCTTTCAATATGACTATTAGTATGATGAAAATTTCTAACGGCAGGGTCAAAGGTTTTTGGGGTAGAATGCTCCGCCGCTGAAGTTAAAATTGAATTCAGGGTTGTTGCCGCTTCATCGATTTGACTTTCATTACATATTGCATATTCAGAGTGTATGTGTGTTGCAACGTACTTTTTATAATTAACCCAATTCGTTTTTGAAGTGGTCAGTCTAAAAGGGTTTTTATGTTTTCTGAAATTTCGATTAGTAGAGGACAATGATCTGAAGACATTTCGTGGCAAATCGACGTTGAAATACGCGAATTATCAAAGCCTCTTGTAATGGTAAAGTCTATGAGGTCTGGTATTTTATTTAGATCTGTTGGCCAATACGTGGGATGTCCGGGTGAAATAAATCCTAGAGTACAGGAGCTAATTATCAGTGTGTTGTATAATTGTCTACCCCTTGGAGAGATCAGACGAGAGCCCCAATGGGTGTGTTTTGCATTATAATCGCCTGCTGCTAAAAATTTATTTCCAAGGGTGTTGAAAAATTCATTAAAGTGATTTTCGCTGACTGAGAATCGTGGAGGGCAATATATTGCTGACAAAATGAAATTTGCACCACAACTTTCAATAGAAACTGAAGTCGCTTGGAAGTAATTTTTTGCGAGAGTAGTTTGAAAGGAAATGTGATAATTCTAGCTTACGCTGATTTATACCATTTGCGATCCATGAGGATATAATAAGTAAACTCATTTTTGTGCAGTTAAAATTTGGAGCAACTGGTTCTGTGCTCTTAGTAACTCCTGGAGTGTGTTTTGCATTTGCGACATAAATTGTGTCATACACTGTGTCAGACTGACTAATATGGATTCCAAGCTACCGTTCTGCTGTTGAGGGGCAGAATGGGCAATTATGGCAGAACTAGCAGCATTTGCATAGGACATTTTATTAGTCACCGGAACGCTGAATTTATTTGATTGTGAGAAAATTGGGTTTTGGAATGCATTTTGATTCGACCTATTACGACTGGCTTGCTTTTTTTCTGACATACGAATTTTTAGTTCTTTATATACTGGACATCCCCTATAATTTGCTGTGTGATCTCCACCACAGTTGCTGCACTTTTTGTCAGTTTTATTTTTATTACAGTTTTCAGAGCTGTGAAATTCTCCGCAAAGGACGCAGACCATGCGTAGGGTGCAGTAGGACTTAGTATGGCCATATTCTTGGCAATTAATACATTGGACAGGGCCAGTACGCTTATGTGGTTCTTCTATTACAACTCTACGGTGAAGAAGATATTGTAATCCGTAGCTTGGATAAGTCTCATTTTTTTTTAGTTTTAAGTTGTCCGGGCTTGCAATGAAGCCCAAAATCCAATATTGCGAGAGCCCGTTGCGAGAGTGCGCGACGTTACGAAAGTCTTTTGCGTGACGCTTTTCAATCTCCAATGAGAGTTTTGCGTCACGCAGATGATAGCTAATTTCGCTTCTACTAATGCAATATTTGAACCAAGTACCATTCTAACGAGTACCGAGTACTCATAAAACTTATACGTTATGACTTGAGCTAAAAATTTTTTTTTGAAAAATTTTCAAACATTTTTAAAATGAACCAAAATTTGCAAATTATTTTAAAAGCTCTTTTTCACGGAACAGTAAAAAGCATTTGTTTTATTAGCTTAAACGAGTACCCAATACATAGCGAGTACTCAAAAAATAACTACATCATTAATCTGTCAAATTGCCTCGCAACGAGAAATATTCAATTTTTTAAACTTTTCTCGCTACGAGGTCTCGCAGTGCGATACATTGGAGCTTGAGTCATATAATTGCATGTATTGAAATTTGTGTGCGTCTCGTCTCAGGCTCTCGCATCGGACTGTCTCAATATTGGATTTTGGGTTTGACAAGATAATTTTTAAAATAAACACAAATTTTCTAAAATACCCATACAAGAAGAAATGTCAAAAAAATTTTCATTTACGTTCAAAGCAAATGGCCGTAGAGCCCTCTGCTGAACCCCAAAAATAGCCATCGGATGGACTTCATCCGAATTCGTCACTCCGTTGTCGTGATTGCTTTCGCAAATCTTTAAAAGATGAATAAATATCTTATATGTCCTATTTTATAAAACCAATGAGATTTATACCGAACGAAATGAAATGTAATTAAACATATTTCCTATGTTGTTGACTCAACCATTTTTCTTTTGAAATTTTCGTTCTGCTCGAAAATCAAAAGGACTGTGAATAACAATGCGCCCTTTTAAAAAAATCATGGTTACGTTCGCTCAGTGTATAAAACGTGGAAAAAGTGAGACGCTATAATTAATTCAGCAAACTTCTAATCTCAAACAGCTCAATGAATATGGAGGAATCCAGAAAAAATACTCCTTTCAAAACACACGGGTAATTGGATTTGAGTGGACCGAGCATTTCGAACAATCCCGCTCCGACAATTTTCTGGGGGAAAAAATACCGGGGCATGTTCATTCACAATCGAGCTAGTTATTGTAGGTTAGTTGGTGCCTTTCATATCGCTAGCTTCCGGCAAAATGCAATACCTCCAACCCGCCAAATATGCAGACTGATATATTGTTACATATATTTATATTAGAGCACTCTGTATGGAAGGTCCTTTTCCTAGAAATTTATTGATCAATTTGAAAAAGTTAAAACGTTTCTTTGAAAGTACCAGAATAGAAAACATTAACATTAACATGAACATGAACATTAGCATTAACATTAAGTTAGCGAAAGATTGGAGTACATTTTAGAAGTGTTATTTTATTTTAAAAGGCAATTTTTACTTCTCTGGATGATCTTTAAAGGATGTTTTGTTAAATTTGATTTTTTTGATATAAATGAAATAAGGCTTTCATTCCTCCGGGCCCCAGTATCTACTCCTTTCGGTTGAAAACGCCACTGGGAGACGTGCCCTTAAACAAGGCGTAGATATAAGAACATCAAAGTTGATTTGTTTTTACGAACGACGAGCGAAAATGATGACGTGTAAAAACTGTTGGACGGGAGCGTCGCATTTTGCATACATATATTTATTGTCCTCATAAAATTCCACGGAAACAAGCCCCCAAATAATGGAAAATAGAAAAATAAAATAGACAAACAAGCTTCACAACAATAAATAAATTAAAAGTGCGAAAAATAAAAAGCAGTTCAAGAACGTCTTCTCAAAAAAGAAGCATTTTTATATTTAACGAGATTAAACGACGCGAAAGAGCTTCGAGAACGTCAATTGAAATACATATATACATACATATGTTTTTATCTTATAGAGGTATCGTACTGGGTACCTGCCTCTTTTCAGTGCAAAAACCCGAGTAAACAACAATAGTATATTTGTGTGTGTCTGTATCTAAACGAGTACATAACAAAAGTTTGCACAGCGGAAAAAATTAAGTAGGTTTTTAAATATTTTATTTTGCCTCTCTGACCGCTCTCTGGAGCATTTGTAATGAAGGAATCTAGCGCTCTTCGCAGCTGAAAGATCACAATTTCAGTGCAAAATAAGTAAGAAAGCTAAAGTCGGTCAACTCTGACTATGATATACCCAGCGGTCCCACAATATTGGCGCACTATGATTTGCCTATCCGCACTGAGATTACATAAATTTAATGTTTGTGGGCTTTACAGTGGGTGGAAAACATAGATTGTTCCCAAAATTGTTTAATTTGATCTAGAGAATTTATGTTTCGAATTTGAAGCTTCTATGCTTTTTACTTCGGAAATTTAAAAAAATCTCAATTTATGGTCGGAACATAGGGCGGATATCGCCCATTTTCTCTTATGGTCGTTCTCGGGGCCAAATACCTGTGTGCCAAATTTTGACGTGATTGGTTCAGCCGTTTGAAAGAAGATCCGCCTATAGACGGACGCACGGACAGCGCCGTCTTTAGCGTGAGGGAGGCCCTGGGCCCGCAGATAAGTGGGGCCCTTTCAATGTATGATAATGTATAAGTATTATAACTTTTGGGGGCCCCTCAGACCGCGGGGCCCGGGCCCATCGGGCCCATGCGTAAAGATGGCACTGCGCACGGACGGACATATCTAAATCGGATCAGTTTTCGAGCCTGATCAAGAATATATAGGTATTTTTCTCTATATCTGCGGAGATAAGTTCTTGCTGTTACAAGATCTGCACAAAACTAATATAGCCTTCATACGCTGGGTATAAAAATTGCTGGAGATACTTTCTCATAAAAAAGTTGAGTGCTTTTAAAGCCGATTGGCTAAATTTCTGGGCTCGTCAGTGTGTTTTGTTCTTTGCTCTTAAAGAATCAATCAAATTCTCTTAAATTTAAAGAAAGTTTAAATGTTTTTGTGGGGCTATAAATTTTACTTTCTTTCTCATAGATTCCGAAATTACTGAGCGTAATTCTTGGTCTGAGAGATTTTTGAGAAACAATTTCCAAAAACTCGCTCAACACGTGCGGTGTTCCAGTAGGTTTCTTACAGTCGTTGGCTTTTTTGTTGACTTTTTCTGTTTATATATACTTGGCTAATTTATTTTGAAATGAAATAAAAAACAAATTTTCTGATTAAACGATAAATTGAATGCTTTGTTGCCATGTCGTGAATCGAAAATTAATTCAATACGAGTATTTTAGCTAATATTTACTTTAAAAATTGATTGAATAGCAGAAAAATGTTAATTCATTTGGAAATTGGGACAATCCTAAGCTTTCTATATCAATTATTCTAAGCACTTTCGAGCTCATTTTAAAATCTATTTTTAATTAAATAAAGATCAATATATTCAATCCAATCTAGTTTTGAAAATCTATTGCAAATGGCCTGAGGTATTCGAGTATTTTTAAAAGAAGCCGGATAATTTTTTTTCTACACCATTTACATGCTTTTACACACAAAGTGTGTCGGGTATAAGCATGCACTGAGCGAACTTTACCATGATTCACAGTCATTTTGATTTTCGAGCAGAACAAAAATTTCAAAAGAAAAATTGTTGAGTCAACAACATTTTTGGTTGATTTTAAAGAAATATGTTTAATTACATTTCTTTTCGTTCGTTATAATTCTCATTTGGTTTATGAAATAGCACATATAAGATATTCATTCATCTTAGAACTTTTTAAGCCATGTAGGACTGTAGGTCTAAAGCATATAGAACTATAGCTGCAACTTCGGCGAAATTTTGGCACGTTATGGCATGATTTGGTGAAAAAGTTCAACTGTGGTGAACCACGCCATAAGCCGAGTGTTGTGGTGAACCACGTAATAGTAAGTGTGGTGTACCACGTAATAGCTTTTGGCCGAAGTTGCAGCTATAGTTCTATATGGTCTAAAGGCTCAGTTACTCTTGATTGAACGTAACTTGACTTTACTTATTTAATCAGCTGACTTGATGTGTTTAGTACATTTTCTATGGGAGCAGTTACTGAAAACTTAATTTGACTTAAGATAAGAATCTGTTGAAAACAGATTTCTATAAGTTAAGTCAAGTAACGTTCAATCAAGACTCTTGATCATATAGAACTATAGCTGCAACTTCGGCCAAAAGCTATTACGTGGTACACCACACTTTCTATTACGTGGTTCACCACAACACTCGACTTATGGCGTGGTTCACCACAGTTGAACTTTTTCACCAAATCATGCCATAACGCGCCAAAATTTGGCCGAAGTTGCAGCTATAGTTCTATATGCTCTTGATTCAAGAGTAACTGAGCCTTAACTGTCGACGTCGAAAAGCTCTGCCGCGATGGGGAAATACACCATTAGGCAGGTATAGGAAATTCAACAAATTGGGGAAATTCACCAAAAAGCTACCAACAAAAACCTTAAGCAGGAATACGAAATTCAACTCTTTCGAGAAATTCACCAGAAAGCTACCAACAACAATACGGCTAGACACAAAGTGGCACTATGATGCCACTTGCAAGAAAATTATCAAACATATATAACTATATATGTCACTCAGGAGCCGTTTCTATTTTGGCTCTTTTCAACATGGGCTTGGGTACCCACCACAGTCTTGGGTACCCACCAAAATAAGCATTTTTCATTTAGGTACTCATCAAAAGTATTTCTCTCTCGCTCTTTTTTTGCCTGCCGAGTAACATCTCTTTCTAACTGGCGCGAAATGTCCCGCCCAAAATCTATGAGAGTGACATATATAGTAATATATGTTATCAAAGAAACACGGCGTCGACTCGGTTTTTTATATTGCTTAAAAAGTTCATAATTTAAACTTTATTAAATGTATTACGATATGTGTTTGCTCAATGTGCGCGAATGTGTTCATTTTGTAATATATTGACATACATATTTGACTACGGCTACGAATTTGATTGTACATAGAATTCAGTATTTTTGCTGAAACAGTGTGATCAAAAAGTTAAGTGGACAGGGTAGAACCAGTGTTGCCAGTAATTCAGAACCAAATTTCCCTCGAAAACCAAACAAAAATCCCTTTTTCCCTCAGTGACCGATAGAAATTTCCCACGAAAATCCCCTCAAACAAAAACATATTTTTCCGTAATAAAATGTTGATCATCGCTATATTTCTTAACATTAAAACCTTAAGGTTTTAGGACGACTACTATTAAGGCAAGTTGGTGGGGAGATATTAAAGGCCATTAAGGGTCTCATTTTTGTTCAATTTCTTCATGAGAACTGCCCTCTTGCCACCCCTAATTATAATTATAGCCAGATCGCTAAAATTATTGGAGAGGATGTTTATTACCAAGAGCAAGCATACATGAAAAATTTGGGTTATGTCACATTTGAATTTCAGGTGAATTTCAGCCACGCCCAAATTTCTAATATTTGAAAATTCCTTTGACAACCCCAAAGTGAAATATAGAATATGATATGTGTATATTCTTATCTACATATTTACAATAAATACGTACTAAAAGTTCGTTATCACATCCACATTCGAGCATGCTCTTGCGAGCGGCTCGGCTCGATGCAATGCTCGATCGTAATAGGTCATGTTAGCGAGCCAATTCATCAACCAACATTTCCACGTACGATCGAGCATTGCATCGAGCCGAGCCGCTCGCAGAAGATTGCTCGAATGTGGATGATCCACTTAGGGCTTTGTATCGATTATTGAAAAATCCCTCTGTCGTATTCAACAAAGCAAAGAAAATCCCCTTTTCCCTTTTGACAATATTTGGTGCAAAAATTCCCTCAAAATGGGAAATATCCCTCAACCTGGCAACACTGGGTAGAACTAAAAAACAATTTATTTTTCTCCTTGATATTGAGTTTCCTTGATTAGTTTTATGTTTTTCAAGCTTTTCATGGCATTTTATGAGTTTGGTAGATATTTTATATGTAATGTACTCGAAAATCGCCCAAAATTAAAAATAAAAAAAAAAATGACAATGCATTTCACCACAGCAGAGCTAAAGATTTCGCTGCCATAGCGTGCTTCTCTTTTCCTCATGCTATATGCCATATAGTACTATAGATGGCACTTGGCAAAAAACGTGTGTGTTGAATTGAAGTAGGCCCCCTGTGCATGCATTCTTATGGAAAAATCAAAAACGTAGCACGCCCCCTGAAAATTCCGGTTCCGGTCTAACAAATATTTTATAATCTTGTAACATGAACTAAAAATTTTGTTAAAAATCAGATGTATATAAGTGTTAATCAATGGTTTTTCATAAGAACTAATTTTATTTTTCAGCAAAATATGTTATTTTTATAAAATCAAAAATAATTAGTTAAAATTTTGCTCATATTATTGAGGAATGATAAAGCAGAGTACTCATGCGTCGAATATGACCGATTCTCAAAAAGTTTGAATTCCACCACTTCTGTGGTTGATATGAAATATTCAGTGATATCATAACTAAAATTGCTCGATACATAATTAGTGGCTCAAGTACTTATTACATATCATGATAAATAGAATGCATAAACTATATATTTTTGGATCTCTTCTGAATGAAAAGTGTACAGAATTGCATAAATTATCATTAAAAAAACTTAAAAAGTCTTACATTTAAAAGAAAACATAAAAAAATTTACACGCAAGTATGTTGAGTTACAAAATTGAGTGAATACTCCAAAAATTATAGCATCACTAGTTCACCACGGAATTCGGTTGTTGTTGTAAGTGTCCCCTATATTACTATATGGACTTGACTATTGGTATTTCACTCATTTCATCTTGAAATTGCAACTAAAATTGACGCCAATTAAGTCCTCTAATTTTCAAATCGCTGAAAAATATTTGTTGAAGTAAAGTTCCTTAATAATGTTGACGTAAAATCAACCTCGTGCGGTAGAATAGGCAGAATGTCAAATTTTACAAAAAATGCGGTAGATCTACCCGCGTGTGGTAGAAGTGGCCACACTGTCCATAACTCTCTAAACTTCCTCTATCCCCCACCCCCCCCACCGTCCAAATTTTTTAAGGTTAATGTCTTATTATTGTTCGATATACCACAGTGGAAAATTTAAGCGCTATCAAAGCACTCTTTCTCTGGATACGCCACTGCCCACAAATAACAAACAAAAATGCATATTCTATATTATAAAATCATAAAGCACATCAGAGCTTCAATATAGGTATGCACAAAATTCTTTATTCCACCGAATAAAAAATATCTATATCTATTTCTTGACATCAAAAACACAAAACAGACAGCATATTATTTATATATTCGTTGACGGCAGTGCAAAAAACTGACAAAAAAAAATGATCACACCCCCCGAATGTTCCAGTCAAGCAAAAAGTTGCTGAATAAACCTTGAATTTTATGCCTTGTCTTGTTTTATATACGAGTAAATAAATAAAATTGTGGAATAAAAGCCTGAAATGAGTTCAAGTTCAAGAAACAGAAGTGATACATGGTATGCGCCCACAAAAAATTAGATGTATGTACCTACATATGTATGTATATACCATTTGTATTAAAAAAAAGTTTTGGTTTTAGTGAATTCTGCGATCGGAATTCGATTCCACTTGTTTTTTCTCCTTCTCTTTAGAACCTTAAAAACTGCCCAAGGCTGGAGCCGATTCTTCTCTTAGAAAATAATTGTTTGCTGTACGGGTTTTCTATTTGTGGCGTTGCCTTCACTAAGGCCCGTTTGCTACTGTTCCGGTTAAAGTTTATCGTCCTCTCAAAATGTCAACATTTTCATACAAATTTTTTTGTTTTTCGGAACGAAATAATTAGTCAGAACAGTAGCAAACGGGCCTAAAGCTCACTGCTGTTAAATCTCCTTGAAGACATCCCTTTTTGGATCGCACATTTCGCCTTCTTGCTGGTAAAACCTCCACCTCCATTTGTGTTGACTTTGTTAGCCCCTCTCTTCGTCCATATTACCATGCTTTGACTTCACTCATTTTGTCTGAAATAAAATCAAGCTCCTACAATTTAAAAAAAGAACGTGTCGAACGTGCTCTCCAGTTTGTAAGCAGGGCGATTGCAAACGCGGTTCGTTGTAATTGCTTTGATTTATTTTATGAAGAAATTTTTTTTAAATTTTACCATAGTTTAGGTCTCTGCAATACTGAAACCTTCACTCCATATATTACTATATATGTCACTCTCATAGATTTTGGGCGGAACATTTCGCGCCAGTTAGAAAGAGATGTTACTCGGCAGGCAAAAAAAGAGCGAGAGAGAAATACTTTTGGTGAGTACCTAAATGAAAAATGCTCATTTTGGTGGGTACCCAAGACTGTGGTGGGTACCCAAGACCGTGTTGAAAAGAGCCAAAATAGAAACGGCTCCTGAGTGACATATAATATATAGTTATATATGCTTCACTCGCTCCCACCGTGATTGTGATGCACGTTTACACTGACCGAACTTAACCATGATTTTTTTAAAAGGGCGCATTGTTATTCAGTCCTTTGGATTTTCGAGCAGAACAAAAATTTCAAAAGAAAAATGATTAAGTCAACAACATTTTTGGTTGATTTAAAGGAAATATGTTTAATAACATCGCACTTTAAACTGGAAAAAATGATACGACTTCGAATAGGACACACAAGGATCACTCACGAACACCTTCTGACACGCAAAGATCGGAACCGTTGTCCTTTCTGCAATCTCGACCCACTGACGGTGGACCATCTGCTCAATGATTGTCAGAAGTTAACCATTACACGACAGCAGATATTCGGAACGTCCACACAGCACCTACACCCTATGTCGGAATATAACGTTAATTTAATATACAAGTACCTACTAAGGAATAATATTGTTAACCATATATAGGACCAAATAACTTTTTCACAGTTTTGTAGTATCTACTTTGTCTAATCATAAGAGAGCTGAAGCCTTATTCGCTAGTGCTCCTATCTTTATTGTAATATATTAGGTGTAGTAAAAAGAAACCATTATTTTTGCATTAAATTGAGGGCTTTATTTAAGATAGTTAGAATGACCCGATTTAGGTCAAATATGCGCCGTTTTGTTCGATAACTTGTTGCCATTTTAAAGGTAATTTCATTATGCCTCTCTCATAGAAGCCCTCGTTCCTATTAGCAAAAAATTGAGACAGTTGAATTTCAGAAGCCTCTCTTGAAGCGAATGTTTCACCAGCAAAATTGTTCGCCATGGACAGGAACAGATGGTAATCACTTGGTACCAGGTCCGGACTGTAAGGTGGATGCAGAAGAACCTCCCAACCAAACTCCCGGAGCTTCTGGCGAGTCACTATCGATGTGTGTGGCCAG
The DNA here is from genome assembly GCA_020466095.1 of Chlorops oryzae. Classification (NCBI taxonomy): domain Eukaryota; kingdom Metazoa; phylum Arthropoda; class Insecta; order Diptera; family Chloropidae; genus Chlorops; species Chlorops oryzae. Next base: position 41,233,240 of record CM035808.1, read on the forward strand.
GCGTTGTCCTGATGGAACACAATTCCTCTCCTATTGGCCAAAGCTGGCCGCTTATGGGCGATTGCTTCCTTCAGACGGTCCAATTGTTGACAGTAGAGTTCCGAGTTAAGAGTTTTGCCGTATGGGAGCAGCTCATAGTAGATAATTCCCTGCCAATCCCACCAAACACACAGCAAAACCTTCCTGGCCGTCAATCCTGGCTTGGCCACCGTTTCCACCGGTTCACCGTGTTTCGACCACGACCGTTTTCGTTTGACGTTGTCGTAAGTGACCCACTTTTCATCACCAGTCACCAACCGCTTCAGAAATGGGTCGATTTTGTTGCGGTTCAGCAGCGATTCGCAGATGGAAATTCGGTCTATGAGGTTTTTTTGCGTTAACTCGTGTGGCACCCATACATCGAGCTTCTTTGTGTATCCAGCCTTATTCAAATGGTTCCAAACGGTTTTTTGTGCAATCTTTAGCTCTTTTGCAATCGAAACAGTGCTAACATGACGGTCGGACTCGATAATTTCCATGATTTTATCGACATTTTCGACAATTGGCCTTCCAGTGCGTGGTGCATCCTTGACATCGAAGTTACCGGAACGGAATCGACGAAACCAAAATTGCGCATGATTGGCTGTTACAGTATCAGGTCCATAACCGCTATTCACATTTTCAGCCGCCTGGCTTGCGTTTTCTCCCTTATCGAAGAAAAACTGTAAAATGTAGCGAATTTTCTCTTTGCTGATGTCCATCTTTGACAAGCTCTCAAACAAAACTGAATCAATCAATCAAAAAAGTGTCAAAAAAGCATTTTTAGTAGGAACTGTCATCTTTCTAATGCCCCCTAGCGGAACACGATCGGACTTATACAACGCGAGATGCAGATAAATAACGCCATCTATTGGAAAAATAATGGATTTCTTTTTACTACACCTAATATATAGTTATATATGCTTCACTCGCTCCCACCGTGATTGTGATGCACGTTTACACTGACCGAACTTAACCATGATTTTTTTAAAAGGGCGCATTGTTATTCAGTCCTTTGGATTTTCGAGCAGAACAAAAATTTCAAAAGAAAAATGATTAAGTCAACAACATTTTTGGTTGATTTAAAGGAAATATGTTTAATAACATCGCACTTTAAACTGGAAAAAATGATACGACTTCGAATAGGACACACAAGGATCACTCACGAACACCTTCTGACACGCAAAGATCGGAACCGTTGTCCTTTCTGCAATCTCGACCCACTGACGGTGGACCATCTGCTCAATGATTGTCAGAAGTTAACCATTACACGACAGCAGATATTCGGAACGTCCACACAGCACCTACACCCTATGTCGGAATATAACGTTAATTTAATATACAAGTACCTACTAAGGAATAATATTGTTAACCATATATAGGACCAAATAACTTTTTCACAGTTTTGTAGTATCTACTTTGTCTAATCATAAGAGAGCTGAAGCCTTATTCGCTAGTGCTCCTATCTTTATTGTAATATATTAGGTGTAGTAAAAAGAAACCATTATTTTTGCATTAAATTGAGGGCTTTATTTAAGATAGTTAGAATGACCCGATTTAGGTCAAATATGCGCCGTTTTGTTCGATAACTTGTTGCCATTTTAAAGGTAATTTCATTATGCCTCTCTCATAGAAGCCCTCGTTCCTATTAGCAAAAAATTGAGACAGTTGAATTTCAGAAGCCTCTCTTGAAGCGAATGTTTCACCAGCAAAATTGTTCGCCATGGACAGGAACAGATGGTAATCACTTGGTGCCAGGTCCGGACTATAAGGTGGATGCAGAAGAACCTCCCAACCAAACTCCCGGAGCTTCTGGCGAGTCACTATCGATGTGTGTGGCCTGGCGTTGTCCTGATGGAACACAATTCCTCTCCTATTGGCCAAAGCTGGCCGCTTGTGGGCGATTGCTTCCTTCAGACGGTCCAATTGTTGACAGTAGAGTTCCGAGTTAAGAGTTTTGCCGTATGGGAGCAGCTCATAGTAGATAATTCCCTGCCAATCCCACCAAACACACAGCAAAACCTTCCTGGCCGTCAATCCTGGCTTGGCCACCGTTTCCGCCGGTTCACCGTGTTTCGACCACGACCGTTTTCGCTTGACGTTGTCGTAAGTGACCCACTTTTCATCACCAGTCACCAACCGCTTCAGAAATGGGTCGATTTCGTTGCGGTTCAGCAGCGATTCGCAGATGGAAATTCGGTCTATGAGGTTTTTTTGCGTTAACTCGTGTGGCACCCATACATCGAGCTTCTTTGTGTATCCAGCCTTATTCAAATGGTTCCAAACGGTTTTTTGTGCAATCTTTAGCTCGTTTGCAATCGAAACAGTGCTAACATGACGGTCGGACTCGATAATTTCCATGATTTTATCGACATTTTCGACAATTGGCCTTCCAGTGCGTGGTGCGTGGTCTTTTTACTACACCTAATATTAATTTATTAGTATATTTCACATTGTAAAATAAAAAATAAATGTTTAATAACATTTCTTTTCGTTCGGTATATTTCTCATTTGGTTTATAAAATAGGACATATAAGATATGTATTCATCTTAGAATTTTTTAAGCATTGCGAAAGCAGTCACGACCAGTGATGCCAGATTGTGGGTTTTCCCCATATTGTGGGTTTTTTCACTCAAATATCGTGACATGGGGAAAAGTATGGGTAATTTTATATCGAAATTTATGCACTTTCGCACCCTTGCTACTAAATCGGCACAATTCAAAATTTCGCATTTCTCGAAAATCATTCAATCTCTCTTGAAACTGAGGAGAAATAATATTTTTTCTAAACTAATATTACTCTCAATCGAATGCTGCATCTGTCAATATAAGCGTTAATTTTCTGGGTGTTGGGTTTCCTACAGAAAAATGCAATCGAACATAAAAAAATGAATTAAAAAAATTTTGAATTGTGCCGATTTATTAGCAAGGGTGCGATATATGGTATATTTACTACTTATGAGAATGAAAATCGTGTTTTCCCTCTTCCAGTACCATGCATGACTCTTTTTGCTGTATCTAGTCGCGTGTTCCCTAAGTGTTGTAAAGAAACTTGGTTTTTTTTAAGTCATGAATAAGACTGAAATTTTAAGTTACTTTTATGTTTTGTTATTTTCTTGATACTTTTATTAAAATATTAAAATATTGTGTTTAAATCCAATGTTCAATTTTGAAATCGGTACGCCCATATTTTCAAAAAATCATTCTGGGTTTTTTCGTGGGTTTTTAGTTTTTGAAAATGGGGAAAAGTGGGTTTTTTCCAATATATGAGGGTTTTTTTATCGATAAAATCTGGCATCACTGGTCACGACCAGTGTTTGGACTACGGAAATCCCATTTCGTAGTAGAAGACCGAAAAAATCGGAGTAGACATGAATTTTTGGGTAGTAAATTGGAATTTCTAATTTTCGCACCAAAAAAAAAAAGGTCAACAATTTATTTGAAGCAAACATTTATAACTTACATTTACATATTACTTATATTTTTTTATCTCCATCTGTCAAGATTTAGATACAGAGACATCTGTATGGAAAACAACATTTTGTTTGCGAACGAGGGAACACAAAAAACTCGTTCTCATTACGTCTAAATCGTGACATAGACAAAATTATTTTGAGTTTGGTGAAGTGAAAAAGTCGGAGTAGATTTCAGGTACAGGGTAGTGGCGGAGTAGATTTAAAAAAATATAAAAAAAACGAAGTAGATCTACTCCGATCGGAGTATAGTCCGAACTCCGGTCAAGACATCGGAGTAACAAAATCGGATGGCTAATTTTAGGGATATGTTCAGCAGGGCTATGTGGGCATTTGCTTTGAACGTTAATAAATTTTGTTTTGACATTTCTTCCTGTACAGGTAATTTTTTTGGACATTTTTTTTATATTAAAAATTATCTTGTCATTTCAATTATATCCGTGTCCATTTATAAATTCAAATGCATTTTTGAAATTTATCATTTCAATTCAACCTGAATATGGTTGATTCAAACGGAAAATATTTATTTTTTCCAACAAGAAAAATTGTTAAAATAAAAATATTCCTTGTTGAAGTCGTTTTGTATGTTTTTGCTTTTGATTTAGCCAGTTTTCTGGTTGATTTTTTTCTCTGTGTAAGGCGCTGTTTGCAGGCTCTCAATACGGGTGGGTAACTTAATTGACTATTAAAAAATAAATGAATTTAGTCCTTACGATCTATCGTTCCAGAAACCGCCAACACACTTGGAGCAATATTTTATAATGTCGTTCAACACAACAAAGCACAACAAAGGTTTGACAATTTATTTTATAGAACTACCCAATGCGATCCTGTTTTCCGATCAGGCGATTATTATGTACCGCCCAATATGGGAAATCTCATTGAAAGAATCCTCACACATTCATATGGCTTGGTACAAAAATTCTTACCGCCCGAACAACCTCCGCCATCGTAATATAAACAAAGAATTTATGGACGTTCCCTTGATCAGCAAGAGGGTCTGGGAACGCAGTTTAGTCAATTCTCTCGCCGTTTGGGCGGGAAGTTAGCATCTTTAGGATTGGCTGCGGTGAACATTTTCCGTGAGATTGTCAAGCGGCCAAGTGTGATCTTGGAGAGTATTTAGGAGAGTATTAAGGAACTTCAATTTTAACCTGAAATGGGGAAAAAAATGCAATTAATAAAATTGATTATTTTATAATTAAAATTTAGTTGCATTTCCACGCCACCCAAGCGGTATGCGAATGGCGCGTTACCATTTTTAAGGCGATAATGGTAGCGTCGATTTCTTTAAAAGGGGTACAGGTTGCGGTAGGGGTTTTTGTATTCATTGGGTTAAAGGACTTAGCTGTACTTACCGGCATTTATTGTCAAATGAAAATGTAATATAAATAGGCATCCAGCACTCCTATCACTAGAAATCCAACGATTGATCATCCTCCCCGTTTTGTTAATATAAAATCCGACAGACATTTTTTTTTTGCGGTTATTTTTATATTGAATCTTCTTAATCTTAAGAACTAACAAAATGTTTTAAAATCTTAAACTAATACAAAATTTCACTACATAAAAGACATTTGTAAGAAATACTTTATGGCTACGGTAGAATGTAGACGAAGTGTGGACTTTTATTGTGAAGATGATGAATCAAATGATATAATTTGACTCTAATAGGGATGTAAAGCTACCAGGCTCTCGTTTCAGCAAGATAATGACCACCACACATGTCGCATACTGGCCGCCAATGGCTCTAGTATGACATCCAAAAGCAATAACATACATCTCTGCAGCCCTTGGCATGGCCGCTATTGAGAATACTTGGATTTGCCTAGGATCCAAGGATGAAAAATCGACAAAATTCTGCCATACGTTATCAAGGACTGAGATGATGAAAATTATCTGATGATACTGTTGTTTTCAGTCAGGCATTTTTTAAAAAGCTAGTTTTTTATTCTTAATCAAAAATTCACAAAATAAACGAAAGTTTGGAATACGAGGTAAAATGGGTTTTACCGGCAGTGACTAGCTTGGGTAGTAGTAACGGTAATAAGTCGGTTTGCTTCGGAGGTAACGGTAGTGGTAACGGTACCGGCAAATTAAAAGGTCAAACCGGTTAAAGGGTAACATTAGGGCTACCGGTTTCATTCACAGCTATATAGACATGGTCAACGAGAAGGGCAACAGTGATGTGATGACAGTGATGACATTGACAAGTTTGAATTAAATTGGGTTGTTGTGACGCTGAAGATTTTGATGAAGAAAAATTGTTTTTTATTCACTTAATTTGTGATTTGCACTCTTAACTTAAATGCTTAGGTGTATATTTTTGAATTCAAAAATAAAGATTATTTTTTGAATTTTATTTTTTTTACTCGAAAAATAAAACTTATTTTCTGAGTTTTATAATATTCTTTAAAAATAAAACTCATTGGGCGATTTCAACGAAATGGAAAGACTGAAATATTAGTTTCACGTGCATTTAAAAATTAATGCTGGAATTTTAGAAAATTTAAAAAGCTGTCCAAGGACATATATATGATAAAAATTGGTCTATCCATCTCGTTGAAATCGCCCAATGAGTTTTATCTTTAAAGAATATTATAAAACTCAGAAAATAAGTTTTATTTTTCAAGTAAAAAAATAAAATTCAAAAAATAATCTCTATTTTTGAATTCAAAAATAAAACTCAAAAGTAAGTTTTATTTTTTTGAATTTTAAATATGTTAAAACTCAAAAATAATCATTAAATGTTGAGTTAAAAAAAAAAAATTGTGCATATGGGCATTTCCATGATGTCGAACGCGACATTCGCACGCATTCTCAGTGGAAAAAGAAATATACGAAATTTTTTTTTTATTTGGACATATGGCGGAAGTTATAGCTCTTGACTAGCACTGTAATTGGTGCTAAGGTTGATTTCTGGAAATTGTTCGTTTTCAAGATAATTACAAAAAACTAAGGCATTCGCACGCTACAAAAACAGAAGTCAGTTTTGAGGCGAACAGTTCAACCACTGATTTCAGCGAAACTTGAGGCAATATTTTAATGCGACTAATTTTGTAATATTGTACATTGATGAATCTTAGAACTGGTTTTTATTTGATTCAAAAATATTAAACAGTTTAGTTTTTTATTTTATTTTAATCACTGTCGCACGCTACATGTCGAATGCTACATTTTGTTGCATCATACGTTTTAATTTAATGTGTACGAATAGACCTACTGTGGTGAATTAGAGGTCAGTTGTCTTGCACAAAATACTCTACATTTTGACTAGTCATGTTCTGGGGTAACTCAGAGTACACCTTTTCGGTAAGTTGACCTATCGCACCCTTGCTACTAAATCGGTACAACTTAAAATTTCGCATTTCTGGAACAATCATTCATTCTCTATTGAAACTTGCAAAAAATAATTATTTTTCTTAACTTAGTTTATTCTTAATCGACTACTGCATCAGTCTATATAAACATAAATTTTCTAGGTGTTGAGTTTCTTGCAGAAAAATGTGGTTGAAAATAAAAAATTTGAAATGGGTTTAGGAGCAAGGGTGCGAAATTTATAAATTTTACACTAACGATGTCGCACGCTACAAACTTCAAATATGTCTCAGGGCCAAAGCGTTGATTATTTTGCAACAAAATTTTTTTTATTTAATTGCAATACAAATTGCTGTTTGCTGCGAATATTTGAGGCGCGTTGCACAAATACCTTTGACTCACTGATAACAAATGTTATTTTTCAATGTCGCACGCTACAACGAAATAAACGATAAAGTAAAGAAAAAATTTACCGTAATTGGCGATTGCATCGTTCCCTTTGCATTTTTCTTACATTCCTCAAATATAAAACGATATTTAAAAGTGCAAATATCAAAGCATAGTGGATGTTATTACGAACATTAATCAAAACAAAACGGGAAGAGAAATATTCAAAACATAACTTTTGCACTTGTGCGACTTTGCATTTGAATATTTCTAAATGTGTTATGAATATATGTGGAATATGTTTAGATTAGTAAAATTTGATCGATTCTCTATAAATATATGTTAAAACAATATACTTTTATAGGCTTTGAATTTTTTGACTGCGGTTGACATTTCTGTGGAAATGCCCATATTTAAATCATGGAATTTCCTGAAAGCCTGCCATTTGAGAACAAGTAGTTTGCACATTGGTAGCATTACTCTTTGTGTGTGATTTTTTTGGTCAAAAAACACAAAATAATCATTATTTTCGGTCCCTGAAAAAAGCTTTATTGAAATATTTATAAATAGATTATTGTTTTATTATAAATTATTATATATAAATAAGTAATTTTGATTTCCTTTATTTTTAATTTTTAGTAGGAAGTTTCGGGTTTGTGTTTTTATATTTTGGGGGTGTTACGTCTTATATTCTTACAATAAGTCAATACTTCTGCAATAAATAATGCATTTTTAATTATTTGCACCCACTGTACTATGGGCCAGAAAGTCTTTTTTTTTTTGTGGCAAAAAGTCTTGAAAAGGAGATAGAGCATCAAAATTTTGCACAGAGGTTCAGAGAACAACTCTTAGATCGATGTTAAAATAAATTTTTTATTGGAAAATGTTTAAGGGTACCTCCAGTGCTAGGGTGTGTTCGGGACAACAAATAAAATCGTCCAAATTCCGCAATTCTTCATTTTTTTCAATGAAAAGCGGTGTGTGAGTTCGTTTTGTAGTTGTTAAGGGCGGGGTCATGTCCATCTTTCTCCCTCCCCTCCCTCTACCGAAAAACAATAGGTTGCAATAGAATTTCCTGTCTGAAAAATAAATTTGAATAAAAATCTTTTAAGAATTTAATTCCGACCACAGTGTGGTCTTAATATATTTATTATGTCTTGGCATTTACATATCGTCGTCCCGGAGTTATCTCCTCGTATATCACAATCAACCTTTTGTTGGGAAATTGAAGTTTAAAGTTTAACATGGAATATATGGCTCGTTGAAAATCGTTGATTCTGTTTTCCTTATATAAAATGCTTTACTTTTTATTATTTCTGATCATTAATTTAAAGTTACTTGGAAAATTATTTAAGTTATAGGGTTTTTCATTCCAAGAATTTTTGACAATTCATCGTATACGCCACTTTTTTTGCAACCTGTGTTGGAAAGTGGATATACGAGCAAATGATTTAATAAAGATTTGAAAAAATTTTTTTGTTTTATTTTTTTTTTTACACGAAAAACGACATAACTAAATTTTTTTTAATGAGTTTATATAGGAAATTTGTTATTTGAGTATCCTTTTAACATTAAAAAAAAAAAAGGAGTCCAAATCATAATCTTATTGTTGAAAAATGACTTAACTCCGCATTTCCTGAGAAAAACGACTTGCCACTGCATCAAATAGCGAAATTTTTTTTATACATTAAAAGTAACATTCAAAAGTCATACCTGATACCTTAAAAATGTGCCTATTTAAATGATACACATTTCTCTTCTTATTCTTTTCCCGTGACCTAAACATTTACACCTTTCAAATACATTTTTCTCAAAAAACAGAAAAGTGGAGTTAAGTCGTTCTTCTTCTCAGCCATAGATTAAAAAAAAAAAATTAGAATTCGTTTTTTTTGTTGGGGAAATTAAATTATTATATGTAATGTAAGCAACTAAGCTTCAAATAAGGAATTGATATGGGTATTGTTGTTGGTAGAACGTTCCACATTTGTTTTAAGGAGCTGAACTACCTGCATTAGCTTTAGTTAGTGCCTTTCAATAAGATTAAATTAATTAAATACAATAAGAACGATTTATTCAATATAATGTACAAAAAATCTTTCAGCGAAAATGCAAATCCATTTTAAATAAGTATTTCAACCCCAAAACAAATTGCGCTACAGAAACAAAAAGACATTGAGAGTCTATTCAGCTATCTTCCAGAAGAAGATGTTAAATATTTTCAAAATTTATTAATTTAATATAACTTTTTATATTATAAATTTAATGAAATGGAATTTGTTATATTCTAAGTATAATAAGCATTCCACATTGTTTTCAGAATGAACATTTTTGTAGGAGTGTTGCTTTTTTTTGCTTCTTTTGTTTTTTTTTTCACACGAATAAATCTATTTTTATTTAAAATTAACATAAAACAAGTACGGGTGTTATAGTCAGGCAAGCCTGACAATAGAATACCCGACACAGACACACATCTTCAAATAATTTTTAATATCAGGAGTTGTTTAAGGCCATAGGGGCCCCATATACCGCATTTTTTTTAAATTTCTTTATGCAAACCGCCCCTTTGCCACGCCCACTTTTCAAATTTTTCGGAATTCTAATCGGAGGCTTAAATATACGCGCAAATTCTAAGTTTCATTGGAATATTTGGAAAAAGTCAGATTTTGGGGCAGTTTTCGGATTTTTGTGACAGACCCTAGTACTGGAGGTACCCTTAATAATGAACTGATCCAGAAAATTTTTGGGCAGGATGTTTATGGTTACAAAGGAAGTATAAGTGCCAATTTTCGTTCAAGTCCCATAGGCGTTTCGGGAGTAGGAGACAATTTTCGAAAAACGCCCTTCTGCCACGCCCATTTTTCTGATTTTTGTAAATCATATTAATTGGCCTAAAATATGTTCAAATGCAAAATTTCATCAAAATATCTTAAAAAGCTCAGGTTTTAGACCAGTTTTTGTGATTTTCATAACAGACCCTAGTACTGGAGGTACCCCTAAAAATGGTCCGATCGGATCCATTCTCGAACTTGTTCTTACTCATGTCCCCGTGAGCACGCATACCAAATTTCGTCAAGATAGCTCAACTCCTTCGACAAGAAAACTGTATACAAACAGACAGACAGACAGACAGACAGACAGACGGACGGACATGTCTAAATCGAATCTCCTAGTGACGCTGATCATTTCTATATATATTTTGTATGGTCTATCTCGACTGGTTATGGGTGTTACACACAACCACACAAACGCAATATACCCTCGACACAGAGTGTGTCGGGTATAAAAAGCTTCAAGTGTTTAGCTTAACTTGTTTCATACATTTAAAAAAACCCACTCAAAAGAGTTATGAGGTTTTATTGTACACTGATTGTAACTATCTATCCATATTTAAAAAATGTAGTTTCGAAGAAATTGATTAAAAAATTTGAATAGACAATCTCACTTAATTTCAATTATTTGGAACGCCAAGCCGCCCGTTGTTTGCTTTGTGAACTTTGACAAGCTGTCAAATTAAAAGGCTTACTAATAGAAAATAAATTAAGTACTTTTTATAATGGTCAGAGTATTTTCTTACTATGTGCATACTAATTTTTTCCCAATTCCTACACAAAAAATTCGACTTTTTGCTAAAAAAAAAAAAGCGACCGGCTGGCCCATACCTAGTGCACTGCCTGGATAAAAAAAAAAAAAACAATAAAAGAGGGGCTACTTTTTTTCGAGTTCTCGATCGCATGCAAATAATTTCTTAAATAAAAATTTTTGGAGCATTTCTTTAGTTTTTTACACCCAGGTTTAGTTAGAAGCTGTGGACTTGCACTTAGGCCACTCGGGGCACCGGCCAAGACCGATCGATGTGGGGGTTGGCAAAATTTTGAATTTGGAATCTTCGATAATCATAAAAAGTAGCCGAAGGCCTCCGTTGCCAGTGCTAGCATGTAAGTTATAAATTTATTAATAACTTTGATTTTGAAATAAATTAATTAATAAATAATAAAAAGTATATTCGTTTAATCAATATTTTAAAGCATAAAACATAGTCACAATTATGGTTTTTTGCACCCCTGCTAAAATGATTATTTTTAACTATAAAAAATTTTAGACGGCTTTGTGAATTTCCGAATTATGTAGGCCTTATGAAAGAATTTTTTGTGAATCTTGTCAGATGAAGATATATGTACCTACATGTGTGTCTGTGGCAATATGGAATTGTAGCTTAAGTCGAAATTTCTTGTTTTGAGATATTAAAATTTTTCTACTTAAGCGCTTTATCCATATGGGCAATTCCTCGAGAAACTGTCCCTCTCGTGTCACCCTTGACAGCCATTTTGAGTACAAATTGTGTAATCTCATTCTAACGATCGTTAAACGTTTTAAAAATTTTAGATCCTTGTGAATTAAGTCCTTTTTTCAATTATTATGAGCTAAAACCTAAAAAATGAATGTCACAGGTGGGACCGTATTCATGGAATTGCCCATAGGTAAAATTTCAATTTGCTCACACTTAAATTGAAAATTCCGAACCCCTAGATACGGAGTTTTTGTTAAATCGATAACTCGTCAACTCAAATTTATTTGCATATCCCTTGAAATTAAAATTATAGAGATTACACTGTATACGTTATATACATAGGCATACATGCATATATTGAAACGAATATGATAGGAAATTTCAACCAAAGCCGCTGAGGGTAACGAAGTAACGTTTCATACGCTGAGAGGCGTAATTTTTTCATTCATTAAAAGATCATGAGCTGATAATAGTTCATACTTAGAACGTAGAAACTTCCCAAATTGATAATCGAACGAAGGAGCTCCAATGGAATTAATAAATGATTAGTAATGAAATGAACTGTAAGCAAAAATCGATTTTGAGCGTGTAAATAGCGCAGAGAAGAATCCGTAAAGTGCGCATTAACAGGTTGCCTCGTGCACATGGTGCCGCAAAGTCATGGTCACACACGAGAAAATAAAACGCTTATGCGCTTGTGCGTCTGTTAATCTCTTCGAATTTTCATTCATTATCCCGCTAAAGCTATGGCCTCAGTTCGGCTAGGAATGGAAAACTCCATATAACATATATAAAAAAAAAAGCTTTGGAAAATTCCTAGCAAAAATTTCACGAGGCATTTCTTACGGCTGGCCTCAGTTCAGTAAAAAATTATCTTAATATTTTAGTGCTTTTTTGCCTAAAAACGATCATCGAGACCCAGGCATTCCTAGCAGAAATTATTGAAGTTCAATTGTTTCTCGAAGAAAAGTGACATTTGATGTCAAAATAGTTTGAAGGTGGGTTAATAGCACTTACAAAAAAGTTTCCATTTCGAAATTCAAACTCAAAGTGATTTTTAAATCAGCTGTTTATGGCGTCAGGGCTGCTGAGAATATTTTTATTAAAGCTTTTTTTCCTCTGCGAAATAGCCTAGGAATTTCCGCGGGTATTTCTTACCGAACTGAGGCCAAGCCTTAAAGTTGACGCTGCTTTAGGAATGATGATATTTTTGATATCAAAGAAAAGCCGTACATCTCTCTTTTGTTTTGTGTCTTTTGATATTTAGGTAAAAAGGCATCGCGGGTTTTCCTAATTTAAAAAGTGACGCAGGATAACTTCAGTTGGGCGACAGAGTCTACGGCAAATGAATTTTGAAGTCTAATAGGCGTTTCAGACTAGCAAATAAAAGCAGTATTTAGCGCGCTAAATGCAGTTGTCAAAAATACCCTTTCAGACTACACCTATTTGCATTTAGCAGCATTCTGCATTTAAGTCAACTGTTTCGTTTGTTGAATAAGGCGGCCAGCCGTCCCGCATTCTGCGGAACCGTCCCATAAAGACAGTTGTGATCCCGTATTGCAACATCAAATAAAATCTATTTTACCCATTATATATATAATTCATAGTTCATAAATCAATATTAATATTGTTGCTTTCTTATTTAATTGTTGTACTTAAATTCCAGCAAATTCCGTGTCTTTTTGGATAGGGGTGGTTGTCCTGCATTGACTTATTATAAAATTGGCCTCCTTATTTTTGAATGTCTTTAAAAACAAGGGAAAAGTGGATAGAAGGGAGCTTCTCAAAATAGAGGTCATGTCATATTTAAAGAGGAGGAACATCGTTTTTATTAACAAATTGGGGTTTTTCATTTCTTCTAAACACACTTTCTCGATTTTCACAATTTTCGGCAGGCCTCAACCAGCTGTTTGGGCTGGGGCTGCCTAGATTTAAATTTTATTTCATACTTTTCTCGCCACTGTTGCAGCGAATTCATCATAATTTAAGAATATATCTCTGCATTTAGCAGGCCCTAAATGCATTTAAATACAGTGTTACCAAAAAAAAAACTGATCAAAAAGTACAAAAAACTGACCTTTTTTTATAGAAAACGTTCGCACACATATATTTTTTTTTGTAAAGAAAAATCACAAAAACTAACGTAATTTTTTCATCGTGGTAATATAATTATACAAGATTTATACAAGATGAATTTTTTTTTTGTAGTCAAAGACTAGAATAAAAGACTAGTTTTGAGTATAAACTTATTAAAAATACTTTAACAGGCATTCGCTTTAGCGAGGCTCGCATATAACGAGCATTCAAACTCTTTCTATTGAATACTTTATATAACGAGGAAAATGGCATAAATTTTTTTTTCTGCACTCGGTTTAACGAGCAACATAAAACATCAGTGAAAAATCATAAAGAGAAACAAAGAGGAATGCAAGAAATACAGTCCAATTATGAATATTTCCGGGGAACGATTTGCCGGGGAATTTACATTTCTCGAGACTAAAATTCTCCTTTTTTAAATCGATAGGGTAAGAAAAATTATGAGTATGGGGCAAATACCCATTCCCTATCAATTTTCTTCCCACATATTTAAATAAGATGAAGTTTACTCTAAAAAAAAAGAAAATTCCCCGGGAATATTCAGAATCGAGCTGATCGTTTGCCCAGTTTCTAATTTTAACCTTTATCAACCAAAGAAAAACTGAAATCGATAGTCCTGCAACTCTAATGCGGAGTTGATCGAAATAGTACGCAAATCGACCAAAAATAATTTGGTACATAAAAAGTACTCAGGTGATTGAAAAAGTACGCAATGCGTACTAAAGTACACAAAACGGCAACACTGTTTAAATACACGGATAAATGCAGAAGTTGGCTCTAAATCTAGATTTAGCTGCTCGTCTGAAAAGGCTATAAGCTCTTAGCTCTTTGCTTAGCCGAAGATGACAAAGATGGACTTAGCGTGCAGTGAGATATGATCGAAGCGCCTGCGCGAATAGATGTCTCATGTTTCAATCACTTGTCTTTTAGTTTTGGTGATCGCAGTGCCGTAGCAATTCTGTTTTGCGTGGGGGGCCCAAAATAATTTTTTCAATTTTAACGTCTATTTTTATTAAAACCATATTACATGCACGCTTTTAATGCAAGCGTTTAACGGATCTTAAGGAATCGTATGGAATTAATACTTTTTTAAAGCGTGTTCGAAATAATCAGGTGTTCTTCTTAGAGCTATTATACACGAGACGATATAAGCGGGGTAGGCAGTTCAACAGTTCAATTCAAAAAGTGCTGCCACACGCACGATTTTTCTCTCTTATAGCTTACATTTTACCTACTCTCCTCAAAAAATCCCTTTTTTAAAACAAGTATGGTTATAAGGTGGTTGAGCCAAATAAAACCAACGCCTGTATAAGGCCCGATTTTCAGAAAACATATTTATAGCACTCTCAGCATAATGATTTTTGGCATTGTCTAAAGCGTTTATATTTACTCCACAAAGCAAACAAAATTGCGTCGATTGTGTAGCTGAGTGAATAGTAATCTTCCAACAAAGTCTACAGAAGTGAAAACAACGTGCTTGATCTAATTTTGCGTGAGAAGAAGAGCAATGTTTTTCTAAAAGTTGTTGATAATTTTGTAAAGTCTTGATGCTCAGACCAAAAATCGGACTTTATTCAAAATAAAAAGGATGGAACCCCTGGCATTGCGAATAAAACGTAAAATTATATTGAGTGGTTTTAATAAGGCATACAATAGTCACCTTGCAACTGGTTCTTTAAAAAAAATTTTTTTTGGAGGCCCTAAATGGACCTTAATATACCAAGCAGTTAAAAACAATGAGAAAGAAAGCCTTTCACTGCAATGGACAGCAAGTTAACAATATTATTATCGATAATGCATTGTACCTGCACTTGAATATACAACGTTGAGTTTTAATAATATTATTTTATATAAGAAGAGCTGTGCAGAGTATTTATTTTATTTTTGATCTGAAACAACATTTACAATGAAATCAGATAAAAAAAATTATCTTTTTCTTTAATTGTTCGCACGTTTTTGAGAGCAATCAGAATTGGGCTTTATTAAGACATGGGGTTTTAATATGGCAAAAAAAGGACAATTTATAAAATGTCTCAACTGAATACTTTTAAACACTGTGTTGTACTTTTTTTTTACATTTTCGGATAAAGAAGGTTAAATAAAATTGATCAAGATCCAAACTCTCTCTAAGTTTAACCAATTTCCGACTTTCCAACGTCTTTAACACGCCTTTGTGAATACCCTTATAGTTTTAAAAATTCACATTTTCCCCTTTTTGCCTTATCCCCAAAAATGGGGCAAATTTAATTATCTAGCAGCACTTTAATTGATGAAACCGTTTTTCCGATACGAATTGACAAAGAAATAAAAAATATAGTGCGTGAAAAGACAAATGACGAACAAAAAATGGAAACCATTCTTTTAAGATTCAATAAACTAAGAAATCGCAAAGTGCAATTATAGTAAATATGATTGAATATCATTGTTTTTTTGATATTCATTTATTTTTTCTCCTTTTTGAATTTTTTTCATGGGCAAAAACAAAAATGCGTGGGGGGGAAAATCCCCCTCTTGCCCCTATGGTTGCTACGGCACTGGGTGATCGTGGATAAGGTTAATTCCATAGCGTTTGCATTTCTACATTCATTCATGATGCGTCTCGGATAGGGAATGTTTCTGCGGTTGTGACTCACAACACTACATACCTATAAGTAGTTTTTCACCTCATGGTAGAGATGGGCGTGGGGCGGGATTCCCGCGGGCGGGATGGCAAATATTTTAAAACATTCGGGATGGGCGGAATATGTAGAATTTAAAAGAGTGCGGGATGGGCGGGGTTTTAGCGTGATCCTAAAATTCCCGCATCATCCAAAAATCCCGCGGGGCCCGGAATTCCCACGGGTCCCGAAATATGTATCTGCCACTATTCTTGATAATTTTTGATTCGTTGCGGTAAAAGTTAGAACTGCTGCTGTTATTTGGCGGGCTATGAGTAAAAGCAACACTTAAACACAAAGGGTTATTTTGGGCGAAACAGCAACACTGGTCAGTGTTAAACATCAATCGACTTTGTATGCTTTGAGGCCTTTTACACTAGGGCAATTATCGCCGGCAATTTTTTCCAAACTCTTTTGGAGTTGCCTTCGCTTTTACACGTATAAAAAAGATTGGCGAGCAATTTTCATTTGTTTTGTCTGTTTTTGACGTTTGCCCCGTTCGCGCAGGGTTAATTTTTGGAATAAATTAAAATAACATAATTAAGTATCCCTGATTTAGGGTTGATTTTAAGATTAAAAAGACGCGTCTGGGCATATTCCGGCGATTTATAATAATATATGCACGGATTTTGTTGCATTAGCACAATTAGCTTTTCTATGCAATCGCGCGGCCACTTCCCCGACATTTGAAACTTTAAATTTTATATTTCCCGAAAAATCTCAGTTGTTAACACCTCTAAAGTAGAGAGCGAATGAAGCAAACGTCAAAAACCAGCTCGCAGCCAACTTCACGTTTGACAAAACGAAAGAGAGCAAAACGGAGTTGCCGAGTACGGGCAATTCTGAAAATATTCCGGGAGGGATTCGGGACCCGGGGGAAAATTTTAGGAACGCTCGGGATGGGCGGGACGGTACAAAAAATTTCTGTTTCGGGATGGGAACTAATTGCTTTCCCGCGCCCATCTCTACCTCATGGACTATGTTTTTGCAAACAGGCTGATGACCTTTCTGCTTTAAAGATTCTTTTGGGATAGTCGAAGTCCTCCGCGTACGTTAAATTTTTACCACTTATCTTTAAGAGGAGAGGTAGTCACCTTTGACGTTTCTTTACGACCTTTTTTCTCCGTTCACCTCCCACCTTGTTCCTCACAAAGCGACGAAGTGAAATGATACTCTTTGGGTGGTTTTTAAAACTATTTTCTATTTATTTTAATAAATTTTACGAAGGCGCGACTTTGTCTTTTTGTATGTCTTTCTTCTTCTCGCCGGAAGTCGTTCTCTCTCTCTGCTTGCCATACTTTTTTAGTGTAGCCACCTACGGTCATAATTATGGTAGCTAAAATAATCTACCTTATATTACAGTGTTGCATATAGTTACATCTTTACATATTATATCTTACAGTATTACATCTAGAGTCAGATCATTACAATCTCGGCCAATCTGACCTCACAATCGACCTCGATTGTCGGTTTTAACTTAACTATTATTATTCGCTATTCTCTTCCAAAAACTCATAGTCTTCATATTCACTACTATCTTCTAAAAATTCATAATCTTCATACTCGTTATTATTTTCTAACGATTCATGATTTTCATCTTCGTTATTATTTTCTAACAATTCATAATTTTCATCCTCGTTATTATTTTCTAAAAATTCATAACTTTCACATTCATTAGTGTTGCTTTTAGAGTCCATTACTTCATTGACGTTTTTTCTGTTCCAGCCATTTTTTTATTCTTGTAGAGTCTACTACTCCTGTATATGGTACTTGTGTAATTTGGCAATTTTCTACATCTGTTATTTCATAACGATCGTTACCCAACTTTTTCTTTATGACGTAGGGCCCGCGGTATTTTGCTATCAGTTTTTTGTTTACACCCGCTGTCGTGTCAACGTTTTTTAAAAGAACTAAATCACCTATTTCAAACGTTTTTGCAGGCGCATGGTGCTTATTAAAATATTGCAGGTTATATGACTGGGATTTGTCTATAGCCCTTGCGGCTTCTTCTCTAATAGTGTCTATGTTTACTGTTTCATCGTTATACACATCTCTCAGGTATTCAGTAATTTCATCTAACATTTCGCCTCTTTGTTCAACTCCAAATAATATTTTACTAGGGGATTTTCCAGTAGTGCAATGATCAGTATTATTTATAGTGAATTCAACCTGTGACAACATACTAACCCAGTCGGAATGGGTAATTGGTTCTGTGATTTTGGACAATATTGCTTTTAGCTGGCGATTTACCCTTTCTACCTGTCCATTCGACTGCGGGGATGCTACTGATACCAACACGTGTAAAACATTGTTTTCCTTAAGAAAATCTTTGAATTCACTGGACGTAAACGCTGTTCCTCGGTCACTAACAATTCGTCTGGGTCTGCTATAATTATTAAAGTACTTTTTTAATGCGCAACACACCTCTTTCGTTCCGGGAGAGTTTACAGCGAACAATTTTACAAATTTTGTAAATGAATCTATAATTACTAATATATGTTTGCGTTTCGATCGGATGGCTGGTAGAGGACCAAGGTGGTCAACATGTAATGTGTCAAAGGGGATTGGTTTCTTTTGTATGTTGTATAAATTTCGCTCATTTTTTCTATGAGGGGCAGAATAATATAAGCATTTTAAACAATTTCTTATAAATTTGTTTAATTTATCTCTCATGCTCGGAAACCAATAATACTTTTTTATTTGGTTCAGACATTTTTCTATTCCTGAATGGCCATACTTTTCATGTGTAATCCGCATTATGTTATCCTCTAGTTCTTCTGGGACATATAACTGTTTCCGTCTTTTGTCGTTTATGCGGAATACTAGCCCATTCTCGAGTACATAATTATTTAAATCTGATTCCCCCAATTTGTCCCTTAATATTTGAATTTTTCTATCTCTACTTTGTGCTACTTGCATATTGAAATCTACGTCATAATCCTCAATGGTTGCTACAAGTGTTGCTCTGCTTAATGCGTCAACATGGGACATAAGCTCTCCTCTTCGATGTCTTATATTGTATTCATAATTTTCTAGTTCGAGTGCCCACCTAGCTATTCTTGGGTTGGCCAGTTTCTTGTTTAGCGTCAGGGTTAATGAGTTGCAATCAGTAACTATTGTGAATGGGATTCCCTCCAGGTAAATTCTGAATCGTCTCAACGCGTAAATTATGGCGAGAGTTTCCAATTCAAAGCTGTGATATCTTGATTCTGACGGCGAAGTACACTTAGAATAATATGCTATAGGATGAAACCTATGATCTTCCTGCTTCTGTAATAGTACAGCTCCGAAACCTTTTGAACTCGCGTCAGCGTGTAATTCAGTCTCTCTATTTGGATTGTAAACAGCTAAAACTGGTCCATTCACTAGTTTGTCCTTAAGCGCACAGAACGCTTCTGTACATTCGTCTGTCCAATTGAAACCATTTTTTTTTAGATTGGTTAATGGTTTTGCCAATCTTGAAAAATCGGGTACAAAACGGCGGAAAAATGAAAACAAGCCTATACAGCGTTCTACTTCTTCAACATTAGTAGGCACCGGGAATACCTTAATTGTTCGGATATGGTCATCATTTGGACGTATCCCCTCTTCACTGACTTTGTATCCTAAGTAATCTAGCTCTTGGTATCCGAATTTACATTTTTTCCAGTTCAGTTTTAGGCCGGCTTCTTGAAGAGTAGTCAAAACTTCTCCTAAAATTTGTAAATGCTCTTTAAAAGTTTTGGTTGCAATGCTTATATCGTCGAGATAGACGACTATTTTTTGTTGGTCTATAAAATTTCTCAATACTTTATTAATGAATCTCTGGAAGACTGCTCCTGCGTTCTTTAAACCAAAGGGCATATAACAGTATTCAAATTGGCCTAACGGAGTAACAAACGCGGTATATTTTATCGAATCCTCGTGCATTGGCACTTGGTGAAAGCTATTTTCTAAGTCCAGTGTGGAAAAAAATTTTTTGTTGCCTAAGTAATCTAAACAATCTTCAATCAGGGGCATCGGATAGTTATCTTTAAGAGTAATTTTGTTTAAAGACCGATAATCTATGCACATTCGCATTTCTCCGTTTCTTCTTCGAACTAGCACTATTGGGGATGCGTATGGGGAGTCACTTGGCCTGATTATACCTTTTTCCATTAATTCATTTAATTTTTCTTGCACTTCATTGCGTTCTCGGTATGATAGTCGACGAGGCCCACTATAAATTGGTGTATCATTAATTAACTTAATCCTCATGCAATATTCTTCTGTATAAAGGTGACTCGTTCTGTCGCTAAAAAAAATATCGTTTATGGTGGATCTTAATGATGCGCTATCTTCTGGACTTAGCATTTTATCAACATTAATGTCTTCTATGGTTTCGAACGCACAAATACTGTGGAAATGTTCTGTGCATTCATCATTCTCTTCAACTATTTCCATCGCAACATTGTCAAGACAGCGGGGTTTTTTTGCACTGACAGCATTTACATCGACTTTTAGGTTTTGAGAATTGTCGCATATATCTTTGTTCAAATCGAAAGGTAATATTTTACATAGCTCTGCATTACTACAAATGGCTGAAACTTCTGACGTCTTTTTTGGATCTATAAATAAATTGAACAACATAAGCGCACTCGATGCATTTTTATTAAGTATTTTATTAGTAACTTTTAATCTTAAATTTGTCAGATCATCTTTCGTGTATTTATATTTCACTTTGTACAAACGTACTCCAAGTTTAGGTAAAATATCGCGTCCTAATAGCACTGGCACAACAGCCTCTTCGTCGGGTAAAATAAAAAAATCATGAACAACATTCTTGTTCTCAAACTTAAGGGAACGTGTCCAAACTACGTGAACCATTTTTTACTACTTTTTACCCCCCTCCCCCCCCTCGGTGACAATCCGTAGAATAATTTAAGTGACCAATTTGTCCAAGTGTAGTACTTTCAGGACCCCCCTCCCCCCCCTAAAAGGGTCACGTAGTTTGGACACGTTCCCTAACTTGGCATTCAATTCGGCCTCTTACATTAATGCGTTTATTTCCTATACCGTGGTATGCGGTTTTGTTTATTTCTTTTCGGAACGGACATGGTACTAGCGATTCACGGATGCAACTAATAGGGCTACCGGTATCAAATAAAGAGAAATATTTTCTTACTATGGTGCGCTTATCTTGTTTAAAAGCAACACTTACCGGTTGGAACGCATCTATTTCTGAATCTAGTCTAGCATCTTTCATGGCAGCAGATAAACTCTTCTTCTTTGGGCAATCCTGATGAAAGTGACCCATTTCAGCACATATGAAGCAGGAGTTAGCCGGACGCTTCGGCTTCGGGCATGCACTTTGATAGTGTCCAAACTGCGAACAATTGTAGCATCTTATATTGGCTTTAGCGTCTGTTGTGCTTGGCTTGCTGGTTGTACTTCTGGTTCCTCCGCGCGACTGCATGCGTCTTTGTTCATACCGGTCCAATCGCTTTAATAGCTCGTCCATTGTATTAGCACCGTATAAGTATGTAATTGCATTTGTATTGTCTTCAATCCCGTCGATGATGAAGTCCACCAGCTCTGCTTCTTCAATGTCGGATCTGGCAGCAATTGCCTGCATGGCTACCACATAGCTAATGCACGTCTCGTTCCGGTTCCGCTTACGTGATTGTAGAAGGCGATACGTTTCTTGACGTGACGTAACTCGCTTGAAAACGCTCAATACTTTGTTCTTCAGTACCGTGTACGGTAATAAGCCCAAATTTTCAACAAATGTCTTTGCTGTGCCTTCTAGTCTGCGTCGGATGCCTATGCACTTTTCTTTTTCGTTAAAACCACACGACTCTGCATGATCTTCGAATTGCACAAACCATTTCACTACGTCTCGATGATCATCTCCCGAAAATGTTGGTACAGCAGCATCAAGTTCAGCAAAATCGATACGTCGTGGCTTAAATTGGGATTCCGTTAATGCGCGAATTTTGTTTTGTAACTCCAGCATTTCAAATTGCATTCGTACTTCCTTTAATTTATCCTCAACAGCAGTGTTATTCGGATTATCACCGCGGCGAAAATCAGGAGTGCAATGGTCAGCGGAATGTACAGCGATTGAAGCAGCGGCAGCGCAGTTAGTAGCGTCAGAGCGATTTACATCGGAATATACAGCAATCGGCATGACAGCGTCATCTACATTGGCAGTGGAGCAAGCAGCGGCAGAACGAACAGCAATTGAAGCAGCGGCAGCGCAGTTGGTAGCGGCAGAGCGATTTACATCAGAATATACAGCAATCGGCGTGACAGCGTGATCTACACTAGCATCGGAGGAAGCAGCAGCAGATCGAGCAGCGGCGGTAAAAATTTCGGCAGAATATACAGCGGTTGGAGTGATTTCGTCATTCAAATTAGCAGCAAAATGAGCTGCTTTGATATGTTCAGCAGAGTTTACCGCGATTGGAACAGTTGCCTCGTTCAAATTAACAGCGGAGTCAGCAGCGGAGCGAGCAGCGGAGTGAGCAGCGGAGCGAGCAGCGGAGTGAGCAGCGGCATTGAAAAATTCAGCAGAATCCACATCGACAGCGGGGGTTGCGACTGAACAAACGTCTGCCGATTCCTCTAAATTTATTGAGGCATTCCCAACAGTGGAATCGACAGCCAGGGCTTCATCATACAATGCCCGTAGTTGAGTTATTGTAGCCGGTTCGGGGAACTCTATCCCAGCATGTGTCAATGCGTCGACCATCTTTTGTTTGCTTAAACGTGTGTCCATGTTTAAATCTTTAAATAATTTATCAATCCTGGTGTTTGGTATTAGTGATGTAACGAATGTCAAATTTTAGCATTCGCGAATGCGAATGCGAATGCCTACTCATATTCGCGAATGCGAATGCGAATGCGAATATTCAGTTTTTGAATCTATATCTCAAATTTGGCACACATCACCAAATCAATTCATTTATTTATTATATATAGCGCACCAACTTTGGAAAAAAATAATTCATTCATAAGTAAAAGAAATTACACATTTCGATGTTAAATTTCAAAGTGTTAAAAAAAAACAGTCACATGACAACAACAAAACTAATCCGACGATTTCGTGCAAGCATAACGCCCCTGCGCAATACGCAATGTTATTGTCGGTTTTCGTTTAGCAGCCCTCAGACGGTCGTTCTTGTATGAAAATTTATGTGAAGGAACTTAAAGGCATTCCAAATGCGTTTAATTCAGGGATCGGCAAAATTGAAAATGCAAGTGTGTGTGAGAGAGCAGAGCGGCTACTAAAAATAGCCGAAAATAGACAAAAAATGCTGAAACTAGCTAAAAATAAAAGCTATAAGTAGCATAAAAGAGCTGACAACATGACAACATGGACTTTCTTATATACGTTTCATACTAAAATGGTTTTTTTTAAGTGTAATATCTGTGTTACAGTAGCACATAAAAAATTCTTTAAATGCTAAAATATTGGCTTTTAAATTTAAATTTAAAAAATCGATTAAAGTTTACATTTTTGGTCAATTTTCTGCTAATTATATATTCGCAAAATATTCGCAACATTTTGCGAATGCGAATGCGAATGCGAATGTGAAAAAACATGCGAATATTCGCGAATGCGAATGCGAATGCGAATATTCGTTACATCACTATTTGGTATCAATATTTTACGTTTACCAAAGGTGCACCCCACACCTGATGATGAAATGATACTCTTTGGGTGGTTTTTAAAACTATTTTCTATTTATTTTAATAAATTTTATGAAGGCGCGACTTTGTCTTTTTGTATGTCTTTCTTCTTCTCGCCGGAAGTCGTTCTCTCACTCTGCTTGCCATACTTTTTTAGTGTAGCCACCTACGGTCATAATTATGGTAGCTAAAATAATCTACCTTATATTACAGTGTTGCATATAGTTACATCTTTACATATTATATCTTACAGTATTACATCTAGAGTCAGATCATTACAGAAGAAAGCATTCGCCTTGGGCCCAAAACTCATATCTACGTATGTACCCGCCTTATATGGTTTCCAGACTATTGCGTTAAACTGAATTTAGTACCTTAAGTAGACTTTAATAGTGAGTTTAAACTGAGTTTAGAGTATTTAAATTCAGAAATAAACTCATGAGTTTAGGCATTCGTTGCTGCAACCCTTACATTTCACTACCTTTTTTGACAACGATGAAATTACCTGTTTGCTTCTTTTTTCAAATCTTTAGAGGTGAAATGAATTTTCGTTTGTTTTAATAATAAAAATAAATAAAATATCTTTCTCCCCAATTAATCTTGTTTGCGCCCGGATTCGAACCTCAGCCTTTCGGGTTCCAAGGCGGAGGCCTATCCACTATACTACGTTATCTTTTCGATCAATCAAAGCAAACATCTAATTTAAGTTCGAACATTTACAGTCTGAAAGGGTATTTTCTAAATTCAACTTAAGGAGCTAAATTCAGATTTTAAGTTGACAGTCTGGAAGTCATATTATATTATATTATATATATAATATTATACTACAAAAATCGAAAAATTTTCTCTGTGTAATCGAAAATTTATTACGCTCTGTTCAAATAATAAATACTAAAAAATAAACACTGACCTTTCCCAACGAAAAGGTTCCTAAATGCGCGTCGTATTTCATGTGATAAAACGGCTTACATCGTAAATAATAATTTTCATTACCTACTAAAACAATTTGAAGGCGAGCTCTCTTAAATTTTCCACATGTGCCGATCGCCTTTTCCGGCTCTCTTAACTCTGGCTCCTCAGAGCGCATAGATTTAACATTATAAAGGGGCGTGTTCAGGCGAAAAGGCCGCGTAAACAAATTAAAACATGGTAAACAATTTTGTACCTACATATTTATGTACGTCACGATCACGTGAGATTTTCCATTCGCTGATAAGATATAAACAAGATAAGTGATCACAAATAACAACAAATCAATTATAACAACGCAAATCTACTTATTTTGCCCCAACTAAATTCATGGAATTATTTACGAATGTGTAATGTAACAAAGCTACAAAAATATGGGAAAATTTTGAAAAGTTTTTGTATAATTTTCATAAGCTCTTTACCCATATTTAGATCTAAAGAGAAGCAGGCATCGTTCCGTTTTTATACCTAGCGTAAGCAGGGTACATTAGTTCGTGCGAATCTTGAAACAGCCAGAACTAAGCTCCGTAGATATAGAAAAATATATATAGAAATGATCAGGATCAAAAACTGAATCGATTTAGACATGTCCGTCCGTCTTTGGTCGTATCTCCTCCGAAACGGCAGGACCAACCAAGTCGAAATTTATGTGGCCCGCCCACTGCCACGCCCACAAATGGAGATTTTTTGTAATTTACGAAGCAAAAGGCGTAGAATGAGCACGTGCCGTCCACTGCCAAGCCCGCAAACATTAATTTTGTGTAACTTTTGTACGGAAAGGCAAAACATAATGCGCCAATAATGTCGGGACGCTGGGTATTTTAAAGTCGGCCTTGACCGACTTAAGCTTTCTTACTTGTTTTTTACTAAATTAACAGGAAATAAGGGCTCAGTTAGTCTTAATTGAAGGTAATTTAACAACAAATAACTGATTCAATCTAAACATGCATAAGGCAAGCTCCCGGGGAAAATGTGAAACCGCAAGCTATCTAAAAAAAAAAAAATTAGAAATGCAATTTTTAAAGCAATTTCTATGATCTTGCGATGAGTTTCTAGTATTAAAGTAACCTTTAAAATTTCCCTTCAGTTGTACTCTAGTCAAGCCCGACTTGGATATACGCAGCTTCCCGAAATGTTTGTGGGCATGGCAGCGGACGGAACATAGAAATTTTCCTCGTACACCGGACATTCGTTTTGATCGACCTATGTTTCTAATTTGAAACTTCTACGCTTTTTACTTTGGAAGGCATGGCAGTGGGCCACGCATATACTTATGTATCTCTCATACACCTGTATCGTTCATAATCTATCGGGCATGTCACAGAAATCGAATAGGACAGAAAATGTTCGATTTCGCTTAAATTTGTATGGAAATTTCATTGATTTCGAACGTTTTCAATCGTATTCGATTTCTGTGACATGCCTGTATATTTGAAATTACTCTTACATCTTTCCATATGCAAGTAATGACAAGCGTGTGTGGGCATGGCCGTAGGAGGACGATGCACATTTTTTTCTAAGGACACGTCTCTTTAATTATTTACCAGCGTAAAAAATATCAATGAAATGTCTTGTGTGGTTTTTAAAATTCTTTGTGGGCGTGGCAGTGGGAGGATATCTCCCATTGACGTTTAGGATCATCCTCGGGGCCCGGAAAACCTGTGCCCAAATTTCGACGTGATTGGTACAGCCGTTTGGAAGGAGATCCGTCCACAGACGGACGGAGAGACGGACATGTCAAAATCGATCCTGATCGAGAACATATGTATGTATGTATGTGTATGTACTTGCGGAGCTAAGTTCTAGCTGTTACAAGATACACAAAAAACTAATATAACCTGCTTACGCTGGATTTAAAAACTGAGTCATAAATTCTTCTCTCATGGGAGAAAAAAATATGGCACAAACGTTTTACCATTCTATTGGTTCAAATTAGTTTGCTTACGAATTACCACAGCGCATTTTCCGATCGCCCAACTGATAGATCGTTTAACAACGAAGCCAACAACACTATTAAACTATTAAAGGTCAAACTGCTGCGCAATCGTTCCATATCCAATTTCCCCACGTATCACTGGCATTTATGCTGTCATTTTTGTGATAATGGCCTTGGAAAATCCGAATGCACATTGTGCTCGAAGATTCTCGGAATCAAATGATCTTATATGTTTCCGATTGCTCCCAAACAGCGGCGGGAAAAACCGTAATTCTGGTTTGTGGGTTTTCCTTCAAATTTCGTTTTTTGAAGTGAAATTGGTGCGCCGAAGCCGAGCTTAGGTGCACGTGTGTCTGGTCTTTGTCACTGTTGCACCAGTACGACACGTTGGCATGCTAGACCATGTTCGAAAGGGAATTGATGAGCGACAAGCGCAGTTCTGATAAGTATCTAAATAAATACCAATTATTACTATTGTGCTCTAACATGTCGTGTAAATTTTTTCTCTAGATTCACTTGAAATTTCAATATTATTCATGATGGTGGACTTTAAAAACTTTTTAAAATCAAATTGCTTCCGATACCATGACGCTTTTGATTCGGATTTCCCGGGAAAATAAATTCCACTTCCAAATTGATGTGACTATTTTCCTCACCAAAGTTGAGGATAAATTTTCATTACTCAATTCAGAAAATTCATTTTCCAAGCGTAATGTTGAGGTAATTCTATCTTTGTAAAGGGAAATAAAACACATCAATTTGGGAGTGCAATTCATTTTCTCTGGAAAGTGAAAACAATCACA
The DNA here is from genome assembly GCA_020466095.1 of Chlorops oryzae. Taxonomy (NCBI): domain Eukaryota; kingdom Metazoa; phylum Arthropoda; class Insecta; order Diptera; family Chloropidae; genus Chlorops; species Chlorops oryzae. Next base: position 41,260,840 of record CM035808.1, read on the forward strand.
TACTCGTATTCCTCATTTTCGAAAAAAAAAAAACACATTGCCACCTATGCACATTCGCCTACATGGCTTAAAACTGAATCGTCATGTGGGACGCATGTGAGCGAGGATATTTTCTCCAATTTTAGAGCTCGTTACACATTGTATAAGCGAGACGTAAATAAACAAAAACCACTGTATACATTTATGTCACGCCATCACAATAAGAAATTTACTGAGTGGAAACGCCACTGGCTGATGATAGCTGATCATAATAACTGTTCATTTGCGAATTAACTAATAATTACCTAAGTATTTCTATATATCCCAAAAGGCAATCCTTGAATTTAAATGTTTTTTTAATGAAAAATAATAATCAAAGGTATTTTTAAAAGCAACCAGAAAATAGCGCCCGAACGGGAATTCTCTGAAAAAAATAAAACTAAGTATAAAATTATCTTCCCTTTTCAGCAGACATTTCAACCGACGCGTCGTAACATACTCGTAAGAAGCATTCAGAGGGTCCACACAATGTGGCAGTTCACTTGACGTATCATTCTGTTATTGAATTGGTTCTTTATCCGAAATCGATGAGAAATTCTTCTGTCATCTAATTTGGAAATACAGAAATCACACACAGTGCATTTTTGAGAAAATCGCGTTTGAAGTTTTTCGCACCATTGCTCCATTTGAACTCATATTTCTCAAATGTGGTTTAAGATTTTTTAAAATTTTAACAACTTTTGTATTTGTCAAACATCATTCTTCGATATTATATCAAAAATAAATTGAACAACTTTAAATGAATCGTGTAAAATGGTGCTTAAAGTAAAACAATTGAAAAAAATAAAAATAAAATTCTCTTTTTTTTTAAGTTTAAATAAAAATAAATCAACCATAAACAGCCTCCTATTTAACATCGATATCTTCAATGGCAGGCAGGCAGGGTATAAAGTTTTTCCAAAACAACTCAATTCGGATTTTCGTATACATAACATAACATAACATAATATAACATAACATAACATAACATAACATAACATAACATAACATAACATAACATAACATAACATAACATAACATAACATAACATAACATAACATAACATAGCATAACATAACATAACATAACATAACATAACAAAACATAACATAACATAACATAACTTTGAATTGAAAAATGCAATCAAAAAATCCTAGCAATAACGACTAGGAAATATTGGTTCAGAGAAAAATAAAGTTAGGATTCAAATGTACATTCTCAAAATCCTTACGTGATGGAATTTTTTAAAAATATTTTTCAATTACTTAGCAGACCAAAATCTACTAGAGCCAAAACTCAAAAGGAGGGCGAAAAAATTCAATTATGCAGACCCGTGTTATTTAAGCATGTAGGATGTCTGTGTCGTGTATTTTACTGTCAGGCTAGCCTGACTATAACCCCCTTACTTGTTGAGAATGCTCTTATACTCCTGCTTCTCAAATAGCAGCTCTTAAGCAGACACATTTTTCGGTCCCGTACGTGTCCGCTTAAGAGAGAGCACACTGTATTTGTTAAAAAAAATCACTCGAAATCACTCCTTAGGATCTTTTAAAATCCCATAAAAAAAAATTACTTCGCTTATCAACAGTGACTATTCAATGAAATAATAAACTGGTTTTTTATTATTTTGAATCTGCGATCATTTTTATCACCGACAAATTATAACAACTCATGTAGAATCATAAACAACGACCTGAGATTATGAATTCCCTTTGTATCACTGACGTCACGCTTCAATGGTGGGATTTTTTCCTCTTTTCTTTTTTTTTATAAATAAAAAAATAAAATAAATAAAAATTAATTTGATTGGCAACCAAATTAATATTTCATTTAATAACTTTTTAATAATTTTTTCGCATTTGTGTTGAGTGCTGCCAGCAGCTTCCCATAAAGTTCTCAGTTCGCGTGAGTTTTCCTCCACTGAGTCGGGTCCTTCAATTGCAATATTACGTTACTTTAGTTATTTTATATGTTGACATGTTATTACTTTTTCAATCTGTTGTTTTCAGATGAAGCATTAACCCACAAATCGTTTTGTTTTTTTTTTTTTTTTTTCAATAAATATTTATCATTATATTCAATAGATTAAGGATAGCTTGAAAGTGCATAAATTTCAATCGTAGAAGGAAGCCTTGAATAGTGCATAAATTCTCTTATTTTACGCATTTGACCAGACTCTAAAGTATCGTATAACGGATTCTCTTAGTGTAGTAAAATAAAAGACATTTGGACCGAGACTCTAAAGCCACTAGATTTCGAGATTATTTAATGGTGTTTTTGGCTATGATCGATATATAAGTGCCTATTGCATCAGCCCAAAGTCAGAGCAGAACGCCAAAGCAAAGAATGAAAAAAAAAAAAAAATTATTTTTTAAGCCAATCGGCTTGACTTGAAAGGGATTCTTTTTTCGAACAATCTAAACCGGAAGAAATCGATAAGAAGTCTAGACGTCCTGTCGATGAATGCGAAAAGTGTCAGTGAGAAATCGGGTGTGAAAAATTCTAGTAAGCCAATCGGGTGACTTCACAAAGGGATTCTTTAAAAGTTTCGAACAATCGAAAATCGTAAGAAATGCGACTTCTCAAGAAGTTTTTATACTTTTTGTATCCTGTCCGATGAACTTTAGCAGTTAAAATTGTTCAGATTTCGACTCTAATTTTCGGACGCCTTTGTGAATACATTCTAGTACAATATGTTAAAAGGATTCGAATTTTGTTTTTTGAGTTAGTTCGGATGTTTTGAAGCCTCTTATCGGTTTGTGGTGTTTGGCCTTGAGATGAAAAAAAATCTAGAATCAAACTTATTTATCTATCTAACTATCTATTTATTTATATATCTATAAAGCGGAGTAACTAAATATCTATCTATTTTCAGCATATCGAACATGTACAACAAAAGCGTTACAACTCAAAATTTGTCAAGTTGGGGTTAATGCAAGAAATGTGTTCACAGATCACCTGTCTACCTAATCGCACACCCATAGTTGCGTTTTTGTTATTTCAAATCAGCGCAAAAAACAGGTATGCCAGTCTCTTCGTCATACAAATGCACCTAGACTGCATCGGTTAAACTGAGTTTTCTGAAAAATTACAATTTTTGAGTTGTGACACTCTTGTTGTACATGTGCGATTTATACTTATTTATCTATCAATAAATTTTGTTATTTCATTATCTACCAATCTATCAATTGTATTGTTAATAATTTGGCTTTTACCTTATTTAGGTACTTCATTTATTTTTTTACTAATCTTTCTATGTTTATAGCACGTATTTTTTCAAAAGCTCCTTTTTTTTGAGAAATTCTTTTTTCTCATTCAGATAGATATTAATGAACTCTTTGTTTTGCCAGTTCTCGATTCATATAATTTATTTGGAATTTAAATTGATTCTTTCATCTACATAAAAAGCTGTTTATTTCCTTGTCAATTTCATTCAATTTTCCTCTGACAATTTTCATCTGACAAAACAATGATTTGCCACAATAGAACAACTACCGCATGCATTGGAAACTCGGAAAACCATGCCAATTTAAATAAATTAAACCACTTGCATACCTTTTTACATTTATGCATAAATTATAAATCAAGGCAATATGTATTTACATACAAACATTTCGAAAAAACCGTAAACATTTCTTTGAATTTAATTCGTTGAACTTAACTAAAATTTCCTGATTCGCAAAATCGTAACGAAAACTCTCTCAGCAATGCGCTCAAGAGAGAAAAAACATTTAGAACAATTTACCGATCGCGAAGAGTGTGTAAATATTTTGTATATAAGTAATTCAAATCGAAAAATAAAGCGACAAAAAAAAACATTTTCTATGATCAGTGATCACTTTTATTTATGTTTACTCAATTACCCCTCTCTCTCCCGGTATCCCACTCTCACTATCGTGTTAAGAGCATCTACAGAAGCTCATAAACGGAGAGCAAGAGAGAGAGAGAGAGGGAGAGATAGTCAGAATATGTAGTACATAGTGCCGCTGTGCGAAGGCGCATCGGTCTACAGATAAAGACCTGCTAAAGACCGGACGGCTTCAGTTTTTGCAGACACGCGGAGCAGTCAAGTTGTGGTTAAAAAAAAAGAAAACAAACAAGTCACATTATAAATTGAATATTTAAAGAAAAAAGGAAAAAATAAAAGCGAGAAAATATCAAAGTGAAAAAGAATTTCAATCAAAAACTTTGAATAATTTAATTTTTTTTATTCACAAGTGAAGTGTTTTCATAATCGTTTCGAAGCAAAAATTCCAAAATAAATTCAAGAGATTTTTTTAAGTGAAAAAAGAAAGTCTTTTTTAAGGCTTTATTTTTTTTTTTTTTATATATAAGGAGAACTTTGTTTTTGCACTGAAGGATATTCGTTGCAGAATAAAAATATAAATAATTAAAAATGCATACAAAAGTTGCAACACACGCTAAGGTTAGTAAGGTTCGAATTCAATAATAATTTATAAATGAGCTTGCAAAAAAAGAAATTTATTTTGTATGAATTTTTTTTCTTTCTTATTTTTCTTCTTTATTTCTTTTTATTTAATTAAAAAACGAGTCCACATTAAAAATTCATTGCTAAAAATATCACGATTCTTCGCTTTCCGTACGTTCTGCAAGTGACAATGCCTTCCACCGAGGCACAATTCGAAATAAATTTAATATTTGCATCCGCTTATGTGTGCGTGCGTGTCTGAATGTGCACGAATGTGCAAAATAAATGTTTACAAAAGACGTCGAAAAATGAAAAAATCGCGCCTAGGGACCGTTTCGCACACGGCCTTTGAAGTTTAAGGGCACACAGCACCTCGAAGGAGACACAAAGCCGCCGCTCAATAAATTATTGCAAATTAAAATAAAATATACATATTATGTATATATGTATGTACATGCCTGCATTTTTTTTATTCTTTAAAATTTTTCAAAATTAAATTAAAAATCAATTTTGCGTTAAAAAAAAAAAAAAAAAAAAAAAAAACTTAAATCCAGCCTGAACTCGCGCCTTACTGCCATTGATGTGGTCGAGTGTGCTTCGATTTGTTCGCGATTTTTTCGATGTCGGCCGTAAATGAGCTGAGCGTCATTAAAACATTCAGCATAAAATTTATATGAGTCGACAATTCGGCTATCTCTTGTAGCATTCTCTTATCATGAGGCGTTCATTGACAAAATAATTTTTGATATTTCAATTTTAAATTAACGAAAAACTAAAAATCATTCGAAAAAGTGTCCCAAAATAAATTCCAAAATTCGCTTGTCATCTTTAAAGCAGTTTAATCTAAATTATTGGAATAAATCTTATCGGATTCATGTCAGCTTCTCTGGTTTTTTATTGCTCCATATTTTTTATTTAAAAACCATTGCATTTTTTTTTTAAATATTTGTTTGAAATATTTTTTTTTTTGTTTTTTCATTATAAAGACGAGCAGTGCTTATTTGTTCAGCTTATGGAATGTGTTATTTTTATTGTTGCTGTGTCAGGGTTTTGAGCCGTTAAAAATCGAATCGCTCGATCGGATCGTGCAAACAAGTTTGTGAAATATCACGAGGTTCAGAGGAGGTTTTCCGAATCGTAGCAACCAGACTGACGGTCTTCAACCTAGTTTTAACATATTAAAGGTTTAAACTTTCAAATGATAGTCTTCAGGTTAAAATCAGTTTTAGTAATATTATATGAATATATTTTGAAAAATTCGGATAAATCAAAGGCATTTCATTGAGTTAAGCTGGGACGAACACTAAAAGAATATATTCCACAATTTAAACTTTCGATGTTCTTAATCCGAGTTGAAGACTACGACCCTTAATTTTCTAACGAGCGTTATTTTCTATTATGGGAAGAATATATTTTACTTAATGGGAAGGAAAAGATTGTACAGCTTTCTGGGCTGATAGCTTAAGGTCTTTTGGGCAAAACTTCGGATCACAATAATAACAGTCACCCCCGGGATATACATACATACTAGGCATGCCAATCCCGGGATCCCGGGATTTAAAAAAATATTAATAAATAGTTAAATTCGTAGAAAAAATCGGACAAAATCGTTTAAATCTGTTAAATCGTTTAGTCGAAGTTAAAATATATGGAATATATGGATGTGTTAATCAAACTTTTGTTGAATAGCCAAGAAAACCACCGGGACTAATCCCGGGATCCCGGATTTTGGGATCCCTAATACATACATATTGTAAGTACTCCGTCAATAGATGTGGGAAACGATTTGATCATAATTATTACAATACAATATTGAAATATAATGGCACTATTTTTGATGCAATTTCCGGAATGCTTCTATCCTGGCACAACTGAATGGATATTTTAATAATTATAAGCACATACATACTTATAAATAATTGTAGTGAGAAACCCCGATTTTTCCAAAACAATTTCAAAACAAATACTCTTCATTTGGAGAGAAATGGGTGTCAGACTCAAAACAAAACAAAAACAATCTTTAAAAAAATCCCTAAAATAAAATCTTTTCAAACGCATGAAACGAATCGCATCGCATCGCACGTAGGCAAAGACTTTCTATCACGAAATGCATCTTATGTGTGTATGTGTGCATGTGCATTTGAAACAGCCTCAACTCAAGTAAGAACAACACCATGCATTGCAATAATAGCTACAACACATGAGGCACAGTCTTGCTTGTGCATTGAACCACCCATAACGCATTACAAAAAAAAAAAATTTTGAGAAAACGGACAGCAACCCTTGGCAATGGCAATCGTATTTGCTTCGAATAATATACTTATGCACAAGGCGTATACATATATAATATTTTCCTTTCAAAAAGCCTACTAGGCTTCTTCTCCTTAAAAATGTTGTGTTTCATCTTGTAATTCTCATTTACTTAATCATTTCGGATGAATATATAGTCAACGAAAGGCAGTTTTGGATTAGCTTTGCGCAGAGGCGATATCGTAAACAATGAGGTTTTACCGAGTTGCGATAATTGGCTAGTTGAAAACTTTAACCAATACCCCGCCACGTGGACGTGAAATACCGTCCGCTACGGCAATTTTTGGAAGCCCGAGAGGGCTCGTAAGTAATACATTGCAAAATTTCTAAGCCCTTCACTGGTGTTGGCACAAATTGTTAAGCACGCTGTGTTATTATGTTGCGAATAGGAGAAAGCTGCCTTAAATTTCGCTCCTTGTTAATTGAATGGAATTTCGGCCAATCACCTTTCGTTCAAACGCTTCTGGAATCTTTTATCGCGCCAGAGGAAAATTGGATTTTTTGCTTCTTTTAAATCATATGAAACACCGTGATACAAAGTGAGCAAGATAGCGCCATTTGGTGGGGTACCGCTATTTTGTGAGCATTCGCATTATTTTTGTTTCCCATGCTAAAGTATAGTTGTGACGTTGGGCTTAACATGCAAAACAACAACAACAAAGCTCTCATTTTGTATTTGTGACATCATCGGGCTGAAATGGCGCTATCTTGTTTTCTTGTATCATGATGAAACACTTGATGATTGCTGGATAATGGGAGTTTTCACATTTTGAAGGATTTTTGAAATATATTCTTAATCAAAACACACACACACAACACACACTACTTTCAAATTTTAAAAGGGAGATTTTAGGATCGCTTTGACGTTGACAGCCGCCCTGTTGTAGTCAGTCGAGCTAGCTAACCCAAAACTGTCGATTTCAATAGCCACTGGTGGCGGGGACCAGTCCCTTTCCTATCCACAACGCTGTCTACTTTACAATGTTAATGTCATTGCCGGAGAAGGGTCGTCATTTCCCAGCAGGAAATCTCAGGCTCTTGAAATACTCCGCACCAGAGTACTCAAAATAAAACAGATTCACATATGAATGGCGAGTACACTAAAGTTTACTCCCTTTGAGATCGAAGGTGGATGAGTTCATTCATTAATGAATGCTTGCTGCTAAGACTCTTGCTCAGAATAATTTTTTTTTTTAATTTTTTTTAAATATTTATTTTTCAATTAAAAATTGTTGTTGTGATAAATCCTATGCACGCGTTTCACAAAAACTTGAGCAACCAAAAATTGAAGTTAGCTTTTTGACGAAGACATGAAATTTGCATGCTTAGCGTAATGGTTAAGACGCCGACTTGCCAACCCAGAGATCCAGCGGTTCGAGGTTCAGCCAAGGCGAGAAAATTAAAAAAGAAATAAGAAAAGTAAAAGTTTTTAAATAAAGAAAACAGCAAAGAAAGCAGAAAAAAACAACTTATTTTTCACAAAAAGCAGAAATACTCCCTTTGGGAGTACTCTATTATTCTATCTTTTTGTGTACAGAAAAGATTTTTTTTTAAAAATATTTTACAAATCAAATTTCTTACTGCCAGTGACCGATAATTAATATTAAGAATTCTTTCTTATTTTATCAGGATCTCCACTCAAACTAAATAAATAAAATAAAATAAATATAAATAAAGTGGCTAGTAGCGAATTACTGACTACAGGGCGTGGATAGCCGAGGGGGAAGTGGCGATAATAAACCGGCAACACTGATATGAAATGTATTCAAATATTTTGCGCGAAAAAAAACTTGTTTAAAAAAATAAAACAGTCCGACCGACCTTGACTTGTTGGCACAATGGTTGGCATAGTTTTTAAACCTAATTTACCACCAAACTCGCCCATAAATTTGCTCAGTCTTTTTTTTCCAATAATTCATTATATAAAAAGACGAGTTCTTTGGGCAAAGCTTGTATCAAATCCAAAATCTTTGGGGAACTGTGTCTCAATATAATCAAGCTGTAACATAAGCCAGCCTTATATTTGTGGCGATGGTTATGATTTGGCGGTTCCAAATTCTCATCGTGGGCTTTGAGTGGAGACGCTCAATTCTCAAGATTGGCAACAAGTGCAGGGACGGCATTAATTTTTTTTTTTTTTTTACTTTTTTTTTATTATTGTCGAAATTTTTCCACAGCGTAGGTACAGCAAATCCAATTTAAAAGCCACGAACTTTTGTGACATATGCCCTCCGATCGGACGTTGAACTTACAATTCCTACTACGCCGTTTATACGCGAGAAGCGCATTCACCACAATTCGAATAGAGCTCATTAAAAATGTTAATTTCTGAAATTGAAAGCGATAAAATAGCAAACAACACATAAATTGGATGGGAGGAAAAAACGGATAAATAATAAAATTTTTATTTACTTGCAGGACATATTCCGTAACCAGCATCGGTTCAAGCGATTAATCGAGCAAACGATTCGGTTATGCAGCACACAGAATTTAAAAGCGCTCGCTGAGCAACAGCAGAAAGCACAAAACGATGCGGATTTCAGGATAACAACATCAATACCAGCAGTCGGTTATGGTACACAGCCAGAGCCAATTGAACATGATGCGGACATAGGGCAGCAGTTTACGGCGTCACAAATTTCCGTGCGATTGGCCTCCCCGCAGCAATTGCAACCGAAACCGGATGGCGATGAAGATTTGGGCTTCGGACGCCACTTTACGGACCATATGCTCAAAGTCTACTATCACCGAAGTTTAGGTGGCTGGCAAAGACCAGAGATTACGCCTTTAGAAAATTTGGTCATACATCCAGCAGCTAAAGTATTGCATTATGCGTTAGAGGTGAGTTTTGATCGTTGTCATTCTCGAAATCGTTACAAAAATTCATAGCTTGTATATATATATAATAGTGGTCACAAACATTCCAACAATCGTTTATAACCTTTCAGTAATAAAGAGGTCAACTTACCCAAAAGGAGTAGGTACTCTGAAGATACTCGTAATATGACTACTTAAAACTTTAGTGTTTTATACTGTATGAGAATTGACTAGACCTGGAGAGGCAATGAGTGGTCTAGAAGAAGTGTAGTTAGAAAATTAGACAAACTCGTAAAAATGGGACAATTACCCTCTAATTCGACACAGTAGGCCTACTCATGGAGCAGTTGAATTGGGGAGTGGTTAATTGTTAATATCAGCTCAATGTTAAACAAGTAAGAAAGCTAAAGTCGGTAATGTCCGACGCTCTAGATGTTACAAGATCCGCACAAAACTAGTATAGCCAGCTTACGCTGGGTATAAAAAGACATATTTTTGTGACTAGTTGGAGAGTAGTAGGAATTACTGCAGGGTACCTATGAGGCACTATAACCGAAAAGAAAAAGAAAAGAAGCTTCAATAGAGCAGTCTCTTAAATGCCCTTCCAGCACTTTACTTCGTGAACTTATAATTTAATCGCTTTCTCGTCTTAGTACAATTAATTACGCCAAATTGAAATTTATGAAAGCAACTTATATAGGGAGACACTATGCAGAAATTGCGATTTAAAAAATTTTAAAAACAAAAAATTCACATATTTTCTTAGACGAAACACCTTTCATGCCCTTTCAAGATTATCGGATCGGCAAAAATTCCCGTCATTTCTTATCAAGAATCGATAGATTGCATGAAATCGCATTTTTCACTCATGATTACTTGATAATACTAAGTATTCCGAATTTGTTTTAATTTTTGTATTTTACTAAATTCCAGATTTTTGAAGGCATGAAAGCATATCGCGGAGTCGATGGGAAAATTCGAATTTTCCGCCCGGAAATGAACATGAATCGTATGAATATTGGTGCTAAACGTTCCGGTCTACCGACATTTGAGGCTCAAGAATATATCAAATGTATGTCCCGCCTAATTTCAATCGATTCCGAATGGGTCCCTCATAAGGAAACAGCGAGCTTATATATACGTCCCACACTTATTGGCATTGACGTAAGTGAAAATGAAAATCCTTATTTAAAAAAAAAAAATAATTATCAAATTTTGATCAACAGCCGACGTTAGGTGTTGCGTCTTCGGACTCCTCACTGTTGTATACAATTCTAAGTCCTGTTGGTTCCTACTTTAAGGCCGATCAAAAAGGTGCAGTTTCATTATTGGCCGATCCAAAATACGTGCGCTCGTGGCCAGGCGGTGTTGGCAATCGCAAAATGGGCTCCAACTATGCACCGACGATAAGGTAAGCTATCGGTCGAAAAAAATATGTTCGCCATGTCCACAGCCAGTTGCCGATTAGCTATCTGTTAAGATATTCAAAAAACTGAAATTTCGATCGCTAATAAAGTAACTTGATTTAAAAAAAAATTAATTTAAGTTTTTAATTTAATTTCAGAGTGCAGAAAGAAGCCACTTCGAAAGGGCTGCAGCAAGTGTTATGGTTATATGGTGAAGATCATCAGCTGACTGAAGTTGGCACCATGAATATTTTTGCTTTCTATGTTGACGATAATGGAGGTGAGCTATTTGAACGATATGCGGATCCTAAGAAAATGTTCTTACCTTTATTGTTTTCCCCTCAGATAAAGTACTAGTCACACCACCATTGAATGGATTAATTTTGCCTGGTATTACAAGAGATTCAATACTCGCTTTAGCACGCAATGGAATAGGTTTAAGGTCAAGGAAGAATCCATAAACATGAGCCAAATCATTCAATTACTTGATCAAGGCAGGGTGAGTAAAAAAATCCCTTTTTTTTTTCAAATCAAATTTTATATTTATGTCCATATTGTACTAATTTTAATAGTTACTGGAGGTTTTTGGAACTGGGACTGCCTGTGTCGTAAGCCCTATCAACCGAATTAGTTATTTGGGTCAAGACTTATACGTTCCCACCATGGAACAGGAGAAACCCGTGCATGAACTTATACGCGAAACATTGATGAGTATACAGTATGGAAAAATTGATCATCCATGGGCGGTTGTGATCGATGGCTGATATCTCTCTAACTAAAAGATGAAATACTTTCTAAAATACCTGTAAATATTGTGTAAGATATCAAGTGAGATTTTTAAGGAATTGTGGTTGATTTTAACTTTCATTTGAATTCACCACAAATCATAAAATGAGATTTGTATTAATAGACTCGAAATCATAGACTTTTAGCTATTCTTTAAGTGCTAGCTCTAAAATACTCGAATTTTATATTTTCCTTTTTAAGCGTTATTTAAAAATGTATCCAACCAGTTAGTCTTAAGCAAAAAGGCATTTAAGCAAATAATATTTATTTAAATTACACCTAAGCATATATATAGGTACTTGTAGTGAGTGTCTTAATTAAGTTTAAACTATTTTTTGGCCTTTGGTATTCGTGTGCAATACAAGGAACTAAACTGCAGTATAGACTTTCGGTAATATACGTATTTTCACTAAAATACAATATACATATGTATATGCTCAGGGGAAGCAAGAAATGAAATCCATTTTAACTAACCAACAACGTACCGGAAAAAAGTGCATTTATTAGATTTAGAAGTTTGAAAGAGGAAAAAATAATCAAAATTATATTTCCAGTAGTTAGTATTAATTTTTTATTTGTGCATTCTCATTTAAAAAAAAATTTGTTTTAAATATTTTTTATAAATATTTTGCCTTTAGACTAGTCTTTTTTTTTATGGAAAACGTCTTAAAAACCAAAAAATCAGTTATATGAATGTATATATATACATATTTATAAAAACACATCACTCGCCTAAACTATAAATAACAAAAGTGTGACACGAAACGAAATTTTATAATTGAATTCAAATTCGAGAAAACGATATCAATGAAAAGAAATCGAAAAATAAAAAATTCTGCAAAATCTGCAATTGGAACCACTTTAAATATTGCCTTTTTATTGCTGATGAGTCACAGTCACAAAGTGACGAAACATGGCCACATCCGCCAACCGTGGATGCCTCATGAGATTTGAGCTCGAATATTTTTCAAAATATTCACTGAAAAAATACAAATTCGGAACCGCTTTTTAATAAATTCTAAAAATTAAACATTTCCTTATCATAATAGTCGCTCTGTATATTCTTTGGTTAGCCATTTTTCCATTTTGAAAAATTTTTAAATCTAGAAAACCATCAGAAAAATAACGGATCCGGATGGAATGTAATTGTGTAAGTGTGTACCACTGAGAGGAAAAACCCAGCAAAAATTTACCCTTACTAATCAATTGGAAGTAATTTGCGCCCGCAAACAAAAAGCTTGAATCCAAGTGTTGGAATTTATTTGGAATTCAAGTGTAAATAACCAAAACGGCTCCCTTTTTATTCAATTGGATTTGAGATTGAAAAACATATAAATCCAAGCATTCGAATTAAATATTTTCCAAGCCAAAACAAGCAGTAACAATCCGATGTAGGCGGGTTCAATCCCCGCTGCGGCGAGCGTTATTTTATTTATATATATAAATTTTTGTTTTTTTGAACTTAGGAGGATAAAATATAATCATTTAAATTATATTTCAAAGTTAGTAGTGAATTTTAGCTTTGCATTCATACATTTTGGAAAAACAAAAATTTGTTTGTGAATTATCCATTTTTTGAGACGGATAGGAACTAAATTTTGAACTTTAGACTATCTTTTTCCTTAAGTGGATAAAATTTAAAATCTCAGATATCAGTTTATAGTCGAATTATATCTAACATATTTTTGGAAGAATCGAACATCGACCTCGGGCAATCCAAACTATACTAGAAGATTCAATAATGTGACCCGAATGTACGATACTATTAAATTATAATTGAGATTTGCGAAGATTCAGAAATTAACGTATTCATCAATTGAATATTTGAGAAATTGAAAATATAAAAAATTTGCAAAATTCATGAAACAATTGAAGCACTTGTAAATATTGCTTATTGTATTGCTGGATAGTCAATGTCACAAAGTATCGAAAGATGGAATCGCCAACGAATGATGAACTCATTGAGATTTGAGCTTGAATATTTTTCAAAGATTAATTACTGAAGAAAAAATGCAAATTCAGGAACGCTTATAAATTAATAAATTCATAAAAATGTAAAATTTCCTTATCATACATAGTCACTCTGTATCAAAATTCTTCGGTTAGCCATGTTGTCCATTTTGAAGAAATTTATTAAATTATGAAAACCATCGAAAAATAACGGCATCCAGGATGCGAATGTAAGTCTTGTGTAATTGTACCAAAAGGAAAAAACGCCAGAAACAATTTACCGCTTGACTAATCATTGGAAGTAATTTGCGCCCGCACAAAAAGTCTGAATCAATGTATGGAATTTATTGAGCAATTCAAGTGTAAATAATCACAAACGGCTCACTTTTTATCAAATTGGATGTTGACGCTGATTGAATAAACATTAAATCCAGCATTCGAATTAAGATATTTTCATCATAGCCTTTAAAACAAGCAGTAACACATCCGATTGCGATGGTTTTAATCCCCGCTGCGGCAGGTTGATATTTATTTATTTCATCTATAATTTTGTTGATACTTAGGTAGAATAATAGTATAACATGTAAATAGATAGTCAAAACTTAGAGGAATAACTAGCTTTCATCCAAACATTTATGGAACAAACAAATAATATCGTTTGTGACCACGATGTGATAGTACCGTTGTACGTTTTTGACGAGGTGATAGGAACCTAAGATTGATGATAACTGATCAGCTTCTTTCTCCCAACTCTAAGTGGATAAAATTTTATCTCAGAATCTTATCTACGTCCAATTTTTCCTCAACTTTTTCGACAACACGCGACAGTAATCGCAATCGAGCTCTACCAGAGTGTGAATTAATGTCACAAACGTTCAAGTAGCATACAGATAGAATCTTCATTTATTTCGAACTGTAGCGCACTCAGTAATTATGTAGATTTATCATATATAAGTCATACATATGTACTTTTGAGGATTTAATCCTTCAGAAGTTCAAGTTTACAAACACATTTAAGCAAATATTTAAATTTGAGACAATTAGATGATAGAAACAATATCTTGGAAACAATGTTTGGAACTAATTACATTGAAACAAATGAAAGTAAAGCACCTTCATGTACAAAAAGCTTTCCAAATGTTTCTTGAATAATCGATTTTAGATCTTTGGTACATCGGCTTAATATCAACGATAAATGAAGACGAAAATTGAGAATCAATTAAACAAACGTTTCGAAGCTTTAAAAGTCATTACAAGAGTTATCCAAATTGAACTGATAGCAAATAAATTGCACATTCTAGTGCGTAATTATAAAAATAATTTTTATTATTACGTCAAACGTAATCATTTCCTTTCCATGACATAATCATTTTATCAGAAAGGGTTATTCGCCGAAAAGACTTCGATGTATGAACACAGAAAACGAATTATGATGTTATATGTGATTTACTATATTTTACATACATATGATTTCATGGTGGCTGCAGTGAGAGTCTTAGCTTTAATGTAACCCAAAAAAAAAAACGATTGAAGTATCACATTTTTGTTGCACATCTGATCATTACTATCTAGTACACTTTTGGTCCGACAAGGCGTTATCATTATGTTTAGCTTGGAACCCTACCGGACCACCAACTACAAAGTACAGACGATTGAGTGGAGTCACAATTTGCTACGCTCGTATATTTGTACGGGTAGCACTTTTGAGCATACGCAGCTACATTCTACATGAGAGTTTTGATTGTTATTACTAGTTGATTATTTTTGCTAGATATTACACGTGTTAATAGAATTAACAGCCGATTCTGAAATCAACAGGAAACGAATTTGCCATTTATTTTCTCGAATAATAATCTACTTTATCTGCAACATTAAGAGTAGGCGTCAAGGAATATTACTATGTAAGCAAAACAATTCCCAAATATAGAATATTCTCCATTTTATCAACTCTTGTCATTTTCTCTCGCAGACAAAGTATGAAATTCCCAAGGGATATTATGTTCCGGGCTTTCGAACGGGCTGAACATGTTACCAAACGGGATCCGAGTAAGCCCTCGTGGATGCGTTTATAGATCCGCGTGAAGTTGGTTGGCCATCGGGTCTTTGATAGGTGTATTGGCTTTTTAATTTTAGTGTTTGGCATAGTTACCGAGTATCCCCACCAAGGATAGCATTTGTGGCCATATTTTCTCGGAGCTTATGAGTTTGATTTAGATGTGGTAACTCGTTAGGAAGAATTGCACACTTCCCCTGAGAAGAATGCAAAAAACCAAAAAACGTCTGGTGAAGCACCACGTGTATATACCGGACGCTAAACTGCAATATATAGTACAGTTGTGGCATAGTTGATGTAATAATGCAAAGAGTTGAATAGGGTTCTCATTCACCAAAATCGCTTGGTGATGTAATGTGCGAAAATGTTCACCACTAGAAGTCAGTTTATCTTGTAAAGAATTTAATGAAGAAATTCCAATCCTTGTGTCTTGAGCTCAACTGTTGCTGAGACTAAACGAGCAAAACTAGTTCTTATATACGCTAAATCGACTCATGAACCCTGGAATCGACATTCAATCAATAATTTAATTACAAATTAAATTTTTCTCTTGCATTTTTTTCGCCCCTTTACTCACTCTAGTATATTTTTATGATCCTTGATGCATAATACCTAATCACGTACATGCTCCTTTGGACTTAAACTTCGATCAGTTCCCAATTTACGAAATCGCATTATAACAAAGTATTCGCAAATGAGAACAATTACGACCGCATAGAAATCAAAATACTTCGACACGGACCTAAACAAAATACTTCGACACGGACCTTCGTTTGGATTTTCGGGATCTGGTAACCCTAGGTAACCACTTGAAACCACATCGGAAATAATACGCATCCGCAGTTCACTTACATCCATAAGCTCTTTGGTCAAATTTCTTAAAATGGATTTTCAATCTTTGGTAAATGGTTATTATAACCTTTGGAGGAATTTGAAGACGATAATGAAGAATATTAAAACACAAAAGTCTGCGAAGATAAAATGAGGTTCTTAAAGAATCTTCATAAGAACTGACTAGAAATATTGCAGCTTTAAGGTCGTAACTTTTAATCCAAAAAATTTATTTTAATGTGGTAGCGTAAACGTAACATACGTTTCGTGACATTAAAAAAAAAGGGTTATTGTCATGAAAAGAGCCTTCCATTTGTACCCTAGTTTTTTTCAATTAAGCAATTATGATGTTATATATAGAAGGGTAAACTATACATTTTTCAATAACAATATTTAGTTGGGCTTTGCAGAATGAGTAGATTATTTTTCACTACCCAGAGGCCAAAATGCAGCTTACACAAGCGTTGAACCGCCACACATTTCGTAGGTCGTAGGTGCAAATGCATACGACCTCATATACTATCCTAGTATACTTTTGGCCGATCATGGCCGTTTTGTATAGTGAACGCCTACCACCACCACACAAAGTAAGCTATTGGTGGGCAGTTCGCCTACGATCTCGTATATTTTGTACGCGGTAGGCACTTTTGGCCGCAGGGTAATTCCTAATGAGAGTTTTGATTGTTTTTTTAGTTGATTATTTTTGTTAGAATTATTAAGTACGATAAGTTAAGAGTAGGTAATTAAAAAAATACAAAAAACAACAGAATCAACTTTGCCATCAATTTTCCGAAAATGAGAGCTGACTTTAATCAGCAACATTCTACAGTAGTAGAGCTCAGATATTTTACTATGATAACAAAAACCCAAATATAGGTATATTGTTTTTATCAACTTTGCATTTTCTTTTCCGGCAGACTTTTGTATGGAAATACCCATATGTAGATTTATGTGTCGCTTTCGTCAAGGGGGCATTTCACGTTAAGCGGGCGTCGAAAAATATGTAAGCTCGTGGATTTTGTTTATAATTACATGAAGTTTTGCCAAATGGGTCTTGAATAAAAATGTATTTTAGGCTTTTTTAAATTTTTTTTGGCTTTTTACCGAGTAATGCGACTACAAAAAATTGAAACATTTTGTGAAACATATTTTTCGGAAGCTATTTATGAAGTTTTGATTTAACAATTTTTAAAGCTCGTTAGAGAATTGAATTCCTTAGAAAATTGTAAAAAATTTCAATTTTTTTATTTATTTCATATCGTATATTGCAGTTTGGTTTTTATGCCCCAATGCTAAATTTTCACGTGCTCTTAAAATTGCTCTCTGCACTTGTGTTGTTTGTTTTGTCACTTTAGACATCACTTAAAGCTTAATTGACATTTGCAAAAATATTGACACTTTGAGTAAAGGCTTCATTCAAATTTCAAATTGAAAAGTACCACGCTTTTGATTATTTTTTGAATTTAATTCGTTTGCACGTCATACTTAAATGCAGTAATTTCTTTAAAAAATTTGAAATTCAGATTTGTATTTCTGGACTGGAAATTTGAAAGACAAGGAATCGCAATAACGTCATTTTTATTTTCATACTTGGACCTTTGAAATTCATTTCGTTTCATAAAGAATTGGATGTTTAGAAATTCAGTTCACCGAAAATAATGACTTCGAAGTTCGAACAGCCATTGAGTGGAAAAACTTGTTGGAAAAATGTCGTCGACAAGGTCCGCTATGTCTTTACAAAAGTATTTTTTCACTCATATTTGTTTAATTAATAGTGCCTTTTATAATTTTTCTCTTAGATTTAGTGGAAAGAGAAAAGAAATATATTATATTTGGGGTATTCACACCGACATCGAATACTTATTTTTATCCTTATCGAAATTTAGAAAGTTACGAACCCGCATATAAATGTTTATTTTTAAATGTATGTTTTATTGATTTAATGTTTGATTTTATAATTAAAACAATGAAATATGAACATTTGCTGAGGTCGAGGAAACAATAATAAACTATGACATAATAATCAACTACGACAACACACCATTACAATCTAAAGGGCCAATAGCAGGCGCCATGAACATATAATATGTACATACATGCATGAACACCCTGCGGAAGGCAACTCTGGCACTCATATTCAAAGAAAAATGTATTGAAATGCTTTCTTGCATTATGCATTTTCTTAAAGGTACATGGAATTGATTCAATTAAATTTGATTTAATTTATAAAATACTTAATTTTGATTGTGTTACGTATTGTAGTCGGATTAAAGGGAAAACTTGAATAAATCGAAGTGCACTATTTTTGCATAATACATGCATACAGACGATTTTGTGTTGAAGTGAAATTTTACGTGAATTTTGAGCGTTTATTTTCAGTTGTCTTCATGTATGCGTAAAAAGTGTGTATTTTAACAATAAAGATTTCTTTTTTTTTTTTTTACTAAATTACGCAGTTGTAATTAGTGTAGGTATATATATATATTAATGAGAATATATTAACAATATTTAAAACCTAAATTGCTGTCATTATTTATTAGCATTAAAAACCTTTGGTTATATAATAAGAAAACTTTGTTCTTATTCCATTATTCATATTTTCATGGTTTCGATCATTTGAAATTATTTATTTATTTGTCTTTTAAATTTTCTGTTGTTGTGTCTGTTTGGCTTTGTAGATCAACAATATATATTCACGAGATTAATATACTAAATATTTAAATATTTTTATAGATTATATAGTCAAATTTAACATTGCTTTGTCGTCATTTCTCGTAATTTATTAAAAACAATTATTGCTGGATATTCAATTTTGAGATGTTTTCATTATTTTCTGTTTTTTCCCTTAAAATAAATAGATTATTTTAGTTCGTTTAAATATTCGCATTCGTTTATTGAATTTCCAATCTGAAGTTCGTTATTGTGCTTAAAGCTTTACTTTTAATTTCGAATGTAATAATCAAAAAGATTTTTGGAATTTCAATAAAAATCGAAAACATTGCTAGTGGAAGATCTTTATCTCTTATTATTTTAGGTACATTTTTTCATTGTTGATTATCGAAAAAAATATTAAATCTTTATAAAATAATTAAAAATTAACAATGAATTAATCTAGACTGTTTTGAATACCATAACTGAAAGTTTCCAAACTGTAAAGATCTTCAAAATCTTTTTTTTTTTTTTTTTTGTTTGACAATAGAAATCCTAGCCGTTCCTATGCGCAATTAATTAAGAAATATTAACAGTCCTATTCTAAATATTCCCGGGGAATTTTTCCTGCAGAATTAAAAAAAATTCTTACATTCTAAAGACATTGAGAAGTGAATATAAGAAGAGAAGGGAAGCAAGAATTTCGAACATTTTCAATCAAAGCTCAGCACATTTTTTTTTTTATTGACGCTTGGAATAGTTCCTTTTTCTGCGGAGAAAAACTTTTAGAGAAAAAATTCCCGGGGAATATTTATATTGAATAGAGCTGTAAAATTATTTCTCAATTAATAATACAAAATACAATATTCTTATGTCAATATACATTCAACTCATTCAAAAACAACAACAACAACAACAACAAAAACACTTCTTGAACTTACAGTATTGCTTATCAATTAATTGATATTTTAAATGAAATAAAATGACTAATGAACGTATAAAAAGTAATTTTCAACTATAACAAGAAAAACAAATGAATCGTTTTTAAAAAAACTTATTTGGCTTGTCATGTATTGTGGTGTCTTGGGGACTAACCCTTTTCTTGATAACCCTTGTAGAGTCAATTGCTTTAAACCGTTTAACTTGTTTTTGTTTGCAAACTTAAAGTGATGAAATTTTTATACTTTTAAAATAATTATGTTGAGAGAATCAATCAATATTGAAATTAAATAATTGAAGCACTAGCAGGTTTTTATGCCCTTAGTGATTTCAAGGAAAAATCAATTTTGTTATACATACCAGGGCGTGTAAACGAAACAAATAACGTTCGGGTTATGGTTTTGGTTATGAAATTATTTTGGTTTCGATTACGGTTTCGTTCTGAAAAAAATTATTTCGGATTCGGTATCGTTTCGTTCCGGTTACGGTTTTTCAAAGATTTTAAGAATCGAAAATTCAACATATTAATCTCTTGCAAAGCAAACCCTAAAATTGTTAAATTTTCAACAAGCGATTCAGTACCGTGTCAGGATCGCTTTATGGCCATTGATATTCACAGCACAAAACTAAATTTGGCGTTGTCAATACGCATTTACACGTTAAGAAATTTCGATATTCTAGAGTCAGACTCACGAACATATATTTTGAGAAAATTAAGTAAGTAGAGAAAGACGTAAGAAGAAAAGAGACGGTTGTTTGTTAACTGTTCCGGAACAATCTTTTTCATTCTTCA
Organism: Chlorops oryzae; assembly: GCA_020466095.1. Lineage (NCBI taxonomy): Eukaryota > Metazoa > Arthropoda > Insecta > Diptera > Chloropidae > Chlorops > Chlorops oryzae. The sequence goes on from CM035808.1 coordinate 41,281,821, forward strand.
ATCAATGCTTCTCTTTCTTCCCCATGTATTCAAATGGGATAGTTTCGAAACATGTTTCACATGCTTCGCTAGCAAGGGACGCACGGGGAGGAAGCAAAGCACTTGCATGACACATCCCCTCGCGTCTGGCCTACAAAAAATGTGTTTCATCATCGAAATGTCTTAACGTGTAAATGCGTGCAAACCTTATTTATTATGTTTGTGCCGAAAATCTAATAGTTTCCAAAAGATGCATCTTTGGCTGTAGTTATGGCGTAAGATGTGGCTATTTTTTTTATCGTCATTTACCATGTTTGCACGACCCGCTAGATACGTATTCACTCGACACACTTAAGTCTATCTGTCTCTGTTTGCCCACACGGTTTGTACCGGTGGCAAAAAGAGACAGATAGTCTTAAACGTGTCGAGTAAGTACGTATCAAGTGGTCATGTAAACATGGTATGTAAACGATTAAGAGTCACATAAACATTGACTGGATGAGTCAGTAAATTGTTTTAGTGAAAAAAAGCACGTGTGCTGCACACCAACACATGAAGGGAATTGTATAGGCATGAGTACATAAACATGCACACGGGTGACTGATCAGTCAGACTGAATGATAATGTGGCGCATTAATGAGCGACCATGAAATAAATGAAGTTTTGGGGAAGATGTTGGAAATTGTTTCAGAAACCGTTTCGAAACGGTTTGGGTGTTTCGGTTTCGGTTCGGGAACCGGTTTTCAAAAAAAACGAATAATCGGTTTCGGATTTTATTTCGGTTAGGAAAATAAACCGGTTAAATTCGGTTACGGTTACGGTTTTAGTTCCGGTTGTACGCCCTGATACATACATTATTATTTCGAAAAAAATCTATTGATTTGGATTTTTAATGTTCATAATGTAGTTATTCTTATTCTATAAAGCCTTCATTATGAGACTATTCTGTTCGGAATTGTTGCATGAAATGATATTCTATTTAATCGAAGCTAGCAAATAATTTCGGAATTTTATGAGTTTCAAACCATTTGACACGAAATTGTGTAAAACAAGTAAATATAATATTTTAAGTTTGTAATAAAGAACGTTTAATTCCTTTGCAAGATTGTGGCAATTTAAATTTAGGAGAGTTTTTTTCTAACTTAAAAAATATGTATAAACTCTGGAGATCTTCTTACGGATACTACGCCTGTATATAACTATGCATATAATCGCTATAACATAATTTTGCTTTAATCAGTTAAAGCTATTGCAATTTATTCTAGTTAATCTATTTTTAAATTAATAGTAAGTGTACTCTTTTTAAAAATGCTTTTTCGTTTACTATGACTGTATATATATAATTTAGACCTTTGTTCATATTAAACCTTTGGTTTGAAGGTAATTATTGCTCGCAAAGAAATTAATTTGAGAAAAAAGAAAAAACATAAGAACAAAAATAAATGCGAAGATTTGAAATCATTACAGTTTCATTCGAAAATAAATGCTTTGAAAGGTTGACTTTATTGAAGAATATTTTTGCACGAATTAAAGTGTTTTAATTTTCAGCAGACTTTCAAAGGGTTTTGTGCATATATGTATGTATGTATGTAAAAATAGGAAACAATGAATGTATTCGAATTGAATAGACTTAAGCTTTAAATAATTGCGGGAACTCATTGGCTATTTCACGTACTAATTGCTGATCTGAAGCGCTGCATTCGGTTTCTTCACAAAAAATCCGTGTAAATATTTTCATTAGATCTTGTTTTCGATGCTGATGCTCTTGATAATTCGTGTTTCTTAAAATGCGACGGCATAGTTCTAAATACGATCGACGTAACTATAACAAAAAAAAAAAAAAAAAAAAACTCGTGAGTCACTTATTTGTCTACCAGTGTTTTTAATGGGGGATTTTTTATATTTACCGGATTTCCTGCACAGAGATCTGATAATTGTCGAACCATAATATCAATCAAAACTTTGTTGTCATTCGTGTAAAGCAGTCCCGCTGTATCCGGATTACTATAAATGTCTATAAACATTTTCAAAACCGAGTTCGTAGTATTGCTCGAATGTTTCGATATCTTAACTGGATCCTCTGTGAAATTTTGAAATGGTTAATAAAATGGTTTGGGAAAAAAATTATATCACCTGATCATACATAAAATAGAACAATACAAATAGGACCATTATTTAGTTACTATCTGCTATCCGGGATATTCAGTCTGAATTTACTATTGGGCTATATATATATATGAAAGTCGGCCTCTGTGCCGTACTTGGCTGAGATGCCAATTTACGAAGCGGGTTCGACTCCCAGCTGAGGTCATGGAATTATTATTATTATTAGCCCCTGGAGATCGAGTTTCGAGTTTGCGAGTCGGTCCTTATGACGCAAAGGGCGGTGAGATATCTGGGTGTTTGGCTCGACCCGAGAATGACATTCTGGGCTCAGATAAACCATGCGGTTGAAAAGGCCTCGAAGACATCAGCGACACTTAGCAGGCTGATGGCAAATATTGGCGGTCCAAGAGAGAGCAGGCGGAGGTCGTAAATGCTGTCCTGCTTTACGGATCCGAAGTATGGGCAAGCGCTTTGGAAATGAAGCAGAAGTGTAAAGCTCTGGCAGCGGTCCAGAGAACAGCCGCTCTCAGAGTAGCATCAGCCTACCGAACAGTTTCGGCGGTAGCGGTGCTGGTAATTAGCAGTTCGATTCCCATAGAATTAATGGCTATAGAGAGAAGACGTATTTGGATAAACCGCCAGGACGACCGCGACAGTGGACATGCAAGCGCCAGAGAGCACACAATGGAGCAATGGCAGAATCGATGGACAAACCATGTTGATGGAAGATGGACAGCTAGACTCATCCCTGAATTGCGCACGTGGGTAAAGAGAACATTCGGGGAGGTAAATTACTACCTCACCCAGCTGCTTTCAGGGCACGGGTATTTCCGCAAATACCTGTACCGTATGAGAATCTGCGAGGAGCAATCCTGTATATATGGTGATGCAGACGAAGACGACGCTGAGCATACATTCTTTCAATGTACGCAGTGGTCAGCAGAAAGGCTCACACTAGAGGCTAGAGGCCCAGATCGGTGGCATGTGGACTCCAGAAAACGCCATAGCATTGATGCTGAAGAGTGAGGAAAATTGGTCTGCAGTGGCAAAACACAAAGTAAAAGCTTTTATGCCAACGAAATAACACGTTTTTCTTTTTCATCTTCTGAAGCTAAGGATGTGATCGCAAGACAATGAGCAAGACAAAATGAGCTTTTTACAGAAATACACCGTCGAACAAATGAAACTTTGTAAGACAACTGATTAATGAAAAAGTTAGTCTATGAAGAGACAATTTTTAATGTGTTTTAAAACATTAATTTATACGTTGATAATATGATCGGTTATCTTTATTTTAATACAAAAATGTTCGCATTAAAAAAACAGGCATTGAAAAGTCAATATTATGAAAACGACAATGGTCCGACTTTTATCCGTTCCAACTTTCTTGCTATCTGAGCACAGGCCGTAAACGGTGCTTGAAGTGGTGCTATCTTTATTGCTTCTTTCATTATGCTTTTCAGATATTGAGCAATCAAGCAATTTTACCAAGGAATGTAATTGTTATAATTTTTATTTTTAAAACTCAGATATAATCATTAGGGTGTCGCATATTTTTTTTTCGAATTTCATAGTTGCACGTAAGGTTTTCGAAAGCTTGTGGGGTAAAATATTTTTGAGAATTTTTGCAGATTTTCTTAAAAAGTTCTGCTTCTCTGAGTTTTTCTTGAAAACAGTTTCATTAGCAATATTTTTCAATACTTTTAGGCATCAATCGGAAGAAATGTATCCAAGCCTTGTTTGCATGTACATAAACTACAAAATGTACTGATTTTATAGGCCATTTAAGAGTCATTAACTGCACTGTTTTGAAACAATTTGGGCGCCAAAAAAGGGGCTTCATAATTTCTAAGTTTTATAAGATAAAATAGGCGAATAGTTTCACGTGAAATGGAACGAATTCTTGAAAAAAATCTCGTTCGGAATAAGGCGAATTTTTTGATTAAGCGAGCTGTTTCGCGCTATTTAGAATAAGGATGATAACTTGAATTTAGATTTTCGGTTTTTTTTTTTGCTTAAGAATAAAAATCAATTTAAATTATAACTTATAATTATATGCATACTATGTATATAATACATATGTATATATTGAATATAAGAGAAATACCCTATTTAGAATTGGCTATATTGCACTAACCACGGCTATTTTAGTAGTGGTAGAAATCAAATTTCATTATCACTACAGGGTTGGTGGTAGGTAATTAAAAAATTTGCACTGGCATAAATCTTTAGTGATATGTATTAAAAACAATTAAAGCTCCTACAGAAGCTTGGAGTACTCCAGAGTATGGTCTAAGCGTTCCTAGTACTACTCGACGTTAATCTCCCTCACAATGTATTTATCTGACGATTTTAACATTATGCTGTCATTGAAAAATCCCCACTCGGGTTTGAACTAGTGCAGAAGTAGAGACAACTCAGTACATTTGATATATCACGTTTATAAAAAAGGGGAGAATCTAGCCAGCCTGTCGTAGCTCAGTGGTTAGCGCGTGCGGCGAAGGGCCCGGGTTCAATTCGCCGTCCAGTCGAATGCCGATTTATAGTTTTTATACCTTTTCCGAAGGAAAGGGTATATTAAGTTTGGCACGGTGTATGTAACATACCAAAGGAGTCGCGGTAGATATAGACATATATATATATTCTTGATCAGGGTGACAAGAGGAATCGATCTAGCCATGTCTGTCTGTCTGTCTGTCTGTCTGTCTGTCTGTCTGTCTGTCTGTCTGTCTGTCTGTCTGTCGGTCACACTTTAGTTTTTCGTAATTTACTCCTAAGCCATGAAAGATATCATATTGAAATTTGGCATGGACTTCAACCAGGTAAATGTCCGAAAAACTGCATACAAATTTTTTTCGTAGTCCCTTCTTGGGTCGTGGGAAGTGGTTCAGAAGTTTCAAAAATCACGATTTTTAACGTTTTTCCTGGATAACTTTTTTACTATACATCCCAGCTTATTGAAATTTGGTGTGTGTATAGCTACTATGTAGACTTCAGCTTTGGCTGAAAAAAAATTGCGACATCGCTATAACTATGGTCATCATCCTACACATTAGAAAAAAACACTCTTTCTCTTATTCTCATATCTGAATACAAAAATTATTTTTTTGCTTCTTCTGATTGTGTATTTTGCCGCCAAATAAAGTCGTCCATTATGGATAAATTTTGACCATGACCACATTTCGCGAAATTCGCAAAAATTGATTTTCACTATTTTGAATTGAGTATTTCGCAGCTAAACAAAATGTCCTCTAAGGGTTAAAATTTGATCAAGACCACCATCCGCGAAATTCGCGAAAATTTGATTTTCACTATTTTGAATTGAGTATTTCGCAGTTAAACAAAATGTCCTCTAAGGGTTAAAATTTGATCAAGACCACCATCCGCGAAATTCGCGAAAACCTGATTTTCACTATATTTAATTGAGTATTTCGCAGCTAAACAAAATGTCCTCTAAGGGTTAAAATTTGATCAAGACCACCATCCGCGAAATTCGCAAAAATTTGATTTTCACTATTTTGAAGTGAGTATTTCGCAGTTAAACAAAATGTGCTCTAAGGGTTAAAATTTGATCAAGACCACCATCCGCGAAATTCGCGAAAACCTGATTTTCACTATTTTGAATTGAGTATTTCACAGCTAAACAAAATGTCCTCTAAGGGTTAAAATTTGATCAAGACCACCATCCGCGAAATTCGCGAAAATTTGATTTTCACTATTTTGAAGTGAGTATTTCGCAGCTAACTAAATTTCCTCTAAGGGTTAAAATGTGATCAAGACCACCATCCGCGAAATTCGCGAAAATTTGATTTTCACTATTATTGAATTGAGTATTTCGAGCTAGACATATTGTCCTCTAACGGTTAAAATTTGACCATGACCACCATTCGCGAAATTTTTTTGCTTAGTAAATAATCATCGAGTTTTAGAACCTAAATCGAAGTAACAGATAAGGTATAAATAGATATCCAAGCTAGAAACAACGAAAACAGCAGAATTTTCGGTAAGTAATGTTTTAACATATTTTAGGCTGAGGAAAATGGTATGTGTTGCAATTCGGCTTTGCCGATGTAAACTTCTTTACTTGTTTTTTTTTTGAATTAGAAGTTAAAATTTAAATTCTAACAGGATTAAAAAGCATTCAACAAACCCTTTTGCAAATAAATAAAAAAGTAAGGTTTCAAATCCATACGAATTTTTGAAAAAGTTTGTGCACGTGAGACAGCATTGGCAACGTGTTTTTCCTTTAAATTTTTCGAAATTTACCACTCTCGCACATTTTTGCACCTGCGCGGGGATTTGAATTCGAACTTTTGGATAGCTAATCGTACACACTATCCACAAAGCCATTCCATTTTTAAGATATAATGAAGCCTTCCCCGAAATTCATTTTGCTTAATTTTATTTAAGAACACATCAAAAAATTTATTTTTATTTCTGAGCGAAAAAAAAATTAAATCCGATTTTGAGCATTATAGTTTGATAAAAAAATAAAAATCGAAACTGATGGCCGTATTATGAATAACAACCGGTTGTAGTTGTATTTTTTATAGCTCACCATAACTTTTTTGCTTTTTTTATTCTTAATTAAAACTTAAATTTGTATACCTACTTGTAAACAAGGCTATATTCACAAAGTTATATTTATTCAGCAGTTTTTTTGTTTAGACTTTTAATGGCACTTATTGGCTGAAAACCGAACTGTAAAAAGGTGAAAACAGTCTCTCGTTGTATTTCATAATAGGGGGTAACATTTTTATTTTTGAGCAAAAAAATAAAAGTAAGAAATTGATTTTTATTTTCAAGTAAAAAAATAGAAACTTAAGAGGGCATTTACACATTTGACAATTTTGTCAAAATCTATGTCAAAACAATCTTCAAAAAGTGTACACGTAACAATTTTTGACATCAAAATCGGTTTTTGAATCGAAAAATCACTTTAAATTTTGAAGTAAAATTTTTTTGATGTCAAACGTCAAAAGTGTAAATGGGCCCTAAGTTTTACAGTCGAACCTGGATATGGGCAATTCCATGAATACTGTCCCACCTGTGACACTTATTTTGTAGGTTTTAGCTCAATTTAATGAAGAAAAAGGACGTAATTTATAAACATTCTAGTTTTTGAAAGCCTTTAAAAATAGTTAGGCACTGAAAATACTAAATTTTCGCTCGGGATGATTGTTACGGGTGTCACCGGTGGGACCGTTTCTCGTGGAATTGCCCATATAGTGAATTAATTTTTGAACGTCCCGTTCATTGTATCCAGATTGTTCGTATTAACGAGATTGAATGTTTTGTTCATTATTTTTACAGGCCCGTAGAGAGAAATTTAGGACCCGGCGGATTTCCCATGCCAATTGTGGGCTCCTCCAGAAAGCCCGGTGCCGGAGAAAAATCCTCCTTTTCCATCCCCTCTCTTAAGGCCTGATTATTTAGAAAAGTCGCTGTAACAAAAAAAGCGTTCACTATTTCCAGCTGTTCATTATTTCAGGGATTCGTTATATCCAGATTCGACTGTATTAAAAAAAAAATTTTTTTAAAGAATAAATTACACTAGTTTACAGTGGTTTTGTTGCCGCGACTTCATTAAGAATTTTGGATTGGGGTCCTATATGGTTTGGAAGGTGTTTTTTAATACTAGAGCTCCAAGCCGAAATATTTGAGAACGGATTGAAAATGTGAATGGTATGGGTATGGGTAAGAATTGTGAAAAATATAAAGCTCTCATTTTTAAATAAGAGAGAAAATTTTTAGAAAAATTCTTTTACGTCACAAAACAGCAAATAAACTCAAAAAATCGAGGAAAACATTAAAATTTTCCCATTCCCAGGGAGGTCCCTGAATCTCGACCAAGGATTCCTATATTGTCAGCGTCTACATTATAGGTAAAAGTGGTATTCTGAGCGTTCATGTGGAATAAATCTTACTTTGTATATATTTCACAAAAAATTCTTCAATCATACTTTCACGATATAGTAATATAAAATGAAGCTATAAACTGTTGCAAATTTATACAAAGGCTTACCTTCACGGTTAAGGAGCAGCAGTGTTTTTTCTGTAAAAACTTTAGCTGTTTGCAGATTTTGCATTGCCTCGACAACGACATTTTGTGAAAAATCCGTGAATTGCAAATTGAATGACAAAACTAATGCAATCACAAGGTCAACAAGTGATTCTGGATTATTGCCTTCGATAATTTCTAAGAGAAAGCTGGCAAAGTGTACACCAATATAGTCTGAAAAAGTTCAACAAATTTAATGATTTTAAAAGATATGAATTCATGTCGTTTTATAAATCCACCTTGATGATTTATTGGCATCGGCTGACCCAAGGAAAATATTATTGTTAACATTTTGACTAGCTGCTTAAATCGATCTAAATTGGAAAAATGTGTTTTCATATCCTCAACCTGCAGAAAGAGGGCAAATAATTAGATATAAGTATTTTTATCACAAAAAAGAGAGCATACTATTTCTAAAGGCAAAACGGAAGTCAACAAGATGTCCACGATTATGTGATCCAAGCGACAAGCGGCCGTAAACGTTTTCAAAAGAAGTCGCTTGATTGGCCAACGTGTTTCCATTTGATAATATTGCACCAGATTGATTAGCATTTGATACTGATCGCAGGACATTTCATAACAACTAATATTTTCATCGGCATTGTTCTTTGAAAATATATAAAATTTTATGACTCATTATTGAAAAATGTATTTTTGTCAATTAAGTCTTACCAATATTTCAACCAATTCCTCAAGAATTTGCACAATTTCATCCTCATCTTCATAGAGCATCCACGAACGCTGTTCAGTATCATTCTTACAATCAGCAAGTTGAGAAAAAATATATTGCAAACGCTTTGCATCATGCGTCATGCCGAGAAGTTCTTTTGGAGTCTCAACTTTATCTGTAACATGAACGGCCACAGCTTCCAAATAAGGATTAATTGCTCCATTATACAATTGTTCAAGACTAGTAAGGACTACCCGCAACGCTTCACAGGATAAATCGAAGCTTAAGTTCGTATTTCTGCGAATAATATCCACAATCTGGTAGACATCCGAGGACTCAACTTTTAAATTGGAACGTGTGTAATCGTATCCATTTCCTACAAGAGCACCATTCACTGGAGTTTGCTGTACAGCACTGTCTTCACTATCCAGCGCTTGACTGTTCTCAACGCTATTCACATAATCACCGCAACCAGCGTCATTCACAATGTTTTCATTACGGCTTTCACTATTTGCTTCGCTACCATCCGATTTTTCTGTATAATGCTTTTCATCCGTAAACTGATCTCTGACTTTACTGCTCCTAGTGCTTCCCGTGGCGTTGTCATCATTTTTGTGTGCATACGAATGACTGTTTTCTCGTTGACTAGACTCCTTATATGTTGTTACGACATCATCACTATTTGTTGTGGTTGTCGTCGTTGTCTCAGATGTTGTTGGTTCAGATGCCATGCTGTTGTCTTGTACAACTTCACTCGCTTTAACTTGCGCTACTGGCGGTTGTGGCTGTGGTTGTTGTTGCAATGATGATTGCTGCTGCTGCTGCTGCTGCTGCTGTGCAATTTGCACTTGCATAGATCCCAAACTGGGGGATTCCTGCAAGGCAGTGGCATGTTGCAGTGGAGCACCAACAGATGGACTTGAAAAAGATTTCTTGCTGCTATCAAGTCTCTTTGACTTTGGTGATATTTGCTGATTTTGATTATACAAGCCGGGCGTCGACCCAGAATGATTGCTGCCTTTAAAGTTCTTCTCACCAAAACTTTGTGAAAATGACAGCGAAGAGTCACAGTCCCGTTCTGTGTTATCCTTTAAATATTTATAGAATGAAAAGTGAAAAATTAGCTTGTCATCATTTAGAATTATTAATTCCATACCGCATAGAGCTTCTCCATCGCAATTTTCTTTTCCCGCAGTCGCTCCAGTAACTCATCCTTTTGCATAATGCCATTTATTTCAGTTTCTTTGGATTTTTCCAAACTTTCAATGGAAGAATTTAGGAAGCTTATCAGAAATTCAGGTTCAACCTATAAAATTAATGGAATTTTGGAACTTATCGAGGAGAAATACAATGAAAGGATTTCATTTTTAAGAAATTTAGCTTATAAATGCAGATTGTTTAAATTTGATTTTTAACCCCCTTTATTCTCACTCCCATAGATGGACCGAAGGTATCCACTTGCACTTTATCTCTTCACTAAGCTTCTATGTTCTCAAACCGATCTCAATAAAAGCCGCCAAGACTCCAAAGAAGTGCGCTTAAGATTAATAGTCGTATCATATAAAAGATTCACTTCTCGCTAATAGCTCTCCCTTTACCTTTAAAACATTCCAAGTACTTCATTCAGTTGTTTAAAGCAGTGATGTTGCGGATGCAAGTGTCACATTCGCGGATTCGGAAATTACAAGTATTTTGAGAAAGTCCTTTTGGAGCATTCCACAGAAAATGATACTTTTTTCCCGTACAAACAGGCAAAAACTAAATATAATTACTCAAAAATTTTGGAAAGGGCACCTTATATCCTGTTAAGTATCTTAATAATAGTACATTAAAATAATCTTTTCATAAAATTAATCATTTAAACGTAAAAAAAAGTCATGAATAGTATTTGTCCCGTACGTGGAATGCTCCTTTTATGGAAAATAAAAATAGGTTGATCTGAGTATTCCGGGAATTTATTGGAATATTCGGATTATGGAATTAGAATTAACATTTCAAATTGTCGCAATATTGCTGTCTTGAATTCACATTTTAAAAGCTGCATAAAGAAATGCAATAACCTTCGCCAGCATCAGCAATTTTTTCCTGCGAACTGTGGCACAATTGCATCCGCATGAACATTTGCATCGACGAAGATCTCGACATTCTTGCGGAAGCTCCGCAATTGCGGATGCGTGTATTCGCAGCAACCCTGTTTTGAAGGTGCTTGACTTGAGTTGAAAGAAAGTCAGAACAACTTTTGAACGTCTCGAGAACACACTTTTCTCAATACCCTGTAGTAAACAGTTGGGCAATTCTCTGAAAAGAACTAGTACCTTTACCAGAACTAGAAGAACCAGTGCAATTTTTGGATAAGCTTCCACCATAACTATACTAGTGATAATTGGAATAATCGTATCCGTTAATCAAAGTTGAACTACAAATCAATCGATAGTGACTGAACATAAATACTTCGTAAATCAACGATTCTAGTACCTTTTTCCCGTAAACAGCACTGGTATTTAACTGGTGCAAATTTACCCAATTGCCTATAAAAGTACTAGAATATTTCTGGTGCCTACCGCACTAGTGCTTTCCTGTACAGATGTTGTACTGATTTTCTACAGAATTTTATATGGGCAAGGGTATAGAAAAGAACTAGTACTGGTGGCTTTTGCAGTAGTAAAGTACTAGTACAGCACTAGTTGAAATTTCTGCAGGGTAGCTTGTGAGGTTGAAAAAACTACACACACATCCATCCAGAATGCCCCTTGCTGCAAGTCAGCATCTTCATTTCGCACAAGTAGTTGCTAGTGCCCAAAAGGGTGTCAATAACCTTTAGCAGCACGATTTACATATATACCCTTCAGGTGAATAAGTGCCGATAAATATGCCAGTTCACTGACAATTAAGTCATTTCATTTAGTTGTTACGGAGAACAAGGAATTTTAAATTTATTGAAATTGATTTTTAATTTAGTTCTAATGGAGAATGTATAGAAGAATTGACTTGCAACTTAATAATTTTGGTTGATGTTTTTGATAACGCCCCTTTTTTTTAAAGACTTACCTTAATTTTCATTACATAATTGGATGGCACAAATCCAATTAGTCCTTTCATGCTCACTACCTGCCACCAATTTCTTTGACGAGCCGAAGTCTGATACAATATGAAATATTCGCCTTCATCGAAGCTTATTGTTTTTGGATAAGCCGCTTGAAAGTCATACAGTGCTTTGAGCATCTCGATTTTATCTGCCAAAAGTTACGTTATAATATAACCGCCCGATGGTGATAGGGCACATGTAAAAGAAAAAATTGATTATATGTTTGCAGGGAAGCGCCTTGTTTCGTACAAAAAGAAATCGCAAAAGGATTTAAATGAGTTCACGACAACATCCGCAGTGAAGAGAAGGGGAGCAAAGCGAAAATATGCCACACGCATATATATATATATATATATATATATATATAATGCAGTGTCGTGTGAGTTGTTTTTGCACATGCAATTCTTTTCTTTTGATTTTGCTTTTTATTGTTTTTTTCATCTTTAGTCCTTTCGCTTTTTTTTTTACTATTTGCACTTCTTTTGTTTTTGTTTTTGTTTTTCGTGTTGTAGTTGTTTTTGTCTTAGGCTTACCCATTTTCTGACGAAGCAACGTTAATTAAATTTTCGTTTCTGGACGAATATACCAAATCCAGTGGCAACGATTATTTTTATTTTCAATTAAGTAAAAACAGCTGCCTCAAAAAGTCATGCAATTTTCTCAAATTTTTAATAAACGCGAGAGATTTTTGGATATTTTCATTTTTAATTCGATGCACGTTTACCCACCCATAATTTTCTATCTATATCGAGTGAAAAGGATATTAAAATCCGAATTTGGTAATCAAAATAAAGAATGCAACTAAACAATCAGAATGTCAGTAAAAGCAAAATGTCAATTAGGCGAATATGAACAGCTGATTGAAAACAAGGGCCATGGTTGCATTTTGAATCTCACAAATGAACCAAGGTGTATTTAATAAGGTGGTAGCAGTCAAGGTGTATTTAACAAGGTGATATCAATATTAAAACCAGAACAATAAATCTCAAACTAAACTCTCAAATTATATGAAATTTTTAGGCCCGATATTACAGTGTATACGTAAGTTAAGGAAGCTTGAAGACGAAGTGAAGTGTCCAGCGGTTTAACCGTCAATTTTTATCCAAAACTCACGAAAATTGTTTTTGGCAGGCAACATTTGAAAAAACTTATATTTTTTGTTTATACTTTTTTAAAATTCGTAAAATTAGTGAAATTCCTTCATTAAATTAATTTGAAAACTTATTTAAGGAGCACTTAAAATTTGTACTGTGAAAATGCTTTACAGACTTAAGGTGAGATGACACTACGTGTGCAATTCACATATATTTGCTCAAAAAAATGTGTGACACATCTGAAACAAATAAAATTTGAAGCACATTTATTTGCTCAGGGCATTACACTACGTGTGCAATACACACATAATTGCTCAAAAAATGTGTGACACATCTGGAAAATAATTGCACACATAACATTTTCTCGCAAAAAATATGGACAAATCACACATGTTGATTGCGCAATGTTACTAGGTTTCGTTTTTAAAAGATTGCAATGAAAATAATGTCCAACTTTAGAGATTTCAGAGACAGTTAAGATAATCGAAATCTTTAAAACTAAAAGTAATGACAGTATTTAAGCATTTGCCGAAACTGTGTTCTAACCTCACACAAAAAACCAAATTTTCAGCAGATTGTACTGTATGAGGAAACATTTTCACGTGTACATATTTTTACAAAATGTTTGTGCAGTTGAAATTTGGGTTGATTACATTACGTGTGCAACGCACACATTTTATTTGTAAAATATTGTAAGAATTATTTTGAGCAAACAAATTATTCTTCGATTTCATTACGTGTGCAATGTTTATGACGTCAGTGAGCAAATATTCGTGCATTGAACACGTAGTGTCATCTCACCTTTAGAGCTGTTATACACGAGCGTGTTTTAACGCGCGTGTTATTGCGAATTTCCGTTTGAAACTGCTACGTAAATCATACTGCTTATACACGTTGAAGCGAGAATTTCAATAGCGCAGGAGCTGCAGGAAATTTCCTGCTGCAGGAGGTGCAGGAAAAATCCAATTTCCAATAATGCGTGTGCATGAGCATGTCATTGCAGCGGTTTTGAATCTTAACCTGACTCAGTACATTTTTATCTACTCTTGCACTCGTCTTATTTTCTATGAACGGAATGTAATATTTCCTTTCATTTAACAAATAAATAATACAAATCATAAATATAGACATCGAAGCTTAAAATAAAATAAAATTTAATGCATATTACTTGATTGAGCAAGAAAAGTATGCCCCCGTATTGCCAAGTACCAGGGTTCGGACTATACTCCGATCGGAGTAGATCTACTCTGTTTTTTTTTAATTTTTGAAATCTCTCCGCCACTACCCTATACCTGAAATCTACTCCAATTTTTCACTTCACCAAACTCAAAATAATTTTGTCTATGTCACGATTTAGACGTAATGAGAACGAGTTTTTTGTGTTCCCTCGTTCGCAAACAAATTGTTGTTTTCCATACAGATGTCTCTGTATCTAAATCTTGACAGATGGAGATAAAAAAAATATAAGTAATATGTAAATGTAAGTTATAAATGTTTGCTTCAAATAAATTGTTGACCTTTTTTTTTTTTGCGCGAAAATGAGAAATTCCAATTTACTACCCAAAAATTCATTTCTACTCCGATTTTTTCGGTCTTCTACTACCAAATGGGATTTCCGTATCCGAACACTGCCAAGTACCTTAAAAAAGTACTCAATAGTTTCTACAACACTGTTATATTCCTTTTTTCAACTGTTATACTCAGCTGTCATGTAGCTCACGCGCAGGAAATATTCAATTTTTCGAACTCGTGCGTGTGCGTGTGCGTGAGCATGCAGTAAATTGATCGAACTAGTTCCATATGTTTTCATGTGTTGAATGTTTGCAGGAATTCACGTTACGCAGCTCCTGCGCTATTGGAATTCTGGTTTGATACTTTGCTAGACTTTCTGCTTGCGTGTTTGTGACGTTTGAGCGGCCCATTGCCTTCCTCTGCTCCTTCGTAATACAATTTTTCTTGCTAAAAGTGCAATCATGCGAAAGCGAGCAAAGCAAAAGTCAAAAACACGCATGAAATTCGCTGCTCTTGCATGTTTAACTACCCCGCTTACATCTCTACACCGCCGTCCTACAAACTCGACACGCGAGTGTATAACAGCTCTTAAACTTACTTAAGTGCTAAGGAGACCTTAAGTATGCATTGTAATATCGGGCCTTAAGGCTCAGTTACTCTTGATTGAACGTAACTTAACTTTACTTATTCAATCAGCTGACTTGATATGTTTAGTACATTTTGTATGGTAGCAGTTACTGATTACTTAATTTGACTTAAGATAAGAATCTGTGGAAAACAGATTTCAATAAGTTAAGTTAAGTTACGTTCAATCAAGAGTAACTGAGTCTTTAGCCTTTTTAGGTTCTTTAGGGCTCTACGCTCTAAAGCAGCAAGTAAATTTCCTATACCAAACACATGTAGAAAAAACAAAGAAGTACTTTGGCTTACTTTCGCTACTTGAACGCATACGCTGTATTACAAGTAATCGGACTCACAGGGTTGCATTTAAATCATACATTTTCTATATTTCTGTCGACATGTCATCGAAATTTCAACTCTGATTTCCTTTCTTCAAAAGAATGAGCTCGTTACTTCCTTTCAATTTACTTTAACAGCGTTGAGCCCTTTTGCAACAAAAAAACAATGTGTTTGTTTTAGATTTGTTGTTCTTGTTGTAATATTAATATCACCTTGTTAAATACACCTTGGTGGCAGTAGCACAATGTCTTCTTATGTTAATATTTTCCGCTTTGTTTTTGTTGATTTTATTTTTAAAGCTCCGATTTAAATGTCACATGTTTTTTGTTTACATATTTGTTTTTGTATTCATTAGTTGATAATAGAATTATAGAAATAATAGAATGTTGTTTTTGTCGAGTTGTACTTGTTGTAGAACTGCTATCACCTAATTAAATACACCTTGAAACGAACTTAACAAACGAACCAAATCTCACAAACGAACCATATAACATATGTGTGTGTCTGACCGCGCTCCAAAACGAAATGTTTTTACGTCGAAAAAGTGTCAAATTCATAAGTAACTGCAGCTGTCCTCAGTTTAAATACTTTTCTAGTATTTTTGTGAATAATTATCAATATATAATTAATTAAGATGCTGCCGGAAACGGCTGTTTTTGCCATTACTCTATTGATATATGGATTAATACTCTTGCTTCTCATATACTATGTGAGTACGTTGTATGGGAGTACGACTGTCTGTCAAAATTATTTTAGATTTTTCTTGCTTTGAATCTAAGTTAGAATAGCCATCGGTAAAGAACGCAAACTTCACAATTCAATAAGTCTCCATGGAGCTTTAGTAACTGCCAATTTAGGATCCCGGAGCTACTATAAAAACTTTAAAAAATTCATTGAGGTTGCCCTTTGAATATTTCAATCTTGTATGTCTTAAATTCCCTCAACGTAACCATACCCAAGTGTTCCCTTCGCCCAAATGCATTGCCATTCAGTGTCAAATCTTCGATTTGCAATTTTCCAAGCTCCGGAATCTGAAAGAAGAGTTTTCGAAATAAAATGTTTCCCACTTTTTCCAGCTACCCACCTTCATTAGTTTGTTCGAGTAAATATTTACGATTACACCGGCACACAAAAAAAAAGGTCCTGTTACAGAAAAGTGACATACCCCCCTTTATGTTTTGTGGGGTGCTGATCACGAATCCGGAGTCAGATTTTCTCCATCACCCCTAGTTTTCGCCCCATCGCCCCTAAACCCCCAAAAGGGCTCACTTTCAAAAATGCATAAAATAAAAAATTAAATATCGCAAGTTAAATTTTTTGGTATGCTGAGTAAGATATGGAAAATATGGAGTCGAAACTAAGATACGATCCTTAATTTTCCCTTAACACGGGGGCGCTGGGGCTAAAACTAGGGGTGATGGAGAAAATCTGACTCCGGATTCGTGATCAGCACCCCACAAAACATAAAGGGGGGTATGTCACTTTTCTGTAACAGGACCTTTTTTTTTTTGTGTGCCGGTGTTATTAATGCCAAAAAGGAGTACATTTAAAATAAACAAATAAAATAAATGCAGATTTATAAATATTTTTTTGTGAATGATTAATTGATTGAAAAAACTTAACCGCTTCTTCTGTGTGTTTTTAGATATTCAAATTTCATATTTCAATTAAATATGTCATTTTTCAGGTGCTAACTTTAGCTGATTTGGAATGTGACTATATCAACGCTCGAGAATGTTGTGCCAAACTGAATTTTTGGGTCGTACCGAAATTCGGAACGCACGCATTTGTTTGTATTC
The DNA here is from genome assembly GCA_020466095.1 of Chlorops oryzae. NCBI lineage: Eukaryota > Metazoa > Arthropoda > Insecta > Diptera > Chloropidae > Chlorops > Chlorops oryzae. Next base: position 41,299,087 of record CM035808.1, read on the forward strand.
TTTTGCTAATTGGAGGACATTGGTTTATGTTCTTGCTGAATGTTCCCATGGTCACATGGTTGGGTTATGGTAAGAATGAAAAATTAAATCAGGCAAAAGTCGGAGCAGCCGCGAAAAATTTCATAGAAATTACTGCGTTTCCATAGATAATACCATAGAATAAGTAATAATATAGAAGGGGCGTCTGAACGATTGCTTCGTTGCGCATAATAGGCGCGGGCGGTAAGGAAGAGGTGGAAGAAACGAAACTCTCTCTCATTCTTAATCCTATTAATGCTCACAGCAGAACCCGCTCATAACGTATTTGCATGGTATGAGCGAAAATAATCTATATTTTGACTTTAAAGTCCTATAACTTTTGATACACTGCTCCGATTTTCATAAAATAAAAACTATAAGAAAATTTGAATAATTTGGAAAATCTTATACGCTTACTCTATATAGCTATCTGCAAAAGGAAAAAAGTTCGTAACTGACAGAAAATTTAAAGTCTTCATAAACCTACAATTTCTATTAATTCTCTTCACATTCATAGCTGTAAGCACCCACCCGGAATTTTTCTCATAAATGACCAATTCATTATTTTTTCCACCAAGGATATGAAGGGGAAAATTTGAGTACTTCTCAATTACAATGGCATTGCCATCGCAAATCCAATGGCACTGTCATCGATAGAGGTATCGATACGACGGAGTCGATCTTCTCCACTTTCGATGACCAACTTGTGATATATGCTCTTATGACTGCCAATGCCGCTTGTGTGTTAATTTCATTAGAAAGTTGGTGTGTAATCGGGAGGAGTCGCGGCTCTATGTCCTGCTGAAATCATTGATTGTTTCACCGGGACATTTCCGGCTGGGGTGTCACCGAGTACACACATACTCTGCTTACAGCTATGAATGTGAAGAGAATTAATAGAAATTGTAGGTTTATGAAGACTTTAAATTTTCTGTCAGTTACGAACTTTTTTCCTTTTGTAGATAGCTATATAGAGTAAGCGTATAAGATTTTCCAAATTATTCAAATTTTCTTATAGTTTTTATTTTATGAAAATCGGAGCAGTGTATCAAAAGTTATAGGACTTTAAAGTCAAAATATAGATTATTTTCGCTCATACCATGCAAATATGAGCGGGTTCTGCTGTGGGCATTAATAGTGGAAACAATGAGAGCGGGCTCCACGCGAGGAACCCGCCATACAATTTTCGCTTTGTATGAGACGCTCCTTCTATATTATTACTTATTCTATGATAATACTAAAGATTAACACAAAATCTATTTCATCGATTCATGAACGAAAGAAAAAAATTTTTAGGAATGAAAACAATCAAAACCAATAAAACCAATCAATCGGTTACTGTTATGTTAAATTATTTGCTAATTAATCCTTGAATGCAAAATTTGGTTTTCTTTGGCTCACTCTAATGAACATTAAGGTACTAACAGGTGTTGGATGTGATCAATACTATCATTGGCATATCCATTTATGAATGGGATTGGGAAATTTTTTTTTTTAATGAATTGAGTCATATAATTTTTGGATTTGGATCTTATAGGAACAGAGCTAGCGCAGTGTTTTTCTATAGGGATTTGAATGCATGCAAATTTACACAATTTAAAAAATTAATATTTGATAAAATGCAATTTTGTATTTTCAGAAATGTACAAGCAGCCAGCACATAGCTTGGGCGTTTATGATCCCGTTGATATACATAGCAGGGGTCTTTTGAAGGATCACCTTCGAAATTGCATGATTTATTTAGGATATTACTTTTCGATGTTCTTCGTGGGTCTATTTTAGTAAGTGAATTGGAAAAAATGCTCCAATATTATAAAAATTGAAATGTTTCTTCTTTAGCATGATTTCAGCATTAATAAAAGGAGATCCTATTAAAAGACACGAGGAAGGTGAAATCGTTACAGAATTTTAATCTTGAGACTTTCGAATTCAAAGCTAAGATTTTTGCCATAAAAAGTATGAAATGTCATTAACGCAGTTAAGCTTCAAAAATATTGAAACAAGCTGTCTTTCAGAACCCAAATACCTTTTCAATTATGCATTTAACAACTTTAATCTTTAAAATTGACTACCCAAAGAATTATTAATTCATATTTATTTTTAACCTTTAAGCAACCAGTTTACATTTATTCATAAGTTCTTGTCTTTAATTTATTAAGCAAACTATTTCAAGTATTTTAGAAGCTCAAGTTTAGTGGTCTAGTCTCATAAAAAAAAAAAACAAAATGTATAGGTAGCAACTGAACTGATGTCAAAATTATAATAATTATAAATAATTTTAATAAAATGTTCTCTATTTCAGTTTATTTGTAAATATAGCAGGCATTTCTCAGTAAGTAGAATAACTAAATTTGGAGCAGTAGCTACGCCTAAAACCTCACCGGTATCTTCCAAAGTAATAAGATGCTGCTTTCCTAACGTGACTTGTGGACCATTCCGATTCCGTAGTCCTGTTTCATAGTTCATCTTGTATAAAAAAATATGTCGGAATGATTCGCAGATAATAGCATAACTTAAATCTGGTCCACAGTCCATGAACTTTCTTTGCTGTTTCGAAGCTTGAACGTAACCAAAAGCATGAAGATTACCTTCATGCCGAAAAGACCATTCATCAGGTTTACTTGGATTGTATTGTAGCAACCATAAGCAGGCATCAATATCTTGTCGTGTAACTATTGCACAAGGAAAGCCAGCTCGTAAATTTGTGCTAAAAAGTGGCGGTGAACTACCTAAGATCACAGTATGGGTTACTGTTTTTGTGGGCAAGTTAAAGCGTTCTGAAATTTAAGACTCATAATTGAGATTTAAAAAAAAAAAAAATTAATTGTGTACCAATTTTAACATCATTTGCCGAAGTACCAATTGGAAAGTCGCAATCTTCAATAGGTGCCTCTAAATTTGCGATAGGCTGCTGCTCTGGAGGTAAGCTCATATCTCTGCGTCCGCATGTGCGCTCTTTTGGACCTGTAGCAGTATTTCGTAATAGCCAGGGCCAAGTGATTGGTGTTTGTTTTGTTAAAGAAATCTCCATAATATTTCGTTCCTATAATAATCTTCATTTAAAAATTGATTTTAAAGATTTTCCAAATCATACTATCGTCCACGTAGTCAAATCAGCATCGACTTTCTCAAATAAGGTCTCATCTAACAGTGTTTCTTGGCCAATTTTAACCGTTAATGTTTCAGCTGTACTATTCACTTTGAAATCTTTTTTTTCTGAATCAGGCTTGACGACCAGTTCCACTACAACTTCTTCATTCGTCTGTGTCCAGTTGAAGTTAAATAACTCCTCGCTTTCGCCATGCAATTGCGGCTTTTCTATTTCTATCGTCTCGTTCTCGATTTCTATCGATTCGTTTGAGTGTTGAGATTTAAAATGGAAGTCACGATTGGAACTTATAACAAGGGATTCAGCACGTGGCTCGAAAGCACAATAATAGAGTGATCCTTTACTTTCCAAAGTTTCAACTATCTCAAACTCCCAAGCTGCATTCTCTTGCTGAATCCATTTTGCCCAATGAAGTCTCAAAAAATGTGATGAAACACTTTTATCTGCATCATCCGAATGTACACGTCCTAGAGCTAATGATATTTGCTTTTGTTCCTGTATTATATCCAATCTAGCATCATAAAGCATAAAATTCGGTGCATCAGCTTCGTTCGAAATAATCGAAATGGCAACTTTTTTCCATTCAGTAAAATTACGACGATCTCCCGTCTCCAATAAAATCAGTTGTCGCATTCCATCACAGACCACGCAATATTTCTCGGATATAAATCGCATAGAGCTATTGTAGTCTCCTTTGTTGTATTCCGTCATTCCGCCAATTTTATAGACAATTTGTAAGCTTTTTGGACGACCACTGTTTCCATCATAACAGCAACGCATTATTTCATTGCGGAAGTTTATATAGTATGCTGTGTAGCGTTCCCAAGGATCTGCCTAAATGGATAAAGTAAGATTAGAATAACATTTGTCTTATAAACCGTTCATTCGAGAAAACCTGTAGCAAGTTCTGAATGGAAAACAATTCCGCATGAAGAAGTGAATATTGATCTTCATTGGGTTTTGCGGTTTTTGGCTTCACGTGCTCTTGTCGGAGAATTGGTATTGCATCCAAGGATAACTTATATCCATCGAAATTGCTCTTGACCAATGTTCGATTCTGACGCAATTCCACAATTTTCGGCATTTTCAGCCAATACTTTACTTCGGGTTATTAACAATTTAAATGAAAACAAAACACACGCGTATAAACGATCGTTTCATTTCTTTAAATCTGTATTCACATCCGGCAACAATTCGAACGGAAACAATGAGTGGATGTACACTTGTCTAAAAATTACCCCCACCAAAAATTGGAAATTTTCCCGTACACTAGTCCAATTGGTTTTTCACACGTACATTTTTTGGTGCGGCTTTTTCGCTGGGCAAAAATTAGACAAGCTACCCCTCACGTCTTTGCGTCTCTCTGTCACCGAAAGTTGGGCAATTGCCTAAGTGTATATTGAGCATCTCGACACGCAATTTTCCATGGCATGCCATCTGTCAAATTCTTGTCTTGCCATTGGCAATATTGCCAGGGTGGGTTTGTTTATGTATGCCATCGGGATTTATGAACTGACCACCAAGAACTTAAAGCGAACCCGACACGGTACTGAATAGCCTACTGAATTCATACGTACGTGTTCAGTATGTTTGCGTCGACACGTTACTGGATTTAGTATACTTCATTATTTGTCGCTTGTTTTCAACGAGTGCAGACGACGATGTCAAACGCGGACAAAATAATTTTGGCGGCTGTTGCAGTGGCATTAAAAAAAAAGGAAAACGAAAAACAAAAAAAGGATTTGGATGAAAAATTGGCTAAAAAAAAGGAAGGAATTTGCTCATACTAATTTACATCTTTTTTGGATGCATTTGGATACCGCTCTTGGTATTTTTCTAGGAGCTGCTGGTTTTGTTGTTCCCGTATAACTCGATAGCTAAATTCTGGGCTTTTTATATCCCACAGCGCAGGTAAACCACGGTAAAATTCAATGAATTCCAAAATAAATGATTTATCATCGTTGTCCGCCATCACGTCGTCTCGCCGTAAAATTTTCTCTCAAATGAATTCAGTTACTGAATTCAGTATGTCGCGAATACGCGTTACTGAATTCAGCCATTCAGTACGCAAAATCAAAACGATTTGGATTTTGCGTACTGAATCGCTTCCCTCGTTGTAAGTGAGACGCATACACATCTATTTCACTAATACACATATAGCGTTCAGTACTGAATTCAGTACCGTGTCGGGTTCGCTTAATACGTTGCGCACGCGCCTTGGTTGTCATTGAAAAGCTAATACTATTGAGTTCATCTTCCTGTTGGGTCATGAAAATATGATTATTACATATAATTACGTACTTACATTTTTGAATTTCATTATTATATATGTTTTGATATTTCTTTCCTATTTAAATACGTTTTAATTTAAAGGCATTTAATTTAATGGCATTCATTTAAAACTAATATTCAAAAGTAAGGTGTATTTAATAAGGTGATAGCAGTAGCACATATTCTTATATTATTATTTTCCGCAAAGTGCATTTAATAAGGTGATAGCAGTTCTAAAACAAATACAGCTCGACAAAAACAACAGGGAGGTTTTTGTTGTGCCGAGTACGTCCAAATGTCAAATATGTTGTTGTGAATACAGAAATTTTAATATCAACTAATGAATACAAAAACAAATTTTGAAAAAATTAAAATTTGTGACATTTAAATGGGAAAATCATAATATCAGAAGAAGACAGATGTGCTACTGCTACCACCTTATTAAATACACCTTGATTTTCCGCTTCTTTTGGTTGATTTTATTTTTAAAACTCCGATTTAAATGTCACAAATTTTTTTTTTTTTTCAAAATTTGTTTTTGTATTCATTAAGGTGCTCTCACACAATATGTATCGAGCAATATGACCTGTCAAATTTCATTCCGTATTCCTGTCAAAATTGATTTGGAACATGCATTGTCCTTTTTGCACTTACACGACACATATATGTCATGTCGATTAATTCCTTTGTTTTAAAATAATCAATTAATTAAAAAGCAAACTATAGTGGTATTCAAGCAACAGTGCAAATCGCAGTGTGCAATATTTGCACTGCTTTTTTTGTACGCAATTTGACAAGTGCAAATATTGCACACTGAGATTGCACTGTTGCTTGAATACCACTTATATTTACCTTTGCCGACTCCAATTCGCGCAATTTTTATTGTCAAAAGAAAACAGCTGTTTTCGCGTGTGCACACATACGATTATCAAATTAGTTTGAAAATCGAATAAAGGAAGATGCACAGATATGTGGCTCAGTCATATGTATCGACATTCTTGCATTCACACGACATGCCAGCTTCGCTTGTGGCATATTTGACAGGTCATATTGCTCGATACATATTGTGTGAGAGCACCTTTGTTTGATATCAAGGCGCATTAAACAAGGTGATGCTAGTATGAACTTTGTCTTTCTTCTTCTTCCTTTTTATTTTCTTTGAAGAAACTTGAAACTGTCAAACTTATTTTATAATTTATATATATAATAATTATATATGTACAATTTAGCCGACCTACTTCACATCGCTGAGGTGGTCAGAGTGGCTAAGGTGTTGGTTAAAGATACCTGATGATGAACCTGTAAGCCAGGTTCGAAACCGGTCGTATCGGCTTTCCACACTTCTCGGAAACTTAAGAAAAATAAATTTTTTCAATTGCCAAAAGTTACATTTTTCACTATGAGTTAAAAATGAGGGACCCAAAATCCCAAATAATAATTTAAAAAAAAAAATATTTTTAATGTATAACAATTTTCAGCAAATTAACAAATCACTAATTTCGTTTGTTTACATTAGGTCTGTTACCGTACTGCACGAAACTTGCCCACACTGCCCAATTTTTTGAAAACTGTTTGAAAATTGGGCAAAATTGAGTAGTTTTGGGCAGTTTCGTGCAGTACGGGAACAGACCTATTTTTGAATGAAATTTCAAATTTTTATGTAAACAAACGTCTGATTTTAACGTTTTCAAGTTCTTTACAAAAAAAAGTATCGTGTTGTTCTTGTATTGTTGTACTTGTTGTAGAAGTAACACCACCTAGTTTAATACCCCTTGAGTTGATATTAAAATTTCTGTACTCACAACAACATACATATTTGACATTTGGACGTACTCGCCACAACGAAAACCTCCCTGTTGTTTTTATCGAGTTGTATTTGTTGTAGAACTGCTATCACCTTTTTAAATCCACCTTGATTCAAAAGGTAAAAATTAATATTAATTTGAAAAAAAAAACACTTCTGACAGAACTGGAGCGATGTGAACACATCGAATACTTCTGAAAAATGAATTTCGGCTGTCAAACAACCAAAATGGCGCTCATTTCTAACATAATGGCAAGCAATATTGTAAGACATGCGTAACTATTTTTAATTTGATAAATTGGTTTTCCATAAATTAAAGCTTATCTATCTTCCAACTGTTTCTTTCTTTTTCAAATTAAGGTGTAAAACCATTTGGACCATAAGTCCTAGGCTTGTCAAACGCGATTGGCTGTGTATGCCCGCCCCAACATATTATGCGAAGTAGCTATTAGTGGGACTCATGCAGCTTCGCAAATTGTGCTAAATGAGAAATTTGCCACACCACTGTCAAAATTTATAGTGGACTCATGCAGCTTCGCAAATTGTGGGAAATGAGAATATTGTCACACAACTGTCAAAATTTATATGAAAATTTACTGGGAAAGTAGCGAAGGCATTCAAGTGCATGGTACCACTTATATGAAAATTTATTGATGCTTGAACAAGTAGCTGCAAGCATTCAGCTGCTATTCCACTAATAGTTGTTCTACACGCGTGTGCAATATTTGCACTTGTCATTTGCGTAGGCAAGAAAAAAGCAAGTGAAATAATGACATCTGGAAATATTGCATGTATGCTTGAAAATAACACACTATTATCTCCTCTCCATTCCTGAACCAAATTTTTGGCTCACAAACAAAAACCAACAGTCAAAACAAAGCAGTGCTGCCAACTGTTAGCAACAGAATGTGCAAAAATATCTATATTTGTATCGCTGGAACGAAGCAAGATTGCACCGTGAGAACGGGTAAATCGGCATCTCGCTTCAGATAACCTAAAGACTTGCTTCACAACGCCGTGAGAACAAGCTATAACGACGTTTTGCGAAGCAAAAACCAATGGAAAAGTTTGTCACGCTTCGTAAAATTTCCTCCATACAAATTTTGACAGTTCGTTTCCCATTTCGTAAAATTTGCGAACCTGTATGAGGACCACTACTACAAATTGCCATCTTGGGTCTCCATTGGCAATATGTACACTTTGACTAGATGACATGCCATGAAAAATTACTCGGCTTCTATTTTTCATGGCTTGCCATCTGTCAATTTGCAGTTATTACAGATATTTGTTGAAGATGCGTTCACATCATAGCGAGGAGTGGTTCGTTTCGGTTACAAATTTCCATTTTGCGGTCTCTATTGGCAATACCTAAACTTTGACATATGGCATGCCATGAAAAATTGAATTTCGCGATGTAGGGTGAATACACATCTAAATAATTGTTATGTATGGATATGAAAATTTCACGTAGGTGAAGAGCGAATAACCCAGCAGGAAAAACCGTAAGGCCTGAAATTTTTCTTCCATTATTTCTTGATAGCATATTAAAGTATAGAATTCTTATATGAATCAGTAGTAGAAAGTACACTTTGACCAGTAATGACTTACTGATTAGTATTATTTGTTCACAAAAACTTCAGTTCATCATCTTAAGAGGATGAATGCTAGGTATACAACTATGTATAGGTAAGGCCTATGCCGTACAGAAAATCTTCCGGTGTAGATAAATTATCTAAATTCTAAAAGTTTGCTTTACTGGGTTAGCGAAATCAGTAATGCACGAGCTTCCAATGACATCAGTGTGCTAAAAATAAGACATTCCTTAAGGAGTTCTTCGCATGAAGTTTCTGTAGAAAAGATCAGATTTTTCCCACTGGATAGACCCGCAAACGGGGAATTTTCCAATTTTTGGAACGCGTAATTTTTAGACTTGTGAGTTCAACCAATAAGTACGAGAAACCTAATTTTTACAGGAGATTGTTTTTTCTACTTATCTCTGTGTACTTTACACGAAATACGAAAAATCCAATTCTACGTTATCTCAAGTCTATTTAATAATTTTCCAAGAGGTAAATAGAAGACTCTAGTACAAATTTGCATCGAAAATTTAATTCCGTAAAATATGTAACATACTACGATTTCCCGCAAAGGGCTCGATACGTTTACCCTCTGAGCAACGCTTCACATATCACATGTTTGAAAGCAAGTTCGAACGTATGTAGCCGGATATCTGCATTTAACTGTCAAAATAGTTCGCTCAACAAATATAAAGCGCGATTTCCAGACTTCTCTTTCAGAATTTAAGTGTAAACACGCGCGTTCATTTCGAAACGGAGTGCAATATAAATTACTAATTGTTTTAATTTTTGAAAATATCATTCATGCATTTACATTCGAAGTAAAGTCCGTGCACGAGAACTTATCAATCAATCGGGAAAAGAGCTGGCAACAAGAAAAAAAAAAAAAAAAAAACAAAAACAAAAAATTTCGATATACCTTTTTTCATTCGCGTTCTTCGTTTGAAATCGACAATAAAACCGAACGCGTGCTTTTTCATTTACATTTTTTTTTTTTTTTTGTTGTGGACACAATTCTGTAATTTAAAGTGAGGTCATCTGCAGTAGACCACAAAAGCACGTTGTCGTATATGAAGAAGTAGGATTGCGGCTATTTTTACAGAAAAGGAAAAACGACAAAAACTATTGAAACGAAATTTCATAATACGTTGATAAGTTCAAGTATATAAAAAGAAGGAATCTAATTGTGAAATCGCATTTAATGTGGTGCTTTTCAACGTAAAAAGCCAAGCCGGTACAATAATTATCTGCATTGAAGTTGCAGGCTTTGTTACACAATTTCCGCAAGAAGCGGCGACGTTCACTCGCTTTTGATAAACTTCGCTAATTTCTAAAATAGTAAGTATATTCGTACATATGTATGTACTAGCGACTGGATTACATTTTCTTATGAATTTTTAAGTTCACAAGGCTCTATCGAACGAAGGCGAATGTCATTAAAGTGGATCATGCAATCATTCGTATAGAAATTGATAGAATTTTCAGTTTATCATTATTGGAAAGAAAAAGAAAAGGCTGCTCTAATTATTAGTTATTAAACTGGCCATAATAGCATAATGCAACTGAACTTAATTTCAAAAAAAAAAAAAAAGCAGTTCAGGGTTCGAAATTATAGACAAGGAAATGAAACATAAACACTGTAAGCACTTTGCTATAAAAGCAATCAAATAAATTATGAAACGCTGAACAAATAAAAACCAACTCCATTCATCGGAACCAATTGTTGTAGAAAATAAATCAAACAAGTTCATGAGGTACTTGCGAAATAAACAAACAATTCGTTGAAACAGTAGAGAACAGTGAAACCTTTCCGGTTAATTTATTTTGACCAGTTTAATGAACACTTGCAGCGGAACTCTAACTTTTTTGCTATCTACTTTGGTAATTGTCGGAACCTGCCAAGTAGGCGATGCAGACAAAATACATCTATATAGTTCTCTTGGTGAATATAAACTCGAGAACAGGGTCAGTTCAATTTGATATCTAAATAGCGGATTGGAAATTAAGTGTTTGTGAACCGAATAATAGTTTATTATTTGATAATAATTGAGCCCTTGATTATATTATATAAGTGATGGCTCAAATACTAAAGAAGGTCCTGCTACAGAAATTATATGGTGTTTTAATTTGGATAAACCAGGCACTGACAGTAATAAAAAGACAAATTTCAGTCTTTATTACAATTAAAAATTATCATTCATTTAATATAAACCGCTGTCAGATTTGCAACGTTAAAATAATTTAATAATGCGATAAATAAAAAGCACTTGTAGAAGTTTTACTTTGATCATTTGTTACAACTTTAGGCATACAGGTATCTATCTATACGAATGATGATCTTATTTTTTCTATAAACACAATACCTACAATCATAAAGAGCTGAAACATTGTATAGTTTGATCATTCAAATGTACAACTGAAAAATTAAGGCCAAAAAATTTTTTGAAGAAAAAGAGATTACAATAAGGGTATTCCCTTTAAAATGAAAAGATTAGAAAATGGGAAAAGTGCAGTGTTGCCAGGTAGCTCCCCCTAAAACTACTCCTTAACTCCCCCCAGATTCGAAATGTGCCCCCTAAAAAGTACAATATTCGAAATGAAAAAAAGTAATTTGGAAAGAACAACAACAAATTTGACAGATTTTCTATATCAAACACTTTAAACTTCGCACAATATTTGTTTATACATATATATCATAAGCCCCTAAAATTCTCCTAGGAAAATTTGTTCCCCCTAAACATGCCCCTAAAAATTTGTTCCCCCTAAACGACCCCCTAAAAGTAGGAAAAACCCCTAAATCTAGGGGGAAAACCCCTAAACTGGCAACACTGGAAAAGTGTAAAATTTTTCATACAAAATTTCGTTCATTAATTTCTAAGCCTTCTTGATTTACGATTTTTCGAATTTTTCGAGGCAAATACACGTTTAAGTGAAGACCCCTAATGTTTCCGATCGAAAATGTCTCTTGAAGAGCTTTTTATCTTTAGTTACGATTAGTCGATTAAAAGCTTTGGCATTTTTTTTAATTTACTTGTTTCGCCTAATTAGGGCCAATATTACCACGCATATTTAAACATTTTTTAAAATAAAAATCAACTCTTGGTTTTCACCACTCAACTTTAAAAAAAAAATTTTAAAAACATTTTAAAGTGCTTGACAGTTAATTTAAACACGATGCAAATTTTCAATTTTCAATATCGATATTGAAAATGAATTTTTCTTTTTAAATACTTTCTTTATTTTAGTTTAAAAAAACTTTTTCTTGGGGCAAATATTACCACGATTTTTAAATCAATTTAAATAAAATTTGAATTTTTGTTGTATGGGATTTGACCGTTTTTTCCAGTGTTGCCAGTTTAGGGGTTTTCCCCCCCTAGATTTAGAGGTTTTTCCTACTTTTAGGGGGCCGTTTAGGGGGAACAAATTTTTTGGGTCATGTTTAGGGGAAACAAATTTTCCTAGTAGAATTTTAGGGGTTTATGATATGTAAATATACGTATGTATAAACAAATGATGTGCGAAGTTTATAGTGTTTGATATAGAAAATCTGTATAGTTTCTTGTTGTTTTTTCCAAATTAACTTTTTTTCATTTCGAATATTGTACTTTTTAGGGGGCACATTTCGAATCTGGGAGGAGTTAAGGAGTAGTTTTAGGGGGAGCTATCCTGGCAACACTGGTTTTTTCCATTTAAATCATTTTTAAATAGATTAGCAATATTGGCCCTTAGAGAGATAATTAAAAAAAAAAGACGTAAATTTATTTACAAATTGATATTTTTCCATAACCTTCTTCAACTCGTATTTCGGTGAGTTTCAATACAACTACCCACCTTTTTTTTCCTTTCTCCCCAGTAAACAAAAAAAAAAAACAAAAAAAAAAAATGCTGCTAATGTGGGCGTTCAGGTATGGAGATTTCCTCGGAACTGTCAAGGATAATTATTCCTTTGTTTTATGGAAAAACAGAGCGTGGATGTGTTTTCAGTTGAAAGCATTTTTTTAACAACTTCCAACATATCGATTAGCTTCCTACAAAGCCTAATAATAGAATTTTTTTTTTAAAATGCCATTCAACTCCTCAAAGGAGAATGTGTTTTGCTTCGTCATTTTGAATTATTCAACTAAAAGTCCTCATTCTTTTCCAAGAATAATTGACGATTCAAATTCGTTTTGAACGAATAAAAAAAAAACTTTTATAAATTCCGTCTCAATACCTTAATTTTTAATGTTAACCCATTAGAGTCCAATCTTCGAAATTGAATTTCATCGTTGAGCGTTAGTGGGTTAATTTTTTGTTGTTTTTAATTTCACGATATAAAATCTGAACTCTCATGCGGCTAATTGCGCGAAATCGTCTGCGAAATTTCTGTTTAAACCGAAAACCTGTTAAGCTTTTTCTACGAAAATTTTGTCGTCGTTTTATTGTTGTTGCTCACAAAGCAAACAGAATAAAAGAATAAAAGTGGAAAAATCAACAAAACAAAACAAGTTTTGTTACTCATAATAATAACAACAGAAAATCCGATTGGCTTCCTCTCACCTCTCTTTTTTTCAGCCCTTTTTAGCCCTTTTTGCTGTTTTCATTTCATTTTCAGCTTTTGCCTTTGGTCAGGCTTATATGCTTGTCCTTGACATTGGCGTTGTTTATCGCAATTTCTTTCGGTCTTCTTGCTTTTGTTTATTCATAAATTTTTTTTTCTCTGTACAGTGCTCGTCCAATAGTACGAAATATATAATGTCAGGCACATTCGTAATGCTGGAAAGTTCGTATTATTGAACACGAATTTTTCTTCCTTTTTTTTTTATGAATAAAGCACATGCACGTAATTTAAATTAATTTTATTTTTTATTTAAACCAAAATAAACAAAATAACTTAATTTTCAATATAAAACTTCGTAGCAACTGACTTCTTAACAGCTGACCGCAGAAAAAAATAATAGGAAATTCAAGGAATCGCTAAATTTCTCATACATTTATAGAAAAACAAACAAATGCTTTCAAAAAATACAGTTATTCATATTATCGGATAGCAAAAACAATTTTCATTCGTACTATAGAGTAGCCAATGCAACAAATTTGCCTTTCGTACAATTAGACATTCGTACAATAGTACGTTTTACTGGACGACCACTGTATTTATATCTATCATTTGATATTGGATATCAGAGCAGGTTTGCGCTTAATTATCAGTCGAATGCGTAAAAAGGTCAAAGAGAAATAAAACATTTCTTAATTTAAGTGCGGATAAATGACCATTTATTATTATTTTTTTTATTCAAATTTAGAAAAGGCATATTTCTATCGAAAGCAATGCATACACTTTTTAATATCTCAATAAAAATATTTGGCTGGTCGCCAAATTTTTTCTCCTACGGGGGATAAAAAAAAAAAATGGAAAAATAATCAAAAAAGAAGGCCAATAATTTTTTCTCTGGGCACTTGGTCAAATGTTCTTGAGAACATTTTTGAAACCCTCAATGGCTAAAAGCTTATCCTTATTACATTCTATTCAAATGTACATTTTTTTTTTTTGTTTTCTCTAATTTGCAAAGAAGTGCGAGTATTGAGATTATTGAATTCAATTTGAGATGGTAGAAATGTTCAGTATACTGGAAACTTTGCTCAGGCTTTCCCAAGCACCTAAAAATATTTTTTTTTCTATATAATTAATACTTTTTTAATCGGAAATGAAATGATCGTGTTCCAAATGCTGTTGATTTTTTCCACTGACATAGTTTTTGGATTCGAGCGCTAAGCGAAATCGACTTGTCTAAACCTTTCGAGAAACTTTTGACTACAAATAGAAATTAATTATTCATTAAGCTTAAGTTTAATAGAAAAATCCAGACTTTTTCAAACGAAAGGAATTTCTTCTTGAAAAGAGGCTAATAAAAATCTCATATTTGTGCTATTTATAAGCTTCTTAAGTGCACGGTTTAATGTCTCCCAGTTTAAGTGAATTAGCCTCCATTTGAATTTGTCTCCTTCTGAGGTTTTATTTTTATTTTTACATTGTAAGTCAAAGAAAAATTTTTAAAATGAAAATAGATTCTCTCAGAAAAATCCCTTCTTCGAACCGAAGAGAGAAAATATCATTGTGAATGACGCAGTTAATTTTAAAATGAAATTTTATCTTGTGTAAAAAAAAATGGGGTTTCCAGTTATCGTACAAAAAAAAATCTTATCTCTTCGATTCACATGATTCATCCGCGGCTGTTAATTTCCATCAAATTCTCTAAATTATATGTGAAAATTTTTTGAACTTGTATTCGCAACGTCTCGGAAAGCCGCATTTTTTATTTAATTGATTTATTATAACCAGCTCCAGTATGGCATATAAGCTTTTTAATAATCTTGCAACTTGCTAAGAATCAGTTAAATGGAAAACTGACTCAATTATGGTCCCAGTCTTTAACGCGGCTTAAGAACTTCGAAACCTTAAGTTCCCTAATATATTCTTTTGGTCTCCTTGACAGTTAAACTCAATCAAATACCTTTGTTGTGTTCGAACTTTTCAAAAAGTTTCGTATAGTTTAGTTTCTTCAACTGCTCCGGCCTATGCTCCAATAAAAGCGATAGTTAAGTTTGTATTTATGTATTTAATTATGAAGAAATTCTCTTCTGAAGACTAGCATTTGAAAGATTAAACCATAAAAACGTTTAAACTCGGTTGAAGACTTTAAATTATTTCCGTTCTTATATGGACGGATTTCCGCTCTAAACTAATAAGGATACAAGAACGCAAGTAGGATACCTTGTCACGAAAGCTCTTTAATGCCGATTTTTGTGCCCCTTTCGAATTTACAGCTCGCCATTTGTCTTTTTTGGGTATTTGAATGCATTGATTCAGTATGATTGACAATATTTCCACATCATAAAAAATGAACTTTAATTAATGAGCCCATCTCGTATAGCATCTGGATATATTAAATCATCCCTAATCGTAACGGCAAGACAATGAAACATTTCCAATAAAACTTTCATCAGTCCGAATTAAAGATGTTAAAATTTAAAAATTAAATTTATTTCATTTTAAAGTGCGACTGAAATCGTTTTCTTATCTTTCATTCTCGTAGGCACTTGAGAAAGCAAGTCTTATCAGTTTAGAAAAAATAGGATTTGGTTATTACGAAACAATTGATATAAATGAACACGTGTTGAAGGAGAAGCTTCTATTATCAAAGATAGACAAATTCAGTCGGTGTGGAATAATGTGAAGAGTATCAAGAAACGGTTTTGAAAAGTAAAAGAAATTTTTAATTTATCTATTATTATTATTATTCTTATTATTATTATTATTATTAATTATTAATTATTATAATTATAATTATTATTATTATTATTACTATTAGTTTTTATTAATTTTTTGAGGCATATGAAAGATTTTCATTGTTGCCTCCTTGAGAAGATTTTAATGGGTGTAAAAATGGCAAAAAATGTAGGACCGTCATAACTCTTGAAAGAAGTTAAAAAATTCTTACTTGATTTCCAATATGTACAGTAGAAAACGGATAAATGGAACACGTTTTTCACACAAATTTTTGTGCATACTCTTATAATTTGTGCATTATTGTGTATGTTAAGGAAACAAAAAAATATTAATTTGCCAATTTTTTTTAAAACGTTTAGTTTTTCTAAATTATTTATACGTTTATATAAATATCTAACGGATTAAAAATTTGAATTGTGCTATCATTTCATTGTGTCCTATGCTCCGACTAGGAGTGACATTCTTATGTACAGTTTTCTCTCGGAAATGTTAAGTCTCATAGAAATTAATAGTTGCGAAAACTGACTTATAATTTCAGATTTTCCCGCAATACTTTGAAAGATTTGCGTAAACATTCAATACACACACATATGAACGAAACAAAGTTCTATTTTTTTTAACCCTTCTGCATTCTTTCAAAAAAGTAACACTTTTTGTCTTTTGGGTCAAAATGACCCAAGATAATAAAAATAATTTTTTTTTTTTTTTAATAAATTTAATTTTATTTTTTTTAAATAAATTTAAGGTTTTTTGTTTCATATTTATAAAGATAAATATTACATTAAGTTATTTTAAGACTTATTTCCACAATCTAGGCAGACAATAGCCTTAGTACTATGTTCCTTGCAAACATATTTTCGGCATTTTTCGCAAATAGTTGAATATTTATTTGAATTTTTATCATGGGGACAAAAGAAACAGCGCTGTCTTTTTCCTGAAGGCTCGATGAAAGAAACACGGCTGGCATTCTTACTTGTGGAAGGAGATTCCGAACCGGATGCCATTTCAAGGGCACGTTCTGACCTTTGTCTTGTGTTTTGAATGGCTTATACAACATTCTTGGCCGATTTTCCGTAAGGTAGTCTTTGCCGTCGCAAAATATGTGGTCTTATCAACTGACTTCCTAGATCCGGGAGGTACAATCGGCGTCCGAAGATTTTGTTGCTGTTCCAAGAAGGGTTAATTTCAGTCTATATAATATAGGAATTTATCATTCTGTCGGCCAACTAAAATGTCAATGGGGTCAAAATGACCCACAAACGCTTCATGTGTTTGAAAAACCTATTTATGCTTCTATGTTAAACAAAAGCAAATTTATTTTATTGTTTTTTAAAGATATCCCATCTATTTGATATTTTTATGGATAAAATAAAACATTACATCAATACAGAAAGTTGAAGTCGGTCATTCAACGAAATTTAATTTGAAATTGGGTCATTTTGACCCAAAGAGTGCAGAAGGGTTAAGCGCAAAGTCCAATAATGCGACAGCTCTTTACGAGAGAACGAGACGTGACGCAGACACAATATCCATTCCTGCAATCATATGGCGCAATCTCCAATGTAACACATTGCGAAAGCTCGAGAAAAGTTAGAAAAACTAAACATTTGCGTGACGTAGCAAACTGTCGCAATATTCGATTTTGCGCTTTTTGCGAAAATTTTGTCGTCACCAGTTAAAGCAGTGATACCACAATATTATTTGTAAAAACCAAAATTCGAAAGAAAAACTACCAAATTAGTTTTTCATGTTTTTTCTATGTTTATAAATATTTATGAGCTTACAGCTGAAATTTATGGCCTTTTGGCTTCTAAAAGAGGGAATAGCTTAGAAAATTTTATTTAGTTAGTTAGCTAGTAAATTAAGGGGCCAGTTTCACCAAGCTATTTAAACAAAACTTAAACGAAAGGAACTGTCAAATTTGACGACGATAGAGCAAAGAGATTTAGAACCAGCGCTTCTACTGTTCGGAGAAATCGTTTTTCTGAAGGTATAAAAGCATACATATGTATGCGTTAAATGTCCTAATCGGTCCAGCAAACAAAATCTTGACGCGAAGAAACGGGCTCGTTTGTATTACATATAACAAAGTTCTAACCAAATTCAAGGCTGCATTATTATGGGATACGAAACGTATATAAAAATGAACTTGAAACAGCTTTCAGGCCAATCCTATTATTATTGCAAGAAGCGGGGATTCATTCAGGCAAAATTTAAGAATATACCGATGGAAAAGTTTGGATAGAAAGTCTTAATTTGGCAAGGAATCTGCAGCTGTGGGTTGAAGTCGCGTGCTTTTGTCACAGTTTCATCTATGACGTCCGAACTTTACACTAAGGAGTGCTTAGGGGTCGTCCATATATTACGTCATCATACAGGGGAGTGGAGGGGGTCTCGCGAATGATGACGCTTGACGATGAGGGGGAGGGGGATCAATCCGCAATGATCACGTCATCATCTCTATCTTATAAGAAAACACTATTAAACTATATTTTGAAGAAATTAATTTCTATTTACTTGTGAAATAATAAAGAGCTCAAAGATGATGTCAAACAAGTGGGGGAGGGGGTTCTGGACGATGACGATTGATGATATGGGGGAGGATGGGGTCTAAAATGGTCAAAATCATGCTGACGTAATATATGGACGGCCCCTTATAAAAACGACTTTTGCCATTTATTCGTATGCATCGATCTCGGGTTATGTTTTGGCCAGATCAAGCCACTTGCCATTACTCAAATGCAACAATGTCATGGTACGAAGCGAACCAGGTCGATTTGGTAACCAAGTGGATGAACCCACCTAATTGTCCAGAACTGCACCCTATCGACAGGTATTGGGCAATTGTCGAAAGCCAATTAAGGATACTAGGTCGTTTAATAAAAAACAGGGATTCCATGCTAATCGCCTTCTATAAATGTGCCGCTCAAGTCGATGGAAATAGGTGTGCGGGCCCTAATGGCAAACATGAAGAGAAACATTCGTAAATTTATACGTTCAAATAAATTATAATTTTTATATTGAAATAATATGAAAGAAGAATAAAACACCTTTCATTTCAACGACAACAAGCGTTCGACAAAGTCTGGCATGAAGGCTTGCTATACAAAATCCGAAGTTTACTTCCTTTAAATTTCCACGCGATCTTTGAGTCATACTTAAAACATAGAACGTTCCAACTGAAACGTAATACGTTTACAACAACAAGTTTTCAAATTAATGCAGGAGTCCCTCAAGGAAGTGTTGTAGGGCCTTTTCTTTATCTCTTGTATACTGCAGATATTCCTATTAGTGATCGAATAACAGTTTCAACATTCGCTGATGACACAGCGATATTAAGCCGACACAAGGATATAAGAGTCGCTACTTCCAAGCTCCAAAATCATCTCAGCGAAATCCAAGACTGGCTGTCTAAATGGCGAATTAAAATAAATGAGCTTAAATGTCGGCATATAACATTCACGCTTAACAGAAAATCTTCTCCGGACATTTTCCTTAATAACACACGCGTCCCTCAAAGTGAACAAGTTACTTAACTCGGAATTCACTTGGATAAGCAATTGACATGGCGCAAGCATATCGATGCCAAGAGAACCCAAATGAAACTTAAAGCCAATAGCTTCCACTGGTTAATTAATAATCGCTCTCCTCTTAAACTGGATTATAAAATCCTCCTATACAAACAAGTCATAAAACCAATATGGACGTATGGTTTGCAATTGTATGGAAATGCAAGCAATTCGAACATAGATATCCTAAGTACTATAACCGGAGCTCCATGGCTTATTTCAAATGAAAGAATACATAGAGAACTTAACGTAGAACTGGTTAAAATGGAGTTTGCCAAAGTCAAAGAAAAGTATTTTTGTAAACTGCAAGCACACGTAAATCCACTCGCGCGTAGACTATCAAATCCATCTCTCCATTCGAGGCTAAAAAGAAATGATCGGCCAGCGGCTACAAGTCGTACTCAACAACAGCTGCAATCCATGCACATTCATCAATACAGCTTTCCTAGCTGATCGTCAACTCGGTGGGTGCACTCCATGCACCCTTGCAATCCACGCACACCCTAACTCCTTAAAATCGTCGTTTCCGCAAACAAAGCCGTCAATACTACATGTCGATAGCTTCGGATAGAAAGGGCGTAACTCATTATTTTGCTACTTTACAGGAGAAGGAAAAAACTTCATAAAATCGCAAAGGTTAGATATTTAAAAAAAGTTTAAACGCAAAGCCAATTAAATACTACGCACGAAATTTGTTTTAGGCTTGAATTTTTATTTTTTCTGTGTTTCGAGCAGTTTTCTGAGTTAGGGCTTTTTGATATCAATTTTCGTTCAAAACACGTGAGTTAGGTCTTTGTACGCAAAGTTTAAAATATAAATAAAATTATAAGATGCGATCCAGCACTATACTATAACCAATAATATCGGTTAGTGGTTTCTATTGATAAAATTAATTCAAAACAAATATTTTTTGAAACGCATTATTCACTGTTTTCACGTTCGTGTCTTGAGTCTTTGCATGCATACAGACCAAAATTCAGTTTAAAAAAAAGTAATAATTATAACATATTATTAAAACATACCAAAAACGAATCCAATATTCTTCATATTAGGCTCGTTTAAAAGGTAATTTTGTAAATTTTTCGAATATGCATACTGAACATGCTCGTTCTTGTTCCTACGGCATTTATATTATAGATTGAAGTTCGTGAGGCATTTTTTTATTTATTTAAGTCTATTTTTGTATGGTGACCCCGCTAAGGAGGGGAGATAGAGGGTGGGTATGTTTGAAGCAAATACTTGGGGTAAAAAAATAATGGGGGTCGGTCATATATATCATCCCCCTAGGAGGGGTTATACTGTGGTGACAGCCATTTTGTATGAAATTGTTATAAAGTTAAGGTAATTTTGTATGGGGGACCCCCTAAGGAGGGGAGATAGGGGGTCAGTATGTTGGGAAAAAATGTTAATGAGACAAAGTTAATGGGGGTCGGTCAAACATTTGACTCCTCTAGGTGCACTCTGGGGCTAGTTAGGACAGTGGGGGGAAAATTCATAAAAAAATTACTTTTGTATTGGAGCCCCCTTAAGGAGTGGAGATAGGGGGAAGGTATGTTTGGATAAATTGTTGGGAATAAAAAAATAATGGTAGTTGGTCCTCCATTTGACCCCTCTAGGAGCTACTCTGCTTACAGTAACATCAAAAATTTGGAAAAAAAATCAAAAATTAAATTTTTCAAATGACTTGATGCGTGACATTTTTTTACAAAATAACCTTAAAATTAGTATTTTATGAAGTCTAATAAAAGTTCATCGTACTATGATACAGGAAAAGAGATTCAAAAAAAGTCATCACCCTAATGCACACGCACAGTTATGAATGTTAATTTATAGGTCTCGCCATCACTGGCGTAGTTGAACGTCTTTTTGTGAGTTAGGGCTTTTTTCTTTCGGAAAATTGTTCGCTATGAGTTAGGGCTTTTTTAAAAGTAACTATAACTTCGGTATTTTCAATCAAAGGTCGTCAATTTTTTTGGAGGGGGTGTAACAGGTTGGCTGATAAGTCCCCGGTCTAACAAAGAAAAACACATTTTTTTGTCAAAATTCGTTTTTATTATTCAACATAATTCCCTTCAAGAGCGATACAACGATTATAACGACCATCCAATTTTTTGATACCATTTTGGTAGTACTCCTTCGGTTTTGCCTCAAAATAGGCCTCAGTTTCGGCGATCACCTCTTCATTGCAGCCAAATTTTTTCCCTGCGAGCATCCTTTTGAGGTCTGAGAACAAGAAAAAGTCGCTGGGGGCCAGATCTAGAGAATACGGTGGGTGGGGAAGCAATTCGAAGCCTAATTCATGAATTTTTGCCATCGTTCTCAATGACTTGTGGCACGGTGCGTTGTCTTGGTGGAACAACACTTTTTTTCTTCATATGGGGCCGTTTTGTCAGGATTTCGACCTTCAAACGCTCCAATAACGACATATAATAGTCACTGTTGATGGTTTTTCCCTTTCTCAAGATAATCGCATAAAAATTATTCCATGCCCATTCCAAAAAAACAGAGGCCATTACTTTGCCAGCGGACTTTTAGTCTTTCCACGCTTCGGAGACGGATTCACCGATCGCTGTCCACTCAGCCGACTGTCGATTGGACTCAGGAGGAGTGATAGTAGCCATGTTTCATCCATTGTCACATATCGACGCAAAAACCGGGTGTATTGGCGAGTTAAAGCTGCAAACACCGCTCAAATTCATCAACACGTTGTTGTTTTTGGTCAAATGTGAGCTCGCGCGGCACCAATTTTTGCACAGAGCTTTTTCATATCCAAATATTGATGAATGATAATCCAACACGTTCCTTTGATATCTTTAAGGCTTGCTAATCTCGATCAAGAACTTCAAATTAAACATTCAAAATCATTTTGTGAATTTTTTTGATGTTTTCGTCGGTAACTCAACCTCTTTCGGGCGTCCTCTGCGTTAAACCGTCCTCCGTGCTCATTTGCACCACGCTTGAATTTTGCATACAATCAATTATTGTTGATTTTCCTGGGGCAGTCCGGAAACTCATTATCAAGCCAAGTTTTTGCTTCCACTGTATTTTTTCCTTAAAACAGTATTTTATCAAAACACGAAATTCCTTTTTACCAATTTTTTTCACAATAAAATTGCTTCACAAAAGACGCTCTATCTCACAAACTAATTGACTTACAGACGTCAATTTTGACACGAATCATTTGAAGGTTGCTACTATATAAAAATAATATGCATTTAATACTAGCGACGATCTATGTGTCAGACCGGGGCTTATCAGCCAACCTGTTATTTAAAAGTCGACCATCAGAAAATGCAAAAATCTCGTTTTAAAAAAAAAATGAGTTACGCCCTTTCTATCCGAAGCTAACGATGTGCTTCTTCACAAATCAGCAATTCCCGCGTATAGCCCACTGCTTTACCATTTCATCAAGCTTTCTATGCTCTCCAACACCGACTCAATTACATGTGATCCTACACACACATCATAAAAGCCCAGTCTTCTTAAACCGAGGCCCGTAATTATAAAAAAATTACATTCATAAACATTTCTATAAGTTGGAATATGCTCTGTGATATGTAATTGTGTAAAATTAGGTGTAAGATTTTAAAAAACTATTGATAGACTCCTATCCTAAAGGAGTGATCCAATAAATAATATATAATGTTTAAAAAAAAAAAAAAAAAAATTCAACCACATTTTAAGAAAATTTGATAATTGGTATAGAAGTTATAAGCTGTTATGTGCGTCCGGATTTCAAGCGACGAGAACCTTGCTCTCAATTTGTAGGCGTGGCAGTGGGTGCAGTTGTTTGGAAGGAGATCCGAGCACAGACTGACGGACAGGCGGACGTGTCTAAATCGATTCAGTTTTCGATCCTGATCAAGAATATTTATGTATATTTGTCTATACATATCTACAGAGCTTAGTTGTAGCTGTTACAAGATCTGTACAAAACTAATATACCCTGCTTACGCTGGGTATAAAAAGCGAAAATCTTTCAAACAACATGATATAATAAAAAAAACTTTCGGATTGTTCGGGTGACTATATGACCTATATATTTTAAAGAGTACACTTGGTTAACTAGTTAAAATCCTCGTGTATGAATAGACTAATCCACAAAAGATAAAAATTTTAGAAAATTTAACAAAATAATGTGAATTCGCGACATCACATTCAGTTGCATCTTCCATGCCAACACGCTTCAATGTCAATACTGGAAGTGAATCGAAAAACTCGAATAATGAAACATTTCTCACCCCTCATTTCGATTGAGGAGATTAGTTTTGTGGTAAATCATTTTGCCAAGCCTTAAAAGGTCAAATGCTTGATTTTTTTTTTTTTTTTTTTTTTTTTTGTCGAACTGGCGACTTCAAGTCATTGGAAGAGATGTTTAGCTTGCGACAAGAAAGGCCTTGGGCATTTTGTTCATTTGAAATGTTGTGTAAAACCAAGCTTTGCTTTTATAATTGCATTTTGATTAACGTTAATAGCTGCACATTTAACAGAGAATTTACATATGTTAATCTATGAGAAACCGCTGGCCTTGATGAAGATGTAATTCTTATTAAGAATTCTAGCAGTTCTCATGACACGAAATGAATTTCACAAATTTTCTTTATTGCTAATAAAGTGTACAAAAAATCGATATAAAAAAAACAAGTATTCTAAAAGAGAATTCTAAACGCCATAAGCTCGTGGAATAGAAAAATAAAATCTATTTTATTTGGCCGGAAAATATTCTTCCAAATGTTGTCCAAAATATTTTCAATTTACTTTCCTTGCGGGAGAGGCCTCCCGCTGTTACCCTCTGAACACAATGTGTTCATAATTTAGTCAAGATGTTAGAAAATTTTACAATTCAAAGGAAAAATGTTTACAATAAAATGTAAAAAAAAAAAAAAAAAACATGTGTGAATAATTAGAAACCAACCATAGCATGGAGGAGAGTTTCCTTCAAAAGGAAGAATACAAGGAGACTTAAGAAGTAAAAGGTACGGCGTAAGGCTTATGTACATATGTATGTATGTGCTGAAATGTCCTTTGCCTCGTTGACAATTATTTAATTCTTTGTACGGCTCAAAAATACCATGTTTTGAAGGACACTTTTGTAAGTCGTTTGGAATAGGATGAAAATTATTCTTCAAGGTTATATTTTCATTGCTTAAGCTAGCCTTATTAGTTTCTGTTTAAAATGTCTTGTTATTTATCTATTTTGTGAGATTTTTAGACGAAAAGGACAGTGAAAATTTTTCGAAACATTGGTTTTTATATTCTCAAGACATTCGATTTGTTCGCAAAGGCAAGTTCCATATGATTCAATTGGCTTAAATACATGAAATGTTTAGTCAAAGATTGTGGTATGGTCTTCTACACGGATGTTCAATATCATTAAAATTTTAGGTACAGTGATGTGAAAAATATTGGAGTCACTCACAATCGAACACTATGTTAAGTATTAACAGTATTAAATATATTTAAAAACCTCTCACAATATCTCCCGACGAGATAATTCAACTGTCTAGAAAATAATATACGAATCGATGAATTCTGTTCTGCTCTGCCAAATTTCTGTCTTCCAATGTTTTACAACGAAAACGCGATTCTCAAAAAAAAAAAAAAATAATAATAATAATAATAAATAAATAAATAAAGAAGACATTTAAGAAAGACTGCTCGAGTTTATTTCTTTGAATTGAAAACAAATGCGCAAAACGTCTTCATTTTATTATATGTATTCTGAAAATTGCAGCAGACCGTCGCAATGCATATATTATCAGTTTTAATGAAATAATTTCAATGATACATTCCCAAGTGTTTTTCGAAAGTTCAAAAGCTGTCTACCGGAATTGAGAGACTTCGTTACGTATTAACTTTTTAGTTGGTTATACAACTCAGGGCAGTAACATAGGCTTACAGAAAACGTGTAAGAAACAAGATTATCTAAATATAACTTTATAGGAGGAAAACACACACAACAAAAACAAAACAAAACAAATGTCCATCTTAGACGTTTGTTAAGCTGGGATCCCACTATCTGCGCAAATAGCACAATCTACGCTAATTTTTATCGGGCCTGATCGGTAAAAATTTCAAAAATTTCCACAAAAATTGTTGGGGTTCACAATATTGTCACATATTGTCAAAAAGATATCGGGGACTAATAAAATTTGGCCAAAAATCGCTCAAGACGATCACACTTGTCAGCATCAGAGTCCAAAAGTTACGTTCACCGTATCGCCGCATTGATTGCGGCAAAAATCGGCGTGTTGCGCCGATAGTGGGATCCCGGCTTTAGTCTCATTTTACTGGATAAGGAAATGCAAAATGACATTTTTGAGTATGCGGAATATTTAAAACGTATTTCAAGTTTTTGTTTCATAACGTTGCCCTAGAAATTTCTGCTTCCTTTCTTGAAAGCATTAAGATGAGTGCTCAAGTGCAACAACACTTGTACAACGACTGATTTTCTTTAAAAATTAACTTGTAGGACTGACCAGCTTAAGCAATACAATTAAAGTCGAATTGATAAGAAAAAAATTATATTTTTCATTTATTTTTGCACGTGACAAATTTTTTGAAATTGACTTTTTTATGGAAATATGTTCTACAGCCGTTAATTCTCCTAGTTAAATAAATATAACGACGGCAAGCTCAACAAGTATGGAGATAATGCGGGATAATTTTTATGATTTGTATGCTAGTCTATGTATTACATAATATGTAAATATGGCTCGAGATATATATATATATATATAGTGTATTCTCGCTTAAGCGGACACCTACGGGACCGAAACATATGTCCGCATAACAGAGGTGTACGCTTAAGAGGAAACTATTTGAGAAGCTGGAATATTAGAGCATTCCCCAAAAGTGCCCGCTCAAGACGAGTGTCCGCCAGGAGAGAGTTCACTGTATATATGTATGTATATATGCCATATTTTCAAATTTTACACTTTATTTGTTCGATTGAAGGAATTAAAAATACTTCAATATGTATTTTTTTTAACTGTATTGTTAGCAATTAAGGGGCCGTCCATATATTACGTCATCATGATTTTGACCATTTTAGACCCCTCCTCCCCTAGATCAATCGTCATCGTCCAGAACCCGTCCTCCCCCTTGTTTGACATCATCTTTGAGCTCTTTATTATTTCACAAGTAAATACAAATTAATTTCTTCAAAATATAGTTTAATAGTGTTTTCTTATAAGATAGAGATGATGACGTGATCATTGCGGATTGATCCCCCTCCCCCTCATTCATTCATGATCATTCGCGAGACCCTCCACCCCTTGTATGATGACGTAATATATGGACGACCCCTAAGTATTACTTTTACTCAGTCGTGACTACTCTAAGTATATAAAAAATTTTCATGCACTTTAGTCCTCGACTAGGTTTTATTAAATATCCAATAAACAATTTGTGGGTTTTAGTAATTTATTATTTTTCTCTTTATTTTTTCTTCCCTTTGGAGAAATGCGATCGTCTTTCTTGCACAAATGTCTCTGAGGAAAAGAGAGGGAAGAGAGAAGAGAGAGAGAGAGAGAGAGAGGGATCAAGAGATCAGATTGAAACTTATAGAGCTGCTAATTTAATTGTATGAGCTTACACCACGATTGCACTATAGTACGGACGTACGCCACGGCTACACTACAAAGCACAAACAAAACGTTTTTATTAAAACAGAATCCTGTACATATTTGTAAAGGCCAATAATCGAGGCTTTTTATACCCGTAAGCAGGGTATACAGTATTCCATGGATATATGCACCCCGGATATAAGCACTCCCCGGTTATATGCACGCGAATTTGTGCCATTTTCCTACCACTTTCATATAAAAAGCCCCTCTTATGAGCACCAGCTGAAAAGCGTATGGCAACTGGGTTGTGAGAAAAGCCAAGTATGAACATAAATTTATGTAACTTTATGTGTGATTTTTGGTTGAAAGCCAATTTTTTTTTTTTTTAATAAAGTTATTTTTTTTAAATAAATGACGCTCAATTTTCATATGTTACCCGAAATTTGTTTTTCGTGTATATGCACTGGTTTTGCTTATAGCCGGGCTTTCAATATTTGCACTCACTGTGCTTATAACCGGGGTTTCAATATATGCACTCCCCGCTTATATGCACTCTTCCTCCTGCATTTTGGACGGTGCATATATCCGTGGAATACTGTATTAGTTTTGTGTGAATCTTGTAACAGCCAGAACTAAGCTCCGTAGATATAGACATACAATATATTCTTGATCAGGATCAAAAACTGAATCGATTTAGACATGTCCGTCTGTCCGTCCGTCTGTGTTCGGATCTCCTCCGAAACGGCTGGACTAACCAAGTCGAAGTTTTGCACACTGGTATATCGGGATCCGAGTATGATCCTAAGTAAAAGTGGGAGACATCCTCCCACTGCCACGCCCACAAATGAATTTAATGTTTTTTCAGTAAAATTCTTGTAACTTGCGAACCACTCAACACATTCCATTGATATTTGGTGCACTGGTAAACTACGAAAATGGACATATCCTGGGAAAAAATGGACGCCTTCCTCCCCGAGCCACGCCCACAAATAAGGGTTTATTGTAACTTGTGAAGTAAAAAGCGTAGAAGCTTCAAATTCGCAACATAGGTTGACCAAGGTGAACGAAAGGTGCAGGAAAAAAATTTATGTAGCCCACCCACTGCCACGCCTACAAATGGAGAATTTTCGTAATATAGTGCGCCAATAATGTCGGGACGCTGGGTATTTCAATGTCGGGCTTGACCGACTTTAGCTTTCTTGTTTAAATCAGGAGTGTTGGGACTAATATCAAAAGATTGCTTGGGGCAGACGACTCCAGTGAAGCAGATCTCCTAAACGAAATATTTAAATGGAAATGTTAGAAAACAAAAATTTACGAAGCCAAGAGGAAAGAGAATATCATTCCCCCAATTATGAATTTTTACGATAAACGCTTACATTCCGTTATTTCATATTACGAATTGAAGTTTATCGTATTGATCCGTACAAATATTCGTATGCGATACGCTTGCAAGCGTTTATCATCTATCGTAAAATTTCATAATTGGGGGAATTGAAAATAATATCATGGACTTTAATATGAATCAGAATCTTTTGAATGTACAACCACATTAACTCATATTTGATATCTTTCAATATCTAATTAAACTATCTTTTTTTTAAATATAAAGTGGGCTCGGCTGTTTGTTGAGAAAGGTTGCGCGCAAATTCATTTAAAAAAAACTTTATAGCAATTGAAATTGGCAATAATTGATCTAATTTCCTGAGGCTTTTAAGTGGCGTAATTGAGCAGAGCGTTAGAATGAATTTAGTCAATTGCAAAATCGGAAAAAAAAACTATTATAGTTCTGTTTCTGGTCACACCAGGCGTGTCAATATCATCAGAATGGCTTGTGTTTTAACGTATTATGTTTAAGTTCTATCTGAAAGAATTTGATTTTGGCTTTTAAGCTCAATGAAAACTGAAACTCTCCTCAATCGTTCCAGTTTTAGAAGGACAAAATCATCAATTGAGCTAGCAGACAATCGAATAGCTCATAATATTAGCCATTTTATAGAATAATTAAAGGGAAAAGGCATATTGAATGAACCAAATTTTTTTTTCATAAAGTCCATTTTTATTAATTTCAATTGAAAAGCTACTATCAACTTTTTCAGAATTTATTTACAAATTATTTAATTCTGTTTCTTATTTTCTTACAAATAGGGGGGAAAAATCATGTACTCGAAATGCATCACAGTCCGTGCAGTCGGCACGTTTTCTTAATTTTTTTTTTTTTTTTTTTTTTTACAGATTTAGGCTCATTTGCTACTGTTGCGGTTAAAGTTTATCGTCACGATATCATCTCAAAATGTCAAAATTTTCATACAAATTTTTTTTGCTTATCCGAACGAAAACTTGAATCAGAACACTAGCAAACGGGCAAAAAAAAAATATAAAAAAATAAACAAATTAAATCTTAAATTTAATACATTCGATGAAAATGGTTTTTAAATGTTATTTTAGTTTTATGAAAAGTTCAATTATATAAAATTTATACCTACATTGCAATGTTGTGTAAATCGTAACCTAACAGAGAGTAGCTTTATGTCATTTGTCTGCATACTTATCACTTGTCAGTTAATTATTTCATTGAAAGAAAAACTGCCAGTCATCTGAGATAATTTTTTAAATTATTTATTATTATTTTTATTTATTTTTTTTTTTTTTTGCATAGATAATCAATACCAAGGGCAGGAGAACCCTGTGAGTATACAAACACCCAGAATATTGTCTGCGAATGAGTCAATTCGTTGGTCTTGTTCTTCGAAAAATGATCGCAAATACCCATAAATGAATATTTCCTAAAAATAAACTATAAATGTTTGCATGAGATCACGTGTTCGCAAAACACTATGCATGCATTTGTTTACTATTTAATAAACGAACGCTGAATGGTTATTATAATTATAATAAACTTTTTCATACAAATTTCGTTGTGAAATTTCAATTCATTTGACAGCGAACTCTCGGGCTTATCGATCCGTCCTTGGAGCAAAAACTTCCATAAAGATAAAAGACTGAGAGTAGAGAATATGACGCAGTTTCTGGGGGAAACGGGGCGAATCGTCATAGTTATTTGTTGGGCTTACGACTGAAAATTATCAGACATCTTTTGATGTTTGTAAGATTATGAGATAGTGTTTGGATTTAAAAAAAAAAAAGGCAAATATCGCAAATCAAATTTTATAAATGATTAATTCGGTGGAATTTCAATTGCTTATTTTAAGCTGTAAAAATTTTTTTTGGCTGATTCAGAGCTGAATATTTTCAAAATACGCATCTTTATTTAAAACTTTTCAAAAATTAATCATATTTGAAAAGCACTTATAAAAATCGCTTCCTGATTGAATTGCATGTGATCGAGCGCAAGCACAAAAAAATCGTATCTTCAATGGGAAGGAAATTTTTAAAAAATTCTTCACTTAACGTGTACAATTTGCCTCGAAAACTTCGAAAATTCGTAAATCAAGAAGGCTTAGAAATTAAGGAACGAAGTTTTGTATGAAAAATTTTACGTTTTTACGATTTTTCAAACTTTTCACGTTTCAAGGCTGGTCTCCAGTTCCCCAAGGAATGAAAAACTCCATATAAAAAAAAGCCAAAGAAATGCTTAAGAAATATTTCTTCAAGAAATTTTCTGCATGCAGTCCCCAGTTCGGCAAAAAAGTAGTACATATTTTAATACGTTTTTTTGACATAAAATGTGCACGGTAACCCAGGCTATCAGCAGAAATAATTGCAAATGAATTGTTTCTTGGAGAAATTTTGACAAGTGAGGTAGGTCAGTTGTGATTGTATAGAAATAGTACATCCATTTTTCGGGTTTTTTTCAAAAAACATGGAGAAAACCCCAAAAAAAAACCAAAAACGCTTAATAAATTTCTCAAACGAGAATAAACGCGAATTAATATCGCTTGTTAAAGAGAGTAGAAGAAATTGCGCGCTTTTTATTCTGAACGTTTATAATCGCGCCTTTTTAATTTCTGTGTTTCGTTTCACTTTTTGGACACATGTGACATATGACATATTGCCTCTGTTGCTCTAAAAATTTCTGTAGTACTACAATTTTTCCTCGGAGAAATAAATAGAACATTTCTGCTGACATTCCTTACCGAACTGGAGACCAGCCTTCAGAAATTTTCTGTTAACAGTCTCCAGTTCGTCAAAAAATAGTTTCTTTTTTCGCTCCCTTTTTTGCTGTAAATTAAACACGGTAACACAGATTTTTCTGTTAGAAATATTGATTTTTCCGTTCTTTCTGAAAGGAATTTTGACAGAAGACGCAAGTTCAAGAAAAAGAATTTAATGGATTTAACAAGGTTCAATGTGTAAGTTTAGCGTTCAGAAATGGATAAATGAAATAAAAAAACCTTCGATTATAAGAAACAATTACCCAAAATAACATATTATTCACACTTATAATTCCGAATCCATTTGAACAAATTTTTTAACAGCTTTTCGTCTTGACGTCAAACATATAGATTGTCACTATTGCATTAAAAAATGAAATTATGCTACGTTTTTTCCTTCAAGGAATATCAAGAAAATTCCTGCTGAGATTCCTTACAGAGCTGGAGAGGGTCCTTAAGGGAGGACCCCTAATATACGTTCGGGTATAGTAATTTTATGTGTATGTGTATTGACAAAAATTTAAAGAAATCGGAAGAAGTTTGATTTATTTAAATTTAAACTGCCTTATTCATAGAAATGCTAAAGTGGATGTTAGCTAAAAAGCATTTTAATTTTATATATTTTTGACAGTAAAGTCACCGTAAAAAAGGTTTGAAGAACGTTTTATTTCTATGAATAAGGCCAAAATTTCTTTGGATGTTTATTTATTTGTCGGCCTCTATGCCGTAGCTGTGTGAGATGCCATTTTACGAAGCGAGAGGCCCTTGGTTTGACCCCCAGCTGAGGTCGTGGATGCTTGTGTCGTTTTTTCAGTTTCTGTTTTTTTTCCTTGTTTTCCCATTATACGTGGTATCACAAGGGGCCCATTTGGTGCCTAAGTGTGTCACCCTTGGTGGCATCCACACTAACCGAACCAATTTTTGTTTGTTTTTTTTTTTTGAGACGCTTGAAACTTTTTAAAAACCAACTAAGTGTTCAAAAGTTTACTGTATGTACATAAAAATATTTTTGCCTTCATATGTAGGCACAGCGTCCCATTACGCGGACTTTTCAAATGTGCTAGCGAGGGATTTTATACAAAGTCTTTTCGATTATACGCTTCTCATCAACAAAAACCGCCACAATAATTCAAATGAGTCCAATCGAAGTATATAATTAAAAAACAACTCGTTCCCATAGTCAAATCGTAGTAATTTCCTGATAATTCTAATGATGATGATCTAACAACAGTAATTTAAATAAGTAATAGACATTTCTAGGGCTGTTTTTGATGACTAGAAAGTAAAAAACCAACGCCGCTATAAATTATTAATGAAGAATCGAAGTATATTAATCAAAATGATCATTTTCAGTTAAGTATATCAATGTCTACAAAGAGAATATACATTCTTATAAAACACTAAAGCACTTAACGGTCGTCTGGTGTCTGACAAATTGTCTTTCGCCCCTCGCTCTTCTTCTGTCCATCTTTCTCATCCTTTGCCTCTCTTTCTCTCTCGAGTGATTTTAAATCTTTCCAGAAGGTCGCAGGAAAGGCATCATCACAACTCTTAAATTACTTTTCAAGGGGAGTTTTCAGACCCAGTATTTCGAGTTCCATATCGAGTTGGGGTTATAACTAATGATACCAACTCTAAGCGACGAGAAGTCCGAACTTTCACACACTGTTTATTTTCACTACGTCAAAAAAAAAAAAAAATCTTTGAATAATTTACAACAAAAAAACCTGACTTCTCATAATTATCTATTCCTCTGAAACACTTGAGTAAACTGAGATAGTACTGTCCCACTTCAAAATTCCTTCCGGTGAGAAAAACATTCGGTGCATAGTAGAAATCTGCACAAATCAGAACATGTCGAAAATTTTAAAGATCTGGTTAAAAATAAAACAATTAGAACTCGCCCCGAACAATCAGAACTAGTTCTAAATAAACCAAAGTGTGTCATTAATTATAACCAAAACACCATTCATCGATTCATCAATAAAGTAGTAGTTCTTTGGAAACCTGTTGGAAGAAAATTAAAATTACAATTCGAAAATGGCATTACCTATAGGTGCCAATATTCCGAAAGAAATGATTTCGAACAATATCAAAAAATGAAGCTTTTATCTAATGGGACTATTGAGTCATGATAGGATGAAACTGCAAAATTTTTATCATGCTCATATCACTCATATAGCGAATCTTTTAAATTATCACTATCCGTGTGTGCTTTATCCATTTTTAGAATAACTATGAAAAAACGTTTTCAATTAAATCGATGAGTCCACACATATGAACGATTTCACATGGCTTAATTGTATATTTGGATCCATTAACAACATAAAATACTCTTAGTATACGGGTTACATCGAGCGATCTTTTAAAATTGCGATTCTGACAGCAGGCACAAGTCTTAAAAAAATATGTTAACATTAGGGAAATAGTTGCTCGAAGTTTTATAAAACTCTCCATTGAAATCTCTTTCGCTTTTATACAGCGGAAACCTTGTCTCAGCAACTTTCAAATTTTTATTCGCTTATTTTGACATTTGAACAATAAAAATAAAAATAAAATACAATACTGATCGAATTGCCGGTGCGGGGGATAAGAACCCTTCCGGTTTCTCTGTATGTTTCTCACCCTGAAACTAAGAGCTGCTGCGACGAAAGTCTCTAAATCTAAACACGGACTATGAGTCGAAATCTTAACATTTTCAACTCCTTTTCGCTGTATTGCGATACAACCTATGTTATGAATGGTTTGAAACAAACAATTTGATTGTATTGCAGATTTTTCTAATAAGCCATTGATAACATAAAAAGGTTTTCAGAAAATTCGTGGTCGTACGATATTCAAAGATATATTCCTCCAACATACAGTTGCAGAATCCATTTTATACCAAAAAGAAAAAAAAACTTTTCATGAGAAGTTCTCCAAAACTACCTCATAAAATAATCTAAGAAGATTTTTTTTTTTTTTTTGCTGTTCGATTTGAGTAAAATATCATCAGAAGTCGTATCCTCATTAACAATAAAATTATTTTGCGAATATTATTTTTTCTTAATTTTTATTTTTTATCTGGATTCTTTGCCTCAACAAAATCAACAGGTGTTTCCGTTAATATAAACAGAAACAGCTTTTGTATAGCTCGAAGGCCACAGCTGCGACAACCGAAACATAATTTCAAGCAATGAGTAAATCGTGTAAGTCAAGTTGTCTGTAGATTTAGCCAATTAAATTGTGACTTGGCATCGGAAGTAAGCGATTTCATTGTGAGGAAGTCAGAGGCCAACCACCTGCAAATTGGAATTTTCATAAACCATAACAATCTTTAGTTAGTAAGTGAGGTTCATCAGATAAGCTGATTTGTATGTTCGCAATCGAAGTCGTTTAACTGTAATTTTTTCTTTCTTTCTGTTTTTTTTTTTTTTTTTTTTTTTTTTTTTAAACCAATAATAGTGGTGTTCAAGCAGCTGTGGAAATTCGGGTGTGCAAATTTTCCACCAGCAAAGTTTTCTCTTTTGCATGAACGATCCTGTGGACAAGGTGTGCAAAGTAGGCGCACTATTATCTCATTTGAAAACATTAAAGCTTTAACTATAAGGGGCTATCTCCGGCTCTGTCAGAATTTAAAAACTTCATATAAAAAAACGCTGCATAAAAGAAGTGCAAAATTTGTTAATTCGAATTTCCACAGCTGCTTGAATACCACTACTTATTTTTGATATATTAAGGACTGATGTTTTAAGAGGGTCTTCTCATTGAAAACCCGTTTTTTGGACCCTTTTTAAAAAAATTCTTATTTGAAAACGCAAAGAATAATTGAAAACTTTTTTTATTTATTGTATTACAAAAGGTTCAAAGTAAATAAAAAAAAATTTTTTGCCTCGATACGTGGGCTGTTCAAAAAGTAATGAGACTTCAAAGTTGGTGGTGAAAAAAAAGGTGCCGTCACGGCGGCCACGATTCCGGGTCTCCGGAGCGTCCGAAATGGAAAAAAAAACGGGGTTATAATCAGTATAGATGTAATTCTCGGGTGAACCTCAAGCTTAATTTTGTGATTTTTTTTGACAAAATGGCGGCCATTCAAAAAAAATTTCAATTTCGGGCTTTTTTTTTGTAGTTTAGTGTAAAAAAAAAAATAGTAAAAAATTTTTTAAAATTATGGTCGAGGTTCACCCGAGAATGGTGACAATTCTGCGTCGATTCCACTCCACTGTTTCATGAAAATCGGTTCAGTTGAACTGGAGATATCATGGCCGCCAGTTCGAAAAACGTGGTTTCGAGATAAACGCGTTTAAAGTTTGAAGCAACGCAAAAATTACTCGTTTTAGCGCAGATCTTGCTCGACAAAGAAGGCTATATCCTCTAAACTATTTCGAATTTCAAAAAATCCTTTTAGGGGCATATTCACAACTACCCAAGCTATAAATAAATGCAAAAAAAAAAGTCGAAAAAAAAGTTGCTCAATGAGAAGACCCCCTTAAAAATACAAAAGTTTTTAAAACTTTGAAATAGCTTAAGCCACATTTAAGAAAAATAAGTTTCAAAAAAGCATTGGTATGAAAAACTTTTAATAGTGCTGAAATGAAAATGTCGTTTTTTGAGTTCCAAAATACTGTAGATAATTAGTAGGTGGTTATGGAGGTAGAATTTCTTTAAATGACAATTATTATAATCCCATTAATATTATTTGTTTTTTGTTGGATTTTCTTTTTATTACTGTTTATTATATAATTAGTTTTAATTCAGAATGTAACACTGTTTTAATTTTCAGCAATGGGTCTACTTACCGAAGGGAGTCCACTTTCATGGGAAAAAACGAAAGCATTAGCAAATCACGTACGAGAACATGGAATTAATCAGTTCATCAATCTGTATCACAGACTCAAAGATCGTCAAGGTGACGTACTCAAATGGGGCGATGAAGTAGAATACATAATTGTTAAATTCGATGATAAAAATCGTGTGGCGCGCGTTTCTTTAAAGGCCGAAGAACTTTTAGACAAATTAAACGAAAAAGAAAAAGCTGATCCAAACAGTGTGAAATCCTTGTGGAGACCTGAATATGGTGCTTATATGATTGAAGGTACTCCAGGCAAACCATTCGGCGGTTTAATGGCACATTTCAATTTAGTTGAGGCAAATATGCGTTACCGTCGTCAGGAAGTCACCGAATTACTTGATAAAGACGAATGCGTTATGTCGATAACAAATTTTCCACGCCTAGGAGCACCAGAATTTACCTATCCAGTATATAAGCCGAATCCAGAGGATCCCTTAAGTGCAGCAAAATCGCTTTATTTTCCCGATGAGGCCATCTTTCCAGGACATCCACGCTTTAAGACGCTAACACGTAATATACGCATGCGCAGAGGTGAAAAAGTTGCCATCAAACTTAAAGGTACGCACTAATGCACGAATTGCGATGGTTTGATTCATCGGAAGTTCAACCGGTTATAAAATGTTGTCTATTTTTTTGTTTTCAGTTTTTACAGATGAGAAAACACAAATTCCCGTCGAAGGTAGTCCTTCCGGTGAGCCAGATATTGTCCTTTTAGACGCTATGGGATTCGGTATGGGTTGCTGTTGTCTGCAATTGACATTCCAAGCCTGTAATATAACAGAGGCACGTACACTATATGATCAATTAGCTCCGTTATGCCCAATAATGTTGGCGCTAACAGCGGCTTCCCCGATATATCGTGGCTATTTGACTGAATCGGATTGTCGTTGGAACGTTATAAGCTCATCTGTGGATTGTCGTACAGCAGAAGAACGTGGTCTGAAACCATTGAAGGAACAAAAATTTCGTATAGCGAAGTCACGCTACGATTCAATTGATTCATATCTTTCACCAGAAGGTAATACGTACAACGATGTACCGCTCACATACGATAAAGAAGATTATAAGCGCTTGCGTGAAGGAGGAATCGATCATCTATTGTCGCAGCATATTGCTCATCTCTTTATACGCGACACTGTCTCGCTATTTAGCGAGAAGGTCAATCAAAATGATGAGGAGGACACAGACCATTTCGAGAATATACAATCGACAAATTGGCAGACTATGCGATTCAAGCCGCCCCCACCAAATTCTTCGATCGGATGGCGTGTTGAATTTCGACCGTGTGAGGCTCAAATTAGCGATTTCGAGAATGCTGCATTCGTATGCTTTATTGTGCTGCTTACCCGTGTTATATTATCGTATCAATTGAATTTCTTACTACCGATTAGTAAGGTAATTAGAAACGATGAGCTTAAGATGAAATTTCGATTCATTGAAATTGATTTTTCTTAGGTTGATGAGAACATGCAAACTGCCCAGAAACGTGATGCATGCCGTGAGGAGAAATTCTGGTTCCGAAAAATGTCACAAAAATCACGCGAATGTAACGGCACAAACGAGAATGGAGAATCGAATCACACTGCGGAAAATGGTATCGATGAGTCCAACACAAGTAATACAAAAGAAAATGGAAAAACTGCTGATGACAACTGCCAAAAATATGAATTAATGACTATTGGGGAAATTTTTAATGGAAAGGTAAACTTGAAACTCTCCAGTACATTCAAAAGCTTCAAAATTTCATTACATTATTATAAAAGGAAATAACTTATGCCGTAGTATAATAATACAAATTGAAAAATTTCGCCACAAATATTTGATGAAATTTCTATATGAGCATTACTTTTTACAGCCGGACGCTTTCCCTGGACTCGTGCCACTTATAAGAAGCTATTTGCAATCGATGGACGTTGACACAGACACACATTGCACTATCGAACAGTATTTACGATTCATTCAGAAACGTGCATCAGGCAAATTGTTAACAACAGCGACATGGATCCGTGAGCAGGTTCTCAATCATCCAGATTATAAGTACGTAGATAGATATCAAGCATTGATGGAATTTTATACTAAAACTATTGATTTAATATTCTAGAAAAGACTCCGTTGTTAGTGATACCATCAATTATGATCTATTAAAGAAGATACAAGAAATACAGGATGGCAAAACGATTGAGCCAACTTTACTCGGGAACGCTAATCGCTCAAAGACAAAGGATTTCTTGCCACCCGCCTTACAAAAGCACTTGGCCATGAATGGCTGCACAGAGCCGAAATGACGGAATTATAATGATTTACAATATTAAATGCGAATAAAACTTCAGAAACATTACCAGGTGTGATCGGAAGCGTTATCTGCATTTTTATTAATAGTTCATTAAATGCAAACGCGGGGTAGCAAGCAGCGAGGAAATGTAAGGAAATTGTACGTTCGTACGAAACGAGTAACTTAAATTGACGATTATTTGAAAGTGATCTTGACTGGTGCAAGTTCTTAAGCATTGCGTGGCAAATATATTTACGAAGCAACTTTTTTTATTTTTATTTAACTGTTAAATAAAATACTAACTTTATAGGTATATACCGAAAAATGTGTTTTCGTTTTAAGCAAGAAAACCCTTATTAGTTACGTACAACGAAGTTTTATTTTAGAGGTTGAGTATACGGGTATATTTGCACAGCTTTCCCGTCAATGTAGGATGTAATACTCTCTATTGCATAACCAGTTTCCGCGTCAACTGATGTCTTCTCGCATATGTGTTAATACAAAATATGAAAAGCAGAACGTAATGGCACGGGTACAGTTGGTCACTAGTACCTGGTGACGAGAACATTTACTGCAGGGAAACTTCAAAATTTTCTCATATACACATGAAGCCCAAAATGAAATGTTAACATTTTTGGTTTCTAGCATGAACAGATTCATACACAAATACATACATATGTATAACGTCGCAACAAAAAAAAAAAAAAAAAAAAAAATGGACAAAAGGACATAGCTCAGCACTGTTTCGAATTCAGTTTCATACTGAATCATTTCTGTTGCTTCGCGAATGCAAAAGTAAAAAAGCCGAATTTCTTTCGCTGGGGGCTAGAGCTCAGTATCGCTAGCGACCAATTTTTTTTCGACGTGAGACATCTATACATATCGTTAGCTTCGGATAGAAAGGGCGTAACTCATTTTTTTTTTAAAACGAGATTTTTGCATTTTCTGATGGTCGACTCTCAAATACACCCCCTCCAAAAAAATTGACGACCTTTGATTGAAAATACCGAAGTTATAGTTACTTTTAAAAAAGCCCTAACTCATAGCGAACAATTTTGCGAAAGAAAAAAGCCCTAACTCACAAAAAGACGTTCAACTACGCCAGTGATGGCGAGACCTATAAATTAACATTCATAACTGTGCGTGTGCATTAGGGTGATGACTTTTTTGAAACTCTTTTCCTGTATCATAGTACGAAGAACTTTTATTAAAGACTTCATAAAATACTAATTTTAAGGTTATTTTGTAAAAAAAATGTCACGCATCAAGTCATTTGAAAAATTTAATTTTTGATTTTTTTCCAAATTTTTGATGTTACTGTAAGCAGAGTAGCTCCTAGAGGGGTCAAATGTAGGACCAACTACCATTATTTTTTTATTCCCAACAATTTATCCAAACATACCTTCCCCCTATCTCCACTCCTTAAGGGGGCTCCAATACAAAAGTAATTTTTTTTAATGAATTTTCCCCCCACTGTCCTAACTAGCCCCAGAGTGCCCCTAGAGGAGTCAAATGTTTGACCGACCCCCATTAACTTTGTCTCATTAACATTTTTTCCCAACATACTGACCCCCTATCTCCCCTCCTTAGGGGGTCACCCATACAAAATTACCTTAATTTTATCACAATTTCAGACAAAATGCCTGTCACTACAGTCAAACCCCTCCTAGGGGGCTGATATATATGACCGACCCCCATTATTTTTTTACCCCAAGTATTTTGTTTAAACATACCTACCCTCTATCTCCCCTCCCTAGGGGGGTCCCCATACAAAAATAGGCTTAAATTAAAGAAAAATGCCTCACGAACTTCAATCTATAATATAGATGCCGTAAGAATAAGAACGAGCATGTTCAGTATGTATATTCGAAAAATTTACACAAGTACCTTTTAAACGAGCCTAATATGAAGAATATTGGATTCGTTTTTGGTATGTTTTAATAATATGTTATAATTATTACTTTTTTTTAAAACTGAATTTTGGGTTCCATTCCCTAACTGGCCAAATAATGACCCTAGTAGAAAAAAAAAAATTTTTCTACTCAAATGCCGCAAACCTCAATCTATGACGAGTTTTTTGAGACTATAACCATTAAAATCGATTAGTGGTTTCTATTCATAAAATTAATTCCTTTCTTAAGTCTTTGCATGTCTCTCTTGGTCTGTATGCATGTAAGGACTCAAGACACGAACGTGAAAACAGTGAATAATGCGTTTCAAAAAATATTTGTTTTGAATTAATTTTATGAATAGAAACCACTAACCGATATTATTGGTTATAGTATAGTGCTGGATCGCATCTTATAATTTTATTTATATTTTAAACTTTGCGTACAAAGACCTAACTCACGTGTTTTGAACGGAAATTGATATCAAAAAGCCCTAACTCAGAAAACTGCTCGAAACACAGTAAAAATAAAAATTCAAGCCTAAAACAAATTTCGTGCGTAGTATTTAATTGACTTTGCGTTTAAACTTTTTTTAAATATCTA
Organism: Chlorops oryzae; assembly: GCA_020466095.1. Classification (NCBI taxonomy): domain Eukaryota; kingdom Metazoa; phylum Arthropoda; class Insecta; order Diptera; family Chloropidae; genus Chlorops; species Chlorops oryzae. The sequence continues at coordinate 41,339,983 of CM035808.1, forward strand.
ACCTTTGCGATTTTTGAAGTTTTTTCCTTCTCCTGTAAAGTAGCAAAATAATGAGTTACGCCCTTTCTATCCGAAGCTATCGATATATTATTTGATTAGTGGTAATACTTTATTTTAATATATTTTCTTAATTGGTTAGGTATTTTAATTTTTTTGGATAAGAAAAAGTATAAAAATGCGACTCAGGCATCTATACTACATATTAAATTTCATGGAAAACCACTCGGGCCTAGCCAAGGGATTTACAAAGCGGGACAAACTGCTTGTGGCTTGTAATAGGAGGAACTCGTAATGTTGTTAAATGCTGCAGACCTATTAAACATGTAATTATCCACCCAATTCTCTAGCTCATTTTTTCGTGCAAACTTCGCAACATCAAAAACGCAATTACAGAAGAACTCTTTTTTTTATCTTGTAACACAAACTCATCTAGCACAGAAGAAACGTCACAATAAACACCCACGGCCGAACTGGGAGTTGAACCTATTCCATTTAAATACATTTCAACACATTGATTCAATGAAATCAGCTACATTTCTTACGCGTGAAACGCCTGAAAAGTTGAAATATTTTCAACTTTGCCTCGCATGCCGCGACAACTGTCCTTTCTGTCGTTTATGGAGTTTCGTCTTTATTGTACCCTTTTCAAATCAATTCCGGCTTTCAAATTCTACGTTTTTGAAAATCGAGAGGACCCCTGAAAGTAGGCCGACTTGAAGGACGATGTAATCTACCCAAATCAGATAGGTTTTCACATTAGTCGTAACACTTTATTCTAAATAATTGTACAAAAAAATACAGGAAAATATTTGCTCAAATCGAGTCTGGTCTGTAGGCACGATACATATTCATCTCGTTTGGAAACGTTTTGTAAAGCTCCAGAAACAAATTTCCTTTGAATTTTCTGAAAGCGTCAATTTTGCCTTTGATTTCCTCATTTTTGGCCAACGCTTTCTCGACACAGTCCTTTGTGTACAGCTGTGGATTCTTATCCTGATCGATGTAGTCGAACACTTCGAAAGGCACATACACATCCTGCACTTGATTCTTCAATTTGTCGATTTCTTGAAGTCCCATAACAAGCCCTTGACTAAAAGAAGGAAAGCTGTTAAACTCATATTTAATATTAAAAAACAAAGGTTTCTGGGATTTTTCTGAGAGGCCACATTTCCATTCAGGAGACCATTTTACGTATTATACCAAATCTGAATGAAACCCCCAGAAACAAACAAAGTAAACATACGCCAAAATAAAGTTAGCTCAAACGCTTTCACTACTATGCATTAGATATTGGAATTTTAACTGCATCTTCGATATCAGAAACAGTCTTGCAATACAATTTTGACTTGAAATATAACTTTGTGCTGCAATGTCTTTACCAATGCTATCGAAATGCTACTATAGTAGTTTTTTTTACTACCTTTTGTGTACGACTTACGTACTACTTTACTACTACGAAAAGAATGGAAAATCTAAAGTGCAAATTTTTTCATACAAAATTTCATTCATTAATTTTTTAGGCATCTTGATTTAAGAGTTTTCGAGAAAACCCCCCAACTAGGTTTTCTTTTTATTCTATGCTTAAAAAGTACTTTTTTCAAATATACTTATTATTTTATAAACGCTACTATTTTAAAAGTATCTTCTACTTTCTAAGATACGAAAACGACAGCACTGATATTTACTTACATCTTTTTATTTAAAACATTTTGTCCTTGCGGTTGGAAATCGCTTACAATAATTCTTATCTGCCGCACGTTTTCGATAAAAATTTCCAATTGTGTTTCCAAGTTTTCCAACGGTGCGTTCGACATTGAAATCGCCGGTATATTTATATTTTGATTTTTATTCATTCAGCCGTCTTGTTTTCCCTTTGTTTTACACAGTGCTGTCAACTATTAAATACTTGTCAACTCTACTGCGCACCAGTGCTGCCAGTTTGAGGGATTTTCCCTATTTTGTGGGACTTTTTTTTATGATTAAAACAATTTGAGAAAAAGGGAATTTTGCTCTCTACTAGGTCCGAAGTCAGACATACCTAAAACATGTTGTGGAACATTTAGTTCGTAGGCAAGAGAAGCAAGAGGCAAAGAAACTTTTCCTTGCCTCCTGCGTCTCTTGCCAACGAACTGAATGTTCCGGGACATGTTTTAGGTATGTCAAAAAAGAAAGAAACCCGACATTCTGGATAAATCCGTTCTTGCAAAAATGATAACAACATAAAAAAACTCAAAAGTGACAGCGATAGATGGCACGCGATATCTCAAGCTATATCTCGCATACCATCTGCCATGAGCGGTCTCCACTTGCGATCTATTGCATACTTTCGATCGCATGCTATGAACCAACGCACGTCGAGACCTTAAGTTAGGAAAAAGAAACCTCTATTGCGGGGTATAGACACGTCAAATGTTGTATAAACTTTAACCGTGTGTTAGTGAGAAAGATACACCTACGATGTCTGACGGAAAATCAAAATCTTTGAATTTTTGGTCAAACAGATAACGATGTTAGACGGTGTGTCTGAAGGTGTATATCTATGTTGGTTCTACCCTCATTTGTGCGCGAAATTCAACGAGTGAACATCGAACAGAGAGCGGAAAATCTTTTAAAAGCGAGCGGAAATTTAATTGAAAAAATGGAAAATAGGTTTTGCCGACGGGAAAATACTTTTTATTAAAAAAAAAACCATGTAGCCAAAACAATAGCGCATGATCCTTTGCACTCGAAATTTGCTTTAAAAAAATGAATATCGTATGATATGGTTATAGTAAAGTTCAAGTCGGTAGCTACTAACACACGCTCAAAGTTGATACAACATTTGACGTGTCTATACCCCGCATAAAGCCACAATTTTAATATATTACAAAGTAATGAAGTTTTGAAGAGCGGCACTTACAAAACAGCTGGTCCTATTATTTCAACAAAGTGAAACGTGCAACTTTTCGTATTTAAAACAAAAATAAAATAAAAATAAAAAGGTAAATGATGATAGCAAACGCCACTATCGTCGGCTTATAAAAGGAGAAAAAAAAAAACGTTTACTTGCGGGGACGGAGCACATGAGAACTTCGAATGATGAAGCGGAAAGTTCTTTTGAAGGCCCAACGGACGAAAATAATGAATGAAGGCTACCTTTTGGTTTGATATTTTTTATTTTAAAGTTAAAAAAAAAGACAATAATAAATAAACAAACATAAATTCCAAAAATGTGTATTATTTATTTCCATGGTTAGAAATTGATTATAATTTTGATTACTTGGTAATACAAAGAATCGTCGTGAGGTGAGTTCAGCCAACACATTCTATTTCTAATTACAGAGGAATGTCTTTTCTTCGTGAGTGGGAATGAGCGAAAATCGTAGGACATCGATGTGGATGAAAGCAATGTGTTCTGTAATGAGTTAATGCATTCTTTTTCTTATTCCCCAAGAGCGAAATTTCCCACTGGGTAATCTCATTAACTTTTAAAAATAATTTCGCGCGTGATGCCATTTCGAGCGGTCAAAACAAAGTAAACAAACAGATGTCAATAAAATTACGATAACCGAAATTACAACTGTGTGGACGGGCATAATTTCAGAATCTGAAACGGGCATTTCAGAACAAATTTGACATTTGATATTGAGAAAATTTAAATTTTGTTCTTAAATTGCTCAATTTTGATCTACGTGTGGCAGGCATATAAGGCTGAAATTATGAAAATGCTGAAACTACTTAATTTGAGCTATAGTGAGGACATGCTATAATAGTTTTCTATTTGTTATTTTGTTAATTTTAATTTTGAATATATGTGTATTCGTTTCCAACGACGCGCGTCAATGATGAAATAATGCTCAAACGAAATATATCTTTTCATTATAAAAGTGTCAACCAAGATATTTTGATGCCGTAGCCAAAAACAAAAAAAAAAATTATCCAGATCGCAATATAGAAAAACATGCACATAGAGACATGGGCTAACGATAAATGTTTTTAACAATGAGGCCTTTTACATTAGTCAACACCCAGCAAATCACGTTTCTGGTAAATTTTCCAAATTTTCTCGAAATTTTTCCAGGAATGTCTCTTGGTAAAGCTAAATGGGCATCGGGAACTTTATTCGAAAACATTTTGTGTACATGTAGCAACTGGACCCCTCTTGCACCTTGGAAATCGCATATGTGTGAGTGAATATCAAAATACTTCCATTTGTGTTGGTAACATTTCGAAGCAGATTTTGCTGGGTAGTTGACCGTCAATTCCTATCGATATTCCCTTTTGGAGTTGCATTCGCTTTTACACTTACTCGAAAGAATTGATCGTCAATTCTTGCTTTGTATGCCTTTTATGACATTTTCCTCTTCCACACAGGGGTGATATTTTATAAAATACTAGTAAAATAAATTATATATCTCTGATTAAGGGTTGATAGCAGAAACATAAGTACAGCACTACCTGTTTTGTTTTAATGAATTTAATTATTGATGCTAAGGACTATTTCAAAATGCTTGAATTAAAAATGTTTTTTGAAAAAGACAATTTTTAGTGAGTAGCTGTTAAATTTTTCTGTTTGAAAATATATTCTATATACAATTTGTAAGAGTAAACTATCTATACGCTTTTCATAATGGTCATAAAGAATAAAGGCGAAAACTCCAGAAACGACGGAACATTTCAGGCGATTTTATGCGAAGAAATGTAGCTGCTTTCATTTGTAAATAGATTTCAATACATTGATTCAATAGGAGCAGCACAAATGTTTTCACCTTTGCCGTGTATACCGCAACAACCGTCCTTTCCGTCGTTTATGGAGTTTCGCCTTAAATTTAAATTATATTCATCACATATTTCTTCATTTCTTATAACATAAAAATAACCATCAATGTACTAGTTTTCGGTCCATACCCATACTCAGTACTCCATACAACGTACTCACCATACAACAAACTAACCACAAGTACTCCACAGTACTCCCATACAACGTAACTCCCATACACGTAACTCCCATACTACGTAAAAACTCCATACAACGTACTAAACGACCATACTACGTACTCCCATACTACGTACTCCCATACAACGTACTCCCATACTAACGTACTCCCATACTACGTACTCCATACACGTACTATCTAACGTACTCCCATACTACGTACTCCCATACTACGTACTCCCATACTACGTACTCCCATACTACGTACTCCCATCAATCATGTAAGATCCTAAAATATTGATCAAGAAAAATAAGTCAAAACATATAATAGCATGCGATGCTGTCTCCACGAAGAACGAAAACGAATAAAATAAATGTCAGATATTTGCTCCAGCCATCGATAAGTTCGATAAACGAAAGAGAGCAAAGACGGATTGAGCGAGTACGTGCAACCAGAAAACGCTCAACTTTTCGTTAACGATATGTTATCGTTTTGTACTGAAAATGAGAATTGACGGTCTACTATTGACTAATGTAAAAGGCCTCATAAGTAATTAAAATTTAGTGCAACAGTGTTGTTTTTGTTTTGTTTTTCACTAAACCAAATACATATATAGCAAAATTTAGTAAAATCATGTCAAAGCATGCTTTAATAGGTAAATGTTAAAATTAAAATTTTGTGCCTTTTGAAGAATATTATTTTATTAACAGGTGGTGGTACGGGTTTCATTGGCAATCGTTTGGTAAAACATCTTAGCGATAATGTAAGTATATTTTTAAATTGCATAACGTTATTTTTATTGCAGTTATTTTTAATTAAAGGGATATGCCATAACGACAGTTTCTCGAATGCCAGGATTGAAACGCATTACTTGGCACGAACTGGAAAATGATGGTATTCCAAAAGGAGTTAATACGGTTGTGAATTTAGCTGGCCAAAATGCTCTAGATCCATCAAGACGTTGGAGCGATGGTAATTTGATTTCAATTGAATTTACATATACGTATCTGCCCGGCACGCTAAAAAGTTGTTTCACAAGATAACAACAAAATAGTTGGTAATTTTAGAAAAGGACTTTTAAAGAATTTTGTATTTGAAAGCATCGGTGTCCCTTTGACAGTCATCGATATACAAGAACATCAGCAATTAGAGCGATGTATCGTTATATCGATATTTCCAACCGTGTCCAGTGCATTAGCGCTTTTACACCAGTCAATTATTGACTTGCTCGGTCAGTCGTTCTGTTCCCTCTTTCGTACGTTTTTCTGGAGGAGTTTAGCCAGGGTACTGTTTTTCTATAGGAATTTAACCACGGTACTGTTTTTCCATAGATTTGACTGTCAATAATTGATTAGTTTGAAAGGGCTCATTCGATTTTCGCGAAAACATAAAAGTACAAGATTAACGTATATAGCTGCGAAAAAACACATCTTGTATATCAGACCTGGGCAGTCCAATTACAAAATTTTTTCAATTACAATTACATGCAATTGTAATTGAGAGGGGCTTGTGTCGCTGGCAAAATTGGGCAAAAAATATCAATTGGGTTCAATTTTTTGAATGATGGTACTTCGGAAAAACATTAAAATTATCTATGATCCAGTGAAAAAGAAGGACATTAAAGCCAGTAGTGTGAACACATCGTGCACTTAAATTTTTGCGCTGTGATGTTGACAAGGTTAATCGTCTCGAACGATTTTTCTCAAAATTTTATTGTTCCCCGATATAAGCCGAAAAGTTTTTGACAATATTAAAATCGGCGCAGATTGTGCTATATATAGTGGGATCTCAGCTTAAAGCCATTGTTACATTCTCCAATTAATAGGGTTTTTTTACGGTCATTTACAATGTTCGTGGATTTGTTTGGTATGACGAAAAGTATGAGTGTGTTAACGCAACAAGCAAGTTCACAAACATGCTCGTCGGCTTTCAAACATTTTTTTTATTTTTCGATCGGTGTGACGAACATGTTTTATAATGTAAATAGCTGCATCATGTTTAATCTAATATATCGTTAATAATAACCCTGTAGGAAATTGAACTAGTGCAAAAGTATTCTTTGACTACTTCCCAAATCAACAAACAAGCAATTGAACTAGTGCAGAAATAGAGGCAACGGGGCCAATTCAGTACATTTGATATACTATGTTAATAGATGGGGGACCGGCCGGAGCTGTCGTAGCTCACAGCGTAGCGCGTGCACCCCACGATCCGAGGGGCCCAGGTTGAATTCCCCGGTCAAGCGAACGCCGATTTTTTAAATTAAAATTGAAATCCTAAGAGGAATAAAAAGTAAATATATAAAAAAGAAAGCTTTCAAATTGGTAGGAATTTTTGAGTAAATTTGTGCGCAAAGTTGTGAGATAGCATTGGCGAAGATTCGTTTTTCAATCAAATTTCTTAAGTTTTTCAAATATTACCACGCCTCCACATTTTTTCGACTGCGACAGGAATCGAACTCGAGCCCTTCACATTGATAATCGAATACGATTTCACTACGCCATGGACATATCTGATTCACACGCACCAACATATTAGATTAATGTGTGAACAAAATTTAACTGTAGATGCCTCTTTGAATATGCCACTATTTAGCTTTTACTGTCCGTGTCTCTACTCGCGTACTAATTCTTTTTCATACACTCGAGAACTACTCGCTAGGGCCCAATTGACTCCACTCTTCCTACAGGGAAGTGTTGCTTCTAATGCGCGACGCGCATTGCGCGTGCCACCTTTTCATGCTGAAAATTAGAACGAAATGAAGTTTTTTGACATGTTCGTCGATGTAAACACAATCAATTTTTTTTATTAGCTCCACACGCGAGTGAAGAAACGCGCGTTAAAAAACGCTCGTGTATAACAGCACAGCAATTTCAAATCAGCTGGCTCGAACTTACATAAGACGGCATAAGAAAAATCTGTTTTCTACAGCTTCTTCTGTTCTGTTATGTTATGCCATCACTGACCACTTGCATACAACATGTATTGAATAGATAGAACCAGCTGATTATACTTTGTCTAATTATGCCGTCACTTATGCAAGGTGCCCAAATTGTTGCTCCAATTGCTAAGATGATAAAGAAAGCATTTTTTATACGCATAGAACTTGAGCGGGCATGCCATGAAATGAGTAATAAAATGACTGATCGACTTAAAATGCAAAATTTACTTGTAATACTGATGAAAAATTACGAACAAAAAGAGTGCATTTTCAGATTCGTGCATAGAACGCTAATGAAGTAATGTTGTTTGTTTGGAATGTTTAAATCTCGAGTTTTCGCAAAATTTTCATAATCAGTTGAGCTCAGTAACTTAACTGACTATAGACGCGATAATGACCTAAATTCGCTGATTTTTTCTACAGTCTTGCATTATTTTATGTTTCATGTTTGTTTATCACTACACGATATGCAACACATTACCCGTTAGATGGTAACCAGCTAATGTTCTTATGCATAATAGTCTATTCACAAAGGATTTAAAAACGAAGATCGCAAGATCGAAAATCGCGATACTCTGATCGAAACTCGCCATTTGTAGTCATGAAAACTGATAAGCATAAAATTCGGGCCGACAATCAACTACACATTGAGATTTGATTCAATACTTAGCAATTTGAAAAACAAACTCGAACTAAATTGAAAATATAGCGATTGTTTGATATATCGCAGCAACGAATATTAAAAAATCATCGACAGTTTATACGCATAATCGATGTTCGATATATGAGTTGCCAACGTACGTCAGTAACGATTCAACCCCTCGCAACATATGAAAACTTAATAATTGAGCGCTCAAATTAGCGCCTAAATTTGTTTCGAGAGATTCTTGCAATTAAATTATTTGATTTCGATCGTTTGAATTAACAATATACATACAATCGACTATGATCAACACTCGACATTTCGTTCAAATGAGGCATTTGGAGGATATATGTGGTCAGTACCACAAGCAATAAAATGCTTCAAAGTACTCGAGCATACAAAGCTCTCCAAGTCAAAATAAATATCGGAAACAGAGAATTTCAGAGAATTTCAGAAGATTCGCCAAGATCGACCAAACGGATAGCTCTGAGTCGCTCCGCCATGAATAGCAATAAAAGGATAAGCCATAAAATTCGGCGCCGCAGCAATCAACATACAACAATTGAGATTGATTCAATACTTAGCAATTTGAAAAACGAAAATCTCCGAACTAAGATTGAAAATAAGCGATTGGAAAAGCAACAAATTAAAAAAATATACGACAGTTTACGCTCAAGTGTTAATCCTATTGAGTTAGCCAAACCGTTACGTTCGCTTAATAATTCAAACCCTCTCAGCAACATTGAAGATGGATTAATAACTGCAGGCTTTTCAGATGATGAAAGTTTTTCCGAAGACGTCAACACCGAGCATAATAACAATACGGAAAACAACAACAAAAACGACATCGATCAACACTTGGCATGTTCGATTGCAAATGATGGCAATTTGGAGGATATATGTGGCTCAGGAACGCCGAGCAAGCAAAGAAAATTCTTCAAAAGTAAGCGGGCGAGCATACCAAAGCTGGTCCAAGTGACCGAAAATATAAAAGCTGTAGTATGCAATGGAAAAATGAAATTAGTTGCGAAAAAAAGAAAATTTCCGCAAAAACTTACGAATGATTTTTCTGTGGAAATTAATAACATTTTAAAAAACCTTGACAATCAATGTGAAAGGGAAAATGCTGAAGTGATAAAGTCTCATGACCAGAGAGCAACAAATATAAACGATGCTCAAGAGAAGCGAATTTCGAATAAACACACATCTATGGAAAATTTAAAAACAGTTCAACCTCTACATGAAGTACAAAATTTTGACGAAATTTTTCTTGAGAATTTCGATTTTCAGACAAACATCCCAGCTAACGCTGAAGAAGCTATGTTGATGGAATATGAAGAGACAGATGAAGGTTTGGGAACATTTATCAGTTCAGCTAGCGATGCAATAACGACGTCGGATTTGCTTGCTAGTTGCGTTGGAGACGTTCATGCCGAATCGACTGATGAAGATCATGAAAAGCAAGACGCAAATCTTATTACTGTACATGACGTTCATGCTAGTAGTATGCCAAAGGAAATTGTTGAATTTCCGGAAAATGGATCAACACAAGGAGTAGCTTTAAGTTCACCGAAACTATATCCAATATTTTATCCGGGACAATGCCAACCGTTGAAAAAGAAGTCTACGCGAAGAATTCGTGCTTGGAATGGAGGCTTTGGTCTCGATCAATTACAAATAGATGCTGGCCAAAGAGAGTTCGGAGTTAAGCAATGTAAACAATGTGGTCTTATATATGGAGTGCATGAACCAGAAGAAGAGAAATTGCATCACGATTTTCATTCTTCTTTGCATGTCCTACGTTTTAAGGGTTGGATTGACGAGGATCGTGTAGCAGATTATCCTCAATGGGGACCCGATGGGCGCATTGTTCGAATAACCGAATCCACTGATCTAAAACGTCGAAAACGTCTTGAGGATATTCTTCAAATTGTCGATAGAGAGCTTGGTTTCTCATCATACATCATTCCAAAAGCGTTCGTAGCCTTCTTCGCCGTTAGAAAATGTCTTATTGTGGGATTTTGTTTAGTTCAACCTTTAAAAATGGCTAATAAATATGTTTGCAGTAATGGGATAGATTGTTGTACAGTCGAAGAATTCGAAGCTAAATGTGGAATTTCTCGTATTTGGGTATCGTCACTCCACAGACGCATGCATATTGCTCGAAAACTCCTTAAAGCTGTACAAATGAATACGATATTGGGAGAAGAGATTCCTCTACATAAGATCGCCTTTAGTTCTCCAACAGAAGATGGAAAACGCTTTGCTCAAAAAGCTACGGGAACTGAGAACTTTTTAGTCTATCAATGAAAATTTTTATTATTTATGAAGTTTATGTGATAAAATAGATATGAATGCATTTTTATGAACTTGTTTTTTTTGTTTTTTTCGTTTTTATAATAAAAAATAATAATAAATAAAAGCCTGCGAAAAAGACAAACCAATCCAAAAAATATTTTGAAATTCAGCTTTGTACAACATAGTATGTAAATAGTGGATTTCTATTTAAAGGACGCTCAAAATTTCTATTGTTTATTATTCCAAAACAAATTAAATGAAATTTTTTAACTTATAAACATCTATGTATTTTCAATGGTGAATCAACATAAAGAATTGGGTTTTCGATTCCTTTGAAAGCTTGCTTTTAAGATATCTGCCGCTGCATCGATGAAATTTATGGCCTTTTTGATATTACTAATTTTTATTTATATTTTTAAGGCTTTAAGCAAAATGTGTACAATTCACGTATCAACACGACTGTGGCCATGGTAAAGGCTATATCTAGTGCTCCAGAAGTGAAATCTTTCATAAATATATCTGGAGTTCATCACTATCCTTCAGATGGAAAAACTTATAATGAAGATTCAGAAGTTCGCTCCTTTGATTTTATGTCGAAATTAGCTGTCGATTGGGAAAAGGCAGCTACGCTGCCAGAAGACGTTGCAAGTCGGTGCAGAACGGTTGGTTAGAAAAAAATTTATATAATTTCCTAAATTAATATTTCCCCTTGCAGATAAAACTTCGCTCTGGCGTAGTAGTAGGCCGTGAAGGGGGCATGATAAAATCTATGTGGCTGCCGTTTCAATTAGGCCTAGGTGGACCGTTCGGAGATGGTAAACAAATTCTGCCTTGGATTCACATCGATGACATTTGTCGCCTAATACAACATGGTATTGAAAATGATAACTGTAATGGGGTCATGAATGCGGTTGCACCAGAAATCGTTACAAACGGTGAATTTTGTAAGGTAAAATATAAATTTTGGTTTTAGTAAAATGTACTTCTTAAGAGCGTCAGTTATATTTAGACTTTTGCTGCTGTTCTCCGACGGCCGTCGGTTTTCGCAGTGCCTGAATTTGTTGTTAATGCGATTTTTGGCAAGGAGCGAGCTGTATTGTTGCTTTCTGGACCACGATTAGAGCCAAAGCGAGCCATGGAAACGGGTTTCAAATTCCGATATCCCACATCACGGGCGGCTTGTGAGGAAGTTGTGAAGTAATTTTGCAGTTACACATTATTAGATATTTATATATACTTTTTAGCAAAAAAAAAATACTAAATTTTAATGTGCTAATGTTCGAATCGAATTGCTTCAAATGGAATTCTAGCAGGCTGATATATTACATAACTACAAATTATTCAAGTGCACGAAATTATGTTATAAGTGCTTTAAAAATTGTTTTTGAGTTAACCGTGCTCTTTTCATTCATGTCATTTCATACGTGCTCTAAAATATAAGTGTTTGTACATTTTTAAACGCAAGAACAAACAAGAATCAAATTAATTCAACTATTACTTTTTGAGGTATTTTATTTTATTTTATTTTTTTTTTATGCTAAATCATTTAAAATCACGTTGAGATTAAATTATAAGACTACACGGTATAAAACTATTTTCATAAAGGGAAAAACGAAAACGAAGGTGGTGCCAAATTTAAAGACATATTTTAACAGAAATCGTTCGATCGAAAATTGTGCTTGTGTCCATTTCTTATTGCAATGCAGCTGTTTTAAGCTCTAGCAACATATTCTACAAGCGACTATATTGACTAGGTTTTCGATCCGAAAAGAAGTTACGAAGAACTAAAATTTGTCCAATGCCGATAAATAACATGGCAGCTGTTTCCAAACAAGAAAACCACATAACGCGTTCGTTTAATTCCTCAGCGCGCTTTCGTCCCTGTGATTCCCTCAGTCGGTGATGCGTCTGCGCATCTAGTATATCATTTAAGCTTTTGTGTATCGACTGACTCGACGTTTCCATTTGCGTTAGTACTGTAGCGTGCTCATCGATGCCAGGTAGCGCAGGCTCATCACCAACTTGGAAGTCCACGTATACGAATTTGTGTGAGAATGATGAAAACTTATTGCTAAAGCAAGCTGTGTAAACACCAGTTGTTTCGGCTACGAACTGATGACTATCGAAAGTGGCTCGTTGCTGTTCGTAAATGATTCGGCCTTGTGGGTTTTTTAGCGTCACATCTACGTCGAGTTGTCCTCCGGCGGATACTTGAAATTCCAAATACGCACTTGTGTTCCGTTTGATTTCTTCGTAAAAGCAGTCTTCAGCATTGTCTGCTAAGTCGAAAGTGAATTCTACCGCTCGTGACGTTTTAAAAAATAGAAGCACTAAAAAGATCGCAATGCCATTTATACTTCGCTTCATATTTTTGTACATTTTGTAAAAAATGTATGAATGTATTCGTCCTCTGGAATAACGGAATAATTAAGGATATTCGTTAGTTTATTCTTGTTAGGGAAATTCAATTAAGATGCAAAATCTATCAAAATATACAGCTGTCTAGGTAAATCACTTTAAATATAGATTTCCCTTGAACACTCGGCTGCTAGATTTTCATCATAGAAACCATAGTGCAGGTTGTTGAGTGTCTCCACCGCATTTTGTTTTTGTACTCAAATATGAGTAATTTTATGTGGTTCTTGTACAATATATGAAGTTAGATAAGTTATAAGTTCAAAATACTACTTACCCGTCAACAGTTACCGTATTTAGTTTGCGTTTTTCGTCACGAAAATTACAAATAAATCCTTAACACGTACAATTTGTTTTCAATTTGGGTTCTTAGATTTGACAGTTGCCGAAGACCTTACGTGTCAGATGGAAGTTAATCGATGTTACTTTTAATTTTATCGATAGTTTAAGAATTTTTGGCTATCCGTCGTAATCCACTATCGATAGTTTTCTTGCAACAAAAATTCGTAGGTGAAGTCTCATGCGACCCTGCAGGAACTGCGAATTGTTGAACTACTACGCTTTACTAGTTCCAGCTCCACCAGTACTAGTTCTTCTTTATACCCCTGGCAATGTATTGTTCTGTAGAAAATTAATATTGCGTGTGGGCTAAAAAATTACCACTTCATCCTTAAACTATCGCTTTACTAGTGTTTTGGGAGCCAATTGGGTATATTGGATATAGTAAAACACTATTGCGGAATTTCGACATTTTAAGAGCAGAATTTTTTATATTTAGAAGAAAGACACAGAATTAGTTTTTGTTTTATTTTGCATTCGTTTTATTTGTATTAATTTGAAAATACTAAATTAATAGAAAAAAGCAGCATCCCAGCTAGCATTTTTCGAAATTTTTGATCAAAAGCGAGCCTTTTTCGAGTCGCCTTTCTGATTAAAAGATCAAATATGCGCTCGTTTTCTGATCAAAATGATACTTTTATCGGGAGAAATTGGAACCCTAGCCGCGACTCTTCTTAGGGAGTCATATTTGATATCATTTGCGAGTCATTTTCGAGTAATATTTGTTATCATTTTCGAGTCATATATGTTACTATTTTCGAGTCTTCTACGACTCATATTTGCTATCATTTTGGAGTCTTCTACGACTCATATTTATAGTCATTTGCTTTCTAAAAATAAAAAAAAATTAAAATTTTTTTTAATCAATCACACAATTTTTGGCTTTTCTGTGTATATGTTATGATGTTATATGTATTATTATTATGAATTTACAAATTTTTTTTCCTTTGCCGGTATGTGGGATTTGAACCTAGGAACTCTCGTTTTCTAGTCCTGTGCTCACCCGTCGACACCAAGCATTCCAAATCGAAAGTCATGGAAATTTTTCGTTTATAACTTTAAAGTGAAATTCTATTCAATTCAATTTTGAGTCAAATATTGAGTGACATATAAGATAGAAATAATTTGAATGATCATATTTCAATCCCATACGTGATTAATTGGCGATTGCTCGATATTTTGTTTTTGTAATTTGAATACGACTCGCTTTTGAAACATATTGAAGAGTCGTTTTCGAGTCTTCTTTTAATCGTGCATGTGATCGATCACTTTTCAATCATCAAGAGGGCTCGAAAAAGACTCATCTGTGTTATTGAAATACGACTCGCTTTTGAAACATATTGGAGAGTCGTTTTCGAGTCTTCTTTTAATCGTTCATGTGTTCAATCATTTTCTAATCATGAAGGGGGCTCGAAAAAGACTCGTAAATTAATCTTCTCATAAAACAGTCTTCCAAATGTTGGGTGGGATTCAAACCCAATTGACGCATATTTTTTAAATTTTGTAATATATTACATTTCTAGTTAGTGTTTTGTTTGAGGCGAATCTTTATAATGCAATCGCACTTTCTTTTTCTCTCCTGAGTGAAACTGCTAAGCCTTCGCCAAATAAATCATAAAGCAGCTATTCTAAGCAACTATCTGTAGGTTTCGTCTCCAAATACCAAGCCTCCGATTTTCGACGCAAGTTTGCATTATCCGGTTCCTCAAAAGGCGTCCTTCCTCTAAAGACACATTAGTTATTGAACTTTTGTCTTAACCTTCTGTTGCAATAATTATTATGCTGTTCATATTCGATTTAAAGCACTATCTTTTAATAATTAAGCATTTAATTCAAGTTTATTTAATTTAGGACTTTCTTATCCACGCAATACCGCACTCCTCAAACACTTTAAAGAAATGAATGATATTGATGTGGAAGCATGTTAGAGCTCTATACAAAACTCTACCCTCGTTGAGGGTAACTGAAATCTGGGAGAATTGCACAAAAATTGAAAATGTAAGAAACTTAATAAGGGGACTCATGAAGCATTAAAAATCAGCTTTGCGCAGATTCGCCAGGAAGGATTTGCAAAGTTTCATGAGTGCATATTTGGCAAATTTTTTTTTAACGAACCAGCTGATTCTCAGATTCTTAAAAGCTTGCACACACTGTACAACACAAACAAACATCAATCCGGTTTGAACAAAACACAAATTCTCAAAACATCATTTTTGTGTTATATTTTTAGCATATTTTTCGATAAGCATATTGTTTCATTAGAAAAATTTCAGATTTTTTCAATCAATTTTTCTTTCAGTTCTTGTAAATATTTAAAATGTATTTTTAACTTTCACACATGTAGGTAGTTGGATGGTTTAGGACGGGTTTAATTTTATTTGCACGAAAATTTTGCCGGTAGAATTGACTGACCACGTTTGCTCAGTCTCAGCTGTTATCTTTTCATGGAAATTTTGAAAGTTCAATTGCTCCGGTTTGCGATCAGTGTGTATTCAGACATCAACTTGGAGGGTTTTGGATATTTCCAATAATTACCAATTTCCACACACAAATTTTTCTTTCCGAATAATCGAATAAGTAGCCGAGAAAGGCAAGACGAAGAGGAATAATTTCATTTCGTCTCACATGTCTTACCTAATAACGAAAAATTATTGTTGGGAAATCGGGAATACAATGCGCCCGTTTAGTCCCGATTTCCACGACCAAATATTTATTTGCAAAGTCTTGAACTTATAGGCGAGAGGGGAAAGAGGAAGAGAACAGAAAATTTTTGAGTACGGACTTTGCCGTACTTGCAAATTCTGCTTTGCTCTTTTCGCTGACAAATTTTTTGAACATTTTTTGCTGTCGATATTCATTTTGATACCTTAATATTTTATTTTTTGAATCAATTGTTGCGCTTTCAATACGGTTTGAGGTTTCTTTTTTTTTTTAGTTTGCTTTGAGCGGCCGAAAGAAGCGTCGGTAAAATAATTTGCCAAATATATATTTGTACGTGGAAGCACATTCGCAAAGAGTAAAAGGGAAAAGAAAAATATTTGCAAATAAATATTTTGTCGTGGAAATCAGGACTTAGGGGGCATTTACACATTTGAAAATTTTGTCAAAATCTATGTCAAAACAATCTTCAAAAAGAATACACGTAAGAATTTTCGACATCAAAATCGTTTTTTGAATCGAAAAATCATTTTAAATTTTGAAGTCAAATATTTTTTATGTCAAACGTCAAAAGTGTAAATGGGCCCTTAGACGTATGGGCAACATCGTTCAACAAATTATCAGATTCCCTTTTCATGTTTCTTTCGTGTCCACACAGGCAAAATTTGCTTCGTTCAACACATGCTTCAACATTTTATATTTCGACCATATATAACTATATATGTCACTCAGGAGCCGTTTCTATTTTGGCTCTTTTCAACACGGTCTTCGGTACCCACCAAAATGAGCAATTTTCACTTAGGTACTCACCAAAAGTATTTTTGACTCTCGCAAAATCATTTTAATTTGCCTGCCGAGTAAATCTCTTTCTAACTGGCGCGAAATGTCCCGCCCAAAATCTATGAGAGTGACATATATAGTAATATATGATTTCGACGTTTCCCTCTTTCGCGAATGGTTGTTATTGCGCCCGTTTACGTTGTCCACACGTCTAACCATTCTGTCTGTCTGTTCACGACATGTCTGTCGAACATTTTATTTTCGATCATATTACTCCTTATGTCACCATGAAACGATATTATATTGAAATTGGCATGACTTGCAACCAGGTAAATGGTACCGAAAAATGCATACAATTTTTTCGTAGTCCTTAGGGTCTGCAAAGATTCAAATTTCAAAAATCTACGATCTTTAACGTTTTTCCTGCGATAACTTTTTTAACTCGATAATTCCCAGCTTATTGAAATTTGGTGAATGTATAGATATATGTTGACTTACCTTTCGCGAAAAAAAATGTTGACATTGCGCCTTAACTATGTCACATCCGTTACACTGAAAAAAACACATTCTTTTTTCAATTATTTTTTTCATCTTGAATAGCTCAATAAATTTTCTTTTGAAACTTCTTACTATTTTATATTTTGCGCAAATGAATTTTATGTAAATTATTGACAACATCATTCGCAAAATCAGCAAATTTTGCATTTTCACTAATTTTGATTGAGTTTCGCTATATCTCGAAAAATGTCCTCTAACGGTTAAATTCCATGACCACAAAATTTGTGCTTAATAATAATCTCGAGTCCTTAGAAGGTGCTAAATCGAGTCCAGATAATATAACAGATATTCACTAGAACAGAAACGGCAGAATTTTCTGTTAACGTGAATGTTCTTAACATATTTCAGAGTCATAGGAAAAGAGTTTTTGCTATGGCTTAGCATGAAACTTTTACTTGTTTATTTTAGTTTTAAAAATGAAAAATAAAATACAAATTGTAACAGAATCCAAGTCAAAAAAATTCAAAATGCTTTTTGTCTACTTTTTATCAAAGTAACCCACAAGTGACTCGAAATGGAACCAATTCACTAGCGCTGAATATGAAAAATCGTCAGTTAAATACATTGCGAGGGAAATTAACGGCGAGTAGTACTATGGAATTTACGAGTACTCCTAGACCATGCACAGGAGTACTCCTTCCTCCTGCAGGGTATTGATCATACGTCTAAACGGGCACTTGGTATCATGGTCTAAAAGTATCTTAACGGTAATTCGCTCACAGCTGCATTTTGAGCTGCGATGTAACTTAATGGGTGCATTCAGCAGAATAAACATTTGTGCAACTGTTGAGTAAAATTCGGCTAAAAGACGCGCTAATTGATCTTTTACAGCATAGTCAACATGCGGAAAAAATTCGTTTAAAGGGAAATCGGTTTGCGTCTCGGGTTCTGTTTCCTGCTTTGAAATGCAACCGTGCCGAGCTAACTTGACAGATTGTCATTGAATCTTGTCTTGTGATTTGACGTGGAGCTTGTCAGCTACTTTTTATGATTGGCCGCACTGGCAAGACGTGGACTCATTGACATATTATCAACATTATATCAACTTTCTCGAGAGAAGCAGTGTCTAATCAAATCAAATCGGGTTTTAAGGTGAGCAGAAAATAAACGAGCGAATTATATTACCTTTAAAGATTTTAATGCATTTCTTCTTATCTCTTGCAGCTCTGCCAGTATCATCATGGATAAAGTTGTCAAGTTCTGCGAACCTGGACGGGTATTTGCTAAGGACTCCATTCGTCTTGTGAAACGTTGTACGAAGCCTGACCGAAAGGAGTTCCAAAAGATAGCGATCGCTACTGCAATTGGCTTCTGTATAATGGGTTTTATTGGGTTCTTTGTTAAATTGATTCACATCCCTATTAACAACATAATTGTCGGTTCATAGAAACATGTTTAATCGATGGATGACAGCTTATAACATGTTTCATTAGTCAGTAAGAAAATTTTCATTTCTACTTGTAACTTAATTGCCCATTTCGTTTAAATTAAATTTAAAGTTAACTTTTTACAGATTAACAGTTATAACTTATTTCTGGTTTATGAGCTTGGCCCACAAATCTTTGATCGCAATCCACAAATGTTGAAAATAAGAATATTCAAAGTTTGCTGCAAAGGATCTTAAATTAATTTTTTTTTTTATAATAGATAAGAGAGAATGTAGGATTTCACGATTATCCACGATAATTTCTTCAATTCTTCAACCTCACGTATTTACAACGTACTCCCATACTACGTACTCCCATACTACGTACTCTCATACAACGTACTCCCGTAAGGCAGAACAAAAGGATAATAAATTGAAAAGGATAAAAAAGCATATTTTGACTCTTAGATCGATTAAGGAAACTATTCCTTATTCCCACAAATATCAATAAGCACATACATATCGCACCCTTGCTACTAAATAAGCACAATTTAAAAATTCGCATTTCTCGAAAATCATTCCATCTCTCTTGAAACTAAGGAGAAATAAAATTTTTTCGATACTAATATTACTCTTAATCGACTGCTGCATCAGTCAATATAAGTGATAATTATCTAGGTGTTAGGTTTCATACAGAAAAATTCAATCGAATATAAAAAATTTGATTCAAAAAATTTTGATTTGTGCCGATTTATTAGCAAGGGAAAATATCCGAATGGAGAACGTTTGACCCACCTTTTAGATAAAAGTTATTGAATTTTTTCGCTAGGCTTAGCAGTCTTGACGCACTAGATCAACGGAAACTAACCGTTCGATTCATTCGATTATTTATTTGGCAAAACAGGTATGTATTTAGAACGCTGCGTATTTACATGTATTTTTGCATAATGGACGCACCATTTCGACAACGCCTTGAGCGATTTCGTGTATTTGATCAAATCAAAACTTCTTCAAATACAACAAATTTCAATCGATTATCACTCGGTGCATTTTTTGCAGAAAAAATCCAGAACCACAGTATAATATCGAATAAATTTATTTATGAGTTTGACTTGTAGGCATCAAGTTCCTGTTGGTGGTAGCATTTCAGTTCTTGATATGTGTCCTTGATATGTGCCCTTTTGCCACAACTGTTTCAACTTGTATGCGGAACATATCATTAGGTACCACTCGGAAGAGTTAGAAAATAAAATGAAATACAGGAAATAATTTCAAAAACTATTTTCAAGTCTTTTAATTCATTTGTATTGTTCGTTCTATGGAAATGGAGTACGTTCACGCATCCCTCATTGAAAATAAAAGAAAATATATTGCGTTTTGAGCTGCAAAGTTGTCATATAAAACATATTGCAAGGAGCAACAAATAGAAGGCAATCATTTAAGAATTGCCTTAAACCGAGTTTAAATTCGTTGATGCGCCGATTTCTTACAAGACAAAGCGGGTAGCAGAAACTTAAATTGATATTCGAAGGAATTGTAAGGGAAATATTATAGAAAATTTAACCCCCTTATTCATGAACACATTTTAAACTTAGAATTCAGATAAATTTCAAAATTTCCATTCTGAAGCCTGAAATCCACTAAACAGTTTTTTGTCTACAGAAAAAAGAGTAGAGTGTAGAAAACCTACCTTTGTAGTGTATACCGAAGTCCGTCTCTACAACTTTACAGCCCAACGTAGAGCTTCCATAGACATATTTAGAAAAGAGCATACTATGTACTCCACGTCTCTATACACTGCATAAATACATTACTCTACTGTAGTGCCATAGAGAAAACATTCTTCTGCAGTGTACACAGCCACGGTGCATACAGTAGAGCTCTAATCGAAATATGTTGACGGCAGCTCAACTTAGAGGTTTTGAATTTTAGAGACGGTCTTCAGTGTAAACTACAAAGGTAGATTCTTTGCACTCTACACTCTTTTCTCTACGTAAAAAGTTCTATGGTGTATTTCCGGCTTAAAATCGAATTTTATCTGAATTTTAAATTTAAAATATGTTCAGGAATAAGGGGGTAGGTAGGTAGGTTGAAGTGGCTGCCACTTAGGCCGTTATTCGGCCCGTTGTGATACCATGGAGGTTTTCTTGTGTTTGTGTGAGTGTATGTCTTATTATGTAGTGTGCCCCTAACATGCGATTTTTGAAAAACCAGTGCTAGGCTTGGAACATTACACTCCGTTTCGCCTGTGCCGGGAATCGAACCTCGGACCCTGGAAATAAGGGGGTAAGGTTAAAAAAAAAACGTTTCTCCTTTTCGGCGCTTCTATTCCCTCTTTTAAAGGCTTCACTTTAGCCATTTATCGCCTTAAACATTTTTATTATTATTTTTTTTTACTCAACACTTTCCGATATTTGTCATCACTCAAATGAACGGTCCCTCAGTTTGATTCTAGACGTGAGAGTGAGCGTTACATTTTTACGTATTCCCAGCGAAAAGAAAAATATTAAATAAAAAAAATGAAAGAACGAAATCTTACGATCTTGATGATTTTTTTATTCGCATTATTCTGTGCAATTGAGTGCCTACAATTTAAAGATTGCGGTAAATTAAGAAATAAATAAAAAAGGAACTTGATTTTTTTCGTGAATTATGTGTAAAGTTCAATTTCAATGAAAGAGAGAAAATAAGAAGCTGAACAATTGCTTCTTATTTTCGAGAGCAAGGCGATGTAATTCAATTGACATAGATCTGACGCCTTTTTGCAAAGCGAAGCATAATTTGATCTCTCAAGTGACGGCATATTCTTGTTATTGTTTGAAGTCTATAAAGATAAGAATGAAGCTATTTTTGGTGCAAAATTTTCGGCTGGGGTATTCCATCGAATAAGAATTTTATAAAAATTTTCAAAAAGGATTTTTCGGTCCTTAAAATTGACTAGTGTGATTAAGGCCCGATTTCACCAAGCTATTTAAATGGAACTTAAATGAAACGACCTGTCAAATTTCATAGGCAAAAAAGTACAGTAAAAGGAACACTTGGAAATTTAACATTGATATTTATTGATTCTCCAGTTGATTAAGAATAATATAAATTTGGAAAAGAAATTGTTTGTACAGGTCCCGAGAGTTATATGCTGTTTGCCCGAGAAATTCAAATTTTTGAGTTGTGCCGATTTAGACATTAGTGTGCGATATACATATTTTTCCATAAAACCGAAACAACTGAAGACCGCACACAAAATTAATGGTAGCTCCAAAACTACACCTAGGAAAAAATTAAAAAAAATATTTTTGGTATTACCAATACCACCCTTATCCGTAATAATGAACGAAATCGCGGCACCAAAACCACTGTTGGCCTGTGTTATATGTCACCGCAAAAGCCACAGATTACTGAGATCGGCATATGTTTTCTTTAATATTAATTCTTTTCAAACCGATTCGATTTAATTACCTTTCCTTATAGAATAATACTAGATTCCTTTCAAGCGCTGGGGTCATATTTCAAATAAAAGAAATCTTAGTATGCGACAGATATAATTTTCATTTATAATTTGTAGTTTAAATAAATTTTTTATTTTGAAAACTTAAATAACAAGATTATATCGTATATCCCATTGAAAATGGGTGCTGGAAAATGCGGGTAAATGGTGTATATTGAGATAAATGACTTTTATTTTAAACGGTATTTCTTATATTTGTCTTTAGGTGTATAGCATGCACGCTCAAGTGGATCTTATGTGGCGTAATATTCGTTGTGCTGGTTATTATAACTGCAATCGTGCTTATAATTGTGCTTGAAAAAGATTGAACCTACTCAAATGGTTTTGCTGTCAATCTCAAAAGCGCGCAATCTGTCCGCGATGGGTTTTCTACAAAATTTGATTGTTCATAAAAACGAAAAAATGATTACTTTATTAATTTTATACTATTTTTGGTTTTAAATTTCTTTACTATTCCCTGCCGATATAGAATTGGGTTTTAATGCATTTAATAAAATTATACTTAAATTCATTTTTCTAGAAATATATGCTGTGTGGTTAATCGTAAACAAATCGTTAACGAATGTAAGCAAAAGTTTGCTTGAGTTTTTGAAGGATGTTAAAAGCGGTTGAGAGAGAGGACCGAGCTTTCGGTTGAATTCTATATGGTTCCATGGTCCCAAAATGCGCCTTGATTAAGTAAGATGACATAATTCGAACAACAGTGGGGGATAATTGAAAAAATTAGCACAAACTAAGCAGATTAGCAGCAAGATTTTAACATTGGGAGACTAGCGGCTGAAAGAATACGCAATAATTGAGCCACCATTGAGCTCTTCCGAACTTTGGGTATTGGTCATGATTTAACTGGGTGGGATTTTTTGTTGTCTACGTTCCATAAGAGATCTATTTTTTGGCCGCGTTAGGAGGTTCAAACACCAAACTTTCAGAAAAAATTTACTTTATGTGCTTTTCTGGGATTGCGTTGATTTGGCCGTAAAATGACCTCCTGGTTCCGAATCTGCAATCATTTTTTGCAATGCAATTTAAACATTGTGGAAACAGACTGACGGCTATTTTTAGTGCTGCCAGTCTTAATGTTTTAAAAAATCCACCAATTGGAGGATCTAGTTTCTAAATGTTCGAGATGTGAACCAATATGAAGTTTAATAAGAATTTTGCTAAATAAAAGAAAATTATTGCATGAAATATTTTAAATTTTCAGTTTCTTACTACTTTCCATAAAATTATGCAAAAATATACGAAATTTGAGAAGAACCAAATTATTTCGAAATAAAATTTATAAGTAAAAAGACGCGCTGAAGGCGGGGGTGCGCAGTGGAGCAAAGCGACGCGAGAAGGGGGCGAAGCCCCTAGTCATAGTAGCGTAAACTATTATTCTTATATCCCATTTTAACAGATTTAATTGAAAAGCACTGCGTTATGCGCAGTGGTTAATGTGGCAACTACGTAAGCCTCGAAATAAATGAAAAATTTGTGCGATTTTGGGCAAATTTCAAACCGCGATATCTCCTAAACTAGACGCCACATAAATTAACAACAACAAAACAAAAATCCCAGAAAAACATATAAAGTAAATTTGTTCCAAACTTTCTAATGCGTAATCTAATCCACAATTGGAACTGAAGTTTTTGATGAGTTCGAAAGAGTGAGGATAATTTACATATATATTTCGGTCTTATGTTTCCCGCATTTGATTACATCAATATATTATCTCATTATTCTTCTATACTTACAAATTTTCCCATTTCAGGATCGAAAATTGGGAAATTTACGAAAATTGAGATTTCCAATTGCGATACAACTGCTGATGAATGCATATTGGAACGTGGCAAAAATGGTTCAATAAAAATTAACTTTATTCCATGTAAGGCATCAGACCATATGCATTTTTTAATTAAAACAGATGGTGAATTTCAATCAATAATGATTGAGTTTTGTTCCTCTCACATGGGTTTCATGTTCACATGGAAACTCATTTATTTTCAATTATTATTCGAATTTTTAAAATATTTGTTTTTCAGATGAAGACGTCTCTGATATTAAAACCGTCGTTCATGGCAGAATTTTGAGCGTTGATTTTCCATTCGCATTGCAAGATCCCGACGCTTGCCATAGTCGGGCCGTAAAATGTCCTCTAGAGAAAAATATTGCCTATGAATATGAAGCCATTTTACCAATCTTAAAATCGTATCCACGCGTAAGCTTTATTTTAGAATTAAATCAGAACTCTTCGAGTATTAATAAAAGATCCATAAAATTATTATTATTTCAGGTCAAAGTAATGGTTATATGGGAACTAAAGGATCAAAACGGCGAGGATATTGTATGCGTTGAGATACCAGCAAAAATACGATAAAATCATTTCATTTAAAAAAATATAATTAAAAGAGAATTATCTACATACGAAATATATAAAGTCATCGATGCGTCCAACAATTGTGGCTAAGCATTCTAGAAAAATGTCAATTTAAAATATGAAAATTATGAGTATTGAAGATTGCGCCTGTACATTACCGTTAATTGTTTCATTTCCTGCTTGAACGATTTCAATACACTTGTATTTTTTTTATGAGAAAAATTGGTTTTTATAATAATAATGTTCCATTTGCAACAGCTTTCGCTGCATTAATGAAATTGCTTTTTATTAGCTCTTGAAAAAATACTCTCCTCTGATTTTCGAATTAAGAGTTTAGTCATTCTTCGAACGTGTCGGTATATGGGAATTGTATTTAGGATTAAAGATATAACGAAAATTTCAATTAAATAAAATGAGAATTGGGTGCATTGTAATCATTATTTTTTGCACATTTAAATTTTTTCCATCGGGTACACATAGAATAAATCGACCATCTTATAAACTTGGAGATTGTGGTAAGAAATATTTAACTGATGTTTGAAAGACTTTCCATTTTTACAACCATTTCAAGAGCTAAAAAAAAAATTTAGTGAAAAGTTATATAAAGTTTAATTTGTTTTTAGACATTAAGACCAAAATTGGGCCAATTTTTTTCTAATTGCTCACGCCAGTCCGTGCTAACAACGCTTTTCCACTCTTTGCTGCTTTCGGAGTGTGGAGAAACGCCCAAGAGTTGACTGTCACTGTCCCAGCGTCCAACAGTGCCTACCGCCTACAAAGTATACGAGACTGTAAGCGACCTGAATATAAATAGTTACAAAGTAGGTATACGAGATTGTAGCCGAACTGCCTACGAATAGCTTACTTGATGTGGTGGTGGTAGGGGTTCACGCTACAAAACGGGCACGCTCGACCAAAAGTATACTAGGATGGTATATGAGACCGTATGCATTACCGCCTACGAAAGGTGTTGCGGTTTATTGCTTCTGTAGGCAGCATTTTGGCCGCTGGGATGCGTACTTTCGTAATGAACTAAAATGCAAGAGCGTTCTTGATAGTAACATGCAACAAATAAGTAGGGACCGTAATCATTATAAGTTTTATTTTAAAACTCGCCTTCTAAGGATTATTTGATGAAATTTATTTAAAACTCAATATTTAAGATTACTTTTGAGTTTTATTTTTCAATTCAAAAATAAAGATTATTTTTTGAATTTTATTTTTTTTTTTTACTTATTTTCTGAATTTTATAATATTCTTTTAAAATAAAACTCATTGGGCGATTTCAACGAGATGGATAGACTGAAATATTATAGGACGTGCTGAAACTACTTTAACAATGTTCATTGCATATTGGTTTGTGTTGATTGTGCAATAAAAAAATTAGGTTTTTTGAAAAAAACAGTAATGGATTTTTCATTTACATATTTCTGTGTTAGATTAAATCGCTAAATCATAAGAATGGGATGGTCGACAAACTCTATTGTTTCCGCTGATATCATGCTGTGGTGCCCACCAATTTTATACAGAGTTTTTGAGGACCCCTACCAAGGAAATTCCAAAAAGTCCTTTTGAAGGCCATAGCTAATGTATAAGCACTTTAACACAAATATTTCCGAAACAGTTTCACGTGCATTTAAAAACTAATGCGGGGATTGTAGAAAGTTTAAAAAGCTGTCTAAGGGCATATATATGATAAAAATTGGTCTATCCAACTCCGAGAAAACGCCGGTTGAGTTTTATTTTTAAAGAATATTATAAAACTCAGAAAATAAGTTTCATTTTTCGAGTAAAAAAATAAAATTCAAAAAATTATGCTTTATTGTTGAATTCAAAAATAAAAATGAAAAGTAAGTTTTATTTTTTTGAATTTTAAATAAAACTCAAAAATAATCATTAAGGGCCATTACCAAGCATATTTAAAAAATTTTTTAAATTAAAATTAAAATTTTTTAAAAATAAAATTCATTTTCAATATCGCAATTTTTTAAGCATCAAAATTTACGGCAGCACCGTCTACTTCCAGGGCTGTGAGTACATTTGACAGCTGATTAGATCGTTATTTTTAAAAACGGATTCTATAAAGAGCCATTCTAACGGTTGTTTTGAACTTAAAAATTGCTGCCCTGTGACTTCAAAGCTTTTAGTCCTGTCTATCGTATTGTGTTATTTCCAAAACTGCATTTTTTTAAAATTTATTTCTTTGAATTTTTCCAAACAGCTGGTTTTTAAAAATCGAACTCAAATTTGATATCATATTTAAATGCAGTGCCGAGGTGATTTAAAATATTTTTTAAAATTGGAATGGTAAAAACCAAAAGCGGATTTTTATTAAAAAAATTTTTTTAAATATGCTTAGTATTATTGGCCCTAAATGTTGAGTTTTAAATAAAATTTGTGCAAATTTAAATCATCGTATTTCCTGAAAACCTGCCATTTTAGGAAAAAGTTTGGCATAGTTTTCACATTGTTAGCATAACTCTTTCTCTGTGAATTTTTTGGTCAAAAACCACAAAATAATCATTATTTTCGGTCCCTGCAAATAAGCGTTGCACAAAATTTCTCGCAGTGACTTTTCAATTTTTTTTTCGTATCATTCAATTTTTAAAATTGTCTTTAAAAAATTACACAATAATATTTTTTTTTCCTTATTTAAGGGTCTGAGATTGGCGAGCTTAAAGAATACAATCTTTCGAACTGTATATTATGGACAAAAAAGTGTGTAATAAGTCGATATTCAAATGTAACCGTAAACATCATTTTTACACCACGTAAGCAATTATACATATGTGATCCATATGCTATTTAAAAACAAAAATTTTTTAAATTTGCGATATTAAACTTGTCTCAGCAGATGATATCAATTAATTTTTTGATACAAAAAATATTCTTATTGAAATTGATTGGATGAGGCTTTGTGACTAACCAATGGCGGCTTCGATAGTTTAACGCATAAAAATCTTCCTTCCAATATTTCAACCTTTAAATAATTCTATTATTCTTTATATGTGTATATATTTGTACTAATATCACAGTAGGACAAGCAGCAAGAAAATGCTTTTTTAAAGCAGCGAAAGTGTTTATCTCTCCTTGTAAATACACATGACGTTAAGATTGGCGTGTCCTAGGCAGTGTTGCCAGTAATTCAGAACCAAATTTCCCTCGAAAACCAAACAAAAATCCCTTTTTCCCTCAGTGACCGATAGAAATTTCCCACGAAAATCCCCTCAAACAAAAACATATTTTTCCTGAACAAAATGTTGATCATCGCTATATTTCTTAACATTGAAAACTTAAGGTAGCTCCGTAAGGTTACATATTGTATTTAAAGAAATTGTACGTTTGTAAAGGCCCCAAGACCACTACTATTAGGGAAAGTTGGTGGGGAGATATTAAAGGCCATTAAGGGCCTCGTTTTTGTTTAATTTCTTCATGAGAACTGCTTTCTTGCCACCCCTAATTATAATTATAGGCCGATCACTAAAATTTTTGGACAGGATGTTTATTACCAAGAGCAGGCATACATGAAAAA
Organism: Chlorops oryzae; assembly: GCA_020466095.1. NCBI lineage: Eukaryota > Metazoa > Arthropoda > Insecta > Diptera > Chloropidae > Chlorops > Chlorops oryzae. The sequence goes on from CM035808.1 coordinate 41,368,293, forward strand.
TTAGGGTTTTGTCCCATTTGAATTTCAGGTGAATTTCAGCCACGCCCAACTTTCTAATATTTGAAAAATTCCTTTGACAACCCCAAAGTGAAATATAGAATATGATATGTGTATATTCTTATCTACATATTTACAATAAATACGTACTAAAAGTTCGTTATCACATCCACATTCGAGCATGCTCCTGCGAGCGGCTCGGCTCGCTGCAATGCTCGATCGTAAAAGGTCATGTTAGCGAGCCAATTCATCAACCAACATTACCACATACGATCGAGCATTGCATCGAGCCGAGCCGCTCGCAGAAGATTGCTCGATTGTGGATGATCCACTTAGGGCTTTGTATTGATTATTGAAAAATCCCTCTATCGTATTCAACAAAGCAAAGAAAATCCCCTTTTCCCTTTTGACAATATTTGGTGCAAAAATTTCCTCAAAATGGGAAATATCCCTCAACCTGGCAACACTGGTCCTAGGAACTAAGCGATTTATATTAGCAGTACTTGGCGCTTTTGAAGCGCTTAAAACTGATCGAAAATAACGCACGTTTGTGTTTGCGCCAGTTGAAACCAAAATTGAAGCACTGAAATTGAATTGAAGGACGAAAAAAAAATACTGGTGAAATTTTCTCGTTCCCAGGGGCTCAAAAGTTTGGCATTTCTCAAAAACTTACATGTGCAAAATTTGATGAAGATTAAGCAAAGTTTAGAGGTCGCGCAATGGCCTCAAAGCTAAAAAATTAGTACTTTTTATTTTTCAAATAGCCATAACTTATGAGCTGCTAGTAGCTACATGCAATGTTTTCAGGGCCTTATTAATTTTCAAAACTGCATCATTCTTCCATAGGTAACAAATACCCTATCGCTACACATAAAAAAATTTCTCTAACAAAAACTGTTTTTTAAAGAAAAAAGTTTTCTGCATTTTACGGGTTAATCTTACCTCTGACAAAAAAAAAACATCCATTATCAGTCCCACTTAATTTCAATAGGGGAATCTTTTTTACCTTAGCCGGGAAACTCTATCTCAACAATGTAATGGACTTACCATAGAAAAATAGGGAAAAAATTTTCTCTTGTTCTCAACGGGGCCAAAGCCAATCTGAGAAAGGCTATATTGATGCGGGACTTATTATTTCTCAGTCAGGAGACATTTTTGATTGTTTATTATACTGAACTACTCTAATAGCTCATAATATACTCACTAATAAGACACACATGTGTAGGAAAGCTCTTTTATTGTAATTAAAATAAACAAAACATTTCTTAAAACATAGATATAAAACAAAAATACAAACAAAAATGAATTGTATTCAAATATTTTTGACACTAGAGAGAGAAAAACAATTGGCCGAATTTCGGCGTGTCTGTAATTCCCAATTTCCACACACAAATTTTTCTTTCCAAATAATCGACTAAGTAGGCGAGAACGGCAAGGGGAATAGAAGAAATATCTCTTCGCCTCACCCGTCTCATCTAATAACTAAAGATTTTCGAAAGAAAAATTTGTGTGTGGAAATTGGGAATAAGCACACTTACATTATCTCAAGAAAATGTTCAAAATTCCAAAAAATCCACGTTCTAAATATTCTTATAAAGTAAATAGTGAAAACGCGCTAAAAATGCGCTAAATAAGTTTTAGCGCCCAAAAATAACTTTCGAGCGCTACAATGTTGAAAATTACGCTAAATCTAGCGGAAAATGCGCTAAAATGGCATCACTGCTCAGAATCATCAACACGTTGTTGTTTTTGGTCAAATGTGAGCTCGCGCGGCACCCATTTTGCACAGAGCCTTTCCATATCCAAATATTGATGAATGATATGACCAACACGTTCCTTTGATATCTTTAAGGCCTCTGCTATCTCGATCAACTTCATTTTACGGTCATTCAAAATCATTTTGTGAATTTTTTTGATGTTTTCGTCGGTAACCACCTCTTTCGGGCGTCCTCTGCGTTCACCGTCCTCCGTGCTCATTTCACCACGCTTGAATTTTGCATACCAATCAATTATTGTTGATTTTCCTGGGGCAGAGTCCGGAAACTCATTATCAAGCCAAGTTTTTGCTTCCACTGTATTTTTTCCCTTCAGAAAACAGTATTTTATCAAAACACGAAATTCCTTTTTTTCCATTTTTTTCACAATAACAAAAGTTGCTTCACAAAAGACGCTCTATCCAGTGCTGCCAGGTTTTTTTCGAGCCTTCCCTCTAAATGTCATTCAATTTCCCTCTAAAATACAGTATTTCCCTCTAAAAAATTTTTAAAAACCTCTAAAAATCCCTCTAAATTTTAGAAAATATATTAATATAAGGGCAAATCATCTATGTTACATTTTTTATTTCGGAACAACAGAAAAAGTTTCAACAAACAGCAAAAACAACAATTGAAAGTGAAGCTGAAGGGTCATACCCTGCGAAAGCGTCTAATACTTCCTTATCGCATTCACATTGGTAGGTGTTGTCTTATTGTTGAATTTTTTCAACATTTTTGTGGAAGGATTAAAAGATTTAGATGACTTAATCAATTCGCGTTATGGCATCGGCAGTTTGAATTGAAGTTTTATTTCTCAATTTGATCTTTATAATATTCACGGTGGAAAATGCTCTCTCAACCGCCGCATTGTTTCACGTGTGTGACCTTGAGTTTCTTTGAAAGACAGAATGTGGTCTGACCGCGGACGAAAAAGCTGCGGGAACCAAATAGTGAAGATTTTATATGTCAAATAAACCTGGACCATACTCTCTTTTATAATATGTATCAACGAAATCTTTGAATAGAATCCCTCTAAATTTCCCTCTAAAAGTTTTGTCCCTCTAAATCAGAGACCTCCACGCACGGCTGCCACTCGCCTTAAGTATTTTTGTACCAGACCAATCCAAAAAATGTACCAAAACCGAAAAAAATGTACCAAAAAAATATTTTAGCTTCGCATATTTATTATACAAAAAAGTAATAACAAAAACAGTATTCAGCCAAAAAACCAAAATAAAAACGTACAATGCTTTTTGTGCAAAAAATATTTTTTAAATTATAATACTAAAAAAAACAGTCTTTAGGTGACCAAACGTTATGAGAATCATTATTAGTTTTACACAGCTCTTTTGACAGCATAATATTATTAAGTGAGGCGTATTCTAACTTATTTCTTTGTTTCGTTTTTATTAAAGAAAGATCGAAAAACTTTCTTTCTGCAACTGCAGAACTGTGGGGTAAGCACATTTGGTCATTAACAAATTTAACTAGTTCGTTAAAAGCAATTTCACCGAATCCATTTTTAAATAATCTTACTTTTTCCCAAAACGTTTTCCAAGCTGGTGCAATTTTTTAAATCAATATTGGAAAGCCTTAAAAGAGACCACTGAGTTGCGATTACATCAGGGTCACATTCAATTAAATAACTGAAATTCTCAAGTAACGGCGAAATTGAAACATCATCTTCTGACAGAACTTTGGCAGGTGTAATGATAATTAAAGCTTTAAAATCTTCCCGACTGTAATCGAAACGGTATTTAACTTGTGCCAAAAACTCTAAAAAAAAAGAGCTTTTTCATTCATAAAAATGTGAAAATCCGAACGGATTCGATCCGTCGGAATACATAACCAGACCGATTATTTTTATTCTCGCCTAGAAAACGAGAATCGAGGTATACAATTGAGTTGTGTAGAAAGCATCAATTAATAAATGTTGCCTTCGATTAATCGTGTTACTGATGAATCGGATAGAGATTTTTTTCATCACTACGCCTCGCACCATGAACTCAATCACTGTTGCAGCCATATATTACTATATATGTCACTCTCATAGATTTTGAGCGGGACATTCCGCGCCAGTTAGAAAGAGATGTTACTCGGCAGGCAAAAAAAGAGCGAGAGAGAAATACTTTTGGTGAGTACCTAAGTGAAAAATGCTAATTTTGGTGGGTACCCAAGACCGTGGTGGGTACTCAAGACCGTGTTGAAAACAGCTAAAATAGAAACGGCTCCTGAGTGACATATATAGTTATATATGGTTGCAGCTATACCAGTTTTGGCGCAAAATCACTTTCTTTAAATACTAGGCCTGTTCCCGTACTGCACGAAACTGCCGAAAACTGGCCAATGTTTTAAAAATTGTATGAAAATCGGGCAGTTTCGTGTAGCCCGGGAACATACCTAGTATCATCGATTTGTAACCATCTGAAAAATGTACCAATTTGACAAATTGTGTACCAATGTACCAAACGATAAAAAATGTACCAGTTTTGGTACAATTGTACCATAAGTGGCAACCGTGCCTCCACGCCATAGAAAAATTTTTCTCGCTCACTTCACACGTATGCCTTACGCTCTTTCTTTAGTCGGTAGCAATCGCTCGACGAAAACACTTCGAGCGGATCTGCGCAACTTTTTTTTAAAAAACACTTAAAAAAATATATTATCAAAATGGAATGCAAAGCCTACATTATGATCCCAAATGCTTTTGAGAAATTTCTTTAAGGCTTTTATCGTTTTTCCCATCAACTTATTTTTGTGAACAAATATTTTCAGATTTGAAATACATTTGTTCAAAGCAGCGCAAAACATTTAAAAAAGTATTCTTTTGATAAGAAATTGTGGCGGTGTGGTAGACATTGAAAAATGCATTGAACATGACACCTTTGTATAGCCGAATATTTGTTATTTGTTAAGTTTTTCCACGCTAGTAATCTTATATTTCATCGATTTATGAAAATTATTTTATTTTTCACTAACAAGTTATGGAAACTCAAAACTTTATTGAGCGCACGCAATTAGTGTTGAAATTTTTTTCAGCGCATTCGCTCTCTTGCTCACTAACACAAATGCCTTTCCCATTTTGGAGATGCCTGCTCTAAATCTACCTCTAAATTAATAAAAAAAACCTCTAAATTTAGAGGAAAAACCTCTAAACTGGCAGCACTGGCTCTATCTCACAAACTAATTGACTTACAGACGTCAAATTTTGACACGAATCATTTGAAGGCTGCCACTATATAAAAATAATATGCATTTAATAGTGTCTGACCGAAGGTGGATTTTTAGCCGAAGCCGAAGACGAACAATCGGCAGAGTTGAAGACTTCGGCCGAAGAACGAAGGCCGAAGCCGAATGCAAAAAATTTTACAGTAAGGAAACAAAATCAGTCTTTATTCATTTGACAAGCACAAAAAAAACCGCTCAAATTTTCTCTAAATTCTTTCGCTTTAGTCGCCCACAAAGTGAGAATTTACGGCAATAATTCACTAGTGTAAAAGGTCTCAATGAAGCAATTGAAAATCTATCGTGACTTTTTTACTTCCATTAAAATGCAAAAATATTCGGCTAAAATATTCGGCTTTTTCCAGCCGAAGCCGAAGATTAAGAATTGGCCGATTATGCCGATTACCGAAGCCGAACCTTCGGTCGGACACTAGCATTTAATACTAGCGACGCCATCTATGTGTCAGACCGGGGACTTATCAGCCAACCTGTTATTGCGAGCAAAACAAAATAAACAATAAATAAAGTTATGTGTTCCTTATTGCGACGACAAAAGGTTTTGTCGCAATGCATCATTACAAAATTCGACTTAATCCTCGCTTGATTGACCATTTCGTCCACTGTGCGTCAGTGTGAATATTCCTATTATGAAGTTTAATTTATATAATAAAACTAGCGTTACCCGGCGCGCGTTGCTACGCCCCAAATTGAAAGTCGATTTAATGGAAACTCAGTAGTTTTATTGCATATGATAATTATAATATTTTACTTTGTGACAGACAGATTTCAAACTTCTTAATTTTTTTTAAATTCAATAAAAAAAAACCTTCAAACTGGTTCCAAAGATCAATTTACATTTGTCCGTCGACATCTTTGGAATCTCAGGCGACTCCTGGAAAAAGAACTAATTTCCTTATAGTATTGTAGGATTGCCAAAGAATCTATACAATTAAAAAATCTTTCAAAAATCCTCCATATTGAATCTGGATATATTATTTGAATGTATTCTTTGAAATCTTTTGAACTTCATGTCACTCTTGAAACGAAAAAGATGACAGTTTTCGTTACAGGATTGTAGGATATGTCAAACCAACATCTAAACAATCAACATTTAAGGAATTAAAAAAATCTCTATTAAATAGAACTGCGTTTATAATTTTAATCTTCTGCCCACATCCAAACGCAAGTTCCATTTAACTCGTTATTTGTGGGCGCAGCAGCTGCCACTCATCTATAAGAAAATTACAAAAAAAGTCTTTTCACCCATTTTCTACCCTTTCCCCCTTTCCTTCTTCCCCCTTTTCTCCCTCTTCTTCCTTTTCCACCTTTTCCTCTCTCTTCCCTCTCTCACCTCCATTTTAATATATTGAAAATTAAACTTTGCAAAATTCGGGTCATGTCGTGTCCGATTATAACCGTAATAATATACAGGCATTCTTATCAAAATTATACGTACAATACATTAGACTACGATTACAGCCTTAACGATAGCCAACTTCACAATTTCAGGATAATGGATTTAAAAATTTGCCATTTCTCTGCGTACTAACTTCTCAATTTTTTGCCACTCTTTTCCAGGTTGATATGAATGAGTCTTAACAAACATAATTTCACCTCATGTACACAACTTTTAAATATTTTTTAAATTTTCAATTTCGCGGTCTTCGTGGTAAAGTCATTCTATTTAAAATTCATAGCCTACTTATATATCATATTCGTAAACAGCTTTCCAACGATACCATTATCACAATTAAGATAAGTGGTTTAAAACAATTATTTGCCAAAACTCGCGAACTTACCTCTCTTAAAGGATGTAGCAAATAAACCTATAAACTAGTTCACTACCTACTGTATACATACCAATTTTCATAAAATATCGGTCGGCGGTTTCGGGTCATCGTATCACAAATATACAAACAGTCACATTTTATATCCATGATGTAAATTGCTAATTGATTTGAAAACTACCATAGCTCAATTATTTGGTTTTTTATAAATATTTAGTTCAGGATATTGACTCGGTTATAGTTGTGCCTCGCGCAATTATAATGGATATAAATTTTCGATTGCATATGAAATTTAACTCTGGATGTCTTTTCGGTGGTGGATTGAATTGTCCGTTAAAAGCAAATAGAACGATCATGGAATCAAATGATTCATGCGGATAATTCATTAACGTCCCTCGGGTAAAAAAAATATATTTAAAAAAATTCATAGCTCCAGATTTAATCATATTTGTTTTAACTTTTCAGTACGACATTATTCTTCTATGGTAATTAAAAAGTGGTGATGGAAGAACAATTGTTTGCGCCAAAATGTCAACTGCTTTTCGTTAAAGTGATGTAGAAATACCAAAATAGTTCATCTCGGACCCACATAAAATAGTTCGTCTTGGACCTACACAAAGCTTTCCCGTCAATGTAATACGCATGTGTAAATGGTTATTTGTGAAAAGTCTCAGCTCAATGTATTTCTTAATGCAGTAGAGCTAATCTGAATTTTCAGATTTTCTGAACTACAAAAACTTTATTTCTGACTTATTTTTATCCAGATTGAAAAAAAATGACGTCATCCAGGGTTATGATCATGAGTACATGAACCGTTGAATCAAGCACTGAAATGATTTCCTACTGATAATTCAGTCGTTGCCATATAGCCCTTTTACTTTGAAAGTGGTGTAACTCCATTATTTTCTATTTCGAGATATTAAGTGGTGCATGTCCATTCCCCAGCACCTGCCAACACCCAGCAAAGCTGCGAAGTCTTTAGAATGGATAGCTTAACACGAATCCAAAAACGAACTAAAACTAACCCACGGCCTTCAATTTTAATACACCACTCGCAAAGCAAACGGTCTATATAATAAATGAAATGCCGTTCGAAATACATTTAAACAAACTTTTATTCACGATTTTGAATTATTTCCCACTTTTTTAAGTTATTTTTCTCTTATTAAATATTTCAGCTATACTTGCAGGATTTTATTTTTTAAGCAATGTCAGAAATAAAACAATAGGGATATTCACAAAGGCGTGTTATGAACGTTGGAAAGTCGGAAAAAATTGCGACTTAAAAATGATTTAAACTTTTTTTGTATCTTGCACATCTTATTTAGCAGTTAACATTTTCCGACGCCTTTGTGAATACTCCAAATGTAATTTAATTTATGGACTTGTTGCGTTAAAAAAGGTAACTGCTGAAATATTGTTATGAAATAAATTTTGTTGCGCTATTTAAGCCTGGTATATATGTTATAAGTTTTTTCCATTATTGCTAAATCATATCAGAGTAATTTTATTGGACTTAAACATATGCTTTAAATATGAACTAAAAGTTCTATACTTTCTATAATAATACATTTTAAAATGCAACATGTATATTAATGTATTTTTAAATCGTCAGTACCAATGTTCACAAGTGCGTCAGATATATTTAGGGATCCATCGATATGCAGTTTTACCGATAAAATACCAATATCGGCAAACATTATGTCCATATTGTCGCCCTTATTTAAGTTAATTTAAATGAAGAAACAATTAAACGTAAGTTGTAAGAAGGCGAATTTGAAACGTCATATAAAACATTGCGTTGCTTATTGATGAACAAAAAATGTTGTGTAGGTTTTATCGCATAAATTCGATTAGAAAAATATCATTATATTGGACTCTTAAAACGTCGTAAATGCCGATATATTAGCAAAGTACCTCCGATATGTCAGTATTCATATCGGTATTAAATAGATCCCTAGTCTAGTTATTTTAGCGGAGATTCTCTTTTCAATTACGCGCTTTGAAATTCGTATTCTAATTTAAAATATTCCCTATCGCTACTCTACTTATGTTCTAGATTTCCTCAATCAAAATTATAAAATAGGTTTAGACACAAAAGCACATCGAACACTTTGCACGAACATCTATAAGAAAACCTTATGGTATAATTGCGGATATAAAAAAGACATTCTACAATCATTCACTCCATAGCATAATCATCTAAACTCGCATGACATAAGTTATTACGAATATCCATATTAGTGTTGCAATCAGAATTCGATCGACTGATCAATTCAGTCATTTGTTGCTTTGCAACATGCTCAAATTCGTTTGTGCTAAATTGTTGAGGTGTTAAATGCTGCTGTGCTACTTTGGCGTTAAATTGTGAGAGTGGATTAAAAGTTTGCAGCAATTCATTTGCAGCTGCAGTGGCCGGTTTAAAAATATATTCGTCATTATTTTTACTTAATCCCCCATAGTGACTAGTTCCACCTATTGCAGTGGAACATCCTTCAAAATGTACAGAAAAATCATCATCGACTTTCTTTCGCTTTAAAACTGCTGCATGAAGTTCACGCGAACAACTATGACCACGTGAATGAGAACGTTGCACTTGTAAAATTGGCTCATACTCATAAAGTTGACTTATATAGAAACGATCCAAATCGGCTTTTTTGTAGTAAGATTTAAGGCGCTCAAAAGCATTGCTGTATCAAAAAAAAAAAAAAAAAAAAAAATTGAGAACAATTTCAAAACGAGCCTATTAAAAATTTCTTTTCTCACCTAAAACTGACATTGTATTTGTACATCAAATATGCCACGATGATAGTTAAGCATTTTTGTTCGCCACCATTGCAATCAATCACCAATATGGTTCCGCCTGTCTGCAGCGCCTTATTGATAAAACGAACACCGCGATAGCAATTCGGCAGTACAGTAGTCAAGTATGACTTCTCGCCAAAATTCAAATCTATAGCTTCGAACTCTTTGCTGAAGTTAAGTGAAGCCGCAGGTGGAATCGGAGCACTACAGAAATAATCAAATGGCGATGCTGGTTCATACATTTCATTATTTTTCTTCAAAGTAGCTAATTTGAAAACTGGTGAAGGATAATATAGCTCCTGTATGTGCTTATCAATTATAATGATATGCGTAAAGCCATGCGCTCGTAAATTCTCTTCGTTCCAGGCAACAAAGTTCTTTGTGAAGTAAATTCCTGGCATGACTAACTCAACAGCCAAATATTGGGATGAATACACCGAAGTCGCTGAAGTGGCAACTGTTGTTGTTATTGTAGAAGTTGGAATGAAGTCTCGGTTATTGTTGTAATTATAATTATTATTGTTATTATTATTATTATTCAAGTTGTTGGATGTTTGATTTCTATTTGGAATCGTTTCTCCTTCTTGATGGAAAGATTGAATGCCCATGCTGTTGTCATTATTAATTGGTGAGGCCATCGTGTCAAAGTCTTCAAAATCTAATCGATTGCTTATTGACGGCAATGTCTGTTTGGAAAAAGGATGAATTATTAAATATACAAAAATCATCATTAAATAAGATGGAAAGAAAAACTAAGCAAAAGCCACCTAAAAATTATATTGTACCATATTGTAACATATTAACCTTTTAGACGATTCTTCAAGGTTAATTATGCTGTATTTTGCAGTTGAAATTGTTTTTTGAAGTTGAAACATGAAAAATATAGGTACATATTAATTCCCGCCTTCCCGCCACGACGTGTACGTGTACACACATACATATGTATACAGAAAACTGTCGCAAAAACCAACAACAACAAAACGTACCATCTTAATTTTGCATTTTCCCTCGCGTTTCTTTAAAGGCGAATCACAAATTGACAGTTTCCTCGATGCACTGATGATCTTTCCGGTTTGCTGAGCAGCTAGGTTGTAAATATGTTAGCCGAAATGAAATCTATAACGCGCAAAACTAGAAAACAAAGTTTTTGAAAAGAAATCTTTGTCGAATAGTGTTGAAACAAAATGAGTAAATACCACTTGGTGGTATCCAATACTGAGTACTTCTTTTATTCAATACATGGAGGTCCATCTTTCCGCGGTATCGATACATGAAAATCAATGTTTCATCGTAAAATTTCTAATCGTTCAATGTCAAGAATACGAAATTCAGATTTGAATTTCTTATTGTCGAAATGAATTGTTGTTTAAAAGAATTTAGCCCCTCAAAAAAATTACGGTATTTTCATGATTTGTCGTAGAGAAATACGCAAAAGCTTCATAGGAGCTTTTGAAATTTGCTTTGATTGTTTCCGAAAACTTGATCAATTGTTGAGTTTTTTAAAAGAATTTTTAGTCAGCATTTATTCCAGCACGTCATAAATTTCAATTAATACGAACAAGTATAACTCGACAAAAACAACAGGAAGTTTTTGGTTGTGTCGAGTACGTCCAAATGTCAAATATGCTGTTGTGAATACAGAAATTTTAATATCAACTAATGAATACAAAAACAAATATGTAAGCAAAAAACATATGTGACATTTAAATCGGAGTTTTAAAAATAACATCAACAAAAAAAGTGGAAAATAATAAAATAAGAAGAAGACATATGCGCTATTGCTACCAGAGCTGTAAAAGAATTCAATCATTTGAGGCTTAAGTCACTTTCATTCCCAGCTAAAAATTTCAAATTTTGATTGCATTCATTTCTACGACAATCGAATTATGAATGAAAACTTTGAATTCATCATTCAGCTGTCAAAAATGATTTATGAATTCAAATTTATAATTCCTTTTTTAAAGCTCTGATTTTGATTTTAGCATAGATTTTTTAAAACATTTTCCAGCCTTAGGATTGAAATCACAATTTCTGAAACATCCTATGCTCGCATTTGAAAAACTCTAATTGTATTTTTGAAATCTGGGAGCTCTCTTCTTTCCCTTAGCAAAGGAACAGGAATTCGCAAAATGCGTCAACTATATCCCCTCTCTTGGAATAAATAAAATATCCATTAAAATTTTGAGAAATTTTTTTGCCAATAGCCAAATATTTGAAAAACTACGGAAAATTTTTCAAAGCAAAAGGGGATTCTTAAAATTCGTTACCACTTCCCATTAATAGCCATTGTTTTAGAAATTGTGATTTCAATCCTAAGGCTGGAAAATGTTCTCAAAATTCATTTGATTTAAAAATTTTAGCTAAATCAAAATGAGTTACCTGGGAGCTTTAAAAAACGAATTATAAAATTGATTTCATAAATCATTTTTGACAGCTGAATGATGAATTCAAAGTTTTCATTCATAATTCATTTAGAACGAATTTTTGAATTAAATCTTTAAAATGAGTTACATGATTCAAAAGGCTGAAATTTGAAAATTAATTAATTCTTTTACAGCTCTGATTGCTACCACCTTATTCAATACACCTTGCGAACAGTGAAGAAAAAGTCAAAACATTCAAGTAGAAACGCTTTCTTTCTGTTGCTCTTCCCTGTTCAGGTGAGTACCCAGCCTAAGAATTTATGGTCATCTGAATAGTGTAAAAGAGCTCATTACGGTTACTTTATCTGGGTAGGTGAAACAAGTGATAGCTCGATATTTTCATAGCATCGTTTCATCACTAATTAATCGAACACAAAATCATATGTTTCGTCTTTTATTTACATTTGAAAGTTTTAACAATACAAAATAGCGAGAAATGGATAAACCCGAATCAACTCAGCCTATTGGAAATGCACGACGAAAAATATTACTGCAAAACGTTGCACAAATCCTATCAGAAAAAGGCTTTGAAAGTGTCGACAAAGACTGCCTCGAAACTTTAACGGAAATGTATCAATGTTGTAAGTTTAAAAGTCGTCATTAGTCGTCAAAATCCAGAATGAAATTGGAAATATTAGATGCAAAAGTAATTTAAAGAAACAATTTATATGTATGGGAATATGTTGGCATTTCCATCATCCAACATTAATGTTTCCTTTTTCTTGTTGGTTTTTTTTGTTTGAAAAAATCCTTAACTTTAACAAAATCAACAAAATGAAGAAGGTATTGCTAAACAGTCGTTTTGATATCGATGTAAAAACTATTTTTCGGAACATTCTGAGCATGTGACCATTTTAGCCACTCTGCCCAGAAATCACTTTCCTTTAGTTTTAGAGAATAATAGTAAGGAAGTTTTCCCGTATGGCAACTATACGTTTTTTTCTCCTTTTCTCTTCGAAAGTCTGCAGCGGAACATGTTTGACCAAAAGGCGCCACAACATGAGAGCCAAACCATAAAACCCATTATATTTCCCTTATGGGAACTCTTTAGATTCTATACTCTTTGTGTGAGGTTAGAACAGTTGCATATTTCCTTGTCTTTTTGTCTATGGGCTTCGCGGTCTACTGGTTCCACAACTTCTTCCAGTGGGCTAAGCAGTGGGCCCCTATAATTTAGATTCAACAGTCGCGATCCTGCAATAAACATAAAAGATTGTTTCACAAATGAAATGCAATATTTGTTGAAATCCCATGCAGCTTACCATTAGCGGAATATAAATATTTAGGTACTGCGTTGTTTTGTTGCAAATGAAAATGGGCCGAATGTTGATAAGTCAATGCAACGTATTGGCTCCTAATGGCCGTCCTTATATATGGGAGTGTGTCGGGCTATAACACACTGCATACGCAGGACTCCATTTCCATAGAACGTACGTTAATGAACGTTTTCAACCTTGAGATATCCTTTTTTATTTGAATTAATTTTATATATCTGAAGTTAAGCCTAACAGGCATCACTTGTAGAATCGTTTTACGTGGACCTCCAATACTTTTAGCTTTGAGATTCAACGCGACCAAAAGGAACTAAAACGGACAAAACGTCAAAAATGTTGGAAACCGTGAATATGAAACGTTCCTCGTCACATTATCATTTTGCCGTAGCTTCTTAACTTCGTTTTACGTTTTGCTAAAACAATTTTTTTTCTTTCTTTTTCATGGCAAATGTACGTGTTTATTGCACATTGGAAAATTTGCTCCTGCTTCCAGTATTGACCGAAGTGGGGCAATCAGCGCGCAGCTACTGCGAATTGGCAGGACGAACAATACCAGTTGTTGGCGATGTTGTTGTTGCACTTGTTAATATGGGAATTTCCTTGCGTGGATTTGAGGCATTTGCATTTCGCGAAGGTCGACACATTATTCCACTTCCACCGCAGATGTCATCACAAAAGAATTTAAGTCTTTTGCAAGCCGGCTCCAAGGCACCTCATCCTCCACACATTCCAAACTATCTTCCAGTTCTTCCCGATCCACATGCGTACGTTCGTACACCGGTAATGCAGATCAATTTATTGCCTCGCCAAGAGATTCAATTTTGAAATTTAACACAATTTTAGACCCATAAACAACCGACGACGGAATATGAAGCTATACGTGAAAAGGCAGCGAACCAAAAACGAGATGTAGAAAAAGCCCTTACTAAGTTTTTGGCCAAAACATCCGAAACACATAGTCTTTTCGATACTGAAGATAACACATTTCCTTGTTAGTTTTTCGAGGAGTTGTTGGAAATATGTTTCTCCATTAAACTCTTTCTCTTTCAGTGATCGCAGCAAAGCCCTCTTTTCCACCATATTTGGCTGCACTGAATCCAACAGATCAAGTTTTCGACTTCGAGGAACTGGAGTATCATTATCTGGTTGCTAATCGAACAGAAGACGTAACAACGAAAGGCAAGTCCAGCAAGAAATATATTAAACATATTTATATATTTTCGTATCTATCTGTTTAACAGATGACAATGATGACAACGACAGTGGTGCAGAAGACGATAATATGGGAGAAGGCACAGAAACCAAACTTGAGATTAAGAAAGAAGCTGAAATTAAACCAAATTCCACAACAAACAAAGCGATACTCGAAAATCCAAATATAGACAATCCCTATCTTCGTGCGGCTACATTGCCAAAGCGCGCAAAACAAACGGATCCGATGCTCTTGGCGGCTGCCGCTGCGCGCTTCTAGGAGTGGGTTGCATTTAACACAATACCCTTTACTTTGCTTGTTCACGATGTAGATAGAAGCATCTTATACAGCATACCACATAGTTAGATATTTTGATAGAATTTTTTTTAATTTCGTATGAAGTCTTTCAACTGAATTTATATCAAATAGATTTTCAACAAAAAATTTCATTTGCTGCATTATTTGATTAATAATTTTTGATTGAATAGTCCAATATTGGTCGAAATTCAACCAGGAACTGTAAACAAATTTCTTCGAACAAAATTTATTGAGCCGACTCATGATACAAAGAGAGCAAGATAGCGCCAATTCGGGTACCGCTATTTTGTGAGCATTCGCATTCGCATTATTTTTGTTTCCCATGCTAAAGTATAGTTGTGACGTTGGGCTTAACACGCAAAACAACAATAACGAAGCTCTCATTTTGTATTTGTGACATCATCGGGCTGAAGTGGCGCTATCTTGTTTTCTTGTAAAATGGAGCCGACTAATCATACTAAGAACGGGTTTCAGGCGCATGGACTATTGGAAACATATACCAATGCATGACACACCGAAGAAGAAAATTAATTTCTTAAAATAATATTTCCCATTTTCATGAAAAAACCTGATCAAAATGGATATCCATCCAACTTTTGATCATAATTTGAACGGATCTTAACAGAGTGCTCTGTCTGGGCCCGTTCTTCTAATCGCAATAAATACCAATATATTTTTATTGAACTCAAAGTTAAGTAAAACAAAATTTAATTCTATTAAAATTTCATTTGATTAAACTAGAAGAGATTTAAATACATAAAACGCAAGACCCAGCGAATTATATACAAACTTCCTATGAGTTGTATAAAATAATTCAAAGCCTTATAAATCTCCAAACGTCTTCGCGCTCCTTTCGAGCTCTCCGGCGATTCCTTTAGTAAATAGACTTTAGCTCCTTTTAAGGCATTCCCGAAAAAAATTTCCGCATTAAAAGCCTCAATGAATTTCAGAAATCCGAATTTTTCACTAAAAATAAAAACATTAGCCAATTTCTCTTCGGTTTTCGTAATATTCATTCATTCAAGCATGTTAAATCATTACATTTCAGATTTGGGAATAACTCCATCCAGTGCCATGAATTTTGAATTCTTGAAATCCCAAGATGTTACCATGAAATAATGTAACGCCAATGTGGCTTCATAAATGCGCCTTTGCAACTTAAGAAGCCTTCGAACAAAGAGGGTTAATAACATTTGAAAGAATATCTCTCAGATTCCGTAAACGATCTACTTACATTGGTTTCCTATTGGTTAGCCTTAAACCAGTGTCTACCAGTAACGCCATGAAAATATGAAGAGTCAAAAGCTTAAAATCAAGGTATTTAAAACAACGAAAAAATTTTGAGAGTATTACAAAGAAACCTTTATAAAGTTCCAGTACCAGCATCGCGTGATTCCTCCACCAGGTACCCATAAAGTCTTCTCGAATGGATTCTTCATGACGCACTGTTTTCCCATTTCTATAACATCTGCCGATGTTAAACGAGATGTTGGAATTTGTGCAGAAGCACAATTGTAGACCGGCAGCTCTTCTTCTTTTGGGTCTCCTCTGGAGTTAGGGAAAATTCCTTTTTTCTTTACCAGAAGATGGAAGTCGAGGTTAACTTACCTCAGCGTTTCTAGGCCTTTTTTATAAGCGGCAACCATCAAGGAACGTATAACAACATCAATTGGCATGTAATCCGCAACAATATCGGGATCTCCGTAGCTGGAACGCATTATACCTATGCCACAAGCTATCAACATACCGGCTGGACCATTGAAGTTGTCTATCCAACCTGGTTCGGGCTCCTCGAAACTGCTTATCACTGGAAAACAACTTTGATTAATAGAAAGTAATAAATAGATATCTAGATATCTAAAAAATGGATAGATAGAAGGATAGATAGATCGATCGATAGGTAAACTCATTCATCGACTCTGTAAATCAATGAAAGCCGTTTGGCGATTAGTTAAAACTTACCAATGGAAGGGCGAAAAATCAAAGTCGGTATTTTGTCCCTGTGTTCGTAAATGACTTGTTCTGAAAGGCTCTTCGTGAAGGTATAGGTGTTTGGCTGGTTATTTCCAAACCTAAAAATTATGCCAAATAATTCTCACCCGAATTGTTACATATTTTCGTTGAAGACTCACTTTTTATTCAGGATATTAAGCGTGTTCTCATCATAATTTTCTGCCAGTTTTATTGCTGTGCGCCAATCTGCGTATGGCGGATATATCTACAGAGAGTAACACTGTACAGAGAACAAATTCAAATATAATCGGTACTTACTTTCTCTTCGACAACTAACTTGTCCGGATTGCAAAATGTCGTGGATATATGAACGAAAACTCGGAGGTCCTTCAGAGTCTCGGCGATTTTAACGAGTTCGTATGTGCCGCGCGTATTCAGCAGTATTGCCTTCTTCAATGGATCATCGAATCTAAGCGATACGTTTATATGGATGCAATCATATCAAATTTCATTTCATAATTCCGAATACGCCATCCTTACCGTACACTCGCCGCCGAGTGAAATATAACTGTGACATTTGCCAAACGATCCAAATCTGTGGCAGAAATTCCCAAACCCACTTCGGCACAGTCACCAGAAATCGCATAGACCTTCCGCAGTGCATTTGGCTGCTCTCTTTTCAAACGACTGAAAAGTGGTTGGCTGCAAATCTCCTTCAATCGCTCATCGATGGACTTCCCCTTTTTCGGACGTAACAGTAGAAAGACTCGTCCAACAGTTGGACAGGAACGTAGCAGCTTTTCAATCAGCGCTTTTCCAATGAATCCTTTACAACCGAAATAAAAATTTCTTATTCTAAATATTCATTGTTTTTTTTCAGTTTTTTTTTTTTTTTTTCACCTGAACCGCCCGTAATAAAAACGTCTTGGTTTTTAAAAAACTGAGAAATTAGCATTTTGTACTGCGGGCTCTTTTCAGTGTATCTCTGCAATGGAAATACATCATTGTATTTTTTTTTTTTTTGAAGTATAAATATATGCGAAGGTTATTTTTATATGGGCAAGAGGTGAATGATGACACAAGTCATTGTGATTTCATTATTCATTTTACAATGCACCATTCGATGGGTTCTTCCAGTTCTCGCACTGTTATTAAAAATGAACATGAATGTGTATGTACAGATATATTTCAGTGAATAATAAGTATACGAAATTCGTTATTACAGTCGACTCTCGTTAATTCAAACCTGCGATAAATCGAACCTCTCTATAATTCTAAGTGATCACGAGTTCTCTACAAAATTTCTTTATTCATTCGACTCTCGTTAATTCAAAAACTCTATAATTCGTTATATTTAAAGAGTCCCTCGAGTTTCGAATTAACGAGAGTCGACTGTATAATATTTTTCCGTTTTATTAATATCAAGAAAAGGTCCTTATTTACCAAATCGCATCTTTGTCATTTTTTTTTTAGTACTCAATTGCTCTATTTTTCTCATGTACGAGGAATGAGGAAATTAATATATCGCACACTAATCACTAAACCGGCACAATTCAAAATTTTTTCAATCATTTTTTTCATGTTCGCCAACATTTTACTGCAGGAAAAGGAAGACTTTGAAATTTAACATTGATATTTTTTGATTCTCCAGTTAATAAAGAATAATATAAGTTTAGAAAAGAAATTGATTTTACAGGCGTCGAGAGTTGTAGGCTGTTTGCCCGAGAAATGCAAAATTTTGAGTTGTGCCGATTTAGTGATTAGTGTGCGATATGTATGTAACAACCGTTTAGGTGAGTATGTAATCTTTATTCAAAACTAACGGTCCTGGCCGCGCGTTACTGCGGCTCAGTCCACAACGATGTACGTTTCTTAATTTAAATACGAATATTTTAAATTTCGATATAAATATTCGTCGTTCCGAAGTTATTTTCACGTACATCACAAATTAAAAAAAAAAAACAAGACGATTTTCCGGGGTGAATTTCTTATATCTATCGACCTGTTCAATTCCCATGTCCTCTAACCCTTATAGTTTCTTAGATATTAAATATTTATCGTAATCGGACATCAAACATTTCATAGAGTCTTTTGATTTTTGGGCCAGATGTCCGTACGATAACCAACTTTCCTCATAAGACTTTTCTTGAATAATTGTCTATATCAATTAGAAACGAGGGTCCTCTAATTAATTCATGTAATGTATCAATGAAAATGAGTGATGATTTTTAGCTGATTTTCACGTACGTGCGTAACTAAACTGTGTTAACTGAGAAATATTTCCCAAAGGTGGTGAAAACAACAAAATGGGAGTAATAATGTTGTGCGATTTTACACGAATCAGCTACATTATGTATAAATCGGAAAAATTCCTCCATAGCTTTCATATTAATCGATGTGCTTGTTTTTTGTCAGTGTTGTCAAACTTTGGAATTCGTTACCAAATAGCATTAAAACAATCGTTAAGCCTGGGCGATTTGAGTTGGCTCTGTATTCTTACGACAATTAATGTTTACACCTTCTTTCTCTTGTCTCTTTCATACCAATTTGTTTCTACTTCTTTTACCATCTCAATCAGTTTTCTATTACTACTTATTACCTATGCTTTTACTATTAGTTGATCGCTTTTTCGAGATTGCCTTTGACTCTTGTATGGAGAATATAACGAATAATTTGACATCGTGTTAGAATAAGATATATTTTATAAGCTAGTTAATTAAGATGTACACAGAGAAAAAAATCAACCAGAAAACTGGTTAAATCAAAAGGAAAAACATACAAAACGGCTTCAACAAGGAATATTTTTAATTTTAACAATTTTTTCTTGTTTAAAAAATAAATAATTATTCCTTTTGAATCAACCATAATTTCAGGTTGAATTGAAATGATAATTTTCAAAAATGGATTTAAATTTAAATTGTTGAACCAACCACGGACATAGTTGAAATGACAAGACAATTTTATAAAAAAATTCCAAAAAATACCTATACAAGAAGAAAGTGTGTCAAAAAAAATTTAATTAACGTTCAAAGCAAATGGCCATAGAGCCCTCTGCTGAACATGACCACAAAAAATAGCCATCGGATGGACTTCATCCGATTTCGTCACTCCGTTTTGGTGACTGCTTTCGCAATGCTTAAAAAGTTCTAAGATGAATACATATCTTATATGTCTTATTTTATAAAACAAATGAGAATTATACCGAACAAAAAAAAATGTAATTAAACATATTTCCTTTCAATTCAACCAAAAATGTTGTTGACTCAACCATTTTTCTTTTGAAATTTTTGTTCTGCTCGAAAATCAAAAGGACTGTGAATAACAATGCGCCCTTTTAAAAAAATCATGGTTACGTTCGCTCAGTGTACTACAAAAGATCTGGTCTTAATAATTGTGCGAATAAATTAAATTGAATTGAATTGTAAGCTGAAAATCTCATTTTATGCCAGATCAAACATGTAGTTTAAATGTGAGGATTGTATAAGAATTTTGAAGATTGGTTGGGTTTTTCGAGCAGCGATCTTTCATAGATAAATGAAGAAATTTTGAATTTAGAGGTGTAACTCCCAAGTATTTTTACTGGCTAGGACTTTCGAATTTAGGATTCTAAGAACAGAATTCAATCTTAATTGAAAAACTGCTAAGATTTGGAAATCCAAAAGCGATTTAGAGTGATGCTAAAAAAAAATTTTCCTTTCTTCATTACTAGTCCTACTACATTATTCAATTTAATTAAGCTCAGCAGAAACAAAACCAATTTTTCCAGTTAAAGTTCGCATAATCTTAAAATAAAATTTGTCTCATTTATACAGAAATAAATGGACGGCCATTGTAAGCTACAGATTGCTCTTTTTAGAATTTCATCACATAAAAAAAGTTCAAGTTCATTTTTAAATCCCATTTTTTCGATGGTTAGCCCGCAAAAAAGGTATAGCATATGTACTACGATTTTAAAGTCAATCGACTGCAGATTTGGAAAAAAATTAGAAAAGCATTTGCTAATAGGACTTTTTTCATACCAAAATGGCTCCCAAAGTAAAAAAAATTTTAAAGTTTTTCATAAGGTTTGACTTTGACCGTTTATTTTTGCCTCAATGTCTCAAGTATTTGCCATCAATTTAATTTTGCCAAAAAGCTCATACAATGGACTTTCACACCTTATTACAGTTTTTTTTTTTTTTCTACGATAAACCATTATCGTGGGAGCATTTTTTTTTCTCTACTTCCTGCTTTAAAGTTTCTTAGGCCCTATAACTCCTCAGGCTTACATTTTTTGTTCATTTTGGCCTCCCCTACCATCTCTATAAACAAAAATCACTTCCACACGGGACACCCTGTATATCATATTTTCTTGATTTTTTATTGATGTGTTGTTTTTTTGTTCTATTATTGTTTTTTTTTTTTTTATTTAAAAGTCCATTAGAAAGGGAAATTTTCTTACTTCAAATGCAGAGGTTCTTCTTCGGTAGTTTTTCCAATTCTCCCACAACGCACCAAACACGAGAACTGCTAAATTGAAACTAAATTTTTTAGCAACGAAAAAGTCAATCGACCTATTACAATAGCTTTCAAGTACTTTGAAACGAAACGAATCGTGTTAGTTTCATTTTGCAAATTTACATCAATTACATTGTTCAAAGTGTAGTTCATCAACCCTTTCGTGCCCACTGGGACAATACGTCCCACTCAGTTAAAACTTGATTTTTTCTATTAGGACATACATATGTGTCCCAGCTAAAACTGTTATTGGGATTATATATCCCAGTATAACGGAAGGACATTCGAAACTTTTGAGTATGCTGAACATGTTTTTTTTTTTGCTCCTTTATCCATTTGTGCAATCAGTTAAAAAAAAATGCCTGTGTTCCGAGAACAAACTCCGGCGCGAAAGGGTTATGTGAAAAACAAAACGTTTTTGTAATAACACAGGCCTGCAAAATTGGAATTGGATTTTCCCCTTTTGAAAATTTTCAATTTTTCGGCACACAAAAATCACAAAAATAGAGCCACCACTGCAATTTAATAAGGGGTTTTCGATACAGGCCTGTGTAATCTAAAAACATTTATAGGATTCATGACGTCACAGACAATTGTCATTAATTTTTTTCAAAGCTATTTAAGAAACAAAAATGTTAAAAAGAAACATATATGAGGGAATATAATAACCCAAAATAATGTTAAAAAAAATAATGGCGAAAAAGAAACTCGGATTTTGTCGAAGCGGCTGGCAGCATCACCATTTTAAATGTTTCTATTTTAAAACATATTTCTCAGTACAATCGTGAATAGAAAAATCGTACAACGATCCTGAAAATAAAATAGACAATTGATAATTCTAGTAATAAATTTAGTATTTCGTATATGCGCATGCGTATGCGTGCACCAGGCGAGCTCTCTTTGTTTTCTTTCAGAAGGAATTGCTTAGCACCTCGTATGCCATCGTACAGAAAGCTTTCGTAGTTCAGAGTTGTAAATTGCATGAAACAAAATTTGCGACTAAAAGCGAAATGAAAATTATGAAAAACCAGAACAGAAAAAAATCGAAATCAAAATATTTCCTTCAACTCACAATTCCTGGTTTGGCACCAATGTATCCAAATAAAAGAAATTATCATTCTTGAAAAACCACGAAGTCGTCATGAAGTAATGTAACGCTGTGCTCGCATGAAAAATTCGACGCTGCAGCTTAAGTAACCTAAGAGAAAATGATGAAGAATAATTGGAAAAAAATTTAATTATTTTAATTATTCGTTTATAATTACATTGGCTTCCTCTTCGATAGACGTAAGGCCATATCGACCAGTAATGCCATCATAATATGCCATACGAGAAACTGCCAAGAACAAGGTGAGTTATCGTCAAAGTTTCTAGGAGTGATTAAAAGAGCAACCAACCCTTATGAAATTCCAGACTCTGCAGCGGGTTATGCTGCCTCCAGGCACCCAAAGTGTCTTGTCAATTGGATTCTTTCTTACAATAATTTTCCCCATTTCGATGATCTCACCCAAGCTAAGTGGGCAGAGTGTTGCCGTCGCACAATTAATAACATCGAGCTCTTTAGTCCTTGATTCATCGCTGTTGGCGGGGGACGAAAGGAAAAATAGAGGTAAAGAAGAATTTTCAGTTATAATATTTTCACCTTCTCGCTTCTAAATGCCCTTTTTTGAATGCTGCTATTATCAAGGCCCGTACAACAATGTCAACTGGAACAAAATCCGATATGATGTCAGGATCAGCGTGATTCGTACGCATTATACCCAGACCACACGCCACTAACATCCCAACAGGACCATTAAAGTTGTCAACCCATCCCGGCAGGGGCTCAGCAATGGAGGAAATTACTTAAGAGGACAGTTTTAATTTCGTAAAAAATTAACCTCAAAGAATGTTCGAGGGAAATTAGTTCTTACCAATGGATGGTCGAAGTATTACCACTGGAAGCTTATGTCTATAATCGTTGATGATTTGCTCGGCTAAGCTCTTCGTAAAGGTGTAGGTATTCGGCTGAAATTGACTGTACCTGAAATAGTTCGAATTATATCTGTAGACATACATAAGTGAGAAATGAGTTAATGGTTTTGAAGCTATAAGGAAACTAGGGAGCTGATGTGTGCCCAATCCATTTTCATAAATCATGTTTCTGTACGACAATATTTGCATTTACTTTTTAGCTTATGGGCAATTCCACGAGAAATAGTCCCACCGGTCCCACTCAAAAATTTCCCTAGTAAAAACTACGTTATTCGACGTAGAAATAGCTCCAATTGCAAGATATCGTATAAACAACGATATCTGCGTCTTTGATTTTAACGACGGGTCGATGTAGAATCAACGAGTGGTCGACGAAGAATCAACGTAAAATCAACGATGCGTTTTTTTTAAGACGTAGATCCAACGACATTTATCATAAAGTCGTTGATTTTTTCGTAGAAAATTCAACGACGTGCTATCGTAGAATCATTTTTTCCAGTGTATTTTTAAAGTCTTTCAAAAACTAGAATGTTTGTAAATCACGTCCTTTTTTTAATTAAAATGAGCTTAATATGACTTCCAGACTGTCAACTTAAAATCTGAATTTAGCTTCTTAAGTTGAATTTAGAAAATACCCTTTCAGACTGAAAATTCTGAGTTTACGAGCTCACACCCCTGTTCGAACTTAAATTAGATGTTTGCTTTGATTGATCGAAAAGATAACGTATTATAGTGGATAGGCCTCCGCCTTGGAACTCGAAAGGCTGAGGTTCGAATCCGGGCGCAGACAAGATTAATTGGGGAGAAATATATTTTTATTTATTTTTATTATTAAAACAAACGAAAATTCATTTCACCTCTAAAGATTTGAAAAAGAGCAAACAGGTAATTTCATCGTTATCAAAGGTATGAAATGTAAGGGTTCAGCAACGAATCTAAATCATGATTTATTTCTGAGTTTAAATACTAAATAGTTAAACTCATATTAAAGTCTATTAGGTACTATTGTTTAACGCAATAGTTGGAAACCAGGTGGGACAGTATTAATGGAATTGCCCCTATGTACTAATTTTGACGTTCATCAAAATCTCCAGATTTCAGAAAATTTTAGAACAAAATTTACATTTGAAATGCATGCGATTTCAATTTTGTTCTGGAATCCCAAGATTTCGTTGTAGGTACGTCTGGAAAGCATATAAGTGTGAATAAATCGAAAGTTTACAGCTTATAAAGCGCTTAATATCATTACGATTTGTTATCATTATAAGTTATTTAGCAGATTATAACTAATTAACTATGTGGATTATATTAATGCAGCAGACTCTAATCCATATAGTTAATGCACTAAGTTAATTTTATATGAGGTACTCTATTTGTATGCCCGTTAAATCGGAAGTCTCCTGTATACGTAGAATCCCCTCTCACGCGAACATATTTTTCGGTATCTTCAATATCATACCATATCCGTAAAAATAAGTTTTTACGCCTGGGTTGGGCATATGACTCTCTGTCAAAAAGAAACGATTTTTTTTTTTTCTTTACTCGAATCTCTGGATGTAAGAAAAATATCTTGAAAGTTCTAAATAAACATTACAAATGAAACCTTCAATAAATAATTGAAAAATTTGTCGCCACATAATTTTAACGGACGATAGCAATACTGTAAATAGAATTGCTGAGATCCCACTATTTGCGCAAATGACACAATCTGCGCCGATTGTTATCGGGCCAGAGACTCACATTATCGCCTGTTGGGGCTCACATTATCGTCGCATATTCTCAATAAGATATCGGGGAACAATAAAATTGGGACAAAATTCGTTCAAGACGATCACACTTGTCAGCATCATAGTCCAAAAATTGCAATCACACTACCGCCACATACATTGTTTGCGACAAAAATCGGCGTGTTGCGCCGATAGTGAGATCCCGGCTTAAATCATTAAAATTTTATAGCAGAAATTTTTTGTCTGTGCCTCAAAGAGCTTGTGCAACGAAACGTGAGTCTCCCATGTATAGAATGGGGTGTTTGTGAGGAACGGGGTAATATGTTAAAAAAAAAAAAAAAAAACGTTATAGTAAAGTAAAGGCCTATTTCCAGTTGCGAGAGGGCGAGCCACAATTTCCATACAAGCAATCATGAGGCGAAATCTGCGATAGGTTTCACTGTATATGGGTCGTCCAGTTATTTGAACACAAAGAGCACATTTCCGAAATTTTTTTCATATTTAAATATTTTAAGAGCTTTAAAAGTAGAACGGGTTCGCATTGTAGAGGGCCGACTGTATTTTATAATGTAGATTTGCAGCACTAGGCTCAGTGGTGTAGCGAGAAATTTCGGGGCCCGGGGCCCGATGGGGGCAGAAATCGTGCCGCTCAATGCATGCACAATGCAGGAAATGCCGCCCCCTCCAACCGGCCTCAATAAAATTACCTTCATAAAAATTTAAATATAATCTGGCGCCCGCGGTGGCTTCCCAAGTAGCAAAATAGGGCGCTTTGACCAGCAGTAAGTTGCATCGACCTATTTTGGTTGAAATTACCCTATTTCTGACTTTTTTTTCCGGCCCTTAATGAGACCTAACTTTAAAGTCCGTTTAGAAGGTCCAAATTACCTTTATTTGACCAACATATATTACTATATATGTCACTCTCATAGATTTTGCGCGCGACATTTCGCGCCAGTAAGAAAGAGATGGTACTCGGCAGGCAAAAAAAGAGCGAGAGAGAAATACTTTTGGTGAGTACCCAAGTGAAAAATACTAATTTTGGTGGGTACCTAATACCGTGGTGGGTACCCAAGACCGTGGTGAAATGAGCCAAAATGGAAACGGCTCCTGAGTGACATATAATAGATATTATATATGTTGACCAATTTTATGACTTCAAAAGTTGACTAATTGTAATGCATGCTGCGACTTCAAAGACGCGCGGACTTGATTTTGGGACTTCATAGTCGATTTAACTTTGAAGTCGAAATAGGTCACATAACAAAAAATTTTATGACATAACAAAAAATATTTACTTTCTGGTCGGTTTTACGTCAAAATGCCCTAATAGGTCGAAAAGATTTTAAAATGCTCTACTAGCATGTCCTCACTATAGCCCAATTTAAGTAATTTCAGCGTTTTCGTAATTTCGCTTGAAATTAAGAGAAGTTGCGTCATTTCACCATACTGAATTCTGTCAAATGAAATAACCTTATAGCATGTCCTCACTATAGCCCAAATTATTCAGATAATTAATCAGATTTTTCGTAATTTCGCTTGAAATTACACAGAATTTGCGTTCATTTACCATACTTGAATCTGATCAAATGAAATTACCTTACTATCGTCATTTCATCCGAAATTAATTCATAGAAATTAATATAAAACCGCATGCAAGCCATGTATATTTGTAGTAGATTTTGCTTGAATCCTCTGTAAATGCATCCCTGGAACTTTGAATGAAATTTCGTTCATTTGAAATCTTGTAAACGGAAAGCAAATGAAATTACGATTACCGAAATTATGACTATGTGGACGGGTTTGAGGTTGAAATTACGAAAACACCGAAATTACTTAATTTGGGCTATAGTGAGGACATGCTATAATAATAGGTTTACCTATTAGTTCTTAAATAGGTAATAAATGCCATAATTGGGCTATTTCAAGTGGAAAAGCGCTAATAGGGATCTTAAGGTCAGAAATTTTTGTGACATTAAAGTCGCAAATACCTAATTTGGCAATATCAAAGTCGATGTTACCTATTTGGTCAGAAAAATAAGTAATTTGGACTTTGCGGTCGCATTTTACGCTTCTCCATCTTTGTTCGCATAACAGCTGCTTTAGAGCTATCTTTTTGTATGGAAAAATATATTTATTTAATAAAATTTTATTTTATCTTTCTTAATTGGAAAGGCCCATGAAAAAATAAGAGGTAGAAGGAACGATTTTACCATAAATTTTGACTGGCATATGTGTTTCGCTCTTTGCAATCGAGAAATGTGTTTGCATAAGGCTAGGCGCCGACTACTCAATTTTCAGTTGGCCAATTTTATGTTGGATGTTTGTGGCACACAGAACTATATGAGAGCGCGCCGACATTCCAATTTTTAGTTGACCCAATAAAAAATTTGTGTTTTGCCACAAATTTTAAATTGGCCAAGTGTGTTGTGTTCTGGGATGGCATGTAAAAATTTTGATACGTTTTTTACACGTAATTTACGTATAAAACTTTACGTAAATTACATGAAAAAAATTTAGTTTTTTACATCAATTTTGTAAAAAATGTAAAAAATGGACGCAAGGCCTTGATCATTTTCTTGAAATACTTTGATTCAACGAGATAGCAAACGGTATGTTGCATCCATAAAAAATTCCGCTAATATTATATCAAGATTGTCACTTTCGGAAGGCTTCACCAGATCTAAGACCCGTTTCAGTTTTGCTTGTTTTGGTGTAGATGTTGGTACTGGTGTTGTAGATCTGACTTCCGACGTTGGACTATGTACTGGCGTAGCCTATGGATTTGAATTTAATTTATTAAAGTCAATTTGAAAAACAGACAAAACTCTCTTAGTGGTACCGTTTACGAGCTGTAGCACTTCAAAAAAGTTTATTTTTGTATGAAATTTTTGCGTTTAAAAAAATTGTTTGTTTAAAATGAAAGTATACCTAAAATACAAAAATCAATTTGTTTTTAAGTGCTACAGCTCCTAAACGGTACCACTAAGAGAGTTTTGTCTGCAAACAAAAAATGTTTCTCTTGACTCGACCTATCGATGGTTTGATTTTTTACAAAAGTTTTAGGGACACCCTGTATATATTTAAAATTTCCTCACCTCTCGCGAATCTCATGTAAAACTTGAACTCGATTTGGGTCTTACGTTCGATCGGGATTTCAATCCTGAATCATCGATGTCGTCAAAAAATGATTGTTTCTGAATGTCAGTAGGAGAATCTTTATCAACGTCAATTTTATCATCAGTTTTATCATTTAGAAGTTCGATTTGATTTGCAGCGATATTTGACGTGAATACATTAACAAATCAGCAGTTGTAAATAAAAAGAGTTGTATGGGCCAAAATTCTTTTTAATGCCTTCACTTCTGTCTCTGTCAACGAAAATCAGTGTTCGTAAAAGAGCAAATCAAATAAATAACAAATAAATTTTACCTAAAAATTTATGAATAACGAAATAAAATACTCTAGTCCAATTGGAAAAAATCGAATATTACCAAACTTCCATCTTGTTTACTCGCAAATTACAGTAACATTGTTGTCTTGTTTGGCAAGACAAGACAAGATAAGACAACAATGTTACCGTAATTTGCGAAGGAAAAAAATTAAGTTTTGTTAATCATTGATTTTTTTCAATTCGACTAGAGTATTTTATTTCGTTATTCATACATTTTTTGTTAAAATTAATTTTTTATTAATATGGTTTGCTCCTTCAGAAAAACTGATTTTCATTGACAGGGACAGAAGTGAAGGTATTAAAAAGAATTTTGGCCCGTATACCTATTTAGTTATTTTTAAGTTTCATACATTTATTACATTTCTTACGTAAATTATGTAAATTTTACGTTTTTTACGTAAATTACATATTTTTATCAAAAACGTGTAATTATGCCATCCCAGGTTGTGTTACATACGTTCTTATGGGGCGCGGCACACTACTCAATTTTTAGTTGGTAGTGTTCTATAGCCACATGGTACCGAGTAGCTAACAAATTATTATGTAGTTAATTAATAATAAATTAATTGAATTGAAAGTACACAATTTAAAATTGTATAGTCGGCGCGCAAGAGCACTTTTCCAACTAAAAAATGGCCAACTAAAAATTGAGTAGTCGGCGCCTAGCCTAAAGTCTTTTATTTATTTGCATTTCATGTAATTGACGACATTTCATTGAAAATGCTTTATTCATTTCAAGACAAGTTCATGGGAATGAGAACGAAATAATTATTTCGATTACAATCGATACATACATATGTCGCTCACTCTCTTTTCACTTTTCATTCACTTTTTCTCTTCCCACTTCATTTTACTCATAAGTCCAATAACGTCGCAAATTGGTCATTTAGACGTCGTACGGACTTCTTTTTGACTAATATTTGGTAAAACGGACTCCTTTTCGCCGTGACTTTGAAGTCGCAATGCCCTATTGTGCCCTTTTATTACCGCTAAGCGACTTCCATTTTATTCCCCTCTTACGTCGCAGCGACGTCGCACGGACGTAATTTTGCCCTATTTAGGTTAGGTCTAGAAAATATTGGGACCTAAAATAGGTAAGAATTTACCAATTTTCGACCTATTTTGCTACTTGGGATTCCCCCTCCTTCCCCCCTCACTACGCTACTGGCTAGACTTACTTAAGATTCAGCGTATTTAGAATTTCCGCATCATAAGTTTCGGCCAGTTTTATTGTTGTCCGCCAATCTGCATAGGGTGGATAGATCTAAAAAAAAAATGTTCATTAAATCCTCAAAAACACTCCACAATTCAACATTTTACCTTTTCCTCGATGACGTGCTTGTCTGGGTTGCAGTATGTTGTTGAGACGTGCATGAAAACCTTCAGAGCCGGAAGTTTCTCTGCGAATTTGATCATCTCATGTGTGCCGCGTGTATTGAGTAAAATGGCGTCGCGTAGCTCATCGTCAAATCTGTTTTTTTTTTTTTTTTTTCAAAGAATTTAAATTCATTCATTTATATCGCAATCATTCAAAATTTGGATGTTTTAATTAATGGCAAAATGGAATAACAGTTTAGGTGGCCCACAGCATAAAGTTTGTTGCCAACACATAGAACCCTTCTCAAAGAGCACCGTAAATTAGTAAAACCATTTGGTAAAACCGGGACTGCCCCACTCAATCAGCTTGTTCCTCATTGTCACCCAGGCGCGGATACAAAGGGGAGAAATTGGGACTTTTCCCCCCCCAAGAGAAAGACCAAAGCTAAAAATAAACGCAAACCTAAGAAATTCACTTTCAACAAGCAACGCACTTGCGAAAACTATCATAGATTCGATTTACACTCAGTAATTTTTCTCGGCAATTCTTGACTTACTTGGCCAGAACGGCGGGAGGAAGGGACATTATTTCTCTTCCTTTAAGCATATGTCATATTTATGGTAGAGCTGAAGGAACTATCGATAGCCTATCGATAGTGTCTTTAGTTTTAAATGCAATAAAATAAATAGTAAAAAATATTAAAAATGAAATCCAAGTTTAGTTCGACATTTACTTTGATCGAGCTTTTTTAGCTCATCTTTTTTTTAGCTCATCTCTGCAGTGATGCCAGATCAGCAGATTTTCTGCTAGATCTAGCAGATTTTGAAATTGGGCAGCTGAGAAAAATTCGTTATTGCGGATAGCTGAAAATCAAGCGGAATTTTACTGTTTATCAGCAGCTTTTTAGCTGATTTTTAGGCTTTTGCAAATAGATGAACAAATTTTATGTTCCATTGGTAATCAAAGAACCACATTTTGAGATCTTTCCCCTACGAGACACGAAAAAGCGTTTGAGATTAGCCAGAGAAAAATGCTTGATCTGGAAATACTGGTCAACTGCTTGCTTATATATGGCAGTAACGGATTGTTTTGAAGCGTTGGGGGATTTGTGAATATTTAGTAAACGAGCTAAAACTGATAATAAAATTGTGATATTATCATAAAATAAATATTAAAATAAAAAAGTAACCCACGGTTTCACCAAGCTATTTAAATAAAATTAAATTAAAATTACCTTTTATTTATATGCGATTAGAAAGTTCGTTTCATTCAAGTTTTATTTCAATAGCTTGGTGAAACCGGGGGTAAGATTTTTTGTTTGTTTTCCGTATCCATATAATTGTACTTTGGTTTTTTTGATTTTTTTTTACAATGAAAAAATTTTTTGCATTTCCCCCCCTTAGACTAAAGTCTGGATCCGCTACTGTTGTCACCAATACAAAAAAATCACTAGTGAGTGGAAAACAATGACCACTTTTATTAGAGATCGATTGTAGTCCAAATGTACTTCGAATTTTTGAAGCTTTTAGAATTGTCCCTTTGTGAAGACTTGCTCAAACAAATGATTTATCCGAACCAAAAAAAAAAAAAACTATTTACAAACCTTACACTTGCGGCAGAGTGGTATATTATTGAGACATTCCTTAACATTTCCAAATCGCTGTCGCTAATGCCCAGACCCAATTTCGAACAATCACCCGGGATTGCATGAAGTTTTTCAAAGATTTCGGGATTGTCGCGTAAACGATCGAACACGGCCGTCTTCCATATATCGTTCAAACGTTCGACTGCACTCTTCCCCTTTTTACTCCGCAGGAGAACAAAAATTCGTGAGACTCCGCTGCAAGAATATAACAGCTTCTCGATCAAGGCTTTACCAATAAATCCTGATCCGCCGGTCACGAATATTTCTCGATTTTCATAAAACTTTTGTATTAACATTTTTTGCTGAGGTATTTCAAGGGGTTTCTTCAATTGATTTTAGAATTTATGATTTATTTTATGATTTATAAATCTATCCAAGTTGTCGAGCAGTTCATTGGCTTTTTTAATATGATCACTTGGAAAGTTTTTAATGAATTTTTATCATTGGATGTGGTCAAAGGCTCCGTTTTATTTTATTATTTTTATTTTAACTTTCAATCTTCTTTAAATCAACTTTATTATTGCTCGGTCGAAGAATGACTGAATTTTTTTTTTTTTTGTATTCCCTCCATGCCATCGAGAGTTCGAGTAATCGAAATTTACCGTTCCGGCATTTTACCAAGTCTATTAGCTACATGGGAACGAGTATATCCCCTAGTCTGGGTATGTTTTTAGTATATAATGGACCTATTAGCATTTCTTTCAAATCAATTTTTCATGACTTCGAGCGCGTTTTTAAATAATCAAATTATTTCAGAGCACACGAAAAATAATGCCATGTGTCAAATGCACTTAAAAAAAAATACTTAAATATTCAAGTTGAAAGTTCAAACCTCATAATGAGGCAATTCATTTACTTAAATAAGGAAAGAACAACCAATTATTCCATTTGGAATATTTATCGTTTAACTTTAGCACATATACCTAAGTATTTTAAAATATTTGAAATTAGACATTATGAAGATTGCAGCCTGAGGGAATTTCCGAAATACATATCGCACACCCCTTCTAAGGAGACACAACTCAAAATTTCTCATTTTTCAGAAAACGCAAAAAACAAAATGCGTCGCAGTGTCAATCAAAGCAAGAAGAAAGGCATTGACGGGGGTTTTCGGCTTTTTATAATAAAAACAAGTAAGAAAGCTAAAGTCGGTCAAGCCCGACTTTGAAATACCCAGCGTCCCGAAATTATGAGCGCACTATGTTTTGCTTATCTATTTATGGGCGTGGAAGTGGGTGGGCTACATAAATTATTTCCCTACACCTTTCATTCGCCTTGTTCAACCTATGTTGCGAATTTGAAGCTTCTACGCCTTTAACTTCACAAGTTACGAAAAATTCTTCATTTGTGGGCGTGGCAGTGGGCGGGCCACAAAATTTTTTTCCTATCACCTTTCAGTTCCCTTGTACAACCTATCAATGCGAATTTGAAGCTTCTGTTACGCTTTAACTTAACAAGTTACGAATTCCATTTTGTGGGCGTGCTATGTGGGCGTGGCTCCCATGTTGTTCAAGGATGGCGATATCAAGCTTACTTTTGCCAAAGTTCGACTTATTGTCACCGTTTCGTAGTTGTACCAGTACACCAAATATCAATGAAATGTGGTGAGTGGTTCGCTAGTTACAGGCATTTTACTGAAAACACATTACATTCATTTGTGGGCGTCGTAGTGGGCGGATGTCTCCCATTTTTACATAGGATCATACTCAGACCGCGATATACCTTTATGCCAAATTTCGACTTGATTGATCCAACCGTTTCGGAGGAGATCCGACCACGGACGGACGGACAGACGGACGGACGGACAGACGGACATGTCTTAATCGATTCAGTTTTTGATCCTGATCATTTCTATATATTATATCTCCGGAGCATAATTCTCCCTGTTACAAGATTTGCACAAAACTAATATACCCCGCTTACGCTGGGTATAATTAGCGGGGGCTAGAGGAAGTTTAGAGAGTTGTGGACCAAAAACAAAAAAATCCGAAAAATTCATGGCCTCCGATTTCCATGAAACTTTATATATAGAATAAGTGAAATATCTTAGCACATATCTGGACCAGTTTGGAGCTAGACCAAAACTAGACTAGTTGTAATCCGTTTCTTGAAAAGATTTTGGAAAATAAGCACTATCAAAGCACTCTTTCTCTGGACACGCCATTGACTAAGGCCCATTTGCTACTGTGCCGGTTAAAGAATTTCGTCACGAAATCCTCTTAAAATGTCAAAATTTTCATAAAAATTTTATTGTTTTTCGGACCGAAAACTTTAATCAGAACAGTAGCAAACGGACCTTAGAGATAAAACTTTTCTCGTTTGGATCTGATTTCATATCCGAATCCACACAAATGAACCGCTTGGTGCACATAAAAAAATATAATTGTATTGGAAAAATTAGAGTTTACGAAAGTAACTCATAGGAGAAGATTCCTGATGATGACTGATCATTTCACTCGAAATATCGAAAAATAAAATTGAAAATAACTGGAGAAAAAAAGCAAATATGTATATATTCTTTTTCCTCTAATTACGGCCAAAAGCCTATAGAAACAACACAAAATTATGAAAAAAAGGCCGAATCTACAATAACGAAAAAAAAAAAAAACAATATACTTAAGAGGCTTGAATAACTCTGAAACAAAGCTTATTAAAATAAACCCAATAGAGAGTCGAATTTTTATTGAATTAAAGATCAAATTGGATTTGTGTAAAATTAAATTAATTTCTATTTAATTCAAACAAGGATAAATTTCTTGTAGACCCATTTGAGTAGGAATCGAACGAATAAAATGTAGAAAATTGTAATGAATCCGTAATGCAGTACTTTGAAGATCTTCAAACGTTTTTTTGCACCTGGGGAGCTTTCCGGGCTTTCCTTCAGTAAAAACTCCTTGCCGCCGCGTATTCCTTGGCTAACGTACACCTTGTAGTTTATATGGGATTTTTGTAGGAAGGCAAAATCATCGCTGCAAATACATTTGATAATGATCAATAAACAATTACGTGTTTTGTATTTCATATATGATAGCGCTAAGCCAGTACTTCTTAAACAGTGGTCCGCGGATCACTAGTACAGGGTACTCTCTCCATGCGGGCGCTCCTCTTAAGCGGACACTTTTTGGAAATGCTCTAGTGTGCCTGACTCTCAAATAGTTTCCTTTATGCGGACACATCTGTTAAGCGCTCATATTTTTCGGCCACTGATTTTTCAAAAAATTTGCTCTAAAGACTAGACTAACAGTTATGAACCACACAAAAGTTCTACTGCATCCATTTAACCCCGAAGGGGTTTTAAGTATTTCCTATTGATTGTTTTCGCTGATTCCAAATAAGATTAAAGACACCAACACCCATTGTCAAGCTTAAGTTATCAACTTACTACTCCGTATTTGACACAAGATTCTCTAGTCCAAAGAAATTATCCACTTTGAAATTCCATTCTTGACTAATAAAAACTCCAACAGATTTCAAAGCGTAACGCATGCGCCGTTGATATTTTACGACCCTAGAAAGTTAAAATTGTAGAAGAGAAGTAAAATAGCAATCTGGGCAATTGACAAAAAAAATACTCCTTACATTGGCTCCGAACCAATTAATTTTAAAAGCGCATCCAAAATAAGCGAACCTAAAACTTGAAGGACGAAGAACTGAAATGTAAGATGTAAATTAATCGTGGAATAATAGGGGTATTCACAAGGAAGGTGGAATTGTGTCGAAAAATATCAAACTCAGAATATTTTGGATTTTAATGTCTCGCGTACTGGGAAAATCACCCGGTTTCCACACATTCAGTCAAAAATAATTATATTTGTAACTAATCCGTGCAAACCCGGTGTTTTTCCCCAGTGAGTTGCTAATTTAAATCGAAAATATTCCGACGTCGACATTTTCCGATAGAATTCCACCGTCCCTGTGAATACCCCTAATATGTTAAAAAAATTTCAAGAATACATCAATTTCTTTGCTTCCATTCAAACAGACCTTAAAAAAAAAGATAACTGGACACCGTGTAAAACCTCCTCCTGGCAGCCATAAAGTTCTTTCAAACGGATTTGACATTATGCGTTGACGACACATCTCTGTAAGGTCCACCATTGAAATTGGCGATATACTATCGATGGCGCAATTATAGACTGCCAAGCCACTAACGAAAAACAAAATCCATTGAGCTTCCCATTGAAAAAACTTTTTTATGCAAAACACAAAAAATCAGGGCACATACCCTTTCGATCGGTTTTCAATTCCGCGTTTATAAGCCGCTAAAATGAGTCCACGAACAACTATGTCAACTGGTATTATAGCCGATATTTTACTGCCATCATAATCGTTGGTACGTAGAATGCCAATACCACAAGCCATTAACAGACCGATGGGCCCATTGAAATTATCGATCCACCCGGGTATTGGGTCGTCTAAGCAGCTGACGACTAAACAAAATCAGTGCTCGACAATTTAATAAGCTCATGACCATTGAAAAAATTGACATTTAAGATTCTTAAGGATCATTTAAATGAGCCCATCACATACCGATTGATGGTCTATAAATTATAACTGGTAATTTATCCTTGTATTCGTTAACAATTTCTTCGCTCAGTGCCTTCGTAAAGACGTATGTATTCGGCTTGAATTCATCATATCTGCAAAAGGATAATGCCTTGTTTGAATAGATTTTCTGATAGAGTTTGATCAACTAAATACTTTAAGGTTAAGCTATTCAAAATGTTCTCATCTACTGTCTCCGTTATTTTAATTGTTTCATTCCAATCAGCACAGCTCTTATATACCTTGAAAGAGAAAACAGAGAACCAGTAAAATTATAACGTAGGCAGATAGAGTGAGTGGAATTGAATCGTTCTAAAATGTTCAAATGTATTGAGAGGCATCAGCTTATAGAGGATTTGCATCTACTTGAAATTATCAGAACTTGGTTCTTACATTCACCTTGAAGGTGGCTCTCGTTCTTAGAGCGTCCACCCATGTGGTATTTCGTTGTATTGGGAATGATTGGACTTCTTTACCTTTTCTTCGATAACATCGTCGTTTGGAGTGCAATAAGTTGTTGAGACATGCACGAAAACTTTCAGTTTCATCAATGTTTCGGCAATTTTGAGAATCTCTTGCGTGCCGCGTGTATTTAGCATGACTGCATCCTTGAGTGTATCATCAAAACTGAAGATTTTGTAGAGTTTATTTCAGACCAGTTGAAATGTCACAAAATATATATGTATGTATGTATGTATATAGATATTTGAACTCACCGCACACTCGCCGCTGAGTGAATGATGATGGAAACATTTTGCAACTTTCTCAAATCCTCTTTGCTCAGACCCAGACCCAATTCTACACAATCTCCAGCAACCGCTTCGACTCTTTGAAATCCCTTCGGCTGCTCGAATCTCGCTCGATCAAAGAGTTTCGTTTGGAGAATTCCTCGTAATCGTTCGTTTACAGTTTTTCCCCTTTTATTGCGTAAAAGCACGAAAATTCTCGAAAAATCTGGACACGAACGTAAAAGCTTCTCAATCAATGCTTTGCCAATGAAGCCTGTGGGACAAAATTTTACTAGGTTTATATTTCATAATTTGATCATTTTTTTTTTATCTAGCACACCTGAACCCCCGGTTATGAAAATATCTTGGTCTTTATAGAATTCTTTGATGAGCATTTTTCACTTGAGCACTTATCGCTTACGCGCAAAGGTTACTTCTCTGCCGAAGGTCTTCATGGACTGAAGTGATATTACTTTACTTTTTTAATTACTCGAATGAAAGGGAAACGACATTCATAATGAGCTGGCGTCAATGCTTTCTTAATTCTTTTATTTGTATTATGCAAATTTCTTTAAGGCGTATAGACAATATGACAATGTTTATTAAGTTTAACGTCCCGATTATTTTTAGTTTTTCTTGATTAGGTGCTCATTCTGTGGAGCTTCATAGAATTTTGGCAGAGCTAACTAATGGAATGTTCTAGTAGCTGTCAATGAATTGCCATCGTTGATTTTTGGACATACATAGGTGCAGGCGCGGCGGAACACCAAAAATCGGAGTGGGTAGTAGTCATGGCACCATGCGACAGAGCAAAAAATTTTTTTACTTCATTTATTATAACAATACTATTTATTAAATATATTACAAAAAAGTATTCTCCTTAGCTTATAAAAAAGAAACAAATATAATCCTTACTGTGGTACAGTGCAGCTCGTTTAATCAATTTATAATAGAATATGAGTGAAAATTTCTCAAGTTGACCACATTTTTTTCGATTTTCGAATTTTCGACTTTTTTAAGTCACAATAACCAGTAATAAATACAATTTGAACAGTTTTGCGAAATTCGAATTTTAACGAAAGTTATTGTCAATATCATTTTTTCGGAATGAAATCGGTTTTTTTTATGCTCCTGTTGCATGTATCTTGCCAATTTTTAGGTTGAAGATTGTCAATAAGACACACTTCTGAATGAAATTTTGTTTTTGGAAATTAACGGGTTTTTGTTAAAAATATAAACAATTGAAGTAAACAAATTCAAATAGCTATAACGGGGCTATCGATTTTGATATTTTTTGTTATGGAATAATAATCCTTATTCTACATATAATATAACACACAATATAAAAAATCGAAGCTTATATTGAAGCTCTTTGGTTGTATGTTGTATGTTCGTTTACGTTTCGGCATTGCGGACGCTTGTACCGTAAAATGTAGCTCTTGCTTTTTTAAGAAGATTTTGCAAAAAAATTTTCTTTACAAATTTTGAGTAAGTTTCGGAGTGGGTAATTACCTATACCCTAAAAATCGGACTAGGTAGCAGTCCCATACTACCCACACCTTTCGCCGGGCCTGCATAGGTGTATGTAAAAAAATGCATACAGTAAGGCCAATCAATGGGAATTTTCTTTGAACCGTTGGAGGCCTACTTCTTTATACATATATCTGGCAATATGGGAGAGTAGCTCAAGTCGAAGTTTCTTTTTTTGAGATATTCAAATTTTCTACTTAAGCGCTTTACTTTATCCAAAGGCGTATTTAACAAGGTGGTGTCTTCTTCTTTCTGAAACTAAACTGTCAAACTATATGAAATTTTACTTCCTTGGCAACAACAAAGCAATACGGGGTGTTATGGAAACCGACAATTGTCAGAATCAGATTTGAAATCAATGCAGACTTTCAGTTTTGAAATTGTTTTAACATTCGAAATCGGTTTTGTATTGTTTTTAGGTGTTACAGAAACAGATTTATTGATTTGATGTCTGATTTAAAACAAGCAGCTTTTAGTTGACAGAATTGGTCGGCAGATTGTGTGCTGAATTTCTCCCGGCTGGTTTTTTTTTTGCTAGAAACAAAAGTAAATACTTTATTTGAATATATTTTCTTAATTATTTGGGTATTTTATGTTTTTGACTAAAAGGAACGCATAAAAATGCGACTCAGGCTTCTATTCTATTTGAGGTCATGGAAAACCACCCGGGCATGGCCAATGGGTTTACTAAGCGGGATAAACCGCATGTGGACTTGGTTGCCACCAATAAAGGTGACGCACTTAGGACGCATATCGGTTCGTTGTGATACCACGGAAATGGGAGATTTAAAAAAAAAACTGTTTGGATATGATTATTTTTTCAAATCCGATTTAAAATTCCAGGGAATATATAGAATCGGGCTGTACATATTTCTTCTGTGGGTACATTTTATATATTACTGTCATAGAAGTTTGATCTAATCGGTCCCGTAAAAAGCTGTAAACGAATTACCCATCCCGGAACTTTGACTTACCATCGAACTCTTCAGTCGGAACCAGTTACAAACGAAATTGCAGTTGATCGAAATCACTTCCTTATGTTGGGATGTGTTATATTTTTGCACGAATTGCTTCACGGAGATCCCTACACAATTGAAAACCAGGCAGTATGGTAATAGTTAAGGGAGTTCCCCTCAACATCCACATCTTGATTAACTTTGCAAAATATGACAATGAGTTCGACTGGAATAAATTTTGCTTTTTAATAGTAAATGGATTGGAATAATAGAGTACTCTCGAAAGATGACTTATTTCAACAATTTACTGTACATTTTTTGGGTTCATTCACCTGAGAAAACTATTTGAATTTTGCCTTCAATTGTCTTCATTAGCAGAAGACACGACAGGAAAACAAAATGCTTTCTGCTTTTCGAAAATACTCCGAATTTGAGTAAAACTAGATCGCACTGCTTAAGAAAGAAATGCTAATTAGATCTTACTAAATCGAAGGAACTTTGTACTCCGAACAGCGGGGGTCTAGTTCAATTTCATGGGAATAAATGCCACATTATAAAAAAAAATCATTTTATTGTCATAGAAAACGATCTTAGAGATCCCTATATAACTATCGAATAATTCAAAAGAGTTTCATGATCACAGATACCGCTCCTCTTCCTTACAGCTCGAAATTGAGATTCCTTTAAAAACATTTCCTGTGCACAATACTCGGACCACATTCGTCGTACTCTTCTTTGGAGATCCACATGTTTTGAAAGGTCGATAGGGAAGCCAATATCGAACCACCAATCCAAACCGAATATTTACGTTCAGCTGGCTCAATAATCTTAATTTCCATGCTACTTGGCACCAATGACGTCAGCTCTTTATACATCCGTTTGCCAATACCCGGGAACATGGTTGAGCCACCAGAGAGCACTATGTTGCAGTACAATTCCTTACGTATATCCGTATCACATTTCATGATTGAATTATAAGTTGTTTCATGTATACCATATGCTTCCAGACCAATGAGAGAAGGTTGGAACAGCACCTCGGGGCAACGAAAACGTTGATCACCAACATTGATCCTCTGACCATCTGGAAGCTCATAGGTTTTCTCCATCGAGGCATTCCAATTGGTGATTTCATCATTGAAATCGATAGCAACAAAACAAAGCTTCTCCTTCATATCACGAACAATCTCGCGTTCAGCACTGGACGTGAATACATGACCGCTTTCGGTTAGTATCTTAGTCAAATACTGGGTCAGATCACGTCCGGCTAAATCCAGACGTAGTATGGCATGCGGTATAGCATAGCCCTCGTATATTGGTACAACATGTGTCACTCCATCACCGGAATCGAGCACAATACCAGTTGTACGACCAGATGTATACAACGACAGAACAGCCTGAATGGCCACATACATGGCCGGTGTATGGAATGTCTCAAACATGATTTGAGTCATTCGTTCGCGATTAATTTTTGGATTCATTGGTGCTTCGGTCAATAGCAATGGATGATCCTCTGGCGAAACACGCAACTCATACGAGAATGTATAGTCCCAAATTTTTTCCATATCCTCCCAATTGGTCACGACACCATGATCAATCGGATATTTTAAATTCAAAATACCGCGCTTCGTCTGCGCTTCGTCTCCAATATAACAGTCCCTGTTCGTGATACCAACCATTATTGAATTATGCCGAGGACGTCCAACAATCGACGGAAAAACGCAACGCGGTGTATCATCGCCCGATAATCCCGCCTTACACATACCAGTACCATTATCAATTATTATTGCTTGAACATCATTTTCATAGGAACACTGAGCAAAGCAATTATTATTTTGGCAAAACTATCGCACAATTAATATACAAATACAGTCTTACCTCCATATCGAACGATATGTATTACTCCGCTTTGACTGGGAAATTTTTTCTATATAGCAATAACAAATATATATATAATATTTTATTTAATATATTCTTTATAAATCCTGAGCGAGAAAAAAATTATTTCAGTTCAAGCTTTACGAAAATATTACAAAATGCGATCAACTGAAATCGAATTCGTTTCAGGACTATTTCAGCTTACTATGTTTGTACAACATCTTTTTAAAATGCATTTGATTTCTGGATGTTGAAAATCAAATTTTGAATGAAAAAAATTACTTCAAGGACTCTGAAAGGCAAGAACATTATATTTTCTTTCATATGTATCAAAATCAGGACTCATTCCAGTTGGCTTGAAAACTCAAATAAAAAAATATTTGTAAACTTGAATTTTCATAACTCTTTAAAGACGTTTAAAGAAATAAGTTTTTCATTTATGTTCTCAAAAGACTGAACAAAATCTTTTATAAGATACATGCATTCATAAAAAGGGACTAGGTAGGTAGGTAGGTAAGTTGAAGGAAGTGGCTGCCATTTAGGCCGTTAATCGGCCCATTGTGATACCAAGGAGGTTTTCTTGTGTTTGTGTGAGTGTATGTCTTATTATGTAGTGTGTAGTGATGTAACGAATGTCAAATTTTAGCATTCGCGAATGCGAATGCGAATGCCTACTCATATTCGCGAATGCGAATGCGAATATTCAGTTTTTGAATCTATATCTCAAATTTAGCACACATCACCAAATCAATTCATTTATAATATTTATATAGCGCACTAACTTTGGAAAAAAATAATTCATTCATAAGTAAAAGAAATTACACATTTCGATGTTAAATTTCAAAGTGTTAAAAAAAAACAGTCACATGACAACAACAAAACTAATCCGACGATTTCGTGCAAGCATAACGCCCCTGCGCAATACGCAATGTTATTGTCGTTTTTCGTTTAGCAGCCCTCAGACGGTCGTTCTTGTATGAAAATTTATGTGAAGGAACTTAAAGGCATTCCAAATGCGTTTAATTCAGGGATCGGCAAAATTGAAAATGCAAGTGTGTGTGAGAGAGCAGATTTTAAGTGTAGTATCTGTGTAACGGTAGCACATAAAAAATTCTTTAAATGCTGAAATATTGGCTTTTAAATTTAAATTTAAAAAATCGATTAAAGTTTACATTTTTGGTCAATTTTCTGCTAATTATATATTCGCAAAATATTCGCAACATTTTGCGAATGCGAATGCGAATGTGAAAAAATATGCGAATATTCGCGAATGCGAATGCGAATGCGAATATTCGTTACATCACTAGTAGTGTGCCCCTAACATGCGATTTTTTGAAAAACCATTGCTAGGCTTGAAACATTACACTCTATTTCGCCTGTGCCGGGAATCGAACCTCGGATCCTGGGATCAAGAGCATAGCACGCATCGTCTACGCTATTCCAGAGCCACAAAAAGGGACAAGCCTCTGTTGAAAATCTCTCTTCTAAATTATTGATTTTTCAAGGGAAGATACACATGTATGTACATTTGGGTGTCGGAAAAAAAAATTTTTTTTTTAATTTCATATTCAGCTGTGGCTGCTGAACTTCTCAAGTTGATAAAGCTGAATAGGGTGCTTGGCGCGTGGGTCGCGCTGGGTTCTACACCTCCTTTTATTCGTTAATTTTGGAGATCCCATCTTGTTTAAGATGTAATTTTATGGAAAAAAATCTCAGCTTTCGTTTAAAAATATTTATTTTAAAAAATATCAAAAATGTCGCATTGGGCGAAAAATTGCTTAAATGGTTTTTTTTTTCATCAATAATAATTTCCGGGGATTGTAATATTTTTTTCGGGAACAGCAGACAAAAATGTATAAAAATCCTTAATCACATTTTTTCCATTTTCCAATTTGCGAGACGTAGAATTTTTTGAATACAAAAAGGCCCGAAAGTTTAACACCCTGTATCTAGGCACCCGGTTAATACTTCCCCTCCTCCTTTTGCACAGGTCATGTACTCTCAAAGCGCAACATTTCCACCAAGTTTCATCGAAATCCCAGGTATGAAGTTTTTTGAGCGGGTACACTTGACGTGAAATGCCCCTGATACGAAATTATTACACAATGTGAGGCATAATACACCGAATATATCCGCATCATTAACTCAAAAATCGAGTTTTTTGAGATATGAGATTCTTCAAGTAAATGAGCTATATGCCTCGAGCTGTTTACTTAATTTTTGTTTCGATTATATCATAGATTATTTTAAGAAAAATTAAGAGCGGACCTTTTTAATATAGGTTTTAATGCATTTTTTTTTCATAAATTTTGTACATACTTAAACGGTATTTTATTTTAATAAAAACAAGTAAAGAAGTTTACATCGGCAAAGCCGATTGCACACATACCTTTTCCTCAGCCTAAAATATGTTAAAACATTACCTTAACGAAAATTCCTGCCGTTTTCGTTGTTCTAGCTTGGATATCTATTTATACCTTATCTGTTCTTCGATTTAGCTTCTAAAACTCGAGATTATTATTAAGCAAAAAAATTTCGCGAATGGTGGTCATGGTCAAATTTTAACCGTTAGAGGACAATATGTCTAGCTGCGAAATACTCATTCCAAAATAGTGAAAATCAATTTTTTGCGAATTTCGCGAATGGTGGTCGTGATAAATTTTTAACCCTTAGAGGACATTTTGTTTAGCTGCGAAATACTCAATTCAAAATAGTGAAAATCAATTTTTTGCGAATTTCGCGAATGGTGGTCATGATAAATTTTTAACCCTTAGAGGACATTTTGTTTAGCTGCGAAATACTCAATTCAAAATAGTGAAAATCAATTTTTTGCGAATTTCGCGAATGGTGGTCTTGATAAAATTTTAACCCTTAGAGGACATTTTGTTTAGCTGCGAAATACTCAATTCAAAATAGTGAAAATCAATTTTTTGCGAATTTCGCGAATGGTGGTCTTGATAAAATTTTAACCCTTAGAGGACATTTTGTTTAGCTGCGAAATACTCAATTCAAAATAGTGAAAATCAATTTTTTGCGAATTTCGCGAATGGTGGTCATGGCCAAATTTTAACCTTAAGTGACGACTATATTTGGCGGCAAAATACACAATCGGAAGAAGCAAAAAAAAAAATCATTTTTGTATACAGATATGAG
This sequence comes from Chlorops oryzae, assembly GCA_020466095.1. NCBI lineage: Eukaryota > Metazoa > Arthropoda > Insecta > Diptera > Chloropidae > Chlorops > Chlorops oryzae. The sequence goes on from CM035808.1 coordinate 41,412,422, forward strand.
AATAAGAGAAAAAGTGTTTTTTTCTTATATGTAGGATGATGACCATAGTTATAGCGATGTCGCAATTTTTTTTCAGCGAAAGCTTAAGTCTACATAGTAGCTATACACACAACAAATTTCAATAAGCTGGGATGTATAGTAAAAAAGTTATCCACGAAAAACGTTAAAAATCGTGATTTTTGAAACTTCTGAACCACTTCCCACGACCCAAGGAGGGACTTCGAAAACAATTTTTATGCAGTTTTTCGGACATTTATCTGGTTTATGTCCATGCCGAATTTCAATATGATATCTTTCATGGCTTAGGAGTTAGTTACGAAAAACTAAAGTGTGACCGACAGACAGCAGACAGACGACGACAGACAGACAGACAGACAGACAGACAGACAGACAGACAGACAGACAGACAGACAGACAGACATGGCTAGATCGATTCCTCTTGTCACCCTGATCAAGAATATATATATATGTCTATATCTATCGCGACTCCTTTGGTATGTTACATACTCCGAGCCAAACTTAATATACCCTTTCCTTCGGAAAAGGTATAATAAGGAACATAAATGTGTCGTTGACTAAAAAGAAAAAGAAACATAAACAAAACATTCTGTTTTAAAAAGTGTTATTACTTAGAACTAATGTACATCAACAGCAAATGTCTTAATCGCTAATATGTGTACATTTTGCAGTCTTTTCGTTTCATAACTTGAATCAGGGATGCCGTAAGAAAGAGAGAAAGAATTTTTGTCATATTTCCGACGAGTTTTCATTACGAAATTATATTTTAAGAGCGTCCAATTCTGTGATTTAGAGTGGCCAATTTTACATTAAGAGTGGCTAGAGCGGCCAGAGCGGCCGCCTTAAAATAATCCATGGATTATATATTGATCTACATAATTCACAAATATGCTTGTTCTTTTCTTTCTAGAATCTTGCATTCTGCCTGAGCAGAGTCTTTTTGGATAACTTAATGTAGGTATATAGACGGCATTTGCTACATTAAAATCCAATGTCGCTAAATCACCTCGGAGAGTATTTAATAAATATAAAACATGTTTCTAAAACATTCAAAAAACGAATAATTAACTAAATCAAGCATAAAATCTCAGGCTGGAACAATCTTGTATGAATCTTCAAATAAAAAAAATTATTGCAATTTATTGCGGGGATTTTTTCCCCGCGGATGTGAAAAAATTTGTTCCATTGTAAGAACAATGTAAAGGAATTATAAAGCGAACACGAATTTTTAAGCAAAGGTCATCACATTTTTCCTTTCATTAACCTTAGAATACTTAATTTTTTCCGTGGAGAAAAATTTGTAGGCAAAAAAAACCGCGGGGAATATTCATTTAAGCTCATAGTTTTCGACCCAGTTTAAAATTTTTGAAGGTTTAAACTTCCAAATAATAGTCTTGAGGAGAGTTTAACCCAGGTTTATTAATTTTGCATGCAAATTTTTGAAAAATTCCATTATTGCAAAGATTGAGTTAAACTGGCATGAAGACTAAATGAATCAGCCCTATTCTAAATGAATATTCCCTGGGAGTTTCTTCCCCCAGAAATTGTTCTCCGCGGAAAAAGGAGGTATTCTCAGCGTCAATAAAAGAAAAAAAGCGATGCTCTTTACTTAAAAATATTCATAATACTTGGTTCATCAATATTCGTTTCCCCAGTGTGCCTGGAATAAATGGTAGAATTTTTTTCAATTCCGCACGGAAAAATCTCGCGGGGAATATTTAGAATCGGGCTGAATATATTCGAGAATTTAAACGAAGTTCCTTAACCGAGTTGAAGACTACGACCCTTAGAATATGGCTTTATATAAAAATTGCAGTCTCAACTAAAAGTCCAATAGCAATTTCAAGCTATAAACGCTTGCTTTGACCTTACTCAATGGTTATTTTGAACGAAGAAAGACACGTTGTTGACTTGTGTGTACACAAGTGTTCTCCTGCTTCTCTACCGACACTCAAAATGTTCACTGGGCATTTTCGCGCATTTTCTATGCAAAGTAATAATCGAAGCAAAGCCGCCTTATCCTATCCAACAATACCTCATGTCTCGTCTAAATCAATTTATGCAGACGCATCGAACATTCCCGCGGAAATTTCCAAATGTAAAGGAAGTATTTTTATTTTTATTTTTCGACAAATTTATTACAATGTTTTCTCTATCAATACTTGCTTCGTTTTTGTTTCGCTTCACATATTTTTAGTTTATGCATGATCTTCGTGGCTCATCGAACTTTGTTGAGCATGCCAACTTGCGATTGGATCCAGATTCTTACTGCTTAACAAAGAACGATGGTTACAATAAGCTTATAAGAAATATATTTAAGTCTTTTTTGGAATTATATTATTATTATTAACACTTTTAGCGTAATTTTGCATTCGCAATATGCAGACAAAACGAAACGAAACGAAATGAACTTCAAAAACGATTCATCAATAAAATCGAAAACAAAAAATAAACATTTTTTGGCTTGCCATGCTTTGTAGAGTAGATGCAAAGATGATCGATTGCAAAGAAGGGTGAGTGCTGAGTTTCTAGCGATGTTCCGATAGGAAAACAAAAATCTCGACTTTTGGTTTAATTTTCTTTTTTTACTTTCTTCCAAAAGCAAAAAAAGTATTTCTTATTGAATTCTTTCATTTTCTCATCCTTTTCTCATGTTTTATAAGTAATTAGATTAAATAATAATAATACATTTGCGAGTGGGTTCAAAATAAAATTAAAAGAAAACTTAATCTTTTGTAGAATATTTTTTTTAATGGGATGTCTTTTTCTTTTCCACTCCTCTTCATCTTCCCCATATCCTCTTCTGCATCGAATTCACATGATGTTCTTGTGTTTTCGGTTTGGCTTCTGTTGTTCTTGTTCTTGTTGTAGATGTTGTTGTTTTTTGTAGAGTGGTGGTGTTGGTGGTGTTGTAATTTTAATGGAATTATGTATGTGTTCGCGATTGTTTGTGGAACAGCGCAGCGTTTACTCGATTGCTGATGCTACTACTGCTGGGCATGTGTTAGCCCGGAGCCCTTGCGCTGTCCAAAGATCTTTCCTAACACTACTACGACTAATGCGGCGACAACTATTATGGTCTGCGTTGCCAAGCAGCTTAGAAGCACTTCCTGTGCACAATGGATGGGCCGGACTCGTCGTATTCTTGTTTCGAGATCCACATCTGTTGGAATGTCGACAGGGAGGCCAAGATGGAACCACCGATCCATACGGAGTATTTACGTTCTGGAGGTGCAATAATCTTAATCTTCATTGTGGAAGGTGCAAGTGCGGTGATTTCCTTTTGCATACGATCGGCAATACCTGGGTACATTGTGGTACCACCAGACAAAACAGTGTTAGCGTACAAGTCCTTACGGATATCGACATCGCACTTCATGATCGAATTGTATGTTGTTTCATGGATGCCGCAGGCTTCCATTCCCAAGAACGATGGCTGGAAGAGTGCTTCGGGGCATCGGAAACGCTCATTACCAATTGTGATGACTTGACCGTCGGGCAATTCATATGATTTCTCCAAGCTGGAGCTTGAAGCGGCCGTTGCCATCTCCTGTTCGAAGTCGAGTGCAACATAGCAGAGTTTCTCCTTAATGTCACGAACGATTTCACGTTCGGCTGTGGTGGTGAAAGAGTATCCACGTTCAGTCAATATCTTCATCAGATAATCGGTCAAGTCACGACCAGCCAAATCCAGACGCAAAATTGCGTGCGGCAGGGCATAACCTTCATAGATGGGAACGGTGTGAGAGACACCATCGCCGGAATCGAGCACAATACCAGTTGTACGCCCAGAAGCGTACAGTGACAGAACAGCCTGGATGGCCACATACATGGCGGGTGTATTGAAGGTTTCGAACATGATTTGGGTCATCTTCTCGCGGTTAGCCTTTGGATTCAATGGGGCTTCAGTCAACAGGACGGGATGCTCCTCGGGCGCCACACGCAATTCATTGTAGAACGTATGGTGCCAGATCTTTTCCATATCATCCCAGTTGGTCACAATACCGTGCTCAATCGGGTATTTCAGTGTTAGAATACCACGTTTGCTTTGCGCCTCATCACCGACATACGAGTCCTTTTGTCCCATACCGACCATCACGCCCTGATGACGTGGTCGGCCGACAATCGAGGGGAATACGGCACGTGGTGCATCATCACCAGCGAAACCAGCCTTGCACATACCAGAGCCATTATCAACGACCAATGCAGCAACCTCTTCGTCACACATTTTGTTTGCTTTAAACGAGATCGCAAAAAAGAGAAGAGAAAAATTTTTTAATTAGTTTAAGTTTACTCAAGCGTTCGTCGAATCAAACAAAAAAAAGATGAAACTATTAGCGAAAAACGATCACCCGAGCGATCACAATTACATATACATATACACCAACAAAAACGATGCCAACGCCCTTGTACGTACATAACCGGCATTCAGAAATTCGCGAAAACCGAAAATGCCGGCTGCAAACCTAATTCAGAGAATTGCACAAAAAGAAACCAAAAAAAACTAAATTTATTTAAATTACCTCAAATGTCCGAGTTGGGAAAAGTAAAAAGTTCGGAAATTTTTAAAAGAATTTCGCAATTTTTATTAAATATATTAAATGATTTTATTTTAGTCGCCTACTTGATTGCTCGCCAAAGACTGAATAAGCACGCTTGAGCCAAAATGATTTTTTCCCATACGAAATGGCAATGCAGCTCTGAAATCGCTGCGGGGAAGTGAAATTCTCTACAAACCTAGTTGCGGGGAGTAGAAGGCACCAACAAGCTATTAGCGGCAGAGCAAATTTCCATGGAAACCTGGCGGTGGCAGAACTTCCTCTCACGGCCTGCTCTCTTCTAGGTACGCGGACTTAATCTGAGTTTCTGCTGTACAGTATGTATGTACATTGTACATATATAAATCATATACACATAACTGCCATTTTTCGTTTTCGCTCTTTTGCTTCCACCTCAAATCGAACTTCATACAAATTCTCTGAATTCAATTCGAACATCGCACTTGTATGCGGCTTGAACGAAACTATGACCATATATGGTCATGTTTCTCGTTTCTCGGCTCTCTCGCTCGCTCGCTCTCTCTCTCTCTCTCTCTCTCTCTAATAGCTGAGAAAAAATTTCAAAAAATAACGACTACCAATACATAAGCAAATGAATTTATAGCACGGTTTGTGATAGTGTGTTGGCTCTGCCTACACTGTGAGAAAAGTATCAGATGCCGGTCAATATTTCTTTAAAGTATTCGACGACAAAAAAAAACTTTTTAATTCCAAAATTATTGTTGCTCTCCTTCCGTTGAATGGGTTCTCGATTCCTATTATACAAAATAACGTCTTTCAGAGTAATAAATTTCGCCAACACAGTGATTACTATAAAAACAAGGCGACCTTCCTCCCATGAAATGTATGTTTGCGCGAACGAACCCTAATTTGGAATTATCAGAGTGGGTTGAGCGAGCACGTTTTCTAAGGAGTAGATTATTTGGACATATGACGTGTTTTATCGCTAATCTGTTAGGTAATATATATATGTAGAACTAAATGTTTTTCGGTTAATCTGAGTCATTTTCTAGCTATTAGTGTGACGTAATTATGTCAACTTTTCCAAAAATTTTTTTCGCGATCAATGAACAATTGTTTGAAAATTGGCGACTTTCGTTAGTTTTTTGAAAAAAGAAAATGTCAACATATGAGAGCATTTATAAATCTCATGGGAAACCTTTGGCTTTCCAAATTGTTCCAATTTCAATTGTTCAAGTTGAGCAGCAAAAATAATCAACTTTTTCGAGTGTTTCAGTTTGGCATTAACAGCACTTTTTCCAAGGTTTTTTAATTACAGTTACTTAATGCAGGTTAATTAATATCTCCACTTGCGATGGTTCATAGATGCGATAGATCGGAAATGGAGACCGCTCATCTCAAGCCATCTATGGCTTGCGATGAGATGTCACTTTTGAGTTTTTTTTTTATGCAGTTCCCTATTCAGAACTCAGAATTTCGGGTTTTTTCTTTTTTGCTCTTGATTTGACAAATCTTGAATCCCTTTGAACGTTTTAGCACTTATATGCAACGAATTTTCTTGCTGAACGCCATCTTAAAATGCTCATCGCATACCGAAATTTGCCCACTCAAAAAAATCTCACTACCTGCATACCATAAAATTTGATAGATGCTATGCGATGAACTATCGCATGTAGAGTCCCACTGTTACATTAATAATTTGAATTTGATTTTTTCAATTGTTGAAATTTTTTTTTTTTTCGTTTTCTTGCACATTTTCTTTTAATTTCCATTAAAGTCTTCTCGCACGTTATTCGCATATAGTTTTTTCTTTTAAATTTCTTTCACTTTTCTTTAAACACAATTTTTTATCCATGTTTTTTTTTTTTTTTGTGGTACTTACTTTTGAATTTGTATTTCTACTAAAATTAGTTAAATAAATAGATTTAAGTCTTTATATTGCCGTTTATCAGCGTATTGGCACCTCCAATCCACACAAGAACGCAAACAGTAATGATGGAAAAACTGGTCATCCCCACGTTTATAAAGGCGTACGTTTGCCTTATCAAAAACGGTTCTCTAGCGATTTTTCTGCATTTTACCATATATGGTCATGTGCGATTCGTCGGGTAAGCTCATGTGCGCTAAGGCAGTATAGCAATACCGGTTAAAACGAGACGGCAATCACAAACGACGCTCTCTGCTTTGTCTGAGTCAGTGTTGTTTCCTTTGTGATAAGGCGGTTTCGAATTTCCCGTAAAAATTTTATAAACTTGGACATTTGTTATTGGCTTAGAAACATGCGTTTAATACTTATCATAATTATTCACTGATACTGAAATTGATATCGATAAACCTATTTCTATAAAATCCACCTGTATTTTGAATGAATAATATTTTACGTTCATATAGGAACGTACAATAGTTGAATAATATAGAGGTACAGAGTTTACAAAAAGAGATTTTACTTATTGATAAGATTTTTTCCAAATGATTTGTAGGTATAGAATATAGTTATAGTTCTATTCCAATAGCCGGACTCCTAGAAGTAAGCTTGTTCTGAGCCACAGCAATTCGCCCTTCAATCGATTCATACTTAATTGACCTTCTTGGTTTCAGTGAAAGTAAATTTGGAGATAAGTAGAAAAATAGGTACAAGTAGAAATTTTAAAAGAATTTCCCTTCAATGTAAGAAATTTTAAATATATAATATATGTATATGATAGTTGGGACGGGTTCGATAAATTTTCACTGCCCATTTGATAAGCACGTTGCATCACAAAATTCAGTCTCAGAACAATCGCATTCGACACGCACACTTATGAAAAAATAATCAAAATACTTTAGAAAAGCAATTTAAAATGCATTCAATTTAGCTATATGAAGTGAAATATTAAAGCTTTTGGACCGCCAATTGTTTTGTAAGCTATTTTGTATCTATTTATAGTTGTTTGAACGGACCGATTCACCTTTTTTGCCACTTTGGGCAAAATCAATGGCTCATATGCATAAAAATGACTCCAACTTGAGCCAATTGCGAAAAAGCTTAAATACCGAATTTGAAACTACCAGGTCAATTCTTCTTCCATATCAAACTGAACAATTGCTCAAAAACACGATGAAAACGTCTGATTTCATATTTATGCATGCGTGCTAATGGTTTTAAAAATCTACGTGAAATCGCCGTCCCTCAAAGTGCGGCTCTAGGCATTCGCCCGACTTGCCACCCCATAAATCGGGGTTGTTTGAAAGGTGAAATCATTACCTGCGGGTAATATGGTCTCATGCAATCTTTTTTCATTCAAACGATTTATATCATTTGAATTTTTCGTGCTGCATTTCGGAAGAAAGGAGTTTGGAAAAAATTTTTGGGGGAAAACTGACTTAGAAAATAGAAAAAAGGCAACACTGCAACACCCAAGCCTGCCGTTACCGGTTTTAAGCCATACTCTGAGAAAAAAAAAATCGCCGAGAGACTTTGAGTAGAAAGCCGTATACGTCAGTTTGTTTCAGGAGAATTTTTTCTGGTTTTCCAAAACGACGATCAGACGGGCGTGAACTTAAGAAATACATACGAATACGTACATATGTATGTACATAGAAATCTTTTCTTTTCGAATTTCATGTGACTCATTATGGAGGTAGTAGTCGTTATGTTGTTTTTCCTCGAACATTTTTCAGTTTTTATCCATTTATTTACTTAAATGTTTTCTCAAATGGCGTTCGGCCTGCAACATTTGTAATTTAATACATAAATGCATACGTACATACATACAATGTGCAGTATTTTATTTTTCTTTATTTATGTTTTGTTGTATCGCATTCGAAAACATACATACATACATACATTCGTTGCCTGAAAAAGTCGAAAGTGTGCTTTTGGACATTTGAAATGTACTGAAAGTCCAAATGCGATTTGTTCTGTGCATTTTGCCATGTTTGCACTGGAGTACACAAATGCGTATATATGCACATATGCACAAATGTGCACATAGTATCTAAATATGCACATACAAACACATATGTGCAGGTCGTAGAAATACCCAAGATTTATCTACCAAACGTTTGGAAAACAACAACTAAAGAAACAAACAACAAAATACTGACTTTTTGGGACTTTCAATAAATTCTTAAAGCGAAATATTCGCGGTACATATGTACATACATATGTATGTATGCATGTTAGTATGTATGTCGGTATGTACATACAAAGCTTATACTCGCATACATACGTTTACGAATGGGCGCCGCATGATAAGCAATAAGAAATAAAAATTTAAATTTAGGTATGTATGTATGTATGTATGTGTGTATGTATTTACGTACGTAGGTACATTCATATTACTTTCCCACTTATCTAAGAAATTGCTTCCGCTGGAGTGTCGCAAGAGTCATTGAAGTTATGCTTTAGTCGCGCACATGCCTGACATTCAAATCTTTTTTATCAATACAGTATTTCCACGGATATATGCACCCCGGATATTAAGCACTCCCCGGTGTATCATGAACTGACACACGTGCATTCATGTTTTTTCAGCAAAATTGTACTGAAATTACTTTCGATATATGCACCGCTTATAAGCAGTCCCGCTTATAATGCACGCGAATTTGTGCCATTGTTCCTAACTTTCATCAAAAAGCCCCTGTTTATGCACCAGCTGAAAACGTATACGGAAGGCTTATGCGTCAAATCAATTTATTCAAGAAATAGAAAATATTAGTAGTACTATGCAGCTTCCAAATGCCTTTGCAACTTTTCCCATCGTAAATTTTCATATAAATTTTGACAGTTGTGTGACAAATTTCTCATTTCCACAATTTGCGAAGCTGCATGAGTCCCACTATTGAAAAATTCTATTTCGAAGTTTTGCCAAAGACAAAAGCACAATCCAAAATATCTGACTACTTTTCGTAAATATATACGGTAATCATTAATTTAAACTTTATTTGTGATTTTTGGTTGAAAGCCAATTTTTTTTTTGTTTTTTTTTGTAATAAAGTTATTTTTTGAACAACTTAAATGAAGCTCAATGATTATATGTTAAGCGAAATAAATTTTTGAATGATTTAGTCATGTATATGCACGTGGTATGTGCTTACTAGCCGGGTCTTCATATATTGCCACTGACTGTGCTTATAACCGTGGAGTTTCAAGATATATGCACTCATGCTTATATGCACTGTCCATGCATTTTTGACGGTGCAATATCCGTGTTTTATCAACTGTATATAAAACTTCCCATAATATTAGAGAATGTTTTGGGGAGAAATTCTTGTATGTACATACATCTGAGCTGCTTTTCTTTTCCATTTCTTCTTTTCCTTTTTGCTGATGCGAATGATAACGGTCAAAAGAATTGGCTCGTCAGCTTCGAATGTTGGGAGAAAAACTTGTACTTGTATGTAGAAATTGGCATAGAAAATCGTAACGCCGTTGATTGAAGGAATAAACAACAAAACTAAGTACCTTGTAGACAGAAAGAGAAAGAGAGAGAGAGAGAGAGAGAGAGAGAAGAGAGAGAGAGAGAGAGAGAGAGAGAGAGAGAAAGATAGTGAGAGAGAGGTGAAAGAGGGAGAATGAGAAAGGGGGTCGGGGAGGAAGAGAGCGAGGGAGACAGAGAAAAACTTTAAAAAATTATTTACAAATAAAATTCCATGTTGACGGTCATTGCCATAGAGTCTATGGCATAGACAGATCCATATGTAAAAGTTTGTGTATGCATACATATGTATGTATGTAGCTAAAAAAAATTGCCTTCCAACAAGGTTAAGTGAACTAACTTCCGATTTGATCTTTGATATCGGACTTAAAACAGTCACCTTTTGTCACGAGCACTGTCTGGCTGCCTTCCAAACGTTACAACAAGGCTATGTAGGCGCTTCAACTCTCAGATATACATATGTGTGTATGTATGTAGCTACATAAATGCACACGAATGCAATATTGCTTTATTCTTCTCATTAAGATATGTAAACATATATGTATATAAGTTCACACATACATATATTTATATAATATGTGCATATACATATTTGCACAACATCTACCAATATGCATATGCATCTGTGCACCGAAGCAATAAAGAATTGCACGTGACGTGTTTATGCAAAGTGGATTCTCACAGCTTTACCGGCTTTTCTCGATTCATATTCATTGTGCCTGAGCCAAGGGATCGATCGGAAAGTTTTAGGAATTATATATAAATACCTCAACGGGGTAATACCGATTTTCAAAGTTCTCAAATGGGTTAAAGGGCTGGCACAGAAGGATTGAGACACTGCTGATTGCTAGATTACTTATTAGGACGAACCAGGTCACGGCCTCAATCTGGTGTCTTGGCATTAGAGTACCCATCAGACAGGTAAGAAATTCCACGAAAAAAGCGGGTTTAATCGGGGTAGGTGTGCCTTTTCAGCGATCATAGGTCTTGATGCTTTTAAGCGGCGTATTTTGAAAATTAAGGCGGAAATTGCTCAGATAGGTTTTAAACACTTTTTGAACACTTCACTCATAAGAATTGTTATACCTAGCGCAAGCGTGGTGTATTAGTTTTGTGCGGACCTTCCCTGTAGAAAGCTGTTAAGCAATTTGCCTAAAAGAACTAGTACTTTTACCAGTACTAAAAGAACTAGTGCAATGTTTGGGTAAGTTTGCACCATAACTATACTAGTGATCAGTGGAATAATTGCATTCATTCATTGAAGCGTTATAAATTGATAATAAATACACAACCGAATGGTTTTCTTTTATTAGAAATATTTATTTCCATTTTGTACTGAAAAAAAAATCCACGATTCTGTAAACTTTTTCCCGTAAACATCACTAGTATTTAACTGGTGCAAATTTACCCAATTGGATCGAAATGTACTAGAATAATTCTGGTGCATACTGTACTAGTGCTGTCCTGTACAGATGTTATACTGATTTTCGATAGAATTTTATATGGACAGGGGTATAGAAAAGAACTAGTACTGGTGGCTTTTGCACTAGTAAAGTACTAGTACGACACTAGTTCAAATTCCTACAGGGTTGTAACAGCTAGAACTAAGCTTCGTAGACGTAGACAAATATGTATATACCTTTAGGTATTCTTGATCAGGATCGAAAACTGAATCGATTTTGACATGCCCGTCTGTCCGTCCATCTGTGATCGGATCTCCTTCCAAAAGGCTGGACCATCCAAGTCAAAATTTGGCACACAGGTATGTTGGGTCCCGCGTTGGGTCCATACCAAGCAGCAACTTTTAAAGGGTTTTACTGTGTGCAAAACTTTTACCCTTTTCTTCACCCGTCGAGGAAATAAAAATACCAATCGGCATCGTTGCAAAACACCTATATATTACATATGTATATCTGGTCTTTTTTTATGCTTCAGTTGAATCAGTATGCATTGCTCGTCCTCGACGCCGGGCTGTGACTAAGCTGTAAATGAAAAACGATAGAGGAATATATGATTCGATGCAAACTTAAGTCTGTTTGATTGTGCGATTTAAACATCGCTTGAGAATGACTTCCGTCCTGTAAATCAATCAGGAGCTCGATTCCCCTTTCTAACGTTGGTATGTACCTACTTACCTACACTCAAATTAAATTCTTAAATATTAAATAGATAACTCTTGGTTCCACATACTGTTCTCTCATCTATTCTATGCAGATAAAGAGGAAAAACAGAACTGGAACAAGTCCAATTCTGTCGTAAAGACCTTTTTCTTTAAATAAATTGCCATTTTAGTGCTTAATTTAAATATCTTTCTATGGTCTAAATCTACGTCATAGCATTCATTGAGTTGGAAGTCCATTTCGGCTGGCGCACATACACAAAAATATTTCAATAGGAACTTAAACCATTTTGAGCCACGCTGCAAAAATATTTGAATGGTTCGTCGAAAGCTACACAGCAAACAATTACCCTTACTAAACAATTGGAAGTAATTTGCGCCCGCAAACAAAAGGCTTGGATCCAAGTGTTGGAATTTATTTGGAATTCAAGTGTAAATAACCAAAACGGCTCCCTTTTTATTCAATTGGATTTGAGATTGGAAAATATATAAATCCAAGCATTCGAATTAAATATTTTCCAAGCCTAAACAAGCAGTACCAATCCGATGTAGGCAGGTTCAATCGCCGCTGCGGCGAGGGTTTTTTTTTTTATAGATAATATAACATTTAAATAATATTTCAAAACTTAGAGGAATATCTAGCATTCATCCAAACATTTATGAAAAAATAAAAATAATTTTTTTGAAAGCACAACTGTATGCATTACATTTCTGACGACCGGATATGAATCTAAATTTACTGCCAACTTCCTTTCTCCCCTCTAAGTGGATCAAATTTTACCTCAGATATCTTTCTACGTCCCAACTTTTCCACAATATTTTTTTCGCCCGCGACAGGAATCGAACTCGAGCCCTCCAGGGTGCAAATCACAACACGCTTCAGTACGCTACCGAGAGATCTCATTCGCGACGAGAGATCTCAATGGAACTGTAGACGCCTCGTGTGTATGTACGATATCTATATAACATACATATTATTTTGAGGGATTTGCGAAGTCCTTGACAAATTCAACGTTTCCCAAACACATTTGAAATATTTGAGAAATTAATATAGCACATATATGCTTGGAAAAAGTTTGGAAAATTACTTGTAAACAAATGAGTAGTAAGCACCTTTGTAAAAAGCTTATGCAAATGTTTGCTGGGTACTATTCTAGGGTAACGAGGACCCGCTGAACTCGAATGAAGAAGTCCAAAAAAGTGCTTCTATAACAGTTTTTTCAGAAAAGACTGTTCGAGTAATCAAAAAATAAACTTTAAATGCATCAAAATCTTTCTATATTATATATAAATATATTTGATATATATACATATACATATATCATATATATATATATTATATATATATATAATATATATATATATATATATATACAGGGTGTCCCGTAGGTGAGTGCTTTTTTTTACAGGGTGGTAGGGGAGGTCACGACGAACAAAAAATCGTATGGGAGGGGGGTCCCAAATGCACCCCTGAGGAGTTATAGGGCCTTAAAGCTTTCTGGCACTAAGTCCAGAAAAACAATTCTCCCACGCTAGTGGCTTACTGTAGAAAAAAAATTGTAATGCGGTTTGAAAGCCAATTGTACAGGCTTTTGGGCAAAATTGAATTGATGGTCAAAACTGCAGTTATTGTGTGAAAAATAAACGCTCAAAGTCAAAAATTCTGAAAAAATTTTCAATTATTTTACTTTGGGAGCCATTTTGGTATGGAAAAGGTCCAATTAAGACATGCTTTTTTAATTTTTTTTTAAATCTTCGATCAATTTACTTCAAATCTGTGGTACATTTGTTATACCTTATTATATATAAGTATATACTTATATATATAATTTATTGCATAACGTAATATTCTATTTCGTACAACCATTTCGTTTCAAAACGATATGCTTTTGAAAAAAAAAAATTTATTATGCAATTGTTTTTTCATTTTTCATATTTTGCTTTTACAATGCAAAGTATTTTGGAACAAACCCCTGGTGTTCTTCAAAGGAAACTGGGATGACCACAGTTTAAATTTTCGGATACCTAATGGAATTTCCTAAAATATTGTTTTCTTAAGTTTAACATCGGATATAATTTTTCAAAGAAAAAATGGCGCTGAAAATGTTCAACTGCAAAATGGGTTAAGGTATTAAAAAGTAACATGTCGTTACATTTTCTAGAATTTCTCTGCGATTCCTCGCATCTTTATGAGGATTCGCCCTCCCAAAATCACCGCTTGCATGCGCCTCTGGTTTTATTACATAAGAATTTCGTTACAAGTGCTCTCTGCATGTAGAAATACGTGTACAGTACACTCCTATTAAGCGGACACCTCTCTCAAATGGACAATTTTTGGGAATGCTCTAGTGTCCCTGCTTCTCAAATAGTTTCCTCTTAAGCGCACATATCGCACACCCTCTTCTAAGGAGACACAACTCAAAATTTCCCATTTCTCATAAAACGCAAAAAACCAAAATGCGTCGCAGTGTCAATCAAAGCAAGAAGAAAGGCATTGACGGGGTTTTTCGGCTTTTTGTAATAACAAAAACGGAGTCGAATTTTTCGTGCAGGTAGAGAGGTGAACTATGATCAATTTTCATAGGTTAACTCAAAACTGACGATTTTTGAGTTGTGTCACCTTAGAAGAGGGTGTGCGATATGTATGTACAAAGGCCCGTAGAGAGAAATTTGGGCCCCGGGGTGATTTTTTTCCTGTCCCCCTCAAAAAAAAGTGCGACCAAAAAAAGGTCCCATTGCAAGTTGAGGGCCCGAGCCCGGAAGAAACTCCCCCTTTTCCACCCACCCATCAACAGGCCTGACAGCATACCTATGTTAGTGTTTTCAGCAAGTAAACAAAAGGCATTTAAATGACCAATTTCTCCAGACTTTCCCATTACCGAATCGCCATTTATTGTCATTTTTGCATACATTGAAATTTCTCTTGTTTACTTAATTTGAACATCCAAGGTCTTTGCACCTTGTTATGACTCAAAAGCATGTTATGTATGTGTCCACTCCACACTCCATAATGGCGATAACCATTAATAATGACAGGTTATCCAAGCGAATAGAGCCTCAAGCACAGCAGCTCATTCCGAAAAAAAAAAAAAAAAAAAATTGTCCATCTTCAAGGTCATTGCATGTGTAAACAATAACAACGAAAACATTTTTCTAATAAAAAATTCCAAAAAATATTGAAAAAAAAAAGAAGAAACACGACAAGTGTTTTTGAACGCAACGGTATTTGTGCAATCGGTCGATGCTAAGCGACACAAGGGAGTCCAAACAATTTCACCGAACACGTTGAGTGGCTTCAATTCGGCACTGCTCAGCAAGCAATTATTGCTGTCGACTCAATGAAAAAGTTTCTTATTTTTTTCAATTTTTTTATTAAAAAAAAAATTTTTTTTTTTTGGTTCCTCAAGTAATCACGCAACGAGTCCCATAACAACGAACACTCTTGAAAAACGAAAAAGTAAAAAAAATCGTGCGTTGAAGAAATTTTGCAGAAAATTTTTTTCTGAAGAGACCCTGAAAAAAGTTTCACTCGGGCATGTCTCAAACAAATGAATAAATGAAATTCGCACATAATGAGATTGCGATGAAGTTGTCTATGCAGCAGCGTAAGCGCTCAACGGAAAATAAAATAAAACAAAACAATAAGAAGAAGCAACACACACCAACACGCAACATCGAAACATCCAAACATTTTCATTCAGCTGGAATTGAATTCATTTAGCCAGCTCCAACACATCTTAAAGCATCTTCGGCAATATCTCACATGCAGCATTTTACAGTTAGTACGATCATTGGTAAAATGCTGCCCAAGCAAGGTATGCTCCACCAGTCGACACCATAATCTCACGTCCATTCACCATTCAACATCGGGTATTCAACATTCGTTGTTCGTTATTCGCATGGAATAGACGATGCTGCATACCACCACAAGGCGCATGCGCACGCGCGACTCTCGACATTTTCTTTGGTTTTCGGTTTTCGTTATTTTTGCATTAATATTTTTATATTTTTTATTTAAGATTTTCCCTAAAATATCCATTTGTTCGGATTGCTAGATAGTGGAGTCATGACTCCATTTAGCAGATTGCCTAGTCAAGCGTCTGCTTGTCTCACGTTTTAGTTGCGGCTATCGACTATTGACTTCTACATGCATACTTGGCACTTGGCTTTTATGAGATCCATGAACGCCAAAACTTGCCACCGAATTTCATGACCAACTTCATACACACATTTCGCTGACTTTTACTAATAAATGACATTTCAAAGACTTATATTGCAAACGATTTTTTTTTTTTTTTTGGTCGTTGTCAGCATTTCAACAAAACCACAAAGTCTGGTTTGCTTGCTTCAGGCATTTTCATTTATTTATTTATTTATTTATTTTGTTGGTGGTGGCTCTTACACAAATTGCGCAGATTGTTGAACCTTGTTTTGTCGCCAAATAATTGAATTGATTTCGTGCGAGAGTGTAAAGGAGCTGAACTGATTTTATTTGATTTCGTTGAATATGATTAAGTCTCGAATTAAAACAATTTGTTGTGACATTCCAGTAATAATTTTGCATAAATGAGGATTTAACTTTCTTTTGAACAGAAAAATGTTATGCCGTGTTTACAATTTTTACGATTTTCTCAAAACCTCTTTCAAAACAATCGTCAACAAGTGTAAATGTCTGAATTTTTGGGCATCAAAATCGCTTTTTCTTTGTTTGTTGTTGTTGTTGACGATAATTATCCGCCGGAAATTTTCGCCATGAAGGATAAATTCATTAATTTTTTCACCGACGGTATCAAGGGGAAATTTCGAGTACATCTCAATTCTAATGACATTGTCATTGAAAGGAGATGTTATACTATCCATCGTAATTCCAATTGCATTGTCAAACGACTGAGAAACAAAAAATAAAACAAATAAAAAAAGAAAGGACCAAACTATGTATATTTCATTTTCATTTCGCATCACTCCCGAATAGGGTTGCCAGACGTATTGTTTTTGGGAGTAAACGTACTGCTTTTTGAAGCGGTGCACAGTGGGATTGCTCCATACATCGTGCGGCAAAAAATAGAAGGAATAGTCCTATCACAATGAAAATTGGTATGCGGATGTAAATTGAGGTCATTAAGATATAAACTAAAATTTATTGAAATCGGTTCACCCCTTCGGGTACCCCCATAGACCCCCACATGCAGTTTTGTATGGCAGCTATATGGGCATTTCCACAGAAAGGTCTACCGGAAATGAAAATGCCCCAGTTCCTTAAAACAATTTTTGGGTATGTACTATCATAGTAACACATCTGAACTCCACTATTTAAGAAGATTGGTGGTTATAGTCAGCCCTCATTTCTGTAAAACATAGGTAAAGGCTTATTTTGTTGTATTTGTATTTCTTAAATTACCTTTAAAAGTGCTTTATCTATGAAATTTGGGCCATTTTAATAACCTGATCAATGGAAGTTATCGTCCTTAATAATTCCATTCAGAAGAATCAACCAAAACAACAACAACAAAATTTCTTTAACGAATAAGTTGATAATTATTTTCTAATTACGCAAGCTCAATTAAATATTGTTTTTGATAAAATTTATTATTGGCCCTTCTATTTATAATACCAGAATTTATGAATTAAAAGGAAAAAAGGTTAAAATAAAAGACTATTTTCATGACTAAAACCCTTTTGAAATTTTAGTAACGTAACGCCAGGTAACGTAACGCCAGGTAATTAAGGCCAATAAAAAACAACCGACAAACGATTTTACAATTTTAAAACTTGGAAAATGAACTCTTATATTTTCCAATCTTATTGCTATAAGTTTAATACGAAAAGTTTTGCGAAATTAGCAGAGTTTTGCAATCTTGTTATCTAAGTCAAAAACCCACTTCTGTTTTTCGTAACGAAACGCTAGGACACTTTTTTGCTTCAATACTCAAATCCTTATGGTCTATTGGTCTAATTTTTTTACTGAACATAGTGCTACTTTATTAGTATGCAAATATTAAAAAACTTTTTTTAAATTTGCAATTCTTCATTTAAAAAAAATTTTGTTTTTCGTTCGAATGTCACGTCACGTCAAAATGGAAATGCCCATATCTAAAATTTAGTTTTAATGAAACTTTGTCAGAATGTTTTTAATCCCCAAAAACGAATATATACAAAAAATGGTTCAAATCTGACAGTCCCTAGGGGTACTTCCACTGGATAACTGCCTTTTCAGTATAAATGGCATCATAGTTTCGTATGTTCTCACGTTCGTAAAAAAAATTTAATATAATGTTTTGTTTTTGTAATTTCTTAGTTAGTTCTTAATTTCTTACAAACATTGCCATCAGAAATTTTAATAAAGCGTTAATGAATACTGATCATCCTTAACATATGCAATTATTCTTTTCTTAATATCCAGACATTTGCGCGGTGATTTTTAACATAAAAATGGACTTTATCGAGACAATCGTAAGTGGGCGGTAAATTTTTTTTCATAGATCGTTAGAACAGACTCCAGACTTTTATTTTTTATCAACTAGAAGACAAAGCACGACAAAGCATATAAACTTTTTGTCCATTGAAAAAAGGAAAGGCGCCATTTTCGAAGTAGAATTTTTGATAGCCCACCTCCTCTTCGATATTCAATAAAATGCCACAATTTTTAATTCCTTTTAAAAATCAAACTCTTAATTTTAATAAAAAGTTACCTTTATAGCAACAGTGGTAGATTTAATCCGAAAAAAATGGGAACCAATTTGAAATATTTTTTTTCAATTTTTCGAAGAAAAACATTTTCTATCTTTAGCTTAATTTTTTATATAAAAAAATTATGTTTTTTGAAAAAACAGTTTTGAATTATTCTTATCTAAAGTTTTCTCAGTTAGATTAAATCGACAAATCATAAAATTAGGATGGTCAAAAAATCCAATTTTTGCCGCTGAAATCTCACTGTGCGGTGTACGGCGTTGTACTCCTAAAAAAATAAATCCCAAAATGTACTGCATTTTCAATTTTGTACTTCTTTGTACTGCTTTTTAAAATCGATAGGGCATTAAAATTAGGGGAGCATTAATTTCATTTCCCCTTGCCTGTTTTGCAGAACTCGAAAATTGCCAATGAAAAATTGCTGTGTGTAACTATTTAAAAACAGAAAATGGAGAAGATAATCAGCCCTAGCCCTATAAGGAATTCTAGATGAAAAAACTTCACACGAAATTTTTGTTCCGCCCGAAAAAATCCGCCTATCGATAAACTCACACGGATTTCGTTTCACTCCGAAACTCGAAAATAGTACAGTTTGAAATGCGTCGAAAAAGATCAGAAATAACATTTTTCAAATATAACTAATTTTTTTTTTCAAAGTCCAAAAATTTTTTTTTATTTAAAATGCACAGAATAGCATATATAATCTAATATATATTTATATACAGTTGAACTTCCTTATAATGAAGTCGCACGGGACCAGAAAATCACTTCATTATATAGAAATTTCATTTTACAGAAATTATTAACACGTACACTGAAATTGGAACGAAAAAGCTGTGCGTTTGAAATTGTTTCATAGTAGGGAGAACTTCATTGTATAGACATTCACTATACGGAAGTTCGACTGTAATATTGGAGCATCGACTTGTCCGGCGACGCTTGAGGCATGCCGCATGCGTCCAATCCATTAGAGTTGCACGAATCTATTTATGTTAGTTAAGTGAAGAGCTTTGGTTGTATATTAAAGTAACAAGTTAATGTTCGATTTCAGCGGTATTTTAGACTCAATAAACCAGTATTCCAGTATTTGTTGGAATTACTCCTAAAATAATTAAAGAATTTGCCTTATTTGGGTCATTAAAACAAAAAATTATCTGACTCTAATTTTTTCCGCTTCAGTTTGCCTCAAAAAAAGTGGAAAAAAATTTAATTCGACACATAAGATTTTCCCCGGAAAATATTTTCCCGATAGGTGAAAAGCGGAGAGTGGAAACATCGAGGCGGAATTAGAATTCCCGAAAAGGCTGTATAGGAATGTTCCCGTACAACAAGAAACTGTGCAAAACCGCCCAATTTTACCGAAAACTGTTCCCGTACTAAGCGATTGTGCAAATGAGAGAGATTTTGACAGAATACTTGTCGTCTTCTTCTGTCAAAATCTCGGGGCTCCAAGGAGTGCTCCTAGGAGTGCTGGGGTAAAAAAAGATCATAAGACTGCTAAACTAATGAAGGTGTTTTTTAGAAACTCGGACCCCTTGGCTAAGTCGGGGCCTGCTTCACCACCTCTGCTGACTTGCATGAGCATGTAGCCATGTATTTTATGCTGCTGCACCCTAAGTAATGAATTAATGTTTTTTTTCTCAAATACTTACATTCAAAATTTCACAGCTCGAACCATTAATGTCTCTCGCCATCGCTCTGAACAGTCAATGGAGTTATAGAAAGCTCGATTTATCGACCTACCTATGCTCTACAGTGTTTTGAGCAAGTATAGCTTGGTTTTGGGCTTAGAGCCGTAAAAAACAGGGCAAGCTAAATGCAAATGTTAAAAATCGAAGGAGGTATTAATGGGCGTGGCGGAAAAGGCGTTGAAAATTATAAGAATGCTTGACTGTTAAAATGAAAGGAACTTAAGTGCTCTCACTTTTCTCCGATTTTTGAATTCCCAGTTGCAAATTTTATGCTCTCCGGATTGATCATTTGAACATTCCTAAGCGAGGGGATATCATAGACTTTTCCCATCACTTTTACACATCTACTTTGTTCGAGCATGGCCGCTTTGGGTCCCAATGTCTCTCATGAGCAGGCAGAAAGTGAGGGGGTTCAAAAAAGTTTTGCTTTTGCTTTTGCTTTTACATTTTAGCTCAGTCCTGAAAATATGCTACTTTTTGATAAAAAAAAAAAAAAAAAAAAAAAAACATTATTCTTTGAACACATCACTTTTTCCCTGCTCGATGACTGCCACGAGAACTAATGCCTATTGACAGTGGTTGGGATAGTTCAAGTGATGCATCGCTTAGTAGAGGGCTTTCCCTTATTTGCAACTGAGTTTGGTTTATCGAAACAAATCTATTCACCGAAAGAGAAGATTTCCTCTCGAAATCTTTCTTCGCCTTACTTACTTTGATATACTTATGTATGTATGTATTTATTTTTATAGGCGTCAATGGCAACAGAACTTGAATGAATTTTAAATGATTTTTCATTCCCAATGTCAAAGTCAAGTTCAAACATCTTCAGCGAAAATTAACGAAAAAACCTGAGAATTTCTACGATTCAAAGTCCAAAAAAAAAAGACTTTCGCTTTTAAGCAAAGAGAAAAAAAAATCTCTCAACCATGACATTTACCTCTCTCGCTTAAGGCCACGTTGATCAGCTAGAATCTTAAGTATGCAAAAAAAATAGTGTGCCAGCGCGAAGTTTTACGAGTATTCATTGTAATTTATGCTGGCAAACAAATCTCGAGTCCCACGTTCAGTGATCGCACACTTTTTTCTCAATGTTTTTATTTTTAATTTTATTTTTTTCCATTTCGTTTTTTCGCCTTTTCGTTTTATTTGTTATGGACTTGC
The DNA here is from genome assembly GCA_020466095.1 of Chlorops oryzae. Taxonomy (NCBI): domain Eukaryota; kingdom Metazoa; phylum Arthropoda; class Insecta; order Diptera; family Chloropidae; genus Chlorops; species Chlorops oryzae. Next base: position 41,434,038 of record CM035808.1, read on the forward strand.
TGCAGTCAAGTTGTGTCTGCGCTAAGCTGCTTGGGCACTTACTTCACCACGTAAATATGCTGTCTCTCCTTTTATGTACAACAATTTCCTTTCGCAAAACATTCCCAAATATATTCGATTTTTATGCTGAAAAGATGAGGTTGTGAAGTGTAGAAAAAATTATTGAAATTAAATAAAAATAACGTGCTAACATTGGTTTTCGCGGTCGTCTGAGGAAGGCTTAAATGATGCCCAAATGCGAGGAGGAATCGCCGCAGACGAAATATTAACTTGACCAGCATATAAAATTGTCAATAAAGTTCTTAAATTTTTTGTATACCTTTTGCAGAATTGCAGCAGCGGGCCACACCTTTGTTGACGCGCCATCGGAAATACGCCTTTTTCCCCAACGCCCTCGAAGTACATAGCGCCGCGGCTGTTGGTATACAGACGCAGTGTGTGTCTATGTATTTGGCAAGACAAAAAAAAAAAAACAGCCAAAGGAAAAACGAAAAAAGACAGTGAAGTATATTGGAATAAAGACAGTACATTGGCCAAGTTCGGTGCGATTTGCTGTTTGTCTCGCCGGCTGGCAGGGAGAAGCAGACTTTGGACGAGACGTTCTCGAGGTTTTTGTCATTTTCGAGGTACTTTTGGTTGACTATTTTCATTATTATTTTTTTTTTTCAATTGGCGACTTGTCAATATAAAAGTGACTTGAAGGGCGGATGAAGGAGCACCATCTGACTTTCAAAATGGCTTAAAAATTTCACAATATTCCACTTTTGGGCCTTCCATGACTGACGAATTCCATTTGAACAGCCTCGAATATTCTTAAAATAAAAAAATAATTCAATAAAAGTTCAAGATTCCATCGACTTATCTGGCTGTTAGTAGATAACAGATTTCAAGAGGAACTGAACTAATAAAAGTTAGTCTAATTTGTTTCGAAATTTTTACTTTAAATCCACATATTTAAGGAGTACATTTTTTTTCACAGCCACACGGGAAAGTTTTTCCAATGAGTTTTAAATGAAAGACAAAAAAAAAAGCATTATGGCTAGAGCTCGGAATCAAACAGTTAAATGGCTAAGCTTTCGCTTTGGCATTGATTTGAATGAAATTGCAAATTTTTTTCTTCTTTAAAAAGTCGCCAAATAATTCGAATGCACAAAAGCAAAGCATGAGAAACTTCGAAAAATGATCTCAAAACAAAGAAAACAAGTAAGGGTGTTATAGTCAGGCGAGCCTGACAATAGAATACCCGACACAGACACACGTGTTCAAATAATTTTTAATATCAAGAGGTGTTTATGGCCATATGGGGGCCCAATACACCGACTTTTGTTATATTTATTTATGAAAACTGCCCCTCTGCCACGCCCACTTTTCCAATTTTTTGGAATTCTAATCGGAGGCTTAGATATACCCTCAAATCCTAAGTTTCATTGAAATATTTGGAAAAAGTCCGATTTTGAGGCAGTTTTGAGATTTTTGTGACAGACCCTAGTACTGGAGGTACCCTTAATAATGGACCGATCTAGGAAATTTTTTGGGAGAATGTTTATGGCTACAAAAGAAGCATAAGTGCTAACTTTCGTTCAAGTCCCATTTGAAGTTCGGGTGTAGGGGACAATTTTCGAAAAACGCCTTTCTGCCACGCCCACTTTTAAAATTTTTGGAAATCGTATTACTTGCCTTGAAACATGTTCAAATATCAAATTTCATCAAAATATGTTGAAAAACTTCGAGTTTAGAGCAGTTTTTGTGATTTTCGTAACAGACCCTAGTACTAGAGGTACCCCTAAAAATGGTCCGATCGGGTCCATTCTCGAACTTGTTCTTACTCATGTCCCCGTGAGCAGGCATACCAAATTTTGTCAAGATAGCTCAACTCCTTCGATAAGATAACTGTATACAAACAGACGGACAGACGGACAGACGGACGGACATGTCTAAATCGAATCTCCTGGTGACGCTGATCGTTTCTATATACATTTTGTATGGTCTATCTCGACTGGTTCTGGGTGTTACACACAACCCAACAAACGCAATATACCCTCGACACAGAGTGTGTCGGGTATAAATATGAGCGCCTAGTGCGGGTAGGAGAAAGGGCTCTGAGGAAAATGTACACAAAAGAGATAGAAAGACGAATATCGAAAACTTTTACCAAAACATAGGTCGGTGTATTTATATAGATATGTATGTAGACACCCGATCAGGTTGTTACATTTCTCTTTACAATAAATCAAAATATCATTTTTTTGGTTCGTATGGATGAAAAACAATCAAGGAGTTGATATTTGGGGGTTTTCTTTTTGCCTTTGTTGCGCGTTTTACACTCTCGAGTGATTAGGTTAGGTTTGGTTAGGTTAGGTTAAAAGAGCTGTCTTATATTGACACACTTGGACCTTGGACCCGTTGTGATACTCTACAGTGGTGAACACCTATCTCTAGAACCATTTAGAGCTAGCCAGCGATTTGGGCAAGATTGACCGAGCCTAAATTCCTTGGAGACTGTATATCATAGCTTCCTACATAAGAAAATCTTCTACTTGAAAACACAGTGCAGAAAACTCCTCCTCCGACAAGTTCTTCGACTTTCAAGTGGCTTCGAAAGCAAATAAGTACTCTTATTATTGCGTTTTCAGGCCTGTGAGCAACTTAAGGGGAAAACTCCCTAAAATTGTTAAAGAATTTGAAAACACTACATAATTTCTATTATTATTAGTCTGATCTCAATACTCTTATGAGCGTATCTACTTTCATACAACATTTTTGCGACGTAGATACATAAATAGCTTTGAGTATTTATTTGTATTTTTCAAAATAGAATTCATGACATAAAGTGGGCTTTACCCGCGTCATGACCCTAAAATACGTCGCTGATATGGTTTTGGTCTTTCAGCAGAATATCACCAAACCCCATCAATGCTTTTGAAGTGAATAGTTTTTTTGTCCCTTATGTACACCAGTTTCACATAATTTTAAATGCATTTCCGCTTTGTTCGTCATCCGAGCATCTGAAACAATTCCTATACAATGGCCCCAAGACAGCGTTGGCCACGATGGGATAAGTGGCATTGCTTCGTCAGCACCGATTTTGCTTGGCCCTTTTCTGCATCCATTGATAGCTGCCACGATATTTCATCAGCTATTTTGAATGAAATCTTCGGTACCAGATATACATAAATACATAGCTACATACATATGTATCTACTTAAAGTACATACGTATCTGCGTAAAATCTCTTTATAGCCGAAGAAAGTGCTAGCGAAATCACTAACACCCGAAAGACAATAAAATTCTCTACAGTAGACACCATTTACGTAACTGTATCGCCGTATCCGAATATGAAAAATACGATGATTACTTGGACGTTGCGGTATCTTTATCTTGGTCTTTCTAATCTTACGTTAAACTGAATACATTTTTAAGAAGCCGAAGCGAGGGAGAGGGAGGGATTTGTTTTCTCTTTTTGCATAAATTGTAGTTTAACTGGCATTTAAGTTTGATACTGGAAGTGAAAAAAAAAAAATTTTTTTTTCTAGAGAATCTCTTTCAACGGAATTTGTTAGAATGACTCTGCCTCGGATTGCCTTTTTAGCCGGCTCATTGTATTTAATTTGCATAAACGTTAGAAAAATTACTAAGAATACGGACGATATCTGCTTCGGGAGATTAGTTCGTTCATTCGTGATGTGCCTACATACAATATTTTAATATCCATCTATTCATTATAAGTGTTATGTACATATATACCTACATATGTATGTATATCAGGCGATATTAAGCACTCAGCGTGTTCGATTTATCGCTGTATGAGAAGATTACAAGTTTTGATCCAGTTGGCTTTGTTGTTGTTGTTGTTGCTGTTGCTGTTGCTCGTGATGGGGACCGGTAACAAGTGTAAGCTAGTTCTCCTCTGAAAACATTTTCGTTTGTTAAGACGAAAGACATTTAAACGTGATGGCTTTAGCACCATTTCCAGCACAATTCAACAAGTCTTTTGATAAAGAATACTTACGGTGTCTGCTTCTTGTGCTCATGCCTAATAACGCCACTCTTGTGTTTGATTATTTAATTAGAAATCTACAGCATTGACACTGTTTTTGCTTAGGCTTTGGGGGGGAAAAATAGGTCAATCTGAAGCGATTCACAGCTGTGCAATTAGACTGATTATGCGATGCAACGGCACGCTAAGGGAGTGGCCTCAGGAGGGAGATAGAAAAGTTCTACTTCTCATCGCAAAAAAATGTTTGTTAACCCTCTTCAACTGGCGTGATCTAATTTTAACAATTTAACTGATATGGGGTCTAACAGACGTCTCATCTCTGAACTGATTTTCCTCTTTAAATGCCTGATTGGCGTGTTCTTGGCCTTATTTCTTATAAGAGCAAAAAATTTTCAATCCAAAGCAGGATAAAAGACATTTTTTGAAAGGATCACAATCATCGTAATCTCGGATTTTACAAACGGACGCATTAGTTTCTGTTTTGCGATGTTTGTCTGGCTACGCCGTCAGCCAGAGGGTTAAGAGGCTCGGTTTCAATGTATCAATGTATTTGCCGACATTAATGAGCCTCTATGAGCGAGTGTTCCTTCAAGGGAGGGTTCCAGAGCCGTAACTCGGCATGTTCAGGCGGTGCGTTGCACGGGGGCCCCCAGCTCTGAGGGGCCCCCGAAGATATTTTTTTTTTAAGAAATCATTTCAAAGTAGAGGTAGAAAAGATCGTCGATAATGTTTTTATTACATTGTTTATGTTTTATGGAAGAGAAAGGGAAAGACAAGGAATTGAAAGAAGGAATCAAAACAAAAATGACAATCTGATTTCGCATTAGGCATCGAGAAGCGTTTTCCTATTCTGTTTGCTATTTCTCACGATTTTTGAACCTTTTTTTAATACATTTCCAAAAAGCTTTGAAATCACCTTTTTTGTTTAGAAATTAATATTCAAGGGCCCTCTAGGAAATCTTGTACAGGGGCCCCCGAGACCATCGCTACGGCTCTGGAGGTTTCGCCTGATTATTTGCTGATTCCGTAAGAACAACTATATTTTGTTAGTGATTAAAAGTATAATCTACTCTTTTATTTATAATATCTTATTTCCACAATTGAAAAGAACAAAGGTAAATGCTACGGAATCTCTTCCTGACAAAAAAACTCTTTCAAAAAATGTCACTTAATACAGCCAAGTCTGGATAGTCCGGATAGAGTGAACACGTCAGTGGTGTGAACTTCTCGCGGGAAGGCCGTTCAAAATCATTAGGAAAACAAACCTTTTATGTGAAAACTGGGCCTCGATAGTGTGAACAGTATCGGTAATATGAACAGACCTGGGTTAAAATAGTTCACTCTATCCAGATTCTATTGTAATAGATTAAACTGGCCTGGACGGAACGCGTTGCTCAGGCTCTGCAGTCTAGGTTGAAGAGGTTTGTAATAGAGTAAAAACGTACGAAGCACTTCGTAGAGAGTTTGAACTGGTTCAGCAAACATTTTCTGGGCATTGAATCAAAGTAGTATTGTATTAAGGTCTGTAGTAAAGAAGAGTTAAGCATGTGACGTCATTTGATGCCATATTTTTGGGATCTCACATACTTGTGGCAGAGTCTTAATTCTTCTTGTTAAGAGAAATAACAGTCCAGTAGCGTAGTGAGGGGGGGATGGAAAAGCGGGAAGTCGCCCCGGGCGCCAAATCATATTTCAAATTTTATGATGGTATTTTTATTGAGGCCGATTGGAGGGGGCGGCATTTCCTGCATTGTGCCCCCATCGGTCCCCGGGCGCCGAAATGTCTCGCTACGCCACTGTAACAGTACCGACATATTGTAAAGCCTGAAATCCACTATAGAGTTTTTTACGTAGAGAAAAGAGTGTAGAGTGTATAGAACCTACCTTTGTTGTGTAAACTGAAGACCGTCTATAAAATTCTACAACCCGATAGAGAGCTACCGTCAAGATATTTAAAGAAGAACTCTACTATGTACTCCGCGACTGTTAACATTGCAAAAGAATGTAGAAAAGAATGACTCTACGGTAGAGAAATTAACTTTTGCAGTGTATTCGGTTGTGGCGGACATAGTATAGCTATACTCTTAATATGTCGACGGCAGCTCTACATAGAACTGGAGAATTGTAGAGGCGGTCTTCGGTGTACACAACAAAGGTAGACTCTATACACTTTGCACTGTTTTCTCTACGTAAAAAACTCTATAGTGGATTTCAGGCTTTAAGGAGACGTAAATTCCGAATGATCAAATTTATAGGCACCCGAAATCTTGGTTTGAACCACGAAAATTGGCATGTCGCATGGCTGATCAGTGATCACCATGGAGGTAGTTATGCAGGGTCTTTCAGACACATATTTGCGAATGAACTGAGGAACAAAAAACTGTTACAGAATATATTCCATCGAGTCACACATTTATCTTGTTATGGTTAGCTTGACTATACAAAAAATTCCGGTTTAATTCGAAATTTCAATTTCGTAAGCAGCATTTTTTTTGAATGAATGCATTGAAAAGAAAAAAACAAACTCATTAATTTTACGCGCCAAATTCAAAATCGCTTTCAATTGACCACAGTTCAAGAATTTCGATAAGATTGAAAACAAAAAGCAATTCTGGAATTTCACTCTCATTTTGAGTCAATTGAGCTGCGATGACATCACATCCATAGCGTAACCGCCATTTCACTTCGCCTCATCGGAATTCCAAAAGTGTACCAATTGAACTACGTGCTCCCAAAAAAACATTCTTTTTAAACAGAACAGAACAAAACAAAACGAAACTAAACAAAATATAGAGACGAAAACTGATACAATGGGAAGAATGATCTTTTGAACGAAAAACGAATGAAATTTTTTTAGTTAGAAGTTCGCACCCACTCAGCGCTGCCACTGACAAATTATTTTCCCTACCAAATATACATCTAAATCCTACCACAATCGATTGCAGCCTACCAAAAATTTTTCAAGTACAAAAAAGCGTTTTATTGCTCACAAATCTCATATTTACAATAACAAAAGTCATATAGACACATCAAGCGCAGTTTTCCGGTGCATTTGAATTTACTCTGACGTTTTTGCAGTTTGTCATCATATCAGTAATTTGAATTGGTTAAAATATAATATATGAAAAATAACCAAGCTCAGACTGATTCTTCAGATTAATTAATTACAAAATGTTTTTTTTTTTAATTTATTCTTAGTGTCCAAAATTGCTTAAAAATAACGAATAAGCTATCTGCTTGAATTTCATTTGCCATATTCAACCAACAACAGTGATTATTTTCTTCAAAATATTTAAAGAAGAAAAAATCAACCTACCACTGTTGCCAGTTAAGCGAGATCTCTGCGGTATTATGAAGATATAACTCGAACCACCATTATCCAAAGAAATAGTTCGAGTTATAGAGACTTCGAATAGGTGAAAAAAAAATTTATATAAAATACTCGCTTTTGCTTCCCAATTCAGTTCGAGTTATAGAAAATTCAAGTTGTAGAAGTTCGAGCTACATATGCAAGTTTGACTATAAATAAAAATGAATTTTGTTGAAAATCCACAATCCTACCAAAATCTGATCCAACTTACCAACCTACCAAAGGAAGAAAATCCTACCAGATTTGGTAGAAAAAGCCCAAAATGGCAACGCTGCACCCACTGCACAAACCGATCGTCATCGACAGACGACCGACGACGATCTTTTGGTGAGTTCATCTAAGGCGGCTTCATTCGGTTTTGCTTATGTCAAAACGTTTTTTATTGTATGTTCGCCAAAGTTTTGTTATAACCGAACACAAAACTGAAGCGAAGCTTTGTGACTGTAAATAAATACATATGTATGTACATATGCACGAATTTAGGCAGATTTTCGTTGTTCGTCGCTCGTTGTTTGTCGTTTTTCATGTGGCTATTGAGGCTGTTCGATCGACTTCGATTTCCCATTTTAAGTTGTTTGCATTGGAATGATTGATTTTTTGGCAACGTCCGTATAAACGATTTTTGACCATAAATGGTGATGCAAACATTTTTGATTTACTTATGTACGAACTGGGTCCATATTCGATTCGGATTTCTTTATTCGTTTGTTTACTTCGATAACGTAGCCATGTGGAACAGCAGCAGCAGTTCCGAGTTTGGTCTGTTCCGTTGAAGTGCATTTTTCGCTGTTCAACGTTACGATTTTCAACTCGGTTCTATTGTTCTTAAATAGTTAAAACGGAAACAGAACTCAAGCGAGCGAAAAATTGTCATGCGATAGACCAGTTTATCTCCAATAATGGAAGAGCTTTGAGGTTAGAGACCATATGCGGATTGTGCCTGTTTTGAAAAAAGCAACACTCAAATGGGCTAATAAAAATGTGCCGAAATGATGCTTAATTTTTTTTTTAGAAATTTTTTTCTTATACCTAGCAATTATTTTTCTCAATAGAAACGTTCAGCTCTTGATAATCACGTGCTTCTAATTTGGGTTAAATGTGTCATCGCCTTCAGGAAATTAAATTTCAGATTTTCTATAGTCATTCACTTTCCGAGCTACATCTGTTTTTTCATACGCAGCTGCAGCAGGGTATACATCTTGTGCGGATCTTGTAACAGCTAGCTCTAATCGCGGAATGTATGGACACATATACAATGTATGTGCTATACGCTCTATCACGTTTTTTTCACCCATAGAAATTGATCCGCCCTAATATACATACATATATTCTTGATCAGGAACGAAAGCTGGCTTTCTTATTTGTTTTTTTTTTTTTTTTTGGAATATGCAAACGATATGAGACCATTTGTGAAATTATTTCTAAGATCAATAGAAAATAATATGAAAGAGTTTTGGCTTTCTGAGGCGTCTCGGCCCAAAGGACCTGAAAGTCTGCTGTTCATGGACTCATTCAAAACTCAGTTTTCGATATCGTGACAATACCCAGCCCACCCTAATAGAATCCACAGGAGTTGTCTACCTATACTTATAAAAATTATGCCACCCATATTCGAATATAAAATCTGAGGATATCTAACTTTATGTTCGGTAATGATTCAGAAGTTTCAAGATTCACGAATTGTCTATTTTCCAATCCAATCAGATGTAATTAATTACAACTTTATTACAATTTTAATTTTCCTTCGATATTTCCCCTGCTCTAATCGGAAAGTTTATTCTGAGGTATTGAGTTTGCATGCCATCTTAATTGGTTTTTTTAGCTTTAAGTTCTCGTCATTGAGCTCTTTTATCTCATTTATCAACTCGCCAAGGGAAATTTTCATTGTTTTAATATACATTGTATTTATTTTTTCATTAAATTTTGAAACAAAAACCTTTTATGGTATCAAATTACTGAAATGCTCATGAAACGATCGAGGGCTCGAATGTTATCTGCTTTCTTCGGAGCGGAGCGTTCAGTGAACGAAATGAGTAAATTGATATACATATTTTACCGAGAAGTCGTAACCCTTCTACACTTGTACATTGAAAACTTCAATAACTGATAGCATAGTTATTTTTAAACGACCACACCCTGTGGAAAAAGTATGATTTGATATCGAACGAATGAGTAAATGATATGTTTATGCTCTCATTATTGTTCATCTGAAGTGAGAAAAATTTTGATAATTCGGGGTCCTATCAAGCATACAATTTCAGAGGAAAAAATATTAACAAAAACAGAACGAAGAAAGCTAAACTCGGTCGAACACGACTTTGGCATACCCCGATTCCCAGTATGCCTTTGGATGCACAAACTAATTGAAATCGGTTTTTTTTTTTGTCATTGCAGTGGGTAGAGACCTGAGTAATAGGATAGTAGTAGGATTGAGAGATCACCGAAGATAAATGGTATACCATTAACCGGCCCCGGGTGCTATCTTGAGCCTTTAACGTTCTTCTTTGGAATGAGAGACTTCCCGCGAGGGGGCAGCTTTTGGCCAGTTATGGGTTTGGCAAACCCGTGGACTCTAGCTAACGATTTAACAGTGCGGAAGATTGGGCATATGATCAAACTGGAAGAATGTTCAGTAGCTGCGTTTGGGTAGCGCACGGTTGAAAAACCGCCCAGAGCGCCGGTGCATTTAAACGTACTTATTTTTCCCCCCATTTTTTTTTTAATGAGCGGGCGTGGAAGAGATCTCGCCCAGGCCGCTAAAACCGGCGCTGAGTATGTTGTTTACCCTTCTAGAAAGCAATGCGCGAATGGTTTACCAAATTAACTTGTTAGCATTGTATAGCGGAAACCAGGAGCCCCACGGCCAAATTTGTCTTGGTTAGTCTTTGCGACGCCCCTGGTGAGAGTCTCGCTGGAGCTGTGGTTATTGATGAGGTGAGGAAAGCACTGTATCTTGACTAAGGATTTTGATTGTGGCTATACCCCTGCATGAGATAAGATTGATTCACTGATCATTACAGCGGCTCCCCCAGTTGGAACTCAGTGTAGTCGTGTTAGGATTGAAAGAGAGACTTTATAGGAAATGCTAGACTTGAGACCGCTTTTTCTGAAAATATAATTTTTCAGTTATTTCTTTATTGCCATATGTATACAATATAGTAATATGTCTAGCTCTATCTGTTACAAGATCCCTCTAACTCTTATATACCCTGCTTGGGCTGGGTATTAAAAATATATCTGCTATCTGTTCGACGAACTCGAAGAAATACTTTTTCATGGGATTACCAACGAACATTCGGGGTTACACATAAATACAACAAACGCAAAGAAAGAATTTTTTCAGATATTTTTATTCTTATTTCAAAATAAAATTCCCTTCATTGAATGTACAGCTCATAGATACATAGGTACTGTTGATTCAGCTTTTAACACTTGCACCCTTAATTTAAAAGTATTTTTTCTCTGGGTTTCGTTCGCCCATCGAACACAAAGATTGACGATCGATTTCGGTTTGGATTTTATTCTCAAAATTTCGTGAGTATTCTGAAATTGAATTCAATGCACCCTTTAGGTTCGGAAAAAGCAAAATCCTGACACCGAGGGCAATATGTGGAACTGTTAACCCAGAGCGCAGTGCACATATTTCGGCACATAAGAATTTCTTTAATTCCACAAGTGCATTGGTTTCGCGAACATGAATGCGAATGAGAATGTGAAATTGGGACGCGTGGGGGGCGTTGGAATCGCACACTCTTGTCAGTTCTGAGAAACACTTCCGCACTCACAATAAGACGGAAAGTCTTTGGTATGACTCATGACGGCCGCAGTCCGTCTCAAACTGTCAGATTCGTGGGGTGGGTCTGTTGAATCTCTGCTATTCACCCATCAGAAAGTGAAATCCTACCCCAAATTTTGTTCCTCGTATTACTTTCATTGCAACATGAGGTCAGTCATGTGCACAAAAATCCGAGGGTTGAATTCAACTGCATAACTACTAAGACTAATTACCCTCCAGTAGTGAAGAGGTAAACTTGCCGAAAAGGAGTACTCTGAGATTACTCGGAATTGGACTAGGCAAAATGTAGAGTGCTTTATTGTACGAGTATATGGGAATTGACCTTGAGAAGCAACAAGTGGGTTAGAAGGTGTGTAGCTAAAACTTGTACTAACTTGTACAATTGGGAAGACTGACCTCTAATCGAATCCAGGTGGTCTTCTCTTGGAGCTTAAATGTGGGAGTGGTCATTTGTCAATGACAGCTCAGTGCTAAAAAGGACAGTCTCAGGCATTGGTTGACTAACGAAAAGGGTGTAGTCGGAGCATTTCTGTGACTAGGCGCGGAGTAGTTGGAGAGTAGTAGAAATTATTGCAGGGTAAGGACGTATACATACAAAAATACATACATGCCTAAACCGTATGTGCACATCTTCAATTCGAATTCAAATTTATACATCGATACCCTGCAGTAATATGGTCTGACCCAAGTCTAGCCTTCAGTCAGTTCATCATGTTACCAGTACTAGTCCCTCATAATTCTATATCTAGTGCATTAAACTGACCGTTTTAACATGGGCCTGTCATTGGAGATGGACCCATCCGCAAAACGTCTGATCGTAGGTAACATAAGTTCTTTTTGAGCTACCCTTAAACCAATCCGTTGATTACCGACCGCCGGCTAGCCGAATTTGATGGAGCAAACTGCCATAATATAACCGGTAGGATTTGGACCGGTCAAAGGCTAGTCCTTCTTTCGAAATTGACCGGCTCATTACTGCAGGGTACCTATGTCCATTCAAACAAATGACAGTCCAGGCAAGTCGTATGAAATTTTTGTCTTGAGCTGAAATTGTTTTTCGACTCCTCGGAAATTAAATAAACAGAAAAATTCAAGTCGAATTACTTCTTTCCAAACACGTGACTCTGTTTGTTATCGAAAAACCAATAAAATTAATTAAAGAACCCCAGACGGCTTAACTTACTTTAACAGAGTTTGGCATTCCAACTTTTACTTTCTTTGCATGTCGAAGCTTGTTTTTTTTCTAACTATAAATTTTATTCAATTATCGCAATTAGTTTGTACGGAGAATTCAAAAATCAATTAAAAACTTTAACGGACCACAAATGAAGCCAATTAGTGTTTTTTTACTATATAAGTAAAAGCCAAAAAAAGTTTCCCAACTTCTGCGTTAGTTTAGCTTTCTTGGCGGCTTCAACTGAAACGAATTTTTTATTGAAACTTTTTAGTTAATTTATTGCATTTTCTTGTTAGCAGCACATTCCGAAAATATGTGCCTGTACTTTTTTTTCACATTTAATGCCGTTCCGGTCTCATAACTTTCTGCTTGAAAGCACCATTATTCCTGTTATTTTTGGAGAAGAAGAAATTAATGCTCACCGAAAACATCTACGCTGAAGTTTGCCGTTTGCGGTTATAACAACAATGAGGACTTATAGTCGAAATGAGAGTGATTTTTAGTTTATTTTACGCCATGGACTGCACAAATTATTCGAAGAAGTGGTCTAAGCCCCAGGCTCAATGAAGTGCTGTCTGTCTTTTTATATCTGTCTTTGCAATTGCGGGCGCAACGGAACCGCGGATCACTCTTGCGATTTACATATTAGGGACTGTAACTCATCATGATCAAGTGAGACTAAAAAGACGTGGAAGTCTTATTTAGTCTTTTGTCTAAGTTGGATGTGATCTTTGGGTAGTCCGTTTTGGGAGTCACGATATGACAATTAATAAAGGACAGATAGTCTCGTCCCACGTACAACATCGGAATGACCATTGTTGGGATATTATCTTATGTCTCCGTTTCGTTCTCAATAACATTGTTACAAACATTTCCACAAAAATTACCACTAGATCAAAATCTAATTTTGCTATTGGATAGGTACATTAGGTATTTGCACCCCGAATCACGGTTGCCACTTATGGTACAATTGTACCAAAGCTTATACTTTTTTGTTTGTTTGGTACATTGGTACCCAATTTTCCAATTAGGTACATTTTTCGGCTGGTTGCAAATCGCTGATACCTAATATTTAAACTCTAATGGATATCGCGCTAATCCTGTTCTGAAAGATATAGCTGTAACAGTGACTCAACTCAGAATATAAGGCGGTTCGAATACTTCGTGCAAAGCATTGTACTTTTTTTTCTAGACTGAATACAATTAAGTTTTTGTTACTTTTTTGACCAATATATACCCAGCCGGAAATTTCACATTTCTGCAGTACTTCCGAAGTGGTGAAAATTCATACTGCGACTACTCGCATTATTAACCCTTACTTCTAATGAAGTTTGTTAGGAGATGGCCGCTATTTTCAGTACTTCAAAATTCATGCGTTATTCATTAGGTAAAGGAGTGTATGACCCTGGTCCGCATGAAAACTTCATTTGGGAAAAGTGCACGTGCTGGCTGGCTAAAATGGATCCAATGTGCATGATTATTTCATTTGAAAATAGAGTATATGCTGCTAACATGAATGAAAATATCATTCTGAACAAAGGCTATGGTGCCAACGGGAATGAGAATTTCATTTGAAAAAATAGTATGTATACGCCGCGGGGATCTGAGAGGAGAAGGAAAATAAATTTTTAAAATTTTTTAGATGTTTTAATAAGCGCTTTCGAACTTGTATTTTTTCAATGAATATTTTTTTAAAAATTGCCGGATACGGCCATATTTCGTCACTTCGTGACTCTGACACATTATCGCCTTTGGAAAGACTTAAAAGTTTCAATTCTTAAAACATCTTAAGTACAACAATATTATAAAACTTTTGAGAATTGTAGCACACAGATTGAAATGCATCTTGTCATGGAAATTTCATAGGATCTTCATTGAAAATAGGAGTATACAACCATCTTTCAAATGAAAATTTCATTTGAAGAAGAGTCTGTTGCATTGCGCTCTTGCTTCTGTGATATTTTCACTAGAAGATCATTTGAAAAACCGCCAATTGGCCTCTTTCGAAGTTAATGCTTCACTACTTCTGCATTAATGATTTGTTCATGCATGGGATAAAGTCCGGCTGGGTAAGTATGTGACTTATAAATTTTTTGGTACCGTTTTCGGTTTTGGTACATTTTTTTTTAGATTGTGTACAGTGTTGCGTTTAGGGGTTTCCCTAGATTAGGTTTTTCCTACTTTTAGGTCGTTGGGAATTTTTAGGAGTTGAACAAATTTTCCTAGGAGAATTTTAGGGGCTTATGATATATTAGTATAAACAAATATTGTGCGAAGTTTAAAGTTGTTTGATATAGAAAATCTGTCAAAATTTGTTGTTGTTCTTTCCAAGTTATTTTTCATTAACATTTGAATATTGTACTGTTTAGGAGGCACATTTCGAATCTGGGGGAGTTAAGGAGTAGTTTTAGGTGATGCTTACCTCGAACATGGTTTGGTACAAAAATATTGATGACTGTAGTGGCAGCCGTGCCCCGAATATAAGTTTTCCCCGATTAAAACCATTGAAACTGTGCCTTTTTTAAGCTTCAGTCTACTGAATTCATTTGAATAAAAGCTTCCTTCGCTGTCACTTCGGCCAAATTTCGGCGCGTTATGGCACGATTTGGTGAAAAAGTTCAACCGTGCTCAACCACGCCACACAGTGGTCCCTCAGAAATTCTATGCGGCCAAAAATCTGAAATTTGGCTTTCAAAGGCGCTGAATCCATTTTTTGAATAATTTTGGGGCTAACCCTAAAAGGGGGTCCTGGGGGTGGGGGTAAATATCGAAAAATGTCCAAAAATATCATGTGGGGTATCAAAATATATGTTTTCAAACCTCCGTAAGTCATTTCTGCCATCTATTTAACCCAAAACCCTAAAGGGGCCCCTGGGGGTGGGGGGTAAGTATCGTGAAATCTCCAAAAAATCATGCAGGGTGTCAAAATAAATGTTTTCGAACCTACTAAATTCATTTCTGCCATCTATGTATTCCAAAACTTTAAAGGGGGTCCTAGGGATGGGGGGTAAATATTGAAAAATCTCCAAAAAGTCATGTGGGGTATCAAAATATATGTTTTCGAACCTCCCAAATTCATTGCACATATCAATTTTACCCTGCAGCCGCACCTAATTCGGCACCTTGCGGGACAAAATTTTGAGGAAAAATCGCTGATTTGCCCTTTTAAAGCTTATTTTACGACACATTTTTAGTGTTTTTTGCAAAACGGGCAAAAACGGGCAACAGGTAACAACTGGTGGTCAATATACACACCCCAGGAATAAATGTGCGATTTTGGTTTTTTTTAGCAAACTTTCACCTTTTTTTATAAAGTCACTTTTGTAAAAAATAAAATGTGAAAAAACTACTTACTTTAAGTGCTTAGTATTTGGGTTCCAAAATATAAAAAAAAAAAAAACATATATAGATTTGAAATCAGCGAAAAAAACACTATTTAGTTATATAAGCACACGGTTCAATAGCACGTTAGTACCTCCTTGAGAGAGGATTAAAAGTCACACGCGTCATTACAGAAATAGCTCACTGTCGTAATCTCCCCGTTTGTACGTTGCTGTGGCAACGAATTTCGACATTGAGGCAGTTACCACATGCAATACCAGTTGCTTTGGACCTTAGACAACACATTGAAACCATTGTTTAGGCTGGGCATCATCATTCATTTTTTGGAATTATGGCCGCATAGAATTTCTGAGGGACCACTGTGCGCCATAAGTCGAGCCTTGTGGTAAACCACGTAATAGAAAGTGTGGTGTGCCACGTAATAGCTTTTGGCCGAAGTTGCAGCTATAGTTCTATATGTATTGGTGTATCGATATTTTTCTGCGGCGTCCACATTGCCTACCGTTCGTGATGGGCAGAAATCTAAAATCCCAAATCTTACACCATGAAAATTTACAAATTCCCTTTTCCCATTCCACCTAACTCCCACAAAGAGATAAAGTTCCTACGATTTGGGAAAGGGCATGGCCTGAGAGACGCAGGAAGCAAGGACTTGAACACGTGTCCAACCAAATCAAAGCAAACGATGAAGATCCTCTGCCCGTATATGGTTTTCCTAAATAAAAGAATTCGGCAGTCCGTTTTATAAAGAAAAACACCTACTCCAAACGATGTTATTTAAAGATGTCAGAAAGGTGTTAGTTGCTGAAGGGACTCAAAATTGTCTCTTTTTATACCCAGCGTAAGCCGGGTACATTACGAATAGAAGGGCAAAACATAGTGCGCCAATATTGCTGGGACGCTGGTTATATCAAGGTGGGGCTTTCGTCGACTTAAGCTTTCTTACACGTTTTATACAAATCCAGATCGTATATAGTGCTATAGTGCTAAAAAATTTGTTCCAAGGCCTTCCTAAAAAAACAATGTTCTGGGAGAGCAAAAAATAATTTATTTCTTATACCTACATCCAGATAGATTTGTCTTAGATTTTTAAGCTCTCGTCTAAAAATAACATAAGAAGGTAAAACACCCTTACTGGGATACATTACTTCAAAGGTTTCATGGTCTTAATTTCTTATTCGTTAGCTTAGTTCTAAAAACTTTCAGAGCAGATCCATGGCTCACTCCTAATAATCCAAGCCAAGCGGAAAGAGTTAATCCAATATCGAGAAATAATTTCACATAATGGAATGAGTTCGATCAAACCGAGTTTGCTAAAGCGACGTGATTTCTATAAAATTTGAATCAAATGCGAATTAGTCAGGCTTTAGCTATTCAATTGCATGTGAGAGCATACGATTTGTGCTCCTGGTATCAATGAGCAAAGAAACAAATGAGTCTGAATCATCAAAATTTCGTGTACTTCAAAATCATTTCAAGTATGAGTCGCGTTATGAATTCCATGACTCATCCGAAAGCCATTTGAATATTTATTGGAAGCATGTTCAAGGGAAATTTTACATTAAAATAAAAAACTTGTTCTTATGTCAACAGCTTTTTCCTACGTCCATCGGTAATGCTTGATAATCTTTTCTATTGACGACGGCGCATAAAAATTACTTACTTAAAACTATTTGAGAAAAATTCATGATCAAAAACAATAAGTAATAACACAAGTCGTCACCGACGAAATAAATAAACGATGATTACTTTTACTAAGTATTGGGAAAACTTAAAGCCATCGGTATATAACAAACACGTGGTTGTAGAATCAGATAACCATGCAACTTTATCGCATACTTTATCTCAATTGGTTCTAAACCATTTGCGCTGGAAGCCGATTTCGAAAAATGTTGCTTAGGGCAAACTTAAAAATATAAAAAAAAAATGTATTCAATTTTATTTTAGAAAACAGCCACCGTTTTTTTCATCTTTCTATCTTAACCCATTTGCGACCAAACAAAGAACAAAAACGTTGATAAAAAACGATTTACTTTTAATTATTTATTTGAAGCATTAATAACCGTACCATCTGCTTTTGGGTAAAAAAAAGGAAAATCCTTCCAATTTTAGCTGTTTCGCGGGATTTCAAAATGGAAAAATGGACAAAAAAAGGGTATCGAACAAAAAATTTTCGGACGTAAATTCATATTTTATTATATATATTGTATAATTCAAATCAATCTAGTAAGTTATTCTTTTTCAAACGAAAAAACAAATGAATTTTTCATTTCCAACTTGTGTTATGTTATGTATACGAATCTCCGAATTGAAACGCTTTAGAAATACCTTTATATCGTTGAAATGGTTTGTGCTGCCAATCTAAGATTTAATACATATACACAAAATGGATTGGCCAACAATTTAAAATATCGTTTTTGGATGGGGGACTGCTGATGGGTGATCTATGTTTATTCAAAGTCCAAAAAAAATAAAATTATTTCATAAAGTTTTCAAATTTTCGACTTTGAGCATCATTTTACACCAATTTTTTAACTTTTTGGAAGTTATTTTTGATGTCATATTAAAGAATGATGTTTTAAGTACACAAAACTTTTAATTAAATTTTGAAATATTTTAAACCATAGGGGTATTCAGAAAGGCGTGTTAAAAACGTTGGAAAGTCGGAGAATTGCGACTTCTTAAAAATTTTTTAAACTTTTTTTGTATCTTGCACAACTTTTTAAGCAGTTAAAATTTTCCGATTTTCCGACGCCTTTGTGAATACCCCTCGTATTTGAAAAAAATGAGTTTTAAAAATGCAATGGTAGTAAAAATTTCTTACGCGATTTTCTCGAAACTCTGACGTGATAGAAGTATTTTGATATTTTTCAATTTTTCAGCACACAAAAAACTAATAGAAACACCACTGCAACTCAAAACGGGAAAATCAAATTTCAATTTTGCAGGCCATGTCGGAGCTCGCATCAAAATTGCCCATGGAAAAATATTCAACTGCCTAAGTGGTTCCGTTCAAGACCTCATTGTTCTTTATTTCAACTATATTGACGTATCGATACACAAATGAGAGATACGAGTAGGTACACCATAGTCAGTGCTGTCATCGTTTACATGTATTAATCTTTACTGCGCAGTGACCTTTTCGTTTTTTACCACTGAATGTTTAGAGGGATTAGTGCTTTGTTTGAGAAAAAGGAGAAAGAAGGTTTTTAAAAGGTGAAAAAAGGACTATTAAAACTAAAGAAAGGATTTTTAGCTCGTTCACGGGATAGACTTTTGCATGCCGAAAAAAAGGAGTATCCCGCGAAAAAAAGGACAAATGGCATGGTTAAGCATTAATAAAACCATTAACTGCGAAGAAACAATTTTCCCCCACTTTTCTAATATATAATGCAGTAAAGGGTTAATAAAACCATTTATCGCGAAAAAACATTTCCCGCATATTTAATACATCTTGCAGTAAAGGATTAAAAGCCCAATTTTGGCTTTTTATGAAGTGACTTCTCTGTAATAGTAACTGTGAGGTCCAAGACGAAGCTTAAATAGTGTCTGTTGTAAGTATAGTACAGCGAGCGCGAATAGGTTAATTACTGCTTGAGATAAAAAATTTTGAAAAAGTCTAACCAAAACAGATTTTTCAAGGATATCTCATGCAATCTTCGTAACAAACCTTCAAAGTGATTTCTACAGTGCTTTTAGATAATACCTATCGTAAAGTTAACAAAGCTTTTAAAAAATCCCTTTCTGTGGCCGCAGACTGTGGTAAGATTTTTCTGTTGGATGAGGCAATTTTTCAATCATGTTTGTTGTTTGTTACATAAATGCATCTGATATGACTATACGGAGAATTCATATTAATGCATATCAATCACAAGTGCGTCCGAAAAGTATGCAACATTTTTTTAATTTTGTGATTTTTAAGGATGTTCCCGGTGGTTGACTGTAATAAAACTAAGCACATTTAATCAATACAAAAAACTAAATTTTCGTGCTTTTTTGTATTGTATTATGACCTCTGGAACAACAAAAAAACTGTCATGAAAATATATCCTTCCACAGGAGCATGTATTGGTTTTGGAAAAATCGACCGAAATATAATTTTGTCGTTTTTTTTCGAGAAATTTTCAATATTTGAATTTTTGAGTCATCATGCTATAGATATTTATTCATGGCTGAGATATGATTTTTTGAAACTTTCTATAAAAAACATTTTTCAAGAATATTCAAGGACTATAGAAGAAAGAGAGCCAAAATTAGGTGCAAATTAAATGTAATGCATTGCCTTAAGCATCTTTAAACAACTTTTGTCGAAATCGGCTTCGGTGGCCAAATGACTATGCTATAAAAACGGTATGAAGGAGCGCTCAGATGCAGTTTGTGTACTGGAAGAAGTTCTTAAATTATAATTTTTTCGGTATTGAAATCAAAATATTTTCCATATATTCTTATTGGCTTGGGAACTATGGGCCACAAAAGTTAAAAAGAGGTGAAAAATTTTAAAATTTTTGAGATTTTTGCAATTTGTAGCTTCTAGACGGAGTTTTTCTGGGTCAGTTAGTACAACAACTATTTTGACACAGATAATAGAGATAAATATTGAGGGCATTACGAGATAGAGTCTTAAGTAAGAGCGCAACTTAATTCCGGCCACACGTTTGAAGACCCACCTTTCGAAATTTATACAATCTAAACCTAACTAGGACAGTCAAATACATTCGATCAGCTCAAAAGTGTTCATTTGTAAATGGCGTAGAATGGGTTTTTTTTCTAATTGAACTTCGAGCAAGGCTTAACCTTACTTTCGTAAAATCTTTAAAATAAAGGATAAGGGATTTTCAGGAAATACTTAACATTTTGAAATAAATTTGATGATAAGTTTCTTAAATTTCGTCGAAAGCATAAGGCAAATTTTACTTGCAAAAAACGTATGAAAAAAATAAAAGCCATTTGTTTCCAATCATTAATTATATTATTGGATTTGAATGAAAAATTTACAAAATTTATTGCGAAGCAATCAAAATTTATAGAGTAAAAATTAAAATTTTGGATTTCCAATTTTTCTGCAACAATTATTCTGCCTAGAAAGTATTGATAGAGATTTGACCAGACAAAATAATTAGTGCATCAAATAAGTATATAGTTCACTAATCCCAGCTAATATTTAAGTTGGTGTTAAAAGTCGATGGGGATTACATATGACCACTACAATTATACGGTCCTGGCGCGGATAAGGTTTTGGTCAATATGTCAATAAGCTTAGGCACCTTCGTAAATTTTAATTATTTTGGTGTTTTAGACAATCTGATCTGACAATGAATTAACTGAAGAAGATTGCACGCAACCGAGGGTGAGTTCGAGCCCTGTCGTCAAAAGAATTCTTTTCAATTACGTAGATTTATTTAAGCTCAATAATGTTTTATATTTAACTTTGAAAAATAAGTTTACTGAATGAATTTAATCTTTCAAGAATTTCCCTGTCGAAAGAATCAAAAATTCTTAGTCATCTCATATAAAAATTAGAACAAAATCAAGTAGTCGTTTTGATAAAGATTAAACTTTTTTCGTAATGTAAAGAACAGCATTTCACAACCAAAGAGTTCGCGTTATGGAATCAAAAGCAATTAATGTTAATGTTGTGTAACACAAACAGAGTTTCGCAAAAGCAAACAAATTAAAATAAACAAATAAGAAAAAATTTTTTTTTCAATTTTTCATATCAAAATAAATATAAAAAAAAAAAAAAATCCCTCATTTAAGGCCATATGGACCCACCCACAAGACCTAAAAGCTTTGAAATGGACCGGTTGTTTTTCAATGACAGCCTGGAAAAACGGGTGATTGAATCGTATGAAACGCGACCGGTCCCAACTCTTTTGGACCGACCTGGTGACCGGTCGGTCCAATTACTGCAAAGATATAAGTATTACACACACACACACTCACACACATACAAGCACATCATAAACCTCACTAGCATTCCCATTCTGAACAGTGAACTATAGAAGGTTTCCATATCGAACAATGAATTGCCTCAGTCAGTGACGGATATGGTGGTTAGAGTACTTGGGGTCCTATGAGACTCCAAGACAGTAGGCATTACGTTGCATCAAGGCAAGTGGAAACAATCTTGCGACCCTTAAAACTGATATTTTGAACCTATTCAATCTATGGTCTTTCGTCTATCGATATTATTCCAATGATTTCATGAAAAAGGATATCTACTATTAAGTAGATAACTACCCTGCAGCAATGAGCCGGTCAGTTTTCTAAGAAGGGACTGGCCTTTAACTGGTCCAAAGCCTGCCGGTTATATTATGGCAGTTCGTTCCATCGAATTCGGCTAGCCGGCGGTCGGTAATAAAGGGGTTGGTTTAAGGGTAGTCTGTAAATGACACTTTCATCAACTTAGAATATATCAGTGCCGTAGCAATTCCGTTTTGCGTGGAGGGGCAAAATTATTTTTTTAATTTGCGTGGGGGGAAAAATTATTTTTTCAATTTTAACGTCTATTTTAATTAAAACCACATTACATACACGTTTTCAATGCACGTTTTTTCGATTGTCATTTATTTATTCTCCTTTTCTAATTTTTTTCATGGGCAAAAACAAAAATGCGTGGGTGGGAAAATCCCCCTCTTGCCCCTATGGTTGCTACGGCACTGGAATATATGTATATATAAGAAATATGTTGCTTATTTTCCTCATTTGGCTATCTTAAAACCAGAAAAAATAACGACAATTGACCCAAAACAACTGGCCTATGATCAGCCGTTTTGCGGACTAGTCCCTCCCCAAGGACAGGCCCATGTTAAAAAGGTCAGTTGAATACATTAGAAGTGGAATTATGAGGGGACTAGCACTAGTAACATGAAAGACTGACCGAAGGCTGCACTTGGGTCAGTCCATATTACTGCAGGGTACCTACACACATATATGTACATACATATTTATTTTTACTGTAACTTGTTTCTTTCCAAAGAATTTAATTCGGGAGTTCAACCGCGGTCACGGGCTTTTGGATAGGTACGCCTCTGGCCACTCTGCTTATGCGTGCCAAGAGAGAGGAACGTGCTCATGAATACCGTCTTAATATACATACATACATATGTACATAGCTGCCGGCCGGCTTTTATTTTAGCTCATTTTGTTATGCAAGTTCTGTCTCAAAGCGAAGGCAAACTGATGGAGCAATAACGTGCAAGAGAACTATATTCCAGGCATACACAGGAACTGAAAAAGGGATGCGGACAAAGAGCTACATAAATACATACCCACAGGGAAGCGAGTATGAATTGTATAAAACTACATTCGGCCACAGCGACATTTAATCGCCAAGTAATTTCGTATTTGGAAGGAAGAAAAGGAAATGCGACTTTCTAATTTGAACATATTTACATATCTTTGTATTTGTACTTTGTGTATGTGTATAGCGAAGTTACGCTCCTTTGAGCATGCTTTGCTCATGCAAAAGAGAGGAAGTTCAAGTTCAAATGTAATTTTTTTCTCGAATAAAAATTGCAGTAAGAACCAAAAATTTCCAATGCATTTTTCCTTGTGTTAGTAGATATGTACATACATATGTATATGTATATGTATCTATGTATATGATTCGCTGTATATTTGAGTATATAGTGGGTGTGTTATTGTCATATTGCAGCATGTGCTGAGCTGGCTCTGAAGCGCTGAAGCAGCCATCAAAGGGCGAGGCTGCTTTATCCCGCCGCTCAGTAGAATGTAACGATGTAAGTGTTGGTGTATGTATATTCTTTGCTCCTTCGTCGCATCGTTGCTGCAGTGTCTGTGGGTACAAAGTATGAAATAATATGGAAAGAAAAGTTCGAAAATAGAATTTATGTGCCATACTCCCATAATTTATGTTGATTTGTTTTTGAAAAAGTGAAACTTTATAAGGGCTTAAAACTTTTAATGGCGCTTTGAACTGGATTGTTGTGAGTCAGATTTCTGAAAATTTTCCCTTGTGAAAAAGAATGGGGTGAAATCATTGTAAATAGCTCGTTTTTATAGGAATTTTTGTGGGAATTATTGAATGCATTTTTACTG
This sequence comes from Chlorops oryzae, assembly GCA_020466095.1. Lineage (NCBI taxonomy): Eukaryota > Metazoa > Arthropoda > Insecta > Diptera > Chloropidae > Chlorops > Chlorops oryzae. The sequence goes on from CM035808.1 coordinate 41,457,781, forward strand.
TAGTCAAATGTGAACTCGTAAAGGAACTTTTGAACAGAAACCGGAGGCATTTTTACCTCTAAAGGATCTCTCAGTATAATGTTAAAATATTTATTATTATTATTATTAAGGATGGGGAGTGTTGCGCACCGCGACCACAAAGGATCTATTGTGCTAACTCCGATGGTTCTTTAATTCACGATCCTTAGGCTTTTTATGAAGTTAAGCACTGTGGACGGTTTAAAGACGTTACAGAATTTGTAGGGGGCGATTATGGATAGTGTTAAAATAAGAAACCACTAATTCCCTAAGGGCTTCAAAACCATCCAAATTTTTTTGTTTAACTCATTGCGAAAAAATATGCGTCGAAGAGCTTTATGAAAATAGATTATTATTTTATGGCACAATTTGAGTTCTTACCGTTAACGCAGCAAGGACGTATTTAGGGAGTGGGTAAAGAGGTGGGGGCCATGGGCTCCCTTTAAGGTGGATAGAATATCAAAAGTTACTCCTGAATAAAAACATCGTTGCATAAACAAAAGTTGCCCCTTGCCTTGGTTGCTTAATGATGGCCGACGGAAATAACTTGAAAATCAAGCCTTAAGTCGAATTCTACCTACTTTTCCTATATGCCGTCAGCCGAAAGCACTCTTAATTGTGTTTATTAGAAAGGGTAAAATTGTTTGTGAATCAAAAAAAATTTTAAGTATATTGTAGAAGCTTAGAACAGTTGATGAGTGACTAATTTCTATTCAGTTATGCCTTTGCTTATTTTTTTTATCTATATTTGGGATATTATTTCCTTCCTTTCCTACTCTTATTTCTTTCCTCTCTTTGATAACCAGAATCGATTTTATTATGTGCGTTTTAATAATATCTTACATATCATGCTATATTCGATTCAGAATCCTGTACAAAAATGAAGCAGTGAAAAAAAGCATAAATTTATTTTATTTTATTCCGGCATGCCCCAAAAATCGATAAGGTCAAAAATAGGCTTTTTTGGGAAATCTCATATACCCTCAAAACCGCATCCGCAGCATTACAGCTCAATTATTATATATCGAAACTATTGTATAAATGGGTAAAGAAACGGTCCCACCCGCGACAGCCATTTCGAGCAGAAATTGCGTATTTTCAGTGTTCCACTATTGTTAAACGTTTTCAAAATTTTAAATCCTTAAGATTCACGTCCTTTTTTTTATTATTATGAGGCTAAAACCTAAAAAACGAGTGTCACGGGTGGGACCGTATTCATGGAATATTTCTATATATCTTGAAATGGGAACTGCGTCAAAACTAATTCGTGTTGATCTTTGGATCAAATTAAAATCTAGACGATTTTGCATTTGATTTCGGTGAAATCCCCGATCGGTTTTTTATATTTTATTGAGTAAAACTTTCTTTTTAAATATTTTGTATAAGCTTTGGTTTACCATTCAATTTAATAGGTAGAGGAAAAGGTGGTAATGTGGCCCCTGCAGGTATCTTGTCCCCCTCACATATTTTGTATTAAGAAACACGCCTTCAAGTTTAATATGCGTGGAACGGGGAGCTCTTGCCATAGTTGTCAAATTAAGCCAAAAAAATTGGGTGGATCGCAAAACGCTCGTTTGTTATTTGACATATTTAAATCAGTTTTTATACCCAGCGTAACCAGGGTATACTAGTTTTGTGCGAATCTTGTAACAGCCAGAACTAAGCTCCGTAGATATAGACATATTTATATATTCTTGATCAGGACCAAAAACTGAATCGATTTAGACATGTCCGTCTGTCCGTCCGTCCGTCCGTCCGTCCTTCCGTCTGTTTGTCTTACCGTCTGTCCGTCCGTCTGACCGTCTGTCCGTCCGTCTGTGGTCGGATCTCCTCCGAAACGGCTGGACTAACCAAGTCGAAGTTTTGCACACAGGTATATCGGGATCCGAGTATGATCCTACGTAAAAATGGGAGACATCCGCCCACTGCCACGCCCACAAATAAATGTATTGTTTTTTCAGTAAAATGCCTTTAACTTGCGAACCACTCAACACATTTCATTGATATTTGGTGTACTGGTAAACTACGAAAAGGGACATATCCTGGGGAAAAATGGACGCCGTCCTTCTCGAGCCACGCCCACAAATAAGGGCTTATCGTAACTTGTGAAGTAAAAGGCGTAGAAGCTTCAAATTCGCAACATAGGTTGACCAAGGCGAATGAAAGGTGTAGGAAAATAATTTATGTGGCCCGCCCACTGCCACGCCCACAAATAGAGAAGCAAAGTGCGCTCATAATGTCGGGACGCTGGGTATTTCAAAGTCGGGCTTGACCGATTTTAGCTTTCCCACTTGTTTTTTTTTTATACAACCAGGTTCCACGTTCAGTGATTTAAACAGTGTGTTTGATAAACGTTGTTTTATTGGACTTTGAAGGTAATTATGCAATAACTTTAGGCAGATATGTCTGTTTTGGCTTGGTTTTGCATGATTTCTGTATTTTTTCAATTTCGTTTTTATATGCCTAGACAAAGTCAGATATCTCAATTTTCAAAGAAAAGAAAAATATGGAACCCAGATCAAATAAAAAAAGCAATTGAAGCTGTAAGGACAAAGGTCATGGGCTACAAAAACGCTGTATAAATGTTTTCTGTGCCAAATTCCACTTTGAAACGATTAGTGAAGGACTCTGAAGAACCTTTAGAAATACTGGTTAACAAGTGCCTTCGAATTTGTTATGTTACTCTATAGTTTTTTAATGTTTAAAGAATAAACTTTTTTTTTAAATAGTCAACGGTTATTTTATCTATTCTACAAAAAGGTATGCATGGGGAAATATGTAAGGGGCACTAAAACGTACAAAATTGATTTTTAAGTGTTGTATTTTTTACATAAGGCCTGAAAAACAAAGCGGAGGTCATATTACCACATTTTCCTCTAATATCCTTCTCAGTTAGTGCTTAAGACGATGGACTTCTTTTTTAAAAAACTTAAGCACGACTTGTAATGGACCTCTTTGAAATGTTTAATTTTAAACTAATCCTCAATACGCGGTTGGCACTTTTGAAACCTTTGACAATAAACTAATTCAAAAAGCTGTCAAATTTATTGTTCAAAATTTCATACCAAAATTAGTTTCTTTTATTCGTGCGAAATATTTGATAACAATTTTTGTCAACATGACACGTGTGAACCTACACTGTTAATTAACATTTCATTTTTCAAAGAATTTTAATTGCAAACGACATTAAAAATTTTGGATACAGATGTCAAAATTTCGAAACGATTTAATAATGAATATTTTCTGATAATTTTCTTTACTTAATTGCGTACTGAAGGTAAGAAAAAAACCAAGGCTCTCTTTCCTCATAGCCTGGATACATCCTTGTAACGCGGTTTAACTAACAATTGCTTGAGCTTTTGACAAATATTAAGGAACTATCTTCAGATATCGATTTTTTTTTGTGATTAAAATCTTTAAAAAATCACTATTTTTCTTGTATGAGGAAATTTTTCAGAACCACTCCTTTATTTCAATCAAATGTATTTATTTTTATATATATATATATATATATATATTTACATAGGTACAGATTTCACCCCTATCTATGTATGTACCTAAATGCACAGACACAAAGATACGATTTAAATTTTTTGCCGAAAAATCGCTACAAATGTTGTTGAAACTTGACAACAATGTATTTTTGCCGGGCCAGTCATGCGCGTTAGATCGCCTAAAAGAGCGCATCTATTCTTCAAAAACGTTCATAAGAATTCATGTATTCTAGCATATTCGCGAAATGCGCCTACTTCGGCATCAAGGTAAGAAGTTTCTGGAATTTGTACCTAAAAACGGCAGAGAGAGAAAAAGAAAGAGAGAGAAAAGAGAGGTGAGCTCTTCAAGTATAAAAGTCAAAGTTCTTCATGCTAGGTCGCGCCTCTTGAAATCATTGATTGCTGCATTCAACAAAAGCAAAGTTAAAGAAAAATTTTCAAATACTTTCGCATGAATTTCAAAATCAATAATTACATTAATAATCATTTTTAATCACAATTGATTGTAATTTTTATTCCGAAATGTCTTTAAATACAAACCCCATTCACAACCATTAATCCAGCAAGCCAGTATTTTTAAATATAACTATTCATAAATTTTTATCGATTTCCATTTCAATTCTTCGCATCGCATCTCGTGTAGCTCACATTTTAAAGGTCAGAATCAACTGCTCGAGGCAGCTTTTAGCAATACTATCAAATATCATCGAACCATATGAAAATAGGTCAAAGAATTCTATTTAACACAAGAGCCCTTTGCTGCTGGGCAATTGTTTCGGAAATTGTCGTTAATTAATTCGATAATTAATTATTTTTCAAATTTTATTTTGCTACTTCATCGCTAGCTATAATAGGGCTGAACGGTACACGGTGAAAAAAAATACCCAAAAAAAATTTCAACGCACAGTACACGGTGCAATATGCATTCATATAATATTCATTAAATAAAATGGTATCGAACTTAAAAGAACTGTTTGATGAATTAAAATGCAATTGCTGATGCTTTCTACAGATTCCATTGTTTGGCCAAGTTAAATTCTCAGTAACTACTCCCATACAAAACGTTCTAAACAGATCAAGTAAAAATTATTCCTTACATTTTCAAAATAGCTTTGTTTGATAGTGGAAAAAATTTCTCTCCAATCTCGTGCCTCCCGCACTCGTTGTCTCTAAGATCATGTTTGAAAGATGAGCCGATTTCAAGTTAAAGTTTGTTACGTAATATATTGGGCCCAAATGATGATATCAAGTGAAAATGGGCGTGATCCTCGTACTGGCACGCCCAAAAATTCTTATAACTCTAGAGACACTAAACATTTTTAATTGATATGTGGTGCATTTTTGAGAGACTAGAAGAGACATATTCAAAAAAAAAAAAAAAAATTGGCGTGCTTCACCCACTTCCACGTCCAAAAAAAAAAAAAATAGTCTGTCGTAACTAGGGTTCGAAAAGACGTAGAAGCATCAAATTAAAAATATAGATTGACTTTGATGCAACAAAAGTGCATGGAAAAATTCCACGAGCTCTGCCCAATGCCACGCTCACAAATGACGTTAGTGAGCCAATCTCGTCGGGAAGCTATATCAAAGTTCGTCTTGACTGAATTAGGCTTGAAGACTTAAGAATACCTTAAGTGTCAAGCTGTTTAACAGTCAATTTTTATCAAAAACTCACAAAAATTGTTTTTGGCAGGCAACATTTAAAAAACTTATATTTTTTGTTTATACTTTTTTCAAATTCGTAAAATTAGTGAAATTCCTTCATTAAATTAATTTGAAAACTTATTTAAGGAGGACTTAAAATTTGTACTGTTAAAATGCTTTACAGACTTAAGCTTTACTTAAGTGCTAAGGAGACCTTAAGTATGCACTGTAATATCGGGCCTTAGGCTCTCTTACTTGTTTAAGGGGTCTTACCTCTTTTTTGGGAAATTTTTTAAGACAAGAAATTTCAATCATTTTAGTTTTTTTCCGGATTTTAAAATATTTGATATAAATATATCCGTGCATTTTCGCCTTGGAAAAATTCTCCCATTCAACACACAGTGGAAGGGAATATAAAGCTAGAAAAAATTTTCAACATTTTTACGCAAAAGTCGTCACATTCTTCCTTTTATGGACGCTTAGAATACTTCCATCTTCCACGGAGAAAAATTCTGTGGGAAAAACTCCCGGTGAAGAATCTTTTAGAACGGGCTGATATATGTTAGTTTTGTAAACTAAAGTGGACACAAAAGAAACCTTTATCAAAAATTGCCACAATCTCCCTTACGTAATTAATGGAGAGCCCCTTATCGCCCCTATTCGAATTATTTAATTTTATTGAAAATAGTAAATATCATTTAAAAAAATATTTTGAAAATAAGTATTTTTAATAAGAACGATAACTATTGATGAGAAGAATAAATTTCAGACCAATCGGTTGAATAAAGTTGTTTGTAGGACGTCCACCGTTGTAGAAAATGATGTTTCGAGAAAAATGTATTTACAGTTTCAAAAGCCGAACAAGTTGCTTAGAGCGCCTCGGCGATTACAATCTACGACTTCTTTAATTAATACTAGGAATTGCGGTTAAATTTTACTATCGAAATACACGAGAAAAATTATAAATTGATTTTTCGATGTGGTCACTTAAGAATGAGTCCCTTAATCCTGCTTCCTATAGAAGAGAATTCCCTTTCCATTTTTCAGGGCTGTCTTACGCTTAAATTTCTTAAATTCCATTAATTTTATTGAAATTTCTGACTCTAATTTCCATATAAATATTTATGGATATAAAAAGAGTATTGTGCAGATATAGCCAAGAAAAACCATGCTAGCACTTGGATAAATTTCAATTCCCTTTTTTTTTTGAAATGAAGTATTTTAAAGCCAACGGAAAATCGCTCAATATTTGATATTGCTTGACAAGCCAGCTTGATATTTCACAGCGCCTAGGGATGCGCGATTTACGCAAGTGTATCGATGCGAGCGCCTTCAAGAAATACTTTTCTGAAAATGAATGAACATAATGTTTTGAAGTTTATCTGCAAATATTTTATTTTAATTTTATTCAAACACATTTTTAAAGCAATAATGCTCTCTTTGATCTCTGAAGCTACTTGTGTTGCTTATATATTCTTTTTCTTTTTCATTAATTTTCGATTATTGTCCACTGTTTTCGATAAAAACAGATTGATTCTATGCCATACCCGGTACTTAACCTCAAATTGAGGTTCTCAATTGTAGTCAAAAGTCAATTTGCAAATATCTAATCAAACGAGAATTGCCTCTTGCATGAAACTGTTCTTCTATGAATTTATTGATGACATTCGTGAAATATCCTTCTTTATTGCAATTAGCCCGCGTCGCTATCGCTGAAAATTTCGACCATTTTCAAATTATGATTTCGGTCATAGCGGTCATAGTTCCTAGAATCTATTGTGGAAAAGTTAACCGCCGTTAAGCATTACGTTTTCCGATTGAGTTATTACTAAAGTGACGTATTGCTCACAAATAGAACTTTCTTTGAGCACGGTTTGCGCGAAATTATCGTCTTACATATATAGAAATTGTCAAACGATAATATTTGATGAAAGATGTCGTTTGGAAGTTTATTGTTAAGATATAGTGCCAGGAATTCCATTCATAATGGGAGCGCAGCACTCTTGGTTACCCGCCAAGGCCACACATTACGAGGCAAACGGCCGGGATTAGCCAAAACACTACAACAAAGACTACAAGAAGAGAATCCAGAGAAAGGTTTGGAAGAACGTGTCAATATTGGATTTCCGAAATTAAGACCATCCAGATCATTGCAAATGAAGGAAAGATTGGCACATTTGAAGGCCCAACGTAGGAACAGCGATTTGGAGAAACTCGCTCGCACCAATCAATGTAAATTAACTGCTTTTTAAATAACTATCGAATAATTATGAAATAATCCTTTATTATAGTACTGATCGATCTGGAAAAGGTGGAAGCCGATAGACATAACACAACTGGTCCCTATGAATTACGTGTTATCGCCGACCATTTTAGTATATTTGAAGATCTCTTCGGAAGTGGGGTTTTCGTCCCTCGAGTGAAACTGGAAGTTAAGGTAATAATATTCAATTGAAAGAAGAAATTTTCCTAAAAGAGCTCCCAAATTATTATTTTCCTAATAGTACAAAATTAGTGAGGACATCTACAGCCCAGTCTATAATGGAAATGTAATTAAACCCATAGAAGCGGCACAATCACCTGAAGTTAGCTTTGATGGTATCTCAGACCCGATCACAGGAGCAGTGAGTACATATTTTTATAAGAAAATTTCTCTACAAATTCATTTGCTCTACAGAAATGTAAAGAAACCAGTTATTGGACTTTATTGGCAACTAATCCTGATGGTCATTTAACAAATAGTGAGCTAGAATATGTGCATTGGTTTGTGTAAGTATGAATACCTATATCTGAATAAAAAATAGTCTACTTTTGTATGTAATATTTCTGTTGTTCATGCTCTAGTGCAAACATACCAAATGGTGATATAACAAAGGGTGAAGAAATTGTACCTTATCTTGCCCCATTTCCTCCAAAAGGTATTGGCTATCAACGTTTCATTTATGTACTCTACAAACAAAATGGACAACAAGACTACAACACTTACAAATTACTTAAAAACGAGGAAGTTGACTTGAATAAGCGTAGCTTTAAGACCCTCGACTTTTATAAAAAGCATCAAGACAATATAACACCGGCTGGATTAGCATTCTATCAAACGGATTGGGACAGCTCACTAACGAAATTCTATCACGATGTGCTGAGTAAGTTCTGATTAAAATTTTTTTTTGATTTTTTCTCAATGAAATAATCGAAAAAAACAAAAATACATTTTCAGAAATAAAAGAACCGATCTTTGAGTATGATTTTCCAAAACCATATCTGAGCGATCAAAAGCACTTCCCTCTAAAACAGCCATTCAATCTTTATATGGATAAGCATCGCGATGTCAAGCAACTTAACAAGGAGTACCTGGAGCGCAAATTAAACAAAACGCATCCTTTTAATGGACCAGAACCAGCGTTACGATATCCAAATGCGCATCCTTTACGAGATATACCGTCATGGCTTAAGACAGAGATAAAGAAACAGCGTTTGGGTATTGGACGAGTAAAAGATTATTGATGTTTTTTTTTTTTCATTTAAACTTGAAACTTTTTTTTATTAGTTTTGTATTAATTTACATTTTACTATAAATTGAATATGGATATGCCTTGGATAAACAACACAAAACTGAAAGGTTAAAAACACGTTATAAGAAAATTTAATTGGTAATTAATATTTGGCACTGTTATTGCAATAAATAAAACTATTTTAAAAATGGTTAACAATTTTTAAATAATACCTTAACTACGTTGGTATAACTAGTGTAATGTATGCGACATAAAATGGTCTTGTTAAAAAATCTATTAAGAAATCGTTGTGTGCTTAATTTTATTAGACTTTAGGTGCTTCCCCAAGGATAATAGATTATAAGGTTACGACAATCAGAGTTCAAAATTTGATTCTTCTGCGCATATACACTTGTGACGTAGCGTTAATAGCTTTCTGATGGGTTGAAATTATTGAAAGTTTTTGACAGATAAAAAATTCTCAAGACCAAAACTTTAAATTAAAGAATTTATGGGTTTGCAGCGTTGCCACTGACATTTGAAAAACATACTACCAATGTGAAACTTTTACAAAACCTGGTTTTTACATACTTGCATCGACCTTAAAATAAGAGATTCTTGTAAAATGATCAATAAAAAAAAAAATTTAATAACGAACTAATTCTTACAAAACTATTTTAAAAATTTTACGCAACTTTGAAGCAGCAGCAACATAATCGTCACAAGTGCTCGGATAAAAGTAAAATCTGCGCATGTCGTAGTCTTATATTCTATAATTTTTGGTGCTGCCCCACTTGGCTAGTAAAGCGTTTTTAATAACTATTTTGCTTTCGCTTGCCAAGTGTGGTTGATCATAAAGCATTTTCAGCAAGCAAAATTGTTCTTGATAGAAATTTTTAGAGCAAGAAAACTTGCTTCTTCAGGAAGTAAAAGCGCTTTACTTCCCAAGTGGGGAAGCGCCTTTACTAATGACTGAAAAATATTTCTAGCAAGTGTTCCATTCAACGGCGATTTGTCAGAATAGTCAAAATAGAACAATTGCTTTACAATGTTTAGACAATCACTGCTACTTAGTTCCTTAAACATAAAAAGATGGAATAAAAACTTAAAAACAACAGTCAAGGAGTCTTCGTTCCACGAAAAAAAACATATTAAAATAAATGTCAGTTGATTTAATTTTATGGAAGTAAGGCCCGATTTCACCAAGCTATTAAATGAAACTTAAATGAAACGACCTGTCAAATTTCACATAAAAAAGTACATTTTCAATTAAATGAAATCTGGCGTAAAAATAATAAATTTAGCCATGGAACTAAAAAAAAAAAAATTTCAGATAACGAAGGGATCTGAACGGAAAAAGATGAGGGAATAAAACATCAAAAAGAAACAATAACGAAAAAACAAATTTTTTTTCGATGCCAAGTTGAACTCTTGACAGAAGGTTTCGAGGAGTCTGATCAAAGTTGTTTCTAAATCTTTTAAAGTTTCTCAATCTATTACTTAATCTATTTAATTAATGAGGTCTTGATGACAATAAGTACTCTTACAAGCATAATCAGTTGAAATAACGACTTAGATATCATTGAAAAATCTCTAATGCTAAATAAAACATTTTTAAGTCTCTGCTTTTCCATAAACGCCAACAGGAGGTCGATACATTGCCGGCAATGAAAGTACTTGGGGTAGATTGAAAGCATACTTTCCTTTTCCAATGTTTTTCTCTACATTATCCATTCGTGTGCCTTCGCTGTTGAATTGTATATAAAATTGAAAAATAAATTAGAACATATCCATTGGTCACTTAACACGCATAACAATAAGAACTGTTCGCAAAAGTCTGTATATTTTTTTTTTTTTTAGCTTTAGGTGTTGATGGCTGGGACACAACTTAGGTCCACATATGCCAGGGTGTACTTCAAGCGGTCACTTTAATAGGTGCACGTAATAACGGTTTGTATGTACGAATTGATGCGTGATTTCCCCTTCACCATCGCCCTCAGACGGAGTACAGGCAAAGGATCAAAATGGCCGCCGCCAAGAATAATTAGATAGTAGCTTTAGTGCGAATTGAGTGCCATTGAGTACTTATATTCCTCCTTGACACTCTTTCGACACTTTAATTTGGTTTTTTAAATGTTCCGTTTTATATGACCGGCGTCAGCACAAATTCAAGATGGCGAAAATTTCAAACGTTGAGCCCGGCCCGGGGTAAACGAGTCCTATGTTACCTCGTTGACGAACGTTACGAAACTGAAAGTCTGTATATTAATAAAAGAAATCGTTTTCAAAGGGCATAGCCAACTACAGCACCATGAAAGGAATGAAATTTTTTTTTAATTTTCAATAGATACATACATATTGCCTAAAGACACTGTAGGAACCATATTTTAGGTTCCCATTTCTCGGTGCCCTTGAAATGTTCTTGAGAAGTCCTTTTTAAAACTACATATCTCAGGAGCTACTAATGGTAAAAGATAAAACAAACGAAAAATAACACAAGTCAACAGTGGTTTTGGTGACGCGATTTCGTTCATTATTACGGATGAGGATGTTATTGGAATTACCAACAATTTTTTTTTCTTTCCTTGGTGTAGTTTTGGAGCTAGAATTTATTTTGTGTGCGGTCTTCAGTTGTTTCGGTTTTACGGAAAAATATATATACATATTACTGCTTTGGTAACTTATTATGGTTGATATCGTATCAAAGCTAATATCACCGCCTATCAAATGACAATTTTTTCATGAAGATAGAGCATGTAGTTTTTAAGGTACGAGCTTCGCAATTGTAAAAATTACGAATTTTTAAAATTTTTCTTCGATTTTTTGAGCTTTTTGGACCTTGTATGGCATAAAAGAATTTTTTAAAAATATTCTTTGTGCGTGGCTTGAAAGATGTTTCTTTATACAAAGTCCCGAAGCCAAATTATTTTTATTTCGGATTTAAAATGTGGAGGATATGGTACGAACTGTGAAAAAAAAATTAGAAATTTTCAAGAAAATCATATTCAATAGTTTGAATGAAATGAAAAATGGTTGAAAAATTCCATGTGAAATATTTTAAATACCTTCGCATTGTGCTGAGCACATTGGGAACACTTTTTGCTGGTAAATTAAAGTCTTGCACCAAAACACGACACTGCTCTAAGGTAATAGCCATGCCAGTACGGTCTTTGGCACTTTTGCACGAAGTAAATCTTAGTCCCATCATGAGACGACAAGCATCCTCGGCTAAATGTAAGATTTTTACATTTTTCGAAACATTGAAACGAAGTTGTTCTTCCATAAAATCTAAGAGGCCCACAAGCGATTGCGCGACTGGCTCATGTTTGTTCAGAGTATCCGGAACAATAAGCTGAAGTTTGCGAAAACGATTATAATACTGCTTAAGGCGTACAAAATTATCGTTGTTCGAACGATGTTGTTCACGTGTTTGACCCAAGGTCTCAGCGATTGTTGCTTTTTCATTAATTCCAATGTTGAAGAAGACTGGAGTCACTTTGAAAGTGAGCATCTCTTTTGTCGGTACAATGCTGAAAACATTTTCCGGTACAGGCAGTAACACATTTAACGCTTGTCTAGATCCAGTTATTCGCGGCGTTGGCACTGTTTTTGTATCACTTATAAAAGGAATAAGTTAAGGTACCATTTTATATCATCTTATATGAAATTATAAGTAAATACATACGTCTCAACATTACTCCGAACCAGTGTAAAGCTAACGGCTAAAAGGTCTTCGATAGCTATGCACATGTCCCCCCACATATCCAATTCACCTCCATAAAGTGACAGTAGACCTTCAAAATATGCCAATGGTCCCAAATCACAAAGGATTTTAATAAAGTTCTCTGTAATTTCTGTTCCCCACAATTTTCCCATTAACGAACTGATGAGCGCAGTCATCTACATAAATAATTATCAAAGTTTTCATGTCGTTTTCTTGCATTATTCTTCAACACTTACCGCTTGTGAAAAGCAAACGTCTCGCCTATACATTATCTCCAAGTTAACGCTATTCCTTTGCATATCCTGCTGAAGTCTCTGTACGGAATGCATCAAACGTGCTGTTTTTAACAAACCATCCATCGCGTGTCGAAGTTTACGCATAGATGGTCTCAATTCGGAAGCCCAATCTTTCGTTAGCGATAAATCAAGTCCTTGGAAATTAAACAACAAAATTAAAATATCTTTTGAAAAATTATCTAATGCAAAAATTTACCGTCTGTAAATTTATTCCCTTTCTTAGAATTCATTTGATTTGAATCAGTTAAATTTCCTGAAGCATTCATAGGTATAGGTTTCTGTGTCAAATCCAAGTTAAGACCATTACCATTACTTTTGGGAGCTTTCACTTCATCGATCTTTTCAGTTTGTACAATTTGATTGGCAACGACATCCGGCGCTGGCGAATTACTCAGAAATTCCCGTTTTATTGCCGCTTTGGGATGTCGCAGTCGAATAGCTGGAGATCCACATCGACCACAAAGAAATTTGATTTTACTGACTAAACACATGACGCTAGCTTCGATATTCAACTGAGTTAAGTCAAGAGGTTCGGGTTCTTCAGTTGGTCTATAATAGTTGGCTGATGGTGATGTGCTCATTATTTTCGTATCCAAGAAACCAATGTTATTGAAGGCTAACAACATTGCGCTATTGCCATGTTCATATTGTTCGATATCACAGCCATAGGTACTCGAGGAGCTCATGAAGTACGAATTGCTATAATTTGCAATCGGTTTTGCATTTGTCATTTCATCCAAATCGATGAGCTGTAATTGACTATTCGAATCTGTCGTTGTTGGTATATTTGTGCTTTCAATATTTGATTTCTCTGAGACGATATCGTTATTTAAAAATACAGGTAAAGACTGGAAGCATATTTCTTGTGCATTTGATTCTATCGATACGTTTGATTCATATGCTTTAGATCGCAATTGTTCATTGTAGCATTTAACAGCTCGTTGTATCGAATGAATAGTGTTGATATCTGTTGCCGAAGGCGATGGCCGCAATTGTAGACTGTTGGAACGCATAAGCGGGCGCCCACCTGTTGGTGTTTTAGTTTTTGGCCAAAGATCTGGAGGTGCAACAACTGGTGTTGCAAAATCTTCCAATTCCGGTGATTTCAGGTCCAAAGCGCCTAATTGTTGCGTTATTTTACGAAATGGTGACATGGGCTGCAAAAACGTTGGACCTATACTTTTCTACTCAACGGATATTTGTGTGGTTAAAACATTTCTAAAATAAAATTTTGCTTACCATTAGTACATTGTCAGGTTCCTCAATTATTCGGTGTCGTTCGATGAACCGAAACGCGTCTTCAACTAAACTTGGCTCCCACAGATTCAACAATGTTTTGGTTTTTGAAACCATTTCATTGCATAGTGACATCATTCCTTTGGGATTTTTCGATTTTGCCAAATTAAGTAGCTGTGACATTATTTCAACAATCTCCCTCCTCAGTTGTTTGATCGCTTGAACAGCATCATTCGCAGCTTGAACTTTACAGGCGTTGCCGTTCTCCAGTTTCGTAGGTGATGCTTTGGCTTCATGTAGCAATCTGTAGGGAAACTTTTTAGTAAAAATTTAATCTGATAAATTTTGGCTTTCATTACTTGATTAAACCACCGTTTCGTTGTGTTTTCCCGCTAACATGCTTTGTAAATGCACCGACGCTTATGATATCTAATACACCAGATCGATGTAACGCATCGTTTTGTGCCCACATACGTTGCAAATGTAAGTTCACTGGTATAAATTCAAGAGATTCATCAGTTTTAACCGAAGAGCGCTTAAAAAATGGTCCTAAATTTATGAGAGATCGAAATTTTGGTTAATGATCAATTAAAACATTTGTAGTAATTCAACGTCCCACCTTCCATTCGAATAAGTTGTTGAAGATTCTGTTTTGCCTGCGAATAATCCTTCAATAATTTTAGATGCTTATCTAACAAGTCAATTTGACGGCGACGCCATTCCCCACCGAGTTCCCCCATACCGGAAATTTCTTGTAACAATTCCTTTTCGCGCAATATCCAAATGGATCTATTAATGATAAAATTTTAGTCAAAAGTTATCGTATTATTTTGAAGATCTCAACACTCACAGCAATTGAAGTGGTATGGTAAAGCAGAGTTTGCTTTCCATTAACGTTTCTTGAACGCTTATATCGCCACCCATAGCCGAATGCAAGCGATATGTGTGAACCTGTTTACGAAAAGATAACAATTGAAAGTACTGTGATTTTTGTTTTCCAAACAACTAAATCAAGTTACTCATCACCATTGGATTTGAAAAAACGCGCTGTAGCGAGTTGTGGTGGGGCACAAATAATTTGACACCCAGCTTTGGCGGCAAGGACTGCGATCTACGATGTCCTGTTGCACAAGCATGAATTAGTATTAAAGATTTCTCGGTTATGATTTTCTTTCTCAAATCACCTTTAGTATGTTGTTCAAAAACTTGTGTTGTCGATCGTGGTGGGGCCGTTTGTCGATCTGTATCTGATGCCCAGGAAGCAATCGTTATAAAACCACAATCATTGCTAGTAGAAGATCGTAAAGGTATGCGAAAGCGTGTCGCATCCTTAGAAGTAAAAAAAAATAATAAAAAAAAAAACAAATTTAATTAAAAAATAAAGTGAATATTTATAAAGAATGGAAATTGAATTTACTTGTATAACTCCTAAAGCGATTTCCGCATAAGCCATTGGAAGTGCAGTCAACGAAACTCTTTCACGAACATCGTAGACAGTAAAGCGTATTAAGCTATTCGCTGTGAAACCTGCACTTTGGAGAAAACGAACCGTGCAAAGAAAATGCGGATTTGTGCCTTCAACGATTTCTGTGCGTGCATACTCCCGCCAAAGTATATCATCGCCTAAGAGGATATATATATAAATTAATATGCGTCAAATCATCAAAAGATTATTCTCTTCACCTGGAGCGAGCACAGCGCAAACTACTCTTGTACTTGGAGTTCTCTTATGGTCGGTTCTAAAGCATAGATTATCACAGGAAAGGGCTGACTCACATATCGGTACCTCAGCTAAATCTAAATAAGTTAATTGGCCCGAAATAAATTATAAGAGGAAGAAAGATGTAAAGAAATTTTTTTTTAAATTATATTAAAATTTATTACTTGCTTTAATAGTTCATAATAAAAATAAAAAATCACAACACATTTTTCTTTTTAACATTTATTCGATAAAATATAAGCCCATTAAAATATGTATCTCATATTTAAACATGCTAAATTAGTATAAAAAAATAATAATATGCAATAATGAATTATATGTAATGGTATTACCATAACCGTTAATGTTTAAATGATCGATGGGATAACTTAAATTTGTACCTAGAATTACTTTGTACAAGAACTCAAAATTTTATAAATATAGAGAGTCTAAATTCAAGTAGTTGCGCTACCATTAACGTTTTATACATTCGAAATATGATTAATTGTAAAAATTCGGCTGAGCATTGAAATTAAAAGAAAAAAAAAAAAAACTATGCTTTAAAATTGTATGAGATCACCTTCTTCTTCTTTGGATTTTATGGCTCCACTGTTACCGCTTTCACATGTTTTTCTAGTCATCGTTTGGGAATTCAAAAGCAAAGCTTCATGTCCCGCACTGTGTGCTGGCGTTCCGCTTTCAATGCGATTGCCCATTTTTTGCGCAATCTGATCTTCAAGATATTTTATCTGGCGATTTAAATAAGAGTAGGATGCTAATTGTATACATTTGACCCAATCCAAACGTTCTTTCGCAGTTCGTGTAGAGATTCTTTGCGGAAGACTGCCTTCAAATTCTGCAATTTTTTTTAATGTAATTTTATTATGCATTATAACAGCGCTTTGTAAAATAAATCAGAAAAAATTATTCTACAACTACCCTGGAGGAAGCCTGTCGCCATATGGCCCCATGTCTATACTAACGTCAATATAGACAAGAGAACTTGTTCCAACGTCAACAGTATTTATAGGCGGTCTCATTAGAGAAACTGTACTGTCAAGAGGTATAGTTCATCTTTATTGACCATGTCAACAACGTGTCTCCTTATAAAGCGAAAGAGTACTACTTTGGTCTACATAATAGCTATCGATGTCAATAGTTTGTCAATAGTTCGTCATTAGTTCCTTTGTCTACATGTAGACATGCAATGACAACTCAATGTTAAATGTCAATAGCGAAAAGCATTGCGATGGGTATAACTGGTCAGTAGTACTGTTGACGCAGTCAGTAGAGAAAGAGTATAGATTCACTATTGACATTTCCTGCAGGGTAATATATTGTATCTTCACATTAACACATTTTTACTTACCTAATATAAAAGCAAAGCCATCAAATTCTCGATCCTCATTGCGTATCAAAGGACGACAATTTTCAAGTACCAGAACACCCACTGGTTGGGACTTGGGATCATGATCTTTCAGATAGAATAATAAATTCCCTCGTAGCTTACACCAGCGTGGATAGTTAACTGTAAGATTATTGAAATAAAATTCAAGTAAATAAATAATTTTTAAATATATTTATGGAAGAGATTTCAAAAGCTAATTATCGAGATACTTGAGCTTAAAGCGTGACGAAAGTTTATAACAAACAAAAAAGTGTTTAATCCAAATATAAAAAAAACTGTGGTTTAAGGCTACAAGATAACAATTTTGGTTAATTTCTTTTACAATTATATTGCACTGAGGATTAGTTGATTTGTTAATTTAAGCAAACGTTTTGGGTGTGTTAATAACGCTTAAAGGTGTTTAAAGGTATTGATTGATATGATTTAAAATTTTTTTTTTTTTACCTATTTCGGTATGTTTATTTTACAAAAGGTTTATGTTTGTTTAAGATTCGGATTCTATGCCTGTTATAAAAATAAAACATGAAATTTAAATGAATGAATGAATAAATGAAAAATTAATTAATATATGTATGTATATTTGAATTAAGAATAAACGGACATAAGAACATTTTCAATTTTAGTGGTTGAAATAATTATTCGCAAGTTTCAAGCGTAATTTTATAGATGCCTATAAATTTATTCTTTTATCGACATGTCGGTCATAAAGCCATTCGTCCGTATGTAGAAATTACGAAACTCCCAACTCATAAACGTAACTGTCCATCGCCTTAAAATTGAAACTTTTAATAAATGGATTTTTGGGGATTCAACAGAGTTTTATTTCCTTTATTTTCGGAATTAGTAAAAGTAAATAATTTGAAAAGTTTTAGGGTGAATTAGACGATAGTCTGGCAGTTTTCGATCTGATCCTTTTGGAAGCCATTCGACTATTTCAAGTCATCCATTATTTAGTTTTTTTTTCCCTCTTCAATCTTACTGTATGTCTTCTTAAAGCATTTAAGATTGCTTTCTACATCGTATACGGTGTAAAAAATCATATAATGTTGCAATAGGTTG
This sequence comes from Chlorops oryzae, assembly GCA_020466095.1. Classification (NCBI taxonomy): domain Eukaryota; kingdom Metazoa; phylum Arthropoda; class Insecta; order Diptera; family Chloropidae; genus Chlorops; species Chlorops oryzae. Next base: position 41,475,850 of record CM035808.1, read on the forward strand.
AAGGAAGTGGTATTGATGAACTGTTTCAGATAACATTAAAAAAAATCTGTATGTTGATTTATATTTCTTTCATGGTTTTCAAGAGATCAAGTCATTTATATAGTACGTATATCTGCTGTTGTTTATAATTTATACACACATAATTATCACTTCAATTCAGAGATAAGAGTTAAAAGGACTGAGTACAGAGTAGTGATGCCAGATTCAGCGGTTTTTGTCATTTTAAGAGATTTTTCGGTTTAATTCTCAACCAAAAATCACTTCAAATACTCAGAAATTCTATAGAAAACAGAACAAAAATAATTTGCGTTTTAATATCTGAAGGGGCGCCAGAATACTGGAAACCACGGAACGCAGACAAAACAAGATAAATATTTACATCGTTGCGATTCTTACCATCCGTGCGACGAAACAAAAAGCCCTCTTGCCGTTCCGTGATGATAAGCAAACCTTCTCGTTGGAACTTCGTTGTTGGATTTGATGAAAGCGCCGCTAGTTCAGCTTTATTGAAGCGCATATTTTAGATGCTTTTGAAAATTGAGGGCCAAGTTTTTGATTACTGCTACTGAGGTTCAAAACTGGTACTTGCCCCTATTAAATTGAACTTTTTATGCCATCGTGGCAATGAAACCGTGCAGTGCACGTCCCTTTTGTATGTAATTATTTTTGAGCTGCAGCTAACCGTATGTATTCGTTACTGAGTAGCGGGTGCGCCATATAATACCGAGTAACGAAACGTTACACACGAATGCATTTCGTTATTCGTGTATTTCGTAGTAGCCCTGCAGAAATGAAATGATTTCGGCGTAAAAACGGACCGGACCTAAGTGAGTCCATATAGGGCCGACCCCAAATTTATATGAAAAACAACCGGTCTAGGGTTAATCTCTATCGGACTCACAGTCATTTATTCCTAAAATTAGCGTACTTGAGTGAGTTCGGTTAAGCTTGTACGTTTTTTTCTTTAGGGGCTGTCCATTAATAACCTAAGATTTTAATTACCTCTTTCACGTTCGCGTCTTAAGTCTTGCTCTATCTCTCTCGCTGTTTATAAAAAAAACTGTCTGCACAAAGACTTAAGACGCGAACGTGAAAACAGCAAAAAATCAAAAAAAAATTAGCATGCGGTCGAAAGTATGCGATAGATCACAAATGGAGACCGCTCATAAGTATCTGATGGCATGCGAGATATAACTTGCGATATCGCATGCCATCTACCGCTTGCGTTGGGCTGTCACTTTTGACTTTTTTTTATGTTGTTCCCTTTTCTGCAAGAACGGATTTACCCAGAATATCGGGTATTTTTCTTTTTTGCTTTTGATTTAACAAATTTTGCATCCCTTTCAATGTTTTGGCGCTTCTATGTAGCGTATTTTCTCGCTGAATGCCATATTAAAATGCTCATCGCATTCCGAAATTTTCCCACTCAAAAAAAATCTCTCTACCTGCCGCCATAGCATACCATAAAATTTGACATATTGTAAAAACAAAATGAGTTTTTTCACGTTATTTGTTTTAATTTAAAATTGAATTTGCTTTAATAAAAGAAAATTTCGATCTAAAAAGTGTGAATATGAGGTGAAAATGTTTATATGGGAAGTTTCCGTAGATGAGATTTTCACCGTAATCCTACAGTAATAAAGAGCTCATTTTTTTCAAAATGGATAATTCTGAGATTACGCAGAATATTACTCGTGGGAATGTATTTTATATTTGAGAATTGACTAGACCTTGAGTAGCAACAAGTGGTCTAGAAGAGTCACGGTTAAAAAATTAGACCAACTGGTTAAAATGGAATAATTGACCTCTATTTGGGCACAGGAGGTCTACTTGCGGCGTAGTTAAATATGGAAGTGGTTATTTGTCAATGAAAGCTCAAGGTTAAAAAAAGGCAGTTTAAGAAATTGGTTAATAAATTAAAAGTAAATAGTTCGGTATTTTTGAGACTAGTCGGGGAGTAGCTAGAGAGTAGTTGGAACTACTGCAGGGATTTTCGTGTGGTAAAAGAGAGTACTGCGATGCAATGCAGTGCTGGGTGATCGTGAGAATTTCCCTTTTTGTGGGAATTTTAGTAAACAATTTAGGTCAAACGGGAATAGGGAATTTTTACTTTCGCGCAATGAGATTTTACACATTTAGTAGGATGGTCAATAATGCTGATCAATTAACAATATTGATTTATTTTGGAAATAAATTTTAGAAAAGAAAAGTTTTGCTGATAATCCACTGCTTAACAATCTACAGAAACTGGTAGGTATTGTTTTAACTCTTCTGCATTCACGCTATTTACACGTTAAGACATTTCGATAATGAAACAAATTTTCGATGGTAAGGGAGGCAGGAGGAAGAGAGGAAAACGCTACCACACCACATCCCCGTGCGTCCCTAGCCCACAAAATGTGTGTTTTATTATCGAAATGTCTTAACGTGTAAATGGCCTCATTCGGAGGCGGAAAGAATTTCTTCGATTGTTAATGATTTAAAAACTAAAAAATTTAATAATTTAGGGCCGCTTGCAGGCATTGTTGCCATTCGATCATCGTTTGATTCTAAAAATTTAACATGTGTTAATCACAGTGTAGAAATTAACAAATTAAGCTGTTATTTCTTAGTAGCTGCTTTTTGTTTTTGTTAATATTTTTTTTATAAGTTTTTCATTCAGTTTTTTGAAAATATATGTACTTTCAACTAGTGGGAATTTCGTTGAGAATAAAGGGAAAAGATGATAACTTTGGGACATTCTGAGGGAATTCCTCTCAAAAAAACATTCCAGAACTGAGTGAGACGAGTAGTCATATTCGAGCAGTGAACACAACAAGACGTGATGAGAGAGAAATAAATCTGTTCGTAGAATTCGTTAGGATCGAAAGTTTGAAATTATTTTCTGAGAGAGAGATCAATGAAGAATTTTGAAACACTTCCGAATGAAGAGAATTTCTGATAAATATCTTATAAAAAAAAAATACTTAATGCTTGTGCATTCGCGGGTGCATAAATATTATTGCATCAGAAGAAGGTTTTAGAAAGTAATCTACTTGTGACACTTATATTGAAACAACAACAACAACAACAAACCTGACTTACGCGCAATGCCGGCAAACCGGTTACAAGCTTCTCTCAAATAAATATTTCGGCAGTGATCGTCGATCGAGTGCACTATCGAAATTTTTAAATATTTTGTTTATTAAAAGTTAATGTAAGTCAATAATAAAATAACTTTTAATGCTAAAATTTGGTAAACTAATTTTTTAAGAATTTTTAAAATAATATCGGTTTTCAATTAAATTTCGTGTAATATTTTTTTTTTAAATTTATTTGACTGTAAGCGAAAAGACATTCTTCAGATTTTCACCTACACAGTTAGCTTGGAATAGGTTAACTTTGTGTCCATATTTTTACATTTATTTCATCTTCAGGCAATTTGATGTAATTATACGTCTTATGCTATTCATGAATGTTTTAAACATGTCACATGTCGTCTTTCCAGCGTCATATTACCACATTTGCATCGATAATGCCAATAAGAATACCTTCAATGGTTTGAGGTCGTTTTGAATTGTTAATGGAATAGTTCACGATTACCTTGACTGTGGGAGGAATCGGAGTAGGTATATCGTATAGAATCCGAGAAGACAATGCGCCCGCATTATTCGGCTTGTACGCAGCCGTAAAATACCTATTGGCTGCACAGGCACGTTCATCTCTTTGTCAACGTGTATATAAAGCGGTATTGCATGTATGTAGGTATGTACTTATGTATATGGTGTGGCTATGGGAATGCATACCTTGGGTTTTTGTTTTGTTTTTTCGCTTTTGAAGACTTTCATATTTGGTCCCGTTTCTCGTTGTTATATCGTTTGCTCTTTAACACGCTTCGATTCCTAAACCGGAAACGTTAGGAGTGCTCTTAATGATTCCCATTATGCCCATCATGGGTAAAACCAGTGTTTTTTTTTCTCTTGCTGCAGGAAAATGCAAAATTAAAGATCTTTGGAATGGACATTGGATTGGGTGATCGGCTGAGAAAGCCGGAAAATCACATAGCAACAAGAGTAGCATACAAAAAAAAATACAAAGAATTTTTTCCTGATTTAGTTAGTTAAATTTTTGTCCATCCGTCTTCCATTTCTATATAAGTACACGGAATCCATACATATAGGTACACTTAGTGTCATTTTCAAATTCGTCCTGCATGCGGAGAGCTTCGAAGCCCTTGCGACTATGCCAGATTTTAGTATGAACCTTGATTGATTGAGATATCAATTCACTTGGGATAGAACTTTGCGTTTTAAGTTCAAATCAAGTAAGGGTGCTACAGTCAGGCGAGACAATAAAAGACACAGATATTTAAATAATTTTTAAATCGCGCCTAAAAATCAGGACCCATAAGAAAGAATATTCTAGAGATTTTTAAAGCCATAAAGGGCCCCATATACCGAATTCTTCAATTCAATTTCTTTATGCCACGCCCACTATTTTAATTTTTTTGTTTGAATTCTAATCGGAAGCATAAATATACGTTCAAATTCTAAGTTTCATTGAAATATTTTCCAAAAAGTAAGATTTTGGGGCAGTTTTGGGATTTTTGTGACAGACCCTAGTACTGGAGGTTCCCTTAATAATGGACCGATAAAGAACATTTTTGGAGAGGATGTTTATGGCTACAAAAGAAACGACTTTCGTTCAAGTCCCATTTGAATTTAGGGTGTAGGAGACAATACACCGGAAAAAAACTTTTATTTTCTGCCTTTTATTTTTTCGGGCATTTCGATCATCACAAAGGGTTTTGGTAGCATTTCGAGAAATGCACATCGTATTATTTATATTTTTTTTTTTCTTGGAAAAAGACATATAGTAGTATAGATGGCACTTGGCAAAAAACGTGTGTGTTGAATTGAAGTAGGCCCCCTGTGCATGCATTCTTATGGAAAAATCAAAAACGTAGCACGCCCCCTGAGAATTCCGGTTCCGGTCTAACAAATATTTTATAATCTTGTAACATGAACTAAAATTTCTGTTAAAAATCAGCTATATATAAGTGTTAATCAATGGTTTTTCATAAGAACTCATTTTATTTTTCAGCAAAATATGTTATTTTTATAAAATCAAAAAAAAATTAGATAAAATTTTGTTCATATTATTGAGGAACGCTAAAGCAGAGTACTCATGCGTCGAATATGACCGATTCTCAAAAAGTTTGAATTCCACCACTTCTGTGGTTGATATGAAATATTCAGTGATATCATAACTAAAATTGGTCGATACATAACTAGTGGCTCAAGTACTTATGACATATCATGATAAATATAATGCATAAACTATATATTTTTGGATCTTTTCTGAATGAAAAGGGTAGAGAATTGCATAAACTATCATAAAAAAACTTAAAAAGTTTTACATTAAAAAGAAAACATAAAAAAATGTACACGCAAGTATGTTTAGTTACAAAATTGAGTGAATACTCCAAAAATTATAGCATCACTAGATCACCACGGAATTCGGTTGTTGTTGTAAGTGTCCCCTATATTACTATATGGAAAAAGACATCGGAAGGATTCGATCGCCAAAAAATTTCTCAAAATGTTACCAAAACCTTTTGTGATATTCGAATTTGTTCGATATTTTGGCCCAACAAATATCAGGCAAAATTTAACTTTTATAACACTAGTTTACAGAATTTAAAACTTTCGCGAGAGCAGAGACGAAATGATGGTTTTAAGACTAAATTGGAGTCGCTGATCACGAAAATGGCATCCGTTTTTTCCCCAAAGAATAGTTTTTGAGATATGGGCAAAAAACGTGTTTTTTGGATACTTTACGAGATTTTGCCAAATAACTCCAAAACGGCTCGTCTAAACAAAATAAAATTTTATCAGCATGAAGCAAAAAACTTTCCCCTTTGCAACGATATATCATTTGTTACAATCGGTGTCTTAGTTTTTGAGCTATAGGCATTTGAACTTGAAAAAAGTTGACCTTTTTGGGTTTTTTTTGATTTTTAAAAACTTCATTTTAACATTTCTTAAGTAAAATTTTCGAATATCTAGTCAGATGTTTTTTAAGTAGAATAGTTTCCGGTTTTTGAGTTTTGAAAAAAGTGGGCTTGCTGAATTCCATTTATCTTCGGACATACTTAACAAATTTTCAATTCTTAGCTGTAAAATTAAGGGCAATCAATTAAATTTCCTATCAACGATGCCCAGAAAACCTTTTGATCCAACATTGACTTAGAAGCTGTGAGGGAAGTTTTCCAGAAATTAGCTTCATTTTAACAAAATGTCTATAAAAAAAAATCACGTTTGGTGTAATTTTCACCATGAAAAATATTTTTACTTTAAGATTATTCTTTTGGCATCAAAGTACTAGTACAGCACTAGTTGAAATTTCTGCTGGGTATATGCAGCAGCCTTTTTAACAGCCTGAACGAAATACATCTCTATTACGCTTTACATTGTTGAATCTACTCGGAATTTCTTTTCAAGTTAAAGGCAAGTTTTCCTTTCCGTTTTAAATTAAATTGAACTAAAACTGTCCCTTAGGGCAGGGATCGAACTCGCGACCTTCGGATTGTGGGTCAAGCAAGCATCCGTGGGCATGCACACGGGTGACTGACCAGTCAGACTGAATGTTTATGTGGGGCATTAATGAGTGACCATCAAATAAATGAAATTTTGGGAAGATGTTGGAAATTGTTTCAGAAACCGTTTCGATCCGGTTTCGGTTTGGGTACCGGTTTCAAAAAAAAAAAAAAAACAAGTAAAAAAGCTAAAGTCGGTCAAGCCCGACTTTGAAATACCCAGCGTCCCGAAATTATGAGCGCACTATGTTTTGCTTCTCTATTTGTGGGCGTGGCAGTGGGCGGGCCACATAAATTATTTCCCTACACCTTTCATTCGCCTTGGTCACCCTATGTTAAGAATTTGAAGCTTCTACGCCTTTTACTTCGGAAGTTACGAAAAATCTTCATTTGTGGGCGTGGCAGTCGGCGGGGTACATAAAATTTTTTTCTACACCTTTCATTCGCCTTGGTAAACCTATTATGCGAATTTGAAGCTTCTACGCCTTTTGCTTCGGAAGTTACGAAAATTCTCCATTTGTGGGCGTGGCAGTGGGCGGGCTACATACATTTTTATTCCTACACCTTTCATTTGCCTTGGTCAACCTATGTTGCAAATTTGAAGCTTCTACGCCTTTTACCTCGTAAGTTACGAAAAATCTTCACTTGTGGGCGTGGCAGTGGGCGGGCCACATAAAAATTTTCCTACACCTTTCATTCGTCTTGGTCAACCTATGTTGAGAATTTGAAGCTTCTACGCCTTTTACTTCACAAGTTACGATAAGCCCTTATTTGTGGGCGTGGCTCGAGAAGGACGGCGTCCATTTTTTCCCAGGATATGTCCCTTTTCGTAGTTTACCAGTACACCAAATATCAATGAAATGTGTTGAGTGGTTCGCAAGTTAAAGGCATTTTACTGAAAAAACAATAAATTTATTTGTGGGCGTGGCAGTTGGCGGATGTCTCCCATTTTTACTTAGGATCATACTCGGACTCCGATATACATGTGTGCCAAATTTCGACTTCATTGGTCCAGCCGTTTCGGAGGAGATCCGACCACGGACGGACGGACAGACGGACAGACGGACGGACGGACGGACAGACGGACATGTCTAAATCGATTCAGTTTTTGATCCTGATCATTTCTATATATATTTGTCTATATCTCCGGAGCTTAATTCTCCCTGTTACAAGATTCGCACAAAACTAATATACCCCGCTTACGCTGGGTATAAAAATATCGGTTTCGGTTTTATTTCGGTTAGGTTACGGTTTCGGTTTCGGTTACAAGCCCTACAAAAAAAAAAAAAAAAAATAGAAAACCAAATATGTTTCACTCAAAACTCCAAATTTTGGTTACTTCTTCATGGGCATTGCTTTTGAAAACGTAAACAAAATGCAATACAGCGACGTCAAATAAAAACTCACTTGAAAAGTCATTCACAAAAGACAGCAATCGCTTCCGAGGCTACTGTGCCCTTTGGCTACTTTACCACTTTCGCACGCTGCCATGTTTTTAATACTTTTAATGAATACCCGTAGTATATTTGAGAAACTGTAAAAAAGTATCAAAATCGAAAACTTCGTACCAACGTACTAGTTTTGGCACGACAGTAGCAATTTAAGCATCACTGAATTGAACTTTTATGGAAATTTATTATAACTGCTTTTCGACGGTCTTACAAACCATAGCTAGCCTTATTTATACTTCTAAACGTTTTCAAAAATCCCATAGAGAAAGTATTCAAATTTCCTAAAAAGGAAAAAATTGAAATGATTTTAGCATGTGTATTTTTTTCGAAATTTTTTCTATTATCGTTATTAACGTTGCCATTAGTTTATGGGCAAAAAACAACCAAGGATACATATCACAATGACACCGATGACGATATTATTACTGAAGACAACCAAGACTATAATTTCCTCATCAAGGGTGGATACAGACCTAAGAAACATTTCGCAAAGTTTTTGGTTTCTGTGAGAGGCGGATCACCGTTAAAGTTCGATGGCGATAACCATATTTGCGGCGGTTCGATCATATCGTCAACTGTGGTTTTGACTGCTGCTCATTGTGTCGTTGAGTATGATAGAACAGTAACATTTCGTCTTAAAATACCGATTAATTTTTGACAAATTTCCCTTTTCTCGGAAGTAAAAACTTAAAAAAACACTTTCCCTATTTGACTGTCGTAGCCGGCAATCCATTTTTGTTCGAATATTTACCAACAACGAAAACTTACCGGACCAAGAGAGAAATTATTCATCCGATATTCAGTTACGATACGATGAAAGCGGACTTGGCAGTGCTTATTTTACACAGGAGAATTGAGGAAAATGACCTTGCGATACAACGCATTCCTCTTATCAATAAAAGCCCTAGTTCAGGCTGGAAATGCTATTGCGCAGGATGGGGTCGACTCTATGTGGTTTGTAGCGAAAAATTTCTTCTAATTGATTCATATCAATTTAAAGCAAGATTTCCTAATATTATAAAAGCATGGCCCCAGACCAGATGAGGTACTCTATGTAAATTTGGAACTGCAATCTCGAAGAAAATGCGACGAATACTTTAACATGAATCCTTCAATCATATGCGCTGGCGATCGTGGCGATATTGAGAAAGGTGTTTGGGAAGGTGATTCAGGTGGTCCGCTCATTTGCAATGGAAGACTAACGGGTGTTGTATCTTTCGGGCAAGAAGAGGGTGTTTATGGGTATTTCGCTAGTGTCTATACCCACCGAAATTGGATACTCACAGGCGTTGCAGTGAATTTCAAACTAAATGGGTACTTATTAATCCTTACGATGTTTGGTTGTACTAAAATGTCAAATTTTTAAAATGCTATTGTAAAACAAATGCTGAAATCGAAAACACACTTGACTAGTTGAAGTAGGTTAAAGGAAAACATTTCATAGTACAGTAATGAATTTTTTGTGTCCCTCATTCATGGTTCTTGCAAAGTTTCCCTCTTCGCGGTATACTCTCTTCGTGAATAGTGTATTTTCTTCTAATGCTCAGTGTCCGCAATGAGGAGTTTTTACTGTGATTGTAGATCTTGTGAAACGATTTTTTTTTTCAAGGTTGGATTGCCATAAAAAACAAGATAAAACGGATGGATACAAAAAATTTTACGGCTGATGATCCCATTGTTTGAGGCTCGGATTGGTTGGGTTCACGCCACTTAATTTCGAAAACCCCCGATTGCACACGATTAACTATTGACACAAAATAATTTTTATTTATTTGAATGTTTTTTCTTTTTTCATATTTATACCCAGCGTAAGCGGGGTATATTAGTTTTGTGCGAATCTTGTAACAGGGAGAATTAAGCTCCGGAGATATAGACAATTATATATAGAAATGATCACACAATGGCACACATGTATATCGGGGTCCGAGTATGATCCTAAGTAAAAATGGGAGACATCCGCCCACTGCCACGCCCACAAATGAATTTATTGTGTTTTCAGTAAAATGCTTGTAATTTGCGAATCGCTCACCACATTTCATTGATATTTGATATACTGGTAAACTACGAAGAGGGACATATCCTGGAAAAAAATGGACGCCGTCCTCCTCGAGCCACGCCCACAAATAAGCCCACAAGTAAGGGCTTATCGTAACTTCCGAAGTAAAAGGCGTAGAAGCTTCAAATTCGCAACATAGGTTGACCAAGGAAAATGAAAGGTGTAGGAACTGGAAATTTATGTGGCCCGCCCACTGCCACGCCCACAAATAGAGAAGCAAAACATGGTGCGCTCATAATGTCGGGACGCTGGGTATTTCAAAGTCGGGCTTGACCGATTTTAGCTTTCTTACTTGTTTTAATATAGTGTTTAGTAATTAAAACGATGTGCCACCAAAACCTGGTTAGAATTTTTCTGATACTTATTATACTTATATGTTCAAATTATTAAAGGTTTCCGATTTTCTATTGTAGACATTAAAAGTATTGCGCTTTTATCGCATCTATTTGTACATGCTTGACACTTTAGTGCACTCAAAGAGGCCTATATCGATTTGTAAGCTTCATTTCATAAAAAAATATCGAAGCTTTGCGAACCGTTGGGCTGAATTATCTTGTTTAATTTTCAAGCACTAGTGTCTGCGGGGATTATTATTCAATTATTTATTTTATGGTGAGTTTTGGAATTTTTGTTGAAAGTTTATATACTTATGTATAATTTTGCAATCTTTGTCAGTGGCTGGTAATGTTACCGTTTATCCGAAGCGCTGTTAATTTGGTTTCGTTGAGTAATGGAAGTATGGGTCCATTGAAGACTTATCTCCTGCTGAGCATGATTTGCGAAATTGAATATAAAAATAAACTCGGTTATCGAATAAGAGTATTTTGCAGTAGAATCGTTGTTGAGACAGTCTCCAATTCGTTGCGAAAGTTATCATATTTCATGTGATTACTTGTTGGAAAATTCTTTGCGATTTCTTGCGAAGCTATTAATTCAGAATAATAAGGATATGTCAATATATTTTCAAGGGGGAAGAGAAATGAATTAAAGCGTGTTGAACAAGGTGGTGGCAGCAGGAACTGTTCTTCCGTTTTTTTTTTCCAACTCGGAGCTGTCTAAATTTTTAGCTTAAATGTACTATCGGGGGTCCTATAGGCGTAGAATGACCTCCTGATTCCAAATCTGCAATTTGGGGGCGACGCTTAGTTTAGAAGTTATAACCATTTGAAATTTGTATGGGAAATGTATAAAAACTCACTTACAGCTACTGCGTGGCGCTGCCAGACTTAATGTTTTATAATCTAACTAGCAATTTGTAGATTCTTAAGCTGCGTCAGCTGTTTGCATTTCAGATAATTAAAACGTATATAAATGAAAGAAGCGTAACCATGACTATCATTTAAAGAGAATATTTCGCGTCCGTGACCACCATTCGTCACAATTTTGGAGAAAAATATAAATTTCCCCCAAAAATCGCGCGATGTTTGGCAACAATTTTTGTTTGTTTTTAAATATTGCAAAAAGCGCAGGTGTTGCAAAATACTTTTCGACTGCACCACTATTTCAAATGCTTCGAATTTTCAACTCTTTGATATTCTCTTGGTGCTCCTCAAAAGGACTGATTTGTAAGTGGTAGTTTGTGGCTCTGGGATAGCGTAGGGAATGCGTGCTATGCTCTTGATCCCAGGGTCCGAGGTTTGATTCCCGGTATAGGCGAAACAGAGTGTACTGTTCCAAGCCTAGCACTGGTTTTTCAAAAAATCGCATGTTAGGGGCACACTACAAAAATAGACACACACTCACACAAACACAAGAAAACCTCCTTGGTATCACAATGGGCCGATTAACGGCCTAAGTCGCAGCCACTTTGACAAAAAAAAAAAATAATAAATAGATAAAAAGTCGTAGTTTCGAAAAGGACCGATTTGTGGACGTTCCAGGGGTACTAGTGCTGCTATCTGCGTCATCCTCAACATCACTATCACTGAATTTATATTCCAACGACAACCGGTGCTGATCCCTGACTGGCTGGTTGACCTTTGCATTCTCGCAAAAATAAAAATTTCGCCAAATTACTCCGGAAAAATGAATTCCGCCCGGAACACTTCAGCAAAAATGCTTGCGGATGACGCTCAGTGTAACGAGTTCATATATGTATATTCTGGCGACAAAAGTAGAAGGAGTTGCCCTAAAGCAATAAAATTTTGCATGGACGTTTCTTTGCATGTAATTAAGAAATGTTGAAAAAATTAAAAAACGAGCTACCTCAACCCCCACCCCCATGTAAAGGGGGACCCAAATTCCGTAAATTTGGACCTACAGACTTGAAATTTGGACGAGAGCCCACTGTTGTGCTTCAAAATTGGAAAAAACTTTAAATAAATAAGCTTCCAGTCGCACTTTTTCGGGCATATTTTGGACGCTTACGACAACTTGTATAGTCGTGAAAAGTTATTGAAATTAGGTCTGAATGATTACTTATGTCGCATGAGTCGCATTCATATATCTGAGAATTTTCAACAAATTTGGCCCCATATACAACCCATATTTTTTTTTTTATACAATAAAAATTAAGCGAACTTTTTGTATATGGAACGTGCCTGCTTCGGCACTTATTTAATAGAATTATTTTTTGGTATATTATCATATAAGAATACGTTCATCACTATCACAATCGTTTTTGTATTCAGATGACGAAAAAATGTCATGGGGAAAGCTTCCGACTACATTATTATTTTCCCTTAAAGGCTCATTTCCACTGGTATGACATAGTGTAAATTTTCAAATGGCAATAAATGAGCATCGCGTCATTCAAATGACAACTGTTTCCACTGGTCTTAAAAACCCGTTCGTCATGCGAATGACCTGGCTGTAATCTCAAATGGCGAGGAATGACAACAAACTTTTGTCATTTAAAATGACGCTGTTTCCATTGGTACGACATCAAAATTTATGACATTCATCGTCATATGAATGGCTTCACTGATTTGTAGGGAGAAAATGGCACGGTTTCCACTGGTGTGCCAGATGTCATTTAAGTTGGCATCGTAAAATAATGTTTGATTATTGTATGGTTCTTATGTTGAATTTGAATTTGGATTTCAAAGTTTTGAATGTTTTCCAAAAAAAAAAAGGAAAATACTGGTGGCAGCGAATGCAGCTGCATCTGCTGCATTGGTTTTAGTGGCAGTTGCCGAAGAAGAAGGCAACAAACAAAACGTTGTAAAAAACGAAAAAAGCCCGAATGGTGGGTGCGTCCATTGTTCTCCAATCAAGCGTTCGCTCTCTTCGACCGACCAAGCACCTACCTTCCGCACACGTTTTTTGGCACGGGTTTTTAATTGGTCGATGAATTCAAATTCATAATTTCCACCCGAAAGTAATTCTTCAGAAATATTTTCTGAATCCATTTTTTTAAAATAGATTAAAAATTAAATTTGTTTTTTCGTGTCATTGAGTCAGTTCAATAACAACATGTTGTCATAGCGATTTGCGTCGTCATTTCAAATGGCATTGTCGTCATTTGGAAAAGACACTGTCCCTACTGCGTTTCCACTGATTTCATGATTCCGTATGACACTCCTAAGTCATTCGTGCCATTCGGCTTTTGTGTCATAAAAAAGACATCGTTTCTATTGGTATGACAGTGGATGGCATGAAATGACATCAAAATGACTTTAAAAATGACCAGTGGAAACGAACCTTAACACTAAAAATGGTGAAATGTCATATAAAATTTTCTATTTTCTTATGCTTCAAAATATTTCGATGTGCAAATACTAAAGGTTCTGAAGACAACAAAATGCATGTAAAAATATATTTGATGCATTGTGGTTTCCCCACTATTTTCGTTGCGATATCTACGAATCTCTTTGTGCCTAGCCTCTAAGGCAGTCTTGACCGTCCAGCTAATTACCTTTCGGTGGGGCGATGATCAGAATGCGAACTTAAGCAGACAACAACAATTTTTTTCTACTTCGCAATCAAAGCACAAAGCGTAAAGAATTCCTGAAACTCACCCCCCGTAGATCTTCGTAGATTAGTGTCCGACCGAAGGTTCGGCTTCGGTAATCGGCATGATCGGCCAATTCTCAATCTTCGGCTTCGGCTGGAAAAAGCCGAATATTTTAGCCGAATATTTTTGCATTTTAATGGAAGTAAAAAAGTCACGATAGATTTTCAATTGCTTCATTGAGACCTTTTACACTAGTGAATTATTGCCGTAAATTCTCACTTTGTGGGCGACTAAAGCGAAAGAATTTAGAGCAAATTTGAGCGGTTTTTTTTGTGCTTGTCAAATGAATAAAGACTGATTTTGTTTCCTTACTGTAAAATGTTTTGCATTCGGCTCTGCCGATTGTTCGGCTTCGGCTAAAATTCCACCTTCGGTCGGACACTATCGTAGATACATAAAATAGGTACTGTACATTTTGACTAGTCATACTTCGAGTAACCTCAGAGTCAATGTTCGCACCCTACCACAATTGTGGTAGATCTACCAATTTTTTGATAAAATGCTAACATCTACCACTACTACCACACAAGCTTTCAAGTCTACCACATTCTCAAAAAAGTCTTAAATCTACCCTGCAGTAATTCCAACTACTCTCCAACTACTCCCCAACTAGTCACAAAAATACCAGGACTACTCCCTCTTAATTTGCCAACCAATGCTTTGAACTGTCTTTTTTAACGTTGAGCTGTCATTGGAAAATAACTAGTCACAGTTTTTGCTCATATGAACTAGACCTGGAGTATATACAGTTGGGTCAATTTTTGGTCAATTTGTTTTTTTGCACATTTTATGAAAAAAAAAAAAATTATTTTCTCTTTGTTTTGTATTTTTTTTTTCTCTTTTGTTTTTTTAAATCTTTTCTTTTTCACTACTTTTTTAATTTTCTCGCCTTGACCGAGCCTCGAACCGCTGATCTCTTGGTTGGTAAGTCAGCGTCTTAACCATTACGCTAAACAAGCAAATTTAATGTATTGATCAAAACGCTCATTTGAGTTTTTGGTTGCTGAAGTTTTTGTGGAACGCACGAATAGAAATTTTACTACAAAAACTTATTAATTGAAAAATAAATACATATTAAAAAAAATATTATATATTATATATAAAAAAAAAAAACTTAAAAATTTAGCGAAAAATTTTTTTTTTTCAAAATTAACTATTAAATAAAATAAATTTAAATATAAACATAAAAAAAAACTTGGTAATTAAAAAAAAAAAAAATTTATTCTCACCCGAGCCAGGGATCGAACCCCAACCCACGAGGTCGCTGAGCAATAGTCTTAACCGTCCAGCTAACTACCTTCTTGTGGGGCAACGATCAGAATGCGAACTTAAAGCAGACAAAAACAATATTTTTTCTACTTCGCAATCAAAGCACAAAGCGTAAAGAAATCCTGAAACTCACCTCCCGTAGATCTCCGTAGATACATAAAATACTGTACATTTTGACTAGTCATATTTCGAGTAACCTCAGAGTACTCCTGTTTGGCAAATTGACCTCTTCATTACTGCAGGGTAGTAATCAAAGCTAACGATAGTGGCGAATTCGAAAAGAAAATTCTTTTGAAAGACTTACATATTTAATCTAACATGCAATACGGTAAGAAACCAAAAAAACACGCCAACAAACGCCATTTACATTCGAAATTACCCGAAATAGCGAGAAATCCCTGCCAATACTGCAGGGCAGTTATTGGCATATAGTTAATACCATGAATAGTTTTCCATATATGTAGATAGCGAAAGTTTCTTTCGATCAGTTTTTAAATGAGGCAACATCAATTTTATGGTGGCATGCAAGTGTTCTTAGAATTAGTTAAAAGTTTTTTATGAGCCTTATATCCACATTCGTAATGTCTGCACCAACTTCAGTGTTTCGAAAGAACCGGCGAGCCTGGTTTTACTCATTCTTATTTATTTATTTGATTATTTATATATAAACAAGAGATTACTCCGGGCTTACACTAGTGCAATATCCTATTTGCAAAACAAGTATGCGCTTATGAGACGTATGTACGTGTGATCCAAATAGTATAAAGTGACCATATTTTTATTAGATGCATAAACAGAAAAAATTCCCAAAAATCTTTCCGCACCACCCCGCAGCTAATTTTTGTTTGTTTGGGTTATCAAAAGTCTTGCTTATAATAAAAAAGTAATCACAAAGCGGACATATGCGGACAATTTTATTCCCGCTCTGTAAAAATTTCATTCAAGGCATGGGATTATAAACATATAGAAGCAATCTTCTTAATGCTTAAAATCAATAAGAATCGGTAAATATAATGTTTCAGTATTCAAAGTTAATGTCCCAGATACAGTAAAAATAATTTCATTCAAATTGTATCAAAATTTATTAAATAAGACCACTTCAAAGTTATCATAGGAAATCAGTCGTTTTCGTTAAAAAAAAATCAATGTTACGTTCGTCTATTTTTGAGAGGGCATATCTGGATCAAATTTAATATTTTCCTACAATCCGTTTTAAATGCTCTTAATTGAACTGTTTACTATCGAATTGCATCAAAACTTCTTTCGTTTTCACACTTCGGGTTTTTTCCTTTTTGTCGCCACTCGTCACACTATGAGACGTCACATCGACTCAGTTGTGTTGGTGTGGGCTCCTGTTCTATAAATAGCTTCATAAAATCTTAAAATCTAAAGCTGCAATCATTCATGGCATAATACGGCATAACAGAACATAACATAACATAAAATAACATAAGCGCTTTTCGAGTAATCAGTGAAGACATAAGAAAACATAAGAGCACAGAAGAGGCAATGTTGCAATTTGCGCACATTGCGGAAAGGGGGAAAAATTATTTCCACAATTTCTCAAGAAATAATTAACAAACGCTTGTAAATCAGTTCGGGACATGCCGAAAAGTAATAAAACATATTTTGCTTTCATAAAAAATTATATGCTTAATACTATTTTAATATATTACAACATTAGTAATTGTGGCTTTTCGAGATTTTCATAAAAAGGGCAAAAGTGGCAGCTTTGGGAAGGAGTTGGCAACACAAATTCAAATCAGCTGGCTCGAACTTACATAAGACGGCATAAGAAAAATCTGTTTTCTACAGCTTCTTCTGTTCTGTTATGTTATGTTATGCCATCACTGACCACTTGCATACAAAATGTATTGAATAGATAGAACCAGCTGATTATGCTATGTTATGTTATGCCGTCTTATGCCATGAATGATTGCAGCTTAAGTTTCTTTAATAGGTGGCAGCACTAAAAACGACTGAACAAATTTTGTTATAAAAATGCAAGGCTCATTAGTCTGGCAGCACAAAAAATTTCAAAATAAACCCTAGTCCACAAAGGAAGAGAAATGACCTGAAGGAATTTTGGTTTAATAAATATATTTTTAAGGGGGAAATTTCGGAGATTTTCGGCAATTTTTAATTCGCGCTTCCTCCTAAACTAGGCTACGCCCCCAAAATATGAGTGCAGATGTGGAATTTGCACATTTGCAAAAAAATAAAATAAAAATCGCAGAAACACCCGTAAAGTAAACTTGTTCCAAATTTTGAATTC
Organism: Chlorops oryzae; assembly: GCA_020466095.1. NCBI lineage: Eukaryota > Metazoa > Arthropoda > Insecta > Diptera > Chloropidae > Chlorops > Chlorops oryzae. The sequence goes on from CM035808.1 coordinate 41,493,433, forward strand.
AATTTCGAACACTTACATTTTTGAACGAAATTAAAAATTTGTACATACATATGTTTGAACAAAATTCAAACCAACGTGAGCAGAAATTGACAATTCCGAATTTTCAAAAATTGTGGTTGTTGATTTCACTTCAGTTTAAATAAAGTTTTTGCGTCAGTTGAGTTATAGGATGACATGGCTTAGTGGATAGCGTGCGCCCCTAACAATCCGGAGATCGCGAATTCGATTCCTGGCTGAGGCAAATAATAGTTGTAAAAAAAAGATGTTTACAAATTTTCGGAGTAACTATACAAAATGAAGACATGAGAAGAGTTTCCTGCACTCAGGAAAGAGTTGGCAGCTTATTAAATGATTTCTATAAACAGATATTTAGATATAAAAGGGTCATGAGTTTCTCCGACGTGAAGCGTAGAAATTTCACCGCGTGACTCCTTGACAAAGGGAGGCGGTGCGGCTTCTTTTTCATGCGGATGCCATCGCGGAAGTTCGCCTGACATTATCTGCTGGGGGATTTTTTTAGCTATTTTTTAATTGCTTGCCTTGCCTACTGGGTCAAGGATTTCGAAAGAAAATTTTCTGTGAGGACATCATTCACAAATAGATACTGAAATTATATATATATATATTTTTTTTTTTTTTACAAAAATTCAAAAGAAATGATTTTCTTGCCGAAAGTTTTATTTTTAAATATTATTATATTCAAATTAACGTTAAGTATTAATTCGCGCGAATTCAGGATCGATGATATGACCATGTATAGACCGTTAAGCCATGAGCGCGCAAGCAGTGTTGTCTCGATTAGAAGCCCTAGGCCGACGATAACGGACGGTGACAATCATTTTTGTGCAGGAGCGATTATGGCGCCGAAATTGGTCTTGACTGCCGCCCAATGCCTGATTAAGTGAGTTGAGAATATTGTAAGTAATCGAAAATTGCTGAAATCGTAACGATCAATCAAAGTAATTTTAATTAATTAGACATTTTTTTTTTTTTTTTTTTTTTGTCTTCAAGTCGAAACGGTATTCGACGATTCCACAGGTTATACGTTGTCATTGGTTCACCGTATTTATTCAGAATGACTGCAGGCACACGAGTCTATAAGGTCGCTGATACCAAAATTCATCCGAAATATGATTATGCAACAATGCTTTACGATATAGCAGTAATTATATTAGAGGGAAGAGTCGAAAAGAATATCGGGTTGTTTCTACCCCTGCGCACAAGACTGCCACATCATGGTGACGTTTGCACGACACTCGGTTGGGGTTCTCTTTATGCGGTTAGTTCGAAATATCGATCTCACAGCAATCACATCGAAATACGTACAAAATTCAATTCGTTCATTTACTCCATATGCTCCCTTTGTTTCCTTTGCTTAGAAGGGACCAAGGCCAAATGAGCTCGTTTACATAAATCTAGTCATTCTAAGGCGTTCCGAATGTCGAGTCCAACGACCAGTACTATCAGCAATATTTTGTGTCAACGGTTCCGACAAGTACGGCGATGCCGTGTGGAGGAGTGAAGCTGGAAGTCCACTCATCTGCAATGGTGAACTAACGGGAATCATCGGAGTAGGTGATCAGAAGGAAAACGCTCCTATTTTATTTTCAAGCACTTACGAAAGTCTTCCGTGGTTAAAAACGATCGTTGATCCATTAAACGAATCAAGCATCAATCGTCATTCTAGCGTAATTTACATAGTTTTGTTCATTATCGAAATACTATTTTATTGGATTGACTATCTCAGATGGAGTTAGTCAATAAATGAATTGAGAAATTGAAAGGGCATCGTTTTTGTTGATAAGAGGAAATATAACTTTGAATACTCTCAACCCCTTAAATCTTCTTATGGAAATGGCTTCAGTGCTTGAATTTAAGCTGCCTTCGTCATAATTTTCGTTTTATGGTCTTATCAAGAAAAATTGGAAATCAATTCTAACTAAACATCTAAATGTCTCAATTCAAATTTATGGATGTAATATGACTTCACTTCGTTTTTTTCCTTCCCCAACCTATTTGCCAAGCTACCAAAAAAAAAAAAAAAAATTATAATATTCCACGATCTTTTCAATTTTTTCACAGTTCATTGACTCTTAATAGTTTCCCCGCTTTTAATTTTCAATGGTGCAGCTTGAATGGAGCGGTAACTTCGCTCAGAGATGTAAACTTAATTACGGATGAAAAGATAAACGTTGCGCATGAAAACATTTTCCGCTAAATGTTTACATATGTAAAGTTTTTCTTCAAAAAAAAAAGGAAAAAGCAGTACCCCTTAAAGTGTTGAATGGGTGATTTATCGCAGGGTGAAAATGGACTAACCGTGGACACTATTTGTTTAAAAAGCTTTGCATGTCAGTTTTTCATAAGAAAAATTCAATACGATGGGAAAGCGCCAAGCCTTGTGACGGCCTTAAAAATTCTGGTAATCGTTAAGCAATGTCCACCGTTCCTTTGAACTCTATTTCGTTATTTCAACAGTGGAAGCTCCCAAACTCTCCGTGCTAAGAAGTTCTTTAATTCCTAGGTTAAAATAGGGTTCGGAAAAAATTCCCTAAAAACGACAAAAACAAAAAAAACAAAAAAACTGAAAAAACTCATCTGAATAATGCTTTTAAAACTTTTATTTATTAATTCCAAAAAAATGTTTTGAAATAAGTTATAATTTTTTCTATTTTTATTAACATTTTATTGCACTAAATTTTTAACTATAAGACTGTGCTAGTTCAAAAAATCGATAGACGGCTTTGATATCTAGAAATTATAACTAGGGACCGTAACAGTTATAACTTTTATAATAAAAGTTTAACAAAAAGGCAATTTTTGACTTTTATTTTATTTGAAAAAATTTTACTGTCAAAAATAGACTTTTATGTTTCTAGTCAAACGATATTTTTTAAACTGAGACAAAAAATTTTTTTGTCAAAAATAAAAGTCTTTGCGAGGTTACAATTCAACCATTTATCCATTTTAAAGAAATTTGGTACCAATCGATAGTTTGTTACTACAAGTTTAAACCTATCGATTTGTACCAATTTTATTTAAATTGGATAAATAGTTGAAATTTAATCTCACAGACTTGTATTTTTGACAAAAAAAATATTTGTCTCAGTTTAACAGTTATCGTTTGACTGAAAAACTAAAAGTCTTTACTTATTAGTTAATATCAGATTTTTTTGAAAAAAGTTGAAAAAATAAAAGGCATCCAAGAATCTCATAGAGAATGGCCTGAGGGTTACAATCATATCAAAATTTTTCCTGTGTGCAAATTTTTTGGTGCTACTTTTCAAAATTTTGAAAAACATCGAAACTGTCATTTTCAGTTCCTGCTTAAACTGGCATGAAAACTATAGGAAAATATTAGAGAATTTTAACTTTCGAAGCGCTTAAACCGAGTCGCAGACTACGACCCTATAAGTCAGTTAATATTTTCTGCGACTCAAGAGCTGGTCCCTATTTTGATATTTTCCAGAGTGGAGGTTTCATTGTTCACTGTTCGATTTTTAATAATTCTCAAATACAATAACACAATTTAATTTGGTTCTGTAAAAATTATTGAGACCGTCTACACAATTTTACAACACATTGTTGTAGCTAAATTAAATGGGTTAATAATGCTTAACAGACCATAGAAGGCCAGATTAAATATGTTTATGTCTGTTTTGTTGTATGGACTGAAAACAGCAAAATTGTTGTGTAATCTGTAGCATTTTTTGGAGAACGCATGCCCGATGCCTTATTCTCAACGTTTTTGTTATGATAACAGAATCACAAAGCAGCTTGTTTTTTTATCTTATCAATAATAAAAGTGGGTATATAAAGTATTTACCTTTTTATGATTTTCCTCTTCGTCAGAGTTTAATTTTGCTTTAAATTTTAGTTAGCAAAACTTATTAAAGCTGCAAAGTCGTTTCGATAACCGCTCTTCTTGTTCGTATTCAAATTTCAAGCGTAAGAAAGATAAATCTTATCAACGTCTAGATTGCGAGCTATAAAAAACAAAAAAAAAAGTGAGTATATGGAAATGTGATAAGAGTCCAATGTTTTGTGCGCATTGACAATCATTTTTAAAGAAAACATAAACACAAAGGGAATAAACAAACAAAACCTCCCTCGGATATCTGGCGGATAATTGTGCGTTGTTTTTTCCCGATAAATCCTCTATTTTTTTTTATTTTAAAAGTGCAATTAAAAAAAAAAAAAGAAACAAACCGGCGGCATAAATAAAATTACATAAAAGCTACTTCATCCAGATGTGCACCGGCAGAGAGTGTGCGAGTGTTTTCCATTCATGCGGCGGGCATAAATTTCGCGCAGTTCATTGTCGCCGTCGCGGTCTTAAATGCTTCTTTAAATTAGTTTCAATTGCTGGAAATTTGCAATTGAAAGAAGCTTTCAACAGATCCAGATCTATGTCGAGATAGAGCTGTGAGTTGCACTCCTGATCCATGGAGATTTACATAATAAGTCAAAGGTGATTCTTGAGTGCCCCTTTTTTGTCGTCAATTGGCAGCAAGAGTTCCAGCAGATTTTTCATCCATTTACTTACTGTCAATCGAATTTTCAAGGTTTTCTATGAAGAGTTTAAAGGGAAATATTTTTCTGGAGGCTTACAGTACAACAAATTCTTTTTTTTTTATTTGAGTAACCATTTGGTTAAAATTTTAGTAGCGTCTTTGGAAATATATGAGAAGGGTTTAACTTCTGCTATTCTGAGCAATCGAGATGGTGATAGGCTTCCTGAAAAGTCCGTCGTTTAAAACTCTTATTCGAACATGTGAAAAATATTGAAAATAATGTATGAAGTTTTGCCCCAAGTCCGCATCTTATTCTCATATCGATATAAGATTGAGAGGCATACAAAATAGCAGTGGAAGCCATCGATTTTCATAAAGCTATTCATATTCAAATGTGGAACAAGCATCTTTTCCATTAATGAGCTTCTTAAGTAACGACGCCGTTTTTGTGTTTGGCTATACCCTTTAGGTTTCAGAGCAGTTTCTGTGACTTTTTTAACAGACATTAGTACGGGTTGGAAACCCCCAAAGGCCCCCGTGCGTAACATACGAGCCTGTGCATAACATTAACCATTCAGACTTGATGATTATCTTGCTTTGACATTCATTTCAAATTTTAATAATCCGCTGATCCAAAAAAAAAAAAAAAAAAAATTTATATTATTCAAATGATCTTATTTGCATTGTGTTGTTCACGGGTGTTTCTGTTCGTTTTGTGTTGTTTTGATTGTTTCGGCAAAAAGGCCTATATGCGAGAAATTTATGAAGCCCATAAGTTTGGCTTCTTTTAACAAAAATTACGTCTATTGAAATTAAAGATTCGTTTAATTGAATTTCGGCAATCAATATGACAAGCGAAAATTTAGGACTTGATAAAGCCGAAATTTGCATTTTTCGCTTATATGCAATGTGTTTTTCGAGTTTGCTGCGTTGAAAATATTTCAAGAAATAAAATGGTTCGGAATTTTGAATTTTATTTCAATCGCTTTATTTGTGTAGTGCTCTGCACGTATTTCGGCGAATTCGCTTCCGCCACCATCAGGATGATTCCTACACCGAGAGAAAAAGGTAGTTATATTAACTAAAAAATCAGGTTAAAATAACCGAGTTCACCGTTAATTGTTAGCTTATGTGTAGTAGCGGTCAATTCAACAGTACAAACACAGTAAATAAGGATATAACTACCTGATGGTTGATATAACTGTCTCGCGGTTAAATCAACTGTCACCAACGACTTGGAAAAAATAATTAATTTTTGCTTTGACTTTTTTTATCTTCTTTTATTAATATTTTTTTTTTTATTAAATTATTATATTTTTTCTTTATTTATTTGTTTCTATTTAAATCTTTTTTTTGTTCTAAGTAGTTGATTTAACTGTTGTTATTTCTCTCAATGTAATTCTTAATGCATCTATGATCTCTAATTCTATTTATACTTAATCGGTAGACTAAGCTACCGGCGAACTTTGGTGGTTGTTTATTGTTTCTTTGATGGTTGATTACACTAGTCTACGAAAATTAAAAAATTTCCGACCTTCGGCATTTGATGATCATTTCTTGAGTAAAATTTTCTGCTGAATCCGAATAACTAGTCGGATTATTTTTAAGTAGAACAGTTTTTGAGATATAAGCTGTTTCCCGTTTTTTGAGTTTTGGAAAAAAGTATGGTTGGTAAATTCTAATTATCTCCGGACATATTATACTTAACCGCTTTGAAGTTCTAAGCTATAAAATTAAGGGTATGCAATTGCCTATCATCGATGCCTAGAACACCTTTCGATCCAACCCTTGGCTTAGAAGCTAATAATAAACTTTTCCAGAAATTTGTTTCATTTGAACAATTTTTACCAAAAAATCGGAAGAAAAAACGCAATATCACCTTTGGGTATGCACAAATTTTTTCAACCCAACGCAAATGCTTCCGAACCATGAAAAAAATATATAATCAGTGTTGCACTGTTTTTTTCTTTTCTAGATAATCTGCCAAGGAAAAAACTCCCTAAATCCCTTTTTGCCTTGGCAGATTATCCATTGTTATACTCACCGAGCACTTTCAAAAACAGTTGTAAAATTTTTGTTTACAAAAATCATGTCGCACTGTGTTACACAATGTAAAATTTTTTTTCATTTTTGTTTCTTCTTTTGACATCAAAGAATGATCTTTTGGGAAGAAAGAAAGCCCATGTAGATAGAGATGCAACATCGCTCATAAAAAACATCGATATAAGAGTATCGATGTTTCCAAAAGTCAAGCATCGATGTTCAAAATATTGACGTTTCCGCACGATATATCGATGTTTTTCCAAAATCGCGAATTACAATTTTTTAACCTTCATTTAGAGATGATGATTGTACTAGAATCTAGTGACTAGATGCATGCAAAACGGCTCCCAGTAATGCCAATGGCTCAAAATCGAAGTCAATAATTGGCTAGCACGAATCTGAAGTCAAATTTCACCCATCACCCTCAGATTCCACCCCCAGCAACCCCCAGCATCCATCATAGGGTGAAGTTTCTAGAATACATAAAAAAAGAACTACCTATCCCACCCCAAGTTTTTTGGTGTGCTAAATACGAAGCTGAAGTCAAAATTTACCGACGACCCTTAATTTTCCATTATAACCCTTCGGAAGCCTCCCCGCAAAGGGGAGTGGTTCGAGTTACTGGGGATGACGCGTATCTGTTGGTTTTCTGTATATTTCAAGCTCGAAGGATCCGTTTTTTCGGTATACCAGTGTATCTAGAAATGCTAGGCTGCCGTTATTCTCTTGTTCGTAGGTGAATTCGATGTTTTTGTGCGCTCTGTTCAGTTTCTCAACTATTTCCTGCAATTTTCCCCTTTTTATGATAGCGAAAATATCGTCTACATATCTGATCCATACTCTTGGGATGTCGTTGTTTCCCTTCAATTTTGCTTCTAATCTGTTTATGAAAAGCTCTCATAAGAGTGATGAAAGTGGGTTTCCCATCGGTGATCCTTTGGTGTGTTTATAGATTTTTCCCCTGAACGTGAAGTAGTTTTCCCCCATGCAGAGTTGAGCTAGTTGGATAGGGTTGACGACTTTGACTTTGTTAACTGTTTTCCTCAACAGTTCCTCTTCTAGGTTTCTTATTGCTTCCTTTACGTTGACGCTTGGATACAGAGCTTTTACATCGAAAGACACAATTTCTTCATCTTCATATATGCGTTCTGATGCTATTTTTTTGGCGAACATTTTGGAGTTTTTCACTGAAAACTCGTTTTCGTCTCCCAGAATTCTTGTGAGTTCTTGGATTAAGCATTTTGCGACGCTTCGTATGCTTCATATTTTTTTTTTCGAACCCTAGATATTTTGCGCACTTTTCGATGCAATTTTTCATTTTGCTAATGATTCATGGGGTCATTCCTGAATTCCCTATAGGGCCCGTTTCAAATTTTTTCCTGGACTCTTAAGTCGTATTCTTCTTTATCCATGATAACTAGTGCGTTTACTTTATCTGCTTTCAACTAATATACAGGTATATCGTTTAACTCTTTTAGTAATTTCCTTTCCTTGTTTTGTGTACGCAGGGTGGGTGGGTGTATTCTGTTCTTCGCTGAATTCTTTTGACGATTGGTTGATGACAAGGTTTTCTACACCGAGAGAAAAAGGTAGTTATATTAACTGAAAAAGCAGGTTAAAATAACCGAGTTCACCGTTAATTTTTAGCTTATGTGTAGTAGCGGTCGATTCAACAGTACAAACACAGTCAATAGGGATATAACTACCTGATGGTTGATATAACTGTCCCGCGGTTAAATCAACTGTCACCAGCGACTGGGAAAAAAAAATTTATTTTTTGCTTTGACTTTTTTTTTTTACCTTCTTTTATTAATATTTTTTTTTTTTATTAAATTATTATATTTTTTCTTTATTTATTTGTTTCTTTTTAAATCTTTTTCTCTTTCATCTCTTTAAATTTTCTCGCCTCGGGCGAGCCTTGAACCGCAGACCACCACTTCGCTGGGCGAACGTCTTAACCATTACGCTAAACGAACGAATGTAATTTGTTGGTCAAAACGCTCACTTGAGCTTATGGTTGCAAAATTTTTTGCTTGAAAATGAACCATTAAAAAAAATTAAATAAAATAAAATCTTAAAAATTTAGGAGAAAATTTTTGCCTTAAAAAACAACTACACTCTGAACAAAAAAAAAAACTGTAATTAAAAAAAAAAATCCAGAAAAATTCCCGCCGCCAGCAGGGATAGAACCCCGAATCTCACGACGGTCAACTCACAGCTTAAACAACTGAGCTATTTCACACTCCGGAGACGGTTGATCAGAATGCGAACTTATACGTCTAAGTGAACGAAAGCGAATTTGAACATAAAAAGTGACTACTTTTCAACTGTTGATTTGACTTCCTTTTTCAGTGCATTTAACGGGGAATACAGTTAATTTGACCACTCTTACTTTAACTGTTCTAAGTGGTTGATTTAACAGTTCTTATTTCTCTCGGTGTACTTAATTCATGTAGGCTTATTTTGCTGAGGTTGTGTTGTGTTGATTGTTTTTAGCTTTTTGGCATGGCTGATCAATTTCTTTTTCCTTTCGTACATCTCGGTGGTCTTTCTTTTCTTCGAAATGGTCGAACTGAACTGATACTCCTTGGCTAGTTTTAAGTGAAAGTAATACGCTTCTTGGGTCTTCATATCTAATTCGGATGGAATCTCCTATTGCTTTTGTTTCTAATTGTTTTAGTGTTGTCTGCTAGACTTTCTTCGATTTTATTGAGATCTTGTGGCTGACTGGTGTGATCTTTTTCTTGTTGCATTCCGTTAGGAACGCAATGTGTTTGCTAATTTTCACCAAAGAGTTTCTTGGAAAATAATGAAATCAACTCGTTTCTTTTTTTTCGTTTGCAGCAAAATGATTCATCGAGATAAAAGACAAAGGAACTCAATAATTTAAGCTTTCTGATTAACTTCAACCTCAATTTTTAACTCAACATTCCGGGGTGAAATGTCTCTAAATCAAGGAAAATATAAGCCCAGCATAGCTGTGATCGATGAAGTCGATGATCGTAATTTCAAATCGGATGATCTGCCGAAACAGCAGCAAATCGAGGGTAGTGAAACAGCGCCGTTGACGGCGAAGAAACATAAGTTGAGTCTGGACGATAAGCTTCCCGGCAAGGACATTGAGTCCCACAAGGATGGTCGAACACGAAGCGGACATGGGGATGGAGCTCAAAACTCAAATGGCAATGGCAATGGCTCAGTAAATGGAATCCGAGGTGAGTTAAGATTGATGCATTTTTTCTTTAACAGACACCCAAAAAAAAAAATCATCGATTAGAATCATAACACGAAACTATTCCATGCACTAATCCAGTTTAAATGTGCTCTGCTCTAAAGCATTTCTGCTTCCAGGACGTTTGTCAATCGATGCTCTGATGGGTTTATCGCGTAAGCGACGTATAATGTACATCACCACAGCTTGTCTATGTGCCGTATTACTGGTGATAATCATTTTCATGATTGCATTTTGGCCAGAGGTGCCATTTTATTTAAAAGCGGAATTATGTTTGGAGAAAGAATGCGTCGATGTCGGTCGCCAGATACTGCTATGGGCCAATACATCGAAACGCCCGTGCCAGGAAACGTACGATTGGGCTTGTGGTAATTTTGCCAACGAGTATGCCGACAATGATTATTATGTAATGAAACGTGGTGAATGGAACTATAAGACTTACAATGAATATCAAGGTTAGTCATGATGAATTTTTATCATAATTCCATTAAATTTCAAATCTTTTCGCAGAACTTAATGAATTGAATCGCCTTATATCAATGCTGCCGACATCGGGTGTCTCCTATTCGGTGGAGTCTATGATTTTGAGTCTATATCGCTCATGCAGAGAAATCGATGCACTGGATAAGAGCCAATCGGATTTATTATTAAAGAAGGCCATGAATTCAGTCGGTAAGCGTTAAAATAAATATACCTAAGAAGAGATAAGACTATGTCAACATACGGTTATGGAAATTGAATAGAATTGTATATATTAACCGTATTCCATGGATGCCGCGAGCCAGACATAGGAGCAGGGGAGAGGGCTGGGTTGTGAACCGGGTTTTGTTTTTGGTCTGTAACTTTTTACAGAATAAAGATACCGAAGAATACAAAGTACTGTTGGAAAATTGAATCATTTGCATCTTTTTTAGATTTGTGTTTCGATCGATAGGTAAATTTCTATGGCGAATTTTAGAAGGACGTGATTTTTGGGGGTTTCAGAAAAGAGGCTGGGTGTGACCCATCGGGGCAATTCCTGATGAAATGTGGAAAATTGGAAGTGAAACACTCATAAATGTAGGAAAAGTGAAAAGAGCATTTATTTACAACACATTTTGTAGACATAAGGTAATGAATTTACTGTGGATTATCACCATCATCATCATAATCATCATCCGCATCGGAATCGTAATGTTTGCATTTGAAATACGAATGTTTCATATCGGCGAACTTCAAGTGGCGGCCACATGAGTTGCATTTGATGGCGTTATTGGGAGTAAGTTCTTTTAGAAAAACCCGCAAACAAATACAGCAAAAATCGATGTCTTCATCCGATGGTTTTGATGGTGTTCATGCTTTTTTTTTTTTTTGTGTTGGAACGCTTAGCTGGTGGAAGTTGTGCCTTCTTTTTGGCTGACTTTCCTGCTGACTTCGACGTTGATGCTTGTTTCTTTTGCTTCAAAATATGCATTTTGTTTGGAGAAGTCAATTCGCAGCTTTCCATTGCCTTCCGGCAGGTATAGCCGGTTCAGCGGCGAACAATTAGAATAAAGGAAAATAAGTGAACCACAAATATACAGGCATGCTCTAGAAATCGAATCCCCATAAAAAATTTAAAATTTCTATTGAAATCTGATTAATTTCGATTTTTCAGATTTTTCGGATTGGATTTCTAGAGCATGCCTAATAGTAAAATTAAATAAAACGACTTTGTTTCAATGTATTTGATGATATTTGACAGTTCTGATACAACCCTAGCATGGAATACGGATTGTTAGCAAACCAGCCATGGCGCAAATTTGGAAATGTAAAAAACAAAATACCTAAAATCTCAATACGACAAACCAATATTAGATCGAAAACTATAATCAAAACACTTACCAAATATGCATAGCTCTTACCTTTTTGACATAAATTAAGCAGCTTGGATAGCACTCTATAAACAATATAAAAACTTTGCACGATCAGTTTTCAATACCACTACTTTAGCTGCCACAATCAGTCCGAGTGTAAACTTCTATTTCAGCACAAAAACTGGCTAATGATAAAAGCTTACACAGAAAGATGACGATAGCGGTCAAGTTGGGGAAAAGATAGTGCTGACGGTTCACAACCCAGGCCTCTACCCTTCGTATAAGTTGATTTAATACGACGAAATATCTTCTATAAGCACTAATTGGAAAAAGAACAAAATTATTCAGGGTAAAAAAAGATCCAAGTCCAGCATATTTAATTCTTAAAACAATATTTCGCAGGGCACCCAAACATGAAAAAATACTCATTTTATTTATGTTTAAGGCCTGGAATATGTATACATGCACTACCATGTTATGTTAGTTTGACCGTAGCTCGACTAATACACGTTATTAATCAGTACAACATTTAGGCATATCGAGCATAAGTGTTTGACGTTTTAATTTCTTGCAAAGTCATACCGAGATACTACGAAAAAGCATAGCCAAGATATATATTGAATTGTTTGAACCACATGAAATAATTTTAATTGTTATTAATAAACCAATTATTGATAATAACAGGAGGGCATATGAGAATATTGAAATATTCTAGGCCAATAATTGCACATATTTTTGACAGAACGTTTTCCTCACTGATGGATTCTACGTGGTCCTAAAAGAAAAGATTTGGTGTCTTATCAACTCAATTATGGGTTTTAATTTGTTGAGTTAACCCCAATGTGAAACTGAATACAATTTCCTACAACTTCTTCTCTTGATTTTTTTTTTTTTGAAATCGTTTTGCCAGAAAATTTAAATCATTCTTTTCATAACTTCAATTATTTGCATCATTAATTTTTGCTTTGTTTTTTTTTTTCGAATTTTATTAAAAATTTTTGTCGTTTATACAACTGGAAACAGATTTTTTTTTTTTAACTAACGAACGAAAAATGCGAGTTGAGCTTTATATTCTGCCTGGTGGTAAGTAAGTTGCACTCTGACCACCGCTTGAGAAGCCACCTGAGCCAATGCCACCAATTCCAGAACCGCCAAATACGGAGCCACCTAGTCCATGGCCGCCAAATCCAGAGCCACCGAGTCCAGATCCACCAAGTCCAGATCCAGATCCACCACCAAATCCAGCTCCACCAAGTCCACCACCAATGCCTGAGATTCCAGCGCCGCCATCTAGTGATCCGATAACAGATTGAACTGGTGCAATGCCGCCATTAGCATGCTCAGATGTGCCTTGGATTCGGTCATATTCGGCTGTTGAAAAGGACAAGTATTACTCAATGTCTTTCACTTTCCAAAATCACATTGTATAAGCTCACCTTGAATTGTTCTTTGGGCATGTTGTGCCTCCGCTTCAGTCTTGTATTTGATAAAGTGTACTTCTGGTTTACTTGGCACTGTTGGTGCTGGCGTCGCAATGTCATTAACCTCCAAAGCCGAATCCTTCTTGGTCAACACATAAATTGCAGTCTTTTCCTCTTGCGGTGCATATTCAGCAGAAAGGTGAACGTTGGCATTGCTTGAAGTTGGTGCCTTAATGAAAACAACACGATAATTCTTTTGCGGACGTCCAATGACGAAGTGCTTTCGGGTCTCCAAATTATCATGGTCCTCAGGTGCAGCGACCGTATAGAATTGTTTGTGTACGATTGGTGCAGCATATCCGCCCGATTGTTGATAGCCCGAACCGTGACTGCCACCAAATCCAGCACTTGGTGCACTCAAGAAACCGCTGCCACCACCCAAGCCGCCCAATCCTCCTAATCCGCTTCCACCGCTCGATAGACCACCGGATCCGAAACCGCTGCCACCACTGCCCAAGGAACCGGAAACGCCGGTACCGTAATTGTACTGCGGCTTGGCATGGGCAGCAGCTATCAGTGCACAGAGGGCCTGTCAGTAAAGAATTCTAATTGATATAAACCGAATTTAATAATTGAATTCAAAATGTTAGTTTTACCAAAAACAGACGCATTTTCCTAAATGTTTGAGTTATGAATCTATTTAATTGAGGTTTGCTTTGAAACTGATAATACACTCTTGTCAGTCTTTCGTTTTTATAGTTGCAAAATTTTGAGCTATACATACCCGTTTGAAAATTTTGTTTTATTTCCAGTGATTTTGTTTTATGTATTCAACTTGGCCATATATTTTGCATTTAGAGGAAGATAATAGTCGATGTTCCAAAATTTATTTTTTATTATTTGCTTCTCTTCTTTGGGTCTGCTTGATTAATTGCATGACGTCTGAAGGTGGGCTTCTTGTCTTGGCTATTACCGCTTTTTGCTTGTGTTTCGAAGATAGATATGCGGGTCTTGAAACGCATTCTTCTCTTCGTATTGAGTGTCATCTTTGCTTTCATTCATGAATTTTGCAAGAAAAAAAATTGCTTTTTGAAATAAAATTGAAGAAACTAATCATAGCAATTTATAGATAATATTTTTATAGTCGGTCTTCTTCGATTCAAATTTTTTTTTTTTTTTTGTTTTGGTTTAATTTTAATGCAAATTAAAGCTCATCTCCTCATTTGATGATGCAGGCAATGGTGTGTTTATTTACTTCTCCATTTGTGTGTCTAGGAAGCAATATGACGATCTTTTCATTGGAGCTTTATAATCGCAATTTTAAAAAGCGATAAAAATAAAGAGCACAGCATAAAGCTTATTTATATTTTTTGTAAATTTGATAAAAATAGAATTTATGTTCGAAAATTCAACTCGGTTTTATAATATCTTATTGTAGCTTTATTCATAAAAAATGGAAGAGATGTTTCACTGACCTATTGCCATATTGGCACACCTTGATTCACATTAAGATAATCTTTACTACCTTTAAGTCTTAGTCTTTATGGTTTCTTTTTAAGATGATGGCGTTTCTACCCTCATAACATAACAAACCTCGCGAATTTATGTACTACTTTTTTCGTAAATGATATATTTATATATACATACATACAGTTTTGGTTGAAAGCAAAGCATGATGAAAAGGTTAAATAAGAATCAAAAGAGAGCCTATATTAGATACAAAAGAGGAATTTCTTCATTTGTCCCTTACTTTCAATTCAATATTCAACGAATAGGTAAATGCTATTATTTTGACCGCAGCTGTACATAGAGATTCTCTCAACATAGCGAAAACTTCCTACTTGTTTTATTGAAGCTATTTTTGGGCGCAAATATAGGTCAATGTCACTCTTAAATCTGGTCATTCGGTTTTTAATTAAGAAACTAAAATTTGCATTTTTTGACGATGTTTTATTTTTTTTTATTCGACTTTTGTAGAAAAACTGGTCTCTTTACGGAATTGATAATAATTTCGCTCATCATCAGACAACTTTGATGACTTCCGAGAAAATGACCAATAAGAGAACTTAATTACCGGAAAGAGTTGGAACAAATTATACTCATGCTGAAATATTTTGTGTCCAACAGAGGCGTAGGTAGGATTTGGAAAGGGGCGAAGGTTTTGCAAAACTTAATTGTGATAAAATATATGAGCCCTTGATATTGAAAGTGGTATATGTCAAACATTTTTAAAATCTAGTTTATCAGCTATTTCATATCACATCCTAATAAATTAACGTATTCTGAAGTAAAACTAGAATGTGAAATTTTTGACTTATACCACTTTCATAATCAAGGGCTCATAAGTATATATTAGGTGTAGTAAAAAGAAATCCATTATTTTTGCATTAAATTGAGGGCTTTATTTAAGATAGTTAGAATGACCCGATTTAGGTCAAATATGCGCCGTTTTGTTCGATAACTTGTTGCCATTTTAAAGGTAATTTCATTATGCCTCTCTCATAGAAGCCCTCGTTCCTATTAGCAAAAAATTGAGACAGTCGAATTTCAGAAGCCTCTCTTGAAGCGAATGTTTCACCAGCAAAATTGTTCGCCATGGACAGGAACAGATGGTAATCACTTGGTGCCAGGTCTGGACTATAAGGTGGATGCAGAAGAACCTCCCAACAAAACTCCCGGAGCTTCTGGCGAGTCACTATCGATGAGTGTGGCCTGGCGTTGTCCTGATGGAACACAATTCCTCTCCTATTGGCCAAAGCTGGCCGCTTATGGGCGATTGCTTCCTTCAGACGGTCCAATTGTTGACAGTAGAGTTCCGAGTTAAGAGTTTTGCCGTATGGGAGCAGCTCATAGTAGATAATTCCCTGCCAATCCCACCAAACACACAGCAAAACCTTCCTGGCCGTCAATCCTGGCTTGGCCACCGTTTCCGCCGGTTCACCGTGTTTCGACCACGACCGTTTTCGCTTGACGTTGTCGTAAGTGACCCACTTTTTTATCACCAGTCACCAACCGCTTCAGAAATGGGTCGATTTTGTTGCGGTTCAGCAGCGATTCGCAGATGGAAATTCGGTCTGTGAGGTTTTTTTGCGTTAACTCGTGTGGCACCAATACATCGAGCTTCTTTGTGTATCCAGCCTTATTCAAATGGTTCCAAACGGTTTTTTGTGCAATCTTTAGCTCTTTTGCAATCGAAACAGTGCTAACATGACGGTCGGACTCGATAATTTCCATGATTTTATCGACATTTTCGACAATTGGCCTTCCAGTGCGTGGTGCATCCTTGACATCGAAGTTACCGGAACGGAATCGACGAAACCAAAATTGCGCATGATTGGTTGTTACAGTATCAGGTCCATAAACGCTATTCACATTTTCAGCCGCCTGGCTTGCGTTTTCTCCCTTATCGAAGAAAAACTGTAAAATGTAGCGAATTTTCTCTTTGCTGATGTCCATCTTTGACAAGCTCTCAAACAAAACTGAATCAATCAATCAAAAAAGTGTCAAAAAAGCTTTTTTAGTAGGAACTGTCATCTTTCTAATGCCCCCTAGCGGAACACGATCGGACTTATACAACGCGAGATGCAGATAAATAACGCCATCTATTGGAAAAATAATGGATTTCTTTTTACTACACCTAATATTATAAAACTTTTTTATGCTTTCAGAATACTTATACGTTAAAATATTTGAGAAGTAAGAGTTTCGACATTTTGTCATACTTACAATTTTTTTTGGCTACTTTAGCTGATTTGTTTTTTATCTTTGGCCATTTTTAAAAACTCATCAGGGCAACGTTGTTCGCGATTACGTATTATGTTTGTTTTTTTTTTATTTCATCCGGATGTTATTACCTCCATCAAAAATACTTCAATCATATATGTATAAAATTTTTCTAGACGTTAGTACTTACCTTCATTCTGACGTTAGGACCTGCGTCTGGACCATACTACCTCCAGAGATGCTTCGGATACGACTTTTTGACATATGCAGATTAATATTTAGAATTTTATGCGGATGCGGACACAATAGTGGACTTCCGAAATTGCGGAAGTGGGTGCAAATACTCGCAACATTCTGGGTACAATCGGTTGCAAAGAAAAACATTTTTTGAAGTTCCGCATTTGCGGAGGCAGATGTTCGCAAAATTCTTGGTACTAACGAAACAAAACATGGTACTAAACTGGTACAATCGATTGCAAATAAAAAAATTTGTTTTCTTCTACTTAGATGCCAAGTTCAAAGGGCTGGAACATGTGCAAATAAAAGAAGCAAACATGTATTCTTGTACTTTCCCATAAGCGGACGAGACGGCTACAATCGGGGGTATCCGCGTATGGGAGCTTTCACTGTACAGTCGAACTTCCATATAATGAAAATCACTTCATTATATAGAAATTTCATTTTACAGAAATTATTAACACGTACACTGAAAGTGGAACGAAAAAGCTGTGCTTTTGAAATTATTTCATAGTAGGGACAACATCATTGTATAGACGTTCACTATACGGAAGTTCGACTTGCTTTAAGCAAGCATTAGACGTAGAAAATATTTGATTGAAATTCCCAATTTCCACACACAAATTTTTCTTTCCAAATAATCGACTAAGTAGGCGAGAACGGCAAGGGAAGAGAAGAAATGTCCCTTCGCCTCACCCGTCTCATCTATAACTAAAGAATTTCGAAAGAAAAATTTGTGTGTGGAATTGGGAAAAATTGAAGAAAATATTTGCTTTCCCGTGTAATAATGAAATATTTTCCGAAAAAATTGAGAAAATATTTTCTGTTGGGTTTTCTAGCAAAACAACTAGTAAATATTTGCTTCGTGTAATGAATGTATTTTATATTTGCTTCACCCCCAAGCAAATATTTCTTCTGTTTTTATTGACGATACAAAAAATTGGTGTTCGCAAAAAGGCAAGGCGTATTTAACAGGTGGTGCAGTAGGAACGGCTCTTCTTCTTCCTTTTTTCAACTCGAACTAGTCAAAATTTTGTATTGAATTCCGTACGCTTACATTTTTCAACGAAATTAAATTTTATATTGGAACAAAATTCAAACAAGCGTGAATGATTTTGACATTTCCGAGTTTTTTTACATTGTTGTTGTACTACTGCCACACACCTTGTTAAATACGCCTTGCAAACAAGGCAAATATTTCTCTGATTTTTTTGAAAATTCACTGCCGAAAGTTTAATTTCTGAAAATTCAAGTCATTTGAAGTGACGTTTTTATAGTAATTTTTTTATTTAATTTGAGGCAATGGCGAGCGAAAATTTGTACGAAGTTTTAGAGGAGAAGTAACATACCAAAGGAGTCGCGATTTAACCATGACCACCATCCGCGGAATTCGCGAAAATTTGATTTTCACTAGTTTGAATTGAGTATTTCGCAGCTAAACAAAATGTCCTCTAAGGGTTAAAACTTGACCATGCCCACCATCTGCGAAAATGTTGTGCTTCATAATAATCTCGAATTTTAGAAGCTAAATCGAAGTACAGATAAGGTATAAATAGATATTCAAGCTAAAACAACGAAAACGGCAGGAATTTTTGTTAAGGTAATGTTTTAACATATTTTAGGCTGAGGAAAAGGTATGTGTGCAATCGGCTTAGCCGATGTAAACTTCTTTACACCAACAACAATTCATCTTCTTCAGATTCATTCATTTTTGCAGTTGATGAATTAAAATATTCGCAGTGTTGCCAGGTAGCTCCCCTTAAATACTCCATTAACTCCCCCAGATTCGAAATGTGCCCTAAAAGTACAATATTCGAAATGTAAAAAAAGTATTTGAAGAACAACAACAATTTTGACAGATTTTCTATCAAAACTTAAACTTCGCCATCATTGTTATACATATATATCATAAGCCCCTAAAATTCTCTAGGAAATTTGTTCCCCTAAACATGCCTAAAAATTTGTTCCCTAAACGACCCTAAAAGTAGGAAAACCCCTATCTAGGGAAACCCCTAAACTGCCAACACTGCGTGTAATAGTTATAGCAAATTGTATTTGCTACATACACGAGAAAATATATATTTTCTATAGGTCTGACAAATAATTTTTTAAGCAAATATTTGATATAGTGTAATACCATGGAAAATATATTTTCTCCAAATAAAAATTTCGGAAAATAATTTTTTTGAAAATAGAGACAATATTTGCTACGTCTAATGCTTGCTTAAGAATTCAGTGTAGTTCGCTTAGATATTTTCGATTATTTTCCAAAATATTTTGTATTCTCAGGTGAAAAATTCAGATTTTTCGTTGGCGCACGTGCGAATGGAGCCTCAGCGAAATCGGGTTTATTTAAAAAAATTTACTTACCTCAAATTAAGAAATGTAAAATTTGTTTCTTTCGGGTCTAAAGCAAAAAAGAGACTAAAATCATAATCCAATTTTGATTTGGTTGACGTTAAAACAATAAAAACCAATCATTGAAATGCGTAAATCTCCATACCACTCAAAACTGAGAATGAAAACCGCTCAAGTTTGAGTCGAATATTTTGAATACGCACGTTATGCATGCGTACGACAAGTTGATGTCACACCAAATGCCTATCTGCATGAAATTAATTTTTATATAATAATGTGAAGAAAATGGAAATGAAAACAACATGTAGCGGCGCATTAGTTCAGATATTTGAACTTGAATATATTTTAGTTTGACTTAATTCGATGATAACCGAAATTGAATCTAAACAAATGAAGGGCTTTGCCGAGAGGAACGAATTGAGTTAATAAAAGCTTTTATGCAAATATTTTCTTTTTTATGTCACTTTAATAGCAAAGTAACTGATTTTACAGACAGTAGTCGGTTTAATGGAGACGATTGCACCAAGAAATCATAACAGTGTAATACACATCGGTTGAATCCCAACTATCGATATTTCTCTGTCTCGTATAAATGTTTTAAATTAGAAAATTTCGTGTAGGTACTGCATTATTTCAACTTCAATTTCAATTTATTCGTTCTATTATTTAAAACCACGTCTTTTATAGTAGGGGAAAGTGGTGCAAATCTCACCCTTTTCTATATATGACCCCATGTGTGATTTGAGAACGAAAAGGCTTCTGACGATTTGTTGTAGAATACAGTTGAATACATCTTATGCTATTGATTTTCACACCAACTTTTCCTAATTTCTAGTTCATAGTTAAGATAGAAAATTTATAAATTAAAAAAAAAATTATAACTTTTCAGTTTAAGAAAAATTTCGGTTATTTAACCTGACCAGGATTTAACACATCATATCTATAGTAGGGGAGCCCGAGATGCTAAATTTGCGGTTACTAAAGCGTCATGGAAACTTATTAGATTGTGAAGTTTGCGTTCTTAAACAAAAAAAAGTCTATGTAAAGTTTTCCATTTTAATGGGGATGAGAGCGTGTAAGAATGGTCAAAAATGTAAAAAAATATGGACATATTGCAATACTCGAGCGCGTCAGCCATTGATACAGTAAACGCGCTTTATGTTCCTGATAACCTATATACTTATATTAATCTGACGCTTAATTGGAGGTGGCTGGCCATAATTAGAAGTGGAAAAATAAGAAAAATAACAGTTACTCGAGCGTGTCAGATATTCACAGTGAATGTTAAGTGGACTCCTAAAAGTGTCCTATTTCAATGACTGACGTTTTGGAGGTGGCCAAAGCTCAGGAATGATTTTTGAAAATGTAAAAAAAAACGGTAACCTTGAGATACTCGAGCGCGTCAGATTTTTATGTAGAGGGATCAACCAGATGCCTTAGTCGCGGGGCCATATAACAAGCTTTTTCCCCATATTATTTTCTGACACGCTCGAGTAGCTGCAAAAATCCCCTCTTGCGTTCCCCTACTACTAGGGTGTACGATAACAGTGTTTAGTGGCTTTAATAAAAAAAAAAAAAAAAAAAAAAAAAAAATTGTAAAAAAAGTTTCATTAGAAAATCAATTTTTATAGAAAGTCAACCGTGTGGAAAATATTGACCCCCCGATTTTCGTACAAATTCAAAAAACACTCATTTCCAAAAACCGAATTCTTAAGCCTTTTTAATAAATTTTTTTTTGCAATAATCAGACATGGGCAGCTCATTTACATTTTTTTTTTTCAATTACTACTGCTGTAATTGCAATTTAAGGGCAACCAATTACAATTACAAGTAATTTTTTAAATAATTTTTTCAATAACAATAACGTAATTGCATTTGAAATGATAGAATTACAATTTGAATTTTAATTGTAATTTAAACAAACCAATTACAAGTAATTGAAGTTAAAGCTATTTAAATTTATTTCGCTTTAAGGACTTATTCAATTATTTTAGTAGGCATCGGTAAGGCAACAGAAATATAATTTAAATAAATATAATTTAAACTTGTCACAGTAGGCCTGAGGGAACCACGAGTTAAGTAAGGACTCAATATGTATTTGTAAATAATAAAAAAAATAAAAAATGAAATAAAAAAAAAAGTAACACTTAAATCAATAAATTAGAAATAACAAGTAAGATCATTAGCTAAAGTGCGGTCCAAGATTTCCCGACCTTTGAATATTGGCACCAGCGTCCCGACATTATGAAGCGCACTATGATTTAGAACTTCTCATTTGTGGGCGTGGCAGTGGGCGGGCACATAAATTATTTCCCTACACCTTTCATTCGGATTGGTCAACCTATGTTGCGATTTTGAAGCTTCTACGCCTTTTACTTCAGAAGTTACGATAAGCCCTTATTTGTAGGCTTATTTGTGGGCGTGGCTCGAGGAGGACGGCGTCCATTTTTTTCCAGGATATGTCCCTTTTCGTAGTTTACCAGTACACCAAATATCAATGGAATGTGTTGAGTGGTTCGCAAGTTACAAGCATTTTACTGAAAACACAATAAATTCATTTGTGGGCGTGGCAGTGGGCGGATGTCTCCCATTTGTACTTAGGATCATACTCGGACCCCGATATACATGTGTGCCAAATTTCGTTCATTGGTTCAGCCGTTTCGGAGGAGATCCGACCACGGACGGACGGACAGACGGACATGTCTAAATCGATTCAGTTTTTGATCCTGATCAGTTCTATATATATTTGTCTATATCTCCGGAGCTTAATTCTCCCTGTTACAAGATTCGCACAAAACTAATATACCCCGCTTACGCTGGGTATAATAATTAAAAAAAAAAAAAAATAAATAAAAATAAAAACTAAATAAAAATTTAAAATATATATATTAAAAAAAGCACGATAAAAACGACAATTACAACTAATTGCAATTGAAAATTAAATTTTTTAAATTACATTTGAAATATTGTAATTGAAAATTTTCCATTACAATTATTTGTAATTGTAATTAAGGTTTCTGCATTGCAATTACATGTAATGAGTAATCTCTTACAAAAAAGTAATTGAGCTGCCCATGTCTGGCAATAATACACTTTGGAAATTACAATACAATATACAATAGGGAATGGTTTGGGCACAGTTATTGTCTGGTTGTAAGACAACAGATGGGGGTCAATTTCCAATTTCCCAAACCATCAAAAGTTTACATATTCATTTTTGCTAAAAAAAAAATCTATATTTGGCGAAAGTAAAGGTACCGATATTCCCCTGCTAATATGTTAAGTTTTTATCTTGAATGTAAGCGTATTGAATTTAAAGCAAAACTTCTTTAGGGGTCAGAATTTGACCACTTTTCTCTGCATCTAATTTAACTTGCTTGTAAAATAAATCTTATTCTAAAACGATATTAAATTAATCAGTACATTGTCTATACAAGAGTTATAGGCACTCTCCAAGAATTGATCAAGCAGAATATAAATTGAATGAGATGGTAAGAGGAGAAGAAACAAGTTGATATGAAAAGAGACAAGAGAAAGAAGAGGTAAACTTTAGTTGTGCATAGTAAGAATATGGAGCCAACTCAAATCGTCCAGGATTTACGATAGCTTTAATGTTGTTTGCCAAATAATTGGAAAGTTTGACAACGCTGACGAAAAACAATTCCCTTACCTTCAACGTTTTGTGATATTAAGCTGTATAAATTTGAGAGTTTTTTTTTCATGAATTGAATCAATACTATTGATACATATATATACATATGTATTTGAGTTAACGTTAACGTTTATTTAATAATAGGCGAGTCTAGAAATTAAAAGCTGGAGCATTTATGTTTTGATTTTGATAACACTAGTTTACAGCATAATGTTCTTTTCTTATGGACTTTGGCTCTCTAAACAGGACAAATTTTTAAAAAAATTTTTATTGAAGCATTGATTTATGAAATTCGAAAAAAAAAAACATTTCTAAGCGGGTATTGCAACTTTTTCGAGCAGAACTCGACAAAGCATCATCCGTTTTGAACAAATTTTCTTTCTAATTTGAGCCCTTGATTTTGAAAGTGGTATAAGTCAAAAATTTTTTAAATCTAGTTTATCAGCTATTTCATATCAAATTCTTATTAAATAAGATAATCTGAAGTAAAACTAGATTTTGAAAATTTTTGACTTAAGCCTTTCTCAAATAGGCTCCGTCGTCCGTCATGCGTTACGTCATATGACTGACAGCTAAGTTGAAATACATGTGTTTATATGAAGTGCATCCCAATCAATACTTCTGCGTCGACGTGACGCACAACAGTTGGGCAACTCTCAACTTTCGACGGTACGTCGCTTTGTTTGACAGCAGCCAGCTGATTGTTTTGCACGTTTTTATTTTGCTGAAGAAGAATAACAAGAAGTTTTTACTGAGTTTTACGACAATGGAGGACAAGCTAATTGAATTAATCTTTTCCTTGTCTTTTTAATAAACTCACAACACAGCTGAAAAATTTTTTATACGTCAATGACGTACTTATTACGTATTGTGTCGGACACTTACGTCAACACGTTGCTGTCAGTCACATGACGTGACGCATGACGGACGACGGAGCCTATTTTTCAAATTCATTCATCATCATTCGATCGCAAGCAGATATATTTGTAAAATCAATTTTTTTTTCCGTGCACCCATTTTTTTACTTTACCAAGGACTAAAAAGCAGAATGAAATTGACTACTGTAATATATTTATTTTTGGCTATATTAGCCTGGTCTGGAGTTTGCACTTGCATTCTAAACGAGCATTTTTTGCAAGTGAGAGCAAGAAAAGTGTAACTTTATAATACCGCCCACTTTGAGAAAGTTTGATTTATATGAATTTTTATATGCCATCTGCAATTTTTTTCGTAATAGTTATTTTTTTTTAAAATGTAAATCTCTTAAAAGCCTTGAACACCGCGGTGCAAAAATTTTATATAGAGTTCATCTGTGACTATTGAATATTTTCTCATCCTAAAGTCAAACAACTTTTTTAATAAAATATATTTTTTTCAAATTCCTACGTCAATTCATGGCTCGTTTCTGCTTATATATCCGAGCAATCGTTTTGCTCTTCAGTCTTCAAATAACAATTCGACCGAAGACTTAACACACTACGAAATTCCAGGGTTTTCCATGATCGGCCAAACGAATTTCGGCGGTCTTAAGCGGCATTTGCTTTGAAAAGGAACAAATTTGTATTTCAAAGAAGACCGACCGGCCCGAAAACTACAATAATTCATAATGCATTTTGTTCAACTTTTGACAATCGGATAAAAATTTTACCTTCAAATGACTCAGCGCTTGCAAAAAGAAAAAAGTTTGCTATCATTGAAAATTTGGCGACTTGTTTTTTCCTATAAAAAAATGCAAATGAATTAAGATGAGAAGATCGTTTTGTTTGATTCGTTAAGTCCAAAATTTATTTAACTTTTTTTGAGTGGAGTCAAAAAAATCAGTGCAAAAAGACTTAAAATAGAGCACCTGTAAGGTATTATGTTTGGGTTTTTTGAGAATAGTTTAGATTTAGTCGCCGTAGCCGTATATAACAAAGAAGTTGGAAGAAATCTTTTCATTGTGGAATTTCCAAAATCAGTCCGTTTTTTTTTTTTTTTTTGTCTTGGATTCCAAATCAGAAGTTGAACTTTAACTGTGTATTTAATTTATGACCAGCTATGGGCACGGAAGCTGATTCGGAGCCGCGCTCTCTCACTCATGTATACGTACACAAAAACGAAAAAGCAAGCAGAGCATATAGAACTATAGCTGCAACTTCGGCCAAATTTTGGCGCGTTATGGCCAGCGTTGCCGCAGCCCCACGAAATTTTTTACCAAATCTTGTCAAGAAAATCTACCAAAATTCTACCAAAACAGTTGTTTGAAGTAAATGGTTCTTTTTTCCGTTTTTATTAAACAAAAAATATTTTAGCTTTCCCACTTGTTTTTTTTTTATACAACCAGGTTCCACGTTCAGTGATTTAAACAGTGTGTTTGATAAACGTTGTTTTATTGGACTTTGAAGGTAATTATGCAATAACTTTAGGCAGATATGTCTGTTTTGGCTTGGTTTTGCATGATTTCTGTATTTTTTCAATTTCGTTTTTATATGCCTAGACAAAGTCAGATATCTCAATTTTCAAAGAAAAGAAAAATATGGAACCCAGATCAAATAAAAAAAGCAATTGAAGCTGTAAGGACAAAGGTCATGGGCTACAAAAACGCTGTATAAATGTTTTCTGTGCCAAATTCCACTTTGAAACGATTAGTGAAGGAATCTGAAGAACCTTTAGAAATACTGGTTAACAAGTGCCTTCGAATTTGTTATGTTACTCTATAGTTTTTTAATTTTTAAAGAATAAACTTTTTTTTTAAATAGTCAACGGTTATTTTATCTATTCTACAAAAAGGTATGCATGGGGAAATATGTAAGGGGCACTAAAACGTACAAAATTGATTTTTAAGTGTTGTATTTTTTACATAAGGCCTGTTAAACAAAGCGGAGGTCATATTACCACATTTTCCTCTAATATCCTTCTCAGTTAGTGCTTAAGACGATGGACTTCTTTTTTAAAAAAACTTAAGCACGACTTGTAATGGACCTCTTTGAAATGTTTAATTTTAAACTAATCCTCAATACGCGGTTGGCACTTTTGAAACCTTTGACAATAAACTAATTCAAAAAGCTGTCAAATTTATTGTTCAAAATTTCATACCAAAATTAGTTTCTTTTATTCGTGCGAAATATTTGGTAACAATTTTTGTCAACATGACACGTGTGAACCTACACTGTTAATTAACATTTCATTTTACAAAGAATTTTAATTGCAAACGACATTAAAAATTTTGGATACAGATGTCAAAATTTCGAAACGATTTAATAATGAATATTTTCTGATAATTTTCTTTACTTAATTGCGTACTGAAGGTAAGAAAAAACCAAGGCTCTCTTTCCTCATAGCCTGGATACATCCTTGTAACGCGGTTTAACTAACAATTGCTTGAGCTTTTGACAAATATTAAGGAACTATCTTCAGATATCGAATTTTGTTTGTGATTAAAATCTTTAAAAAATCACTATTTTTCTTGTATGAGGAAATTTTTCAGAACCACTCCTTTATTTCAATCAAAGGTATAAATATATTATATCAAAAACATAGAATTCATTCCACAAACATAACAAAATTCTTAAAACTAAAAGAACTTAAAAACTAAAATAAATTTTTAGAGACCAAACGCTTCTATCACTTGACTTTGAATGCAGCAATTCTGCTGCCAGCATAACATTGTTTAGGGCTGGAAATGCTAATTTATTTCTCTGTTTTGTTTTGATAAAAGCTAGCTGGGAAAACTTACTTAATTTGAAGCAAAGTATGAAATTGTCATCTCATTCATTTATGGTACGCATTAACTTCTGAGCGACCGAAACACATATCGCACACTAATCACTAAACCCGCACAATTCAAAATTTTTTCAATCAATTATTTCATATTCGCCAACATTTTACTGCAGGAGAAGATGCACTTGAAAAATTCATATTGATATTTATTGATTCTGCAGTTAATTAAGAATAATACAAAATAAAGAAAAGAAATTGATTTTACAGGCGTCGAGAGTTATAGGCTGTTTGCCCGAGAAATTCAAAATTGTGAGTTGTGCCGATTTAGTGATTAGTGTGCGATATATAAAATAAATGTCGCTTTTCCACCCAAAAGTCAAGAGATTTGCCACCTTTTCCGTTGTGTTTATCTTCGAAGTTTCCAAATTATTTCAATTCGATGAAGAGGAAATGATGCAAATCTACCAAGTCTCACGCAAAACTACCAATCTACCAAAATTAAAATTATTTATAAATGTTTACCAAAATTGGTAGAATTCTACCAAAACGGCAACACTGGTTATGGCATGATTTGGTGAAAAAGTTCAACTGTGGTGAACCACGCCATAAGCCGAGTGTTGTGGTGAACCACGTAATAGTAAGTGTGGTGTACCACGTAATAGCTTTTGGCCGAAGCTGCAGCTATAGTTCTATATGAAGCAGAGTAATGAAAATTGATTCAGTCTGACCATATATTACTATATGTGGCACTCTACAACAACTAAGCTTGTTGAGTTGAAGTAGGCCCCCGTTGCATGCATTCTTATGGCAAAATCAAAAACGTAGCACGCCCCCGAGAAATTCCGGGTCCGGTCTAACAAATATTTTCAAATCTTGTAACATGTACCAAAATGTTTGGTATAACTCATGTACATGTATAAGTGTTCGTCAAATATTTTTTGTTAAAACTCATTTTTTTCGACTAAAATATGGTTTTTATATAATATCAAAAATCTTTACGTGAAATTTTCCTTTTGTTCTTCAACAACGCTAAAGAAGAGCACTCATGCTTCGAATATGACCGAATGTTTGTTTACAAAACAGAACAGCTGATATGAACTTTTCAGTGATGTAGAAAAAATTCTAGCTCGATACCAAACTAATGGCTCAAGTACTTATAACAAATCATGCTAAAATAAATACAAAAACTACTTCTTCTTTAAACTCCTCTCTTGAAAAGGGCACAGTATTGCATAATCTTTCATCAAAAACCTAAAAGGTTGTATACTAAAAAGAAAACATTAAAAAATTTCAACGCAAGAATGCTTAGTTACAAAATTGAGTGAGTACTCAAAACATTCTAGCATCACTAATTCGGTTGTTGTTGGGAGTGCCACATATAAGGTCTGTTCCCGTACTGCACGGAACAGCCCAAAACTGCCCAACTTTGCCAAATTTTCATACAGTTTTCAAAAAAATGGGCATTTTTGGGCAGTTTCGTGGAGTACGGGAACAGACCTATTGTAATATATGAGTCTGACCAAGTATTACAGTATGGGAAAGCCTGTCAAAATGCTATTTGGCTCCAAATGGTGTGGTGAAGTTGAGTACAAATCAGCTGACTGTCAAAAATAAGTCGAAGAATTTGCGATTTTTAAACATGCCGTAGCTTTATATTTTGACCCTTTTTAAGTAAAATTGAAGTTGCAAACAACAAAGTAGAGATGCTCCTTCATTTTAGAGTACATTTGAGTATCTGCGACCCCCGCAAATCAGTATTCAATATTGCATTTAAATTGAACGAGTTCGTCAGCGATGCACAAATACTCTAAGCGCAAAGCTTTTATCGATACTGAACCGAGTACTCAAAAGAGTTCTTAAAACATAATAAAACCATATAAAAAGCAAGATAATTCGACATAAAAGGAATTTATATATTTTTAAAATGCATGTTTCAAAATGAAAAAAGTAAGGGTGTTATAGTAAAGCGAACCAGACCATAGTATACCCTACACAGATAAACAGCTATATATTTTTTAATCGGAGGCTAAAACAAAGCTCAAATTCCTCATTTCACAAAAATGTGTCGAAAGCCTGTGACTTTACACAATTCAGATGATTTTGGAGGCAGACTCTAACGCTGGAGGTACCCCTAAAATCGGCCGATTAAATCAATTTTTGTAGAGGATGTCAACGATTAAAAAAGAAGTATTTATGCCGTCTTTTTTTCAAGCGCCATCTGAATTTTGGGTGTAAAATTCAATTTTCGAATAACGCCTTTTGGCGCGGCCACTTTTCTATATTTGGAATCTACATTTTATACCCTTAACTAAGTCCAACTAAATAATTCCACTATGTATTTCAAAAAATTTTGGTTTTAGGGCAGCATTTATGAATTTTATAAAAAACCCTACAACGAAGGGATACCTTTGAAAATCAGACAGACAGAAAGTCTCATTTCTAAAAGCTAAACGTTCAAATTGTAGTCGGTTACTATTTTCACCATCGATTTGCACTATTGACTCGTTCCATTTGGCACCATCTGTTGTCCATGGATGCCAAACTAGCGTCTAAATTAAACAAGACCACAAACTCGGAAATCAGTTTTTTGTAGTACGTGAATATTTCTATTACTAAAAAGAAAAAATAAATGTTAAAAAAAAATCTACAGTTTAAAATGGTACAACCATTCTTAAAAAAATCTTTATAATATCTGATTTTCTCTGTTTATAAATGAAAAAAAAATCCCTTAAAAAAACTAACTACTTGTACGTGCCCAATTTCTAGAGACGACAACAATGCCCAAAGAGGCATCGTGGTGGATTGCCTGGTATGCCGTGTGGTTGTTGTTGCCTTTGGTGAATTGCCTATTAGCTTTGTTGAATTGCCTATTAGCTCGTTTCTCATACTGTAATACTTGGTCTGACCATATATTACTATATGTGGCACTCTACAACAACTATGCTTGTTGAGTTGAAGTAGGCCCCCGTTGCATGCATTCTTATGGCAAAATCAAAAACGTA
This sequence comes from Chlorops oryzae, assembly GCA_020466095.1. Taxonomy (NCBI): domain Eukaryota; kingdom Metazoa; phylum Arthropoda; class Insecta; order Diptera; family Chloropidae; genus Chlorops; species Chlorops oryzae. The sequence goes on from CM035808.1 coordinate 41,523,149, forward strand.
GCACGCCCCCGAGAAATACCGGGTCCGGTCTAACAAATCTTTTCAAATCTTGTAACATGTACCAAAATGTTTGGTATAGTTCATATACATGTATAAGTGTTCGTCAAATATTTTTTGTTAAAACTCATTTTTTCGACTAAAATATGGTTTTTATATAATATCAAAAATCTTTACGTGAAATTTTCCTTTTGTTCTTCAACAACGCTAAAGAAGAGCACTCATGCGTCGAATATGACCGAATGTTTGTTTACAAAACAGAACAGCTGATATGAACTTTTAAGTGATGTAGAAAAAATGCTAGCTCGATACCAAACTAATGGCTCAAGTACTTATAACAAATCATGCTAAAATAAATACAAAAACTACCTATTTTTCGAACTCCTCTCTTGAAAAGGGCACAGTATTGCATAATCTTTCATCAAAAACCTAAAAGGTTGTATACTAAAAAGAAAACATTAAAAAATTTCAACGCAAGAATGCTTAGTTACAAAATTGAGTGAGTACTCAAAACATTCTAGCATCACTAATTCGGTTGTTGTTGGGAGTGCCACATATAGTAATATATGTCTGACTAAAAACTCGAAGCAAGTCAGACGTGTGCCGCATCGCGCGAATAGAGAGAATATAAATAGACGAAAAAGTACATTGTAGAAAAGCGAATTGAAAATTTTTTGACTGCGTTTGTTGCTCATACCGCTTCATTTATGCGCGTTAATTTAAAGAAATATTGTAATATTACACGTTTTTAACACGTTTTTTTTCTTCAATATTTAATGGTTTATATAAAAAAACAAATACAGACATTTATTGACGGACCAACATTTGGAAAACCTATTAAGAATAAAAACTTCTACTGCAAATATTGATTTCGATGAGATTATAAGGTTTTCAAAACCATCCAAATGTTTCAAAAACAACCAAAAGCCTTTTCCTGTTACAGTTATGAAAAAAAGCAAATCTGTTTTATAAATTTTTATTTCACGCAAAATATTTTTCCCAGTGCCACGCATACAAATATGCACGCAAAACAACAATGTAGTGGTGCCGTTACTTTGACCGTAACGAATTCTTTTTTTGCTTTTGATTCTGTTTCGTGGCCGCAGTATAAAATATTTTAAGAAATCGCTACAAGAAGATAAAACGATCCTTTTGTGCGCTAAGAAAACATAAGTCCTTTAATCCAGCGATCCTTAAAATGAATTCTTTTTAATACAAATATCTACTCTTACATAAACACGACGATTCGTCTCCTTAGTATGGAATCATTTTTGAGTACCCATCGAATGTCGACTTCTCTTCATTCTGAGAGACCTTTTGGTCGTAGCCTCCATTTGATGCACTCACATTATCTAGTGAGCCAATGACCGATTTTAAAGGCGCTATACCTTCATCAGAAATTTCTGTAGTGCCACCCAATTGGTCATATTGTTCTATAAATAGAATTTTCGAGCTTAAAGTAAAGAAATATATTTCAAATAATATGAACCAACCTTGTATCTCTTTCTGAGCAGCAGCAGCTTCTTCTGGAGTTTTATATTTTATGAAGAAAACATCTGGTTTGGAGGGCACTGTTGCTGTTGCTTTTGCTGTTGTTATGTCATCGATTTCGATTTCATTGGCCTTCTTAGTTAAAACATAAATAATGGTTTTTTCTTCTTGTGGGGCATATTCGGCGGTCAGTTTAATATTTGAATGTTCTGACGTTGGTGCTCTAATGAAGACGACTCGATAATTTTTTTGCGGCCGTCCGATTATGAGATGCTTGGTCTTTGGTAGCTCGTTTGGCTCTTCAGGCGCCGATGCCATGAAGAACTGTTTCGTAATTATCGGAGCTTCTTTCACTGGTATTCGCACGGGCGCGGGTAAATATTTGTTACTAAGACTATCGTACACCGGCAGAGGATTCGCTATTCGTGGCGCTCTATAGAAGTTATCAACAATGTTTCGATCATAGTAATATCTTATTGGCGATATATCGGCATAAGCTTTTGCCATGATGAGGAGAACGCAGGAAAATTGAACATGCATTTTACTTTCTTCAGCTAAAAATCTTTAACTCTTAACCCCACTGAGTTATAGTGAAAACTGTATACTATTTTTCACCCACGCCTCTCATTTATATGAAATCTGTTCAAAATGGGTTCAAAGTTACATAACTTTCACTGTGGAATATTTTTTTTTTTTGGGGGAAAAATGCATATTTCGGTTTACCTTTGAAAGAGTTCGGAGTTCACTGGAGCTTGGAGAACATGTCGAATCGGTCTTTCACAAGCTCGTCTTACTGGTTTTATTTTGATTTCATTTAATTGGCCATTGAGGTTTTATGAGTTCAAAGTCATCAGAATAAAACGCATGCCATAAAAGTGTGTGATAAAGTTTTCTTTTAAATAAATTTTCGTCTAATTAATTGCCCTTTTTAAAAGTGGCCACTGGATTAGTAAACATGTTAACAAGTTAACGACTTTGCGTTCGTTGCATTAAAGGCATTTCAATGGCAAAATTTTCTACAGAAAGAGCAGGAAAAATTTGGATGCCTTTTTCTTTTACCGAGACAATGAGAATAGATAATATTTTTTTTTTTTTTTTTTTAGTTGTGGCCAACATTTTGCGTTTAACATACTGAAGTTTTTTTTTTTTTAATTAATGATGTTGTCAGAATTGTTTGTCTAGTATTTCGTGAGATAAATTTGCTATTTTACTACCGTCTTGCGCTGAAATGTCGGTCAAGCTCGAATTAAATGTTTCATCTAAAAATCGAAAAGTTTTAAGCACTTAAAGCAAATTCTTCTAAGTTTTGGAAATGACCAAAGGTACAACATATATACATATAAAAGAAAAGGTGGTAATATGGCCCCCACTTTGTTTTTGAGGCCTAGCACGGTTTAAAAAAATTAGCTTTAGGTGCCCCTTACATATTCCCATGCATACCTTTTTGTAGAATAGATAAAATAACCGTTGACTATTTAAAAAAAAAGTTTATTCTTTAAACATTAAAAAATTATAAAGTAACATTAAGTGAGGGTCATATGGCCCCCTGGGTTTTATGGGATTCTACGAAGTGACTTGTTAACCAATATTTCTAAAGATTCTTCAGAGTCCTTCACTAATTGTTTCAAAGTGGAATTTGGCACAGAAAACATTTATACAGCGTTTTTGTAGCCCATGACCTTTGTCCTTACAGCTTCAATTGCCTTTTTCATTTGATCTGGATTCCATATTTTCCTTTTCTTTGAAAATTGAGATATCTGACTTAGGCATATAAAAACGAAATTGCCCCCGCGGGCCATAATAGGAACAATGTGAGGTGGCTATATTAGAAGCATTAGCAAATAAAAAACCAAGCCAAAATAAACATATCTGCCTAAAGTTATTGCATAACTACCTTCAAAGTCCAATAAAACAACGTTTATCAAACGCAATGTTTAAATCGTTAAACCTGGAACCTAACTTTTCTATAAAAAACGAATAAAATGCACAGCGTCTATGAAAATGTAGGGTAAGGTCACCTTAAGTGGACTGTCACTTAGAGTGGACCACTTGAATGTTTACTATAAAGCTTCCAGCTAGCACACGTGTTTTTGTTTAAAAGCTAGCGCTTCAAAAAAAAGTGAAAATAGTTTGCGTTTTATAACATTGTGTATCTTTGTGCCTGCTACAAATAGTGCCAAAAACGGCTTGTTAAACTTAATTGTTACAAATCATTTTGAAATTGAAGTAGGTGTTGGAATAAGCTTTGCTGGCTCACTTCAAATCGTATGATTCACCTTGAGTGGACCACTGCTTGTAACCTTGAGTGGAGCGTGAAAATTTTTCATTGTTAATTTAAATTTATCATGTTTTTGGATATAAAGAGACTTTGGAACAGTGTTAACTAGTTTTAAGAGCTTTATTAAATATTTTTTTGTGTTTTTAAATACAAAAATTTTAATATCGTTTTCGAGTCTTTTCCGAGCTATATTTATAATCGATTGCTTTCCAACAAATAAAAAAAATAAAAAAATTAAAAATATTGATAAATCAATACAAGTTTTTTTTAGCTTTTCCATGTATATTATATGTATTATTATAAATTCAATACTGTTTTTTCCTTGCTTTGTGTGGGATTTGAACCTAGGAACTGTCGTTTTCTAGCTCACCCGTCGACACCGTATTTCCCAAATCGCAGGTCGTGGATTTTTTTCGTTTATAACTTTAAAGTCAAATTCTATTCAATTTAGTTTTGAGTAAAATATGGAGTGAAATTGTACAACATAGCAAGAGGTTGAATGATCATTGATCATATTCGTCCCCTACGTGATTAAATGGCGATTGCTCTATATTTTGTTTTTGTACGTTCAATACGGATCGCTTTTGAAATATATAGAAGAGTCGTTTTCGAGACTTCTTTTTATCTTCCATGTGTTCAATCGCTTTTAAAACATCAAGCGGGCTCGAAAAAGACTCATATATAAATTTTCTCATAGAACAGTCTTCCAAATGCTATATGGGATGAAATTTAATGTGTGAGCATATTTTAGGGCACTGAATATAATATGCAAAAATTTGAAAAGCGGGCGTGTCAAAAGATCGTTTTTTCAAAATTGTCGAAAGTTGGCATACCTATATGCTCCCTCTGGTCACTAATATCCTCTCCAAAAAATTTCTTGTTCGGTCTATTATAAAGGGTACCGTCAGTACTAGGGTGTGTCACAAAAATCGCAAAAACTGCTCTAAAATCAGAATTTTTCGAGTTTGATCAATGAAATTTGGAGTTTGCACCTCTATTTAACCCTCAGATTAAATAAATTCAATCGACAAACAAGCAGACATACCGACGAGTAGATGGAAAGGTGGATATGAGCATAAGCTACAGTATGCAAAACTCGTATTCATACACCTCAAAAATTCAGTGAAAAACTGGTTTTTACTGCCATAAAAATAGAATTTTGGATGAAAACTCATAAAAAGCATTACTTTGATGCAAATCAAGCAGAAAAACAAAACAAAAGATATTATAGTTTTTAAAATATAAGCAAATTTGTTATTTTGGCACGCAAAATTCGTATTCATACACCAACCAAATGTGGTCCTGGGATAACATCTACTTATTTAATGTGTCAAAAACAGCTGTTTAGCAATTGTCCAGATTTTAATCTATAGTTATAACTTGACATTTTCGACTCAATTCGTTTTTTGAAGCAATGGGACGTAAAGGAACAGAAGTTGAAAATGAAATTCGCGAACTCGTACTTAAACTGCACAAAAAAGGCAAGTCACTGCGTGAAATAGCAAAAATAATAAATAGAACCCATTCTACGGTTCAGTACATTGTCAAAATGTTTCAAAGTCAAGGATACGTGCAGAAGAAAAAACGTAATGGACCCAGACAAAAACTTACTCGTAGACATCAGTCCTTCTTAATAAGGCAAATTCGGAAAGATCCAACAACTTCAGCACCATATTTAGTGGAAAGCCTACTTACACAATACGGAATATCAGTAACAGCCCAAACTGTAAGAAATTATCTCAGAAAACTCAAGTTTCAAAGCAGAATTGCGGCACGAAAGCCTTTTATAAGTCGAATTAACCGCATCAAAAGAGTACAATTTGCCAAAAAGTATATTAAAATGGGTTTGCGGTTCTGGAAGCGTGTTATATTTTCCGATGAATGTAAATTCAATATAAAAGTGTCCGATGGAATCACTAAAATATGGCGAGAAAAATATAAGAGGCTTTATTTCAAGAACCTTTTGCCAACAGTTAAACACGGCGGCGGCTCCGTCATGATTTGGGGCTGTTTCGCTGCTGCAGGCGTGGGAAAGCTGGCTCATATCCCTGGCATAATGAACACAAGAAAGTACATTGATGTTTTAAAAACCAATTTGGGTCCCAGTGCACAAAATTTGGGGCTGACAGGGCGATATATGTTTCAACAGGATAACGACCCCAAGCACACAGCTTTCGATACACGTTTATGGATCCTTTATAACTGCCCATATTATTTAAAAACACCACCGCAGAGTCCCGATATCAATCTTATTGAGAATCTATGGTCGATTTTGAAAAAAAGAGTTCGAAAGCATACAATTAGAGATGCTACTGATCTGAAACGCATTTTACAATGGGAATGACAAAAAATATTTCCAACTTTGACAAAAAATTGGTGAAATCAATGAAAAAACGTTTGAACGCTGTTATAAAACAACGAGGATATCCCACAAAATATTAATTCTTAATAAAAAGCTGTTAAAAATAGAAACTAAACTGATGTATGAATACGAATTTTGCGTGCCAAAATAACAAATTTGCTTATATTTTGAAAATTATCGGAGCTTCTTTCACTGGTATTCGCACGGGCGCGGGTAAATATTTGTTACTAAGACTATCGTACACCGGCAGAGGATTCGCTATTCGTGGCGCTCTATAGAAGTTATCAACAATGTTTCGATCATAGTAATATCTTATTGGCGATATATCGGCATAAGCTTTTGCCATGATGAGGAGAACGCAGGAAAATTGAACATGCATTTTACTTTCTTCAGCTAAAAATCTTTAACTCTTAACCCCACTGAGTTATAGTGAAAACTGTATACTATTTTTCACCCACGCCTCTCATTTATATGAAATCTGTTCAAAATGGGTTCAAAGTTACATAACTTTCACTGTGGAATATTTTTTTTTTTTTGGGGGAAAAATGCATATTTCGGTTTACCTTTGAAAGAGTTCGGAGTTCACTGGAGCTTGGAGAACATGTCGAATCGGTCTTTCACAAGCTCGTCTTACTGGTTTTATTTTGATTTCATTTAATTGGCCATTGAGGTTTTATGAGTTCAAAGTCATCAGAATAAAACGCATGCCATAAAAGTGTGTGATAAAGTTTTCTTTTAAATAAATTTTCGTCTAATTAATTGCCCTTTTTAAAAGTGGCCACTGGATTAGTAAACATGTTAACAAGTTAACGACTTTGCGTTCGTTGCATTAAAGGCATTTCAATGGCAAAGTTTTCTACAGAAAGAGCAGGAAAAATTTGGATGCCTTTTTCTTTTACCGAGACAATGAGAATAGATAATATTTTTTTTTTTTTTTTTTAGTTGTGGCACAATCATTTTGCGTTTAACATACTGAAGTTTTTTTTTTTTTAATTAATGATGTTGTCAGAATTGTTTGTCTAGTATTTCGTGAGATAAATTTGCTATTTTACTACCGTCTTGCGCTGAAATGTCGGTCAAGCTCGAATTAAATGTTTCATCTAAAAATCGAAAAGTTTTAAGCACTTAAAGCAAATTCTTCTAAGTTTTGGAAATGACCAAAGGTACAACATATATACATATAAAAGAAAAGGTGGTAATATGGCCCCCACTTTGTTTTTGAGGCCTACACTTAAAAATCAATTTAGTGCGTTATAGTGCCCCTTACATATTACCTCATGCATACGTTTTTGTAGAATAGATAAAATAACCGTTTACTATTGAAAAAAAAAAAACGTTTATTCTTTAAACATCAAAAAATTATAAAGTAACATTAAGTGAGGGTCATATGGCCCCCTGGGTTTTATAGGCTTTCTACGAAGTGACTTGTTAACCAGTATTTCAAAAGATTCTTCAGAGTCCTTCACTAATTGTTTCAAAGTGGAATTTGGCACAGAAAACATTTATACAGCGTTTTTGTAGCCCATGACCTTTGTCCTTACAGCTTCAATTGCCTTTTTCATTTGATCTGGATTCCATATTTTCCTTTTCTTTGAAAATTGAGATATCTGACTTAGGCATATAAAAACGAAATTGCCCCCGCGGGCCATAATAGGAACAATGTGAGGTGGCTATATTAGAAGCATTAGCAAATAAAAAACCAAGCCAAAATAAACATATCTGCCTAAAGTTATTGCATAACTACCTTCAAAGTCCAATAAAACAACGTTTATCAAACGCAATGTTTAAATCGTTAAACCTGGAACCTAACTTTTCTATAAAAAACGAATAAAATGCACAGCGTCTATGAAAATGTAGGGTAAGGTCACCTTAAGTGGACTGTCACTTAGAGTGGACCACTTGAATGTTTACTATAAAGCTTCCAGCTAGCACACGTGTTTTTGTTTAAAAGCTAGCGCTTCAAAAAAAAGTGAAAATAGTTTGCGTTTTATAACATTGTGTATCTTTGTGCCTGCTACAAATAGTGCCAAAAACGGCTTGTTAAACTTAATTGTTACAAATCATTTTGAAATTGAAGTAGGTGTTGGAATAAGCTTTGCTGGCTCACTTCAAATCGTATGATTCACCTTGAGTGGACCACTGCTTGTAACCTTGAGTGGAGCGTGAAAATTTTTCATTGTTAATTTAAATTTATCATGTTTTTGGATATAAAGAGACTTTGGAACAGTGTTAACTAGTTTTAAGAGCTTAATTAAATATTTTTTTGTGTTTTTAAATACAAAAATTTTAATATCGTTTTCGAGTCTTTTCCGAGATATATTTATAATCGATTGCTTTCCAACAAATAAAAAAAATAAAAAAATTAAAAATATTGATAAATCAAGACAAGTTTTTTTTAGCTTTTCCATGTATATTATATGTATTATTATAAATTCAATACTGTTTTTTCCTTGCTTTGTGTGGGATTTGAACCTAGGAACTGTCGTTTTCTAGTCCAGTGCTCACCCGTCGACACCGTGTTTCCCAAATCGCAGGTCGTGGATTTTTTTCGTTTATAACTTTAAAGTCAAATTCTATTCAATTTAGTTTTGAGTAAAATATGGAGTGAAATTGTACAACATAGCAAGAGGTTGAATGATCATTGATCATATTCGTCCCCTACGTGATTAAATGGCGATTGCTCTATATTTTGTTTTTGTATGTTCAATACGGATCGCTTTTGAAATATATAGAAGAGTCGTTTTCGAGACTTCTTTTTATCTTCCATGTGTTCAATCGCTTTTAAAACATCAAGCGGGCTCGAAAAAGACTCATATATAAATTTTCTCATAGAACAGTCTTCCAAATGCTATATGGGATGAAATTTAATGTGTGAGCATATTTTAGGGCACTGAATATAATATGCAAAAATTTGGAAAGCGGGCGTGTCAAAAGATCGTTTTTTCAAAATTGTCGAAAGTTGGCATACCTATATGCTCCCTCTGGTCACTAATATCTTCTCCAAAAAATTTCTTGTTCGGTCTATTATAAAGGGTACCGTCAGTACTAGGGTGTGTCACAAAAATCGCAAAAACTGCTCTAAAATCAGAATTTTTCGAGATTGATCAATGAAATTTGGAGTTTGCACCTCTATTTAACCCTCAGATTAAATAAATTCAATCGACAAACAAGCAGACATAGCGACGAGTAGATGGAAAGGTGGATATGAGCATAAGCTAAGTTAACTTTTCGAAAAGTAAGGTGCCCATATTATTTTTATGCAGATCTTTTTTATTATATTTAAACTTTTTTTCTTTCATATTTCCTAAAATAAAATTTTTCTAATAAAACATAACAACAATAACACGGCAACAACATGGCAACAATTGAAGTCAGATTTTTTTAAATCCTAAAAATCCCTTATGAGCGTATATATTGAGGCAGATATTGAGTTGAAGGTTGGCTAATTTGCTTGTAGTCGTAACCGCCATTTGGTGCTGCACCGTCTAAGGCTCCAACAACCGAAGTCAGTGGAGCGGCGCCTTCGTCGGAGAACTCATTTGTACCACCCAATTGGTCGTATTGGTCTGTCAATCATAAGATCATAAGATGATATTAGTTTTTCCTTAATAGTAATCCTTTGATCTTTTACTCACCTTGAATTTCCTTCTGAGCATGTTTCGCCTCGTCGTCAGTTTTGTACTTGATGAAGAAGACTTCTGGTTTACTTGGGACGGTTGGTGCCGGAGTAGCAATATCATTGGCATTCAATTCTTTATCCTTCTTACTGAGAACATAAATAACAGTCTTCTCCTCTTGTGGAGCAAATTCAGCTGATAGTCTAACATTGTCGTTGTTGGATGCCGGAGCCTTAATGAACACTACACGATAATTTTTCTGTGGACGTCCGAGCACGAAATGTTTGTTTTTCTCCCCGTTGTCGGCATCTTCAGGAGCTGACACTGTATAGAATTGTTTGTGCAAGACTGGCTTAGGACTTGTGCCGGCTGGGGGAAGGTATTGGTTGCCATTGTATTGCGGTTGCGATGGCTGTGGCTGTGGCTGCGGTACGAGGCTGTAATCGTATTGGGGTGCGGCGCAAACGACCGCGAATAAACAAAATATGACCACAAATAAGAAATTCATTTTTTCGATTTCGATTTTCACTCAAAATTGACACACTTTTGTCCTTTCGTCTTGAATTTTGCACACGTTGTGCTTGGTTTTGAAGATGGAATAAAACTGTTTGCTTCAGTTGAAAGTTAAAAACGTTTTATATCTTTATTATATCGTCACCGAATCGATGCGTATCGGTAGCATTTTGTTATGACTATTGCAAACATTTTGACCAACATTTTTTCTTTCTTGCATTTCCATATTAATTGGGAGTCTTTGGTTTTGCTTTTTCTCTTCACTTTATGGCTTAGAGCTTTGACCTCTGCTGTGCACTAAATAAGATTTTTATTTTATATGAGATGTGCCGATGTCGCTTAGTTTTCAGTGCATTTTTACGTAATATTTTATGGATTTTATTCTCTAATTGGCCTAATACGGTTCAAGTTAATGAATTCGGCTCGAATTCGCGTTACTAAGGAATGCAAAAAGTAATTAAAGTTAACAATTTTGATAGACAATAACAATTCCTTGACTCAAATTGGTGTCGGAAACTTCTAAAGAGCAACTGAGCGACTGTTCCAAAGGGATTAATTTTCATTAATTAAATAACTAATTTATTTATTTATTTTTTTGCGTATTTAGTTTTTTATTTATTTATTGTTTATTATTTTTCATATATTTCATATATTTATTCATTTATTTATTTCTGGGTCTTTTTTGGTCTTTCTAATATGTTCGAGAGTCCGTCCGTATGAAGGAATATTTTAAGACATACTCGCACTTGAGTTTTCTTTGTGGTTTTCGGTAAGTGATCACCGTTACCACAGGTTCGATAGCATCTCATTAAGATCGACGTCAATAAGATCTTAATTATAATGATCAATTTTAAGTCCCGTATACAAGTATGCGGTAAATAGTACTTTTGCTTCTCAATACTTTCGTGCAGCTTATGCTTAATTTTATAATTTTCAAAGTTTCTATGCAGTCTTGAATGACAATCAGCTATATAAGGACGCGACAAAAAGTTGACGTTTTCTGGAAATGCCTATATGTGACATTTTGGCCATTTGAATTTTTGAGAGGATATCGTACACTGAGCGAACTTTACCATGATTTTTTTTTTTAATTCGCATTGTTATTCACAGTCCTTTTGATTTTCGAGCAGAACGAAAATTTCAAAAGAAAAATTGTGGAGTCACCAACATTTTAGGTTGATTTAAAAGGAAATATGTTTAATTACATTTATTTTCGTTCGGTATAATTCTCGTTTGGTTTATAAAATAGGACATATAACATATGTATCTATTCATCTAGAACTTTTAAGCATTGCGAAAGCAGTCACGACAACGGAGTGACAAACAGCGTTGCCGTTTTGGATACAATTGTATCAAATTGGATACTTTTAAAATGAAATAATACAATGATACGCTACCTCTCAAATGGATACATTTCTTTTTGAGACATCTATATGGGCAATTCCATTTGTTGGTACGTTACACTTTTTTTAATTTTGGGCACATAACTTCTTAAGTTTTTTAAACACGATGTCGAGCTTCTCCAGTAAATAAAGATAGGCATGAGTTCTAGAAAATACAATATTTAATTTTGAAAAAAGTCCATGGGGCATCCTGGTAATGCTGATTAAAAGGCGTTGGTACGTAACAAATTTTTCTAGCTGTTTTGAGAGAGCGGCAGATATTGTGAAAACTCTGCTCTCCTACTGAATGTAGTTTTACAAAATTTTTATGAATTATGTAAAAAAGGTTACTTTCGCATTAAAAAACCCAAGAAATATGTGTTGATAAATTTTAAAACATATTATACGCCTGTTGGTACGTTACGTTGGTATGTTACATAAAAATTTTTGAAATCGAACTGTCATAGAGATATCAAAGTAAAATAAAAATTTACAAAAGATTTCACCTAAATCTATAAAATTAACCTTCTGAATAGTATAGAAGCTTTTTATGCCCGGCAGACTTTGTGTGTTAAAATATTAAAATATTGCGTTTAAATCTAATGTTCAATTTTGAAATCGGTACGCCCATATTTTCAAAAAATCATTCTGGGTTTTTTCGTGGGTTTTCTATTTTTTGAAAATGGGGAAAAATGGGGTTTTTTCCAATATATGAGGGTTTTTTTATCGATAAAATCTGGCATCACTGCAGCAACGTATAGATTACATATCTGTTCAACTATTATCGATATTTTTTTCCAACTTTAATCGAAAAAATTTGTTTTTTCTTCTCATCGATTTCTGTGGAATTGCCCATATGTCGATATACTAAAACATGACTGTCAGCATCAATTAGTAAATTTTGTATGGCAGGACTTGTACCAGGGATGAAAAATGAGAATATCCAAATGTATCTTATTTCACAAAACAAATGTACCTTTTTGGGTATCAATATGCCTAAATTCATTAGCCATTAGCCGCTGAGGAGAAGATTAAGTGTTGTCAACTACTATGCCCTAGATTTAGTGATTGATTTTTTTAAAAGTTGAAAATACAGGGAAAGTAAAAATTTCATTCATAATATTGTAATTAACCACTCTTTACAAAAAAATTCTTTTGGTTTAGTGATAGGAAGTTCTTTTGAAAAACACCTAAAACGTACCTAAAAATCAGACAGAACGGATCCGAGAACTAAAGTTGCCTTGCTGTTCGATATGTTCGCTCTATCCAGAGAAGAACATATTGCTGAAGATAAAATATTTATTGGGGGACCTGAGTTTGGCTCCAAATTCTTTGGTTGATAAGGCTCATCGTCATCTTTACTTATTTCCGTTTCACTATCAAATTCCATATATTCTTCGTGTTCGTCTTCGATGAATTTTTTGGTTTTTATTGATGTTCTGTTTTCATTTTCAGATATTAGGTGTAGTAAAAAGAAATCCATTATTTTTGCATTAAATTGAGGGCTTTATTTAAGATAGTTAGAATGACCCGATTTAGGTAAAATATGCGCCGTTTTGTTCGATAACTTGTTGCCATTTTAAAGGTAATTTCATTATGCCTCTCTCATAGAAGCCCTCGTTCCTATTAGCAAAAAATTGAGACAGTCGAATTTCAGAAGCCTCTCTTGAAGCGAATGTTTCACCAGCAAAATTGTTCGCCATGGACAGGAACAGATGGTAATCACTTGGTGCCAGGTACGGACTATAAGGTGGATGCAGAAGAACCTCTCAACCAAACTCCCGGAGCTTCTGGCGAGTCACTATCGATGTGTGTGGCCTGGCCTTGTCCTGATGGAACACAATTCCTCTCCTATTGGCCAAAGCTGGCCGCTTATGGGCGATTGCTTCCTTCAGACGGTCCAATTGTTGACAGTAGAGTTCCGAGTTAAGAGTTTTGCCGTATGGGAGCAGCTCATAGTAGATAATTCCCTGCCAATTCCACCAAACACACAGCAAAACCTTCCTGGCCGTCAATCCTGGCTTGGCCACCGTTTCCGCCGGTTCACCGTGTTTCGACCACGACCGTTTTCGTTTGACGTTGTCGTAAGTGACCCACTTTTCATCACCAGTCACCAACCGCTTCAGAAATGGGTCGATTTTGTTGCGGTTCAGCAGCGATTCGCAGATGGAAATTCGGTCTGTGAGGTTTTTTTGCGTTAACTCGTGTGGCACCAATACATCGAGCTTCTTTGTGTATCCAGCCTTATTCAAATGGTTCCAAACGGTTTTTTGTGCAATCTTTAGCTCTTTTGCAATCGAAACAGTGCTAACATGACGGTCGGACTCGATAATTTCCATGATTTTATCGACATTTTCGACAATTGGCCTTCCAGTGCGTGGTGCATCCTTGACATCGAAGTTACCGGAACGGAATCGACGAAACCAAAATTGCGCATGATTGGCTGTTACAGAATCAGGTCCATAAACGCTATTCACATTTTCAGCCGCCTGGCTTGCGTTTTCTCCCTTATCGAAGAAAAACTGTAAAATGTAGCGAATTTTCTCTTTGCTGATGTCCATCTTTGACAAGCTCTCAAACAAAACTGAATCAATCAATAAAAAAAGTGTCAAAAAAGCTTTTTTAGTAGGAACTGTCATCTTTCTAATGCCCCCTAGCGGAACACGATCGGACTTATACAACGCGAGATGCAGATAAATAACGCCATCTATTGGAAAAATAATGGATTTCTTTTTACTACACCTAATATATGAAATATATGGCTTAGTTGTAAATTAAATAACGATTTCCTTTTTTCGTTTGGTTTCGAATTTACCCTTTGTTTAAGTTTTCTTAATGTTTTCCAACTATTTATTAACCTTTTTAGCTTCGCAACAGAATTTTTTCTTAACGTTATGCCTTTGTCAAGATTTTTCCACGATTCTTCACACTTTTCTATTACTTTATTGACACACGTGTTTACATTCTTTTCCGATTTAAGCAGAAATAAGTAAAACGCCAATACATCTCGTTTTGTTGGTAGTGAATATATTTTTTTATTGCAAGCTCTTCTTTTAGACATTTTTGAAACACGTGTTTTAATATCCCGAGTGTCAGCAAGAATGATTGAAAGCAAATACCTAATGAGATTACAGTAGTTTCGCTAAATAAAAAACTCGTATATGGGGCAAAACACGTCAAGTGTACCACCAGCAAAATTTTTTCTCCCCGATGTCGATGAAACTTGGTACAGTTGTTAAGATGTAAGAGTACGTTAAATGTGCAAAAAATGAGTAAACTTTAATCACAGTTGCCGAGATAAAGGGTGTCAAAGTTTAGATTTTTGCTTCGAAGAACATATTTCATTGAATTACAATGGGGCTAAAATCGCCTCGCTTCAAAAATTTTTCGAATGTTTCTTAAAAAAAATTTTCTGAACTTTTCGAAAACAATACTTAAAAAATTTTTCGATAACGGTAAATGAGGAAAATTTGGCATTTTAGTTTTATTTCTTGATTTTCTAGGAGAGACGTCATTTTTTATTTTTTAATTTTTTAATTTTGAATTAAAGCTTCCCCTTTAAATTGATGCATAAATCATAATGGGCCGACCATGATTAGTGGTCCAAATACAGCTTTGAAGATGGTAAGCATATTTCCCTCAATAACCACTAAACTTTGACACCCTGTATTTCTGCAACCTGTGATTAAAATGTACTCTTTTTTTGCACATTTAACGTACTCTTACATCTTAACAACTCTACCAAGTTTCATCGAAATCGGGGAGAAAAAATTTTGCCGGTGGTACATTTGACGTGTTTTGCCCCATATAAGAAAAACCCGCCTTTAAAAAACTGTTTACCAAAACCAAAAACTCTTTTTTTATGGAAAAAATTATTATATAAGACTATATTTTTACCAAAAATTTTACACCCCTATTTTCAAATGTCGGTTTTTTTTATAAACGTAATTTTATATAAGAAAAAATCGGATATAAGAAAGAAATTTCTTGGCAAAATCGACTTTTTTATATAGCGAAACCACTGTACTCATAACGGGTCTGCTTTTAAGTCAGCAGTTTAAGTGCTGTTTCAAATGAAACTTGTGGTGCGCAAAAGAAAAAAAAACAAAGTTCATAATTTCTTATGAATAAAAAAAAAAAAAAAAAAAAAAAAAAAACACTAATGCAATGTAAACCTAAACAACAAAAAAATAAGTGTTTGTAGTATTTTTTTTTTTTTAATTTTATGATCCAAAAAATGTGCGTAATAAAGGGTAATCTTCGCGCAAAAATACAAAAATACTAGTGGTATTCAAGCAACAGTGCAAACGCAGTGTGCAATATTTGCACTTGTCAAATTGCGTACAAAAAAAGCAGTGCAAATATTGCACACTGCGATTTGCACTGTTGCTTGAATACCACTACTAACTTTTATTTGCTAGAACAAAATAAGAAAACTATTTGATGTAGAAAAAAGATAATGTTCGCTGAGGAGTTCAATTTCATACGAAAAATTCCGCCAAAAATAACGGGCAAAAATTTTTCAAAAAAGTAAGAAACCCAAAAATTATTTAGATTATTGTTAATAATCTGCCGTCGAAAAATTATCCATATGTGTTTTTGTTTGGACAACACATTATTCAAAAGGTTTTAAGCTATAAATAGCTCAAAAATGACCTTCAAACGATTTGTGCCACACCTAGGGGTTTTGAAATATTTTACTTCTCATTAGGGGTAGATATTTCAGAAAATGGACGCGCACCGAAGAAAAATAGACACATCATTTTCCCTATACATTTTTGAACCGGTCTATTGTACACATATCTATAACTATTATAATCAATAATTACGCTAAAAATACATTTGATACATTTTGGATACGCTTTGAAACTTATTTGGATACGGAAAAAATAAAGTGAGTGGCAACGCTGGAGACAAAATCGGATGGAGTCCATCCGATGGCTATTTTTGGGGTTATGTTCAGCAGAGGGGTCTGTGGCTATTTGCTTTGAACGTTACATAAATTAGTTTTGACATTTCTTCTTTTATGGGCTTATTTAAGAAAATTTTTTTTATTTTAAAAATTATCTTATCATTTCAATTATGTCCGTGGTTAGTTCAACAATTTAAATTTAAATCCGTTTTTGAAAATTATCATGTCAATTCAACCTGAAATATAGTTGATTCAAAAGGAAAATCTTTATTTTTTTCAACAAGAAAAATTGTTAAAATAAAAATATTCCTTGTTGAATCATTTTGTATGTGTTTCCTTTTGATTAACCAGTTTTCTGGTTGATTTTTTTCTCTGTGTAACGAAAACTTTAACCGGAACAGTAGCAAATGAGCCTAAGATCTGAGTTTTAAAAATAAAATCAACAAAAAAAAGCGGACAATAATAAAAAATAAAAACGTTAAATCTGTCACCTAGTCGCCGCGTAATTTGGGACTACTTTGTGACAGGGACTATTTTTACCATGACACACGCTCTGGGTTGGCATTCGATAAGAATTTTTGGAACTTGTATGTAGTCTACGAAAACTGTAAAATACTTTTGTACATGTCGAAAAGCTGGATCATGTCGATCATGTCTTAATCGTCCAAGAATTTAAAGAACGACTCATTATATCGTTCTTACTTCAAGTATTGAATCTTTTTTAATGTTTCATTTCGGTGTATTGCAACAGTGACTAGTGCTTGTAGTAAATAAGACGTACGTCTTTAGCACTAGGATTAAGCGATAAATAAAGAAAGAAAGAATCTATCGACAAACACGTTCTCCAGCTTGTATATTCTCAAAATACACAGAAATGAAGTATGCATTCATGTTCGTCAATGTAAACAATCAATTTATTTTATAGCGGCCTTAACACGTTCATGTTTGTCTGCAGGTATTGCATCATGCAGAGAAATTTCAAAAACTATTAATTTCTTAGCGTGCATGCAGAAATGTCATACATGCATTTTGTGCATTTACACGGTCATTTTTTTCATCACGCCCCGAATGACTGCAAGTAAACGTGAAAGTGCAAGGGCCGCTTATGACACTCGCATCATGCAAAGAATGCGAACAAGTATGACCATGTAAACCCATTTATGCCAGAGAGAGAGAGAGAGAGAGAGAGAGAGAGAGAGAGAGAGAGAGAGAGAAATATAAGAAAGGAATTGGAAAATAGGGAATTTACGCTCAAATGACGAAATAATAGAGGAAGAGTTTGACGACATCGAAATAAGTAATGAGCAAGGCTCAGCTCTTTGAATGAATAAAATTCATAGTCATCTTATAAAAGTTACATTTTTTAAACATCAATGACTAAAATAAATGATAAATGACCCAAAAAGAAAATTAAAATTCATATATTTTTCACACAAAAATCTTTGTTTTTATTGCAATTGATGCAGGTAAATTTTTACGAGTTTTCGACACTTTTTTGTAGTCTACTCCAATTTGGTTCGGTAGTCTACCGTAGGTATTCGACATGTCGAATATGCCGAAAACTCGACAGCACACGCTACAACCCTCAGTCAAAACCAAAATTCTTTGCTTTGCGACATACTTCCAAGCTTATTTAACATCAAACGTTTATCGCTCTCACAAGAGATTTTGTCTATTCTGAAAACTTTTTCAACTAAAAATAGTAAGTTTATAAAAGCCCAAGACCAGGGAGCAGGACGATTTGCAGGCTCTAATGGTTGCTGGTAAGCCAAATCTCCTTCACCTCGAAGAGCCCTGTTGCTGGACATTCAGCTTTGTCACAAAATCGCCTCGCAAACGACTGACTTTTTCAACAAATGAGGACATTTTGTATAGGAAAAAGTAAAATTTTTGCAAATTTCTATGTATTTTTTAAAATTATATTTAAAAACACATCCCTAAACAAATCATCTTTTTTTAAGTGCTATAATTCAATAACGGTACCTTTTAGGCAAGTAGTGCAAGAACAAAAAACATAAACCTTGACATTAGGTATCGCATGTTAAAATAATGCATAAAGTTGTCTGTACCCTGTATGTTTATAATTGCAGTACTAGGATCTGTTCACATTTAGGCCTCGGATGAAATTTGTATAAATTGGAAAAGGGGGCGTGGCAAAAGGGCGGTGTTCATAAAGTAATAGAACAGAACACTTGGAAACCTGTAGAATGGTCGTGGGTTTGAAGCCTGATTTAAAAAATATTCAAACGTTTTATAACAAACTATGTATGTACCTATCTGTGTCGGGTATTGTATTTTCAGGCTCGCCTGACCATAGAACCCTTACTTATTTTATACAAATTGGCAAGTGAAGATGGGGACCAGATTAAACCAAGAACTTGATTTTTTCAATATTTTTATTTCAGAAGCTTGAAATCCGGTTGAAACCCATATATTGTAGAATCGAGAAGGGTAGTGAAAAGCGTAAAAGAAAATGGTTAAATGATTCCCGCGCAAATCAAAAAACTCGATTAACGATTGCCGTTTTTATTCTTTCATTTACGTATAATTAAC
Source organism: Chlorops oryzae (assembly GCA_020466095.1). Classification (NCBI taxonomy): domain Eukaryota; kingdom Metazoa; phylum Arthropoda; class Insecta; order Diptera; family Chloropidae; genus Chlorops; species Chlorops oryzae. The sequence continues at coordinate 41,542,254 of CM035808.1, forward strand.
AATAACGATTCTTTGTAGAAGTACTTAACACAATTGCAACAGTTCAACAACTCTTAGATAAAAATCCATTATGATGCCTAGAATATCAGATGCGCTGGTAAATACTGTGAGCTTGGTGCAGCCGGAGGAGTCAGTGGCTGCGAGGCAATCGCGTTGGTTGGGCGATAGTTGTAGCTACCATCGGGATTCAAACTATTCAGAGAGCCAACAACGGAGTGAACTGGCGCAGTTCCTTGGTCTGCAATTTCGCTGGTGCCTCCAAGCTTGTCATACTGGCCTGAATGGGTTTGGATTTGATATCAATCTGTTTTTTTTTTTCTTTCTTAAGTTAATATTTACCTTGGATTTCCTTCTGGGCATGATGTGCCTCTTCGTCGGTCTTGTATTTAATGAAGTAGATTTCCGGTTTGCTCGGCTGTGTTGGTGCTGGCGTCGCAATATCATCGGCATTCAATTCGTTATCCTTCTTCGACAATACATAGATGACGGTCTTCTCTTCTTGCGGTGCAAATTCGGCCGAGTATTTAACATTGTTATTATCACCAACTGGTGCCTTAATGAAGATCACACGGTAGTTCTTTTGCGGGCGGCCGAGAACAAGATGTTTGTTTTTGTTGTCGTTGGCATTGTCTTCGGGTGCAGAGACAATGTAGAATTTCTTATGGACAAGCGGCGCTTGTTGTGCTGATGATGGTGGTAAATATTTTTCGCCACCATGTCCACTTGAAATCGGGGCTGATAGCAATGCACTTCCTCCTTCATAGTTATATTGTGGTGCCGCGAAGCTGACCGCAAAAACTACCGAAAGCACTATTAACGAACGCATTTTCTATTCACAATTTGCACAGCGTAACTTCACTTTAAAATATCCTTTGGTAACTTCGTCGTATATATAAATATATTAATATATTAATATATTTATTTATTCATATATTTTTATTATTTTTTCTTTTCGGCCCCGAACGTTCGTTTCGTTACTCGTAAAGTTTGTTAACTGGATAAAATCAATTGCTGGACTATATTTATATACGACGACAAAATGCAAGATCGCTCAAAAATCTTATTCACAGACAAATTATGTAAATTAATTAAAATGTTTTTGGTATTTTCTTACCTTTTTTGAATCTTTTTAGGCCTGAAAATTGATATTATGTTGCAGAAGTTTGAAAAATTGCTGTGACACTTTTTTAGGCTTGAACAAAAACAAAAAAAAAAAAAAACACGCTGTTTCAACTCAAATTGAGTCGTTTCTTGTAGGCTCAAACTCAAATGGACTCTGAAGGTTTATTTGATTTTAGAGATGAGCTGTCGTAGACCCAAAATCGTAGATCTGGTGTCATTCGATATGCAATTTATTCAAATTCGAATAGAGTTTTTCTGCGTCGATAGTTTTGCGATCACCAAGCTGATCAGATCAGATCAAATTGCTGTGTTGATAAAATGTTTAAATTGTCGGCTCAAATTAGAAAAAATCATCGTATCGGCAGTGACAAATAGAAAACGATTAATTTCAATTTAACCTTCAATCCATTTCAAAGTTTGTTATAAATAGTTTCAAAACGATCAGAATGCACTAATGGACATGGTTAATTATCGATATATATGATCAGATGTTGATTTCGTTCCATTTTTTTTTTTTTTTCTTATCGGACTTACTTTCAAATTTTGGCATTCATTCGTTGTAACTGGGCAATTCCATTGAGTCACATCACACTCACTTTTTTTAAAGGTTGTATCTCATAATATTTAAAGAAAAAGGATGTGATTCACAAGGCTTTAAAATTTTGGAAACTTTTAATAACAGCTAAGCAATGAATTTATTAAATTCTGCTTAGAATGGCTGTACCGGATGTGACCTGTGGGACCAACTTTTCCCAACTTTTAGTACAATAGTAATATGTATTGAGTAGTGTTGCAACGAATGTCAATTTTTGACATTCGCGAATGCGAAAGTACTTTAATATGAGTATGAAACTTTCGATTTAATAGCAGGGCTTAGGCACCGAGTCTTAATAGCTACTCAGTTCTGAGAGAGTATACTGAGTTTTGCAGTAAGTAAAGTGCCTTTAAGAAACACATGTACAAAATTCAAAAAATACTTTACTTTCGCCTGTACTGAGATGTGACGTAATCAAGAAGTATAGAGGAATTAGGGTTTATGCAACTTACCGGCTTTACTTCGCCAGAAAAATGAACATGTCGCAAAAAATTTTTGGAGTTCTTGAACGAAGGACGCGTGTCAAATGGCACCACCCCCTGGAATGGTAGAAAATTACCACAAAGGACGTGATACTTGTTCCCATAGCGAAACAATTATTTCAACTCCGCCAAATAGTGTTCCGAGCGAACGATTTTTTAGTGGTGCTGGACTGATTTATATATATATCACATCGCAACCGACTGGAAGGAGACAAGGCGTCTAAACTTTTATTTTTATACGCGATGCAATCTGTGTCGAGGGTAAATTGCGTTTGTGTGATTGTGTGTAACACCCACAACTAGTCGTGGCAGAAAAAATGTATATAGAAATGATCAACGTCACCAGGAGATTCGATTTAGACATGTCCGTCCGTCTGTCCCTCCGTCTGTGTGTATACTGTTTTCTTATCGAAGGAATTGAGCTGCCTCGACGAAATTTGGTATACGTTATACGGTTAGCATAATGGGGACATGAGTAACGACAAGTTCGGACCCGATCGGACCTTTTTAAGGGTTCCTCCCGTACTAGGGTCTGTAATGAAAATCACAAAAACTGCTCAAAAATCGAAGTTTTTCAAGGAATTTTGATGCACTTTGATAGTTGAACACATTTAAAGCCAAGTTATTCAATTTCCAAAAAATGTAAAAGTGGGCGTGGCCGAAGGGCGTTTTTTGAAAATGTTCTCCTACACCCGAAATGCAAATGGGATTTGAACGAAAGTTGGCACTTATGCTTTCTTTGTAGCCATTATCATCCTTCCAAAAAAATTTCCATGATCGGTCCATTATTAAGGGTACCTGTTGTAGTAGGGTCTGTCACAAAAATCTCAAAACTGCCCCAAAATCGGACTTTTTCTAAATATTTGAATTAAATTTAGAATTTGACGTTATATTTAAGACTCCGATGAGAATTCAACAAAATTGGAAAAGTGGGCGTGGCAAAGAGGCGTTTTTCATAAAGAAATTTAACAAAAGTCGGAATATGGGCCCCTTATGGCCTTAAAAACCTCTTGATATTAAAAATTATTTGAAAATGTATGTCTGCGTCGGGTATTCTATTGTCAGACTCGCCTGACTATAACACCCTTACTTGTTTAAATTTATTATGCCTTTATTTGATTTCAAATATTGACTTCAAATTGATTGAAAATCTTTTAAAAATTGATTTTCTTAAGAAGTGGTTTTCAGTTTGAAAAAGTAAAAAAAGTTTTAAGAAAGTGAGATTTTTTTTTATTTATATGTGATATATGTGATGTGATTATATGTGATATGCGTTCATCAGTTTATTAGATAGTTTGGTTTCAAAGAACTCGCGATTCAAAAATTCTCGAGAATTTCTGTTCACTCTTTCATAATATCATTGTACAAAAATGCCTTTCAGTTCACATCAGTTTTTCTGCTGATTATATTCGCAAAATATTCGCCGAATTTGCGAACGCGAATGCGAATGTCAAAAATGTGCTAATATTCGCGAATGCGAGTATTCGTTGCAACAATAGAATGTAGTATAATTATAACACACATCTTATTATGCCTGCAATATTTTCTCTCCCCTCTCATTCTCTATGTTTCACTAGTCTTCTGAGATGCCTACTTAGAATTGAAAAGCTCCTAAAATGTCATCTCTAATCAGGAAAATAAACAATTATTGCCTGAGTAAGGCCGCTTAAAAAAAAGTTTTCCTTCTTTCTGTGCGACAAAGCGTGTTTCAGAATCGACGCTCATTATGTGTACATATATAGTTTTGTTTTGTTATACAGAGAGATCAAAGGCCCATGTTTTTATGATTAATCGCTGACAACAATGAAGCTAACCAGCCGACGGCCGAGGGCTAGAGCACCTAATTGAATATTGTGTAGTAAGATACTATATATAAATAAATAAATAAGTAAATAAAGATAACCATTTTTACTCTTATTTCTTAAAATTTTTGGAAATACTAGGCCTTATTAACACATCATTGAAAGCGTGATGAGTTTTTAATGATGTCGCATTGAATTATTTTGCATTTTTAAGACGTTACCATTGTTTATATACACTTTTATTATTTTTATTTTTAAACATTTTCCTGAGCAAAATACTTTTGCATAATTTCTTGATCAAACAAATTAGCCAAAATGCAAATGTTCTCGCATTCGGGTATAAGATAACGCCAAAGACTGATTCGGATTTATGGCCGAATGTATTGAAAATATTTCCGCAAAGCTAGATTTTTGGGAAATACCGAAATCTTTAACAAAAGCCGCCGAACGGCTAAATTGATAAGTGTCTATTCATATTACCAAACTGCCGAGTCGATTTTTCGGGTGGCCTATCTCTGCATTGGCCGGTTACTGGGTCAATAGCATTGAGGCCGATTTTGGAAAATTTGCATAGCTTTTTAAGTGCTTATTTTGAGAAAAAGCTTCCAACGCAAAAATGATTACATGTTTTTTTCTTCTGTTGAGATGAGTGGTTTTTGGTGGTGCAATTTTTAACACTTTCTGCACCGATATTTTCTTTTATTTTGAAAATTGATTTTAGTAAGGCAGAAGTTGGCACATGTTTCAAATTATTATATTAGGTGTAGTAAAAAGAAATCCATTATTTTTGCATTAAATTGAGGGCTTTATTTAAGATAGTTAGAATGACCCGATTTAGGTCAAATATGCGCCGTTTTGTTCGATAACTTGTTGCCATTTTAAAGGTAATTTCATTATGCCTCTCTCATAGAAGCCCTCGTTCCTATTAGCAAAAAATTTGAGACAGTCGAATTTCAGAAGCTCTCTTGAAGCGAATGTTTCACCAGCAAAATTGTTCGCCATGGACAGAACAGATGGTAATCACTTGGTGCCAGGTCCGGACTATAAGGTGGATGCAGAAGAAACTCCCAACCAAACTCCCGGAGCTTCTGGCAAGTCACTATCGATGTGTGTGGCCTGGCGTTGTCCTGATGGAACACAATTCCTCTCCTATTGGCCAAAGCTGGCCGCTTATGGGCGATTGCTTCCTTCAGACGGTCCAATTGTTGACAGTAGAGTTCCGAGTTAAGAGTTTTGCCGTATGGAGCAGCTCATAGTAGATAATTCCCTTCCAATCCCACCAAACACACAGCAAAACCTTCCTGGCCGTCAATCCTGGCTTGGGCACCGTTTCCGCCGGTTCACCGTGTTTCGACCACGACCGTTTTCGCTTGACGTTGTCGTAAGTGAGCCACTTTTCATCACCAGTCACCAACCGCTTTAGAAATGGGTCGATTTTGTTGCGGTTCAGCAGCGATTCGCAGATGGAAATTCGGTCTATGAGGTTTTTTTGCGTTAACTCGTGTGGCACCCATACATCGAGCTTCTTTGTGTATCCAGCCTTATTCAAATGGTTCCACACGGTTTTTTGTGCAATCTTTAGCTCTTTTGCAATCGAAACAGTGCTAACATGACGGTCGGACTCGATAATTTCCATGATTTTATCGACATTTTCGACAATTGGCCTTCCAGTGCGTGGTGCATCCTTGACATCGAAGTTACCGAACGGAATCGACGAAACCAAAATTGCGCATGATTGGCTGTTACAGTATCAGGTCCATAAACGCTATTCACAATTTCAGCCGCCTGGCTTACGTTTTCTCCCTTATCGAAGAAAAACTGTAAAATGTAGCGAATTTTCTCTTTGCTGATGTCCATCTTTGACAAGCTCTCAAACAAAACTGAATCAATCAATCAAAAAAGTGTCAAAAAAGCTTTTTTAGTAGGAACTGTCATCTTTCTAATGCCCCTACGGAACACGATCGGACTTATACAACGCGAGATGCAGATAAATAACGCCATCTATGAAAATAATGATTTCTTTTTATACATATATATTTAGCTAAGAACAAAGAATTTTTGAGCTTCGAAAAAACCTTTAAATTTTCTGAGAACTATTGTCTTTTAGTCGGTTTGAAAGGGTTAAGTAAATAAAATTATGTTAATACATATATCAAATAGGCTCAATAAAAACATTTATGGAACGTTTTCAATATATATTGAAACACAACAGGCGCCATTTTTATTGAAGTGCATAATTATACCCGACACACTCTGTGTCGAGGGTATATTGCGTTTGTGTGGTTGTGTGTAACACCCATAACCAGTCGAGATAGGCCATACAAAATGTATATAGAAATGATCAGCGTCACCAGGATATCCATCTGTCTGTCTGTATACAGTTATCTTATCGAAGGAGTTGAGCTATCTTGACAAAATTTGGTATGCGTGCTCACGGCGACAAGTTCGAGAATGGATCCTATCGGACCATTTTTAGGGGTACTTCCAGTACTAGGGTCTGTTACGAAAATCACAAAAACTGCTCTAAAATCGAAGTTTTTTCAAGATATTTTAATGAAATTTTACATTTGAACATTCTTAAGGGCAAGTAATATGATTTCCAAAAATTGCAAAAGTGGGCGTGGCAGAAGGGTGTTTTTCGAAAATGGTGTCCTGCACCAGAAATTCAAATGGTACTTGAACGAAATTTGGCACTTTTGCTTCCTTTGTAGCTATAAACATCCTCTCCAAAAATATCTTGGATAGGTCCATTATTAAGGGTGCCTCCAGTACTATGGTCTGTCACAAAATTCCCAAAGTCTTACTTTTTCGAAATATTTCAATGAAGCTTAGAATTTGAGCATATATTTAATCCTCCGATTAGAATTCAAAAAAATTGGAAAAGTGGGCGTGGCAAAGTGGTGGTTTTCATAAAACAAATCTAACAAAAATCGGTATATGGGGCCGTCTTATGGCCTTTTAACACCTCTTGATATTACTAAATATTTGAACATGTGTGTCTGTGTCGGATATTCTATTGTCAGGCTCGCCTGACTATAACACCCTTACTTGTTTTGATTCGAGTTATGGAAGTTTGAATGAGCATGAAATCCAAATAGGTCTAAATGGACAGCCTTTGATGTGCGATTTCTTTATGACAGTTGGTGGCGTAGTCCGAAACATCTAAATTTTTTAGATTGATAAGTTCAAAATACTCGGGCATGTCACAGAAATCGAATACGACAGAAAACGTTCGATTTCGCTTAAATGTGTATGGAAATTTCATTGATTTCGAACGTTTTCAATCGTATTCGATTTCTGTGACATACCCGACTGTCTTTATTTGAGTGTTCCGACAAGATAAAATATAACTGTATAACATTCAGTATTGCCGTTCTAAAAATATTCAACTCGCTTAGACTCTTTTGAAATTCTGCTAAATCCTAGGGAATACAAAATTGTAAGCAGTCGCTAGAAGTCGTTGAAATCGAGCTTTTCATCCTTGACGATGCATGTACTCAAAAGTAGCCAAAAAAAAAAAACATCGAAAAAGTGCCCCAAGGTGCAATCACTGATGACTAGAGCTTCTAAAAATTGTTAAAGCAAATTATCTTCTATACAATAACTTTGTAAACGATAATCTTATTGAAATAAAACACAAACAAAAGGGGATTAAACGGACTCGCATTTAAGCGAGGCATATCATATGAAAATCCATAGAAAATCTAATTTGATAAAGCTCTTAAAATATATCAACGTACTCATATGTATCAAAATAAATATTTTATATTTTCATACGAGCCTATACATATAGCGAAATAATGGCGATAACCAAATACTTCGAAAATACGAAAATATTTTCCGCTTCTTTAATGGCTATCTATCTACTCGTCTAAATCTTGCCATTTACACTTTTAATACAGATATTATCCACTTTTTATTAACGCCTGTCCAAATGAACAAATGATAACGATCAATTAGGAATTCATAATGGTATCGGGCGGTCCAAAAATATTTATATAACCTTTTATTGGCGATGACAGTTTCCAAGATTTGCACTTTTTTTTTTTAAAACTTTTCATGCTACATAAAATATGTATATAGTATTCATATGGCCAGAAAGATAATTCGCTTGATTTTTTCTTTCTGTTTCTCTCAAATATCCAAATAAAGTAAACCAAAGATTTGATGGACCCCCGATAGTCCAATATTTGTAAAGATTTTTGGTTTATCTTTAAGATCTTTTGTGAAAAACATTTTTTTTTCGAATTTGAGTAAAAGAAGAAAAGAAAAAACTGAAAAATAAAATAATCCTGAACTCATTTGATGAAGTTGCGTTCATGTTTGCGCGTGTGCGGCTTAATAAAATCTATGTGGTATCAACTGTGATTTAAGCCGGCCCTAATTGATAATAAATTTGCTGCTTTTACAATGGTTGTCGTTTTGTTTTGGGCCAAACACGAACGCGTTCGTGTGTGTCTGATCTCAATGAATTTTCAACATTATAATGTGTTAAATAATTTACCAAAAGGTCAACCTTGAAATCGAATAAATGTATTTATAGGCTTATGTTTTTACTATTTCATCGCATGAGTCCGATGGTTTTTTGCTTCAGAAATTGCAATAAAGCTTATATTTTGTTTTTTGGTAGGTCATGAAAAGTTCGTGTTTCTTACGCTTTGGAATTTCGAGGATAAAGAAGCTGGATTATTATTATTCAATATTATCTCATAATTTGCTTGATTAAAGTTCGTTACAGAAAATAATTCGAAAATGATATAAGCATTCATGGCCAAAGAATTTATTCAACTTATGGAGATTTGGAGTTAAGGAATTGTTCAAAATGCTCACTCTAAATTCTATTGCCCTCTGATTCAATTTGGCTATGGAAGTTTACCTGTAAAAATAATACAAATACGGTTTAATATTTATGGGCGTTACTATCTGCTTTAAAGGGACTTCATTGTACTTTTAAATAATTAAACTGTATGTATTGTATATAGATCGCACATATCATGCAATCCTCTTTAGTCAGTAGGTCGCCACCGAAATATGTGACCTACTATTATGTCAGTATTCTCAGGTACTCTCTTATGACTCACTACATCTTACTACAGTGACGATAAGTGGTGAAAAATATGAATTTATCTGTCCCTTTTATATGCCTTAAACACCAGCACTATTCAACTGAAGAAATGATCCGTCCACCTTCCCTAGCTGAATAAGTGCCCTTCCTTACTAGAGCAAACACAGGACTTTATTCGCAAGCGAAATTGTAGGCTAAAGAAAACGTATAAAAGGACGACTCGTTCCTGGCATTGAAATCGCCATGTTAAATACGACTGCATTATGGATAGGCGAGGGACTGATCCCCGCCACCAGTGACTGTGAAATCGATATTTTTAAAAAGAAAAAACTTTATCGAATTCAAAAACAATCAAGCTTCGATTATTCCCATCAACATTATCCAAAAAATTAAATCGACTTCGTATTTCTATTCGGTATTTCCTTCTGAACTGTTTTTCTTCCTTAATGAAAAATTTAAAACAAAAAAATTCGGTACCTATAGTAACCCAAGTAGCAATTGTTTTACAAAAATATTTCATCAATTCGAAAAATTATGAAGGTAGCAGGTATAATTTCACCGTAAAAGTCGTTGCGTTTGTAAAATCGCTTCAATTTGGCGTAACGAACAAAAGCCAAAGTCACTTATTTTACTTATCATAGCATTGATGAACACAAATATCTTGTCAATAAAATTTTAGACAGAACCAACACCCTCTGCGAAGTATGTTTTCGTTTCATTTTATCATTAGTATTTAAATCAATGTGACAAAAAGAGATATAGAATGTTTTTATAAACTCATAAGATGTGTTGGAGTTAAGAAGCCTTTAAGAAGATAAAAACTAGAACTTGAAACTTCGCTATTCTTCGCTCTCCTATTTAAGTGGCAATTAAGATAGAAATACGCTTCTCAATTTCTTCTATCGGACCGCCCACATCGGTCCTTTTGCACTTAATTTGGACTTTAATATGTCTTAAAGACGGAGTGCATACCTTTTGTAGCCTTCTTCACTACTTCTTTAAGTTATGATAATAAACATTTTTGTTACTTGGGTAAAATCTTCATGCCAGGACACAAAGAATCACTTCACAAGTGTTTTTAGCTACTGGAAAGAAATTAATTCTAAAGCTTTTTTTCGAATTCAATAATTATATTTAAAGAAAATTTTCGAGTATTCAGCAGAGGTTGTTAATTGTTTGTTTCGATTATTGATTGGCGGGCAAATATGTTTGCTGGGTATTGTCTCCAGTGATAATTTGATTTAGGCTTGATCCAACATTCTGCGTTTGGACCGTACCGAAATCGCTAGACCCTCCGCTACTTCCAAAGCCACTTATTCCATTATTGCCATCACTTCCAGCAAATGAAGATCCGAATCCGCTAGATGATGCATCACTGCCACCTAAACTGCCGATTACTGAAGACACTGGAACGAAACCCTCATTCGAGACTTGACTTGAGCCGCCAAGGCCATCGTATTGTGCTGAAAGGGATGAATGAAAAAGGAATCGGGCAATAAAATTGTTTCCAACTATTATACCTTGAATAGCATGTTGAGCATGTTGGGCTTCTGCGGGTGTTTTGTATTTAATGAAGAACACTTCGGGCTTATTGTTCGATGGCGGCGGTGTAACAACTTCAGCCTGAACATCCAGAGCATTTGATTTCTTCGCAAGAACATAAATCGCAGTCTTTTCTTCGGTCGGAGCAACTTTAGCAATGATCTTTGCCTTCGAGACACTTGAGGTCGGTGCATTGATGAAGACAACGCGATAGTTCTTATGTGGGCGTCCAATGTTTATGTAGCGTACGATTTGTTGTTCATCATGATCCTCGGGAGCCGAATGGATGTAGAAATGTTTCGTTATTATCGGCGCTTGATTCTGAAAAGTGTGTTGCCCTTGTTGTTCGTAGTTAAAAGATTGAGAGCTGCCTCCGCTGCCACCCGAAGAGAAAGACGAGTAACCGCCACTGCCACCTAGTCCGGCATTGCCCAGGCTTACTGTTTGTGTCGATGGCACAAAGCCAGAAGTTCCAGCTGTGCCGAAAGATGGCGCTGCATTAAAGTACGAGTTACCCGAGGCACTCGGAGAATAGGAAGAGCTGCTTTGTGGCGTCTCAAGTAGATTTCCACCACCGCTGCTGTGGCCCTGATTGTATTGATAACCCAAGCTAACGTCACGTACAACGCGCGCTGTCATTATTTGCGTAAGTGTGGCAACAGTGGCTAAACACAAAATCTGAAAAATGTTCAATTATATAAAAAACAAATTTCCTTTTTTTTCCAATTTGTCTTTTTTTCGTGGGTCTATCTCTTCGAGCTTCTAGTTCCACGGTTTTAATTTTTGCCATTCAGTTAATAATATTTCTTCACAACACTTTGTCACTTGCTCTGTTTTTATTCTTACCAAAATTTTGCTCATCTTCACTTAAAGGAATGAAAGATGTTTGTACGAAAAAAACTTATTTGACTGTACAAAATAAACGATAAATCACAACTGATTCCTGTCGATCTAACGGAGACAATTTTATATAAAAATTTTGAACGCAAAATGAAAAAAAACTTTAAAAAAAATAAAATAAATAAATGAATAAAACTGGTAAATCCATATAAAAATGTTACCAAATTGTAATTAAAACTAATTAAAGTATGTATAAAAATTATTACGAGCAATTGGTTAAAATCCGGCTTCCCAAATGTTTGAGAAGTAGTGCTAATTTATTCTATTATCACTTGAATTTGACTGAATCAAATCAACGGCTTTTATTGCTACAAACTTTAGGCAACACAAACTCTATTTTTCGAAAGAGACAAACGTAGAAATTCCGTAGAAATAAGTAAAAAAAAATAAAAAAATTATTCAAAATTTTTTTTCCAATTTTCGTAATGCTATTATCTTATATGGCAACGCTAATCAATATCAATTAGAGCTTGAAATTCATAACGCGCCAGTTGTTAACCTGATGCAATAATAAATATTTTTTTTGACCCGGAAATATTTTCATGTCAGGTAACTATTCATTTCGCATTGAGTGACGTAAAATTGTTCTTGCTGTGGTATTTTCGCAAGAATACATCTGAGAATCTTTCCTTGCGAATCTATTTCATTCATCCATAGAGGGCAACATTATCTTCTATAGGGCAGTTGTTGTTTAGTACTGCCTTGAAATAAATTTAATGAAAACCATGAAAAATTCATCTAATAATCTTGGATTTAAGAGACTTTTCTCTGCGATTTGGTATTTTTGTGAGGTAATCTTGCTTCAATCAATGATTTCTTTCTTCAGGTTGGTTGAAGGATGCTTGTTGGTTCTGGCACACTTAAAAACTTGGGATGTCACTTCATTCAATCCCTAACTGAACTCGCAGAACTTAATCCTTTGAGGATAGCAAGCTTTATAGAGCGAAAAAAAATGGTTTACTTAATAGGTGTACAAAACCGCGGATTTCACAATGAACCTTCCTTTGGTCTAAGTGCGCCAAATTCTGGTGGGCGGCCCCTACAAACCAAACCAACCTAACCTATCCTAACCTAGGACACTTATAATCGATATCCAAGTGGGATTTTCGTCCTCAGATGCTGTCTGCGAGCACAAAAGTTTTTATCGGCTTTGGGTTCTGCTGTTAAGCTTTCATTCCTTATTTTATGCCGTATACGACTGTTAAGGATGATGTATACAGTCCAACTGTCCCTTTGTACATTCCCTACTCTGTCTATAGATTAGGTTAGGTTAGCGTGACTGCCACCATGTGTGACACACTTAGGCACCAAATGGGCCCGTTGTGATACCACGAATAATGGGAAAACAAAGAAAAACAGAAACCGAAAAAACTACACAGATATCCACGACCTAAGATGGAAGTCGAATACAGGGCCTCTCGCTTCGTAAATTGGTATTGCAGCCAAATATACTCTGTGTTCAGGAATAACACACAGAGAAAAAAATCAACCAGAAAACTGGTTAAATCAAAATGAAAAACGGCTTCAACACGGAATATTTTTATTTTAACAATTTTTCTTGTTGAAAAAAATTAAGATTTTCCTTTTGAATCAACTATATTTCAGGTTGAATTGACATGATAATTTTCAAAAATGGATTTAAATTTAAATTGTTGAACTAACCACGGACATAATTGAAATGATAAGATAATTTTGAAAATAAGAAAAAATTTTCTTAAATAAGCCCATAAAAGAAGAAATGTCAAAACTAATTTATTTAACGTTCAAAGCAAATGGCCACAGACCCCTCTGCTGAACATAACCCCAGAAATAGCCATTGGATGGACGTCATCCGATTTTGTCACTCCGTTGTCGTGACTGCTTTCGCAATGCTTAAAAAGTTTCTTTTTTTTTTCATTTTAAATCAACCAAAAATGTTGTTGACTCAACCATTTTTCTTTTGAAATTTTCGTTCTGCTCGGAAATCGAAAGGAGTTTTCCACGCTACCCCCAGTTAAATGCAATATTATTAAGCGAACAAAGGTTTTTTTTGGGGCGACATTCAAAGTTAGTTCCCCTACAAATTTCTATGGGTTGTTCGATCGAACATGCCATTGCAATGCGTAGACCGACTTGCTCCGTCTTAACACCGAATTGAACATATAAATTGAACGGAACATGTACAAATTCTTAAAAATATCTTCATAAATATTCATTTGAATGAAAACATTGAAAATATGTAGCTGCCGTTGATCTTGGATCTGATGGGCTTGGTATGACACGTGTTTTAACCTGTTGATACTGTTGTTGTTGTTGATGTTGATGATGATTATTATTTTTGAATGCATCGAATGCAGGCACGAATGTTATTTAACAGTTATGATAAATTATTTAAATGTAAACAATTTAGGTAAATTGATACTTTTGAACAATGATCTTCTTCATTCAAATATATGCATAATTTTTTATGATATTAAAGCACGAAACCCATGCGATTAAATGATGAAAAAGCGGCTTTCAACACCTAAACACTTGATTATAAATATGACCTTTAAAATAAAAGACTTAATATTTGTCATACCTATGTCTTCTATTTCAGATGGCTGGCAAGCATTTCGTGATTCGAATCGTCTACAAAACTGGGAGTACAAAAAGGCATTGGTATTTTTACAAGCTATTTATGGCATATTTCCCTATTATAAGATTTCAGTTGAAAATCGGTAAGCATCAAAGGCTACAATTCGATTCGATTCGATTCGATTCGAATCGATTTGATTTAATTTGAGTTGGCAACTTTGAAAATTTTTTTTTATGAAATCCATTTCGCAGTTTTAATAAACCCCATGAATATGTCATTGCAATAGACGAAGGAGATATTGGTCTGCCGGACAAGTATTTTTATAACATTGATCAAAACGATGAGGTGAGTCGCCAACAACAGCATTCGAGGATTCGTTGTTTTTCGACCTCGTGGTTGTTGGTTTTTTTTGTTCTCTTTACCCTTGTCTGTTTTTCTATTGGGTTTTTTTCTCCAAATTCTTTTTCATTCTTTCAGATTGTACGTGGCTATAAATTGTTATTACGTGATTTCGCAATAAATATGGGTATGACAAATTAATGATTTGAATTCTTTGGTTTTTGAGAATTGAATTAATTTTCTGCTCGTCTGTTTTTGTAGGTATCGTTGCACGAAAAGCCGAGCTATTTGCCGACGAAGTGTTCCACTATGAAAAACGTATCGTCAATCATATCGACTTGGTTAAGGGCTCTAACGGGTCGCAACAGAATGAGATAAAAACGTTGGCTGAGCTGAAGTCGATTGCACCATCAGTAAGAGAGAACGCTAAAAATTGTGTACCTGTTTTTTTTTTTTTTTAAATTTATAGAATGAAATTTCTCTTTTCCTCTTAAGTTACCCATTTTCGATAGCCTTATAGCTATATTTCCACATACAAAAATTACCGAAGATACCGAAATACTCGTACGTAATGTTGAGATTCTTCATGAGCTTTCGACGGTTGTTTCGACATCAGATAAAAAGTACGTTCGTCTTATTTTTTAATCCTTAATAATTTGAATATACATAATGTAAGAATTATTATTGTTATTATTATTTTGTTTTTTTTTTCTCTTTTCCTTTTGCTTTTTAGACCGATTTACAATTTTATAATATGGTCTATGGCACGGCGTTTACTTCCGCATCTGTCGAAGGAATACCGTACTTTGGTTGAGAATTTCGATCAAAGTATTTATGGTGAGCTAGTGAAGATAATTTCAAAAATTTTTACCAACGAATTCTTTTCTTAATTTTTTATTAAGGTCGTACGGCGACATATCCGCGCTGGATGGTTTGCACTAAGATCGTTCGCGATTGGCTTTCCATTCGCCGTTGATGCTTTAAAAGAACGTGAAGAAACGAAAAAGAAAAACGACTTTCGAAAAATGATAAATTTCCCAAATAGGACCTACGCTAACGATGAAGTCCTTCAATTAATGGTTCACAGTTTGCGCAATCAATTGCAGACGTCAATAGACGAAGCATCATGGATTGATAAAGACTTAAAAAAATACATCAAAGACAAGGTAAAGTTTCGCAATCAAGTCAATTGAACTCAAAAATTCTTTGTATGTAAAATCACATTAATATCTGAGAAAAATTTATTAAAATCAAAATTGAACCAGTCTATGTAAAAATCAAAACCAAAAAAGAAATACTCCCTGAGGAAGACTACAAAGCTAGTCGAAACGCGTAGGAGGTAAAACGGAATTCGAGTTTTTGAATTCCGACTAAAAAACCCGCACCTATAACACATAACTTAGGAAACTTGGTCAAAGGAACACTGACTAAAGTATTTCTATTTTTTACGTTAAAAACATAATTTTTTCTTTTCAATAAAAAATATGTGTATCGATTATAAGAGATAGAGTAGAGATCACATATGTACCGCCGCGGCGCGGCTGTCGTCTTATCGTGAGTGATAATCGAAATCAATTCGAAGTGAGATATAATCTTTCAATCAATTTTTATTGTTCGAAATCGTTGGCGAGCCTTACAATGGGTTTCGATATCAATTTCACAGATCTTTAATCTATTAATTTGAATAGATTTATTTTCCAATCGACCTTTAGGGCTTATATTGAATGTACCTATGGCAAATATTCATCATTAAAACGAAGAATTAAAAAATGCATTTTTCTTGTAGCTCACAACCTTACGGATCCAAATCGGTATACCAAGGGAAGCTTTAGTAGACAGAAGCTATATTCAAAGTTATTATAATGAACTGCTGCTGAGTAACATTTTCTTCGTGGAGCATCTAGAGTCGATTTGGAGTTTTCGAAAATCGCTGATGGAAAATAAACTGAAATCGCTCGGCATTGTTGAAACGTGAGTTAATCGAATTTGACTTTTTTTTTTTTTTTTTTTTTGTAAAAACTTAATTTCAAATATAATTTTAATAATTTGGAAAAAATTATACAGAATTATATCAGAGCTATATACACGCGACGAGCCTCAATCGGTGACGTATTCCAATATATTAAATATGCTGATTCTTTCACGTAGCATCGTCGTTTCGAGGTACTACGATTATAGATATCCAATGTGAGTTAGCAAATGTACAATGTTATATGAAAATACTTTAAAGTGAGTATCGATATTTTTTTCCAGTTCTGTAAACTTCGCACGCATTGGAGCTGATGTCTTAGAGACTCTTATTGACAGCATACCCGTGTTCATTGGACAGTTTAATGCGGAGCGTAGAACGAGTCAAGGCATTTCAGATATTGTTGAGCTAGCCAAAGTGGATGTTGATTGTTTGGTTGCAGACGAAAGACATCGAAGCGATCTAAATGAGCTATCCGAGAGCGCTTTGAAAAGCTTTCGAATAGCATTGAGTGCGGCTAAAATAGCCGCTCGCGCTCTAACCAGTTTCATTAATGCCATCGATAGTTCAAGTTCCATATCGGGTACTTCAGTAGGACCGGGTTTGAATTATGAGAATTTACGATTAAAGGATCGGAAACGTGTCGCTGGACTTCGGTCTTATGGCGAAAATGAACTATTCACGTTAGCTTACATGCAGAAGCACTGCAGCACATCGATCGCGGAAAAGGACTATGCAAGAATCAAGTCCCACGTGGAGCAGCGTTTACCCGAACGTTACTTGTAAGTGAATTTGCTCCTATTCGAACGGAAGTTTAAGAAATCTATTTCCATTGTTTTTTTTTTGTTTTTTTACACAGATTTAATGCCACTTGGAATCACATTCAGTTTCTAAAGCGATCATCAAGATGCTCAGTGCCAGAAGTCCGCTGTTCGAATATACTTTAGCTATGATAATTTCTTTAAGATACTAGACAAAAACACAAGGTTTGAACGCTAAAGTTGAAGCTAAAGCTAAGTTATGTTTTTCAAATAGCCAGTAAGTTAATTTACTTCTTATTTATTTTTTAAAAAGCATATTATTATTAATTTTATTAATATTAATATTGATCTTGCCAAATTTATTGCTCATAAATTCCTGAAGACTTAAGTATTGCTTGAATTAAGTATAAGTTTGTAAAAAGTTTGATTTCGACGCATTTTCATTACGTAGGATGGTGTTAGTTTAAGACGAATAATTAAAATGAAATAATGTTGAAATACAGTTTCAAAAACAAAATCATTGCATTTAATTTCCCGATTTGGATGCGATCATTTTGTATCGAATAGACTTAAGGACCGAATGTTGGAGCATGCATAAAACGTACGAGAGTAGAATAACTGCCACTAAGATAAAAATGCTAAGATGACGGCGGTCTTGACGAAACTTGATCACATTAAGAGTAAAAATATCCGTGGTAACTTATTCATTCATAAGACCATCACAGAAGCGCTTAAAGTTTGTCAGATGAGATGGTATTATCATGTACAAAGGCGATCACCGGAGAACTCCGAAAAAAGGCAATATCCAACACTGTTCCAGCAAAAGGCCCGGGGGCAGGCTGACCGAGAAACACGTGGATCAGTCAGATGTAAAAATATCAGCAAAGGATGGGTCTCAGCGATGACATGATCGAGGATCGGAAGGCCTGGAGAACGGTACTGAGATCACATACCCACACCTTAAGAGGAGCATGAGCGACTACGAAAAGAGGTAAACAAGGGTAAAGAATAAGAGGAAGATTTTAGGCTATGTGCACCCTATATTAAAAATAAGAAAGTTTAATTATTAGTACGTGTTTAGACCTTTGTAGGAAGATGGAATATAGAATGTAGGTATTGATTTTAATCTCTATCTATAGCTCTTAAAAATATCCATAATTTGTATGAATTTATAGTGAGAATTGTGTCAATTAGTGCATTAGCTATCATTGCTTCAGTACACAAAAAAAAAAAAACAATTATTGGAAAATCAAAAGGAACTTACTAAAGCTACGAACACACAGTATAGAAAACTAGCTGTAGTTCAATTTTGATAGCTGGATAGACGACTATCAACGTGTGATCGGTTCAATAGTTCTAGCAACTATACGAAAGTTGACAACTTAATCGTCTGAACACTCTCATTTTTATCTATCCGATAGTTAGCAGCTATACCGTCACAAATGGATCGTCTATAGTTGATATCTGATAGTTTTTCTGTCAATTTTCATTTATTTTCAATTTTTTTATTGAAAATGTCTGATGAAAAAAGTTTTGGACACGTGAGGAGACTTGGTCCCTCATAAATCTTCTGGAACACGAAGAGATATTGTGGAACTACAATTTAAAGGAGTACCACAACAGGTTCGCCAAAGAAACCGCTTATAATAAAATATCAAAATGTATGGGGACCAAAAATGCGGGTGAAATTAAGAAAAAAGTGCATGCGTTGAGGTCGCAACATTGCGGTAAATATTTCTTTATATTTCAATATTCTGAACATATATGTATAAAAAACCGTGTGAAAGTTAGGTGAAAGAAACAAAATGAGAAATAAACAAGTAAGGGTGTTATAGTCAGGCGAGCCTGACAATAGAATACCCGACACAGACACTTATGTTCGAATAATTTTTAATATCAAGAGGTGTTTAAGGACATATTGGGCCCATATACCGACTTTTGTTAAATTTCTTTATAAAAACCGCCCATTTTCCACGCCCAATTTTTCAATTTTTTTGAGATTCTAATCGGACCCTTATATATACGCTTGAATTCTAAGGTTCATTGAAATATTTCAATAAAGTCCGCTTTTGAGGCATTTTTGGGATTTTTGTGACAGACCCTAGTACTAGAGGTACCCTTAATAATGGTTCTATCGAAAATTTTTTGGGGAGGACGTTACTGGCTATCAAGGAAGCATACGTGCCAACTTTCGTTCAAGTCCCATTTGTATTTCGGGTGTAGGAGACAATTTTCGAAAAACGCCCTTATGCCACGCCCACTTTTCAAATTTTTTGAAATCATATTACTTGCCTTTAAGCATGTTCAAATACCAAGTTTCATCAAAATATCTTGAAAAACTCAGGTTTTAGAGCAGTTTTTGTGATTTTCATAACAGACCCTAGTACTGGAGGTACCCCTAAAAATGGTCCGATCGGGTCCATTCTCGAACTTGTTCTTACTCATGTCCCCGTGAGCACGCATACCAAATTTTGTCAGGATAGCTCAACTCCTTCGATAAGATAACTGTATACAGACAGACGGACAGACAGACAGACGGACAGACAGACAGACGGACAGACGGACATGTCTAAATCGAATCTCCTGGTGACGCTGATCATTTCTATATACATTTTGTATGGTCTATCTCGACTGGTTCTGGGTGTTACACACAACCCAACAAACGCAATATACCCTCGACACAGAGTGTGTCGGGTATAAAAATCTGGCTCGGGTGCACATGAAAAATTATAAGTCCAAATGGGAATTTTTTGAAGCACTCAACTTCATGTTTAAAGAAAGCGGATCAGCTGGCCCTATTGTAGACTCAATGGTAAGTATTTTTTTTTTAAGTCTCAAATAAAATTTGTTTGCCAAGGAACTTCACCCTCATTCGAAAAATACTCCATGTACTCTTCTTGAATGGATTTTGCCATTAATTCAGTTGGTCTGGGAATTTTCTGTAACGGAAGCAAATTTGCTTGTAGTTCATTTCGCCAAAGCATATGGCTTCATTATGTAAGGCTTAAGTGGAAAAGCATCATCCGCAACAAGACAGTAAGGAACTGGTAATGCTCTCTGTGGCAAAGGCTTTGCAGTGGGAATATCTAGTGCATTACTTTCAATTGCTTTAGCAAAAGAACAATTTGCAAATATGCCTCCATCTGAATTTCGACCTTTTGCTCCAACATTAATGTAAGTGAATTTATAATGGGCATCCGCTACTGCCATAAGAACTATACTATGTACATTCTTGTAGTTGAAATATTCACTTCCACATCCATCAGGTGCTTTGATTGGTATATGTTTCCCATCTATTGCCCCAATGCAGTTCGGAAAATTCCATAGCTCCAAAAACGCTTTCGAAATGTTTTCCCATTCTTGTTTTTTTAGGAATCTGGGGAATAATATTGGAGACGTTGTTAAAAATAATTTACTCTTTTAAGGAAATGTCAAAAGAAGAAATGGTTCAAGAAGAAAGTAATGTCGCTAAAGTTCTTGATAGCATCCTAGAGGAAAATGATTGCTCGAACACCGACGAAATTTGCTTGGCTTCAACTGCATCATTACCTAAGGTGGATTCTAAGCCTTCAGGTAGAAAACGAAAAATAAAACAAAATGAAACAGAGGAATTCGCTGTTCTTAATCGTTGCATTGAGGTTTTAAACACTCCAGACAAGAAACAAGATGAATTTGATGTTTTTGGAGCATACGTTGCGGAGGAACTTCGGCAATATAAAGATGACGAGCTCTTCAAAATGCATGCTAAGAACGCAGTGGCCAAGGTCTTACTAGAATTTCTTCTAAATACATCAAAGAAAAATTTAACGATAATTCACAAAACTAGCGGCAACTTCGGTTGCATGAATACCCATATCAACTTATGCAATGTACAAATAAATAAATTTCATATATTATAAATGCGAAGCTACGTTTTTCTAAGATTTATGCGATTACCTTTAGGTATTCTTCATGCAAAACAGAGAAGATGGCTTCGGCATCCTCAGGAATCAACTTCGCAATTGTTGATTTACCAACGCGAAACAAATACATTAATGAAGGATAGCTATCACCAGTGCCGTAGCAACCATAGGGGCAAGAGGGGGCTTTGCCCCCCCACGCATTTTTGTTTTTTCCCATGAATAAAATTGAAAAAATAATTTTTCCCCCCCACGCAAATTGGAAAAATAATTTTGCCCCTCCACGCAAAACAGAATTGCTACGGCACTGGCAATCACCTTGAAAATATGGTTCATAAATCACATTGTCTATGTTATGTAGCAAGTTATTACCTGTAGCTAAATATCGCAATGTTATGGCAAGCCGTGTAGTTGCTGATATAGCTTGCCTCATATTTGTATCCCGTTTTTCTATCAATGGTTTCACTTTTTCCAATAAATATTCAAAGTCGTCAACACTCATACGAACAAAGTTTCGATAACAATCTTCGTCTTCCGATTTTAGTTCTCTTAACAAATTTTGCCCAATATTGAGGAAGTGGCGACGCAAAATCCACTTTTTTGTCCAAACAGTTCTATTCATTCCCTTGGCATTCCTTTGTTTTTTTTTTTGAATTAAAATCAATGCGAGGCAAGCCGCAACTTTTTTCGCATTGGTGGTCATGATTTTTTCAAATTCCAGCAAAACAATCCGTTCTTTATTTTATTTTCCCAAAGAACAAAAGGAAATAAAGTTATCTGTATATTTAGTATTTCTATAGCAACTATACTATAGAAAAATATATGGGCATTTCCATGATGTCGAACGCGACATTCGCACGCATTCTCAGTGGAAAAAGAAATATACGAAAAATTTTTTTTATTTGGACATATGGCGGAAGTTATAGCTCTTGACTAGCACTGTAATTGGTGCTAAGGTTGATTTCTGGAAATTGTTCGTTTTCAAGATAATTACAAAAAACTAAGGCATTCGCACGCTACAAAAACAGAAGTCAGTTTTGAGGCGAACAGTTCAACCACTGATTTCAGCGAAACTTGAGGCAATATTTTAATGCGACTAATTTTGTAATATTGTACATTGATGAATCTTAGAACTGGTTCTTATTTGATTCAAAAATATTAAACAGTTTAGTTTTTTATTTTATTTTAATCACTGTCGCACGCTACATGTCGAATGCTACATTTTGTTGCATCATAAGTTTTAATTTAATGTGTACTTTTCATTTAATTGGACATGGAGAAGATGATGATAAATGACTTTTAATGTTTTCAATATATTTATTTTCACAACAAAAATTATAAACTTAAAATATCTTCAACAAAGAAAAAAAAAATAAATAAGAATATTCATCCTTTACATAAAAAATAAAGAATAGAAACTAACTTAACTGTGAATAGTATTACTTATATTAAATAAGATTTTTTAATGGAATATGCAGTCCTAGCTCCTTCTACCTGTTGGCCATCGCAATAAAACGAATGGAACTGGGATATACCTGGAATGCTTGCAATGCAAGGCTTAACATTGGCTTGTCATTGAGGCATTACCACTCCCACATTTAACTACTCAACGAATAGACCTACTGCGGTGAATTAGAGGTCAGTTGTCTTACACAAAATACTCTACATTTTGACTAGTCATGTTCTGGGGTAACTCAGAGTACTCCTTTTCGGTAAGTTGACCTATCGCACCCTTGCTACTAAATCGGTACAACTCAAAATTTCGCATTTCTGGAACAATCGTTCATTCTCTATTGAAACTTGCAAAAAATAATTATTTTTCTTAACTTAGTTTATTCTTAATCGACTACTGCATCAGTCTATATAAACATAAATTTTCTAGGTGTTGAGTTTCTTGCAGAAAAATGTGGTTGAAAATAAAAAATTTGAAATGGGTTTAGGAGCAAGGGTGCGAAATTTATAAATTTTACACTTACGATGTCGCACGCTACAAACTTCAAATATGTCTCAGGGCCAAAGCGTTGATTATTTTGCAACAAAATTTTTTTTATTTAATTGCAATACAAATTGCTGTTTGCTGCGAATATTTGAGGCGCGTTGCACAAACACCTTTGACTCAGTGATAACAAATGTTATTTTTCAATGTCGCACGCTACAACGAAATAAACGATAAAGTAAAGAAAAAATTTACCGTAATTGGCGATTGCATCGTTCCCTTTGCATTTTTCTTACATTCCTCAAATATAAAACGATATTTAAAAGTGCAAATATCAAAGCATAGTGGATGTTATTACGAACATTAATCAAAACAAAACGGGAAGAGAAATATTCAAAACATAACTTTTGCACTTGTGCACACTTTGCATTTGAATATTTCTAAATGTGTTATGAATATATAATATGTGGAATATGTTTAGATTAGTAAAATTTGATCGATTCTCTATAAATATATGTTAAAACAACATACTTTTATAGGCTTTGAATTTTTTGACTGCGGTTGACATTTCTGTGGAAATGCCCATATGATATATTTCAATCGCCGTCTGGCCTGCTCTATAGAAAACTTTTTGAATCCCGTATAGTTCTTCTATAGGATAGTTGAATTCTAGCGTATAGTCGACTATAGTTATAGCTCATGTGAACCCATATGCTATTTTACCATACCTATAGCAAAAACTATATGCTAGTTTACTATACTGTGTGTTCGCACCTTAGGTATCACTTGTGAAATAGAGTAATATTGAATAGATTTACCTCCTCAATATAAACGGATCGCGTTTTCGTGAAAAGGTCCGGGAAATGAGGCATCCTAAACACAAACTTCAATTACACCAACAAGGTCGATACCGAGCTCTAAATCGAAATCTGATTCTGGGAACATATTTTTTTTTTCTAACTTTTATACCCGACACACTCTGTGTCGATGGTATATTGCGTTTGTCTGGTTGTGTGTAACACCCAGAACTAGTCGTGGTAGACAAAATGTATATATAAATGATCAGCGTCACCAGGAGGTTCGATTTAGTCATGTCCGTCTGTCTGTATACTGTTTTCTTATCGAAGGAGTTAGGTTATCATTACTAAATTTTGTATGCGTGCTCACGAGGACATAAGTAAGAACAAGTTCGAGAATGGACCAGATCGGAACATTTTTAAGGGTACATCCAGTACTATTGTTTGTCACAAAAAACCCGAAACTGCTTCAAATTCGGAGTTTTTCGAAATATTTCAATGAAACTTAGAATTTGAGCGTATATTTTGAAATTTTGAAAAGTGGGCGCGGAAAAGAGGCGGATTTTATAAAGAAATTGAATAAAAGTCGGTATATGGGGCCCCTTATGCCTTAAAAATCTCTTGAATAATCTTTCTCGATGGTCCTGTTTTTGGGGAGCGGTTTAAAAACGACTTAAACATGTGTGTCTGCATCGGGTATTTTATTTTCAGGCTCGCCTGACTATTACACCCTTACTTGTTAATAATCAAATCTATTAAAAAGGCGAAAGCTCACATTTTTTGTTGAATTTGTTTTTTTTTTGCAAATTTTCTTTTCTTTATTTTCACAATTATATTTCGTTTGGTTTTTTTTATAAATTATCTTAGAGAAAATGAATATTTTTGTGTGCGGATTTCCCCTTCCTTATTTGTAAAACATTTTAATGCTGTAAATCTATTATGATTTAAAGTTTTCGCAGCTGTTTTGTTGTGTTTTGTTTTGTGTTGTTTGGTTTTGTGTTCCTCCATTATTGTATTTAGGCATTCCGCAATATTGGCTTTGGTACTTAATTTCTTGTTTATGTTTCCTCTTTATTATTATTATTATTATTTTCATATATTAAAATTATATAACGATTTATAAAATATTTTAGAATCTTAACAATATTTTGTCTCTGTTACTTGGTTTCCTTGTTTCATACAATTTTCAAGATAACTAAATTTAATTAATTTGCTTGCAGTATTAACGTAGGCATCAATCACATGCAAAGCATGATAGTTCAATTAAAAAAAAAAAAACGATTTTACTCATAATTTGAAAATTGGAAAAATTATAAATTTATTTTTTCACTATCTGCTGGCGACACTAATTGGTGTTTCAACGGAAAGGTTGAAACTTTTTTTTTTTGTTTTCGGTCTTCGGTCTTCGGTTTTTTTTTTTTATTTTTTATTTCTTTTATCTGCATGTTTCAGTTTAATGTGCGAATGCACATATACACATAAATGTATGTGTTCTTTGTAAATAATTTTTTTTTTTTTTTTTTTTTGGTTTTGGTTTTGTTGTTGTTTTGTATTTGTTTTTGGTTTTAGGTAAATAATTTACTCTATATATAAATATCATAAGCATGTTTCGCATTTCTGCTGTACGTTTGATGATTATTGCCGTCTGTATATATAGTACAAGTTAAAATTAATAACTGCCGTGAGCGATAACTCAATCATTCAATCGATCAATCAATCAATTAATTAATACTTGATTATTTCAATTTTGAAATATAATACAATAAAAGATACACAGAGAGAGAGAGAGAGAGAGAGAGAGAGAGAGAGAGAGAGAGAGAGAGAGAGAGAGAGAGAGATAGAGAGAGAAATTATGAGGAAACAACAATTTAAATCAATTCTTATTTGTTAAATAACACTTCCAGTCTTTTTTGTAATTATAATTTGTAAAACTAAAAGGTTAATCAAAAGGATAATACCTTAAAAAGCAAAGCTCGTCGTACATACATGTATATTTATATTATTTTATTATATTATAAAATTTCTTTTGGCATTTTTCTAATTCTATTTTCTGCTCATTTATTTTAGCTACACTACATTTACATATATTTTATTTTAATTTTATTATTTATTATTTCTTTTTTCCTTTTCGCCTTCATCCTCTTTTAATATTTAGAATATCATTTTAAAAGCCATTTAATAATATTTGTCAAACGTTAGTAATGCTGATTAGTTAAAGCGTTAGAGAGAAATAAAATATTGACTATAAATTTTATGTTCGATATGTTTTTTATGTTAAATTTCTTTATTTTTATCTATCAATTTTTGAATTTTTTTATATTTTTAAATATTGAAATGAAATTTTGTGACAGCCAAAGCTCTCAGTGCAACCGTATTTTTCATCAGCCCCGAAGCATGGTCTATGTTTCTCTTTTCGAGTACTTGCGAAAAAGTTATCAAGACAAAAAAGAACTAAAGTCTGAAATTTAAAAAAATTTCTAATAAAACGAATTAATTTGCTCAATGCAGTGATTTGCGAAAATTATAGCACATATTTACATTTTTACATTATAATGACGCGTTTTTCGAAAGAGGCCTTATTTGTAAATTATTTTATATTTTTTTTTTAGAAAAAAGCAAAATAAATTTAAAATAATGTAACATAATTAAACTAATCAGAACTTAACTTCGGCTATTGTTTTCCTTTTGTGTTGAAAAGTATTGAAATTTCCCACGATTGGACCCATGGTCTAATGATAACATTTATTCTTTTCGCCATGAATAGGACCCAACGGTTAGCTCATTGTTGTCCTCTAAAGAATGAAGTCTTCTTGAAAGAGTTTTATTCGAGTGTTGCACTGCTCGGATTTCTCTAAATTTATTTGTTAAAAATTAAGATAACTAAAAACTGTTGAATAATGAAAAGTTTTTGTTTTCCGTTGTCTGAATTGTGATTATTTGAAGGCGTATCGCGAATAACGTTGTGAGCGACAAAAATGTAATTTTTCACAAGGGCCAAAAAACGTTTATAAAAAAGGGTAGACGATTGTTTTTGGATTTTTTTTATTTAAGTTTGACAAATATAATGTTAAAATAAACATTCATGCAAATTTTAAGAGCTTGTTATTTGGAAATTATAATTGAAATTAGCGTTTGAAAGTTTTTTTCTGTGGAAAAACGTTTCAAATCCAAAAAAAGGTTGAATGATAAAACGTGTTTCCACTACGCAAAAGCATACCTAGGAATGACGTTTTAAGCGTCATATATATATATATATATTTCCAACAAATAAAATAGGACTGGAAAACTAATTAAATCGAATAAGAAAAAAAAAAAAAACAAAAAAAAATTTTTTTTTTAATTGATGGTTTTTTCGGAAAAAATAGGTTCTTTGACCGCCCTGTATAAAACCGAAGAATTAATCTTTTGTCAATTCCACCTTTTATAGGGTGTCTAAAGGACTTGTGTGCAAAATAAAACTGGAAAAATTTAACTAGACACTTTTTAAAAGTTCTAAAAAACTGCACAATAAACGTTCTTCGAAAACACTTTATCGGGAGCAATTTTTCGATTCAAAAAGTGTCTATTTCTAGAATCACTTATCTTTCTCCACTATTTCTAAAATATTTAATGCTGCTATCTTTCCAATTTTCGAAATAGGTGTTCCATTTTGTACCAGTGCTTAAAATAGGCCGTTTTTGTGCGTAAAACCGGTAGTTGGCATCTCATTTCGGTAGTTGGAAATTTTTTTTCCGGCCATTTTCTCAGAAGCACGTGAGTGCAAAGTTGACGAAAGCATTGATGTTGATGATGACGACGAGACCGAAGAGTCGGGAAACACGATCTTTGAATTTTAAATTCATATCAACTCTCATTTTTTATTTCATTGAAGAAGATTAAATAAAAATGTTCCCATATATATTATTATTATATGCAATATTAGTACTATAGTTTGACTTGAAAAGTCAGACTTGAAAAGCACTTTTGAACCAAAAAAAAAAAAAAATAAGAAAAATCGGTAGTTGAGAATTATTTTTCGGTAGTTGGCACAAATCCTTTTTTTAAGCACTGTTTTGCACCTTTATTGCACTTAAAAAATTCAGTATTTATTATATTTTGTGATATGACAAAAAGCACATAAAAGGTTGTTCCATTTACAAGGGGTTTTTAACAATCGTTTTTAGTGTTTAAAAGAGATTTTTCGAAGTTTTATTTGCAGTTACGTGATCAGATAGGTTCAATAGAATTTCGAATCCGTGAAAAAACGGTTTTAGAAAAATTGTCGCTTACAACGTTATTCGCGATAAGCATTAATTTGAAAATTGTATAGGAAATAAAAAATTTGCGTAACAAACACGTTGAATAGAGTCACTTTCCTTAACTCGATTCGAGTAAAGTTAAATTTTGTCTTCATGACCAAAAGCAAAAAAAAAAAAATGTAAATTAAAATTAAAAGGAAAAATCAAAATATTAAAAAAAAAAGGATCTGAAAACTAAAAAGCTTATGGATTTGTTGTTCGATTTTATTTTTGATATTTTACAAAAAAAGGAAACCATTACAAATTGTACTGGTCGTAGCGTGCTGTTCAAAGGGTTCCCTGTACAAAAAACAAAAACAAAATCGAAATGGTGCAGAAAAGTTTCCGATTTCCGTTTTGCATGCGGTAAAGAAACGGCGAAATTTTCTTCAAATAATTGAAAAGTTCTTTTTGAATTTTAAAATTGCGTGGACGGTATTCAAAGCTTTGAATAAGTTGCAACAGTTTTGATTTTCTATAAACTATATTCATATTTCTTTTTCACTATGTACATTGTTATTTCGCATATATACATTTAAAAATAAATCGCATAAAATTTTAAACAATTTCTTTAAAAAAACTATTAAAAGCAAATAAAAATAGAACAAATGATTTATTTTTGTTTTTTTTTTTCAGACAAAAGACTTTCGACTTTAAATAGAAACAAAACATTTGTGGACTAATTAGAATATAAAATATGTTTTAAGACACAAATGACATTCGCTAAGTGTTATCAATTCGATTAACAAAGGTTCTTAGGCGTTGTTAAGTTGAGAAGGACTTTAACAACGTTTTTTCAATTGCATGTTTTGTAAATGGAAGCAGATGACGATAAGTTTTTTGGAAGAGATCCACATACTTTTCTAATTTTGAATAAAATTTAAAATAATAAAAAGAGATGTAAATTAAAAGAAAGCTAAATCATTTTATAATTTAGAATTTTAGTTTTTATTTTCCAATTAAAAAAGCATTGATGAATGTGATTTATTTTCGCTTTTATCTGCTGTGGTTGAAAGATTCATTTCGTTTTTTTTTTTTTTTTTTTTTTTTTTAGATTATTTAATTAAACAAAAGATTGATTTCTATTAATAATCGATCTAGTGCTTAAGTACTACTTTAATATAGATAAAACAAAAACAATTCAACTCTTACAAATCAAAGTAATGCGATACTGCACTAGTCATACCAACAATCCAAACGCTAAACAATTTAATAGCGGTCTTCATACAACATATGTATATGTAAATATGTCATGGGTTCTATAGGTTTTTTTTGTCCATCAACATCGATTGCGGCTCAGTACTTTCTTAGAATAGCATCAATTTAGTAGAACTAAATTCCTTCTATTACAAGTATTTTTCCAATGCCATACATTTAGTTTTACGTAATGACCGCTTGCAAAAAAGCTGGTTAGTTCTAAATCAGTGATGGGCATACTAACCCCATTACAATTTTGCTTATGCTGCCGGAGAATGCACTAACAGAAAATTTGCGTGAGACAGACCACGAAGGAAACTTTAGGACGTATAAGCGAGAATTTTTAATATTGAGACTCATACAAGTTGATAGGATCTCAGTTTTGGGTTTTCATACTCTTTGCTTTCTGCCATTCCTTTTCATAAAATTTCGCTCTGTGCATAAGCATGCGCTGTTACTCCGTCGTTTCTACTCAGCGACTGAACACGAAAGTGATACGACAGAGGACAATTATGCCAAGCGTGACCCTCACTGTTCTAAATCGATGAATTGCGATGTTGAATGAAATTCACCATTCAATTGTTTAGTTTTTAGTATTTAGTACATATTTTTTTATAGTTAACTAATGCCGAATAGGATTTAATGATGACTTGTATAAAAAAGATCAAAGGGAGCCTTTATAAAAACTAAATTTTATTGTCAAAAACTGGAGAAACGTAATGCTATAAATTTGTTTTACTAAAAATTCCGATAGAGAATTCCCCGCTTAAAGGAACAACTGAAACTGATGCTTAATTTTATCTATTGATCAGTAAATTAAATTATTTTGATTTGAGGTTCGCGTATGTGTGAGCTTAATCGATTTGAGTTTTTTCTTAAGCGGGGGCCATTGTAGAAGAGAGGTCAAAAGTGTTACCAATAACTGAAATTAAAAAAATCTTAGTACTAGAAAACGAATTATCAAAATTTTTCCCATTTTAAATGAAAAGCTTTAAGGTTATTCAAATCAATATCGCCGGGAAAATGTAATCGAATTCATATTATTTAATTCATAAATGGTCTTATCGTTTGGAAGATATTAAGATATTATTTTTTATTGTATCAACAATTTGTTCAACATATTGTTTCTACTTATTTATATACATACAAAATAACTACATTTAATAATCTTCTATCTTCTTTATTTATTTATTTATTTATTTTTTTTGATTACATCTATTTTAATCGTTTTAAATTTAACGGCAGTTTTTTGTATTTTCTTTTTACTAACAACGCAATATGGAAATAATAGGTATTCATTAATTTTCAAATTTAGTTCTTTAAGTTGACAGTATAATTGAAGCTACGGAATAATTTTATGATTTTTTATTTCGGGATTTGTTTAAATATATTTTTGTTTAATTAAGAATTGAGCGGGAAATAAAGTTATTGTTTACTATTTTGAGCAGTTTATTGTATACAAGTAGCCTCGTTTTGAAAATGTTTCACTTATACGAATGGGAAAAAAGCATTTTTGCCTTGTTTTCGTTATTACGTAAAAGCAGATAAACTACACTTTTGTCTAAAACTTATGAAATTTTCCTCTTTCCTTCAATTAGAATTTATAACGAATTCGATTTGATGACATTCAAACAAATTTTTACTTTGCTCAATAATTGCAATCTAAACTTTACACGGATTTAAACGACGTTTCTGGCATCCAGCGTTGTAGTAAATCACACCACCAATTTTTTCCGGGCTCAACGTTTTTCACTGCAAAAGGAATGGATCGAGTTAAAGACAATTTAAAGAATTCATTTTTAAATCTAACCGATAAAAATATATGTCGATTTTGGGTACTCATTACCTCGGTAAAAAAAGGAACAAATTCATACTTAAATTGTTGAAACTGTCCCAGCGGGAAATTATCTCATGGCATGACATGTCATGCTAGGAGTCACCAGTCACATTTTCTAGTCCCACGATGACATGTCACCGGTGAATTCACTGTCCAACTCCTGTACAAATGTCATGCAATTGTCCTAAGAAATCGCATGCGTTCCGGCTCCAAAGTCACCCTGACTTCATCGTGATGTCAGGGAGACATTTCCCGCTGGCGTACTAGAACTAGAGCCCTGAAACTAGAGTACTCATTTTCACCCATTTGCCTTAGAATTCGAATATGTACGCATTTTAAGCAATATGAATAAAAGAGTAATAGTATTCATCTCGATTTCAGTAATGAATACGAAAACCGAATGAAAACGAGAACAAGGCCATACTTGCTGAATGCCAGGGGGAGGAGCGAGAGAAAGAGTACTTTGGTAGTGGTTATATTGGCTATAGTGGTATATTGAAGAAATATAAGACATTAGCCAAAAAATTAAATTAAATTTTTTGAAAAAATTTTAGCGCCAAAACTCTTAGCATTTTTCACTATTCTATGTATAAATTTTCATCGAAATCGGACTTCATTAAATATTCGGATTTTTTGGGGTTTTTGGTCCAAAAATCTCTAAACTTCCTCTTGAACCGTTACAAGTTTGTGTCTGACTTTCGGATTAAACTAAGAGAATGTAAAGTATTATTTTGGTGTACTATATGTCCCTATGATTTATATGAGCTGTCAACAGGACGTCCAGAATTCTTCTCGAAATAGTCTTGAGAGCTGGTTAAGACGATCTATCACTGTAAATTCTCATTTCCCTGGTAAAAGGGGTGTGGAACGTTCATTTTTGGGATGGGGATCGTAATAAATCTGGTTCATAATTGCATCCTGGTCTGATTCTTTACTTACAATTTGAATCAACCTTCAATGTTAGCTTTAGGTTTAAAAACTTTTGGTTTCTATTATGGATTCTCTGGGCTACTCGATTCGGAAAAAAAGTGGACGTTTCAGGCAATCCTTGCACCATGAAAGCTATATAACATTAATTCCAATAATAATCAAAATTAGCTATGTAAATGAAGCTTTGGGTAAAATGTCAGCCATGATTAATGTTCATCAGATTGAGTAAAAAAAGCCCGCAAAAACGCAAAAATAAGCGCTATAAAAAGCTCGATAAAACACGAAAAATAGTCCAAAAAATGTGCAGTTAAAATTTATTTTTTATTCAGTGGAGGACTTATTAAAATATATGACTAGATGTTGTTTTACATTTTCAAACAAAAAAATGTTGGCGCTTCTCGCTTAAAAGGTCTTTATACAATGAAAAAGAACGTTCAACGTCTGAAGAGGTAAGGGGGCCAAATTTGAAAACACACTCAATTGTAAATACGCGATCTAACGTATACGCAACCATTGGACACAGCCCTTAAAAGAGTCATTGACAAAGGAATGCAATAAAGCAGAAATTAGGTAGGAAAAGGCATTTAAAATAAAACTATTAACCAAAAATATGGGATATATGCACAAAAAATAGTTTTTGGCAAGAAAATAGCTCGCACTACTTAAATATGCAAAAATAGTATGACGTATACAAAAACAAGCACTTATTCACTCTGATGATCATACTTAAAGTTCCTTGAATAAAATTGGTTTGAGTTTGAGAAGAGAGTTTGAGAAGCAGCTAAAAAATAAATCGTTTGATTGTAAGTTCTCTGTTGTTGTGTATTTTCCGCGAGGGGAATCTCAAATGATTTACGGGCTTGGCCCACCAGTACAGACAGATTGGGTATGGAATCAATAAATTGGTAGTATGTTGGTTCAAGGTACGAAAGGTTAACCATACGACTTATAATTAGTATTGGTATGATGCAGCTATACTGGTTATAGTTATAGTCACCACTTTATCTAGGGATAAAATGGTAGCACGGGGACCGGGAGTCTCAGAATACGTTCTATGGTAATTAATGGCCGATTCGGTCCATATCCACTGATGAGGCAAGATGGATACACGGTGTTTGATGTTCCGTGGAACCACTTACTAGTCTGGTGAAATCCTCATTGGATATAGACTATATTGGACTATAAAACCTAATAAATATCCTCGTATATTATTTTATTTACTCACTTTGTAGTCAGACATCTGTTTCAATGCTCACTGCCATTGCATTATTGTAGCGCATATTAGTAGCCGCCGCTCTAAGATTGCTCTCTTGTAATTGTTGTTGCTGCTTTACGAACGATTGTTGAGCTCTTAAAAATGGAGCCAAATGACGTCCAGGATGGTCAGTTGATTCCATTCCATCATCCAAATCCATAATGTCCGATGATGATTCCGATAATGAAGCTTTCTTTATATGCGGACCTATAATATCAAAATGACGGCAATGGTGATTATGGCCCGATTAATTTCAATGAAAGGGTTTATTTTATATATAAATATATGCATCTACATAATTTTTTTTTTTCGGCTCACCTATTGGACCGGGCAAATAAGAACAACTTGTGACGTGATTGAAATTTTGGCTCTGCATCTCCTCTTGATCCGTTTCGCGATGATAGAAGTAATTGAAATTGCTGACAATGACAGGAACTGGCAGCGCAATTGTCAGCACACCGGCGATCACACATAGCGATCCAACGATTTTTCCCCAAAATCCGACAGGTCTGTATAGTCATGTGCATGAGTATTTTTGTTGTTTTTGTTGTTATTTTGGATTTGTGGATTTGTTCGTTTGATTGATTTGGATTTTTCGCACATTTCATTGATTTGGTTTTTGCAATCACATACATTATACATTGTTGTATTTGTTTTGTTATGTTGGTGTGATTTATTTACAGTTTGAGAATTTTTTTTTGTTTTTTTAGTTTTTAGTTTTTGGTTTTTGTTTTTTTGTTTTGTTTGTTTTTTTTTTTGTTGAGAGAAGAGAGTATGCAATAAAAAATGTTACATTATTACAGAGTGTCTTCATAATATGAAAGAAAATTGAATTACTTTAGAAATGGTAGACAAAAATACACCAATTAACAAAGAACTGATTTCAAGGAAGAACAT
This sequence comes from Chlorops oryzae, assembly GCA_020466095.1. NCBI lineage: Eukaryota > Metazoa > Arthropoda > Insecta > Diptera > Chloropidae > Chlorops > Chlorops oryzae. Next base: position 41,576,413 of record CM035808.1, read on the forward strand.
AAAGACCACCGAACAAACAGATAAACGGAAAGAAAAAACAGAAACAAAGAAACACGAAATGGAAATAAAAAATAAAATTCAATATCAAAATCAAAGTAAAGTGAAAGTGAAAGTATATTTATAACTGTGTTATAAGAAATTACGTAAGTATGTCTCTGTATGCGTGTTTGTATGCATGTATGCGTGTGGTATGCTTACAATTTGATGTAATGATGGAATGATCGGTGATGGGAGTGAGTTCAAGGGTTATTTTTATCAAACACATTGCGATTATAATTCGGCATGTAAATTGAGCTAAAAGCAATGCGGCTGCGTTCTTAGCAGCTTATGAGCATCGGAAGATCTGTGTGGGTCCGTTCTATCAGTGATCGATTATATCAAAATTATCTTAATACCTGTGTTTGTTGTTATTGTAATATCGATTTCATTGACGAAAATTTTATTTGTTTGTGTGAGTACAAAAATAAAAATTTAATCTATGCGCTACCATTCATCGCACCAGTGTGTCTGAGTGTATGTGTATGGCGCGCTAGGTGTTTGTAATTATTTTCAAAAATAATATCATATATATGAAAATATATAGTTACGTATTCATGTGTATATATATATTTGTTGAATTCTCAGCTGCTGATTTATCACAATTTGCTTGTTTCGTCTTCATTATTTTATACACATCATTAACGACATAATTTTAGTTAGTAAAAGTATGAAAAACGTTTGTTTTTGGGCGAAGCGTGCTTGTCTTTTATTATAATTAAAGTATTTATCAAGCATTTTCTACATGCAACAGCGAAAAAGGATTCGATTTTAGAAAAAAGTAAGTCAAAAAAGAATACAATTGAAAAATGAAGGTAATAACGAATTATCGAAAATGAAAAAAATCAATTTAAGTCATTGAAATTGCAAACGCGTAAGCGAGGACATTGACTACTGACGTTGGCCGAAGTTTTACCGTCTTTGTCTACTTACCGAATTTTTTGTTTCTTATAGCTATACAAATAGTGGTATTTGTTCTTACAAAAATTTCAATTTGATTAATATATATAGGAGTGCTTTTGAAGCTAAAATAAACTATCAATAGTTTTGTTCTTATTTTTTAATTTATTCTTGATTGTATGAGTTTTAGACAAATACAAAGTAGGTACCTAAGTATGTACAAAAGCTGATCACTTTGATCCACTTTGCTGCCTTATGACACTTATCATGATAAAGTGTGGAGTAAGAGTCCCAGAATGGTAAGACAACTAGATTCTATCTGGTCAATAAGGGAATAACACTTTCGGGAGCCTCGTGTAGAGGTGAGAGTGAAAGCTTATGAGTCCAAGTAGACTTCCTTTGTCAATATAGTTTCTTTTTCGGGGAAAACTAGTCGTAAACCATCCATCCGTTTGTGTATTTGAAATTTATTCATTTCGAATAGAAATTACATACAACCAATGCGCTGTAGATTTGTGATTTTTTGAAATTGGGAAATCATACTAGATCATAGATAAACTTGCATGCATATCAATCATAAGTCTCCCGGGAAGTATGCAACTGTTTTTGATTTATATGGCTTTTGCAGATCGGAAAAGCATAAGGAAACTGAACATACTGAATCTTGACATATGGGTCATTCCACGTGCAACGGACAACGAAAAAAAGTTGAGGTTTTGAAAATTGTTCATATTCGGCTCAATTGTACCTCTAGAGGTTATGAATTAAGGGGTAAAATTTTTTTATTGTATTGCTCTTAGTTTTCGAGATATAGGCTTCTAAAGATCGATGAAAATAAATATAAGGTTTTTTGCACGCAAATTTTCGAATAAAAAATTGTTTTTTGCAAAAACAAAAAGTAACGGGTAGTAAAGATACTGTTGGAAAATTTTTTTTTGTCAGTGTAAAATCGGAGGTAAAAACTGTAAACATTTATTTAAACAACTTAGCCCTTTTAAATTACTTTTTTTTTTTTTTCAAATTAAAGCTTAAAATGTTGAAAACTAAGAGCAAAACAACAACATTTTCTTACCCCTTCATTCATATCCTCTAGAGGTACAATTGAGCCGAATATGAACAATGTTCAAAACATCAATTTTTTTTTCGTTGTCCGTTCCACGTTGAATGCCCCATATGAGGATAGTTTTGTGCATTTTAGTAGCTATGGAATATAAAAAACAAAACCTCTCAAAAAAAAAAAATATCCTTCCTAGAGAGCATGCATTGATTTTCGCCATATCGTCTCAAACATGATAAAGGGATTCATGCAGCTTTGCATATTTTACGAAATGGGACATTTTGGTTAATGGAAAATGAGCTGTCAAAAGGGTCTTGCCGGCACGCGGCACCCAGAAAGAGATTTTGTAGTTTTGTTGATTTTTCGATAGGTGGCATCTAAAAACATTATAGGGACGAGTTTTTAGTGTTCGAAAAGTCCTTGAGATATCCTTGAAAATCTTTTTTTAGTAAGCATTTTTTTTTTAAATTTTATATCTCAAAAACTAATTTAGATGAAACAAACGTTGGCCAAATGCTAATATAACATGAAATCTAAAAAAAATCTGTTAAATTTTTACACTGAGAAAATTTTTTCACAAAACTAAAAATTAAATTTTAGTTTTTTTTTTCAGTGTATTTCCAGTTTGACGCGAGTCGATAATTTTTTTTTTAAATACCTCTAAGTATTTGCTGCCATTAAAAAAAAAGTGACATTCCAATTGGATGGAACAACAGTGAGATTTTCAAAAAATTGCTAATGCATATGGATGCTCTCAGTATTGACATGCTGCGGTAAACGTGCAACTCCACCGACGTATGAGCAATGTTATACGTATATCATGTATACGCAATCAAAACGACTGCTTCATTTATTTTGATATAACATTTTTAAATACAAAAACCATAATTTTTTACGCTTTTTCGGATGATTTTCGCGTTTTTATTAAAAAATGCCTTTTCTGCACGTTTACAGCAGCACGTCAATACTGTGTGTAATACTATGTGTGAATGTTTATTTCGGTCTAAGAGTCCGATGTTAGTAACCATGTCATGAAATTCATGTTAGTAACGGACGGTTAAGAGTCAATCGAGTTTGATGATATGGGTTTAAGTCTTTATTCGAAGAAGGGTGGAATTTTTATATGAATAAACATAAATTTTGTGAAGAGTTGGAAAATTTGCGATCGCAAAATTCACGAAGACATTTTACGAGCCTGCATGAATCCCACTTATGTTAAATCTTTTTTTAAATATAATTTTCTATACTTATTTTGATTTTCGAATCATCATAAGTTGTTCATTAGTGTATGAGATGAGGTTTTAAAAAAATTTCCCTAAAAACACTTTGTGCAAGGATGCTCAAGGACTCTGGGAGGTAGAAAAGCAATACGTATCGTATATTTAATGAAAAACGTTAACCTAAGCAACAAAGAAACTTTTATGAAATTGGCTTCTGGGGCCGAATCACAATCTTCATAGTCTTACACTTCCAAATGATAGTTTAAGCCAGGTTTATTAGCTTTGAATGAACATTTTTGAAAAATTTAAATATATCAAAGGTTTTAGATTGAGTTAAACTGGCATGAAGACTGAAGGAATATCTTCGATAATTTAAGCTTTCGAATTTTTTAAACCGAGTTGAAGATTACGACCCTATGCTCATAGTGCTATGCATTTTGTGTTCAAATATATGAAATTGTTTCAATTATACGATGTGACAATATAATCCGTTAACATTAATTCCTTTGAGTTAATGAATCAATTATTATATGAAATCTTCGAACAATCGAATAACAATAAGTTCAGTCGTGGAATAACAAAGACCAATTTTACTTATTTCATTTTTTAAAGACTTTATTTTTTCTTGTCTCATATTTATTTTTTTTAAATATACTTTTTCATCACTTCATTGATTTATATAATGTTTGAAATAATTGTTTATTTTTTAACTTTGCATTGAATTCTTAGTTTGTTCTTCTTTCTAATTTGGATTGTTTTTTTTTCACTAATAACAATTACAAAACGTTTTTACAATTAATATTAAGAACAGTTTGAGCAGTTTGAACTGCACATAATGAAAACTGAAATGCGTTTGTCCTCAACGAGATAAGATCGTTTCTAGTTTATTGTGGTAAGTCAAGAAGTTCAAATATATCTGCCATTTAAACAGTATCGATTCTTAAAGACTTCCTTTTCATTGCGGCAATTTTATTTTCGATTTGTTTTGGGAGAATTTTTGAGTTTTGTTTCTTATATATAAATCTCTAACTATAAATTTTAATAAAATATAAATGGCTGAACAAAACTTAATACTTAAATCAAATACAAAAAAAAAAACAACTATACAACTCAAATTCAATCTTTTATTCCAGTCTTTTTTTGGTATTTTAAGAAGCTAGAAACTCATGAAAAACACGCTGTAAAGCCAAGTAGAGAAGGATATTAGAACTTTAACGCAGAATCAAAATACAAATTTCTAAGAGAATTCTTATGGAAAAGGTTTTAGAGCTAAATACTCTTTCTTGAACATGTATTCCAACTGAAAGATAAATGGATAGACTTAAAAAGAAATATAGAAGAAAAAAATAATAAACAGGGCTCGGATTTAATTGAATTTTATAGATTTAAAGCATACTTTATGGAGTACAATTTTTGTTCAACTCACATAAACTCACATATCAATTTTCAACTTGAATAAAAATTTTTTTGAAGCTCAGAAAATTTTTTTCCCCCATAAAGTATGCTTTAAATTTATAAAAGTCAACAAAATCAGAGCCCTGATAATAATTTTCTGATACGAATCTACGTCGTTATTATCGATTTTATTATTAAGATATGTAAACTTTTATTTATTATTTAATATTAGTTTTGAAGACTATTAACAAAAAACTATTCATTTGCCTGTATGTTTTCAAAGGATATACAGAAAAAATTTTAAATATTCGAATATATGTGCAAGAAAGATGTTACAAAAAAAAAAAGGATATACTCGTATATTAATATAAAAAGAAATATTTATCTAATTGCCTTCGGCCAAATGGAATGCGCTGTATGGGATGACTAAAACCGATAAAGAAAAGTGCTAAGAAAGCATTTGATCACTTGAATCGTTCAAGTGCAATTCATGCCCGTTTGAGATTTTCTACTTTCGCAGTTGAATAGGAAAACTTCTTCGAGATCCCTTAATCATTTTTAGTGGCACTAGGTTTGTTTACGTAACTCTATAAAATCAATAAAAGGACTATTGAATAAAATTGCTTCATTATGGGTGCTCTTTAGATCGATAGATAAGATAAAATAACAATTTACAAATAATATATTTTCATAATCAGATGGTCTGTTATTTCTGGTTATTTACACAGAGCTTTCAAAAAATTCAAATAATATAATAGCAAAAATTGTTGGACGGTATCAAAACTAAATGGAAAAATCAATGTCGCAATTTTTGTTTGTCCCTAAATAAGTAAGTAGTTAGCTTTGATTTGAAGGGACATATTTTGAAATATATTTTATTGAATCGATGTGGTCATTGTAATTGTCGGACTTATAATCGAGTGTATTTAAATCGAAAAAATTCGAATTGGTTGCTAATCTGATGAGGTTAACCACAGGGGAATGGGCGGGGGGGAGGCATGGCTGGAACTCCAATGGCCTTGAATGAAATTTTAAGGATAAACTCATTCATTTACTTTCATGGAGCATATGTTTGTGTCAATTCAATTCGAAAACAAAATTTCTTAAAATATCAATCAAGTGTAAATTTAAAATAAATAATATCGAATTATTTCGAAAACGTTTGAGCCCGATTTTTCATTAAAAGAAAAACGAACGTGGCAGAGGGGGAGGACAATAAAAAAGAACAAAACAGTAAGCGTAAAATTCATTTTTTCAAAGATAATCTTTCATAAATAAATTTTATTTTTATTTTTATCTCTTTTTTTTGCATTATATTAATTTTAAATCTATACACATTTTATGTCGTAATTTCTTGTTTGATATTTTAAATAAAAATGTTTATTTACATTTAATTACATTGCAACGTTAATTAAACTTTTTGTTTTAATTTTTTTTTATATATTTATTTATATTTTTAACATATAATAACATTATGGTTTTTGAACACATTTATTTCAAAATCAAAACATTTAAGTATTTAAAAAAAAAGGTTTTTTTATTTTTTATTATCGAAGTTCTGACTAAGTCGCTGCATACTGAGATAAAAAGCAAATGTTTCAGACCTTCGAGGAATTGAAAAGAAAAATTAAAAAACAAAAAAATAAAAACTTTGACAGCAACATATAAAATGAAAGAAATGCTTAAATAATTTAGACTTAATATTGAATTAATATTCTAACTAAGTACCATTAAAAACTAATGCCTTTTTGTTTTGCTTATAATTGTATAATACTAAAATATACACACATTTCCATAACTAATTTATCAATTTAAATTGTAACTAGAAAATAATTTAAAATTAGGCTTTGGTGTTTTCTTTGGTTGCTATTTTTTAAATACATTTTTAAAATTTTGTAAATTTTTTTTTGTACAAAATGCGCTTTTTCAATAAGTTCTTTTAGGTTTGCTTGTTTTTTTTTTGTTTGTTTTTGAATTTGTGGTTGAATTCGACCTGTTACTTGTCAGGCCTTTTAAAAAAGCTCAAGTCCACGGTAAAACTTGTATCTACAGAAGATTTTATTTACAGCAGATAAAAATTGGATTTCGTTAAACAGATACTTTCGTACTCGATTGGGTTTTTATTCAATACAATTAAAGCGAATGAAATGCTTTTCATACAATTTTCTGTTCTTATTACAATTAGTCGCTATGCAAGATCGTTTAAAGCTACTTGCATTTTGTAAATAGGACTTCAAAGATATTTGAGTTTTTGGATTGGTTATAGGACGCCGAAGACTTAGGATTCAAACAAGCTACAAAAGAAAAGTGAGTCAAACCTGATGTCTAAATAATTGAAAGCATGATCTTCTCATTCGTTTCAAACTGAAATGACATATGTGGGTTATGTAGGTTAGGTTAGGTTAGGTTAGGTTTGTGTGGCTGCCGTCACGGGCGATACACTTGGGAACGTATAATGGGAAAACAAAGAAAAGCAGAAACTAAAAACAAAAAAAGACAAATATCCACGACCTCAGTTGTGAGTCGAACTTAGGGTCTCTCGCTTCGAAAATTGGGACCTCATCCAACTTCAGCTCAGAGGCCGTATATGTACATCTGCCGTAGGTGGCCAATATTATAAAGAGATCTAAGATCCTGATCCTGACCAAGCCTTGCTAGAGCTGGGTCAGTCATTTTAAAAAATTACAGAAAACCTTCTCATATTCGAACACCCATAGTTCGAGACTTCAAGATTTTTGATCTTTATTGAAAATCAGTGCTGGGATATTGCAGATATTTGACCTTTTTGTGGAAATTTTTGAACAAAAATGAGAAAAATAAATTTTTATTTCTTTAAATTATATTGTATATATGGATGTGTGGGTACAGTATTTCCCGAGTATTAGCACCATTAAAAGCAACCGACCAGATTTGTCGTTATAAGCGAGGAAAGCTTGTATCCAAATGAATTCAGTAGTTTGAATGACAATCGCCGAGTTGTCATGCTTCAAAGAGGGGAATGCTTATATGTATCTAGGGAGCATGTATCCCAGGAATACTGTTCATTGAACTGGAGCGAATTTCCGTGGAGTTTTTATTGAGAACGAAAGGGAAAAAATGATAATATTGTGCTTAGTCCACTGAAGAAAATATCCCAGCACTGTAGAAATTGACAGTGAGTGCTCCAAATCATTTGACCCCATAAAAAGGAATGAAAATGCATGAAAGATGAAATATATGGAGAAGTTTTCTGTACTCTGTACTCTGTAAAAAACTACAGTGGTTCTTGTAAGCCGGAAAAAGGAATAAAAAAAAAACAAGTCATTGTTAAAGTGCGTTAACAAATTGATTCCAAAAAGCTTATTATTTCTTCCAATGTGCTTGTAAGTTGAGTGGAGATTTTGGGTGTCCAGTGTGGTCACCTCTTTCGATGAAAATTTATTAGCAGTGAAAGTGTTAAATATTGGTATGTTCGTGTGCGTGGACGGTATTCGAAGCTGTTAATTGTTTAATTACCATAATTATATGAGTATTTTTTTATATATTTTATTTATTTATTTATATATATTTTTTTAAATAATTTTTAATTTTCATTTTTTTAATATGTACATAATTAGCTTTAATTTAAGTATACTTTTTCGAAATTATTTTACAAAACTGCAACGTAAAAGCTGCATATATCAGTCAATTTTAAATAATTCTCTTTGAGGTGCAAAATAAGTATGTCCTTTTGAAATGAAGTGTTGCATATTTGCAGGAGCAATTTTTGTCGATTTAAGGTTGGCCTGCGGCTTGAATCTTGAATTTTTGAATTTCGGATCATTCAAAATGTTAACGCACAATGTGACTAATTCTAATTCGAAAATCGGAGAATCCTGTTCAAAGGACTTATAAATATTATTTTTGAAGTATCTTTCCTTGTTATGGCGTATTTTAGTTACGTTTGTATGTTTGTATATTTGTTTTACTCTGTGGGGATCAGAAGCATATTTGCAGTCGTTATTTTATTATTAGTTGTGTATATGTATGTATGTAAGTATTTTTGAGAATTTTTGCTTTCAAAATATTTAAGCTTTGAATATCTTTTAAGATTTGTACTTTATATTATTTTTATTTTCTTTTTTAGTATGCTTGCGGGGATGTCAGGCATAAACATTAAAATTTCACAATATTATTTACATAAGTTCAAAGGTGGGTGGGTAAGAAGTTTTTAGCAGAAATATTTTATTTAAAAAGAAAACACTCAGAGTTTTATGATATGTGAACAAATTTGAGACAATTGAAAATGTTCTAAAAAATAACTTTTACTTCAGTTCGGACATATGCAATATTTTTGAGACCAAACAAAATGGGTTTTTATTCCTTTCAGGATGAGTGAGCCATAACTTAAGTTATTAAGATTTTTCTTGTTTGGAGCGAAAAATGCTATCATTTGAATTTTTTGCTCGCACAAGTTCATCGAAAAAGGACTAAAAATGGCATAGTCTAGAAAAGAGGAATTAATCAAGCTGAAACATATCACATAAAGAAATAATTTCGAGTTGATATTTATTTACAATAGAAATAGAATTGCAATTCGAAGGCAAATATTGCAAAGCCGGATGATATGTTAAAAGAAGTATATTTGTTATTCAATAGAAGAAGAGGAAGCGCGATTAAGTTTGGAAATATAACTTATATGTCCACTATTTTCATAGCTATTATCTCTAACTTTGACGGAGTGGTTTTTATATAAAACGAACAAGAAGTGGGAGCTTAGATTGGAGGCTGGTATTATTGCAAAGAAGCTAAAGGCTTTCTTATTAATCAAAACTTTTTTTGCTCATATTCTAAGAATTTCGAGAATATTGAAAAGCTGTTCAATATACTTTAGCGGGGCTACTAACACCAGTCTGACTAGTTTGGATTTTTTTTTTTTATAGAGATTGCGAGACATTGTGAATATCCTCCTTGTTTTTTTCAGTTTCTTCTCTGTTCATTTGTGATTTTCACAATATTTTAAAAAAAAATTTTTTTTGAGATAATTTCATTCAGTTCTCTTTTTTACATATTTACATTTAGATTTATCATTTATTTTATTCGGCAGTTCATTTAATTTTTGAATTTTGTACCTATTCAATAAATAAAAGCGTTTCTCACAGAAGCGTTCAGAGTTGATTTGGAGTTGAAAAGTGTGGAGACGAGAGGCGTTGAAGCTTCCTTTTCTCTCAATGCTAAGAACGCAGCTGTTTGTTTAAGAGACGACAGTTGTTATTCATTAAAGTTAGAACTTTTTTATTCTTGCTTAGTGCGATTACGTAAAATTCAATCTGTTTTCTTTAGATATCTTTTCGCTTGGCTTAAAAGTACAAATACTAAGTTTTCGTGTTTTCCTTTCAGAAGACAATAAGCACTTTTTGAAAAACGGTTTGTTCTTTAGAATTGTTATTATTTGCTTTTGATAATTTCCTGGTTTAAGCTAACTTTGAAGAAGTTACTCTCTGCCTAGCCTTCTCGTTTCTTCAATACTACTGAATGGGAAAAAATTCAAGATTCCGTTAATAAATTTTTCTGTAAATTTTTTTTAATAGTAATTTCGAAAAAAAAAAAAATGGTTTTTCTTTTTAACTGCGGTCTAATGATCCGTGGCAGCCAAACTTCGGCTCGGGCTCTTTATCTATCTAAATTATTCGGTAATCTAACTTTCTGGTTTCTCTTTTTAATAAAGCTGTATCACTGCTCTACCAAGTTCTGGAATGTCGGCAGAGCCATCGAAAGATGTAACGCCTTGATTGGACCACCTTGTCTTGCGACAGCTCTGGATGACGGTATTCATGGCAGATGATGTGTTCTCTTTCTTTGAGTCATTACGAGGTATATTTAATTAATATTCTTATCCATAGCATTCGCATTCTTGCTAAGCATTAATGATCATTGCACATTTGTACAGTTTTGCTTAAGTTTTTCTGTTCTTCTGTTTTTCTGCTGCTTTCTCAGTTTTTCGATGTTCGCTTTTGGTTTTTGCATTGTTTTCTTTTGTTGTCTTGTCTAATGTTTTTTTTTTTTTTTTTGTAAATTAACTAATTTGTTCTACTTAAAATAATTTAAACAGCTTTTGTTGTCGTTTCTGGCATCCAACGTAATATTTCACAAGGCCAAATTATAGCACGAATCGTCTTTTTTACTGATTGGCAAAAAAATTGTTTTTATTTTTATTTTTATTTATATCTTTTATTTTTGTTGTAGACTTTAGAGTTAGGAAAAGCACTACCTAAGAATAATAAAGTCTTCGATACTGGAATAAAGCATCTTAAAAAATATCTTATTAATTGTTAATTTCTAGAAGATTTAAACTCATCATTATCGCAGACTTTATTCCAGTACAAAAGGCGCAATTGTTTAACTTCACATTTTCACCATTAAATAAAAAAGTCCTCACTACACCCAAAAAAAAAAAAAAAACTAACTTGAATATTCTTAATAACGTTGGACTTACCCAGTAGTCAAACGTCGGTTTCGATACTAACAGCCAATGCATTATTGTGCCTCAAAGTGAGGCTATTACCGCCAGCGGTGGCAGTCATGGCAGATGGTGGCTTAAAACCGTTTTGCTGTTGTTGGAACTGTTGCTGCTGTTGCTGCTGTTGTTGTTGTTGTTTTAATTGCTTTTCAATGGCGTGTTGTTGTTGTGCTCCCAAAAATGGAGCCACCGAACGGTTACCAGGCAGTGTATCGGCCAAACCTGGCGTCGACTCGACACCGTCATCCAAATCCATCATATCCGATGAGGATTCAGATAACGATGACTTTTTCATATGTTGGCCTACTTGGTTGATGAATATAGATAGATAGACATGAGGAGAAAATTTACCGAAAACGGATATTAGTCACAAAAATCAAGGAAAACTAAGGCAACCACATACTACCATATCGAACACTTGCAAATATTTTTTCTTACATTTTATATGTGACGCATGATGTGAGCTATTTATTTCAAAACATATGCGTACATATGGGCCCGTTTTTGCGAAATTATCGTATGATACGATAAAACTAAATTTTACAGGCGAGCATTTTTTCTCACTACTCTTTGCATAAGCGACCGTGTATAAGCTAAAATTAGTTCCGCATTATCTCCGCAACTACAGTTCTTAGGGCTATATATAATATTTTTCAAGGAGATGAGTTGAAGGCTTTAGAACAAATTTCCTTCAAAAAGTCAATTTAGTAAGAAATGCAACAGCCGATGAGTTCGCGAAAACGGGTCGATATGTCACTTCATTTCCGCGACTTGAAATATTTCAAATGCTTATACATACATAAATTGTGATTTTAATAAATTCAAAGTTTCCGTTTGTCCGAGGACATACGTATGTAAAATTGCTGCCGAACCGGATCAGAGATGTTAGCAGACTCACTCACCACTCATGCTGCCTTTTCTTTCGCATTTAATGTGATTATTTTTGAACTGCTCTAAGAGATTAAGGCTTCCGTGCTAAAAGTTTCGTCAGTGTCCGATATGGCAGTATGTGAAGGCAACACAGTGCGAAAGTGATTAAACATTTCGATAAGATTTTTGTTAGTGATGGCGAGCTATCGATGATATTGGAGGTGACAGTTCAAATGGGGGATCATCGATTGCATACAACCTGAACTTTCTCAATCAATTAGATGGCATTTCCACAATTATCACACAACATAAAATTTTCTTGTATTTGCCTTGTTGTATTTACGTCGAACATGAAATAGGCACGTTCTCGCATATTCTACGCTTGATTGGAACCAATTCCATTTAACATTTTAGGTTCGCGGTCACGCTCATTTGGAAATGGCGCTTAACTAATTGCATGTGTTAGAAGTGCAGTTTTTGGATTTGGATAATGGATCCGATCTCTTCCCATCGATAGAACTCCAACACTAACTCACTTCATACTTCGAATGATACTTACCTAATGTGCCTGGTAAGTATGGACAACTAGTGACATGATTAAAGTTTTGGCTCTGCATCTCTTCCTGATCCGTTTCACGATGATAGAAGTAATTAAAATTACTGACGATAACTGGTACCGGGAGTGCGATTGTCAAAACACCAGCAATAGCACAGAGTGATCCCACAATTTTTCCCCAAACGCCAACAGGTCTGTTGGTTTGATTGATTGTTTGTTTGATTGATTGATTGTTTAATTAATTCAATCATGACACATTTTTTTTAATCATGTTTTATTTTTATAATTTTTTGTTTTTCGGTTTCCCATTGACGAGTTCGCATTATAAATAGCGTTTAATGGCGTAACGTAGCGTGCACGTTTTGGCGTTTGGTAAACGTTTCAGCATTTCATTTGTTCCGATTGTTTGTTTGATTCGGATTAATTGGTTTTTGTTTTTTGATTTTTGTTTAGCATAGTTTTGGGGATGGAGAACGATGTTTAACGAACGAACGACAAATAAAATGAAAATACAAATATAAAAATATAGGTAAAGTAAAATTTGGATTTTTCTTAAACATTTTTTTTGTTTTTGTTTTTTTTTATCGATAGAAGTATGTATGTGTAGAGAGACACATAAACATAAACATCAATTGCATATCAGAAAAAAAAAAAAATTAATATCTATGTTTTGTTAGCTGACACGAATCAAACTACATTGAATATTAGTATTTTAATGTGTTTTTTTTTTTTTTTTTTTTGGCTAAGAAATTATAGCAAGAGAGTAAGTAACATATTTATATACGAAAACAATTGTGGGGAGTGTGGGGTTAAATGATGTTTAGTAACACTTAGGAAAACAACAAAATCAAGTGTATTGTTTTACTTTCTGTGTGGATTGAGTGAGAAAAAAATGTTTTCGTTTGGAGAGATTGTGTAGCACACTTTTATTTATCTGAATGAGTTTTCGTGTGATGTTATGTGTGTTAATTTGAATTTCATTGAATAGTATTTTTAAAATTGTCGGTACGAGTGGCGGATTACAAGTGTTTAGGGTGTTGTGTTTTTCAAAAAGTTCGTATATAAACTAACAACAGCGACACAGATTTGCAAGAATGCGGAGCCAGTGATACAAACAAGGGTGAATGATTCAGGGTGAACGATCGATGGTGATGATGATGATAATGATGGTCGTGAACATGACAAGGCGGTGAACGGGTGAGGCGTGAACGCAATTCGATGGTTTCAACTAACATATGTGAAGATATGTCCTTAAAAAAGTATTTATGCAGAGAGAAAAAGTGAGATATGGCAACTGACGTAATGAAGTCATGAGTCAAACGAATTTTTTTGTTTGCCAATTACTATACTTTTCGTGTAATGTGCAACGGTGTGTTTAAGCAACATTCTCTTAAGTATTATTAAATAATTAAAAGAACCCTTAACATGCCACATGCGGAGCAAAAGATTGAATCATTTCAATTATCAAGTGAAAAAAACGAATTATTCTACGAGGTGAACACAAAAATCGAGCTAGTTTTGAATTTACCATTTGGGACGCCAGTTGAAAAGAGAGTTTCTTTTTGCACAGAATTTTAATTTTTTAAAACAAAACTAAAATGAAGTTAATTTGAATGATTAGTTGATAGTTGAAGAACTTGTAGGAATAAAAGTGCCTTCAAACAGATCAAAATTGAAGTCGTAATAATTGAATTTTAATTAGCAATTTTAATCTAACGCATTGTTTTGGGCAAAAATAGACCATTCTTCTAAGACTAAATTCAATTGAATCAAATGAAATTTGTTGCTTTGATTGTTTTTGTTTTACTATTTACTGTTACTAAAATCGTTCCATGCGATATCGGCTGAGGGATCTTCCTGGGAATTAATCTCTCTTAATACAGAATAAAAAGTGACCACCGTTTTGGGTTTCTATGTTCGGAGGCTTTTGACCGAAAGAAGTTTCTTCCCTCGTTCCTTCCTTCCTTCCTAAAATTTGATTTTTAGCTCAAAATTTCTAATAAAAAAAATTTTTTTTTTTAAATATTTCTAGTTGATTCGGAGTTTTTGAACTTGGACTCAAAAACAGCTTTATTACAGCTAAGTGTGTAAGTATGTTAGGGCACTGGCAGCACCAAATGAGAATTGAGCGATTTTGAAATCCTTCCGCTTCGTTAGTTGGCATCTAAACTGAATTTAAAGCTTTTGGTTTCAATTCAAGACCGTTAAGCTTGTTTTGAGGAGGTGTTAGTTTTTCCAATTCAATGTTTTAAGTTTAAAGCTTCTACGCTTTTCCCGGCGGAACTTACAAAAAATCTTGATTTGTCTTGATTTGTGGGCGTGGAAGAGGGCGGAACACGGCAATTTTTTCAGGGATATTTTCCTCTTAGTTCTTAACCAGTGCATACAATATCAAAAGAAAACAAGTAAGGGTGTTATAGTCAAGCGAGCCTGACAATAGAATACCCGACACAGACACATATGTTCAAAGAATTTTTAATATCAAAAAGTGTTTAAGGCCATAAGGGGCCCCATATACCGACTTTTGTTAAATTTCTTTATGAAAACCGCCCCTTTGCCACGCCCACTTTTCAACTTTTTTTGAAATCTAATTGAAGGCTTAGATATACGCTCTAAACCTAAGTTTTATTGAAATGTTTCGAAAAAATCCGATTTTGGGGCACTTTTGAGATTTTTGTGACAGACCCTAGTACTGGAGGTTCCCTTAATAATGGACCGACCAAAAAAAATTTTGGGGAGGATGTTTGTGGCTACAAACGAGGCATGAGTGCCAACTTTCGTTCAAGTCCCATTTGAATTTCGGGTGTAGGAGAGAATTTTCGAAAAACGCCCTTCTGCCACGCCCATTTTTACAATTTTTATAAATGATAGTAATTGCCCTTAAAAATGTTCAAATTCCAAATTTCATCAAAATATCTTAAAAAATCGCGATTTTGGAGCAGTTTTTGTTGTTTTCGTAACAGACCCTAGTACTGGAGGTACCCCTAAAGGCTTGTTCAGACGCTACGTGTTTCAGCTCTCATTCGTGTTTCCCGAAACAAGAACCAAACACTTGTTTCGCCATACAAATTTTGACATCCGAAACACTTTGAAACTACGTGTTTCAGATCGAACAAGTAAAAATTGCTATCATTGTTATCGAAAAAAGTAAAGAGCAAGAAAAATTACTATACATGCGATCTAAATTCATTCACATTTCTTTTGCACTTTCAAAGGGCAAGAATGACTATTTCCAAACATTTTGAAAAACAAATAAGACGAAGAAGAGGAAAACGAAACACGAATGACTACGTCTGAACGAGTAGTTTCGCATTCGTGTTTCACGAAACGAAACGCATGTTTCGGAGCTCCGTCTGAACAAGCCTTAAAAATAGTCCGATCGGGTCCATTCTTGAACTTGTTCTTACTCATATTACTGTGAGCACGCATACCAAATTTTGTCAAGATAGCCCAACTCCTTCGATAAGATAACTGTATACAAGCAGACAGACGGACAGACAGACGGACAGACAAACGGACATGTCTAAATCGAATCTCCTGGTGACGCTGATCATTTCTATATATATTTTTATGGTCTATCTCGACTGGGTCTGGGTGTTACACACAACCACACAAACGCAATATACCCTCGACACAGAGTGTGTCGGGTATAAAAATATACCCTGCCGAATTTAGTTATTTTATTATCAATTCCATCATCAATTTAATGAGCCAAATTTAGTGACAGTGGAATGAAAAGTGGCAGAAGTGAGGAGTAATTAGTGCTACACCATTCCATCGACTTTTAGGTAATTATTTTTATGTTCTATAGAGTAATTGTAAACATAAAAAAAGATGGCTGACCCACAGTGGATCGACTTTACACATTGCGTGCAAAAATCTAGAAGGAGTTGCCCTGGAGGCATGGTCGTTTCTTTGCATGTAATTAAGAAACTTTGAAAAAATTGTGGATTTGGATCCTACAGACTTGGAATTCGGTAGAAAGCTTTCGGTTGTGCTAAAAATTTGCACTTTTGAATTTTTTGTGCCACGCCCACTGAAAATTGGCAAACAAAGCAGTGGGACCGTTTCTTGTGGAATTGCCCATTAGTTGAATTATTTCCATTACAATGATACCCGATTTGATAGGTTTTGTCCTTTAAAGGGTCTTGCCGACTCAGGAAGGCTCTTTAAACGGGACATTTAAGCATTGTTGATTTTTGAATAGATACTAGGGAAAATCCCGAAAATCCCGAGATCACTCGATGTAAGTCCCGGGATACATTTCTTTTCTTCCACATTCAAACCTAAGCTAACCTAAGCAAACCTAAACTTAACAAAATCCTTTGTAATGAAGTGACATTTGATTTAAAGTAGAACACGCAAGCAACACTTATTTATGCAAGATAAACAGATGACTCTATGTTCAGTTAAGCTTGTACCGCGCTGTCCAAATTTGAAGAAAGTCCATATTTATCCGACCATGAGCATTTACAGTAGAACATCATGTAAGTTGAAACTCAAAAAATTTTTTTACGTATTTTCCCATGTTTGACTCCATTTCGAAAAACGACGCTACAATTTATAAGGACTCAATATCGAAAGAGTCAAAAAAAATTAAAGCCGTACCATGAGAAATGGCAAATTATTGGATGTTCCTTTTGAAGTACATATGCGATTAGTCTCGAAAATCCCGGGATTTTTTTTTAAGATCCCGAAATCCCGGGATTACAAAAATGACGAAAATTGGCATCCCTAATAGATACTATCTAAAAACACTGTAGAAACTAGTTTTAAGGTTTCTATTGGCCAGTGTCCTTGAAATATCCTTGAAAACCATTTTTTATTGAGCCCTTTTTCAAAAATGTATATCTCAAAAACTAATTGATATAGAAAGATAAAAAAAAGGCTAATGATAGCTTATAAATCAGGAAATTTAGAAAAATTTTCTTTTAATTTTACACTGAGGAAAAATTTTTCACAAAAAAGAAAATAAAAATTAAATAACTTTTTTCAGTACACTCCCGTTTTTGCGCCAATTTTTAACTATTTTAAAAAAATAACTCTGAATATTACCTTTAGCAAAAAAAATTTTTATCAAAATTTTAAGGTCAGTTTTTGAGATATTAACAAAAACGTAAGCCCATATAGACGCCCTCAGTAATGATATGCTGCGGCAGACGCGCGTATGCAGTATGTACACTAGGGTGCGCCTTAGCTATATGAAGAAAATTTTTTTTTGATATACTCGTACGAACCGTAACTCCCCCTAAAAATGTTCCTTTCGGTATAAAAACATGTTCTACAAAAAATTTTGAGAATCGGAAAAGAGGAAGGCGTGGCGCCGAAAAATTTCAAGGGGGAGTTATGCTTTATAGTGCGAGGTTCAAAAATAAGGCGCACCCTAATGTACACATGTGCGAAATATGGCAGAAAAGGCATCACTCATACGGCATGCTGGACGCTTTTAACATATTCATTTATGCGCGCGGTCATAGAATTTTTATGTAGCGAATGCCTTACAAGTAACTATTCTTCGGTTAGACAATTTTTTTTTCCAAAGCGAACAAATATAACTTGAGTAAATGCGTTCTGCATACATATCGCACACTGATCACTAAATCGGCACAACTCAAAATTTTGCATTTCTCAGGCAAACAGCCTACAATTCTCGACGCCTGTAAAATCAATTTCTTTTCTAAATTTATATTATTCTTAATTAACTGCAGAATCAATAAATATCAATGTTAATTTTCCAAGTGTTCATTTTCCTGCAGGAAAATCTTGGCGGACATGAAAAAATTGATTGAAAAAATTTTGAATTGTGCCGGTTTAGTGATTAGTGTGCGATATATTCGTAGCAGTCCTCAGTTCGTTTAAACGATAAGAATATATCGATTTTGTCTGCCCTTTTCCGCTTTTATGCAGAAGTAATTTTATTATCTCTTATTTATTATCTTAAACAAAAATAATTAGAAAATAATTAGACAACTATGTATATTGAAAATGGCGTCGGTGGACCATTGAAATGGCCATTACTCTCAAACTGAAATTTTCGATATCGTGGAGTGTCTTCTAAGACAGGGCTAAAAGGTGTCATTTTTACGAATTAATGAATTTTTTGAATTTCTCTAACATCTACTAATTATTCCCACTGAATCGCGCTCAGAGGATAATTTGAATCGATAGCTTCTTCTTTGTATAACAGTTAAAATTGCATGCTTATTTTTCAAATTCTCAAAAAATTTATTTCAAAATATTATTAAATTGGCGAAATTGCAATGTGCTTGTGCGTCCAAACGTGAAGAAACAATGAATTGAATGTTGCAATACAAGACAAAGCAAGAGTTTTATGTTCATTTTTCATGTTAGTTTTTTGTTTTTTTGTTTGTTTTGATACTGACTTAATTTGGCATGGCTTAAGACAACCAAAAATGTTTTTACACTTGCAATGAAAATGAATTTCAAATTCGAAAATGAATAATCGCTTTGGCTTGATAATTTTTCTTGTGGGTTTTTGTTTTTTTGGTTTGATGAACTGATGACTTTAGTGGTAGTGGTGAAGGTTGTGGTGATTGTGGCACTGAACGAAATATTAATTTTACAATAAACGAAAAACCAAAAATGTTAAACAAATTCCTCTTTTTGTTTTCATTTTTGTGTTACAATTTTGGTTTTTGGATACGAAATTCAAAAGATTTTTTGGCTTATAAGAACTTAATGAACATATTAAGAGAGAGAAATAGTGAAAAATTGTTAAAAATTTTGCATACGTCATGTCACCATATCCAACGGTTGTCATGGTAACAACTGCCCACCAAAATGCGTCGGGAATGGACTTGAAGAAGGAATTTTCGCTTCCAGCTTCCGCAAAATAAACCGCCGATGAGAAGAGAACAACGCCTAAAATAAATTAAAATGCTTGTTGGTTTCTGTTTTTTTCTTTTCTTGCTCTTGGGGATTACTTGGTTTTGTTTGGTTTTGTTTTATTTTGTTATGTTTTGTTTTTTCTCTTCGAAACAATGTAAGCGTTTTTAGTGCGTATGAGTGTTTTGGTATGGTTTTTCATTTATTTTTATTCTAGGGAGAGGGATTGAGGTTGAGTGAAGTAATGATTTTGAGTGAGCAAAATTCTGGATGAGCAAATATATTGAAAGTGTTATGCCGGTCTTAAATTTGTCGAAAACGCTGCCAAAAATGGTTCAAGGATACTTTCATCAAAAACATTTTCTAATACAATTTAGGTAAATGATGCAATTTTTGGAAGCGTTATTTCAAAATTGACCACGCTTTCTCTTAATAAATTTTGCATTTTTCTGGAAGTTGGAGGTCTCGTTTATAGCCTGAAGTAATTCCACTTTTACTGGAACTAATAGAGTTCTGTTGTGAGCGGAAAGTATGGTAGATATGCGAATGGAATTGGCTAGTTATGAAATGATAATCGTATATTGTTTAGGTAGTATGTGTTAAAAGTGTCATCGAAATGAACTGAACGGAGAATATCGAAGGGTTGCTTGGTTATTGCTTCTTATTTGCTGCGGAAGTGTTTAACCTGCCTAAATTTATATACAAAATTAATAGATTCGCTTCGTTAATACTTCGTTAATAATTATAATCCGTATATTATCATTTAATTTTGTTCATCTTCTTTAAAGTTTTAATTTAATATCCCAAGCAGAAAGTAGTAATAAAAATAAAAGCAAGACAATGCCATTTCGGGCGAAAATACTTAAGGGTTGAAAAGCGCCAAACTACAAGTAGATGTAGAGTGCATAGTATTACTTTCAACGGCTACACAAGTCTAATGCACAAGAAAGAATCGTGAATATGAATTATGAGTTAGTCAGTGAGTTGATTGGGGGGCTTCTTTTGTCTTAGTTGTCTTCCTTTTGATTGGCGCTTTTCTCCGTGGGCAGTGAAATTTTTCAAAACACAGATTAATTCATAAAATATGGCGATGTTACAAAATATTCTTAAAAATGATAGTTTCGATTAAAACAAAAACAAAAAAGTGTAAAAAAAAAACATTTAGAATGGATAATAATCATTCAAATGAATAGAAAATAACGAATGGCAATAAAATTCTGCTTGGGCAAATGAAATCAAAAAGAGCATGCCTAATGAGAATTTTATTAAGCCAAAAGAAGAGAAGAAAATTATAAAAAAAAAAGTTCAATTGAAAATGAAAGAAAATCAAAAACTTTTTTCTTTTTGTCTTCGAAAAAAAAAAAAAAAAATTATTTTACTCACATATGGCATAATTTTTTGTGTTCGTAACGTCCACTTGAGTTTGGTAAAGTGTGAAAATTTGTATGATGTTTTTTTTTTTCTTTTTTACATAATCACAACAACAAATGAACAACACCATTTCCAGATTACTTTACAGCAATAGATATGATGCGAAATTTCATACATGATTAATGGGTTAATGAATGAATGAATGGATGATGGAAGCCTACGAAAAAGAAAAAGTGGTTCCAAGAATGAAAAAAAAAACAACAAAAATGGAGTGTGATAGTAACATCACGTGTTAGTAGATTCGAAAAACAAAACACAAGATATCACAGCAGCTCACAAGTAGAAAGTTTAAGTTTATAAATGACACGTAGTTGCAGCACATTAGGGTACACAAGATTATACAGAGAAAAGATAGAGAGGATAGCACTTCACAATACCATACAATATCCATGTTCTTATAGTACAAATACGATACTTCGTTTACTGTTTTTTTGTTTAATATTTAAAAAAGTTTTGTTTTTTAATTTGAAAATATTTTGAGAAATGAGAACACGCTTTTGGCGGTTCTCACAAAGTGCTATACCTCATATCACCATATCCCACCGTAGTCATGGTAACAACTGCCCACCAAAATGCATCGGGTATGGACTTGAAGAAGGATACTTCGGCACCAGCCTCAGCGAAATAGACAGCCGATGAGAAGAGAACGACGCCTTGATTTGGTTGTTTGTTAAAATGTTTTGATGTGATTTGAATTAGTTTTTTGAATTTTCAATTTTTCGATTTTTCGATTTGTCGATTTTTTTGTTTTGTTTGGAAATAAAGTTTGCAGAATTGAATTTTGTGAAGTGGTTTTGAGAAAGATGAAAATTTGATAATGATTAATAAAATTTACTCTACGATGTTCTAAAATTTATCTATTATAAAATAATTTCTGTTTTGGTTTTTTATTTCTGCTTGGGATAGCTAAATTAAAATGTTATCTGTTAAGTTAGCTTTGGAAATATACCTCGATTCGTTTTCGTATTCAACGAGACTCTTAAACAAAAAACCTCTTTTCTTCTGTGTTAAGTCTTTTTACCCCTGAATATTTCTTTTGTACTTATGAGTATATGAAATGTCTTTTAATAAATAAGAACTATATGCATTAGTTATAAGCACACTTTATGTGTTATAAAGATGAAAAGAAAATTGTTTTTTGTTATAAAAGGTTTCAAACTAAAGTGCAACTCAAAGTTAAAAAGAATTTTTCTTTTTCCACTTAGATAAATAATAAAATATTTTTACTTATACTGAACCTTTAGTTTTTGGGTTTGAGAAGAAATTTCGGCTGAAAAGTTGAGTAAATATCTTTTTCGTTGAGACAATAAACTATTTACGCTCTAACTACGATAGGATTTTTTTTTTTTTAAGATTATGTTAATTGGTCTTAAGTAATGAATAACCAAATAAAAACGGGAACAATTTTGTTAATTTTATATTCACTAAACTAGGTTAGAAACACATCTATTATCTACAGCAAGGCAAACAAATAAAACAAAGTAACTGTAGTAGTAATCAAATAGACAACAAAGATTATTTTTGGTTATTTTTTTTTTTCGAAATAAATTTTTAGCATAAAATTTTGTTCTATCAAATTTAGAGCCTTCGAACTTTTCAAGCCCATGACTCATCTAAGCCATATGCGATTAGAAGTGCAACAACTTGGTTAAATTACATACATAGTTTCATAGCAACGAAAGTTATCAAGGCGACATTGACGACGAATAAGTACACAGAAACACTTTAACAAATATGAACATTTATTCTTTTGAAAATGATCTTCAATTCATTTTCAAGAGGCAGTTTTTTTCCAATTTTAAGCGCTTCGATTGAAAACGCTGCCGCCATCAAATTCAATTGGGTGAACCTTTATTTGAGCCTGAAACATGCCGGGAGGCTCTTGCAGAGGAAGCATTCGATTGATTTCTCTCTCGAGTTATCGTTTGAAGTTCTCCAGACAGCATCGATACATAAAAGGTGCAATAAATTTTCGAAACTTAAACCCTTTCTTGTTCAGTTTTCCAAGTTATAACTGACACGTATTGACAGCTACGTTTTTGTAGCGGGAGTCATTGACTCGTACTCATGCTGCGAGAAGATGATCGTTTATATTGTGTGTCTTCAATGTCAAATTTTGATTCAAATTTTGCGCCTCCCAATTTCCTACACATTGGCTTTGTAAGTTGGGGGTCAGAAGTTTTCATTGTCGATTCAAAAATACACTAATCATGTCCAGCACGTATTCAAGTGGGACATTTTATGTTATTTACAGGCTTGATTGGACCAGGTTTTACAGATTTAGTTCAAAATGTCAGTGCAATTTCTCATGGCACTGTGAAAAAATACTACAATTTTAAACTACTCGTATTGTTATCAGCAAATCAATATGAACGCTAACAGCAGTGTTCATATCTAGATTAAAATTTTCAAAGTCCCGCACACCCGCATCGAATTCAATGGCAACTTTGATTGTTTTCAATTTGGTCTTAATATTGCAAATGACTGCTCACACTTCGCTCTCTGTCAAAGTATATCATGAGTAATAGACTAAAATTCGAGTAACTTTGAGGAATATAAAATTATACTCTTTAACTAGTACGAACGGTTTCTATGAGACACATGTACGCACTTTTTATTCGTACTTTCTATTCCTATACCTCAAACTAAAGCTCGATTCGATTCGATTCGGTTCGACTCGGCTGGACTCTTATCCACGATCTACCAGCCTAAGCTCAACACATAAAAATACTATTATTCCATCTATTCTAATCCTTCGCTACCTATAGAAATTCATTCGATTGTTACGCTAGCCGTTACATACATAAAAGGTTTTCGAATTGGTTCCCATAAATTCCTAGGATGTTTGTTTTTGTACTCCGAGGAAGACCTCGGAGGTATGTTTTTATTGTTTCTCTTGAAAAACAAACAACTTTTCTGTAACTCAGAATCGAGCCCAGTTGACCTTAACGCATTCTCAAGCAAAATATCAAGGAAATGCGAGTGTTTTTTCTTTCAATATTTTAAATTTAATGAGCAATTTATTTACTTATTTTATTTATTTAATTAATTTATTTATTTCATTAATTTATTTGTTTAATTATTTAGATATTTAATTATTTCATTATTTAATTATTATTATTATAATTTGAGTATTGCGCCTTAATGAGTTAAAACTCAATCTTTAATAACATAAATAAGAGGCTCCAGCCTCTGAATCTATCGGCCCGGAATTTAATTATTTATTTTATTTATCTTCTAATTAAACTACTTATTTATTTATGCATTAATTTGTGTAGTAATTAATTTATTATTGATATGATCATTGAATTATTAATAATTTATTATTTGCTTATTTCTTATTTATTTGTTTTTATTGACTTTGTTATTTATTTTATTATTTTATTTCTTTATTTATTTAATGAATTAATTAATTTATTTATTTGTGCAATCTTTTACTAATTAATTAATTCATTTATTTATGCACCTCTTATTTAGTAATTGATTAATTATTGACATGATTATTTAATTATAGTTATAGTTTTTAAATTACTTCTTTCTTTTTTATTTATTGTTGTTTTGAATGATTTTTTATTTAATTATTTTTTAATTTATTCATTTAATAATATATTTATTTATGCATTTATTAATAAATTAGTTAATTTATTTATTTTTTCATATATTTATTTAATTTATTTATATTTTTATTTGTTTATTTATTTAATTATTTATTTATGATTTAATTAATTAATTTATTTTGTTCATTTATTTATTTTTCAAAAATATTTATAGAAAAAGAAAGGAATCCCAATTCGAAAAACTCTTCTATCACGATCGAATTGCACACAAATGCAATTGGATGCTACACACATATTTACGTTTCTAATTTTTAAAGGTACAGTATATAATCCAAAAAATAAATAATTGAAAATGAAAAATTTTTAAACGAAAGAATAACTTAAAACTAAATGAAACATTTATTTCAAATTGCCAGTTTTAAAAAGCTTAAGAAATGAAATGGGATATAAATGATATTGCATTCAAGGGTTAAAAAAATCATTATATTGCCGACAAGGTGCAATGTTATTTAATGGTTATATGCTAAATCGATATACCTAGAAAATATATTTTCTATTCGTACCTAGACAACATTGAGCTATTCCATTATAATTTCTTATGTGTGTTAATTGAGGTGGCAAACTTATGTTGGTCCTCACGAATATGATTTGTTTTAAATTGACACTCGTTTTTCTCGTTTTTGGCTTTAGTTTTATTAAACCTTTTCGAAAATAGTGCAACGATTTTGTTATTGTACGGATTTGTGAATACAATTATTTATTGTTAGCTTAAATAATAAGTGGAAGTAGAGTAAGGAAAATGTTATGTTTTTTCCTTGAATTTTTGTTCGGGTGATATATGATTTGCACAAGTTCAATGTTATATATAAATATGTAGATATATAAGTTTATTGGGAGTTTTTATCGATTTATTTGGATGTGTGTTTTCTGTCTTTGTTGGTATTTGAAACTTACCTATAAATAAGAAAAATATAAGTAAACCTAATTCCCGCATTGAGGCTTTTAGAGTTCGTCCTAATATTTGTAAACCCTTCGAATGCCTAGATAACTTAAATATTCGAAATACTCGAACTAATCGTATCACTCGTAATATTGCCAAGGACATAGCCTGATTCGATGACTTGTCCTAAAAATTACAATTTATAATACGATATTTTTTCATTTACAACAATCACAACATAGCAATTAATATCAAGTACATACAGAGTAATTAAAAGAAAACATTTTCGAAAATAGCATTTTTTTTTAAAGCATAACGAATAAATAATGGCCAGAGTATAACTTACAAAATGAAAAGAGAAAAGCATATTTTTTTTTTAAATGTTCGAAATAAGGAAAATACAAAATTTTTTTTTATTGTTGGCCGAAAAAACAGAAATTAAAATTAATTTCCTTTTTTTTTCATAAGTACAGCATTTTCAATTGCAGCAAAGAATTATTTACAAAAGGATTTGGTATACGAAATGACCTACCTGTGGACTAACTGGCGCTTTTGGAAGATTTAACGTGTCCTCCTCCTCGGCGACAACAGTCGCCAATGTAATAAAGTACGGAATGATGGCGATTATATCGATAACATTCATGACATCCCTGCAGAAATTTAACTTATTTGGACATGCGAGGAACCTATCGAGAACGGTCAAAGTGATGAGTTACAATAATTTTTTAAAAGAAAGTATTTTATAATAATTTGTGAGTAGTATTTAATCGTGCGATTGATTGATCAATTACCTGACTGTGAGTTCAAATGTAAACCAAATAATACATAACGTTTCTATAAGGAAAAAAGGATCTGTTATGTCGGGCACCTCGTCTTCCTCGATTTTTGTGCCGTTTGTTGTTGTATTGAACACCTGAAAATTTCCCAAAAGCATATATTGCACCATTATTAATGTTTAATTAATAAAACGGTTCGGTTTTTGGGGAGAGAGGGGGCCTTTAATGAAAAGCTTTAAATGAAACATTGGAAAAAAGAAGAGCTGAGTGAATATACTGGAAAAGAAATGTAAAATCTTCACAACTTAATGTCAAACAAATAAGGCTTGAATAAATTATTATATCAGCTTCCAATTAATATTCTAATATTCATTTTGCTTTTTGATTACTTGAGTACAAATATTAGAATTTGAGTGCAATGAAATATGTAAGGTTAGATCGATAGAATTTTTTGATAATGCCGACGCTTCTGGCGCAACATATTTATTTATTTAGAATTAAAGCAACATCGATACCCTGAATGGATCAAGATATAGTTAAAGAAGCAGACATTCGGTAATTTTTTAATCCCACATATGGTAAAAAACGCGGACTGCCACGTTAAATTCGTACGCAGTTTTTTTGATTTATCTCATTTAAAATCAACTTTGGGCCTTACTTTTTTATGCGTATAACAAATCTCCTAATAACTACTGCAAATTTTTTGTTAAGTATTATTCAATAAGTATTATTGCGTTTATATTTTTAAATATAGTTGGAGAAATAAAAAGTTTAATGGGAAAATGTACAGACTGCCACGTTACATCGTTCGAATTTATCAATTAACGAGGGACGAAAAACAAGGAGAGTGTATAGTTACATAAGCCTGGATTATAATACACATACTGAATATTAGGACTTTTTTATAGAAAGTGGATGTGGCAGGGGCGTAGCGAGAGAAAGGGTGCTTGGGTCTAGTTCCAAATTTGGTCAAAAATGGACTAGTTGTAATCAGTTTAAAAAAAAATGTTAGCGCCAAAATGCTTAGGACTTTTCATTTATTTTTTATATAAAATGTCATCGAAATCGGACGACATGAATTTTTTGGGTTTTGGTTCAAAACTCTGTAAACTTCGTCCTTTCCCCACACCCCGCCCCTCGCCGCAAACAAAAAAACAAAAAAAAAGGTTTTGGTTAATGTCTCATGGCTGTTCAATATACCGCTGTGACCAATATACCGCACTACCAAAGCACTATTTCTCACGCTACGCCCATGGCATGTGGACCGTCGACATAAATATTCAATTTTTAGTTTCATCAAAATCAAAGAAAATTTCTCATATTCGGAACAAAGACTGCCGTGTTAAGCACTTTAAATTGCCCATAATTTATCAGCTGTAACTGTTTTTGCAAAAACTGAATCAAGACCAGAAATGCCTTTAAGCAATAAATGTTATTTATATTTTTTAACGACGTATGTCGATAAAACAAAAATGTTGATTTTCGATCTGCCACATGAAATCTGCGGCACTATTCAAAATCCTTTTTTGGCTTACTCAAAATATTTATTCCTTAAAAAATTTGCAATATTTAGACACAACACTTCTTGTCACGGCTGATATTTTCGTGTTTTTTTTTTTACCATATATTGAGTTGAATTAATCCAACTAATCGCTTAAAATAGGAAAGGGGCTTTCAAGATATCATTTATTTATATTGATATATTGATAAATTCAGGACAGTGTATTTACTCTCTCTCAAGCGGACACCTACGGGACCGAAAAATTTGTCCGCTTAAGAGGGGACAGAGAATACACCATATATTGAAGTTCTATCGCTGTCGGAAAAAAGTGACTCAGAATCGGCAATCGTTTTTTTTTTTTTTGAAGAAAGATTTTTTACATCAAATCAAAAAGGTGCAGTTCGACTTTGTTCCAATGTAAAATAATAGATCTGAAAACAAATGACATCAAAAGCCTGGCAATACGCGAACGGACAACAACAAGTTTTTGAGTCTAACCACTTTTAATTTGTATTTCTGTTCTCAAGAACAAGATTTATTTGACATCAAGTTGCAAAAAAGAAATTTCAAGAAGTTGAGAAAAGAAAAAATTCAATATTAAATGAGTTCATAAAAATGATATTAGAGCTGCTACCTTAAATAACCATTTTAGTCAGTTTGTTTTCTCGTTGTTTTTTTTTCTTCTTCTTTTTTTTGTGTGAAAATAATCAAGAAGTTAAGGTTTAATAGTTTTGTAAGGTAGCATCGATCTTTGTATGCGTACTTGCGGCTCTTTACTCACCTTGTAATGCTTAAATTCAGGTAATGTTTCTAGACAAAATATAACAATTGATAGCAGTATAACAAATACACTAATTATGGCTACAACTCTGGCGGCTTGCGAACTCTCTGGATACTCGAAGAGTAGCCAGACTTTTCTTTGATTCTCGTTATCTGGCAATGGTCTTTCTTCTTCTTTAATAAAGCCTTCATCCTCTCTGTAGATTTCGATCAATTATTTTTGATTTAAATAAAAATGGGTAAAAGAAAGTTTTTTTTTAGTTTCAATTTATACGATCAATCCACATTAGAAAGAAATTATCAGAAAACATTTATGCAACAGAAAACTTGCTTTCACACAACTCTATATAAAAAAAATTGTGTTAAAAAGGAGTAATGTTTCTAGTTGAAGCAAACATTTATTTTCAATTCGTTTTTTTTGCAATCTATCAATAATGCTAATAATAACACTGGTCGTAAACAAATTTTAAGCAGAACAATGATTACGGAGAATTGATACATATGGACGAGCATATTCCAAATGTGCTAGCAGAATTTATGAAGCACTTCCCGTTTTTCTGCTATAAGCAATTTCGGTTTCTCTATCCGTCTGCTATTCTCTGTCTCCCACCTTCTCCCACCGTCGCACTCCTTCGCCCGCTACTCCACCCTCTCCCTTCCCCATTCCCTGTATATCGTTCTCCCTCTGTTACCCACCACTTTCCTCTCTGTTCCCCTCTTGTTCACCCCTCGCTGCTCACTCAAGTTCTTATTTAATGCAGAATAGAAAAACTGGTTATTGTGGGTTAAAGTGTTAAAGTGGGTTAAGAGATCGACATATATTTACCATCCCCGAGTTTTTTGTAGATCTTCGCAAGGTGCACAATACCGTAGCAAATTATTTTAACCTATCTCGTAGGGTTGAGCCAGCGTTTGCAATGTAAGCGTGTGTGCTTATGTGTGACATCCAGGCCCGTGCGCAGTAATCCTAAGAGGCCCAAATCTGTTTGTGAAATTTTTTTTCACAAAAAATTTTGGAAACATGAATATACAAGCTATGCCTTCAAGAACATTTTTGAAATGCCGTGTAAAAAATGTTCCAACCGTCTAGGGGGGCTTAGAACCCCAAAAACCCATCCCCTTGCGCTCGGGCCTTGTGACATCAGAATATGCACGTATTACATATGTACATATGTACATAAAAACCTCTTTTTTTTAATCACTCAATCTATTAAAAGAAAATGGTCTAGTTTGAAAGATCTAAACATTTAGACAGAGAGACTTCGCAGGACCAAATTGTTTTTTTTTTTTTGTTCTATGCATTCGTACGTATTCAGCACACTAAAGCTAACTCAAATTTTTGCCGATGCATTTTTTTATTTTTGGCGACCAGTGTAATCATATATTATAGGCGTTAAAAATATTCAGGCTTGTGCCAGAATCCGAAAGCTGACGGAATCGGAATTAAAATCGACCAAAATTTCGTATGGAATTTGGAGATTTTGTTGGTTTTGGGCCGGAACTGCACAGAGCCATATTTTATCCCCTTGTCTATGAGATATACATAAATGAAATTTCAGTTGAATGAAATTCGGATAGCGTCAGTTTTCGGATTCTAACACATGCCTGATTAAAAGCAGATTTCCAATCGAAGCTCTTAAAAAGTGTCAAGGATCACTTTTTTAAAAGCTTAAAAGAACACATAGATAAATTTGACACACGAAAATTATGAAATTTATGCATCGTGCTTTTTGAGAGACAATAAGAGCAAAAAAAATGTTTCGCTCTCCCACGCTTAGTCTATTGAAATTTGCAAAACTTCATTTGCCTTTCGCTATTCGTTTGCCTGAGAATTTGCTATCTTAATAGCTATAAAGTCTTCATTGCATTTATAATTCTCATTAGCTTTATGCGGATACACATATAAGATCTGACAAAATTATCACAAACTTTTCCAGCAATTTTTTTTATATAAAATGGGAAAAACAGAAACATCAACACAAAGGAAGAGAAGGCTGGAGAAAAAGAAAATAAAACGGCAAGAAAAACTTGCCAACGTAGACTATGAAGCAAAACGCCAAAGACTCAACAAAAGGCGCGATCAGGACAATAGCGAAGCACCTACTCAACGACAGTTAAAACTTGATAAAGCTAAGCAACGCATGCAACAGTTAAGAGCACCGGAATCGCAGAGGAACACGATTCACAAATTAAAAAAAAAAAAAAAAAATCGTAAATACATATCTGAAATACGAGAAACCGAAACAGCCGAACAGGCTCAGAAACCTAGCCAGCGATAACTAAAAAGTAAATATAAATTAAAAGCAAAAAACTTTTAAAAAACGTTTACTCTAATCAGGAGAAAATAAAATTGTTCCTTTAAAAATTCGCGCGATTCACTTGTCTAAATAAACTTACGCAGACCTCGCGACAAGCTTTTATGATCATACAAATTGTGTAGGTATAATGAGGCTATAAGTTGAAAATTAAATTTTTAAAGGAACATTTTATTTTCTTCTTTTTAGAGCAAAAAGCTTTTTTTATTTTTTTTGCTTTTAATTTATTTTGAACTTATATTCAAGTTACATATTCTTAGTAGTTTGCTCAATCAATTCTAAAGTCAACTAATTTATTAAGTAAATTTAATTTGGGCTTAGACAATACCATGCTTTAACCGGGGAGGGTTACTTAAATTTTTCGCATTAACTCAAGAAAATAAAGCCGAATATTGAGATGATCCCAATAATTGAAAAAATAACATTAGTCCGAATTTACACGAAAAGAAATTTCCATATATATGTAAGTAAAAGTGTTTCTGTTTCTCTCTCACTTCCTCGTGAGCTCGTGTATATAGGTTCCAACTGACCCTTAAAAGAGGTTTCCTGGCATGAAAAAGTAAGCCTTTTAAGGAGCATTCCACGTAAGCGACAAATAAAATTAATGATACCTGTTTTTAATGTTTGAGTTTTTAGTTGGATAAAAAGATTATTTTTATGTACTCATGCTAAGATGCTTCACGGGATATAAGGTGTCCTTTCGAACATTTTTGAGTAATTATATCAGATTTTGTCTGTTTGTACGCGATAACAGTATCATTTTCTGTGGAATGCTCCTTAATACGATAGCACCACATTCAAAATTCAAAGTGGCAAGTGTCAAAGTTTGTTTACTCCTGTTTCGGCCAGCTGTGCGAACGTTCTTTGAAGCCGCGGCGCCGGCCACTACATGCCCCGTTACCGTATCAACAAAATTTTAGGCTGGTGGTCAAGTTATTAATGTGTTTTTGACAATAAAATTTTATGTAATTTGCATTAGATTTTCATTTATAGCTATGTGTCAAAAAGATAAATAAAAAAAGAAACAACAAAAAACTACAACAGCAACAACAATAACAATAACGACAACAATCAAAACACAAAACAAAAACTAACATATTTAAGGACTATATTCTTTCTACTAGGGATTTTTTTTTTATTGCTGTTGTTTTCGGACATATTTCATACCCAATCATAAAAGAATGTAAGCATTCAACCAATTTGTGTGTGTGTGCTTTTTACTTTCCTTTAATATGGCAACACTCTTACCTGAATTTATTAATTGCTTGATCACCTAATTCATAAAATTTTATTTCTTCACTAAATACGTCTAAAGGGACATTGACCGGTCTCCGCAGTCGACCACCTAAAAAGTAGAATAATTTTATACGTATATATATATATATATTTTTTTTTTTTTTTTTTGAAATTTTACAAGAACAATAAAGTAAAAGAGATCACATCGAAAAGAAGAAATAGAAAAAAGAGTAAAACATTTAATTTAATCAAAGTTATTCAGGATAATTGAGAGTTATTATACAGTTGTGGTCGTACACTCACCACTTTGATAATAGTATAAAATTGCATCGAAGCTCGGTCGACTACGGTCAAAAAAATATTCATTTCTTAGCGGATCAAAGTACCGTAATCGTCGAGCTGGATCCCCTAGTAGTGTGTCCGGAAATTGATTTAACGTTCTTAGTTGTGTCTCAAACCTTAACCCGCTTACCTAAAATTAAAAAAAAATTCAAACCCAAATGAATTTATCTTATCGATTGTGGTGTCTCATATTTATTTAATTTCTTTTACTTACGTTTATTACGACTCTCTCGCAAAAGTCATGATCATGTGGAATGGGTTCAAAGTGTTGCGGCCCGCCACCGAAGCCATGACCTGCCCCCCCTTCTTCGTCTTGACTGCTCAATTTGGGTAATGACCTATAAAATGTATAATAAAATAGAAAATTAGCCGCTGCCGAAAATTGCCAAATGAGTAAAAAATAAACAAAAATAAATAGATAAAATCAAAATACAAAATAGTAGTAAGAAGAAAATCAAATTGCACTCGCTTAATAAAGAAACCGCATATTGCTGGCGGGAATCGAAAAAGTTGGCAAGTCTTCAACGTTGTTCGTAATGCGCCCACACGGCAAATCTAATTCAATCCCAGCATGGGTAGCCAGAAAAAGTGTTTCGCTTTTATCGAGCATGTTATTGAAATATTAAACATTGGTTGCTGCCACAAAGCCACAAGACAGGCATAAAAATCCTTTTTTGGCAACGATTTTCATCAATGATAAGTGTTATTGCAGTGCAACAGGTTCATTTAGGCAATGTTCGTTCAGTCAGGTTGCTGAGTCGTGTGGATTATAACTTTCATTGATTCTATTAAATACATCCATAAGGCCTAAACTTGTATGAAGTGCATCATATTCCGTTTCCGTTGCCATTTCATTTCATTCGTAAATACATTTTACAGGCCATGAATCTCCTTTTGAAATGGAAGGACCTCTCGAAAGTATTACTCTGTTATACATATACATACATATATGTAGGTTCTTAGTTAGTACTTAGAGTGGTTCACTCTTTTGTATGCAAGCAAAATGTATAAAGACCTTGATTTCGAAAAAGGATTAGTTATTCTAAAAGGCGAGACAAATAATTCTAAAGGTCGCAAAAAAGAAAATACTCCAGCAAACATATTCGGAGCGCTCAGAAATATGAGTCTGAAAAGAGTCTGAAATATATGGAAAATAAGAAAAATAAAATAAAATTCAATTCGACTTTAATCTAATAAACTTCAAAAATCGCTGACTTTTGATTTGGAAAACAAGGTGTTGAGGGTGAACACATGACTAGGAAGTGAGGGTTTCGAGGTTCAAATCCCACACGGGGCAACATTGAAAAAAGAGCCAAGAATTGTGTGAGCATGTATCAATAATTTTTTGTTAAAGCCTAAGATTATAAACAGGGTTTAGATTTTGATGACTTTTATAAATTTAAAGCATACTTAATGGAGCAAGCATTTTTTCTTAACAACATTTTTCGAATAAGTTCAGCGAAGTTGACCTTCAAACCAAATAATCGATTTGAATCTGTTAATGTGAATTGAAAAAAATTTGTACTCCAAAAAGTATGCTTTAAATTTATAAAAGTCAACAAAATCCGAGCCCTGATTATAAACATAACTCAAAATATTTGAGTCTTTTTAAACTCATAAGTATTAGTGCGAAAGGAGTTATATACTAATGGCTCATGTTAACAAGGAAATAAGAGTCATATGAGTGCGAAAGGAGTATTATATGACTCTTATATGAGCAAAAAGGAGTCAGATATGAGTACGGAAGGAGTCTTATATGACTCTTACTATATATGTTCTCCTTCGGTCCATGACTTCGGGCTCTTATAGGACGACATTCGGAAGAAGGGCAACAGTCTCTTTAAGACTCTTAAAAGACTTCATTATGAGGGCTGCCGCTCCAATTAGGAGTCATATATGAGTCTTTTAGGACTCAGAATGTTTGCTGGGATAATTTTGATCAAAAATGTATAATTTTAAATGAATATAAGTAGAAAGTACTATTTATGAATGTCGAATCCTACCCAGATTATTGAATATTCTCAGACAATTCCAAAATCAACACTTTCTAAGACCGATTCAGAATCTATACTGATCTAAAACCATATCTTAGCCCAGCGACGACTCTCAAAAAATGAACTTCACTAGTTCTGCAATGAAGGAATCCATGAATAAAACGGGCCCAATAGTAAATGTCCCTAATCGCTACAAGAAACAGAAGAGCTTCAAATTTTTCAACATGAAATCGCAAGGCATGAAATCTCAAACCTTTCATTCTGCTTTCCTTTTAACATCCTTTAACGAACGCCTGAAGGCACACTTTGTTTTGCAAACAATCAAATATATGTTTTGACATCTTAATAAAGAGTGCAAGTTACAATAGAGAATGCAAAACTAAATAAAAAAATTATAAAAAACGAAATAAACAGAAGAAGGAAAATGTAAAAATTGCAATCGCGAGGATGTGCAATTTCATTTTCATATTCTTTTGGCTTTCCCCTTAGAAATCTGCAAGTCATTGTTATAGTTTGGCAATAGCATTTTCGCTTATTGCACGAAATTTCATTCAAACATTTCCTTAGTGCAGTCTGCGAGGATTCTCTTGCCAGCCAAATGACGTCAAAGTTGGCATGCTTGGGATTTTTTCTTGTTTAAAGGGAACACACATAAGGTGAAAAATAAAAAAAACACCAACAAAAAAAAAAAAAAAGGGAGGACAAAAGAAGGACTTATAGGTACATACGATAGATTCTGTATGTGCGCAAAGTTCAAAAGTATGTATTCCTTTTTCTCTACACCGTTACCTTCAGATGTGCGTTGTGAGTCCTTTTACTGATCAATGAAAAGTTCATTGCTTTAAAAGCAGAAACAGTTGCATTTACAGCGCAGGAGCAATACGAGTCTATACGACATAATAGTAATCCAAGTACAGTTATTTATAGAATGACACCCAACGGAGGGAGACAATGCAGAGGAAGATTCAGCAAAACAAAAAACAAAATAAAAAACTTGCACAATTGCAATGCAAATCAAGCTGCCTGTCAATGGATGTGTGGCAGGACAGACCAAGAGCGAGTTAAGAAAAAAATTAGTTTTCATTTATCCTTGTTGTATTCCAAGGTTGTCATAGGATGTTCTTTATTGCGTCAAAAGAGTTCGAAGTGTGAGCAGTAATTTTTAACATGCATCTATCATCATCAGTGACACGAAAGTCCTAGCGAATCAAGGCCGAGCTTTTCGCACTGGTCCCGTTTCAGGTTTCAACATTTCGAATGTAAAAAGTTGCATCTAATGTGTGTTGCGGATTTTGAATGGAAATATTTATTGGCGGCGTTGCCAGAAACTATCCGAAATAATCACGATTTTCGGCTATTGACATTAACTTTAAGTCAATTATTCAAAGTTTTGAAACGAATGTGGCAAAAAATAATTGAAATTGAATTCCTTCACAATTTCCCGGTTCTGACGAACACAATTGTTTTAATGAATTTTTTTTTTTTTTTGTGAGTGAGTAGGTTTCGTCAGCTCAATTTACAATTCATGTTCATTAAGAAATAGGTCAGCGGCGGCAACATTTTCGGTATGCTTTTCGCTTGCGGTGCATTTCTACGTCACATACTTTCAGTGACGTCATACAACATGCCGCATAAATGCATTCGTGTTAGAATTTGACCTATTTATTTGCACTTTCGCTATTCAGACACATAAACACAGACATTACATAAGCCTTCAAGTACATAAACGAATATCAACATAATTCTCGGCGCTGCATATACATATGTGCGTTTGTATATATCTGAATTATGGCGGTAAAAAAGAAGGCTGCTCATATTTGTAGGATTTATGAAAACAATTGAATTCATCTTTTAGCAAAATACATACCACTGAAATAATTACACTTTTGGTTGTTATGGGAAGGGATACGATTACGTCAAAAGGATATAGGTACACGAAATGTTTCTATGCATATTCGAGCGAACTAAAAATAAAATGTTCTCATGCACACATCAACTTTTTAAGGGTACCTACATGGTTTGAGCAAACCAAAAAAAAAAGTCCAGAAAGTCACGCACTGAGGTCGCCACGCTGCGGCTTCAAACGGTGCAGGATATTCTCGCATCGTTTCGATACTGTCAGTCAGACGTACATGGAACCTGTGTGTCTTTATTTTGCAGTTTGCAAGGCAATGGAATTCATGTTTCCTTGATAACGCCATCAAAAGTCCTGGCATTGTTGCTTGCGTAACGCATTGTAGAGGCATTAGCGAAAGATAAAAAGTCATGGGTACCTCCTATGGCCGGAATTACGGAAATGTGCCTGGGCTGGAATCTATAGGCAACTAGAAATTTACTCACATTTAAATTATGCTCTCCGATAAATACTGTGTATTCTGTCTTTTAAGCGGACACCTAAGGGACCGAAAAATGTGTCCGCTTGAGAAGCAAAATCACTAGAGCATTTCAAACAAGTGTCCGTTTAAGAGAGGTGTCCGCTTAAGAGAAGTATCCGAAAAGAGAGAGTACATTGTGATATTTTGTAGGTCTTACTTTTCTAGAGATATTCTTTTGAGCTCACGAACGGGACCGTAAGGCGAGAAGGTCAATTTCTAGACACTTGCCCTTGAGCTTTTGACAAACGAATTTAGGACAGTGCGAGCTATAAAGCGAATTTATTTGGAGAATTTTTTGCTATGGAAAACTGGCGAGCAAATGGTCTTTCTAGTGACGACTAGCGAAGCTTTTTCTTAGAAAAGATTTTTTGTTGGATAATCTTGGAGAATAGAATCATTCAAGCATCGATAAAATGCTATTTCGATTTTTTACCTCACACTCTAACACTTGAACTACTTGAGAGATACAAATAGTTGGTTTTAGGTTTCAATATTGTAGGACTTTTGCGTATTTTCATAGCGTCTGTCTCATTTAAGCATATATTTTATTTTATCTTAAAAAAAAAAAATGATTTAGTAACTTTTGTTTAATTTCTGGATACTTTTCAAATACTCTTTTGCGATGTATGTTCAGCAGACAATATTTTCAGGCTGCGACCTACTGTAAATACACCCTAGCATTCACAAATGCCCCCCATACCCCTTTAAGTGGGTCTTGATCCTGATCAGGAAGTTTTTCCGAAATGTAAATCAAATATTTTATTTAAAAAAAAAAATCATTGGAAGGAGAAAATATGCTAAAGGACAGATCCGTTTATCGTGGTGATTTATTTCATGAATGCAGAATTTTGCATTTTAATTTAGGTTATGTGTATCTTTATACCTCACTGAGAAAGCAACAATAACAACAACAAAGATGCGCACAACAACCTGACGAAAACACCTCCTTGCCGCATCAACATCAAAAAAAAAAAAGCAAAAAAAAGCCTTTTTCCTTGCGGCTTTCAGTTGTATATATTTGTAGACCATGCGCGTCCCGTGCATGAACACTGTAATGACGTCACCAACGGCATTCAGTGCACTTCAGTCTAAATGGATGGACGAAAGTTTTGGTGTATTTATTGTGCATGTGTATGCATGTATGTATGTATGTGTGAATGAATGTGTGCGTGTGTGTAAATTGTAATGTTTGTCTTCGTGTGCTGCAAATTTTCAGTCTAGAACCCAGTTGACCACAGATTCGCGTGCGGGCGAAGGTTCGCCTAGGCGAATCGAAAGCTAACATCTATGTCTCTCTCATTTGTTGAAATTTTCAGAATGAGCGCGTCAGTAAGGATAGAAGTCTACGGAAATGAAGACTTATTTTATTTTACAGTGATATACAGAATGTGATTCATAATTTATAAACTTTTTACAAATTAAATAATGAATATCTGTAGAATAAAGCGCTTGTAGCTTCATAAATTTTCAATAAAATAAAAAAATAAAAATAAAAAATGTAGTAAACTCGTTTTGTCTATAGGAACAACTTCAAAATGAAACACGCCCAACCTTCGCAAAATCATCCGAAAGCGAATCGAAAGCGAAAATCAGCGGAAATTCGTAAACGAACAATTTGCTAAGGGACAAAGTGTGTGCCAGCGAACTACATATATTCGAATTCGGAAGCGAATGTTTTGGTCAGCTGGGAATACGCACGCCTTGTTGGCTTCTTTGCCTGATTGCTTCGGTTGACAAGCGACACTGTGCCTGCTGATGCAAAGTGCTCGCTTATTCGTACTTACTTGTACAACGCTTCACACTTTACATCAGTTCAGATAAAAATTTCATGTTGCCAATACTAGCATCAGCAGCAGCGGTAGCAGCGTCAATCTAGAATGTTGTCTCGTTCGGTTTGTGCAATTTTCGAAATTTTAGAGCAACTGGAGCACGAAAATGCTTGCGACTGTTTCGATGTATGAGTATATCTCGTTTTTTTTCGTCCTTTTTCAGATAAATGCCTTGAATTTTTAGTAAAAGTTTGACAAACGCTTTTGTAACTCTGATATTTGAGGTTTAAAGCACGTGCGCCATTTTTTGCGCGTGAAAATTGATTTTCAAAGGCATGCTTGAATGTTTTCACACTGTCAACATTAGCTGGTTTATGAAAATAGAAAAAAACGCCACTAATTAATTTATATAGAAGGTATTTATATACTAGAAAAGCCAATTTCTTCATTACGGATTTATTAAATGAGAGCTGATCACACAATTAAGGGGGTACATGAAAGCATCCCTTTCGGAAATCGCTGATTCATGACAGAATCGCCGATGAAGTCTTCGAAGATGTGGTTTTAGTAAAAAATTAAAGATCGCTGCCATATCTATACCACATATTAATTTTATCAAGTAGGATTTGAAAATTTGGGCAATTTACCAAAGATTTTTTGACTCGATGGATTCCCAAACAACGTATAAGGACACTCGGACACATGAATCGAAATTTCAGATTGAATGAGTATAACGTAAGATGACACTAATGAAGACGGGGGTCTAAATGAACGTTTAGCAAAAAATGAATAATTTGGGCATTCGATTGAGCTAAATGAAAGTTATTTTGTAGAGAGTTTAAGATTTTAAGGCAAGTTCCGTTTTAGAAAAGTTTGAAATGTTACCATTTTAGTATATACTTGTTATTAAGTCTGTTACATAAACAAATGCTTTAATTGCAATTAACATCTTTTATCGCCTAAATGCAATTTATAATCAATTATATGAAATAAATTGAATCCAAACATTATGTGATTGATGTAAAACAACTTTCTGAAAACATTAATTGAAATCAATTTTTGTGTTTTCTGCCCCTAAAAGTATACAGAAAAAGTTGAAAATCTGACAAATTGAAAATTTTGAATTTACAAAAACTAAATAAAAATTTCGTAGCTCTCTTTAAGGCGTTATTTGACGAAAATTCAAGTCCTCTGAGCGACCTCTAAACCTCAATTTAAGAAATTTTAAATGATGCCCAAATTTTTCGATTTACATTATCTTTCGTTTGAGACCCCGCCGTCTTCGAAATTAAAATTTTTTTTTCACGTCTGAAACGCCCTACCGTGACAGTCATTCCGAGCAAAAATTGCGTAATTTTAGTGCCAAGCTAGGTTTAAGGAACTTCAAAAACAAAAATGTTTTGAAATTACGACCTTTTTCTTCATTAAAATGAGCTTAAACCTAAAAAAAAGGTGTCACGGGTGGGTCAGTATTCAAGGAATTGCCCATTTAAAACAATTTTATGAACTTATTCATGAGAACTTCTTCCACACTTGGGATACATGACTTCATGAATGACTTGTCCTGCAGAGTTTTGTGCGAGACGCTCGCGACATTTCTATGGATTTTGCATGGACGCCACTATGCCGCTATGCTTTACTCTTGTACGTATCGTCAACGATTAGTTCAAGTCGTGAAATCAGCGTCGAAAACGGGTGCAAGACTGTGCCGAAAAGGATAGAATAAGACAAAGAAAATGAGAAAAAGGCCGGAGAGAGAGAGCAACTAAGGAAGAGAATCTCAAAAGGCACTAAAAAATTTTTCATATAAATTCCTGCAGTAAATATTATTTATATTACACTAGATTCCGAAAAATCTGACTTGTACCATCTGACGGTAATTTCTTCGGTAAAATTTTCTCTTTCTTCTTTTGACATCAAAGAATGATTTTAGGAAGTAAGAAAGTCCATGATCACATTCGTATTAAAAACGTGGCATATATAAGCATTTAAGTTAAAATACCAAAACTTAATTTTACCAAAAGTACTGATTGCACAGGCAAATAAAAAATAAAGGTCCTGATACAAAAATGTAAAGTTCTCTACTCTAAGTTTTTTGGGGTGCTGAGCACGAATCTGAAGTCAGATTTCATCATTTCATCACCCTCACATTTCGCCCGAGCAACCCATAGCACCCTCCAAAGGGTCTGAAGTCAAACTGAAGCTAAAGCTGAAGTCAAAATTTGCCGATGACCCTTAGTTTTCCCTCTTAACCCTGTTTGCTGTGGAAATACGAATGTGCAATACGAAAGTTTCCACTTTTGCATGAATGATCCTGTTAACAAGGTGTGAAAAGTAATTGGAAAACATTATAGCTTTAATTATAAATAGGTGGTAACATTAAATAAATTTATATATGGAAATGGTCGACGCAGTAGGCTTGGGCTTTACAAATTTCTACACAGCATGGTGCATATTTTGCAACACCGAATTCGTTGTGCAAAGTTTCCACAGCAGTGGAAACAATTTTTCATACGAAAGGAACTCACCACAGTGGAAATTTTCCGAGGTTGGAAAATATGCACACTTGCTTGAATACCACTATTATGTTACTAACATATAGAAACTTATCTAATGGGAAGAATTGGGATAGTCTAAATATATAGCTAAAATATAGAAATCAAATCCTTGAAGAAGCTTTCTAAACCCCACTTTCAACTTGTCACTAGGCTAACTAGTTTAGTTTGCCAGCTTAGGCCACTAACTAAAATGAATTAAAATATAGGTACGTATGTACATTAGACCGTACCACCTACCACCTTATATGGAAGAAGAAAAAGTGCGTGTGGAAATATGACGTTATTGAAGTAAATGAGCGATATATTTATGCATTTATATAAAATATTTAATAGCATACTTTCAGGAAGAATTGCTTTTTTTGGTTTATTAAACGGTTATAGTTCCC
Source organism: Chlorops oryzae (assembly GCA_020466095.1). Lineage (NCBI taxonomy): Eukaryota > Metazoa > Arthropoda > Insecta > Diptera > Chloropidae > Chlorops > Chlorops oryzae. Next base: position 41,617,731 of record CM035808.1, read on the forward strand.
TAATGCGTCATTTTAGCACAACAGTGTTTTCGGAAAAATTTCTTGGCGTATCTCAAAGTTCATATTGATGTTAATTTGGAACATTAAACTTCAACTCATACGTAGATAGGGACCGAAGAGTGGAACAAATAACTTAAAAGAATTTTCAAATTTTAGTTAAAAATAGTTATGTTGGAAATATCGATATACTTCCTGAGGAGAAGTTTGATGATATTTTAAGGGTTTTATTTTTTTGGTATAAGGGTGGTACATTAGGATGGTAGCCTCTGAGATCTTGAGGGTAAATACTAGAACGGTACGCCTGAGGTCAATGACTTCTATAGAGGCCATATTGGTATCCTTGCGAAAAAAACATTGATGTACCAAACTTTAAAATCCGACAGTAAACACCAGAGTTATGAAGAAATATACCAATGCGCGACCTCTACGTTCGATAGAAAAAAAATTTTTTTTCTTTTCGCAATTGTCTCGCAAAAATGCGTCATAATCGCTGGTATACGGCGCACTTTTTTTTTGACGTACGGTCTAATGTACATATATGAATAATTTGTTATTACATGAATAATATGAATCAAGCTGTCTATCCATCATATACCCAGCGGCGCTCTGCTAAATGGGTAAAGCCCACAAAATGCATTACGGAAAGCATACTTGTAATAGATAGCTTTTGGCTTCTATTGTAATCAGGGTTATATTTAGGTGTTTTTTCCCTACATTTAATGCGGGGAAAATTTCTCTAACATTGATATAATATATTTGCTGCGTATGATTCAGAGTCCGCAATGGCACAGTGGATAGCGTCTTCGCTCAGCAGTGAAATGGCCCGAGTTCGAATCTCCGCGCAACCAAGAAAAAGTGGAAAAATGGTAAAGTTCTAAAGAATACTCTATTCCGATATAACGAATGGATGAAAACCCGAGTTGCATAACAGATAAATATTCGTATGAAAAAATTTGAAACCTTAAGCTTTTAATAAAAATTAAGAAATAAAAATAAATCGGCTCCCACCAGAATGGGGTTCGAAGCCGCGCTCTTTGGATTGCAAGGCACACACTCTACCCACTGAGCCACACGAGGTCTTTAAGTACATGACCTTTTCTATTGATGTTCTAAAGCACTTTAATATAGTAAAGGCCTCTTTAAGGGAATTGAAAGGGATTACAAAGCGGTCATGCTTATGTGAAAGTAATATGGTTTGTAATCGATTCGTTCTGCCATACAGACTGCAAAGTATTTGGTAAGTATTCGATTTCGTAATGTGAATTTGCGCCGCTGGGATAGAAACTTATCATAGTTCAGAGAATTTTCCCAATTTGATATCAATATTCAATGAAGGTAGTTAAGTATTATATCGACGCCCTCTAATTGAAAGACAGAGCATTAGTAGTCCGAAGAAAAAAAAAAATGGTTTTTGTTGCACAGTGCACTTGATCGGAGGTTAAATGATTGCGTAATATTATTTCCATTGAAAAATGAAAATGAGAATCGATTGGGTTTTAAATTTCACTGGAAAATTTAAGAAACCATCAATTCCTTAGTTGACATCCACGCTCGCTGAGGGGACTTGCTTCTATTCATGTAAAAAATGCATATGATATGCAATTTGAATAATGTGCATTTCCATACAAAAAAAAAGGTTGCTTGTGAGCTCACGTCCACAAATACACATTTCAATTGTGCGCCGTACTCACAAAAGGGAAAGAAAGAATAAAAGCTAAAATATAAAAAAAAATAATAAAAAAATTGAAAAAAAAAAAAAATTGAAGTGAGGAAAAGATTGCTTGAAGCATAAAAGTCAAACAATGACAGCAACAACGCCATCGTTTGACAATGATATTGCTGATGTCAACGATACTAACAAAAAGTCAAGAATAGGATCAAGCAGTGTAATATGCACATTGGCACTTCTTCTGCACTAATGAGTGAAATGTCATGTGCTTAAGCGTTTGAGATTTGTTTGTGTGAAAAAAAAAAATAAAAAAAAACAACGAAGGAGGACAGGGCACTTTAAGCTCTCCCCTTTTAATTTTTCTTTTGTCACTGATGCCCGTTTGTATATAGCGCTCTTTGTTCGGCGATTGTTCCATTGAGTGCACATGGAATAAATTCTCGATGATGTGGGGTAAATTAATTCCGATTGCCAATTGCAAATGTCCAATTGCCAATTACGCTTGAAATCGTTACTAGTGGTAATAAATTGGATTTGTCTTTGTTAGAGTGCCAATGCTGGAATTCATTTTGCGAGTCTTTCCTCAAAGGAATCTCTCGAATGAAGGATGTAAGATTGGCTGGATTGCTATTTTTGGCGCCAAAAATTGTTAGTGCAGAAGTGGAATTTTTTTAAAAGTCTCATTAAATACAGCATTCAACTTTTTTTTTTTGCTATGAGATGCTTAGACCTCTAGATTGGGCTTAATGATATTTTTTCCAACAGGTCTGGATTTATTCCTATGGGTTGGCGTTTAGCCCCAAATTCTAAACCACGGGAAAAATAAAAACAACGTTGGTTAACGTCTTGCCAACAGCGCAAGAGGAAATGTTCAACACCTATTGCAAAGTATCGGATTTACTCCAGTTAACCCATTAATCGCCGGAATCACTTTTAAACTGTGCCAAAATTATCGCAATAAGCTCTTTTTATTTGACGCCCAGTTAAAGATCCAAAGGATCAAATTAAGAATTTTCTGAAAAAGAGCTGGACGAAAGACGTCGGTGATTAACTTCTCAGTGGTTGATGGGTTTAACCTCGTCTTATTCGAATGATACTCCATGATTTTCAAGCATTAAAATAAGCTTCCTCCTATCAAGAACATAAGTCGCTCAAGAAGGCAACAATGTTTTGATCAGGGACGTGAACCGGATGGAAAATTTACCCGATTCGGTGCGGCGGTTCGAACCGTGGTTGGACGTTTGGATTGGTTCGTCAAACCGGTTTTTCTACTTCTTTGAACCGGGGTTTCGGTTCGGTTCATCGGTTCGGCTATTTCTCAAAATGAAAAAAATTTGTAACACGTTTTCCCACTTCTAACGCAATTTTTTACCATTTAGGGTTACCTAAACTCCTTACCTTACTCATATTAGAGATTGTATCGATACTAATTTCATAAGAATATATCGATGCATAGTTGCAGGCAAAAATGAAACCCTGAACCTTTACAAAAATGGGTTCGGCTTTCGGTTCGGTTCAAACAATCGTACAAAACTTCGGTTCAGTTAATGGTTTGGTTCATCAGCAGATAAAAACCAGTTCAGTTTAAAACCGGTTCACGTCCCTGGTTTTGATGATACAAGGCCAAGCATTCTCTTTCACTCGTTTTAATTTCAAGGATAGATCACGCTCATATCTAGGAATGTTAAGTGCGCAAATCGCATTGCACGGCATGACATAAAAGTGGTTTCCCATTTATTCAATTTCGAACAGAAAAAGTGTTAAAAAATACAGCACATCATCATGTCTTGCCATGACGCACAAATGCTTATGTTCTAAATTGTTGAAAGGATCGTTTATTGGATTTAATCAACATCAGAAATAGAAATACAATACAATCAAAGCTTTGTAAACAGTTCGATTCTTCTCCTAGAAATTTAACGAGCGTCATCATCCCGATTCCCATTCCCATTCTCATTCCCAACATCACCATCTCCGATTCAATGGCAAGGATGAGGGTGGAAGCATGTGCGAATATAGCTACGTAAAACGGAATGACACAATGGATTGTAAGCTCGTTGCTGACAAAATGTCAGCATATCGAACAATGGCTGCACTATCGTTCGAACAAAAATCGCTGCCTACGGATGCTGCTGTATACGCAAGAAAACGGAAAGCAAACACATCTTTCTCTATGGATGCTTCCGACCAACGTACTTGAAATCGCTGACATCACGCTCGTCTTTTTTGGCATCAGAACTTAGCTATGTTTTATGATTACTCATCATTATTATTTTATGTTTTGTTTCTATTTATATTTATATTTAAATTTGTTGTTGTAAATTTGACATTTAATATGATGTCAATTGATATAGAAGCGGTAAGGAGATAAAGTTTTAACCCTTTTCGGACGACTGTACGGATTTTTGTACAGCAATTTACATTTTTTTTTTTTTAATCCTGAAAACTGGTTTACTTGTTATTTTCTGCTTGAAACACTTTGTTTGAAGTTTTTGGAATATAAATTCGTTCAATTTGTTTGATTGAAGATGGATTTTTATAAAAATATGTTATTGAAATTTACTATATTTTACGGGGAAATGGACCCACGTATGATTTTTCGTACAGGGCATATCTCTGAATGGAGCTGACAAAAATATTTTTATATTTTTATTATTTACTAACTAATTTTTAAAAAATTACCCCCGTTTTGGTAGTGGTCTAAATTGGGTTAAACTCATTGTATTCTTTTATTATTATGACACCATTGAGAAGAGTTTGGTTGCAGCATTTGAGAAGGAGATCATAACACAAAAGTGGGCAAAAATTGGAAGAAAATTAATATGTAATATAATTACTATTGTTATTATTATTTTATGATTGTTTACCTATTACGCAGAAGAGGGGGCGATAATTGTGATAGATTTTCACCGCTTAGCGGCTCTTCCTGGCGTGGTCGCAGTACAGGTGTAAGGCCCCATCTTTCGATGAAATCTATGCGAGAAATGGTTGACGAGGAACGTTTGGAAGGTATTATTTGTTGTTTCGCCAATATTATTTATGTGTATTGTGTATTTTTATATGTTCTTTTAAGCCGATTTATTTTATTTGATCTCTTCTTATCTTTTAAAACCAAATATCGAAGGGTTAAAGCTGTTTGTAGAGTTTTTATAAAAATGTGCAGCTCTCGTTGTTTGATAGTCATCGATTTTTTCCGCAGACATTGATTGATGTTTCTAGTATGAATTTTGATAGAATATAATCGCTTGTGGTACTATGGCTTAAAATTTTTTGCTTTCAATCACAGAGCTTCGAAGCGTTATATTATCTTAAATGCATTTTGTTGTTGTTTATTTTCAGAATTTTTTGCTTTTGATATTTATTTGATATTTTATTAATAAATAAAACTTATTCTGTTTCGTCATATTTTGTAAATTATTTTTTCAAAATATTATTTTAATGCATTCATTAAGTTTTAAATAAGTTCCTTAAGTTGTTGATATTTGGCAGCTCTTTTACGTTATGTAAGTTTAAGTACTTTAGTTGCATTTTTGATAAATTTTGTATGCATATATATTTAAGTTGATATTTATATTTCTATACATAGTTTTCTTTCATGATATGGTAGCACTGTGAGAAGTAGAGAAAGTTTTTAATTGAATCAAATTCAGTGTTCATGGAAAATAAGGTTTTTTCTTATAAACTGCTGTGAAAATATTATGCTTTGATTTGAATGCTCGAACTCGGACACGCGATTTGAGCACAATCGAAAACGCGAGATACATTTGAGCCCATTAGCCCATGGTTTTGATTTCGCATTCTTCATGCTTTTTTTCAAAAGACACAGACATTCGGCTTAAAAACGCCTTCCTTAGACGAATCTATTTAGGTCATACACAGCCGTGCTTCGAGAAAGCAGGAAAATATTTACGATTTATGTACGAAAAAAACCGAATTAGGCTACCGAGCCCAAATTCGCACCCCATATCGTCATTCGTTGGGATATACGAAATTCCGGCGTTTGTTTGTCGGTATGGAAAAACTGGCGGGTGAAAGGTGTCATTGGGGTAGCCCAATAAAGAATCTTTTATGTAACATGTGTTCTCATGGGGCATATTTGCCTGCCTTCTTTTATAATTAATAAATGACTGTGGCATTTAATTAGACGACGTTTACGATTTTCTGCGATTTTTCTTCAGAACATTTTCTTAAACATATTAAAGCTCATATATAATTTTTGATAAAGAGATTTCATCATGGCTAATTGTTTTTCAATGACTTCATTATAACACAATGTTAAAGCTCATCACTCTCACTCAATTGGGGAGAATGGAAAATGAATGTTTCTCTAAAATCAATTTCACTCAAAGGAATCTAATTTTTGCAGTGAGAATGAACTATAAAAGAGTAAAATGGCTTTGAAACGTCCGAAAGTTTACGTGCGTGTGACAAAAGGTGATGCAGTGGAAAGTAGTTTTTAGCTTTCGATCAATGAAACAGCCTCAACAATTCAAGACGGAACATGAGAAAGTTCTCCTTCAATTTCTTCGTGCTTTGTAGTTTCTCCTTCTTCGTTTTGGTCTTCAAGCTTCCAACCTTGAACCTTTTTGGCTTGCCTAGCATACATTCAAACATGTTGTTTAGGTGATTTAGGAGCATGCACGACGGATACATGAAAAAAGGCACGTATTCATCGTCTTGATAGTCTTGAAAGGCCACGCATAGACGAAGCGATTTTTATAGGCACACACATGAGTTTTAACAAACACTAATAAAAGTGAAACACTCGCAAGTCATTTCAAATTTTACAAAAGGAGCAATAAAAATGTTAATATAAATTCACAGCTTTGGATCTGTATGCCATTTATATTCTTAAAAATACGAAAAGTCCAGCTAGTTTAATAGATTTGAGGAAAACTAAATAGAGCAAGTAAGAAATTTAAGATCGGTCAGGTCCGCCTTTGATATACCCAACTTCCCAATAACATTTATGCACTATCATTTTTCTGCAGTACGGAAGTTACGACAAATCTCCATTTGGGCGTGGCAGTTGAAGCAACACATCAACTATTATCCTACGCCTTTCATTTCTATGAGTCAATCTACGTTTCGAATTTGAAGCTTTTGAACTTTTCACTTCAGAAGTTGTGGAAACTTTTCATTTTTAGGCATGACAGTTGGCGGCTCAGGAATATTTCTCCCATAAATCTCCGAAAAATAATGGTTAATATATATTTGAATTTCGAATTCCCTACATCCTTCCATATGCAATTGACGATAAGCCATTATTTGTGGGCAAAAATGAGGGCGAAGGAGGACGATGCCCATTTTTTTTTTTGATCTAGTAATATATTTCACTATATACTAATGACTTTTAATCAGTGGTTCGTGAGATATAAGCATTTTACTCTACTGACAAGGTGGCGAATATCCCCTATTATCGCTTAGAATCAATATCGGGACCCTACATAGCCGTGTGCCAGATTTCGACGCGGTTGCTTCAGTCGTGCCGAAGAAGATCCGACCACAGATGGACAGAATGACAGACGGACAAGTATAAATCGATTTAGTTTTCGAATCTGATCAATAATATACTTATATGTACAGGGTGACTGATATGTATTGCAACCAACTTTAGACTATATACAGTATATGTATATAGATATTTGTCTACATCTACGGAGCTTTGCTATTACAAGATCCGCATTAAATCAATATACCCTCCTTACGGTGGGTATAAAAAGGCCAAATTCTCAGAAACATGGTAGAATTAAGTTCCTTTGGACAGATTATCCCCATTGCTCATTGGACAGAGCCTCATCATTACTCCTGCTTAAATCCTTTGTTCGGTTTGATGACTCTATCGGATCAGTAATCCCTTTGTTACGCTCCCTTTTACCTTACATAATCGTCTTTATAGTTTTTCGAAGACAAAATATTGTGTATGGGGATCGAACTTACAAGGTTTATTACTTGTAATGGTTTGATCACAATGAACCGAAGCTTTTATTGAAAAAAATCCTTGGAAAATGCTATATTATTGAAATTTCGTGATTCATTGATTGAAAATGAAGGAAACAAATAATTAATTTTAAATAATTCAATCATTGAGGCGTTTCATTAATGCAGTTCGGTGAATCGGGAAGCGATATGAAGCCGTTTTTCAGGACTTTTTCCTCTATCTTGAAAAAGTTATGATTCAGAAAGGAATTGTGCTACATTTTAACCGTAATAGCGCAGCACAAAGCTATTAAAAATAACTTTTAATGTTTATTTATTTTGTCTTCACATAATGTCATCGAATGTCCTTAGCAATAGTGGACTGGATTACTAAAACTGCTTCATCTTTTTATCAGGAATAAATTTTTGTAAACGCAGAAAAGGATTTCCAATGGAAATATTCACTTGTTAAAATTGACTTAAAAGAGCACATTTTCCATAATGAGAAAAAAAATCCTCTAAAGAATGTTTTATTTGCTTAATGAGTTTCAAAGAAAAGGGCGAGACCTTCTCGCACAATCCTGTTATGATATTGCATTTGCAGGAAAAGCGAAAAGCGTCCTTCGGGACGTATACGTAATTTTTTTTAATGCTCTGCCATAGCATTGAAAATTGCAAGCGTCGTCAGAACATGAATTTGCAATCAAGAAATGATGATTTTTTCGCGATTAAACAGAAGAATAGATATTTTCATTTCATAGAAAATCGATTGAATAAAACCTTCCTTTTATGCATGGGCCGCAAATTCCGATTATTTTTATATACTATTTAGCATACGGGGCGTATACGCAATTTTTCGTGTAATAAGGTAGGTATGCGAATTTCAATATTAAGAGAAGAGATTGCCATAAATATTTGCTAAGTACTCTGGCAAACATTGATTTCATTTGCTTTTCCAAAAGGGGTTGAAGAGCTTTAAGAACACTCCATTGTCTATTTTGTCTTTTACATAAAAATTTCGATTTTTATTTTAACATTTTCATTCAAAGGCATTTATTATGTACACTTCAAGCAAGATGAGAGCGTATTTTCACAGCAGTTTACACAAGAGAAAGTCGAATAAAACAAAAGATATGTGTTCAAATGAGAATATGTATATATATTTATGTATAAATATTTTTTCAAACAATTCAGCAATGTCAAATATTCTATTTGGGGGGAAATTTCACAAGCTTACAGCTTCACTTTTGAGCACCATTTTAATTTTGACTACATTTGAGATGAGAAAAAAACACACAAAAAATAAAAAAAAAATTAAAAAACGCACGAACGAACGAACTTGGCCCTTGAAAAATGCACGTACACGACAGCCAGCAATTTCCATTTACACCGCGCGCACATAGTTTTCATATTTTCTTCGTCTTCTTTTCGCTGTTTTCTTTTGTTAAAACGCACATAAAAGAATTAATCGTTAGTTTAGATTTTCACGCAGGGAATATTATGATTTAAGAGTTTTCTTTTCTATATTCCATCCGGGTGAAATGTGAATCAATTTTGACATTTCAGGAAATCAGAGAAACGATCCGCGCTCTACATCTGCAAGTGCACGGAATAAACAAGCTCTTGGGAAATTACGAAAGGCGATAGCGGACTTAATGTGAAAATCCTTTTCAATAGCAGCCGAAGTAACATTTACACGGATAACATCCAGTCGCTGACTGTAGTCGTCTCTTTCGCTCGTGAAAACAAAAACCGAGAGCTCTGTGCATTCGTAGAACACCAACGAAATTGTGAATGACAACGACACGCAGAAGAAAACGCGCTTACCCATGTTACGTTGCGTATAGTATAAGGCATATTTGTCTGTATTCACATACATATATAAAATATATATATATATATATATATATATATATATATATATATAATATATATGTAGGTATAGATATATATATATATATATGTGAATGTTTGCCTGCATGAATGTGTGCTTGAAAGTGTAAGTATCGCGGATGTGTGTGCGTTTGTCAGCTGTTGTAGAAATGTGGGTGTGAAAGCAATAGAAGGCGAAAATGCGGCCGAATAAAGCATATGCCAAAGGCAGGACAACGATAAAATTGTTAGCTTTTCATGCGCGCGCTTGTACCTTATTTATTGAGAGGCATTAAAGGAAAAGGTGAAAATGAATTTCCATTTCACCAACGTGTGCTCCAACGACTCATTTTGTTGTTGCCGTTGTTGTATATAGATACATAAATATATATATAAATATATGTATAGTTATACATATATTGATATATATGTATATGCATGTTCAAGAGAACTTTTTGTTATTTTTCTTCGTCCTTTTGGCTTAACTTTCGGTTTTCAAGTTTAGCCACGTTGCCACGGGTCGGGGGGTATGCCGGAGAAATTTTGTCTATTTTTATTTTTTTTTTTTTCGAAATAATTCTAGGTGGGTTTTTTTTGGGTACTTTTTCTTGTTTGTTTCTTTTTATAAGAAAGCGCATATGCAGTTGTAATGATGTTTGAACAAATAAAATTTTATATGAATTTGTACCTTTTGAGGTAGTTTTTTTTTTCTACTTCGTCTACTTCTATTTCTCTTCTTGGGTTTTTTGTAGTTGGCAATTGCTTAAGTGAGCGTGTGTGCTTTTGTATTCTTGTGCGAACGTGTGTGTGTGTGTGTTAATGTGTTTGTATTATACTGATTATCCTTTTGAACTCGCAAACGCATATTTATCCACCGTTTGTGTATTCGCTTTGATTATTTCTTCATTTAGTTGAGCGTATATATGTATATTAAGATATGCATAAGCGTTAAATTGTATAGAAGCAGAGGCATATACAAACATATGTAAGCCCATAGTCGATGGATGTTTTTGCTGTAACGTAAAAGCGAGAATATTTTTTTCTTTTTCGGAAAAGCAATTACAATTATTTTGTGACTTTGGTTTTTCACGCTGCGGTTCTTTGGAATAGATAGGGGAATAGTTTAATTTCAGTCCCGATAGAGAGTTATTTGGATTCATCGCTCAATTGTAATGTTTAAAAGCCCATTCCCATTGGAGTTTCGAAATTTCAATTGTTTCGCATTGAAATGTATTCAGGATATTTGGTCAATTGCATTTTTTTTTTAACATGTAGCACGCTCTGAGCCGATTCGATCAAGTTTTTCCTTTTCTAAAATAGTAATTATAATATAAATGCAAAAAGATTGTTTTAAAAACGATTGCTGTTTTAATAGTTAGAAATTTACTCTTTTTAAATTCGCTGTTACTTTGTGTTGATATTTTTCGTCTAACTAATTTGAAATTTAAATAATTTTTTTTTTTGCCGTTTATAAGTTGAGCGTTTTGCTAAACGAATGCTGCGTCTTGTCGTTTGATATGTCAAGGTTAAGTAGCGCGAAATTCACACACTGTTTCGCTGCTTTGTAGAACTTGAAAAATCGTTCTTTCTTATGTTATGTATATCAGTCTATATTTAAACGTTTAAAAACTTTTTGTTCTTTTTCATTTAGTTCCTTATTGGGATTGCTTTTTTTTTTGCGGTTTTTCACAAGAAGTTCACTGTCGTCGGAAAAGTTGATTTTTAACAGAAAATATTTTCTTTCGGAAAATTTTATTTTTTTTTTGAGTCTCTAATGTTTGCCATTTTCATTTGAGCATCTCTGCAGTTGCTCTGAGTAGAGAAGTTTTTGACGCTTTCATTAAGAATTCGCGTGCTTTTATGCTGCTATGTTTGCGTGTATCTCGGATACTGGCTGCTTGTTAGTTGCGTGTCGCATGTTCTCTATGTTTTGCTATGAAGCGGATTGGAAGAATTTTCGCTTCCATTATCTTGCAAGCTCATTTAAAATGCGAATGAATGTTAACAGCACGCAATGATATCTTGCAGTCTGAGAGCAGCATGCGAATTGGAATTGAGAGTGTGGTCCAAATCGTTCCTATGGAGTGTGGTACAATGGAACACTCATGCTTAACATCAATGGATGCTATGTTATGGGAAATGTTAATCGATAGCAGTTGATTTTGACACATCTTACTCTGTTGATTGAGAAGAGCTTTCCATGTCGAAGAATTGAATTTTTTTTTGTCGCCTATGAATGCGCTGCCTGCACACCGATGTCTATTGATCTGACGAATGAATGAATGACAGCTCTTCGGATACCATTCAGATACATTTTATTCTATTCGATGCACTTTCAATGTCATGGGCGTTTGCAGACGTTGTGCGCGGAATTTTGAGGAAGAAATTCTTCAAATTTTTGATTTTGATTTTCGTCATCAAGCACGGTCGACTATGCATTGCGTTTTGCTTTGCACATTTCCGTTGTTTCAATTAAATAAATGTTTATTTGTGCTCTATGAGTTCAATAGATAACGATTCACTATTCAAAAAGGTATGATCAACCTGCAAAATATTATATGCTGACGGCAGTTGCTGAAAAGTCTATTTTACTTTAAGGTAGACGTGTCGTATGAGTAACAATTTCACTAAGCATTTTACCTCAACAAGTATACGCATACAGGGGCTGCAGATAATTTTTGGAAAGACGAGTTAGAACTTAGGGATGGGCGATATTGGCAAAAGTATTGACTTCGATAATATCGACTGTATCGGAGTATCGATCGATATGTATCGCATTGATGTATCGGTCATGTTTTATTTTATGTATTTTTTCCCACAAAACGTGGTGCAATAGGGTATTTGACACCATTAAAGTTTTGTAAGAATTTGTGGTTCTTCTTGTAGAAAATAGTGTAAAAATTGATATTTGAATAAATTTTAAACAATTATATGTTTATTTTATACAAAAAACACAAATTATTGCTATTTTTTGAACAAATTGTTGTAAATTTAAAACGGTCTGTGATTGGTCGGAGCATAGTGACGTCAATAGCCAGTAAACAAAAACAGCTGTGTTTTGTTAACAATATTCAAAAGCGTTCTACTTTGAGTGCCTGCACTTCAGCTTACAATGGAAAACAATTTTGTGCGAGCTGATAGCAACAACCTTCCTCAAGTGGGCGCTTTTATGGTAGCACATTTCTTTAGAAATAACACGGATTTCTTTGGTGCAGAGCTGAAAAACGTAAAAACAGCTAAGTAAGTATTTTCCTGATTTGAGGTTATGTTGACATATGTATAAATATACATTTGCTTCCACTTCACTATAGGGATGGGTGATATTCGATATCCGTGTTAAACGATAATCTATATGATAACTATTACAGATTTTCAATTATGACAAAAACCTTTTGAAGATAATTTCATTGATTTCAAAAGTATCGTGAGTACTTTGTTTTAGCAACTTTGAAAATTATGATAGACTGTTTGAATGCTTATATCTTCGTCAGACTGTTTTAAGTCATTTTTATCGCGAGCTATAAATTTCTTTATCTTCGATATCTGATATCGGAATGTAGATATTTTTATAACCGATGCGCATCCCTATTTCACTAGATTTTTGTTTACTGGCAAATGACGTCAAACTCACCATATGATTAGAAAAATTGCAGCAAGACTGCTTTTTGCGTAATATTAAAAATGCAAATTTAAATCCCAATTTTAACAACAAATACGAAACGTATTCCGCAAATATTTTGCTTTCTATCATATTAAGCTACAACGATTCAAATGAGACACTCTCTGAAAATCAGTCAAATATCTGATTGTCAGCTAATGTATACAAATTAACCATTTCACGTATTAAAATTTTAAAGATATTTTTAAAATAAACACATTACACGGAGAAAAATTTACGATTGTGTAATTAACAACGATTCGTATTATATTCAGACCGTAGTTATTTTACAGCAAAGCTGTAGTACGGACGTATTTAAATTTGACTTTAATATGAAACATAGGAATTCAAGTAGATGGAAAAACATTTAAAAGAACAAAGGGCAGTCAGAATGGGGAAAACAAGCTTTCCTGCCATAAATAAATAACAGAATTTAATAATCCCGGATTTCAAAAATGTATTTTTTTTGCATAAAAAGTTTACTTGAAACCTTTTTATACATGCAAGTTTTTTAAATATTGGGTATGTAAATGCCATTTTTATTTATTAAGAAAAATAAACACAAATGAGAATTTACGCCTATCTGACCGGGGATCAAACCCGGCAACCTGCGATTGCACTTGGTGATACAAAATTTTGCTACTACTTTCGTATTTAAACTGCTTACACGACGTAGATTCTTATTTATCTACGCTTGTGATTATTTTAACTACGCCGGTTGATAGAACCAAATCATGGCTGTTCGTAGTTAAATTAACATCGTTTTTGTTATTGTAACTCAAATTTTTGCTCAGCAAACTTGCGGGAAATGTATATATTTTATTTATCAAAGATTTGAGGCCTAAGGGCTGATTACACGATATGGTTAATGACCAAATTTTGGCTGTTTTTGGAACAAATTTGGTCTCAATCGAAACCAAATCGTGTAATTATCAAACATACACCGAGAGAAAAAGGTAGTTATATTAACTGAAAAAGCAGGTTAAAATAACCGAGTTCACCGTTAATTCTTAGCTTATGTGTAGTAGCGGTCAATTCAACAGTACAAACACAGTCAATAAGGATATAACTACCTGATGGTTGATATAACTGTCTCGCGGTTAAATCAACTGTCACCAGCGACTGGGAAAAAAAATTTATTTTTTGCTTTGACTTTTTTTAATCTTTTTTTATTTTTTTTTTTATTAAATTATTTTTTCTTTATTTATTTGTTTCTATTTAAATCTTTTTCTCTTTCATCTCTTTAAATTTTCTCGCCTCGGCCGAGCCTTGAACCGCTGACCTCCACTTCGCTGGGCGAACGTCTTAACCATTACGCTAAACGAACGAATTTAATTTGTTGGTCAAAATGCTCACTTGAGCTTATGGTTGCTCAAGCTTTGGGGAACGTGCTTAAGGAATTGTTTCACTCCCAAAATTTTTTGCTTGAAATTTAACCATTAATAAAAAATTAAATAGATTAAAACCTTAAAAATTTAGGAGAAAATTTTTGTCTTCCAAAACAACTACATTCTGAACAAAAAAAACTGTAATTAAAAAAAAAAAAACTCAGAAAAATTCCCGCCGCCAGCAGGGATCGAACCCCGAAGCTCACAACTTTCGATTCACAGCTTAATGCACTGAGCTATCGACAACTCCGGAGACGGTTGATCAGATAACGAACTTATACGTCTAGGTGAACGAAAGCGAATTTGAACATAAAAATTAACTGTTTTTCAACTGTTGATTTGACTTCCTTTTCCAGTGCATTCAACGGAGAATACAGTTTATTTGACCACTCTTACTTTAACTGTTCTTAGTGGTTGATTTAACTGTTCTTATTTCTTTCGGTGTACGTATGGCCATATGGCATTTGGTCGCATTTGTTCACGTTGCAACCAAACGTGTGTTTGCAATGTAGCCATATCGTGTACCACCCCAACCAAATGTTGATGACAAATTTTTTAGCCAAATTCTGACCAAATTACATTTGGACGCAATCGAAAAATGCCGGCATGCATATGTATGTTTTGAAAAAAATGGCGCATATCGTGTAAAAACCAAACATACGACTTGTAGCCAAAGGAGCATATGTACCAAATTTTAACCAAATGAAAGCAGTAAAGCGTTTCGTCAGTAACCATATCGTGTAATCAGCCCTTACGACGCTTTCACTCCGAGCAGATTCAAATTAAAAAAAAAATCGTATTTCGATATTGCAGTTTTAGTATCGATTTCCGATATATCGAAACAAAAAAATATCACTTAAAAATTTCGTATCGATGTTCAAAAAATCTCGATATTTCTAAGTATCGATATTTTCAGCCCAACCCTAGTTTAGAACCGTCAAGGAAGAATTGATTTGGGACGAATTTTTAAGAACTCAGATCAAGATTGAGCAGAGTAATTTCATATTTTTGGTGTTTAAAAATCAATAGAAAAGATATATAGCCAGCCCTGTCGAGTGCACGGTGTCCCAACTTCGAAAAGGGTCGTCTCAATACCGACGTTCCCCGTTTTCTTAGTCAATGTTTTTGTCGAGCGAACCATTTATCTCTCTCGTGGGCTCTGTGCATAGCCAACATGCTCTTTTAACAGAAATCTCCAGAATAAACAAATATTCCAGCTGTCATCTCACAACAACATTATCCTTCCATTTGTTGAACTTCGAAAAACCACCATTTCCAGACGCTTTTTTTCCAATGTCAGGTGATGCTGTAATGGTACAGATGGCGCAATCATCGCACTCAAAGCTTACGAAACTCAGGAGCTTTTCTGTTAAAAAACCGCATGAAGAAGTTTGTGGAAGATGTAGGCTGTGAGAAAATTGAAGTGGAACTCTTAATTGAGGAGAACACCAAAGCAACAGTCTGTGTTCGTTTGAAAAATGGAAATCCACCTAAGGAAGGATAAGAGATGTTAACGAATGCGAAAGGGTTAAGATTTAAAAAAAAACAAAGCGTATGCGCAGCGTATATTCTTTTTTGTGCGCCCTTTGACTTCGTTATTTGCCGCATCGCTATATTCGCGTGGCGAAAGGAAATGCAGGGCACAACCAAAGACTAAGGAATATTAAATGAAGGGCACGCGTTTAACCCATATTTCTAAGAGGAGAAAATTTGTGACAAACCGTGGTGGTTCGTTATTTTGAGCGGGTAAATTTTTTTGAATTTACAATGATGGAATTGTAATAATTATTCTTTTTGGTTTTCCATGCAAATTGAACGCAAGTGGAAGAAGTCAAACACTTTTGTATCAACTCAAATTGCTCAAATACACAGAAATAAGATTGTGTTCTCGTATTGCGTTCGAAATGACCTTTGAGCACGACGGCATACGTCATAACAGGCGAATGAGGCCAGACGATCTGAGCGCATTGTGATAAAATATAATATTTACTTATGTCCCACAAATATGAGAGCTCCGTCAGGTCTTTCATATGTTATTCGTTAAGGTTGCTCAACATCGTCATAGCCTTTTCCATCGATGGCTGTTGTTGGCTGATTTTACGCATGTGAACTAACCTTGAACACGATTATTGTCATGAGCTTTGTCAACGTCATCGGTGAAGTCACACACTTTTTATAGGGGCTCTTGGCCTTTTGAACTATATGCAATTATAAGGAACGGAAGCAGAATTGAAGTATTAAATTTTATATTCTTTTATACCATTGACCATTGAAAGCGACGAAGATAAAAATGCTATCTTCTTTTTTAAAGTTCACAATCTCGTTAAATACACTGTGATAGTCTTAAAATCAAACCAATTTGAAATAATCGGTTGCCCCCTATTTCGGAATCGAACTACATCATGCATTCCTTGATTCGCAGTTATAGTTTTGTACAATATTTTTTTTTTAGGTTTTTACTGCAGTTTTCGGCTCATACTGGTCGTAAAATGTATCCTATAGACTCCCAAGCATATTTCTCCCTCAAAAGGGCTGCTTTGAGCTTATTTTCAGCTTCTTTTAATCTACATTAAGCTGCTGGTGATCGGGTTTTTTGCCATTCCCTCCTGCACCTCCTTTTACAGGCCACCAAATTTACTATTTCAGCATTTGTAAAGGACACCTTTTCCGTTTTACTATACTTAGGCGTAGAATTCTCTGCTGCTGAAGTCAACATAGAAGTAAGGACTGTCACGGCATCATCAATATGCTCTTTACTTTCGATTTTGTAATTGGTGTGTATATGTGAGCTTATATACTTTTTGTATTTAAGCCAATTGGTATTGAAATTTGTTAATTTGTGGGGAATATCAACTTGTTTTGGTCTTTCGTTCAATAGGAATAACACTGGAGAATGATCTGAAGACAGATCAAACGTTGTATATGTTGATATGGATTCTCTTTTAATACCTTTTATAATGCCAAAATCTATAAGATCTGGTAATTTATTTGGGTCCGCTGGCCAATAAGTAGGTTTCCTACGGGAAACAAAGTCGAGATTGTTATTTTTATTCATAATTGTTCTATATAGTTGAGCAACTTTTGGATTACAAAGACGGGAACCCCAGAGGGTGTGCTTTGCATTATAATCTCCAGCTGCGATGAATTTATCACCGAGGGTGTTGAAGAAATCTATATACATTTTTTCTGAAATAGTGTGACGCGGTGGGCAGTATACCGCCGAGACTGACATGCTTTTGCTATTAGCCCAAATACTTATTGTTGTTGCTTAGATAAAAGTAGTTGCATACGATTCCATTAGGAAGTGCTTAATTCTCTTACGGATAAGAATGCCTGTACCACCGTGTGCTTTACCATCTGGATGATTAGTTTTGTAAAATATATATCCAGGGATTGCGAAGAAGCAAATTTTTATAATGGGTTACTTCCTAATTTTGACGTACATAACGTGTCCGTTTTTGTTCAAATGAACGATGAAGCTGGTTTCGAGAACGTGCGGTTACATTTTTATTTGTTGCCTCCCGTTTTAATTTAAAATTTGACCTGGGGGGGTGGGGCGAAAACTGGGGGTGGTGGAAAAAATCTGACTTCAGATTCGTGTTCTGCACCCCAAAAAACATAACGGAGGGTACCTCTCTTTCCGAGTTCAGAACTTTTTTTTTTTTTTGTGTGCCGGGGGTAGGGTGGGAGGGGTATGGGGTGAGGGGTGTAGTAGCATAATAGAGTGCGGTGGGTAAATTTGGAGCTTAGATTCGCTTTGCGCACATCGAAAAACTTCATATGGGCATTTCCAAACGGACACGACACTTAAATGAGCAATTTTGAGTCCCGAATTCAAGTATGCGGTAAATAGTACTTTTGCTTCTCAATACTTTCGTGCAGCTTATGCGGACTTTGATATTTTTCAAAGTTTCTATGCAGTCCCGAATGGCAATCACCCGAGCAGAACACAAGAATGCTTTGCAACCAAAATCAGTTGCTGAAAAGTCGTAAAAGGAGTTTCATGAAACTAATCCAGTTGCCTAGATGTCAAAACAAAGGTTTTCTGTAACTTATTTTTTAAGGAGTCACACATAACTATATTTATCGGTTACAAATTATATGAATTGAAACTGCGAATCACTGTCGAGTTTCGAATAAGTTCAATACAACCGAATCAGATTTTTGTTACTGAGCGCGTTCAAGAAACTGCTCTGTGGCAAGTAAGAGTAGGCACAAAAGGGTTTCATTCAATTCTTATAGCGACAAAAAAAAAGTTGTCATTGTAGCCATGCGTGAGTCTGTTTTATAGCTATCAAGTTATTTCATACTGATTTTAGTACATTTGTGTGACCAATAGTATGTTGTTAGTTTATTTGGCGAATCATAGCAGCAAACACATGTCTATAAAATTTTTTTAAACATAGATTCGATTCAAGTAAGCGAAAAAAGTAGGGCTTGAACGAGATCATAGAAAAGGGTCAAGAAAAACAAATCTTTGCGTGTTCTTCTACAACAATAGTGCAGTTTAAATTATCTGCTTGGTACCCATGTAGGCGCAATCATCGCACTCAAAGCTTACGAAACTCAGGAGCTTTTCTGTTAAAAAACCGCATGAAGAAGTTTGTGGAAGATGTAGGCTGTGAGAAAATTGAAATGGAACTCTAAATTGAGGAGAACACCAAAGCAACAGTCTATGTTCGTTTGAAAAATGGAAATCCACCTAAGGAAGGATAAGAGATGTTAACGAATGCGAAAGGGTTAAGATTTAAAAAAAAAACAAAGCGTATGCGCAGCGTATATTCTTTTTTGTACGCCCTTTGACTTCGTTATTTGCCGCATCGCTATATTCGCGTGGCGAAAGGAAATGCAGGGCACAACCAAAGACTAAGGAATATTAAATGAAGGACGCGTTTAACCCATATTTCTAAGAGGAGAAAATTTGTGAAAACCGTGGTGGTTCGTTATTTTGAGCGGGTAAATTTTTTTGAATTTACAATGATGGAATTGTAATAATTATTCTTTTTGGTTTTCCATGCAAATTGAACGCAAGTGGAAGAAGTCAAACACTTTTGTATCAACTCAAATTGCTCAAATACACAGAAATAAGATTGTGTTCTCGTATTGCGTTCGAAATGACCTTTGAGCACGACGGCATACGTCATAACAGGCAATGAGGCCAGACGATCTGAGCGCATTGTGATAAAATATAATATTTACTTATGTCCCACAAATATGAGAGCTCCGTCAGGTCTTTCATATGTTATTCGTTAAGGTTGCTCAACATCGTCATAGCCTTTTCCATCGATGGCTGTTGTTGGCTGATTTTACGCATGTGAACTAACCTTGAACACGATTATTGTCATGAGCTTTGTCAACGTCATCGGTGAAGTCACACACTTTTTATAGGGGCTCTTGGCCTTTTGAACTATATGCAATTATAAGGAACGGAAGCAGAATTGAAGTATTAAATTTTATATTCTTTTATACCATTGACTCAGACCTGGGCAGTCGAATTACAAATACTTTTTTCAAGTTCACAATTACTTAATAATGTGTAATGTTGAAAAATTTTCAATACCAATTAAATGTTGCTAATTCGGAATAAGAACTTACATTGCAATTCCTTGATTCTAGTTATAAAAAATTATTGTAAAATGCAAATTTATTAATAAGGTTATTACTGGATTTTGAGTCATACGGTCCTGTGTAAACCTAAGTCCTAACCTACGCTGAAATTGGGCTCCTTAAGCCAAAAAGGCAAAATAAGCTCCATGTACGGGGGCAGCGAACAAAAATTGTTAATTATCACTTAAGATTTTTGACCAGGCCAATTTATTCGAGGCTTTGTTAGGCAACTTCTTTTCCTTTGAGGTAAAAAAAAAATCTTTTGTGGGGAAGGAACCGATAATTGGATTAAATCAAACACTCCCTACACTACTTCAAAATTGATAATAAAATCAACTGTGCTGAAAACTTAAATAAACCGTACCACCCGTTACTATGAAAATTTCAGTTTTTTCTTTAATCGAACTGCATGTGTAGCTGAATTTGAAAAGTAAAAAAAAAACCCACCTGCCAGGAATCGAACCCGGGTCCCATCGCGTGTCAGTTAAGCATTCTAACTCCAAGCCACTGACTCATTTTACAATCCCAATTCAAAACCGTAACTTAAATATTTGAATATTTTCCAATACTTCAAAAATGTAATTATTACTACCCAGTAGTCGAAAGTGCGCCGCCGACATAAAGGACGAACCATTACGCCGATCTATGATGGCTAGCCATTTCACTAGTGAAAGAAAGATAGAAGAATAGGCAGGCTATACTCATTTGAAATGAATTCTGAGAAACCTTATTCTCACTGTTGGTGAGTACCTATTTGTACTCTCTCATGACTCACTTGATCTCTCTTAAGCAGGCATGCCCAAAAGGCATTCAAAAAGGCAAAAGAGAAGCAAAAAAATAGAAGTTCGTGTACGTACCAGTAGTCGAAGAGGCGCTACATAAAGACGAACCATTACGCCGATCTATGATGGCTAGCCATTTCACTAGTGAAAGAAAGATAGAAGAATAGGCAGGCTATATCATTTAAATGAATTTGAGAAACCTTATTCTCACTGTTGGTGAGTACCTATTTGTACTCTTCATGACTCACTTGCTCTCTTAAGTGATGCCAAGAGGTAGAAAATATAAAAATATTTTCAATGTTGTCAGCAAAACAAATACGGGGGAAATCTAAACAAAACGCATGTCCTTATTCGCTAGCGAAAAGGCTCGCCAACGAAGGCGTATAAACGGACGACCCGCCCATGGCAATGACATCACAATGTTAAATGGGACAGCGTTTTGGATAGCCGATGGACGCGTCCATGCCACCATGGACTGGTGAAAACACCAGTGTTTGGGTGGCTCAGTTGACTACTGGGTATATATGCTTCAATTACTTTCATGTAATTGATTACACACTCAATTACAATTACTTGTAATTGTAATTGGGAGAATTCAATTACAATTACTTGTAATTGTAATTGGGAGAATTCAATTACAATTACAAGTAATTGTAATTGAAAAAATCAATTACAATTACAAGTAATTGTAATTGAATTTTCCCAATTACAATTACAAGTAGTTGTAATTCAAAATTTTCCATTTACAATTACAAGTAATTGTAATTGAATATTCTTCAATTACCATTACAAGTAATTGTAATTAATTGTGTAATTAATTACAATTTTGTAATTGGACTGCCCAGGTCTGCCATTGACCATTGAAAGCGACGAAGATAAAAATGCTATCTTCTTTTTTAAAGCTCACAATCTCGTTAAATACACAGTGATAGTCTTAAAATCAAACCAACTTGAAATAATCGGTTGCCCGCTATTTCGGAATCGAACTACATCATGCATTCCTTGATTCGCAGTTATAGTTTTGTACAATATTTTTTTTTTAGGTTTTTACTGCAGTTTTCGGCTCATACTGGTCGTAAAATGTATCCTATAGACTCCCAAGCATATTTCTCCCTCAAAAGGGCTGCTTTGAGCTTATTTTCAGCTTCTTTTAATCTACATTAAGCTGCTGGTGATCGGGTTTTTTGCCATTCCCTCCTGCACCTCCTTTTACAGGCCACCAAATTTTCTATTTCAGCATTTGTAAAGGACACCTTTTCCGTTTTACTATACTTAGGCGTAGAATTCTCTGCTGCTGAGGTCAACATAGAAGTAAGGACTGTCACGGCATCATCAATATGCTCTTTACTTTCGATTTTGTAATTGGTGTGTATATGTGAGCTTATATACTTTTTGTATTTAAGCCAATTGGTATTGAAATTTGTTAATCTGTGGGGAATATCAACTTGTTTTGGTCTTTCGTTCAATAGGAATAACACTGGAGAATGATCTGAAGACAGATCAAACGTTGTATATGTTGATATGGATTCTCTTTTAATACCTTTTATAATGCCAAAATCTATAAGATCTGGTAATTTATTTGGGTCCGCTGGCCAATAAGTAGGTTTCCTAGGGGAAACAAAGTCGAGATTGTTATTTTTATTCATAATTGTCCTATATAGTTGAGCAACTTTTGGATTACAAAGACGGGAACCCCAGAGGGTGTGCTTTGCATTATAGTCTCCAGCTGCGATGAATTTATCACCGAGGGTGTTGAAGAAATCTATATACATTTTTTCTGAAATAGTGTGACGCGGTGGGCGGATACCGCCGAAACTGACATGCTTTTGCTATTAGCCCAAATACTAATTGTTGTTGCTTAGATAAAAGTAGTTGCATACGATTCCATTAGGAAGTGCTTAATTCTCTTACGGATAAGAATGCCTGTACCACCGTGTGCTTTACCATCTGGATGATTAGTTTTGTAAAATATATATCCAGGGATTGCGAAGAAGCAAATTTTTATAATGGGTTACTTCCTAATTTTGACGTACATAACGTGTCCGTTTTTGTTCAAATGAACGATGAAGCTGGTTTCGAGAACGTGCGGTTACATTTTTATTTGTTGCCTCCCGTTTAATTTAAAATTTGACCTGGGGGTGGTGGGGCGAAAACTGGGGGTGGTGGAAAAAATCTGACTTCAGATTCGTGTTCTGCACCCCAAAAAACATAACGGAGGGTACCTCTCTTTCCGAGTTCAGAACTTATTTTTTTTTGTGTGTGCCGGGGGTAGGGTGGGAGGGGTATGGGGTGAGGGGTGTAGTAGTGATGAGGGGTGTAGTAACATAATAGAGTGCGGTGGGTAAATTTGGAGCTCAGATTCGCTTTGCGCACATCAAAAAACTTTATATGGGATACGTCATTTCATTTTCTATGTATTCGATTAATTTCACCCCCAGGGGAGGGGTGCTGTGGAGCTTTTAGCCAAAATTCAGGGTCGTGGATAAATTTTGACCTCAGATTTGTCTTTAGACCACCAAAAAACTTAAGGGGGGTACTTGATTCGATTTCTTATATATTAAAAAAATTTCACCTTTTGGGGGGTTCATGGGTGGCTGGGGCGAAAACTGGGGGTGATGGAAAAAATCTGAAAGTATGCAATAAAAATTTTAAAAAAATAATAGAACATTTATTATCCATATTTGTAACTCAAACAAGTAAGAAACCAAAAGTCGGTCAAGCCCGACTTTGAAATAGCTAGCGTCCCGAAATTATTGGCGTACTATGTTTTGCCTCCCCATTTGTGGGCGTGGAAGTGGGCGGGCCACACACATTTTTTTCCTACACCTTTCATTCGCCTTGGTCAACCTATGTTGTGAACTTGAAGTTTCTACGCCTTTTACTTCGGAAGTTACGATAAGCCTTTATTTGTGGGCGTGGCTCAAGGAGGACGCCATCCATTTTTTTTTAGGATATGTTCCTTTTCGTAGTTTACCAGTGCACCAAATATCAATGGAATGTGTTGAGTGGTTCCTAAGTTACAAGAATTTTACTGAAAACACATTAAACTCATTTGTGGGCGTGGCAGTAGGCGGATGTCTTCCATTTTTACTTAGGATCATACTCGGATCCCGATATACCTGTGTGCCAAATTGCGACTTGCTTGGTTCAGCGGTTTCGGAGGAGATCCGAACACAGACGGACGGACATGTCTAAATCGATTCAGTTTTTGATCCTAATCTAGAATATATGTATATATATGTCTATGTCTACGGAGCTTAGTTCTGGCTGTTACAAGATTTGCACAAAACTGGGTATAAAAACTTGATAGCTAATATACAGACCCACGCATGGCTACAATGACAAGTTTTTTTTTTTAGTTGCTATAAGCATTGAATGAAACCCTTTTGTGCCTACTCTTACTTGCCACAGAGCAGTTTCTTGAACGCGCTCAGTAACAAAAATCTGATTCGGTTGCATTGAACTTATTCGAAACTCGACAGTGATTCGCAGTTTCAATTCATATAATTTGTAACCGATAAATATAGTTATGTGTGAATCATTAAAAAATAAGTTACAGAAAACCTTTGTTTTGACATCTCGGCAACTGGATTGGTTTCATGAATCTCCTTTTATGACTTTTCAGCAACTGATTTTGGTTGCAAAGCATTCTTGTGTTCTGCTCGGGTACCCTGCTTACGCTGGGTATAAAAATGAATGATGCAGTTCGATTCCCCGTGGTCGAAATAGGCGGAAACCGTCTACTTCTGGTCTTTCTGATTCTTATCTGACTATCACAATGTAATAGACGGGAAAAATACATTTTCATTAAAGTCTATTAAGATTAGTTTCCTAAAAAGCAACGCCAACACTCACTTAATATGGGAAAATTTGCGATGGGAAATTTTCCACGGGCAATTCGCAAAACTAAATTGATCTCAACATTAATTTAATGCGCTGAAAAGCCTCTTCGTTTTATGTTAACTCCTTCAGCACATAGACTAATTACAAACAGGATTACCAATTCTCTCAATTTTAATTTTTAACCGAAATATTATGAAATTTTCAAATATCACGATTGTTTTTA
The DNA here is from genome assembly GCA_020466095.1 of Chlorops oryzae. Classification (NCBI taxonomy): domain Eukaryota; kingdom Metazoa; phylum Arthropoda; class Insecta; order Diptera; family Chloropidae; genus Chlorops; species Chlorops oryzae. The sequence goes on from CM035808.1 coordinate 41,642,692, forward strand.
CCAAGAACCTTGAGTCCATCAGAGTTTTTTGATGTATAGAAAATAGCCAAAAACCTAATTGAATGCGTGTTTGTAAACAAGAGACCAAAAAAAAAAACAACGATTAAAAGAAGAAAAGTAGGTGATGAAAAATTGCAGCACTTTTCAGAACTTTTCCTTGATGAATTATGCTTTGCGGGAAAAATATTGAAGTCGATTCGCTGAGAACTCTAGATGGAAATAGTTGGAAGCAAGCTAAATTTAACTGTTCGGACAACAAAAAGCAACCGGACAACAAATATTTAAAAAACTTTTTTTATACTTTTAAGTTTTTTCAAAGGCAACTCTAAAAAGTCTTGGTGTAAATTGGTCTGAATGGACATAATGGCAATATTCCACGGGTTTATCATTATCGAAAATACTTTAAATATTTCTGTGGCAATACGGAAAAGAAGCTTATATGCCATTCAGACGAGCACCGAAATTTCGGGAGGGATTTCGGTACTTGGATTTCGTGAAATCCACATCGAAATCCAAGCGTTCACACGACAATATCGTGGACAATACAGAGGATTTGGTTTGACAGCCATTTATCTGTTTGAAGTGCTGCCAATTGTAGGGAAATTTCCGTAAAAATGATTAGGGAATTTTTTAAACAAAATATCCCTTGTAGGGACAAATGGACAGATTTCTTAAAATCGGAAAATGTACGGAATTTGTAATGTATTCCAAAATATTTAATAAATTTTGTATAAATTTGGTTGTCATAAAATTAAAAAGACAAAATAAAAACTATGCCAACCTGTGTTTATGTGGAAAAGTTCGGTAGAAGCTATCGTTAAGCGTCAATAGTCTACAAATTTGAAAATTGAAATAGTATTTGTATAGGCTTTTTTGAATAAATTGAAAATTGTTTTATTTACCGCTACAAGATAAGGCCTATTCATATTTTTAATGAAATCATTTTTACTTGAACCACAACAAAAAAACTTCATTTTTGAAAGAAACTTTTTATTTTTGAAAAAAAAAATTCAAATAACTTTGGTACGATTTGGAGTTCCAGACTACCCTGAAAGATTCTCAAAAAAATTAGCCTACCATATTCATGGCTACTCATACATTTTTGTATGCAAGAGGCATATTATTTAAAAAAATAACTAACGATATTTGAAGCGTAGCCGCGAATAACGTTGTAAGCGACAAATTTTTTGAACCTATTTTTCGGACTTTCGCTGTCGATAATACTCTAGCCCTTTGAGCTACCAAAAAACTGTTTTTATTTGGTCAAATTTTGGACATCTCTCAAGAATTCAGAACCAGAAAGAAGCGAATTGGCCTTGTAAGTACTGAACGGCATGGCAAATTTGCAAAAATGTGAGATTTGTCACTTACAACGTTATTCGCGGCTCCGCTTCATTTGTGGTAGGGAAATGTTGGAGGGATTTTTGGTTTGTTTGTAGGGAATTTTTCGTTTGCGTGTGGCAGCATTGCCTGTTTGTTTGACAGTAGTGTTGCAGCATTTCTTCGATACATATCGAAAAACACAGAGTTGCATTCAGTTTGTTCCGGATTTCTCTTGGGATTTCGTTGAAATCCAATTTCTGAGCGGATTTTGTTTGACATGCATTTGTATGGGAAATCCGCTGGATTTCGACTGGATATCGGCTGAAATTCTCAAAAGTGCCGAAATCCCGAGTTTTCGATGCCGTCTGAATGCCATATTAAGTCGAAATTTCTTCTTTCGAAATATACGAATTTTTCTACTTAAGCGCTTTATCGATGTGTAAATTTTCAATTTACTCAAACTTAGGGCCGGTCTTTTAAAGCCTTGTTAATAATACCACCCTTCGTTATTTCCAGTGTTAAACTGTGGCTAGGTTAGCAAGGAGTGATTTGATTAACCAGCTATGGAAATTATTAACTGGCCGAATTTTGTCGATTAAGACTATTTAGCCGGAGTTTTTAGAAAGTTTTGTCTTTTGATCTTTTGAGATTTGGAATTTGAAATGCAGTTAGTACATATTAGTACAAACAAATGCATGTAAATATGTAGATAGGGGTCTGGCCAGGCACCAAGTGCCTAAACAAAGAGTGCAAAACTGTTTTCCCGAATGGCTCATGGCTAATAATGTTATTAAGTTTTTTGATACATCGCGTGAAAAGGACGAATGACTCCTTCGCAAAGATGCAGGCTAAGCTTCAAAACGAAAAGCAATCTAGAATCGCTACCACCTCATTCATTTATTTATTCATTGATTCAATTCAATTTTTTTCCCCATTCTTCTTTTTATGCGTATTGCTTGAACATGAAAAGCTTTAAATTGGCCAATCAGCCAGAAACAAGTTGTAATCCTTTTTCCGGTGTCCAACGTTTTCCTATTGAATTGAGGCAGGAAAATGTATTTTTTGTGTCATTTGTAGCGCTATTTAGCTGGCTAATTGAATGAACACTAGCTGAAGTGGACTTGCTCTAATTAATGAGCCATTGAAAGAGCGAAGTCGTTCGCCTTAAATTACTGTGGTCGAGAAATGTGTGGCTACAGAAGTTCAAAACTGAGCAATCGGACTAATTTAAGAATTGAACGTTAACCATCGAAATGGCAAATGCAATGCAAATGCATTGAGTAAACACAAGTTTCAATTGCTTTGAAACTGTATTTCTTAAAAAACTACACTGAAAAAAATTTTGCATCGTTGTTTCTACGATAGGAAGACGTAGAAAACTGTAATAGAATCCACGTAAAATACAATAATTTCTACTGTAAATCCAATAGTTTCTACTGTGGAAGAATTATGTCGATAATAGATTTTACGATAAAAATATCATAGAATCTACGATGGAAATGTCATAGAATCTACGTGAAATACAATAAGTTCTACTGTAAATTTAATAGTTTCTACTGTTTCCCATTTACATTGATATATTAAGACTAGCAAGCTCAAATCATATCACGCGATGGCGTAGTTGAAGTGTGCTAGACTTGTAATCCGAGTTCGAACCCTGTCACAGGCCAATGAAATTGGTGGAAAAATGGAGAATAAAACAGGCAAGTAAATTTCAAGGAAAAAATACGGAGAACAGAAAGTAAGTTGCCAACCAATAAATAGTTGCTTTGATCGCGCCTTCCAAAACGCACAAGCTCTTTCAAAAAATTCCTATACAATCTTTTTTATTTTTTTAAGCATAAAAAGATTGGTTACATTTTTTTTCTCTCAGTTTTTTAAAAAATATAGATGTTAAATTATCTACTTTTACAAAAAAAAAAAAAAAAAAAAAAAACTACGCTCGCTGGAGCAGGGATCGAACCCGCCGACAAGAATTCATATAAAAATTAAGAAGTTATCGAAATGTACTTCAAGATTTGAAACCGTAGGTCCTATGATATAATATCGTAGTTCCTATGAAATAACATCATAGTTCCTAAAATGGAATATCGTTAAATCTACGTTATATATCGTTGAAATCAATGACATTTCTCATCGTAGAAACTACTGCAAAGCTGTCGTAGAATCTATGATATCCTGAAATTGGACCTATATCAATTGCGGATATAATAGATACTACGTCGGATATCATAGATTCTACGACGGAATTTTTTGAGTGTAAATAAATAATTGCTTAAATACACAAAGCTTTTGTTAAAAATTGTGAAAGCCGATTCCTGTAAAAATAATCGTTTTGAAAAAGAGAGTCATAATAATGGGTTTTTTTTTCAAAAAACGTATTTTTCGGAACTGAAAGCATTAACCTTTTGACGCCCGAATTTCGATCTGCTGTCTGATACTTTTCTTTTTAACTCGTAACGAAAGACGATAGTGCATTCTTTAATCCCGCGAAGTTTTAAATTGCTTCGATAAATTATATAGGTGCTGAAATAAATTTTCTCCAAACAGAAAAAGTGCTAGAACTTTTGGAACCCAAAGCAGGAACAACCAATAAAATGACGAAAATTTTCCATTCCCAATTTTTGGTTATATTTACGCATCAAATCGCCAAAGACTTTTAGAAAACAAATTTATTTTTACTCAAAATTATCAATCTGTATAAAGTTATTACCGGGGCTCGAATTGCGTAGACTTGTATATATTTAAAGCATACGTTATGGGGCAAAAAAAAATTTTTTCTTAGCAACTTTTTGCGAATAACGCACCCCGGCAACTTAAGAGACACAACTCAAAATTTGCCATTTTTCAGAAAACGCGATAGACCAAATGCTTCGCAGTGTCAATCAAAGCAAGAAGAAAGGCATAACGGCTTTTTTTCGGTCTTTTATAATAGGAAAATCGGAATGGAATTTTTCTTGCAGGTAGACCGGTAACTTAGGAACAAGATCCACATCATAACTCAAAATTCAAAAATTTTAAGTTGTGTCGCTTTGGTCGCCAGGGTGCGATAAGTTTAGCGAAGCTCACTTCAAACCGCTTTTCTAACTACAAAAAAAGTCATTTTGAAGTTAAAAATCAATTTGAATCTTAACTTTATGTGAGTTGAACAAAATTTGCAACAAAATGCATTCTTTTCTTTAAACATTAATTTACCAAACTCCATTCAAATCAACAAGTTATACTGTATCGCTAGCTGTAACTATTTATATAAACAGAGAGGACGTTCGAATGTTGCTTATAATGTGTGTCCTTTCCCTGCACCCAAAATGTCTTCTTTCCCAATCGGTCGTTCTTTCATTGTTAAGTATCTATCTTTTCCCAAAAAAAAAAAGAGCAAGCGACATAATAAAAATGTAGATTTTGATTGCATTCAAGTGCACTTTTAGGGCATGTACGAATGGAATGGATACTTGTACTTGTACTTGTACCCAAGCCAGCACTCTGCCTCTGGCTGTGGCACTGCCATTGAATATCAAGCGCCGTCAAGCACCATGCTGTGAGCACCGGCAATATTGGCGTGTCCCCATGAAAATAATAGGAAAAAGTAGGCGTTCTGTAGGCAGAGTCAGCAGGAATCACATAAAATTTTTAGTATTCTGTAGAAAATTTGTAACTTTCATGCAAAAGTAAGCAGTCGTAGTCATTGGAATTTATGGTTTACTTTAAAGAATGCACTCGAGAGTGCACTCTGTGCAGTGGAATATTTATGCTGACAATGAAGTCGTGCAAATGAAAATTGTTAATTAAGCCGAAATGGAAATATGAACAGGATTTTCGAATTACTTAAAATTTCTTGGTTGAGTTGGCCTTATGTATAAAAGAATATATGCTTTTTTGAACACGAAAAATCATGTTCGAATGCATCGAAAGGCTGTATTTTAATTAAGCTTTGAATCAATGAATTTAGTGAATTTTCATTTCACTTTTTGTTGTAGCATAAAACTCATAAAATCGCAAGGCTTTTCCAAAAAGGAAAAACACCCAAGTGGAATGTCATCTGCCGTATTGGTTGACTTTGCTGCAGATAGCACGGGTCTACAGTAAAATGGCATGCAAATAAATTTATCTAATTTCTACTTATTTACCCAAACTGAACTCAGGCTATGAAGTAAAAGTCGTTCATCAGTGTTTGTTTTTGCGATACTTGAATTTTTTGGAATGAATTGATTCTTCGATTACTCAACGTAATGAATTCTGATATGTATAAATATACTTTTTAAAAGTTAACGAACCTTTAATTTATGATTTAATAATTATTATGAAAATGAGCCATGGGCAAACCTTTTAAAGTTGCAGCTCTGTTCTTTGGACTACTGCTCGGGTAAACCAGATTTCGCTTTGTTCGACAGTGGGACATTCGTGATAGAAAAAAGCAAGTGGTGATCTGAAAGTCAGACACCTTAAGTTGAAGAAAAAATTCAACAAGTAATCGTTTAATTAACCTTAAAAACGTAGGACTGATAAAAATTTCTTACGAGATTAAGTGAAACCAGGGATCGGCAAAAAAATATTTGAATTTTGATTTTTTGATTATAAATTTTTCCATACTTCATTATTCTTGATTATTGAATAAAAAGAAATCACAAATTGAAAAAATAAAAATTTCTGAATAAAGGTGAGATGACACTACGTGTGCAATGCACGAATATTTGCTCACTGACGTCATAAACATTGCACACGTAATGAAATCGACGAATAATTTGTTTGCTCAAAATAATTCTTACAATATTTTACAAATTAAATGTGTGCGTTGCACGCATAATGTAATCTACCCCAATTTCAACTGCACAAACATTTTGTAAAAATATGTACATGTGAAACTGTTTCCTCATACAGTACAATCTGCTGAAATCTCTAAAGTTTGACATTATTTTCATTGAAATCTTTTAAAAACGAAACCTAGTAACATTGCAAAATCTAAATGTGTGATTTGTCCATATATTGTGCGAGAAAATGTTATGTGTGCAATTTTTTTTCAGATGTGTCACACATTTTTTTGAGCAATTATGTGTGCATTGCACACGTAGTGTAATACCCTGAGCAAATAAATGTGCTTCAAATTTTATTTGTTTCACATGTGTCACACATTTTTTTGAACAATTATATGTGAATTGCACACGTAGTGTAATCTCACCTTAATGAAGAATTTATATTTCAAAGTGAAAAAATTCGGATTGAAAATATGAAAATACTTATAAAAAGAAAAACTGCGATTGCTTGAAAAATCGAAATTTTAGATAAAAGGATTATGAATTGATTGAGTAATGAATAATCAGTCTTTTTGTATTACGGATTATTCAGGAAATCAATATTCATATTCCCAATTTTGGGTTCCTCCTTTTAACAGGTCGAAAAATAGGTATGGTATCAAAAATTTAATTTTCGATTTAATTGGTGAGAATCACAATGTATGCCGACGTTTTTGAGACTATATTCATTCAAATCCGTAAAGGTTATTTATTCATAAACTTATAATTAAATCGTAAAAAAATTTCTAACTACCTTAAATGCAAACAAGTAAGAAAGCTAAAGTCGGTCAAGCCCGACTTTGAAATACCCAGCGTCCCGACATTATGAGCGCACTATGTTTTGCTTCTCTATTTGTGGGCGTGGCAGTGGGAGGGCATAAATGATTTCCCTACACCTTTCATTCGCCTTGGTGAACCTATGTTGAGAATTTGAAGCTTCTACGCCTTTTACTTCGGAAGTTATGAAAAATCTTCATTTGTCGGCGTGGCAGTGGGCGGGCCACAGGCGCGCAGCCAGGATTTCAATTTGGGGGGGTTCGCAGAAAATTTTTCTAAATATTTTTTGTTTTTATTTTCGTAAAAAGCTTACAAAATATATAATTAAAATATATTTACATAAATATTTTACATTTTTTTTTTTTTAGATTTAGATTAGATTTATTCACAATTTCCTCAATTCTGTTACATGTACGTATAGTGGGTACAGTTAATCAATTAAATTAAATTAAATTTATTGAAAATGAATAGGTGATATGAGGAAAAGGTAGTGACATTTTTAGCAGAAGACTGCTGTGGCAAGTGTCACGTTAAATACAATTAGGTAAGAAAATAGGTTGTGGAACACAATAAAGAAGAAAGGAGAAGGGAGGAGGTAGAGAAGGAGACAACGACTGAGAATAATGGGCAAATAGGAATAAAATATATGTGGTAGTAATAAATATCAGAAAATATTGCGATTGAATTTTGAATTAAGACTTTAATTAAGTTTGAGACTGCAATAGGTTCTAAACTCTGATAGTTGAGACTTAGAAGCCACATTTTTAGACGCTTACCCAAAATGTCTTCTTTCCCAATCGGTCGTTCTTTCATTGTTAAGTATCTATCTTTTCCCCAAAAAAAAGAGCAAGCGACATAATAAAAATGTAGATTTTGATTGCATTCAAGTGCACTTTTAGGGCATGTACGAATGGAATGGATACTTGTACTTGTACTTGTACCCAAGCCAGCACTCTGCCTCTGGCTGTGGCACTGCCATTGAATATCAAGCGCCGTCAAGCACCATGCTGTGAGCACCGGCAATATTGGCGTGTCCCCATGAAAATAATAGGAAAAAGTAGGCGTTCTGTAGGCAGAGTCAGCAGGAATCACATAAAATTTTTAGTATTCTGTAGAACATTTGTAACTTTCATGCAAAAGTAAGCAGTCGTAGTCATTGGAATTTATGGTTTACTTTAAAGAATGCACTCGAGAGTGCACTCTGTGCAGTGGAATATTTATGCTGACAATGAAGTCGTGCAAATGAAAATTGTTAATTAAGCCGAAATGGAAATATGAACAGGATTTTCGAACTTACTTAAAATTTCTTGGTTGAGTTGGCCTTATGTATAAAAGAATATATGCTTTTTTGAACACGAAAAATCATGTTCGAATGCATCGAAAGGCTGTATTTTAATAAGCTTTGAATCAATGAATTTAGTGAATTTTCATTTCACTTTTTCTTGTAGCATAAAACTCATAAAATCGCAAGGCTTTTCCAAAAAGGAAAAACACCCAAGTGGAATGTCATCTGCCGTATTGGTTGACTTTGCTGCAGATAGCACGGGTCTACAGTAAAATGGCATGCAAATAAATTTATCTAATTTCTACTTATTTACCCAAACTGAACTCAGGCTATGAAGTAAAAGTCGTTCATCAGTGTTTGTTTTTGCGATACTTGAATTTTTTGGAATGAATTGATTCTTCGATTACTCAACGTAATGAATTCTGATATGTATAAATATACTTTTTAAAAGTTAACGAACCTTTAATTTATGATTTAATAATTATTATGAAAATGAGCCATGGGCAAACCTTTTAAAGTTGCAGCTCTGTTCTTTGGACTACTGCTCGGGTAAACCAGATTTCGCTTTGTTCGACAGTGGGACATTCGTGATAGAAAAAAGCAAGTGGTGATCTGAAAGTCAGACACCTTAAGTTGAAGAAAAAATTCAACAAGTAATCGTTTAATTAACCTTAAAAACGTAGGACTGATAAAAATTTCTTACGAGATTAAGTGAAACCAGGGATCGGCAAAAAAATATTTGAATTTTGATTTTTTGATTATAAATTTTTCCATACTTCATTATTCTTGATTATTGAATAAAAAGAAATCACAAATTGAAAAAATAAAATTTCTGAATAAAGGTGAGATGACACTACGTGTGCAATGCACGAATATTTGCTCACTGACGTCATAAACATTGCACACGTAATGAAATCGACGAATAATTTGTTTGCTCAAAATAATTCTTACAATATTTTACAAATTAAATGTGTGCGTTGCACGCATAATGTAATCTACCCCAATTTCAACTGCACAAACATTTTGTAAAAATATGTACATGTGAAACTGTTTCCTCATACAGTACAATCTGCTGAAATCTCTAAAGTTTGACATTATTTTCATTGAAATCTTTTAAAAACGAAACCTAGTAACATTGCAAAATCTAAATGTGTGATTTGTCCATATATTGTGCGAGAAAATGTTATGTGTGCAATTTTTTTTCAGATGTGTCACACATTTTTTTGAGCAATTATGTGTGCATTGCACACGTAGTGTAATACCCTGAGCAAATAAATGTGCTTCAAATTTTATTTGTTTCACATGTGTCACACATTTTTTTGAACAATTATATGTGAATTGCACACGTAGTGTAATCTCACCTTAATGAAGAATTTATATTTCAAAGTGAAAAAATTCGGATTGAAAATATGAAAATACTTATAAAAAGAAAAACTGCGATTGCTTGAAAAATCGAAATTTTAGATAAAAGGATTATGAATTGATTGAGTAATGAATAATCAGTCTTTTTGTATTACGGATTATTCAGGAAATCAATATTCATATTCCCAATTTTGGGTTCCTCCTTTTAACAGGTCGAAAAATAGGTATGGTATCAAAAATTAAATTTTCGATTTAATTGGTGAGAATCACAATGTATGCCGACGTTTTTGAGACTATATTCATTCAAATCCGTAAAGGTTATTTATTCATAAACTTATAATTAAATCGTAAAAAAATTTCTAACTACCTTAAATGCAAACAAGTAAGAAAGCTAAAGTCGGTCAAGCCCGACTTTGAAATACCCAGCGTCCCGACATTATGAGCGCACTATGTTTTGCTTCTCTTTTTGTGGGCGTGGCAGTGGGAGGGCATAAATGATTTCCCTACACCTTTCATTCGCCTTGGTGAACCTATGTTGAGAATTTGAAGCTTCTACGCCTTTTACTTCGGAAGTTATGAAAAATCTTCATTTGTCGGCGTGGCAGTGGGCGGGCCACAGGCGCGCAGCCAGGATTTCAATTTGGGGGGGGGTTCGCAGAAAATTTTTCTAAATATTTTTTGTTTTTATTTTCGTAAAAAGCTTACAAAATATATAATTAAAATATATTTACATAAATATTTTACATTTTTATAAGGTGTACAAAGTAAAAAAAGTATTTTCGAAGGAACTTATTCAATTTAAAATGCAATGTTAAGTCTGCGCTTGCTTTCAGCAAGTTTATTTAGTATGTCCTCTACACTGGGAGTAAGATCTCGATGGACGTAGAGGAGTGCTAAGGCATTTAACCTCTGTTCTGTCATTGTAGATCTAAGATAAGTTTTGAGTCGGCGGAGAGTTGAAAACGAACTCTCATTTTCACATGTGGTTATTGGAAGAGTAGCCAAAATAGTTAATAAAATAAAAATAGTTGGTAAAATATCTTTTTTACAAAATTTTATAGCGTCAAACACTGTTTTTGGTCTTTCATTTTTTTCTAAATTATTAATTAATTTATACCAAATAGTGAGCTCCATTTTTGAATCATCAAAATTTCCCTCTAAATCATCTTGATAAAACTGAAAGAGTTTTTTAAATTTGTCTAAAAAATCATCAACTTTTGCAGTATCGCTTTGAGGAAATAAAACTTGAAAACCAAGAAGAATATCCTTGTGTTTTGAAAAGCGATTGGTTAAGTTGACAATAAATGCATCCACAAAAGGTAAATAAAGGGAAATACGATAATAATATTCAACACTTTTAGTATGAAAATTTGCTTCGTGGTCCTGAGAATGTGCGAGCCTAGGTTTTTGCAAAATAAGTCCGCTTGATAAAGCTTGCTTCTCAGCGTTTTTAAACAATTTCTGAAATTCTTCCTCAGCGTTACTTCTTAAGGTTTGAATATTCTCTAAGCATATATCTGCTAGGACAACAGCATATTTGAGATCAATGTTTCTATCTTGTAAATATTTACATAGAACAAATGTGTAACTAAAAACTTGATGTATACAATGAAGAGATATAAGAAATTCGCCTTTTTGTAAGGCACATTTTAATAAATTAGACTGACTTGACACATTTTGATCATTCCAAGAGGAAATTCGGTCAAGAACTAAAATTATTGCATCATAAAACTTAATAAAAGAGTTTGTAGGACGGCGATGTAGAAATGTAAGCTGTGTCGTGTATTTTTTCCTTAATTTGGGGGGGGTTTGAACCCCCAAAACCCCCCCCTGGCTGCGCGCCTGGCGGGCCATATAACATTTTTTCCTACACCTTTCATTCGCCTTGGTGAACCAATGTTGCGAATTTGAAGCTTCGACGCCTTTTACTTCGGAAGTAACGAAAAAACTTTATTTGTGGGCGTGGCAGTGGGCGGGCCAAACAAATTTTTTCCTACACCTTTCATTCGCCTTGGTGAACCTATGTTGCGAATTCGAAGCTTCTACGCCTTTTACTTCGGAAGTTACGAAAAATCTTCATTTGTGGGCGTGGCAGTAGGCGGGCCATAAAAAAAAATTCCCTACACCTTTCATTCGCCTTGGTGAACCTATTTTGCGAATTTGAAGCTTCTACGCCTTTTACTTCGGAAGTGTTGAAAATTCTCTATTTGTGGGCGTGGCAGTGGGCGGGCTACATAAATTTTTGTTCCTACATCTTTCATTTGCCTTGGTCAACCTATGCTGCGAATTTGAAGCTTCTACGCCTTTTACTTCACAAGTTACGATAAACCCTTATTTTTGGGCTTATTTGTGGGCGTGGCTCGAGGAGGGCGGCGTCAATTTTTTGCCAGGATATGTCCCGTTTCGTAGTTTACCAGCACACCAATTATCAATTGAATGTGTTGAGTGGTTCGCAAGTTACAAGCATTTTATTGAAAACACAATAAATTCATTTGTGGGCGTGGCAGTGGGCGGATGTCTCCCATTTTTACTTAGGATCATACTCGAAACCCGATATACATGTGTGCCAAATTTCGACTTCATTGGTTCAGCCGTTTCGGAGGAGATCCGACCTTGGACGGACGGACAGACGGTCAGACGGACAGACGGTCAGACGGACAGACGGTCAGACGGACAGACGGACAGACGGACATGTCTAAATCGATTCAGTTTTTGATCCTGATCATTTCTATATATATTTTACATCTCCGGAGCTTAATTCTCCCTGTTACAAGATTTGCACAAAACTAATATACCCCGCTTACGCTGGGTATAAAAATGGTTAAATACGCATAAAATAGACAACTGGCAGCACTGATCGGTTCATTATTAAGGGAAGCTCCAGTAAAAGAGTCTGTCATAAAAATACCAAATCTGCCCCAAAATCAGGCTTTGCCTAAATATTTGAATTAAATATAGAGTTTGAGCATATACATATTTAAGCCTCCTATTAGAATTCAAAAACGTTGGAAAAACGGGCGTGACAAAGGGCGAGTTTCATACAGATATTGAACAAACGTCAGTATATGGGGCTCCTAATGGCCTTGAAAATCTCTAGAGTATTCTTTCTTTATGGTCCTGTTGTTTGGGCGTGTTTTAAAAATTATTGAAACATTTTTGTCTGTGTCGGATATTTTATGATCAAGCTCGCCTGACTATAGCACTAGGGTGTTTCACACGTGAAAAAAAGTGTTGAATTTCGAAGATGGCGCCCTCTAAAACGAAAGATAATGTAAATCGAAAAAATTGGGCACCATTTTCAATTTTTTAAATTGATGTTTAGTGGTCGCTCAAATGCATTCGTAGGAGACAATCCCCTTTTCGTATACATGCCGTATGAGTAACGAATTCCCTCAGTCCATCTCAAAATCACGTATACGCTTGTTCTTTTTTAAACGACGTTGTATTTGCATTGTTTTGCGAAATAAAATCGTTAATAAAACCTTTATTTAAAAGATATAATTTTTCTTGATTGCAAATAATAAAATTCAGCTAAAAAGAGACTAGAATTTCGCAATTGCTAACCTTACAAAAACGAATCTCCAGCAAATTTTTGAAAATAGAAGCCGTTATTTTCAAATAAAATACAAAAATAAAAGCAATTAAAAACAATAAATTACACAATGGAAAAAAAAATTTTTTTTTTTCGCAAATTTTGTTTAGGTTATTGGTGGTTAGTATGAAGCTCCCTGACTTCACAAAGTCGAAAATTTAAAAATCCCACGGACGGCTATAGAGTAAGAGCGTAAAACGCGAAGAAACCAAATTTTCGCGATGTGGTCATACTTTTGGGGCTATAACGCAAGAGCCGTGGACGATATTAAAAAACCAAGATCAGTATTTAGAACTGTAGGCAAATTTTGAATGCCCACAATCTACCATTAGACTACAACTATGGCTGCTATAAGCACGCAAAGACACTTTGAGATATAGTCAAATAAAGAGAGGTATAAAGTAGGTATAAAAAACGCGTATCTATTACATAATATAATTCTCAATTGGTTCTTGAATTATAGCTCGATGAGGGAGTCCGAAGAGGGAAAAACTAAGACAAAAAAGTGGCTTTGCGTGCTTATAACAGCCATAGTTGTAGTCTAATGGCAAGTTGTGGGAATTCATTTGCGTATGATCTTGAAGTGTTTAATACTGATTTTGGTTTTTTAATATCTTGCACGGTTCTTGATTGATAGCCTCAAAGGTGTGACCACATCGCGAAAATTGGGTTTCTTCATGTTTTACGCTCTAACTCTATAACGGTCTGTCGGCTTTTTGAAGTCAGGAGACTCCATACTAACAACAAATCGCCAATACAAGATTTGCGTAAAAATGTTGTAGCAAGGTGTTATCCCCTCTTAAGGAAAATATTTCGCCGTTTATTTTCCTTATCTTCTTTTGCTGCTATTTCTGCCGTTAAACTTTTTCTGCAGTGAACTGGGTTGTAAATCAAATCAAATTTTTGTATTCGCTTTCTTGCGCCTTGCACGCAAAAACTTTTCAAACAAGCCAAACGCAAAGCAACACAAAAACAGAAAAAAATTACATTAAATGGCCTTGAACCTTGGCACGCTAAGTCTCTCTATGTCCTGAAAGTAAAGCAAAAATTTTGTAATTTCACATACGAGTATGAGTGAGAGCGATGCGTAAAATGCAATCATTAAAACGCTCGAAAAAGTAACAAAAAGAAAAGAACAAACAACATCAAAAACAAAGGGGGAAGAAAAAGAAAAAAGAATCCAACGAAAACAATATGAAAGGCAAATTTACTCACTGAAAGTTAAATAGACAGGAAAAAATAACAGGCGGGCAGATATCTTTGCATTCAGCCCTTTAAACTATGTGCAATACAAAAGCAAACAATGAGCTTGTGAGTGAGAGAATCGACCGTGTTAGGATGAAACGCTTAACGGAAGAGCCTAATTGAAAAATAAGACCGAGACATAGAAAAAATAAAAAGGGGGACAAACATTTTTTTTTACACATGAAGCGAAAATAGTGAGACGAAAAACTAAAAAGAAAAAAAATTACAAAATATTATATCCGAATTTGCTGTGAAATTAGCAGAAATTATCGCAAAGTGTCGGCCAAATTAGAGCGTTTATGAGTAATTATGTCGTTGCGCTGAAAATTGTGCTCATTTTCGCTGAATATAGTACTGAAAAGTGGATGTTACAGAAAGTATTTTTCATGCAAATAAATTCATTGCTTAAATTTCAAGTATAAGCGAGAAGAATGAAATGTGAAATCCGAATTTTTCACAGAATATACGTACGAGATGAAAGTCGAGAGAAGGGCGCTTTAAAAAGCTCTCAGTTTTAATTAGCGTTTCACCGCAAAGAAGAAAATGGGGAAAATGGAAATAAATAAATGAAAAGAAGAGTGGCAGAAAAACTTTCATGAAGAGCGTTGCAAATGTACGCAAAAAAAAAAAAAACACAAATGAAAACGAAAAAAATGGAGAAATACTGCATTTTTCAAAAGGCGCTGAAAGGACTACTTTAAAATTTATGTTTTCATATTTTTTCTGACCGCATTGGCGCCACAACAACATGCCATGGAAAGTTGGAACTCGCAGTGCATCACTGGCTGAACGATACCGTTGGGAAGGAGCGGAAACAACAACTGCAACGAAGGCAGCAGCAGCAGCAGCAGCAGCACCTGTACAAATAGCAACAGAAATTCGGTAGAAAAATAACCACAGCCATTACCATTGGGGGCCGAGTGGAAGAATGAGTTGAAAACTAACTACTTCCGCCTATAGACATCAACATACGCTGAGGAGCACCAAACAATTCCATTCGCTGCTGCGAAAAATCATTGCGCGTTTCATAAAATTTGAAAAAGTCCAAAAAAATCTACTGGCGGCAGAAGGCGTTGATATAAGCTGGCAACGTGCTGCATTTCATGGTAAATATAGCAGGGATCGGGACTAGTGTTGGGTTTCTGCCACCGATAGCCTAGGTAGTATTTTTCATTTTTAATGCATGTGTTTCCATTCAAGTCGGATTGAGCACGTTTTTTCGGATGCTTTGCTAAATATGGTTCCAAACACGTTGGGTGATAGGCGTTTTATGCGTGATATGTGGTTTTTCACGTGTTGAGTTTCCCTTCCAACGTTTGTGATTGTATTAAATGGATATGAACCCGCTGCTAATGGCGTTATATTTCAAATGAAGGCCCACAACAGATTTTTATGAATGGTTATTGCATTAAATGCATAAAAATCTTTTTATGCTCACTTGAAATGAGAAATCGCGAAAAGAATTGGGACAAAAATAATCCCAGTGAGAAAACCCGTAAGGCCTGAAATTTGATAGAAATTCAAAGCTAGAATTCTTATATGAATCACTAGTCGACCACGACTTGACCAGTAACTCAGCGGGAAACGTCCCCCTGACATCATCGATGCATGAACAGCATCCCTCCACGATGACATATCCCCCAAGGTTTCATGCATGATAGTGTCACCTATATGTCATCGATGATATCACTGATGACGTTGTCATGTAGAACATAATTTCCCGCTGGGCATGCCTAACTGATACGTTTTATTTAAACATAAAAACTTAGACCATCATCCTAAGATGATGAATTCTGTGTATACAACTATAGGTAATGCATATGCCGTGGAGACAATTTTCTGCTGTAGAAAAATTATCTAAATTCTGAAATTTTTCCTAACGTGGTAAACGAAAGCGGTAATGCACAAACTTCCAATGATATTGTTGTGTTAAAAATAAGTCATTCCGTAAGATGTTCTTCGCATGAAGTTTCTGTAGAAAAATTACGATTTTTCCCACTGGGATTGTGTGTTCAGGACATCCGTCGATAAAGTATTGCCAATAAAATCCACTGTCTTCGGTAATAGGTCAGCTGTAAGAACACAACAAATCGTGTCAAGAACTGAACTAATTTTCCACGTGGATGAACATGTCGAGGAAGCAGACTCCATTCGAAAGTGAAGAAAATCGCAAGCGAAGGAGATTCAGTAAATTGATCAATACCTTAGAGAATAGATATTAAGATGTTCAAAGAAGTCAGTAGCTTGACTGATTGATTTTTAAGTATCAAGAGTTTCAACTCCTTTGTTTTATAATATGAACTAACATTCAACTGAGATAAATATCAAAATTTTTTTAGTGGAAAATTTTCAACAATTTATTTAAAACCAATCTCTTAAATAAGAGTTCCGGATTCGAAAGACAGTAAAGCAACTAAGGAAATCCGCTTCCCACAATAAAGCACTTTGACACCTAAGTGCTTCTTATAAAACACGTTAAAAGATAAGCATGACCTGTAAAAAGACTTTTACTGCAAAGCCAAGAAAACGGCGGACTAAACGAGGTCGAAAAAAAACCCTAAATACTTAAGTAGCATCTTCTTTAAAAAGTTCCTTTGGTCGGTGAAGCGTTAAATGAAAATTTTTTTGACTTGAAACTTTTGGTTGCTACAAGCGGAATTAAGTTTATGTTATTACTGAGATATTGCTTAATTTTGGGTGCTTAAAGCAAGATATAATATAATTGCGAGGGACGAAAGCGCTCTAAGCGACCTCCATTTTTCAACAGCTTTCAGAAGGTGAGTAGTTCAATGTTACTGCCTCCTTGTAAAAATACGAATTCAAAGCTTTGTATAAACAACTTGCAATCGGGCCGTTCAAAAGAATATTTTCACTTTCTGTTGACAGCAGTTAGGCTTGGGTTAGTATTTCCAGCCAAGAATTTATTCAGTTTGTCCAATTGAAATTTGGCAGTCGGATGTAGTTTTTCTTGGCCGACAAATGGTTGCTCAAATGGCGCCAAAAAAAAAAGAAAATACAATTTTCGGTGAATAGTTTAATGAATATTTAATGAATCTTAAGAAAAATGCATAAATCAGACAAGGACTTTAAGGGGCGGTTATTTCTCTGTAAAATAATAATATATTTGATTTTTCAAGTTTGTGTGTTCGAAAATGGTTCTAAAAAGCAATGAATAATTTAAGAGTTGGGTTCTATATTCCTAACTCATTCGTATTCAAAAATAAAGAATCTAAGGCCTTCTAAAATCTTTTTCATTGAAATATAAGAGAATTTCGAGTAATTTCTCGAATGCTTTTATTTAAATTTTCACTTGAAGTTCGCTAAATATATTTCAAAGATTTTTAATTAAACTTTCCCAATGGGTGGAATTCAAACTAAGAGAAGTCAGCCTTTAACTTTCTTTCAATTTGAGGACTGCCTTACGGAAGCCATTCGACTTCTGTAAGTACATTCGACACCAATTTTCAAAAGTTCAAAACAACTCTCGACAGCTTTGAAACAAAAGCGCCCAAGTGAGCCGAGCAAAAAACGAAGAAAGAGCAAAATAAATAAAATACAAAATATGGAGTACAATAATCGCTTGTGTTTGTGCTGCAAGGGTGCTCGAAGCCTTCAAAGAATGAAATGGGGACTCTGCAAAAAGTTAAGTTTCAAAAAAAAAAAAAATAAAAAAAATAAAACAAAAATAGAAAGAATAAAATCAATTTCTTAGTAATTTGGGGGAAAAAATTATACTGCTGATTTTATTCGTTTTTAATTGTAGCTCCAAAGGGTGAGTATAGCAATGGCTGTAGTCTGAGAAATCAAGAAAATCATTAAAACCAGAAGAGCTCCACTTTACTTACGAAAAGTTCAACGTTGCAGTGGGACCTACATGAGAATGCTGCTTTATATAAAAATCATATCAAGTGTCCTTGATGGCTGCACTCGTTGCAACTACTTTTGTGGGCTATAGAAATTTAAGTGGACTTTTTTCTCTCCGCATTTTTGATGCTCTGTCCGTAGAAAATTTTAAGTTATTTTTTTGTATTTTTATTTTTTTTTACTTCTTTTTCGGCAGTGTGTGTGGAGTGTATTCGATCTGGAGTTGAGCTACATGTACTTGTGTAAGTGAAGGAAGAAGAACAGTACATGGCTACTGATGATGACGTGATGGTGCGAAATCCAAAAAAAAAAAAAAAGCACTCGTAAATGTGTGAGAACTGCTGTTACATACACACGTTAATTCTGCTGCACAAAGTAGATTTTTTCCCAATTGTAATTGCAGAATTTTTGTAAAATCGCTCCGAGAATAACACAAAATTTTTTTGGCACCAAGCCAAAGTACCAGCAACAACGGTACGGATAATAGGATAGAAGTTTCTTTATTGTAAATTATTGCAATGTTTCTGCAACGTTTCACGGCTATGCACATTGTGAATAGAAGCTCAAATATATTGCCATGTTTTTATGCTTGAGATGCAAACGATTCCAGCCCTTTGGGAACTCCGAAGACCCGAGAAAGCACGGACAACAATGGGCTTGGTGAAGAAAAGAATCGAAACAGCTGCAGTGTAGCTCAAAGCGTCAAGCCACGGATCATCAAAGAAAAAACGTTCATGAGAAAGTCCCTTGAAAATCGCCAATTAACCGGTAGGTAGTTATCAAGTCGAACCATATAAGTATGCTACTAAAATTAATGAAAAAATCAATTGAATTCTTTAAGTTTTTACTTCAAAAACTCTCACTTATGGCTTAAATACATGTGTTTTTTTTAATGTCAGAGCTCTGAGCTCACAGCGTCCATGCAATTCTCATTCTCAGTTTCGTTTTCTTTTTTTTTTTTTGTCGAATTTTTGTATATCTCTGACCTAAAAAACATGTTAAATCCACTGCAATACAAACAAATTGAATAATTTTTTTCTCGTTTTAGTTGCACCGGAAAAATTCTTCAAATGCAGGCAGCAAGTCAAGAAAGGGAATATAAAATGCACATCTGCAATTGGCAAAGTTGAACATGCCACAAGCGTAGAAAAGCAATTCTTGGCAGTATAAAAAAGCCGCAATGTAAAGTAGAAGCGGAAAATTTCATTACCGATTTATCAGGTAGTTCTGCCTCGGAACGGAGCATTTAAGAGCATTAATAGTGCACATCCGGCAGAGATAGAGAGACAGCAACAGAGAAGGAAATCGCTTCTTTCGTGTTATAGGACGAGATATGAATAAAAAAAAAAAAAAAAATACAAATAGTAATGCACGACATCTTTGCTTTGCGGAAGCAGCAAAACAAACTCAAATGAAAAAAATGGCATTAAAAGATGAAGAAGTCCAGTGCTCGAGAAATGTTCGCAAAACTCTTTTCAAGTATTCCATTAAATGGAAGCTTAACTATTTCTTTATCCAAGCCATCAGGGAATTTATAGAATTTTAATAAAAAAAACATTTAGGGCAATGAACGAAGGCAGAAGCTTAAGCGCTCAATACAATATTAAGGATAATGGATAAAAAAAAGTTATGCAAATTGCATGAATTTATTCTTCTGAACTCTTTCTGCACATCCTAGGTTTTCATTTCTCATGCTAGAGTTACCAGACCTTATAGAGTGAGTACAAGTTTATTTAAGTTTTCCCGTTAAGCTTGAACATTTTGAAAAAAAAAACTAGATAAATGGTCATTTTCATGCGATCCTGAAGTGTCCTCATGATATATACAAGTGTGATTAATTCAAATTATCTGGTAACCTTAACAAAACGCACTACTTCTGAGAGGGGAACAAGTGTATCAGTATGACATCGTGCTTAGCTAAGCATTAAATTCGCCCCAATTATGTGCGCTCTAACACATCCGAGTGTGTTTTATGAGCCAGCGGGTTAACACCATCTAGTTCAACTTTTCTTCATATATATTTATTATTATAATTTTGAATTAATTGGCAGAAGTAGAATTTTAAGGATTTCATTGACGCTGACTTTTCGTCATGCCATGACAATCTACGAATTAACCTTCCAACTTCGAGACGAGGAGAAAACTTCGACATTGCTCTTGCGCTGTCCTTCTTTGTAAGCTGCTGAGTGCACGCTAAGCTTTTCAACTTTAACAATTAGCTGTAAAATGTTAATCCCGTTTTCGTTTGTGTCTTAATTTTTAACTAGTTCGCACACTACGTTCCCTCTTAAGACGCTGTGTGAGTTCAGCAGCATTTAACCTTTTTAAAATTAATTGCATGCAGGTCTTTTCGTTGAGGAAAAAAAAGAAGAGAAAAAAACTTAAATAAATTATGCTGCATCTTGCACGTGACTTAATGGAGTCCAATTAGGACAGTGCAATTTTCGTAGGGCATTTCCTCTGGCACGTTCTCCACGAGAAAGTACTTTGAAAACTTTTAATTTCTCTCATGAGTTATTGTCAGGCAATTCCCGAAAGGGGGCCCTCAATACGCTTGAATCTAAGAATTAATTTTTAATTTTCTCATCAAATGAAGGAAGTTTTTTATTTATTTTTTATTTTTATTTTTGTATTGTTTTTCTTTCATAAAGCTAAGCAAACATGACGAACATGCTCGCCGATTTGGTGCGGCTCGTTGAAATTTTCCACCTCTGTGGGCTCCAATTCCACACCATTTTATCAATCGAAAGATCAGCGGGACTGAAAGTTCTCAATCCGCTCATGTCAGTATAATCATATAATTCTCAAATGAGTACAAACTTAAAAAAATTCACTTTTTTGAGCAAAGGTCTAAGCTAAGAACTTCTTTCGTTTTTGAACAACAGTTCTTTGAGCTGTAAAGGTTTTGCCCTTAAAAGGGAAGACATTTCACTTAGTTTTACCAAAAATAATATAAGTCTTCAATTTATTTTTAATTAATAAAATAATAATGAATTCTACAGTGTTAATAAAAACAATACAACGCAGTGCTGCCAGATAGAGGGATATTCCCATTTTGAGGGAATTTTCGCTTAAATTCACCTGAAATTCAAATGACACACGAACCAAATTTGTCATGTATGCTTGCTCTTGGTAATAAACATCCTGCAAAAAATTTCACGATCGGCCTATAGTTAAAATTAGGAGTGGCAAGAGGGCAGTTCTCATAAAGAAATTGAACAAAAATGAGGCCCTTAATTGCCTTTAAAATCTCCCAACTAACTTGCCATAATAGTAGTGGTCTTGGGGCCTTTTCAAACGTACAATTTCTTAAAACAAAATATGTAATTTTACGCAGCTACCTTAAGTTTTTAATAGGGGTCTTCCCATAAACGTGTATTTGCCTCGAAAACTTCGAAAAATCGTAAATCAAGAAGGCTTAGAAATTAATGAACGAAATTTTGTATGAAAAATTTTACACTTTTACGATTTTTCAATCTTTTCACTTTTAAGGGAATACCCTAAATGTTAAGAAATATAGCGATTATCAAAAATTTATTCAGGAAAAATATGTTTTTGTTTGAGGGAATTTTCAATCGGTCACTGAAGGCAAAAGGGATTTTTGTTTGGTTTTCGAGGGAAATTTGGTTCTGAAGTACTGGCAATCCTGATACAACGTAAGAAATTGAAATCATTTTTCCTCATTCGATTGACAGTATTTTCGAAGGAAGCATAACATATCGAGGGTATCATCTATCATCTTAGTATCAGCTAAGTGCGGAGTATATTTGAAGCAATTTAGTCAGCGGAAGAAAAAGCTCTCTTGGCTTCTACACTCATGGGTGGTGCCCCTTTTTGACAGTTAAACGTAAATATGAGGTATTCCCCCATAAAACCACCAGACTCATACATAGTCATCTCTTTCTTAAACTTTCCTTATAACTGCAAAGCAAACTTAAACCAATCTCTTCAGTCCCGCGCATCTCACAGTCAAACACCTAGTCCAGCCTTGCGCGGGTTCGAAAAATAGCACGGGATTTCGGTAACCGGGATTGGAAGCGGTGCTTGTGTGGTCTTACTCGCGCGCCGCTCGTTAGTCTTGAAAATTTTCAATTTTGAGCGAGCAGCTTGGGCCTATGTTTGTCATGCAAAGTGTGGCGTACGAACATCAAAACAACAATCCATTTTGTTTTGGACGTGAACAAAGAAAAATCTTCGGAAAAATGAATACAATTTTTGTTAAAAATTTCATTATGGGTCGGAATCTCCAACTTGGTTGAAGAACTTGGAAGGCTTAAATTCTTTCAGTCTTCATGCCAGGTTTTCAATACTATATTCGAACTTTTCAAAAATATTCATACAAAATTAATAAACCTACAATTAAGCGCTTCAAAAGATTTTCATTTAAAAATTTCAATCATCCAAAAAGATTAAACTTGTTTGAAGACTTTGAGTCTATGTGTAATAACATTGAGCTGACACTTTGGCACATAAAATGTGAAGCATATATATATACAGGGTGTTCCGTACTAACGTGCTTTTCTTTATAGGGTTGGTAGAGGGGGTCATTGTGAACAAAAAATCGTATGAGAGGGGGGGGTCTAAAATGTAACCCTGAGGAGTTATAGGGCCTTAAAGTTTTTAGGCAGTGAGTCGAGAAAAATAATTCTCCCACGATAATGGTTTATCGTAGGGAAAAAACTGAAATGCAGTTTGAAAGCTAATTGTATGGGCTTTTGAGAAAAATTAAGTTGCTGGTCAAAATTTGAGCCATTGAGGGAAAAATAAACGGTCAAAGTCAAAAATTCTGAAAAAATTTTCATTTTTTCGACTTTGAGAGCCATTTTGGTATGAAAAAGGTCGTATTAACACATACTTTTCTAATTTTTTTCCAAATCTACGTTAAATTTCCTTTAAAACGTTGGTACATTTGTCATACCTTGTTAGCGGTTTAACCTCAGGAAAAATAGGTTTCAAAAACAAAAACAAACTTGAACTTTTTTTATTCAATTTAATTTTATTTGTAAACTGTTAACGTTCGCATAAATTTAAAACAAAATTTGTTTTATTCTTACAGGACGTTTTCAAATTGGTGGCCGGACCTATGTACGCAACAGTTCGCTCTTTTTAGAATTTCATGACATAGATTTGTATTTGGTAATTCTTCTCTTACAATATTGAAAGCTTCCATGATACGGCCTATTAAATGTGGTCTTGACCGAACGGGAGCTGAATATACGATTTCCTTCAGTCGACCCCACAAAAAGAAATCTAAAGGTGTAAGGTCTGGTGATCGTGGTGGCCATTTCACCGGACCATTCCTTCCAATCCATCTATTTCGATAGTTTTCGTCTAAGAAGTCCCTTACAATTGCACCAAAATGTGCTGGAGCACCATCATGCTGGTAAATTATTTGGTTCCTCACCATCAACGGCACATCTTCTAGAAGTTCCGGTAGATTTGCTTCTAAAAACTCAACGTACAGCCGCGAATTCAGATTTGAGTCAAATACATGGGGACCAATTAAATTTGAACCAATTATACCAGCCCAAACATTGACAGAAAATTTAAATTGTGACCCACCCACTCGCATAGCTTGCGGGTTCAATTGAGACCAAAGGTGTGCGTTGTGGAAATTAAAAACCCCGTCCTTTGTAAAAGTGGACTCATCAGTCCATAATACGTGGGGAATGTTGTCGGCATTTGCTATGATCCATTCGGAAAACTGTGTTCTTTTTGCATAGTTGCTCGGTAAAAGCTCTTGCACAGGAGTAAAATGGTATGGATGGAGACGTTCCTTGTGAAGGATTCTCCATACCTGAGTTTGTGAGACTCCAGTTCTTCCGCTTATTCGTCGAATGCTTATGGATGGGTCCGCTCGAACAGCTTGCAAAACATTTTCTTCTTCTGCAACATCCCTAACTGCTACACCAACATCAACTCTAGGCCGTGCAAAAGAGCCACATTCGCGAAGGCGTCTGAAACAGTTTCCAAATGTTCTTTCGTGGGGTACTGTACGTTCAGGAAATCGCCTAGTGTACTCCCTGCGAGCTTCTGCCTGGTTTCCGTTTGCAAACCCCAAAATGAACACCATGTCAGCATATTCCTCACTGGAATATGCCATTTTGGAATTCCAAAATAACTCAAAGCTTATTTTACAAAAGACTTTTCCATAAATGATCATGGCTAACTCGACAAATATCTTCTGTTTACAAATAAAATTAAATTGAATAAAAAAAGTTCAAGTTTGTTTTTGTTTTTGAAACCTATTTTTCCTGAGGTTAAACCGCTAACAAGGTATGACAAATGTACCAACGTTTTAAAGGAAATTTAACGTAGATTTGGAAAAAAATTAGAAAAGTATGTGTTAATACGACCTTTTTCATACCAAAATGGCTCTCAAAGTCGAAAAAATTGAAATTTTTTCAGAATTTTTGACTTTGACCGTTTATTTTTCCCTCAATGGCTCAAATTTTGACCAGCAACTTAATTTTTCTTAAAAGCCCATACAATTAGCTTTCAAACTGCATTTCAGTTTTTTCCCTACGATAAACCATTATCGTGGGAGAATTATTTTTCTCGACTCACTGCCTAAAAACTTTAAGGCCCTATAACTCCTCAGGGTTACATTTTAGACCCCCCCCTCTCATACGATTTTTTGTTCACAATGACCCCCTCTACCAACCCTATAAAGAAAAGCACGTTAGTACGGAACACCCTGTATATATATATACAGTCGTAACTCTTTATAACGAATTTCAAGGGTCCGGGAACCAAAATCGTTTTAGAAAGAATTCATTATAAGAAGAAAAAGAAGCACTTTGGATGTATGTATATAAAATTGAAAGTAACGGTTCTTGGGAATTATATTTGTCCGTGTTTTTGTTTTGCATCTCCTTGAAGTGAAAACTATTTCTAAACGAGCCGCTCGCCGTCTGTGGGCAATGATGAACGAGCATTGAAAAAAAAAAAAACAACAAAAATCCAGCGAACATATTCGCCGTGTGTGCCTAGCTTAAGAAAGAATTTATGCATTCTTTTGGTTTTTTCGCAAATAAAATAATCAAATTTGAAAATTTATTTAAAAGAATTAAAAGAAAACTTCACCCATCGAGCGACGAACGTTGCAAAAGATGCTGTTGCTCACGCTGCAATTTACGCTCGGCTAATTTTTTCTGTTCTTCCTTTTGTTCGCGTTGTTCCACTTGGTGTTGATGTTGTTGCTGTTGCTTTTTACGGTGCTGCCGATCTTCGCCGAGGCCATAGAGGCCGGCAACGGCTGCCATTTTACAGAAATGGCCTTCGCAGCAACAACAGAGCCTGCTCGACTATTCGAAACACACTCAACTGCGACTCAAAGTTCTGCGGGACTTTGTCATTGTCAGTCGATTAAATGAACTTTCGTTGAATAACAATTCCTTCACTTACAGGACACGTTCACTTCAATGGAACTTGATACTTTCGCTTTAACAACTCAGATTAAGTGGATTTCTTTTTTTTTTTTGATTTCACTCGCTTATATTCACGCATGATTATTTACAGCTCTGCAATTAGATTATTACAAAAATCTTAAAATTTTAATTGAAATTCACATAATTGCAACTTCCGCTAAACACCGAAACCTTAATGTTTTTTCATATTAACATTCATGTTATTGTGGTTGAGCTGCTGCCGCTGCTGTTGTTGTTGTTGGATCTTTTGTCAAAGTTGTCGTACTTAAATTATTAAAATGTAATTTTCCACTCATACAATGGCACAATGACACAATTTTGCGTGCAGTTTACACAACAAAGCAGCACAAGTGCTTTTTAATTTGTTCAAGAGGTAGAGTACCATTGAAAGGAGTGAACTTTAGAGCATTCGTGACATAATAACGTAGCTTCTGGTTCACGTGAAATTGTTCACAAATTTGTTTTGTTTTCAATTTAAAAGCGCAAAACATGCTGGTTTTGTTCCATAAAATTAAATTTTATTTTTTCAAGAACTCAAATAAGTACAGTTATTTTAAGTGAATAAAGCGAAATAACAATGAAATTTTATTTTGTTTGGTTTTGAACAATGCCATAACGAGGAGCTTTGCTAAGAATGAAAAGGGATTTGGCACTTTAATTCACAATAAATTATGTCAAATTGTCAGAATGACAATCTATTCGGTTTCATGAATTTGGCATCGAAAGCTTTTTTACGAAACCATTTTCGTTGGCTTCTTCGTTCATCAGTGAAAATTTGGTACACATTAGTGGGAAATCGCTTTACAGCTTTTTTGCTATCTATGACGTATGGTTGTTGATGGTTCAGATTTTCCACTGGAATTAGGGAAAATTTGGACGCTGGTTAGATTTTTCTGTAGAATTGAGCAACTTTTTATTCGTGTTTGTTGTTTGTTACCCAAATTCACCTGATTTGACTATACGGAAAAATCATATTGATGCATATTAATCACAGGAATACCCGAGAAGTATGCAACGTTTTTTTTTTAAATTTTGGCAATTTTTAAGGCTTTTACACCTGGATTAGCGTATTGAAACATAACATACTTAATCTTGGCATTAACAACACAAAAATGCTAAGAACTTCTTTCGTTTTTGAACAACAGTTCTTTGAGCTGTAAAGGTTTTGCCCTTAAAAGGGAAGACATTTCACTTAGTTTTACCAAAAATAATATAAGTCTTCAATTTATTTTTAATTAATAAAATAATAATGAATTCAACAGTGTTAATAAAAACAATACAACGCAGTGCTGCCAGATAGAGGGATATTCCCATTTTGAGGGAATTTTCGCTTAAATTCACCTGAAATTCAAATGACACACGAACCAAATTTGTCATGTATGCTTGCTCTTGGTAATAAACATCCTGCAAAAAATTTCACGATCGGCCTATAATTAAAATTAGGAGTGGCAAGAGGGCAGTTCTCATAAAAAAATTGAACAAAAATGAGGCCCTTAATTGCCTTTAAAATCTCCCAACTAACTTGCCATAATAGTAGTGGTCTTGAGGCCTTTTCAAACGTACAATTTCTTAAAACAAAATATGTAATTTTACGCAGCTACCTTAAGTTTTTAATGTTCAGAAATATAGCGATTATCAACAATTTGTTCAGGAAAAATATGTTTTTGTTTGAGGGAATTTTCAATCGGTCACTGAAGGAAAAAGGGATTTTTGTTTGGTTTTCGAGGGAAATTTGGTTCTGAAGTACTGGCAATCCCAAATTCACCTGATTTGACTATACGGAAAAATCATATTGATGCATATTAATCACAGGAATACCCGAGAAGTATGCAACGTTTTATTTTAAATTTTGGCAATTTTTAAGGCTTTTACACCTGGATTAGCGTATTGAAACATAACATACTTAATCTAGGCATTAACAACACAAAAATGGTCATGAAAAAATATCCTTCAACGGGAACATGTTTTGGTTTCAGCAAAATTTCCTGAAAAATGTCTTTCCTTAATGTTCCGACCACTTTCCTATCTTTGGGTTTTTGAATAAACATTCTATCTTTATTATTGCCTTAGATATGATTTTAAGAAAATTTTCTCTAAAAAAATCTCTTTTTCAAGGATATTCAATGACTATAGGCGATAGACAACCAATATTCTAAGCTAATTAAATGTTTTGCATTTACCTACACAGCAAAACAACTATAATTGAAATCGGTTTCTGGGGTAGAATCACTATGTTCATAATGCTATACCCTTTTGTGACAACCAATTACATGTGAATTATTGTCACAATTTGACAAAAGAACGGTTAGAATGATCATAAGATCTTGACGAAAGAAGGATAGAGCACTTGTTTCATTTTTTTTTTTTCAAATCAGGATTTCATTTTTCCATTTAAATCAGTGTTGTGCAAGCCCTATGATCTCCATAACCAAGGATTTTTTGGCATTTGCATTAGTGTCACACGGATAGTGTTGTCAACAGATTTTCATGACGGAAACTAATGACTTCTCTTAACTTTTTCCCTTCGTTTTAATTAAGAACGAAATGTTTTTGAAATTAAAACAAATAATTTGTATATACCTATTATCGAAACAAATTTTTATAATAAAACTTATATGAAAAAAAAGTAGGGCCAAAAAGTATGAAAAATGTATATTTTTGAGACTATTTAGGAGTTTTTGAAAATATTAAAATTTCAACCATGCAACAGACGTTTTATTTTGAAAGCGAATAAAACGAAATGCTTCATCCCACCCAACATTTGGAAGACTGCTTTATGAGAAGATTCATTTACGAGTCTTTTTCGAGCCCCCTTCATGATTAGAAAATGATTGATCACATGCATGATTAAAAGAAGACTCGAAAACGACTCTCCAATATGTTTAAAAAGCGAGTCGTATTCAAAATCCAAGAACAAAATATAGAGCAATCGCCAATTAATCACGTAGGGGATTGAAATATGACCATTCAAATTGTTTCTATCTTATATTTCATTCAATATTTGACTCAAAATTGAATTGAATGGAATTTGACTTTAAAGTTATAAACGAAAAATTTCCATGACTTTCGATTTGGAAAGCTTGGTTTCGACGGGTGAGCACAGGACTAGAAAACGAGAGTTCCTATGTTCAAATCCCACATAAGGCAAAGGAATAAAAAGTGTTGAATTTATAATAATAATAATACATATAACATTAAAATATACACGGAAGAGCCAAAAAATGTGTATTGATTTAAAAAACATTTTTTATTTTTTTTATTTTTGGTAAGCAATTGATTATAAATATGAGTCATAGAAGACTCCAAAATGATAGCAAATATGAGTCGTAGAAGACTCCAAAATGATAGCAAATATGAGTCGTAGAAGACTCGAAAATAGTAACAAATATGACTCGAAAATGATAGCAAATAGGACTCGAAAATGACTCGCAAATGATATCAAATATGACTCCCTAAGGAGAGTCGCGGCTAGGGTTCCAATTTCTCCCGACAAAAGAATCATTTTTGATCGGAAAACGAGCGCATATTTGATCTTTTTAATCAGAAAAACGACTCGAAAAAGACTCGCTTTTGGTCAAAAATTTCAAAAAATGCTAGCTGGGATACATTGTAAAGAATGCTTAATTATATAAGTGTTAGTTATGCACATCACTGATTTAAATGAATAAAGATTTCTCAATTTTTTGAAATACATTGCAGTCTATATGTATATGCTCTTAAATACATACGTGTAAATATGTATTGTATCAATGGATTTGAGGGTCGTGAAGAGCCCCTCTTCTATAAGGTCGCACAACTGACATGTTGGCCCTTTTCATTGTCATTGCATACTTAACAATGGCCTCCTCATGATAAAAGTTGTTGCTGTATAAACGTATATATAACCGTATCCATGACAATAGCTGAGAATAGAATGACATAGTTCATTGCAATTCAAAAATAAACATATCGAATGAAATCCATGAACAACAGAGTACATAATCCAATAATCGTCACACAATGCAGTGCAGTAGATTTCGATTCTGAATGATTTTTCAAATAAATCGTTCCGCACAGAATGTGAGCGTAATTTGAATTGACTGTGTTTTACTTTGTCATGCTCTGATAACAATGTTTTGATTCGGTTGTCATATTTGCATTTGTGACATTTACAAGAGCGGAAGCGTCCTGTTTTGCATAGTGCCGAATTAATAGCACGAAATATCCTTTTAACGTTTTTATGCTTTCGAAAATAATCTGGGGATACGGAAATATTTTTTGTTCTTAAATTTTTCTATGTGAGGGCTGACATTTGACTCCTTCAGATTATCAATTCCATCACTATTTATCCAGCAGTTATTTGTAGCCGATGGTAATGCAAAAAGTAATTCAAAAGGCGTACTGTTTTTGCATTACAGAATCGATTATTTCTAGTGTCCTAGCGAATGTAATTCATGACTATTTGCATTCCCAGCTGTACAAAAAGTAGTCGAAAAGGCTTGATTTTGCATTCTCAAGTAATGCAAAATATATTGTATTTACGGTTTTAAATTTTTACCTAAAATTATACTATATGTGAAGACTTGGCTTCGCACTGCAAATATTCGGCTACACATTACCTTTTTGATTATCTCTCCATGCAAATTTGTTCAATTTACTTTGCATTCCTATTTCATTGATGAAAAAATGCATTACTTTGGTAATGCACTTCCTAAATAACTGCTGGGTAATAATATCACAATCTATGAATATAACTGTGAAAAAGTTTTTTCTCTTTTATATTGAGAGCCAGTGTTCCACAGACGTACGGTATAGTAGTAAAGTCCTTAGTAATGCTAGCTATATTATTTCACCTGCCGTAGACGAAATGGGGATTCACTATTCCTAAGAAGGGTGCCTTTGCAAGTGCCCAGAAGTCGAAAACCATAAAAATTCGCTTTGTAATCGTGATATCATCAAGTCTGCAGCTATATGTTAAGAACTAAAAATACATTATTTTTTTATGGAAAAATTCATTGGCAGACACCTCCCCCGGTTCCTACTATAATCTATAGAGTTTCAAATGTGCGAAAATTTGATGCAAATTTCAGCAAACCGTAAAAGTAGATATGTCATTTATATGATTATTACAAACATATATTCAAAAGCACAGACAGATGGGTCGGTTCTGACATCCAGGCAGACCTAGTCACCTAGTTGATTGTGAGGTTTAAAGGCATTAAATACGTGATAACCAAAATTGAAGCCTGCTAACAAAATGATGTCCGATTTTATAGAAAATTTCTATGAGACATGCAGTTATATGCTTCTCGCTTCAATCCATTCACCATTCCATTTGGAGTAGTTTAATATTCAAGTTAATAGCCCAATAAATACTTGACTTGATTCTAATTGCATTGTCATTAGTGCGTCATTATTATGCAGTGACTAATTCAATCTTAATTAGAGCTGTTTGAACAAAATGTTAAGAAATTGTGTTTTAAGTTTTTCATTAATTTCTATTGAGCAGAGAGAAATTACGAACTTTTCAAATTCAGCTTAGTGTGCTTTCCATACTAACTTTGCATGTGTGAATGTATGTAGGTAAAATTCAAATCGTGTTTGCACACACCGTTGAGTGTCATGCCACAGAACACGACTAGGCACTCTAATAGAAATCGATAAATTGAAAATGTAGGTATGGCTTGACGTTCGTACGAACCTATAAAGACCAGATGAATTAAGTAGGGTCTCATATTTTCAGTTATTTTCAGTGACATGCAACATTAAAGTTGACATTTGGTACGGCTATGGTTAAGGGTCTTCTCATGCAAGCTCTGTATATACATATATTTATACATATATACGTAGATATATCTACTCCTATGTATGTATGTCTTTAAACTGTGCTTCGAAATTTTTGAATACGCGAACAACCTCAGATGAGGGCATTGTGTGGACATTAGAGAGCATGAAAAAATCTATGAAGAAAGCAAGGATATAATTTTGGCTTATTGGTTTTGTGTTTATATTCATCATTGTTGCTGTTGAATGGTTAAATTTTAAGAGCATTTAATACACATTCAACTTAAATGAGTAGATATATACTATAATATTTGAAGAAAGCAAAAAAAAAAAACCCTTCTATTTTGCGTCATTAGAGGGCTGAATGCACTTCCTTTGGCTTCGAAAATATTATTTTAAAAAGAGACCATTGATGAAAATTTAACGACCAAAGGATATGCAACCGAGAGTATTTGTACGCCAAAATGTCAAATACAATTCCTTTTTGTCATTTTTCACATGGCTAAGCGTTAGAAGCCTTGCCCACAGGCGTCGAAAACGAAACGTGAAGGAAAAAGTGCTCGAAGACAAGCACATGAAAGCGTGTGTACGAATGTGCAAGCTTCAATGCTCAGCACAAAACAGCACAGCATTTGGGCAAGCGCGTATGCAGTGGATTGTCACGAGAAAGTAGTACATGTTAACTGAATGCGGCAAACGATGTTACCGTAACAAATTGGAATTCAGGCGACTCTGAAAAAGAACTAATTTCCTTAATATTGTAGGAATGCCAAAGAATCTAACATTAAAAAATCTTTAAAACATCCTCCATTTGAATTGGATATATTATTTGAATGTATCCTTTGAAATCTTTGAACTTATGCATCTTGAAACCAAAAAGATGACAATTTTCCTTACAGGATTGTAGGATTACGAAATGATCATCTACACAATTAAAACATCTCTATTAAATAGAAATTTTGAATTTCATCGACTCTGAAAAAGTACTAATTTCCTTACAGGATTGCAGGTTGCCAAGGATTTCATTAAAAAACCTTTAAGAAATCCCCAACGAATCTGGATGTATCTATTTAATGATCCGTTGAAATCTTTTGAACTTCGGTATTTCAAACCAAAAAGATGCAGTTTTCGTTACAGGATTAGGATATGCCAAATTAACATTTAAACAATCACATTTAAGAATTAAAAAAATCTCTTTAAAGAATGCGTTTATAACTTTAATCTTCTGCCCAATCAAACGAATTAATTTAACTCATATTTTGGGCGAGAGCTGCCCTCATCTTAAGTAAAATTCAAAAAAATCTTTTACCCATTTTCACCTTCGCCATTTCCTTCATTCCCCTTTCTCGATAAATTCTGTTGCACTAACTCATTTCTTCCCTTCACCCTTTTAAATATTGAATTAAAGCTTTGTAAAATTTGGACATGTAATGGATCCATTATAACCGAATAAACAGCATTTTTCAAAGTATGCCGAAAATCATTACTAGATTTTACCATTTAAAACGATACCCACTTCACAATTTCGAATATGTGTTTAAAATTTGCCAATTCTCTGATACACCCATCAATTTTTTGATCTTTTCCATTATTCAAGGAAGTCTAACAACTTTTCACCTATACATCAACTTTTTTAAAGTTTTTTTAAATTTTCAATTTACGAGTCTGGGTAGTCATTCTTTTAATAATTTGCCTACTATTCACGTAAACAGCTTTCCAAGATACCCATTTCCAACTTAAGCATAAGCAGTTTAATTGTACCAATTATCGAAACCTAATCAGGCTACGATTACCATAAGAACTTTCATCCTACTAAGTATACATACCAATTTTCAAAAAATCGGTCAGCGGATAAAAGTATCATAAGCATAATATGCATCAAACATCCAATTATATTGATTACGTTTTACTTTCCAGAAATGTATATTAATTTTGCACTGAATATCACACATACCTTTTTAAAGGTTCTCGCGTTGATTAGTTACATTTATTTATTTATATTCTTGGGTACATCTAAATATCAAGTAATATACTCAATTTAAATAACTGTGAAAGTTTTCTCTTTATTCTGTCTGTTCACGATCTGTTAGTTATCTGTTGTCAGATATCTTACTGTACGACACAATTCACTTTTTCAGGGTCTTTCTCTAGCCTGAAGATACATATTGAAATTTGGATTGATTCAATCAGGAATCTCAAGATAAAACTACAAACATATTTTTTATATTCGTTAGATCCCCCCTTCTTGCGTGAAAAAGTGTTCAAAGAAAATTTACAAATTCAACGATTTTTAGTTTTTATTCTTGGATAACATTTATTTACATACATCCCATGTGCTATGACTTACTTTATTTGGGTTTATAGCTTATGTAGACTTAAGCTTTGACTGAAAAAAATTGCGACATGTAAACTTATGGACATCCTACAAAGTTGAATAAAACACACTCTTTTATTCTCAAATTGTTAATACAAAAATATTTTTTTGACTTTTCTGATTGTGTTTTTGCCGTCAAATAAAGTCGATCCATTATGATAAAATTTTGACATACCACATTTCGCGAAATTCGCTAAAAATTATTTTCACTAATTTTGAATTGAGTATTTCGCAGCTAAACAAAATGTCCTCTAAGGGTTAAAATTTGATCAAGACCACCATCCGCGAAATTCGCGAAAATTTGATTTTCACTATTTTGAAGTGAGTATTTCGCAGCTAAACTAAATTTCCTCTAAGGGTTAAAATTTGATCAAGACCACCATCCGCGAAATTCGCGAAAATTTGATTTTCACTAGTTTGAATTGAGTATTTCGCAGTTAAACAAAATGTCCTCTAAGGGTTAAAATTTGATCAAGACCACCATCCGCGAAATTCGCGAAAACCTGATTTTCACTATTTTTAATTGAGTATTTCGCAGCTAAACAAAATGTCCTCTAAGGGTTAAAATTTGATCAAGACCACCATCCGCGAAATTCGCAAAAATTTGATTTTCACTATTTTGAAGTGAGTATTTCGCAGCTAAACTAAATTTCCTCTAAGGGTTAAAATTTGATCAAGACCACCATCCGCGAAATTCGCGAAAATTTGATTTTCACTATTTTGAATTGAGTATTTCGCAGTTAAACAAAATGTCCTCTAAGGGTTAAAATTTGATCAAGACCACCATCCGCGAAATTCGCGAAAACCTGATTTTCACTATTTTGAATTGAGTATTTCACAGCTAAACAAAATGTCCTCTAAGGGTTAAAATTTGATCAAGACCACCATCCGCGAAATTCGCGAAAATTTGATTTTCACTATTTTGAAGTGAGTATTTCGCAGCTAAACTAAATTTCCTCAAAGGGTTAAAATGTGATCAATACCACCATCCGCGAAATTCGCGAAAATTTGATTTTCACTATTTTGAATTGAGTATTTCGCAGCTAGACATATTGTCCTCTAACGGTTAAAATTTGACCATGACCACCATTCGCGAAATTTTTTTGCTAATAATAATCTCGAGTTTTAGAACCTAAATCGAAGTACAGATAAGGTATAAATAGATATCCAAGCTAGAACAACGAAAACGGCAGGAATTTTCGTTAAGGTAATGTTTTAACATATTTCAGGCTGAGGAAAAGGTATGTGTGCAATCGGCTTTGCCGATGTAAACTTCTTTACTTGTTATATATATAGATTCAATATTTGACTCAAAATTGAATTGAATGGAATTTGACTTTAAAGTTATAAACGAAAAATTTCCATGACTTTCGATTTGGAAAGCTTGGTTTCGACGGGTGAGCACAGGACTAGAAAACGAGAGTTCCTATGTTCAAATCCCACATAAGGCAAAGGAATAAAAAGTGTTGAATTTATAATAATAATAATACATATTAGGTGTAGTAAAAAGAAATCCATTATTTTTCCAATAGATGGCGTTATTTATCTGCATCTCGCGTTGTATAAGTCCGATCGTGTTCCGCTAGGGGGCATTAGAAAGATGACAGTTCCTACTAAAAATGTTTTTTTGACACTTTTTTGATTGATTGATTCAGTTTTGTTTGAGAGCTTGTCAAAGATGGACATCAGCAAAGAGAAAATTCGCTACATTTTACAGTTTTTCTTCGATAAGGGAGAAAACGCAAGCCAGGCGGCTGAAAATGTGAATAGCGTTTATGGACCTGATACTGTAACATCCAATCATGCGCAATTTTGGTTTCGTCGATTCCGTTCCGGTAACTTCGATGTCAAGGATACACCACGCACTGGAAGGCCAATTGTCGAAAATGTCGATAAAATCATGGAAATTATCGAGTCCGACCGTCATGTTAGCACTGTTTCGATTGCAAAAGAGCTAAAGATTGCACAAAAAACCGTTTGGAACCATTTGAATAAGGCTGGATACACAAAGAAGCTCGGTGTATGGGTGCCACACGAGTTAACGCAAAAAAACCTCATAGACCGAATTTCCATCTGCGAATCGCTGCTGAACCGCAACAAAATCGACCCATTTCTGAAGCGGTTGGTGACTGGTGATGAAAAGTGGGTCACTTACGACAACGTCAAGCGAAAACGGTCGTGGTCGAAACACGGTGAACCGGCGGAAACGGTGGCCAAGCCAGGATTGACGGCCAGGAAGGTTTTGCTGTGTGTTTGGTGGGATTGGCAGGGAATTATCTACTATGAGCTGCTCCCATACGGCAAAACTCTTAACTCGGAACTCTACTGTCAACAATTGGACCGTCTGAAGGAAGCAATCGCCCATAAGCGGCCAGCTTTGGCCAATAGGAGAGGAATTGTGTTCCATCAGGACAACGCCAGGCCACGCACATCGATAGTGACTCGCCAGAAGCTCCGGGAGTTTGGTTGGGAGGTTCTTCTGCATCCACCTTATAGTCCGGACCTGGCACCAAGTGATTACCATCAGTTCCTGTCCATGGCGAACAATTTTGCTGGTGAAACATTCGCTTCAAGAGAGGCTTCTGAAATTCGACTGTCTCAATTTTTTGCTAATAGGAACGAGGGCTTTCTCTTTTTACTACACCTAATATAACATTAAAATATACACGAAAGAGCCAAAAAATGTGTATTGATTTAAAAAACATTTTTTATTTTTTTTATTTTTGGTAAGCAATTGATTATAAATATGAGTCATAGAAGACTCCAAAATGATAGCAAATATGAGTCGTAGAAGACTCCAAAATGATAGCAAATATGAGTCGTAGAAGACTCGAAAATAGTAACAAATATGACTCGAAAATGATAGCAAATAGGACTCAAAAATGACTCGCAAATGATATCAAATATGACTCCCTAAGGAGAGTCGCGGCTAGGGTTCCAATTTCTCCCGACAAAAGAATCATTTTGGATCGGAAAACGAGCGCATATTTGATCTTTTTAATCAGAAAAACGACTCGAAAAAGACTCGCTTTTGGTCAAAAATTTCAAAAAATGCTATCTGGGATACATTGTAAAGAATGCTTAATTATATAAGTGTTAGTTATGCACATCACTGATTTAAATGAATAAAGATTTCTCAATTTTTTGAAATACATTGCAGTCTATATGTATATGCTCTTGAATACATACGTGTAAATATGTATTGTATCAATGGATTTGAGGGTCGTGAAGAGCCCCTCTTCTATAAGGTCGCACAACTGACATGTTGGCCCTTTTCATTGTCATTGCATACTTAACAATGGCCTCCTCATGATAAAAGTTGTTGCTGTATAAACGTATATATAACCGTATCCATGACAATAGCTGAGAATAGAATGACATAGTTCATTGCAATTCAAAAATAAACATATCGAATGAAATCCATGAACAACAGAGTACATAATCCAATAATCGTCACACAATGCAGTGCAGTAGATTTCGATTCTAAATGATTTTTCAAATAAATCGTTCCGCACAGAATGTGAGCGTAATTTGAATTGACTGTGTTTTACTTTGCCATGCTCTGATAACAATGTTTTGATTCGGTTGTCATATTTGCATTTGTGACATTTACAAGAGCGGAAGCGTCCTGTTTTGCATAGTGCCGAATTAATAGCACGAAATATCCTTTTAACGTTTTTATGCTTTCGAAAATAATCTGGGGATACGGAAATATTTTTTTTGTTCTTAAATTTTTCTATGTGAGGGCTGACATTTGACTCCTTCAGATTATCAATTCCATCACTATTTACCCAGCAGTTATTTGTAGCCGATGGTAATGCAAAAAGTAATTCAAAAGGCGTACTGTTTTTGCATTACAGAATCGATTATTTCTAGTGTCCTAGCGAATGTAATTCATGACTATTTGCATTCCCAGCTGTACAAAAAGTAGTCGAAAAGGCTTGATTTTGCATTCTCAAGTAATGCAAAATATATTGTATTTACGGTTTTAAATTTTTACCTAAAATTATACTATATGTGAAGACTTGGCTTCGCACTGCAAATATTCGGCTACACATTACCTTTTTGATTATCTCTCCATGCAAATTTGTTCAATTTACTTTGCATTCCTATTTCATTGATGAAAAAATGCATTACTTTGGTAATGCACTTCCTAAATAACTGCTGGGTAATAATATCACAATCCATGAATATAACTGTGAAAAAGTTTTTTCTCTTTTATATTGAGAGCCAGTGTTCCACAGACGTACGGTATAGTAGTAAAGTCCTTAGTAATGCTAGCTATATTATTTCACCTGCCGTAGACGAAATGGGGATTCACTATTCCTAAGAAGGGTTCCTTTGCAAGTGCCCAGAAGTCGAAAACCATAAAAATTCGCTTTGTAATCGTGATATCATCAAGTCTGCAGCTATAAGAACTAAAAATACATTATTTTTTTATGGAAAAATTCATTGGCAGACACCTCCCCCGGTTCCTACTATAATCTATAGAGTTTCAAATGTGCGAAAATTTGATGCAAATTTCAGCAAACCGTAAAAGTAGATATGTCATTTATATGATTATTACAAACATATATTCAAAAGCACAGACAGATGGGTCGGTTCTGACATCCAGGCAGACCTAGTCACCTAGTTGATTGTGAGGTTTAAAGGCATTAAATACGTGATAACCAAAATTGAAGCCTGCTAACAAAATGATGTCCGATTTTATAGAAAATTTCTATGAGACATGCAGTTATATGCTTCTCGCTTCAATCCATTCACCATTCCATTTGGAGTAGTTTAATATTCAAGTTAATAGCCCAATAAATACTTGACTTGATTCTAATTGCATTGTCATTAGTGCGTCATTATTATGCAGTGACTAATTCAATCTTAATTAGAGCTGTTTGAACAAAATGTTAAGAAATTGTGTTTTAAGTTTTTCATTAATTTCTATTGAGCAGAGAGAAATTACGAACTTTTCAAATTCAGCTTAGTGTGCTTTCCATACTAACTTTGCATGTGTGAATGTATGTAGGTAAAATTCAAATCGTGTTTGCACACACCGTTGAGTGTCATGCCACAGAACACGACTAGGCACTCTAATAGAAATCGATAAATTGAAAATGTAGGTATGGCATGACGTTCGTACGAACCTATAAAGACCAGATGAATTAAGTAGGGTCTCATATTTTCAGTTATTTTCAGTGACATGCAACATTAAAGTTGACATTTGGTACGGCTATGGTTAAGGGTCTTCTCATGCAAGCTCTGTATATACATATATTTATACATATATACGTAGATATATCTACTCCTTTGTATGTATGTCTTTAAACTGTGCTTTGAAATTTTTGAATAGGCGAACAACCTCAGATGAGGGCATTGTGTGGACATTAGAGAGCATGAAAAAATCTATGAAGAAAGCAAGGATATAATTTTGGCTTATTGGTTTTGTGTTTATATTCATCATTGTTGCTGTTGAATGGTTAAATTTTAAGAGCATTTAATACACATTCAACTTAAATGAGTAGATATATACTATAATATTTGAAGAAAGCAAAAAAAAAAAACCCTTCTATTTTGCGTCATTAGAGGGCTGAATGCACTTCCTTTGGCTTCGAAAATATTATTTTAAAAAGAGACCATTGATGAAAATTTAACGACCAAAGGATATGCAACCGAGAGTATCTGTACGCCAAAATGTCAAATACAATTCCTTTTTGTCATTTTTCACATGGCTAAGCGTTAGAAGCTTTGCCCACAGGCGTCGAAAACGAAACGTGAAGGAAAAAGTGCTCGAAGACAAGCACATGAAAGCGTGTGTACGAATGTGCAAGCTTCAATGCTCAGCACAAAACAGCACAGCATTTGGGCAAGCGCGTATGCAGTGGATTGTCACGAGAAAGTAGCACATGTTAACTGAATGCGGCAAACGATGTTACCGAAATAAGAAAAGACGACAAAGAGTCAATATTGAAACTGAACGAACAACAACAAAGCGGAGAAAAAAAAGGCATAAAGAATAATTTATGACAATAAAAAAATTCGAGTCACGAAAACTTGAAATTCGACAAAACAAATGTTCGCTTAGTTCCCTCAATTGCCGCATGTACTGCACATTTTTTGTTGCATATGCCGCTCATCGAATCCGTTTTCCTTAAGACTTCTTCTGCTCTTTTCGAGCTTAATGGTGGTAAAGCAGGCGCTTTGATTTTTTATTGCTTCTTGAAGCCCATTCTAAATTTTTCGCATGATCAACTCTACGCCACTGTCAAAAGTTATTAGTGAAAATGCGGAAACCATGATTGAAAGTTTTATTATTGTATCGAATAATTTTGACAAAAAACAAAAAAATGTGTGATTGTGAGCACAATGAGCTTTCAAATTATATTTGATTCAACCCTAAATGTCAGCTTTAATTTGCTGTGCTCATTTTTGACTTGCTTGACAATGGGTAGCGTGATAGACAAAAGTTATTTCGGATTAGAGGATTCGTCGAGTTACATCAAAGTCAATTTTATCTGATGTTCAAAATTTCACTTTTTCCGTGACCTTTTTTGTTTTGATTTTGTTCTTGTTGCAGTTAAAAGAAAATTAAAAAACAAAAAACCACACTTCTCAAGCGTGCTGTGGTTTTTGTTACTGTAACTTTTCTAGTATCTTTTTGCAGTTGTAATGTTTTCTCTTTCCTCTGCTTTCGCTAATAAACTTTCAGTTTGTTGTATTGGGTTTTATTAGTTTTTCGTTTATTCTGTTATTGGCTTCTAGTTTTTAGGAACTGTGTGTTGGAACATGTTGTCAGAGGATAGGTCGATGAAAGCACATCCATGTACAAATTGGTCTGTTGTTTGTATGAATCGGGTAAAGTTTCAATCAAAATTGTCTAACTATACTCGTTGGACGAACTCAACAATGTAGGTACTGATATCGCTCGTTTACTTCAAGAATGATATATCTGAAAAAAAAATCAATTTTGGGAAAAACGCGTTTAAAGATTTCAATTCACTTGCATTTTGATGAAAAAATAAAATATTATTCTTTTCCCATAAAAAAAGTATGCTAAGTATTGATACGAAATTTTTAAACAATGTGAGGCATAATACACCGAATATTTCCTAATCATTAACTCAAAAACCACATTTTTTGAGATATGACATTCTTGAAGTATATGAGCGATTTGCAAATAAAGTATTAGAATTTTTTTAAGTTATGGACATTGACCATTGGGGCTCTAACGGACGTTAAGTCAAGACTTTATTTAGTTTTTTGATCAATATTTATTTCTTGTAGCATACTTATGAGCGTTTATTTCAAGAAGGAACATGAGTCCGTATACATTGGAAGCATGTTGTGGCACGTAAGTTTAAAGATTTTAGGGGTTGTAAGACTTGCACAAATTTCAAGACAGATTTGATGGAGTCGATCCTCAATCTTGGTGGCGAGAAATTTCCGACTTTTCTTTCGATTATTTCATGTAATAATGAAAGCTAATACCTAAAGTTTTTATCGTTCTTAGATTTCTTAGTGTCTTTCATATTCATCAGTGTTTAAATAGTATCATAGTTTCAAGCGGTCTAATTTTAGAGCCATGGCCGTTGGAAACTTTTGCGTAAAGAGTTATGTTAAGCATATACAAAAGTAAATGATCTTTACTTCGTTATGCATTTCCTTAGTACAACGCATTGCAACGTTTTAGAACGTTCCCAGTCGGACCAAAAGCGCTTATAAGCAGCAAAACACGTTTTTTAAAGCAGCAAAGCGTATTTCTCTCCTTAGTAAATATACATGATTTTAAAATTGGCATGTTTTAGGAACTAAGCGCACTATTGGCGCTTGTGAAGTGCTTAAAACTGATCGAAAATAACTCACGTTAGCGTTTGCGCCTATTGGCATCAAAATTGAAGCACTTATGTATAATGCGCAAGACATCACTAAGGAAACTGCTTTGAATGTGGACGAAAAAAAATGTTGATAAATCACATTTTTAGGTTTTTCCGTATATAATTTCACTTATGCTTATGCAGAGAATATTCTCTTTTATACCCAGCGGGAAAAACTGTAAAGACTGAATTTTTTTTTTTATAGAATATCAAAGCTAGAATTCTTATATGAATCAGTAGTCGAAAGAACACCTTGACCAGTAATCATGCCGGAAATGCCCCCCTGACATCATCGATGCATTAAAAGCATCCCTCCACGATGAAATGTCCCACAAGGTGTCATGCATGATACTGTCACCTATATGTCATCGATGATATCACTGATGACTTTGTCGTGTATGAGATAATTTCCCGCTGGGAATGCCTTACTGATAAGTTGTATTGAAAAACAAAAACCTTAGACCATCATCTTAAGATGATGAATTCTGTGTTTACATCAATAGGTAATGCATATGCCGTGGAGAAAATCTTCTGCTGTAGATAAATTATCTAAATTCTGAAATTTTTCCTAACGTGGTAAGCGAAAGCGGTAATGCACTAACTACCAATAACATTGCTCTGTTCAAAATAAGACATTCCGTAAGAAGTTCTTCGCATGAAGTTTCTGTAGAAAAATTCCGATTTTTCCCATTGGGAAACTTACATAGTTTAAGACCAAATAAAATTTTAAGTGAAAAACATTTTTTTTCTTTTGTGTGTTTTCATGAAAAAATTGCTTGTGATTTTTATTAATTTTTAGAAAAGATTAATAGAAAAATTATTTCCGGAAAGCGCATATGTGTATAAAAAGAAAACACTTTATGTTTGATTTTACAGATAGCGCTTGAAAAAGTCCCACTGGGTTTTTATGCCCAGCGTAAGCAGGGTATACAAGTTTCTATTTCATATGAGGAGACGTTATATGAAGTATCGATTTGGACACAAAACCCTTATTAAGGTAATTAATTTCGTAGGGAACCGCACCAACTAGGTTCGTTGACTGTTGCATAGCAGAAATGTATTAATTCCTTGGGCATTATGGTTATTTTAAGTTCTTATGAAGCCATTTCTTGGAAGTTTCATCTCGAAATTTTGCACTGCTTTCAAAGAAATTTCAATTAGGAAATAAATTGTTTTAACATTGCAGGCAATTTGTGCAGCGGAATTCAAATATTTTTTTTTCACAAATTGACTCCTTTCGGATACTTCCTCGAACAACTCAATGGAGCTCCTTTTAAAAGAAGTAATTTAATAGAATTGGAATTTTTTATTATTTTTTCTTCGCAAAAAATTCTCATTTACTTGGAAAATTCCATTTAAACTGTATCAAATCATTGATATTATTTTGTATAACGAAAAAAATCTCGTAGAAGTGACCACGATACGAACAGAGGATTCACCCAAAGCCAATTAAACGAGATAGGTGAGCCATAACTTGCATGTGCCACTCACATGAACTCATTTCATATGATTATTGATTAATTTTATTTTCCTGAAATTCTTGGCTTGTTAAATTTCTATTTTCCACTATTTTCCTTGCACGATTGTTTAAATATTTGAATCAACGAATCGAACATACAGGGTCAAATGTTAAAGAGGAATGACTTCGAGAGCAACATAAAATATTTCTTAGCTCTTTA
Organism: Chlorops oryzae; assembly: GCA_020466095.1. Taxonomy (NCBI): domain Eukaryota; kingdom Metazoa; phylum Arthropoda; class Insecta; order Diptera; family Chloropidae; genus Chlorops; species Chlorops oryzae. The sequence goes on from CM035808.1 coordinate 41,686,041, forward strand.
AATTTGATATTCAAATTTTTATTCCGATTCGAAACAATCAGAGATTTATTTAAATCGATAGTCGCGTCATTTCGATGCCAAAGCATTTTTTCAATTATTTTTTTTAATGAAATTTTATTGTGGTTTCTCTTTGATCACAAATCGCTAATTGAGCTGTCGATCTGTTTGCGCGTTTCGCTCGAGTTAATTCTTTTTTAATTTACTTTACTTTTACATTGCGTAAGACGAGCGGATCCTTTTAAACGTTCTTCCAATCGTTGTAATTTCTTTGTTAATTTCTTCGTAATTTTTTAACGCACTCAAAACAATGTCGCGACACGTACATCCGGCCGCGTGCTATTTAACTAGTTCACCTAGGCATTCGATTCGAATAACAACGGCCGCAACGATGAACGACTATGACGGACGGCCGGAGCGATGTGGAAAATCCTTAAAAACTCGTAGAATGGAAATTTTGAAATGAAAACGCAAATAGCAGAAGTGAAATCAAACCGAAGAGAGTCCGAGCTGGCGCACGTCTTTTCGAAAATGCGAAGCGCCCAAAGAGAAATTCCGCTTTGCTGTGTGTTGCGTTTTATGCCTGCACGCGCACGTGCATACGTGCACAAACATATGGGCACGAGTATGCATAGACGTATGTATTTATATGCATGTAAGTAATAATCATGGTAACCTGCGCCTCTATACTAAGTCCTTTTTTTCTGTTGTTCTTACTCCTCAGCGCCTCGGAGAGTACCGACGTGGCTCTTACTATGTGAAAACCACTTGGCGCATTAAGCCTATTTGTATTGGAAGGGTAAATGTTGTTTTTGTTTTTGTTTTTTTTTTTTGTCGTTAGTTTTTCGCTTCGCAAAGGATTAAAGACATATCTCACGACGCAATGCAATTGGAATATTTCCGGCCTAAGAGTGTCGCATTTTAGATTTGTGCATTGGTTCTTCTCGAGCTGCCACGCGAGATAATTTTGGTTTCTTTTGTTTTTCCATTTCTGAAAATTTATGCTGAACTGTGTGTTCATCAACAAATGTATGCGTGTGTGTGTTGGAAAGCGTCATCTGTACTTAATGGGTGTACGTGCATTCGTTTAAATATGTGCCTGAAAATTGGCACGCGCACAAAGGATATTAGCCGCACAAAAAATGGTCCTATTTTGGCCCCACCGGCTGCTGCAGGTCATACTCAATGGCGCCTTTTTAATTTGCAGGCTCGAATTTACTTTGCGGACATTTTTTTCATTAAGCTCATCGGTTCGAAGGTGATGTTCTCGAAATAAGTAAAAGAACCAATTTATTTCTCTCTTAGTTCCTTTTAGATATTATGCATCCTTTTTTGGGTCGTTTCGAGCAACTTACAAATCGAGAAATTAAAATGAAAAATTTATTTTAGAATCTTTTTAAATTTATACATGTATATGTTGACCCCGTTTTTCGATTCGTTTTTCTTGTTTTTTTTATGACACAAATTTTCGACGACCTCGATTGGCTTAATACTTTCATTATTTTATTCTATGTATTTTTTTCATAGAAGCTTTACTTCGCCGCCATCTCTCAAGCAAGGCAATTCCATTGAGTGAGGAAAGAATTTCAGAAAACGTGTAGTGCTTCATTGGGGAATAAGGGTTTTTAAAAGGAATTGAACAGAAGCTGCAAGTCAAACATTTACTGGCGCAGCTCTAAAAATAGTTTCCTCCAAGTTTTTTTATTGTAATTTTTTTGTTTTTTTTTTTTTGTACTTGCAGTGACAGTTTGAAATGGAAGTTGAGATTTCATTTCGTTCCATCGTTTAATATTTGCAATAATTTATGCTCCAAGTTTGGCTTAAATATAGCGATGCGGTAGCTAATTGATTTTTTTTCGACCTAGAAACAATAGGGGGTGAACTCCGTCGGAAACTGTCGACGTCGGAATATTTTCGATTTTAAGGGGGTTGAGACAACCTAATTGGGCTAAAATTTTTTTGATTTTTTTTTTGCATTTTTTATAGCTTACATATGGGCATTTCCACAGAAAGGTCTACCGGAAATGAAAATGCCCCAGTTCCTTAAAACAATTTTTGGGTATGTACTATCATAGTAACACATCTGAATTCCACTATTTAAGAAGATTGGTGGTTATAGTCAGCCCCCATTTCTGTAAAACATAGGTAAAGGCTTATTTTGTTGTATTTGTATTTCTTAAATTACCTTTAAAAGTGCTTTATCTATGAAATTTGGGCCATTTTAGTAACCTGATCAATGGAAGTTATCGTCCTTAATAATTCCATTCAGAAGAATCAACCAAAACAACAACAACAAAAATTCTTTAACGAATAAGTTGATAATTATCTTCTAATTACGCAAGCTCAATTAAATATTGTTTTTGATAAAATTTATTATTGGCCCTTCTATTTATAATACCAGAATTTATGAATTAAAAGGAAAAAAGGTTAAAATAAAAGACTATTTTCATGACTAAAACCCTTTTGAAATTTTAGTAACGTAACGCCAGGTAACGTAACGCCAGGTAATTAAGGCCAATAAAAAACGAACGACAAACGATTTTACAATTTTAAAACTTGGAAAATGAACTCTTATATTTTCCAATCTTATTGCTATAAGTTTAATACGAAAAGTTTTGCGAAATTAGCAGAGTTTTGAAATCTTGTAATCTAAGTCATAAACCCACTTCTGTTTTTCGTAACGTAACGCTAGGACACTTTTTTGCTTCAATACTCAAATCCTTATGGTCTATTGGTCTAATTTTTTTACTGAACATAGTGCTACTTTATTAGTATGCAAATATTAAAAAACTTTTTTTAAATTTGCAATTCTTCATTTTAAAAAAATTTTGTTTTTCGTTCGAATGTCACGTAACGTCAAAATGGAAATGCCCATATGTTATTTGAGAATATCGTGTCGAATTGATTTTTTGAAATTCAAAATAGTTAGCAGATAAACCCTTCTTTGTCGAGCAAGATCTGCGCTAAAACGAGTTATATTAGCGATGCTTCAAACTTTAAACGCATTTATCTCGAAACCACTTTTTTTGAACTATCTTCCATGATTTCTCCAGTCCAAGTCGACCGATTTTAATGAAACAAAATGGAATCACAGCAGAATTGTCACCACTATGGCGTGAACCTCGATCATAATTTTAACAATTTTATTTGATTTTCCCACTGAACTACAAAAAAGTATACCCATAATCGATGTGTAATTTTTCAATGGCCGCCATTTTGTTAAAAAAAATTCCAAAATTATTATGGAGGTTCACGACATAATGACACCTATACTTATTTTAACCCCGTTTTTCCTTTTTATTTCGGACAACTTGGAGAACTGGAATCGTGGCAGCCAGCACTAAACCTTTTTTTGAGCATCCACTTTGATGGCCGAGAAATTTTTGATGCGCCCTCACAAAAATAAACAACGTGCTTCTTTATGAACTTTATTTCATTCAAAAAAAAAAAAAAAAAAAAAAAAAAAAAAAAAAAAAAAACTAAACTGAAAATTTTTTTTTGGTTTTCTGTCTGGAATGTTTTTTACAAGAGGTCCAAAAACAGCCTCGCCAATGAGACAACCCCTTTAATCGTCACGCACTAAAGAAAAACACCCGATTTGCACGAATTAGTTGAATATATAGATGTTTTTGAATGAATATGTGGGTATTTTTCCTACTATTGCGTACATACCAAAAACTTTTCCAAACCAAACCATATAGGAGCTCTAGTTTTTCTTAAGGAATCAAGTTCAATCAGTTCAAAGCATATCTATTTAATTTCAATATGTTGCAGTTAAGCAAAGAACAAGGAGCAGGCAATTCCTTCGGAAACAATCATAAATTCGAAACCAAAGAAAACAAAGTTTTAACTTTTGAAATCAGAAAGTGCTTCAAATTATCGAAAGTTTTTGCATTAGAAAAAGTTCAAGAGCTCGTAGAGGAATTGAAAAGGAGCAGAAGACAGTGCGCCCAATTTTTTAAAGTCCTTGCATGCAAAATGCAGATGCAAGCGCCTTAGCAAAGACAATCTTATTATACTCTCGTCATAATCAGCGTCAGCCTTTGTGTTGGTGTGATTGCACTATTCGTAATTCGGTTTTGAGCTGCAACGGATGAGAGCATAGCTTTCAAACTTGTGGTTTCCACTAACAAATATTCTTTGATTTTTTCATAACATAAAACTCTCGACTTTCGACTTTCGAAGAACGCAGTTACTTTTATTTACTGATGGTTATTACTTTTGAATTCTTTGTTTCGAAAAAGGGACTTATTTATATGTTTAAGTTTTGTTTTAGTAGGTTTTAAGGCGAAACACCAATGTAGAGTTTTCAAAATTTCTAAACGAATTTTCTTTAATTGAAAAGGGGCCTCTAAGACCGTAGAAATTATCTCTGAGGTAATATGGAAGAGTAGCTTATGAGGTATTTTTTTAATACACTTCATTTCCGTCGAAAACTTTTTACTTGTCGCCTTGTCGGTTTAAAGTTTTTAAAACAGAACAATGACAATTTTCAAAAACTTTGTCTTAAGCGAAGACGATACAGCCTATTTTCGGCTTGTGCCCTTTATGGATGTTAAAATTTTCCTTTATACAGCCCCCCGAAAACTTAAAGCTCTAAACACGTTTTTCTCGAAATTACCTTCTGAAGCAGGGATGCCAGATCAGCAGATTTTCTGCGACATCCAGCAGACCTTTAAATTGGGCAACGAGAATAAATTCATTTTCGCAGTTAGCGATGTATGAAAACTGGACTTCAAAAACATTATAGTTGAGAAGAAAACTGTATTTGAATTAGGCGCAAAATATAGCGGAAACTGAATCGCCGACTAGCAGAATTTGACATTAAAGATCTGGGAACACTGCTTTGAAGACAACGGAGAAACGTTGCACAGCCGCAATTTTGTAATAAAAACTCAAATTACAGGGTGTTATAGTTATAGAACTTTAAAAGAGGACATATTTTGTATTGAAAACAGACAATTTTTGGAAAATTTTTATAACATTTAAAACTTTTTACATACAAAAATCATCCTTCTTTAATGTGCTATAACTCAATAACGGTACCATTTAGGCAATTGGTGCAAGAACAAAAAACATAGCCCTGGAAATGAGGTATCGCGTATTAAAATTATGCATAAAGTTGCCTGAGAACCCTGTATATTATTTTCCCTTCAAAGTTAGTTCATAGATTTTGTGTTAGAGAATTTTGATAAATTTCATTCTCCAGTAAAATAAAATGTCTAAAGCTCGGATATTTTGCCGTGCTCAACAGTGGTGCAACCTTAAAAGAGAATTAACAGATAGTTCTCATCATTCAATCGGAGTCAAAATTTTTAATAGGGGTCTTCCCTTAGGACATTGTTGCCAGATTTTAAGGGGAAAATTCCTGTAAATGTCTCAAAGCAAGCTCAAAAATTACTAAAGTTTAACTTTGAAATCTATGGTAGAAACAAAAAGTTGGTCCAATAACGAAGGTCCCATAAAATGTTCCGTGACCATATTTCTGCCGTAAGACTCCTACTATATATCATAAATATCTTGTGTGCCTTAGGGCACTCTCCAGCTCTGCCAGAAATGAAAACCTTCATATTAAAAAACAGTTCAGAAAATCTCTGATTCATTTATGAAGCGTTTTTTTATATGAAGTTTTTAATTTCTGACAGAGCTGAAGAAAGCTCCCTAAACGTGAAAAGATCGGAAAAAGCGGAAAAAATTTAGAATTTTTCATATAAACTAGACTAGATGATAATGGTGATATGATGATGACTTTTGTTGGAATTCAAAGAGAGAATTACCCGAACCGAAGAGAGATCGTAAGAAAAAACCTTAAAGAAGGTCTTTCAATAGTACGAGAGTTCGCTACCACAGGAAGTAGTGGATTGGTAATTCCGAGTCCAATTACTACTACATCATTATCATCACCATCATTATCATCATTGCTAGATAGATGTGTCTCTTTACTGCCAAGCGAGGCATCAAAATCATATTTCATTTCCATATTCGGAAGACAGCGTACCGGAAAACATAGAAATTGATACACAACTCGGATTTTCACTAAAAAAATATATCACTCCAAAACCCTCACCCCCTCATCCAAAACGAGAAGATGGTGAAGGGGTTGTAAGTTCTGATGATTATTGTTAAATGCAACTTTCGGGAGCAACGAACCAATTAATAAAGATAAAATGCATAAACGTCCATTTATTTAGGATTTTCGTGAAAATGAAATATCATGTGGAAATGGAAATAGTTAGGAAATATTTTTTATTGATCAATACCTATTTCTGAGGATCAGAGAATAAAAAATTCACCTGTTTTACGAGTTAAAAAAAACGAATTTTGAGCCATTATGGGGTTGAAGGGGGAAAATTTGGCGATGAAAAAAGTTTTTTAAGGTCATTTTTGGACTTTTGGACATTTTTGTGTTATTAGTGTAGACTAATATGTGTCATGTTAAAAAAATTTTTTTGCCAAAAACTGCGTACGACTAAAAAAATAAAAGTTTTGAATTTTTGAACCAAAAATTTGCCATCATTTTGAATGAGTTTACTATTAAAACTTTTTGAAAGTGCCAACCGCATATTGAGGAATAGCAGAAAACAAAAAACGAGACGCTTCGAAGATATAAGGCAATAAATCAATACTTTGAAATATAAAATATACTTTGAGCATTTTTTCATTGAGGTTGCAAGGTATCTGAGTTAAAATGCCTACTCATAGAAATTACACACACGCAAGCACATAAAATAATTTAAGTGCAAACAAATTATGGGGAAAAATGAATGTTATTTTTGCATAACATAATAATCTGAGGTATACCTTGTTGGAATTTTAGTTGCAATCTAGTGTTCTAACAAAAAATATATTGCACACAAAGCGGTTTACCCACATAATAATACAAAGCTTGTGTTTCCTTTCTTTCGAATATCCTTCGTTCTCGGAATGAGTGTGTGTATGAAACTCAGAACGGCATTGTTTGTTGCGGCTTTCAAATAACCACATATGCCAATCAAGTCGTTTGTACGTACGTATATATACATATATATGTTTTCCGTACGTGTTTGTATATTATTTTGCATGAGTGAAGTATGCGAAACCGTAAGCTTTTGTCTTCCTTGCAGTGATAATTTATGATTTATTTCCGTTTCGCTCTTGCAAGGCACTTGAAAACTTTCCCTCATCGACACGAAAATGACACGCTTGACTTTTAGAGTGAGACTTAATTTTTTAGAATATCCTTGTAAAAGAAATTGTTTTGAAATACGCGACTGAATTTTAGAGAGAATAGCTAATCAGTAAATAAAGCTGAAGTATCTGACGTTCGAAGATGACAGAGAAATCTCAGAGTCATAGCAAATTTCAAGAAGTATTAACACTTTCATTGAAGATCTCTGATCGTAGTTGAAGAACAACAGCGGCGAGCTCACCGTATGAGCAACGCGCATACGTGCATTATGGCAGCATTGCTCATACGCAGAGAACAATCATAAACAGGGCTCGGACTTTGTTGACGTTTATAAATTTAAAACATACTTTATGGGGCAAAAAATATTCTTACCAACATTTTGCGAATAAGCTTCACTAAGCTGAACTTCAAACCACTTTTCCAACATAAAAAAATTCATATTGAAGTTAAAAATCGATTTGAATTTTAACTTTATTGAGCTTAACAAAATTTGCACTCCATAAAGTATGCTTTAAATTTATAAAAGTCAACAAAATCCGAGCCCTGATCATAATAAAATTCATAAGGAAAATTGATATAACTAAAACTTATGGATGAGGTTATATTATAAGGATTTTTTCCGCCATCTTTTTCGAAATCAAAAAAATATAAACAAAGCAATTTGGGGGCTACTAAAAAAGAGCTAATTTAATTAATCAAGCGTCAATAAAACGATTTTCAGGGTGAGTGGAAAATTGCGTTTACAAAATAAATGTTCTTTTTGATTCTTTAAATCATGAAAAAATTTTCCCAAAAGATTTTAACTTCAAAAGTTTTTTTCACACAACAACAGCTTTTTTATGTAGAACTATTTTGCATATAACGACACGAATTGATTCCGATTGAAATGACAGGCCATTTAAATCAATCAACCATTGATATGTGGTAACACTTCAACTTTTTCACACTACGTAAATAATTTTTTTTTTTTTTTGTATTTAATTCAATTTCCCACTTTTTTCTTTTTATTAAAACGGTTTTCAATTTAAAGTAAATAACAGGCAATGCTACGACAACCGCAGCTTTGTGTCTGACAAGTGAACGACGCGGCGTAGTTACATTGACTACTGCCAAACGAATTGCTTTGCTTCTAGACCATACAAGATTGCGCTCGCTCACTCTGCAAAATTTAACTGCACCATTAAGAAGACTAAAAACACGATTTGTGAAGAAAGGTTGAATTCAACACTAGCTACAACTACAAAAAACGATACGGTTGTAGACACGAACACAACAAAACACGCAAAGAATTGAGCGCACGATGAAAACAAACGCAACGACATGTGACGAATGCACAAAACGTGTTGAAAGCCCGAATAACGGAAAAAAGTAACAACAAACTTTCACCTCAAAGCGGATGAAAACATAAATCAACAAAAAAAAAAAAAAAAACCCGCATACACTTAATCCTATAAAACTGTCACCAAATACAATATGGATTTGTCATCTACTTAATTGAATAGCGAAATGAATTAATTCGAGTGATTTTGCTGGTTACGAACGTTAAAGGATCACGACAAGACGCATTTAGCAAGCACCCTGTTTCCTAAACATGTGCGCGATGCACGCAGCGTGTTATGTTACCTACCACAGCACCGTGCAAAGAGAACGAAGAACACTGCTTTTAAGAGAAAGATTGCTTCTCTTATGCCTGCGTATGAGTAACGTGTGCTGGTCGGTGACCGAATTAACAACACTCATACGACGGCTATAATAAAGAATGCAAACGTTGGCCTAATCTTATACTTGGATGGTTTTTTAAATAAGCTTTTTTTAAAATTATTTTAAACGTACGAATATGAAGCTCATTATTTATCTCTAGAGACGTTAATCGTTTCTTTCAAATGGAAATGAAATAGTAAAAGAAAACTTCGAAAGAATTTATTAATTGTTTGTTTATTTAAGAGAAAACCACCCAATCTAAAGCTTTTGAAAGCTCCCATTTGCAATTTTAAAGCTTTTTGCGGCTGTTAAAACTGAAAGAGAGAGCTTGAATGAGCGAAATCTAACATTATGTTGTTTCAAAGTCCTACTTGAGCTGTTATGTTAGAAAACTAAGTTCAAGGCAAGAAATTCAATGTAAACTTTTAACACTCATATTAAGGCACTCATATTGGGCAAACATTTTTTTTTTGCCTTCTTTTAAAGCTTGGATATTTGAGAATATCGTCTCGAAAGGAAATTCAAAATAGTTTAGAAGATAAAGCCTTCTTTGTCGAGCAAGATCTGCGCTAAAACGAGTTATAAAGCGATGCTTCAAACTTTAAACGCATTTATCTCGAAACCACTTTTTTTGAACTATCTTCCATGATTTCTCCAGTCCAAGTGGACCTATTTTAATGAAACAAAGTAGAATCACAGCAGAATTGTCACCATTATGGCGTGATCCTCGATCATAATTTTAACAAAGTGTCATTTTTCAATGACCGCCATTTTGTTAAAAAAGATTCCAAAAGAATTTTGGAGGTTCACGACATAATGACATCTATACTTATTTTAACCCCGTTTTTTCTTTTCATTTCGGACAACTTGGGGACCTGGAATCGTTGCAGCCAGCACTACATTTTTTTTTTTTTTGAGCATCCACTTTTATGGCCGAGAACTTTTTGAACCACCCTCACATAAAAAACAAAGTGCTTCTTTATTAACTTTCATTCATTCCTTACACAATAAAAAAAAACTAAACTTAAAAAGCTCTTATCGTTTTCTGTCAGGAATTGTTTTTTAAAAAAGACAGGACTTTAAAGTCCTATTCGACGCAAACGAATGATACTAGCTTGAAAGATTAATAAAATTTGATTACGTTCGATTGAGATACGAAGAGCCTTAAGTCATTCATTGAGGAAAAAACGAGTTTTAAAAGCTATTTTACTTTTTGCCACGATAGTTAAGGGCCAATCTTACAACGCTGTTTAAATCATATTTAAATAAAATTTGATTTTTTTTTTTTTGTATGGGATAAATAATGCCTCAAAAGAGAGTGTTCTGCTTTCTGTGAAGGACAATACTTTACAAGTTGCTTTTCTCAATTTATTCTTTTATGTTTCTCACATAATTTTCCACAAGCATGGAATATAATGAGAAACGATGTGAAAGCCAGACAAAGGGAAACCACTGTTCACATTATGTCTTTTGGAAAAATCCTAACAAAAAAAAAAAATAAATAAAAACAAGTAAAGAAGTTTACATCGGCAAAGCCGATTGCACACATACCTTTTCCTCAGCCGAAAAATGTTAAACATTACCTTAACGAAAATTCCTGCCGTTTTCGTTGTTCTGACTTATGGATATCTATTTATACCTTATCTGTACTTCGATTTAGGTTCTAAAACTCGAGATTATTATTAAGCAAAAAAATTTCGCGAATGGTGGTCATGGTCAATTTTAAGCCGTTAGAGGACAATATGTCTAGCTGCGAAATACTCAAATTCAAAATAGTGAAAATCAAATTTTCGCGAATTTCGCGGATGGTTGGTCTTGATCACATTTTAACCCTTAGAGGAAATTTAGTTTAGCTGCGAAATACTCACTTCAAAATAGTGAAAATCAAATTTTCGCGAATTTCGCGGATGATGGTCTTGATCAAATTTTAAACTTAGAGGACATTTTGATTTAGCTGTGAAATACTCAATTCAAAATAGTGAAAATCAGGATTTCGCGAATTTCGCGGATGGTGGTCTTGATCAAATTTTTACCCTTAGAGGACATTTTGTTTAACTGCGTAATATACTCAATTCAAAATAGTGAAAATCTAAATTTTCGCGAATTTCGCGGATGGTGGTCTTGATCAAATTTTTAACCCTTAGAGGAAATTTAGTTTAGCATGCGAAATACTCACTTCAAAATAGTAAAATCAAATTTTTGCGAATTTCGCGGATGGTGGTCTTGATCAAATTTTAACCCTTAGAGGACATTTTGTTTAGCTGCGAAATACTCAATTAAAAATAGTGAAAATCAGGTTTTCGCGAATTTCGCGGATGGTGGTCTTGATCAAAATTTTAACCCTTAGAGGACATTTTGTTTAACTGCGAAATACTCAATTCAAACTAGTGAAAATCAAATTTTTGCGAATTTCGCGGATGGTGGTCTTGATCAATTTTAACCCTTAGAGGAAATTTAGTTTAGCTGCGAAATACTCACTTCAAAATAGTGAAAATCAAATTTTCGCGAATTTCGCGGATGGTGGTCTTGATCAAATTTTAACCCTTAGAGGACATTTTGTTTAGCTGCGAAATACTCAATTCAAAATAGTGAAAATCAATTTTTGCGAATTTCGCGAAATGTGGTCATGGTCAAAATTTATCCATAATGGACGACTTTATTTGGCGGCAAAATACACAATCAGAAGAAGCAAAAAAAATAATTTTTGTATTCAGATATGAGAATAAGAGAAAGAGTGTTTTTTTCTATTGTGTAGAATGATGACCATAGTTATAGCGATGTCGCAATTTTTTTTTCAGCGAAAGCTTAAGTCTACATAGTAGCTATACACACACCAAATTTCAATAAGCTGGGATGTATAGTAAAAAAGTTATCCAGGAAAAACGTTAAAAGTCGTGATTTTTGAAACTTCTGAACCACTTCCCACGACCCAAGAAGGGACTACGAAAAAAATTTGTATGCAGTTTTTCGGACATTTACCTGGTTGAAGTCCATGCCAAATTTCAATATGATATCTTTCATGGCTTAGGAGTAAATTACGAAAAACTAAAGTGTGACCGACAGACAGACAGACAGACAGACAGACAGACAGACAGACAGACAGACAGACAGACAGACAGACAGACAGACAGACAGACAGACAGACAGACATGGCTAGATCGATTCCTCTTGTCACCCTGATCAAGAATATATATATATGTCTATATCTACCGCGACTCCTTTGGTATGTTACATACACCGTGCCAAACTTAATATACCCTTTCCTTCGGAAAAGGTATAAAAATGAAATGTCAGAGGTTTCAGTGACAACGATGCCATTGTAGTTCGTCTGCTTGCCGTCTAAAAGTTTTGAGTGTTAAATTTGACGCTACTTGACACTACTTGTTCTTTGGCACATTCATCGTTTAACAGTAGAGTGAACAGATGTGCACGGGCGCCTTTTTGGAAACAAATACTCCAAAGCGAACTTTTCTTTACTGTTTTTTTTTTCTCTGCTTCACATTCGAGGCTCGCTTTGAATCGTTTTCGTGGAAAAAGCTAAAGCTTAAATATTTACTTTTAAGGTATCTTACCAAAGTTTTTTTTTTTTCTTTCACCTTCAGCTCTCGAATATACGCATATTTCGCAAAAGAAAAAACACAAAGTCTTAAACGTAGTCATCGCAATTAAAAATTTTTCAAGTATACGTACCTGTAAAGAAAAAGCGTGAAAAGAAAGAAGAAAATTAATAAAATTCAGTTAAAGTTTTATGTCACGGTAAAGTAATGTATTAACTAAGTTTTAAAGCTCTTGCAATTTTTTTATGTTCAAAGCAGTAATGCGAAAAGTTTCCCCTTCTTTTGCTTTTTTTTTTTTTTTTTTGTTTTGTTTTTTGATTGAAGCGATTGTTAACATTTAAACTACGTTTCTGTGTGTGTGCGCGAATATATTGGGTAAAAGGAATCATATAAGTAAACAAAGGAACATAAGTAAAAATTTCGTATCTGCATTCGATCTTGTTGAAATAAAATTATATTTTACCAAACTATTCTCTATGGAATATACAGCAATAGAGACGAAAAAAATAAATTTTTGCAGTGTATAGTACAAACGAATTCGGCAATAAACATTAAAAAACCATCATGTTAGGCATATGTAAACATTTTTGGATATTTACCGCACATCGTAGCACTTAAATAATGTACAGCAATTTGCATGGATTTTTTTTTATTATTTTGAAGCATTAAGAAGAAAAATCGTTGTTTGTGTATCGATCGTCACAAGATACGAGTATCATACAAATATACATATTGTAGGTACAAAGAGTTGCGGAAAGATATTTACAAAACATAAACTTACAGTGGAACCGTTAAAATTGAACAATTGGAACAGAACTGAACAATGCTTAGTTATGTTTGAATGCAAGAATGTGTTTGTATTATCGGCAAACTTACCCGCCAGCAACAAGAATCATCTGCATTGTTGCTTTTTGCGTTTAGAATGATTTTGATTAAATTTTTTTGTAAGTTGAAGTTTTCTTTTCAGATTGCTGGAATTCGGTTTCTTCTTCTCTTTTTTAGGCTTTTTTTCTCGATATTTAATATGCTAATTATTTCAGCTTATAACGAGCTCCTAAGTGCTTCATCTCAATGATCATGTCGGTGATCGTGTTGCTTTGTATGATCATAATGAAAATGATATTGCTGAAGGTGTTGATGATGATGATGGTTTGAGTTTTTTGTGGACTGATAAATGGTAGCGATGCATCCATTTCGATATTATATCTGCTGAAAACGCCATTCGGACTTCATTGGCTTAAATGCATTTGGTACTACGAATCAAAATAAAGCTTTTATTTGAGTATTGAGGCATTATGCAAATATTTTCCATTAGTATGCTGAGGACATGAAACGGCCTCTGGTGTGATGCCGATGCATTTTGTTATCTCTGTTGGAAACTTCCGATTTCGAGAGCTTATTATGATTACTTATGCGAGCAGTCTATTCTAGGCTATAATATTGCATAAAAGATTATTTTATGTTGTTGCAAGCCAATCACTTTTATCTTAACACAGCCAAGAGGACAACATTCATTTAAATAATATGTTTTCTGTTTTAAATTCATAGAGATAAAAAGAAAAATAAATAAACAAAGATTTGTACCAATTTATTTCAAAGTAAAAATATTTAATGCACAATGGAACTCCGAGCGGTCTTTGGTCACAGAAAGAGGCCTTCTCTCTGAGTTTATTTGACAAAAGTTTGTGACTAGAGACTTCGTTTAGAATTCTGATACAGTGTACTATCTCTTAGGCTTACACCTACGATACCGAAAAGTATGTCCGCTTAACAGAGGTGACCGCTTTAGAGGAAACTATATGAGAAGCATGAACAATCGAGCATTCCCAAAAAGTGTCCGTTTAAGAGGGATGTCCGCAAGGAGTGAGTACACTGTATATCTTTGCTTTCACATACAAACATGCAAAATCGTATTAGAGGCCTTTGGGCTAAGGAGATTTCATGTCAACTTTTTATCTGGCAATAACAAATATATTTCAAAATAAAATTCAATCTTTTAAAGTTGTAAACAAACTTGTTTTGCTGGTCTATATAAAGACGAATTGTTTTCTATCAGCCTCAGTGCGCACAAGTTTAGCCGTTGCCATATAGAAAAACAAGTAAGAAAGCTAAAGTCGGTCAAGCCCGACTTTGAAATACCCAGCGTCCCGACATTATGAGCGCACTATGTTTTTCTTCTCTATTTGTGGGCGTGGCAGTGGGAAGGCAACATAAATTATTTCCCTACACCTTTCATTCGCCTTGGTGAACCTATGTTGCGAATTTGAAGCTTCGACGCCTTTTACTTCGGAAGTTACGAAAAATCTTTATTTGTGGGCGTGGCAGTGGGAGGGCAACATCAATTATTTCCCTACACCTTTCATTCGCCTTGGTGAACCTATGTTGCGAATTTGAAGCTTCTACGCCTTTTACTTCGGAAGTTACGAAAAATCTTCATTTGTGGGCGTGGCAGTGGGCGGGCCGCATTAAATTTTTTCCTACACCTTTCATTCGCCTTGGTGAACCTATGTTGCGAATTTGAAGCTTCTACGCCTTTTACTTCTGAAGTTACGAAAAATCTTTATTTGTGGGCGTGGCAGTGGGCGGGCCACAAAAAATTTTTTCGTACACCTTTCATTCGCCTTGGTGAACCTATGTTGCGAATTCGAAGCTTCTACGCCTTTTACTTCGGAAGTTACGAAAACTCTTCATTTGTGGGCGTGGCAGTGGGCGGGCCATAAAAAAAATTTTCCTACACCTATCGTTTGCCTTGGTCAACCTATGTTGCGAATTTGAAGCGTCTACGCCTATTAATTCGGAAGTTACGAAAAATCTTTATTTGTGGGCGTGGCAGTAGGCGGGCCATATAAATTTTTTTCCTACACCTTTCCTTCGCCTTGGTCAACCTATGTTGCGAATTTGAAGCTTCTACGCCTTTTACTTCGGAAGTTACGAAAATTCTCCATTTGTGGGCGTGGAAGTAAGCGGGCCTCATAAAATTTTTTCCTACACATTTCATTCGTCTTGGTCAACCTATGTTGCGAATTTGAAGCTTCTACGCCTTTTACTTCACAAGTTACGATACGCCCTTATTTGTGGGCGTGGCTCACGGAGGGCGGCATCCATTTTTTTTCCAGGATATGTCCCTTTTCGTAGTTTACCAGTACACCAAATATCAATGGAATGTGTTGAGTGGTTCGCAAGTTACAAGCATTTTATTGAAAACACAATAAATTCATTTGTGGGCGTGGCAGTGGGCGGATGTCTCCCATTACTAAGGATCATACTCGGACACCGATATACATGTGTGCCAAATTTCGACTTCATTGGTTCAGCCGTTTCGGAGGAGATCCGACCACGGACGGACGGACAGACGGACAGACGGACAGACGGACAGACGGTCAGACGGACAGACGGACAGACGGACAGACGGACAGACGGACATGTCTAAATCGATTCAGTTTTTGATCCTGACCATTTCTATATATATTTTTCTATATCTCCGGAGCTTAATTCTCCCTGTTACAAGATTTGCACAAAACTAATATACCCCGCTTACGCTGGGTATAATTACGCTGGGTATAATAAAATGCAAATGCTTGGAACTGACGCTGGAAAGGGCCGCGATAAAGAGATTCGAATTAATAAAATGTCGAAGAAAGTACCTTTGTTCTTTGAAAAGATACTTTTCAAAAATAGATTTATACGATTTCCAGGCCTTTTTTGAGGCGTAGAAGATAACTTAGACATTTTAAAATATTTCTCCGAAAGTTGAAATTTGCTACCTTCGGCTTTCGATGATAATTTCTGAAGTAAGAATTTCCTACCCACGAACCATTATTTTTCCTCTAAACTTCTCAGAGTCTTGCCCGCAAAGGGTGAAATTTCTATAATATATATCTAAACAAGTAAAGGTGTTATAGTCAGGCGAGCCTGACAATAAAATACCCGACACGGACACACATGTTGAATCATTTTTGAACCACGCCCAAAAAACAGGACGACTAAGAAAGAATATTCAAGAGGTTTTTAAGGCCATTAGGGGCCCCAAATACCGACTTTTGTTAAATTTCTTTAAGAAAACCACCCCTTTGCCACGCCCACTTTTTAAATTTTTTGGAATTCTAATTCTTAATAATGGACCGACCAAGGAAATTTTTTTGGAGGATGTTTATGGCTACAAAGGAAGCACAAGTGTCAAATTTCGTTCAAGTCCCATTTGAATTTCGGTTGTAGGGGACAATTTTCGAAAAACACCCTTCTGCCAAGCCCACTTTTCCAAGTTTTTGAAATCATTTTACTTGCGTTTAAACATGTTGAAGTATCAAATTTCATGAATATATCTTGAAAAACTTTGATTTCAGAGCAATTTTTGCGATTATTGTAACAGACCCTAGTACTGGAGGTACCTCTAAAAATGGTACGATCGGTTCCATTCTCGAACCTGTTCTTACTCATGTCGCTGTGACACAGACAGACAGACGGACATGTCTAAATCGAATCTCCTGGTGACGCTGATCATTTCTATATATATTTTCAATGGACTGTCTCGACTGGTTCTGGGTGTTACACACAAACGCAATATACCATCGACACAGAGTGTGTCGGGTATAAAAGTTGAAAGACGTATCATATCATACTATTGTGGTGTGCCAATTGGTTTATAGTCTAGTACATATCCATGGCACTTCACTCGACTAGTAAAAGGTTTCACGAGGCGCCTCCCACCGTGTATCCATCTTGCCTCTTCAGTGGGTATAGACCGAATTGGCTATCTTGGATAGGGATACGGTGCTATGTGCTATCCTCACCTAACAAATAACCACAACCCCCACAATACTTTCCGAAAGGCCGTACCCAGATGACCGGGCAAAATACTAAAACGTATTCTGGGGCCCCGGTCACCGTGGTACCATTTTGTGTCTAGTTAAAGAAGTGACTACAACTATATCCCGTATATCTGCAGCACATCAATCTAATTATTGGTAGTACGGTCAAACCTTCGTACCTTGCACTACAAAGATACAACCAATTTATGATTCTATACCCAATCTGTCTGTATTGGTGGATAGTTGGCTAGGGTCCTCGGGGTTACCATGCCCGTAAATCATAAGATTCACCTCGCGGAGATTTTGTGGTGTGATAAGAATGAATCTGAGGTTGAAATGAACCCAAAAACCCTTATTTTTGCTACAACACCCCTCAAAAACCCCAATCCCCACCACCGTCAAAGCCTATATCTCGAAACCTGTTCTGCTTAAAAATTATCTGACTACATATTCGGATAAACCAGAAAATTCTGCTTAAAAAATAACCGTGAGATGGTTCAGATTTTTCGTAAACTAGTGTTATTGCTGACAGAATAAATATATTCCTTAAGCCCTAGTGCATCTATCCATCCAATGCCGTGCAGTGTTTGTATGTGAGATATTTATATTCTTCATTCTTAAGAGAAAAAAATAAAATAAATTTTTTTGCATATAAAGGGAAAATAAAAACACCGAAACACCAATTTTTAGCCTTAAGCTCAATTCAACGAATATATACATTTAGCAAAATAATTCCAAGAAACATATTATTGAAATAAACAAAAAATTTCAACTGAAAATCACAAGACATCTGGACGCGCACTTAAACGAGAGACAAGACATTGAACACATTTCGTGGATGCAGAAGTTGCAGTAGTTACGGTTGTTTGAAGTTAGTTAGCAACTAACATTATTGTGTGTTCGCATCCTCGGTCATTGGGAGGATTATTCAGGAAGGAATGATGGCAGCTGCGTGCATTTGCTAGGAAGGAAAATTAATCGAGGCGCACATAATGAGCTGGAAGAGTCAGGAACGATGGTTACGGTTCCGCCGAAGACGACCTTACAATTTTTACATAGGCATTTGCATTGTTAGGAAGCGTAGCACGTTATTTGTTATTTAACTTTCTATTATTAATTATTTAAGACTGTTACATTTTTTTGTTTGTTTTGAATTTCTACATAATTGCCTTTTCAAGGGGGGAGTTTCGTACTTCGAAGAATTTTGCGGAGCTTAAGCGTAGATTATTTATACAGTTTAATTTTGTTTATATTTTGTTTTATTGCAGAAGTTAAAATGTTATACTTTTGATTTTTATTATGAACAGAAAATTATATCATTATTTGTTCAAAGAAGAAACATAAATTCCGGCCAGTCACTTGTGGTTATTATTAGAAAGCTATTGTGTACACTGAAAGAAAACATGTTGAATAAATGAAAACTTCAAAAAATAAAATCTAAAAATAACAAACTCTTAGAAAAAAAACAAAAATGAAGGAAAACGCTTTAAGCTTTCTTTAAAGTTTCCTTCGAACATTTTCCCTTAATGACCTTGCATTCAACAGAAACTTAAACAGCATAGTGCATGTGTAGAAGCTCAAATGAATTTTCAATTCGTTTAATGCACTTATAATCAAATGCGAGTTGCATGACTAAATTCATTTGCTTCCTTTATTCGTTTTCTCCTTCGAAATTACGAATCGTTTGGCACGAAACTGTTCTCCTATTTATTTTATTCAACAAAACTTCAAGCACTTTAATATTCGATTCCTTTAGATAACGAGTGAGTATCTCTGAGTCGCAGAAATCTATCTGTTCAATCAAACAAAAATTTAATCCGATGATCTGTCACTTTTCAATCAAACCTAACTTCATTGCGCACACTTTTTGCACGCCCTTTTTCGTTGATATTTAAGATGAATTTAAATTGAATTAAATTGACGATTTTTTTCGCATCAGCACTAGCATTGGGAGCATTTAAATACTGACGTTTCTGTTAGTGTTCGCAAATCCTTTTAAATACAACTCGCTTTCAAGGTCGTTTTTGTTTGAATATAAGCATATTGGTATACGTATCTGTCTCTTTCACACACAGCGAATATAGCCGACAGAGACAAGAGTAAAAATCCTTCTGAGAGTTTGGCACTCTTTGATTTTACCACGCGTTTCTTCAATTACGTTTAGTGTGCACTCGATTTTCTATATTTTTCCATTACATTCATTTATAGACGTTTTTATTTTCTCCTTTTTCGTTTCCGTTTTTTTTTATATATATTTTTTTATTTAATTATATCTTTTTGTTCTATTGCAAGTAATTAAGTGAGGAATTTAATTGAATTTGTTTTTCCACACTTACTTAGTCATCGGTGGATGAACATAGGTATATAATTATGTCTATAATATAAGCTCACTCAATTAATTTATCACATTATCCAACATGACTGTTTAACTAATGCCATCATCCTTAACGAGATGTTGACAATAATTGGCGGTGGTGGTTGGCTTCCATACAAATCGAAATTTATTCATTAAGTCCGTTGTTATGGACCCCTGAGTATTCTGTCATATGATATCGCGCGTCCGTCCTGTATTAAATGCCAACTACACCATACTGCCGCGCGCCACACCGTTCAGCGGGTCGTATACGCAACGCAAGGGTAAACAGTAACTACCTAAGGTAACATTGGCAAAAAAGGGAAAGCACAAAATTTGTTTACATTTTCCGAAACCGGGTTCATGTTTAAATACGAGACACGGAAACGAATACGAAAAAGAAATAAGTCAGTCAGCCAGCCAGCCAGTGCACGATGATTCCTTACGGCTCACAAACACAAGCGCTACTGGCACGAATGAGCTTCGAATGTTTGCGTATTGCAAAGGTCTCTACTTTCTGCAATAGGAACGCTGTGGATTCGGAACGAATAGAGCGCTCTTGCCATACACAGATGTTGTAGAGGAGACTCTATGAATTGGCATAGGTTAGTTTGTGTGCACGGAAACGACTGGGAAATGAAAATGTTTGGCATAATATGAGCGTAGGAGCTGCTGTTAGTGCGAAGTTCTCTTCTTCGAAGGAAATTTGTTTTTGCCGTATTTCGGCAGCGTGCTGACACATATTTTCACAACGTTTCAATTCGCTTGTTTCGTATGAAAACTTTAAAAAGTTTCGCCTACTGCTTCCAAGAAAAACACATTCAATTAAAGATACCGAAATGTTTTTATTTTGAATTCTTTCAACTTTCCCAAAAGAATCGATATTGAACTACAATAAAATGGAATTTCCAAAGAATAAAGATATTAAGGAAAAGTTACGGCAGTGGCACGGAGTGCAAAAGTTGAAACATTTCGTCAAAGCACGTATTGGGGAAACCCCAAGCATACTGACACCACCGGTTTTTGACATTAACCTCGACATAAATGCGTTATTCAATCCGAGCTTGTGTTTTCATGCTGTTTATTCTGTAGTTTTCGGTGTTTTGTTTATCGCTCTTTCGTATCTATTTTGTGCTTTTATCTTTCTTTAATTTTCTTTTGATTTCACATTCGCTTACACAAAAGAGTTATTCGATTTTCACACATATGCGTTTGGGGTTTTTTCTCTAAGGTTTGTTTTTCTGTTCTTTTACCACCAAACTTCGGCGAAACCTTTCAAGGAAATCAGGTAAACAAAAACAAGGAGGATTTTCATTTCTTTCTATTTTTGGGTGATTGCAAATTTTGGTTTTCACATTCCTTGAATAGATTGAATTTTCTTTTCGTTTTCTTACTTCCTTTTATTATAAAAAAATATTTTTAAAAGGACGGAAGCTGAAGCGCGTTCACAACTCGTAATGATTCGAAACGTTCAAGAGCAACTGTAAACGGTGGCGAGCATTTCTCGACCCGACGACTCAACATTTGGAAGCAGAGCACAACAGAAGCGGCATAGACGCACAAAGGAAACCAAGCTACAGCTATAGCTGTAGCTATAGCAAAACCATCTGTGGGGTGGTGTTGGTGGCCGTTCATAGTAAAAATAGAGAAAAAGAGAATCGCATGGCAGGACTATACCCAACTGCGTTTGGCCTCCGCACAGCGTGGCCGTAATCATCAAATATTTCAGTTCTTTTATACCCTTCACCAAGAGGCTACGCTGACGTTGTTATGCAATTTAACCAATTGAAATTATTGTCTTAGAAATATTCGAATATTTGGAATGTCAAAGAGCGAGAAAATTAACAGCAGAATCAAATGTTAAATAAGATGGCTCTTTGCCTTAAGTGTGAAAGAAGAAATGGCTTCAATTAGAGATTTTATTTTTAATTCTCATAGCCTCAAAAAGGACTCCAGCTGGAGATAATTTGGGGAATTTATTTTTGGTTCCTTGCAGTTTTTACAGTGTGAAAGGCTATAGCAAGCACGAAAAAAGAATTATGAGTTTTGAGTTCATTTTTGTGCCTATAAAAGTCCAATAGCAATTTATTCGGTGTCTTCTTAGATATTTCCGAAAAAAAAAAAAAAAAAACAAGCAAAAGAAACAAAAAACTCTTGCAAAAGCGTATGCCATTCGGACGTTCTGGCGAAGACTAGTTTTTCCCGTCTGTCTTAGCCACAAATAACCTCCTTTCCTCGATCGAAACGAATGCAAGATATACGAGAAACAAAAAAGTCCAAAAACCAAAACGAGAGAAAAAAAAAACTATCGCCTGTTAGTGTGTTTTCCTCGAAACCCGAAAACCAATTCATGACATAGAATAATAAGAATAATTTTTCCGGCATTCGTTACCGACGTCTCGCACGAAGTTGACTGTTTCACTTTGAAGCATTCCGTCGAGGATACTTCTTTGCAGTAATCACGGCAATCATTTTTATATGCTTTTCTATTCTATCTTGGCCTCATCCTAGCGAAGTGTTTGTTGTTCTATTCATGATGTATGTAGGTACAACGTTTGTACAGCGTATATCATCATCAAGTCGTCTCGATGTGCTGCTTGCAATGCTGTGAGATTGTAATATGTATACTTGTGATATACACAGCAGAGAGTGCTTGTGTCTGATAGCACTTCAAGGATAGTGCAAGGATATTGGCGCTTAATCTTTATGAGTATGCTATTGAATTTCGTTCTTATGCAATCAATTCTTTCGTTTATTTATTCTCATTTATTTATTTATTTATTTATATAATTTTTTATTTTTGTTTCTGTTTTTTTCCTTTCGTCAAATGTCCAATCGAAATTTCAACGCAATCAACGAATTCTTCGGTTCGCGCGATTTCACTTCCGCAACGCGTCTCTATTAAGCAACAAATAGTTTATGACTGGATGAGTTTGCAGTTGCTTTTGGTTTCGGCTATTGCTGCTTTAGCTGCGGCTATTGGTGCTGCTGCCACAATACGCTATTAGAAAATTACATCAAAAAGGGAATTGAAAGTAAAAGCTTCATTGTGGAATTTAATGGCAATTGAGTTGGACGTTCTTTTTTCTTTTGTTTTTCGTCTGATTTTTGTACCTATAGTTACCATTGCTGACTTTATTGAAAGAGAACATTTTCGCAATGTTATACAATTTTATTTGCACTACGTCACTCACACACAAACGTAAACAAATGTTTTCGTCAATTTCAAATACAGGGTGCTACAGACGATATTTTCGATTTTAAAAAAAATTGATCGTTTTGATCAAATTTTAAAGGAAATCTTGATGAATTTACATATGCGTGATCATCTACTTATGAGCCATTTGACTATGATTAGCCTTTAAGCATTTTAATTACCAGGGGTATTCTAGGAGTTCAAGTGTCCCTTGCGGATATGAATGACTCTTGAGAGCAAGTCATGGAATGATTTTGGAAGTGGCATTGGATATTTTCAATCTAAAGTTTTATAATATCGTTGCCAGACATAGTCTCTAGTCTAATTAATATGTGGAGTCGATGTTTGTACATGTATATTGCATATATGGCTTCATATTTTGAAATATTCCGCCTAGGCATTAAAATTTTGTAATATAATGAATCAGCTAATTGGATCTGTTCATTACATATTGTTTCAATAAAGTGGAAAAAGTTATTGGGGGTCTTCTCTTAAGGGCTCAACGCTGTTAAAGTAAATTGAAAGGAAGTAACGAGAATGGAAATCAGAGCTGAAATTTCGATGACAGGTCGACAGAAATATAGAAAATGTATGATCTAAATGCAACTCTGTGAGTCCAATTACTTTTAATTAGCGTATGCCTTTAAGTAGCGAAATTAAGCCAAAGTACTTCTACATGTGTTTGGTATAGGAAATTTACTTGCTGCTTTAGAGCGTAGAGCCCTTTAATTGTGAAAAGGTCGAAAAAGCGGAAAAATGTAATATGTTTCATACAAGACTTCGTTCATTAAATTCCAAGCCTTTTTGATTTACGATTTTTTGAAGTTTTAGAGAAGACCCCTAATAAAAACATATGATTTATATGTTGTTTTTTGTGAGAAAAATTCATAAGTAAAGACACTATACTAAAAATCGTACCATATCTTTCGGTCATATGCATACTAACTGTGCTCGGCTAGTTTATTCTTCACACTACTCGCTCATCATACTCGCGCATTTACAAAGCTCTAACATATATTGGCACTTTTATTTCCGAATTTCGACAAGATATTTAAACATTTTGTTCGTATGTCCGGGCGGGTTCTATGTGGGCTAAGTTACTTTACGTCAATATAAACAGGCCCTTTAGTGTAATTTTTAACCGAAGTTCACTGCTGGATTTGTGGGAATTGAAAGAATTCACGCGATAAAATCGCTCTCTGACACACCCTGTAAACGTGGTGTGCGAGCTCATTTGCCGTTAAACGTTTTAAATAGCGCTCGCAGTGCGAATTTTCTGTGTTCTATGTACGTATATCCGCATACGGTGAAGAATGTCTGTATGTGCAGACATATAAAAAGTTAATATGCACATAAACATGCTCTTGTATCTAATAAATAAATTCACAAATCTACAAACATATATATTTACTTAAGCACAGTTCTGTCTGCCTGCATATTCACAGGCGTGCCTGCACGGTCGCTTCTTTTAATTGTCGGGAGTGGGGTAGAGTGCTCATTTCTTTTATTTCTTTTTTTTGTGTTTTGTTGGAACATTCTAAATATATGAACTTGCCAGGTCATGCCTAGTACAAACATTTCTGTTTTTTTTTTCTGCTTATCAAAGGCTTCTTGTTCGTTTTTAATGTAATAGACTTGTAACCATGTCCTTCGTCGCTGTAGGGCTTATATTGTATTCAAAGGACTAAATGCATAGCATTTGTAGTAGCATTATTCTCGCCTTCAGACTGCTTTGAACTATTTTTAAAATATGCCTTTATTTTTATAATGGCCATGTGTATTTGTTAAATTGTTCATATGTTTTTGGTATCGTTTTATGTATGTGCTTATGTGTGTGTGCTTGTGTGCGTGCGTGTTTGTGTGTGTGCGGTTGTGTGCGGGCGAGCTGCTTTTAATGGAGAAGAGTGTTTAAGTAACCGGAATAATTGTTTTTTTTTTTTTTTTGGTGAGTAATTTTGTGTACTTTTTGCGGAAATATTTATTTTGTTACATTCCACAGAGACTTTTGAGTAGAAGTTAATGCGGCATGAACGAACATTTTAAGTATTAAAGGTTCCCAAAGTATAAATGTAAATAGAAGCAAGAAATATAATGAAAACGTGTTATTTTTCCATCTTTAGATCTTCAGGCGTAAAATGTTTTCCTTGTTTATTTTATAGAGTTCTCGTAAATTATTCGTCTTTGGCTTTAAAATAGAATATTTTGATGCCCACTATTTAATCTTCCTTTGAGGCTGAATGTTTTCTGGTTTTTTTTCTCTTTTTCGCATTCATTGGAATGCTGTGGTTCTTAGTAGCGACCGCGGAAGCTATAAATAATTATCTTATCACAGAGCCATCTACTGTGTGTTCGTAACAATTTGAGATTAAGCCTGCCATTAAATTGAAAGTTCACTTGAAATTTTGAAGAGCAGTCAGAATATGCCCTCAAACTTACTTAAGGCTTTTTGTATTTTCATTCAAGGACGAAAGTGAAAATTTCAATGCCTGTACTTAATGTGTTCAAGGATCGTAGCACATCGTGGAAAACAGTGTTCCTCATATGTGAGTACCCCGATATAAGCGTTCAGAAATTGAAAGCATCAAAGTTTTGGCACTAAATTCAATTTTTTGGACCATAGTTTTTCGAATAGCTGTAGTGAATTAACTCATTTACAGCCGTTGTATCTCTACAGGTTACATCATCATTAAATAGGATTTCGTACAATAAACAAAAATTCTTATTTTTTTTTTTTGGTCAACTTCCTTGCACTTTCCTTTTCTTAAAGGTAAATGCGAAGGAAGTAACGAGCTCATTCATTTTAAGAAAGGAAATCAGAGTTGAATTTTCAATGACAGGTCGACACAATTATAATAAAAGATATACGTATAATTTTCATCGTAATAGTTGCATTAATAGCGCACAGCTGTTTTCGACTTACTTCGGGCCATGATCATTAATATCGTGACATAAAATGACTTCTTGTTCATATTTTGAATGCAACCCTGTGAGTCCGATTACCTGTAATTAGCGTATGCCTTGAAGTAGCGAAAGTAAGCCAAAGTACTGTTTCGTTTTCTTTACATGTGTTTGGTATGGGAAATTTACTTGCTGCTTTAGTGCGTAGAGCCCTTTAGAGCACAGAGCCCTTAAGGTGCCAAATCAATGGCGGGTTGCCTTTTTATTGAATTTTTAATTGATTTTCACAGATTTGAAGCTTATGTATGTTTTTGCTTAAATTGGGTTAGAATGAAAAAATCTAGCTTAGATTTTTTTAGTGTCTCACTCTGACACTCTCTCACTCTCGCACTCTCACACTCTGTCACTCTCTCACTCTCTCACTCTCTCACTCTGTCACTCTCACACTCTGTCACTCTGTCCTGTCACTCTCTCTCTCTCTCTTTCTCTCTGCGTGTGTGTGAAATTAATACATTATCATTGCGAGAGGTCTCACGCCGCACAGTGGTTTTTCAGCGGCAAAAAATCAATTTTTCGACCATATGATTTCGAAAAAGTTATGATGCAGTTTTGTAGAGAATTGTCTAAATAAGAGAAATCCATAAGCTTTTGTTTCAAAAGGTAATATTAATACTTGGTATACCCGTTGGAAGTCACATAAACAAGGGTAATAATTGACTAAGATTTTCATTAAATTGAGTACGGCATTAATGTAAAATAAAATCGCTTCTGTCCAAAAAATTGTGTTCTTTAGTAAAATATAACATTTACTCATGAAATAACCGAAGGAATCAGTAAGATACGATAAGTAGTTTAAAAGTTAAGCGGAAATGAAAATGACTCCAAAAACTACAGGATTTGCTATTTTTGTTCGAATAGAACTAATGTGAGTTACGAGCAGTTATTTTCAAATAGGGTAAAAATTAAAGCTATTAGTTAGTTCTAACATACTATGAAAAAAAAAAAAAAAAACGGCCGGCATAGCCTAGCACTTTTAAGATATCATCAATTTTGTAAGAAAAATGCATGACAATTGCGAAAAAAAACTCTTAAAAAAATTATAGTATACTTTTAGGACTTCATGTTCATTAAGCCGAATTATAATAGCAACAATTAACTAATTATCAGAAGGAGCTGAGGAAGCAAGAAATAAGGATTATAGGAAATACAGGTTGATGTTTTCCAGAAAATTCAGCAGAACCGCCACAAATTCTGATGTTTTTAACCGTCTCCTTGTGTCATCTGACCCATATATTAGTCATATAAGACGTCAACCAAATAAACAACATTTAGAACTGGATGACATTGTTAAAGACATGTTATCTAATAAATAAATATTCGGTTCAGCTCTGAATTTCCAGTCGAATCCAATTCTATTTATTTTCAAAAAAAAAAAGTAGTTTTTGCGCAATTAAAACACACCTCTCACTCTAATTCAAATCGAATTGGTGGGCGTGGCCGATTTGTATGAATTTTGCAGGATGTCTTTCTTTTATCAAATATTACCAACATGCAAAATTTCGTCATTTGGACGAAAGGAACACGATTTATATGAAAAATAAATTTTGGTTTATATGGGAGGTGGGCGGTGGGCGTGGCCGATTTTAATGAAACTTCATTATTTTTTTTCATTATGTCAAATAAAGACTTGGTGCCAAGTTTCATTGCCCTACGACATCTCCTTATATTTTTTGCCGCGATATGTATGAAGCCGAACCACTGTGCGCCGTGTGTGTTGTCGGACTATGGGTTCCCAGCGGTAAATGTCACCCTGACATCACCGGTGAAGTCAGGGTGACTTGTCACCCTGGCATGCGTGACAATTCGTAGGACGCCTAGCATGACATTTGTACAGGAGTTGGACAGTGATTTCACCGGTGACAATGTCATGCTAGGAGGTGCGATAGCGAAAAAAGCATTTGAGAGCAGCACATTGCTCTTTTTCTCTTTAAATGTCAATTTATAGAAAACCAGTTTGATAACTCTCTTCTTTGCGCTCTCTTTGAATATTTCGAAAATTTTTAAAAATCTATTTTTAACAATTTTTATTCGCCTCAGCCAGGGATCGAACCCGCGATCTTCGGATTATGAGTCGAGCACTCATCATCTACGCCACTTCATGCTAACGTTCAACTGACGCTAAAACCTTATTTAAATTTCAATAGCCAATGAGATTCAAGCACATGAACAGCATCCCTCCACGATGACATGTCCTCCAAGATGTCATGCATGACAATGTCACATGTATGTCATCGATGACATCACTGATGACATTGTCATGCAGGAGATAATTTTGCGCTGTGTTAACAGATCTGTGCTTAAGAAGATCAAAGGAATGCTTGCTGAGGACTTACTCTACGTTCCTACAGACAATAACTTTTCTTCAGTCAAATTCAGAATATGAAGAAGTTTTTTAATTTTTGGTAGAAAAATTGCTCGAGTTTTAAAGCCACTGATACACGATACCAAACTTGCTTCAATATTATTAGTTGTGTTGGTTCATTCAGAAATGTATGAAATGAAAAAGCATACAACTAAAAATATTGAAGCTAGTTTGATATCGTGTATCAGTCACTTAAGAAAATGAAAATATTCAACTTCAAAGTTTTAGTCGTTTTGAAAATGAAAGTAAAAATGAGCTTAAGAAAAAGTCAGCCCTTTCGAATTCCGTCTGCTCGGTTGCTCAGTGTTTGTGTCTTGTGCAAAAATCAATTTCTGCGAATTTAAGGAAATTTTTGGCAAGTGAATAAGCAGCAGAGTTATGCAAAAACTGTGGAGCTTCGTAGAGATAAAAATAATTTTATCGATCTAAAGCGTGTTCTCTTGCATTTACAATATGGTCTAGCAATAAAATATATTCTCTACGATCTAACGTTAAAGAAACAAAGGATAAGCTTGGCATTATAAAGTTAAAAACAAGAAATAATGAAAGAAAGAACCATCTAACTTAAGTATTTACATTTTGTCAAATTCATGTTTGATTGCATTGTAAATGAACATTTTGTTGCGTTTCTGTTGCTCACAACTCCAAAAAGAATTTGTCGAAGGCGAGATTTTTTTTGCTTTTTTTATTGCTTTTTTCCTTTTCCTGCTCCTTTTCTTTCTATTCTTTAATTCTTATTGGAATGTGAGGAATCACTTCCTCTTACCGATTCATTGACGGTTTTTTTTTTCTTATTTTCTTTTCACATTTATAAAGAAACTAAGGCACTTTGCACTTTTCTACTGGTTACAACTAAAATGCACGTGCTCAATGCACAAAGAAACGGAACCAGAAAAAAGTTATTCGAAAGCGATGCGCTACTTCCGTTTCCGTTTTCGTATCACCTCCGCACAACACAAAATCGCATACTGCAATTGCTGTAATGAAATTTTCACTTAGAAAATGTCATCGCACACAATGCGACAATCGTAGCTATGTCGGTGGAAAGCGAAAAGTCGCCCCACTGTGCGGCACTGATTTGGACTTGAAGGCGAAAAGGACGAAGAACATTTCAATATTGAAATGCTTTTTGACAAATTCAACTAATTCATTCATTCCAATCGTAAATTATTGTTTGTACATTATTTTACACTTATGTTGCGTTTGTCCTTTTCCTGTCGTCTTGTCCAAAATTTTGCGACTCGTATTCGCAACGAAAAACTTCTGACAATCGAAATATTGTGGCCGAAGCCAAAGAAAACACTGCTCGACTGGTTACCGTACCGTACCGTACCTTCTGGTTACTGGACGTGGCCGTATGAGCAGCCAGAAAATATGACGGTCGAATGTCTTCGCTACAACACATAATATACATTTTCGATTTCTTTGGCGATTTTCTTTTGCTTTTTTGCACTTGGGACTTTGATTTTGATTTCGATTTTGATTTTGATTTTTACTTTTTCGGCAATTTGGGCATTTGTTGTTATTTTAATTGTTGTTGGTGTTGAAGTTGTGTGCCTCCCTGCCAGAATGTCATACGACATTGCAGTTATTGCTCTAATCGATGCTAAAATGGAAAGTACTGTCGGCATAATTTTTTGCGCCTTTTGGAGGAAGTTGTTTTGGCTTTTCTCTTTTTTCTTTTTACTGTTTTTTTTTTTTTTTTTTTTCAAAGTCAGTCTATTACGGAGTCATAGATGGAATTTCTGTTGGAAAATTTTCTCTTTTGAGGCCAAATTGTCGGTAGAAAGTAGCGCGACTTGTACTTGAAAGTTTACGTTATGAAAATAATTGAAGCGGCTGAGAATTCGTTGGTGGTAGGCAGTTTCTTCTTTTCTTTTTATTTATTCTTTTTTACTTTGTGGATGCCTGTCAACAATAATGCTTATTCTCAGCTAAGACTTAGACATTATAAAGCTCATGAGGAATATAACTGAAAGTTTAAGACAAACTTTTCAGAAACATGCTGCCATCGTGCAGGTCGGGGAAAAGCACGATTTATTTCAAATAATATATCAAAATGAAAACTAAAAGAAAGAGAAAATGCAGGCAAAAGTTTCATTGTTTTATTCCATCATTTTTACTCTTACCCCAAACAAAAAAATTCCTTTCCTTCCATGCTGTGCTCACGTCTGTTCATAGCGTTTTAGAAAGATTTCTTGTTGTCCTTCCTGTCAAAAGTGAATGCTTGGAAAACTGCAGTTGGTCTTCTACCAAAACATTTCAAATGAGATCGAGAAGCTTTCAAAAATGTCTTAGCTTTGCAGGAATTTTTACTAGCTTTGAAATCTTGTGAGTAAACATTTGATATATTTAAAGGATTCTCTCTAAATATAAGAATTTATTTCACAGCCGAGCTTATTATTGGCCACAATAAAGTTCTTCCGCTATCGTCCCTGCCAGAAATCATTGGAAAAAGAGAAAAGGGCGAACTTTAAAACAGAATGTTCGAAAATATTGATTTTTTTTCGTAAAATATCGTCTGAAAACAATAAGGGTGTTATATTGAGATGTGTCTGACAAAGCAATAACACTTTATGACATTTTCTTGGTGTGGGGAGTGGGATTTGATACTTTCTCCTAAAAGTACTTGAAAAAACATTACATTCTGCATCATTAATTTATTCAAACCGGCTGCTAATAAGAAAATGGCAGCCTTGAACATTTTTTTACTTAAATTCTATTTTTACCACTTTTTCGATTTCTTGACATAGCTCTATCTCGTTAACCGTAGGGAATATTGTTTTGGTGTCTTGAGCAAAATTGTTGATATTAAACAGGAGATAAAAGATGCGGAACTAGCTTACCCCAGACAAATTGCCTCTAGTGGCTTAAAATTGCAAAAATGTCCATCTTTTACCGCACTGCGTATGAGTAATGTGGGTTAAGTATACGCGACATACGCCGTATCTCAAATTGAAAAAAGTAGTGTCCGACCGAAGGTTCGGCTTCGGCTTCGGTAATCGGCATAATCGGCCAATTCTTAATCTTCGGCTTCGGCTGGAAAAAGCCGAATATTTAAGCCGAATATTTTTGCATTTTAATGGAAGTAAAAAAGTCACGATAGATTTTCAATTGCTTCATTGAGACCTTTTACACTAGTGAATTATTGCCGTAAATTTTTGCACAATTGCACAAAATTTTTCAACATTAAACGCATGGTCGAGAAATATTTATCTGCCCCTCCAACAAGCGTGGCCAGCGAACAACTCTTTAGCGCTGAGGTGTTATTTTGTTTTTTCTGCTTGTCAAATGAATAAAGACTGATTTTGTTTCCTTACTGTAAAATGTTTTGCATTCGGCTTCGGCCTTCGGTCTTCGGCCGAAGTCTTCAACTCTGCCGATTGTTCGGCTTCGGCTTCGGCTAAAAATCCACCTTCGGTCGGACATTAGAAAAAAGTAATGATGCAGAATGTAACGGTTTTCCAAGTACTTTTAGGAGAAAGTGTCAAATCCTTCCCCCCAAAATGCGTGTCTCAGTGTGTAATTTTTGTTAAGCAGGCCTGAAGACCACACAAAGTATTCTAGAGATTTTTAAGGCCATAAAAGGCCCATATGGAGGCTTTTGCTCAATATCTTTATGAAAACTGCCTTTTTGCCACGCCCACTTTTCCATTTATAATGCTATCTTATGAGAAGCTTAAAAATACGCTCTAATTCCAAATTTCGTTGAAATAACTGGAAAAACTCTGATTATGGGGCAGTTTTCGTGAAATTTATAACAAACCCTAGCACTGCAGGTATCCTTCATAATGGACTGATCAACAACATAATATTTATAAAGGATTTTAATGACTTTAAAGGAAGCAAACATTTAAACTTTTATTCAAATCTCAATTTTGGGAAATTATATTAATTGCCCTAAAAAATGCTTTCTTAAAGATTTCTTAAATTTTTGACTTATACCACTTTCATATTGAAGGGCTCATGTATAATATTTCATCTAAAATCAAAAAATTCAAGTGTCAGAGCAGTATTTGTGGTTTTCATAATAGACCCTAGTTCTGGAGGTACCCTAAAAAATGGTCCAATGTAGTCCCCGTGAACACACGTACACCAACTTTCATCAAGATAGATCAACCCCTTCGATAAGGAAACTGTATACAAACCAGAGGTGTTAAAGAATGCAATCATATCTGAATATTTAGTCTTTTGATTGCCTGAAAAATGATTGTAGTCGTTTTTGAGTTAGTCAGGAATAAGAGTGCAAAAACCAAATCTAAATCATTTTTGTTATTCCTGAATAATTAGTCTTTTTTTATTCATTTTTTCGTTATTCATTGATTGCAATCACTGACTTGCAGTCCCAAAAATGCATAAAAAATTCCTGTTGGGCCATTTGACCTCCAGTCCGCCCGTGGACATGCACCACTTTCAAAGTAAACAGTGAACACACTGACCAAAAACTGTGGGCGCGGCAGTAAACATGTTGAACTATGGAATTACGCGAATTTTATTCCGAACTTTATTTTTTCCTGGCCCAATATTTCAAATCAATCTAGTCATAATTGCTTTCCGAGACGAAAAACAAGTGGATTTTTCAATTCAAAGTTATGTTTTGTTGTGTATACGAAAATCCGAATTGAGTTGTTTTAGGAAAGCCTTTATATCGTGAAAGAGGTTTGTGCTACAGTTCTGAGATTTAATATGTTCTGCACAGAATTGATTGGCCTGCTATTTAAGATATAGATATAGAAAAAGAGGCTGTTAATGGTTGTGTTATTTTCATTTAAACTCAAAAAATAACGAACATTTTATATAAATTTTTCAATTTTTTGACTTTGAGCATCATTTTACACGATTCATTTAAAGATTTTATAATAATTTTTGATATAATATTGAAGAATGATGTTTAAAAAATACAAAAGATTTTAAAATTTTAAAAAAGCTTAAGCTACATTGGAGAAAAATGAGTTTAAATAAAGCAATGGTGCTAAAAAATTCATACGCGATTTTCTCGAAATCCTTACGTGATGGAATTTTTTTGATATTTTTCAATTATTCTGCAGACCAAAATCTACTAGAGCGACTACTCAAACTCAAAAGGAGGCGAAAACAATTTATTTTTGTAGACCCGTGTTATTCATGAATAACGAAAAAGACTAAAAATTGCAATTTGCAGTCTTTAGTCATTAATGCGTTTTTTTTTTATGGTATTCATTAAAGTTAGTCAAAGATTGTGATTTCAACTGATTTCAAATCAAATTGATTGCATTCTTTAACACCTCTGATACAAACAGACGGACAGACAGACGGACATGTCTAAATCGAATCTCCTGTTGACGCTGATCATTTCTATGCTAAGTCCACTTTTAACCGATTCCGACATTTCGATGTCATTTGAAAGAAAAAAGCACACTGCATCGTCAGGCAAAAATATTTTTTTTTTAATTTCAAATTCTAAATACGGAGAAATTGGTGATGAGTAAAACTGCTAAGTCCAACTGTGGTCAAAGTTCACTGCTAACACCAACAAGTGACTCCAAGTAGACTCTGTATGGTGCACAGAATCGAATTTAGAAGAGACTTCATATAGGACCAAAATAAACCATCCATATTTTGGGTCTCCTTCCCTACTTTAAAGTCTTGAAAAAAAAGTGTTTTTTGTTTACCCTGTAAAGTTTTGAAATTGTTAGTTAGCAGGTTTACACTTTAAGCCGACGATATGTCCTATCTCGACTGGTTCTAGGTGTTAAACACAACCGCACAAACGCAATATACCCTCAACACAGAGTGCGTCGGGCATAAAAATAAGAAAACAGTTTTGAAAAACAAACCATTCCGGTAGGAACGACAGATTGGATAAAGAGTTTTTTTTTTTTTCTTTATAGGACTTCCACATGTGAGAATACGATGTTTTAGGAAAAATGCCTTTAAAGTTTCAAATACGGAACAAGTTGCTTAGGGGACGTCGGCGATTATGAGCTTTAATTATTTTTCAAATTAGGAATTTCGGTCTGAATTTTTCAGAGAATATTCCCCGTATGAAAAAAATTATTTGAATTTTCGAAGTGGTCGCATAAGAATAACCTTTTGATTGAGCTTACGCAGGCTAAAAGCAATGAATATAAATTTGATAGTATACTTAGATCTACAGTTCTGATTATGCCATAACCGAAAACATGTGACGAGATATTGTTTTCACCATTCATTAATCAACCCAGCCCAAAGCAAATCAATCATGCCATATGACATTACCAAAGCTATGTTACACCGAGAGAAATAACAACAGTTAAATCAACTACTTAGAACAAACAAAAGATTTAAATAGAAACAAATACATAAAGAAAAAATATAATAATTTAATAAAAATAAAAAAATATTTATAAAAGAAGATAAAAAAAAGTCAAAGCAAAAAATAAATTTTTTTTTCCCAGTCGCTGGTGACAGTTGATTTAACCGCGAGACATTTATATCAACCATCAGGTAGTTATTTCCTTATTGACTGTGTTTGTACTGTTGAATTGACCACTACTACACATAAGCTAAGAATTAACGTTGAACTCGGTTATTTTAACCTGCTTTTTCAGTTAATATTATATAACTACCTTTTTCTCTCGGTGTAACTTGAGTTGTACCACGAAAAAGAAGAATTTTAATGGAACCATTTAACATGGTCATAAATAAGCCAATCCATTGCCGTAAATGGCAAACAGAAGGCAGAGAAAATGGCTAGAAAATGGTTTGGCATGGAATCACAATTTTTTCTTAGAGAGCAATCGAAATTGATTTCAAAAAATATATCTTAAATGGGTCCGGTTTAGACCAAGCAATTCTGATTGAAGAGTTGTCCACATATGTCGACAAGCAGGCGACGGGGAGTGGAATCGCGTACACTCCCCGTCACCTCCCCGCCGACAAGTGCTGGCAACTCTTCAATCGATTCAAATTGTCGATTTCCCAAACAACCCAGTTGGACCAAAAGCGCTTATAAGCAGCAAGAAAGAGCTTTCTTGAAGCAGCGAAGCGCTTATCTCCCTCCTTATAAATACACACGATTGAAACATTGGCGTGTCCTAGGAACTGAGCGCTTTATATCAGCAGTACTTGGCACTTGTGAAGCATATAAAACTGATCGAAAATAATACACGTTTGTGCTTGCGCCAGTTGAATCCAAAATTGAAGCACTGAAAATGAATTGAAGGACGACAAAAAAAATCCTTATTGATAAAACCACATTTTCAGGTTTTAATAAAAATTCGATTATGTTTGTTTTATACCTAAGTTTTGGGACTTTTTATTTCTTGCTTCTTGAGATTCCCTGTCTGGGGTTTGAACCACGGAACTCTCGTTCACCCTAGACACCGTTCTTGCCCAATCGAAAGTCGGGGATTTTTCACGTTTATAAGTTTAACATGCTTTCCAGACGTACAACGAAATCTCGAGATTTCAGAAAATTTTCGAGCAAATTTGACATTTGAAATCCAGGCGATTTCAATTTTGTTCTGAAATCCCGAGATTTCGTTGTACGTCTGGAAAGCACATAAGATCAAAAAATTTTATGAGTGTCAAGTTAGCTAAGCACTTTTCACGAATCGACTCGAGAGTAGGTGGATAATTTGCCGCTAATTAGTCGTGAATTAGTTGTAAAAATAAATATTTTGTCGTTTTTTGGTTTTAGTTTTTTTTGAGTGCTTTGCCAACTTGATATCAAGTTAGCAAAGCACCCCTCCAAAAACTGACTAGAGCGTCCGTCGAAAAATGGGAATAGCATAAGGTTTTGCCGCTAATTAGCCGCTAATTAATTTTGAAAAAATTAATTTTCTAAATTAATTTTTTTTTGTTTTTTTTTGGGCTTTGCTAACTTGTAGTCAAGTTAGCAAAGCACCCCTCCAAAAACTGACTAGAGCTTTCGTCGAAAAATGGGAATAGCATAAGATTTTGCCGCTAATTAGCCGCAAATTAATTTTGAAAAAATTAATTTTTTAAATTAATTTTTTTTTGTTTTTTTTAGTGCTTTGCTAACTTGTAGTCAAGTTAGCAAAGCACCCCTCCAAAAACTGACTAGAGCTTTCGTCGAAAAATGGGAATAGCATAAGATTTTGCCGCTAATTAGCCGCTAATTAATTTTGAAAAAGTTAATTTTCTAAATTAATTTTTTTTTGTTTTTTTTTGGGTGCTTTGCTAACTTGTAGTCAAGTTAGCAAAGCACCCCTCCAAAAACTGACTAGAGCTTTCGTCGAAAAATGGGAATAGCATAAGATTTTGCCGCTAATTAGCCGCTAATTAATTTTGAAAAAATTAATTTTCTAAATTAATTTTTTTTTGTTTTTTTTTGGGTGCTTTGCTAACTTGTAGTCAAGTTAGCAAAGCACCCCTCCAAAAACTGACTAGCGCTTTCGTCGAAAAATGGGAATAGCATAAGATTTTGCCGCTAATTAGCCGCTTATTAATTTTGAAAAAATTCATTTTCTAAATTAATTTTTTTTTTGTTTTTTAATAATTTTTTTTTGTACCAGAAAAAGGCACAATTGAGCCAAAACGGCAACACTGTATATGAGGCCTTTTACATTAGTCAATTATTGACCATCAACTCTCATTTTCAGTACAAAACGATAATATATCGTTATCGAAAAGTTGAGAGTTTTCTGCTTGTACGCTATTTACACGCTAAAAGCCTATACTGAGATATGCAGTAACTACTTGCACATTAGGAGCCAATTCGCTACAACGTCGTAAAGTCTGAGAGAGACAACTATATTCACGCTCCTTGAATTCTTCAAAGTATGCCAACAATTTAACACCTTCGAAGTCGGTGTCAGTATTTCATTTGAAATATGTGCCGCAATCAGCTGTCCTGGCATTTACTTCGCATAAAAAATGAACATGTTCATTTCTATGGCGAAGTAAAGCAGGCAAGTCGCATGCAACCCTGCGCACATGATTACTTGACATCTCAGTATAAGCGAAAGTAAAGTATTTACTTCGAAGTACTTTTCAATTTTTTTTGCACGTATTTCTTATGGGAGCTTTACTTACTGCATATCTCAGTAAAGGCTTTAAAGCCTGAATTCCAATTATGCGTGAGCTGCGGAACGTTTCACACTGCGCAAGCTGCATGAAAAATTCAATTTCCAATAATGCGTGTGCGTGAAAATATGATTGTCCCCTCTTGATTAGTGAAGCATAATTTTGAACATTAATCGAATCAGTACATATTAAGGTACTTTCTTCGTTTTATTTTTTTTAGTGGCAACATAGCTTAACTTTGAATATTTGCGATAATAAAATGACAAGAATCACGAAAATATATAAATTTATATAAAAAAAAATATATATGCGAACATTAAATTCATAGTTAAATAAAAAGAATTCCCAACAATACCGAGTACCTTATAGTAAGTACTCAATAGTTTCAACTTCACTAATCTGAACTTGAAATTACGTGGTAGAATCACAAATTGAAACTTAATAAACATTTCAAACAAACCTCCAACCGATTTATTGTAGAGATGGGATCGATGTTTCGATATTACCGTAGCACTTTACAAAATATTTGCATTTACCTTTTTTTCGCCCCATGTTACTAGTTTTGAGATGTTTCGTTAGTTTTAAGATAGATATGTGGGCAAAAACTCTTTTTAACATGGTGGCGAAATTAATGGCTATGAAAAATTAAATTAACCAAAACTATCATATCGCCCATCTCTATTCTGTGTTTAATTAGTCCGGTTGAACATTCACCGATAATTGGCCGATTTTTTTTCGCTGATTTTATTTTTTTTTTCGATGGCGAGGGAGGTGAGAAAAATGTATTTTTTTCACTTTCGTATCCCCTCCCTTGCCATCAACCAGAATATCGGAGACAAAAAATCGGCCGATTATCGGTGAATGTAAAACCGGACTTAGATTGCCTTTTGTCCATATATGTCTAAATGCATTTGTCTTTTTGTGAAGGAAACCAAATAACGCTCATACCCTAACCAGTGTTGCCATGTTGAGGGCTATTTCCCATTTTGAGGGATTTTTTGCACCAAATATTGGCAAAAGGGAAAAGGGGATTTTCTTTGCATTGTTGAATACGATAAAGGGATTTTTCAATAATCGATACAAAGCCCTAAGTGGATCATCCACATTCGAGCAATCTTCTGCGAGCGGCTCGGATCGATGCAATGCTCGATCGTATGTGGTATGTTGGTTGATGAATTGGCTCGCTAACATTACCTATTACGATCGAGCATTGCATCGACCGAGCCGCTCGCAGAAGATTGCTCGAATGTGGATGATCCACTTAGGGCTTTGTATCGATTATTGAAAAATCCCTTTATCGTATTCAACAATGCAAAGAAAATCCCCTTTTCCCTTTTGCCAATATTTGGTGCAAAAAATCCCTCAAAATGGGAAATAGCCCTCAACATGGCAACACTGGTTAGGGTATGAGCGTTATTTGGTTTCCTTCACAAAAAGACAAATGCATTTAGACATATATGGACAAAAGGCAATCTAAGTCCGGTTTTACATTCACCGATAATCGGCCGATTTTTTGTCTCCGATATTCTGGTTGATGGCAAGGGAGGGGATACGAAAGTGAAAAAATACATTTTTCTCACCTCCCTCGCCATCGAAAAAAAAAATAAAATCAGCGAAAAAAATCGGCCAATTATCGGTGAATGTTCAACCGGACTAATTAAACACAGAATAGAGATGGGCGATATGATAGTTTTGGTTAATTTAATTTTTCATAGCCATTAATTTCGCCACCATGTTAAAAAGAGTTTTTGCCCACATATCTATCTTAAAACTAACGAAACATCTCAAAACTAGTAACATGGGGCGAAAAAAAGGTAAATGCAAATATTTTGTAAAGTGCTACGGTAATATCGAAACATCGATCCCATCTCTACAATAAATCGGTTGGAGGTTTGTTTGAAATGTTTATTAAGTTTCAATTTGAGATTCTACCACGTAATTTCAAGTTCAGATTAGTGAAGTTGAAACTATTGAGTACTTACTATAAGGTAATCGGTATTGTTGGGAATTCTTTTTATTTAACTATGAATTTAATGTTCGCATATACATTTTTTTTATATAAATTTATATATTTTCGTGATTCTTGTCATTTTATTATCGCAAATATTCAAAGTTAAGCTATGTTGCCACTAAAAAAAATAATACGAAGAAAGTACCTTAATATGTACTGATTCGATTAATGTTCAAAATTATGCTTCACTAATCAAGAGGGGACAATCATATTTTCACGCACACGCATTATTGGAAATTGAATTTTTCATGCAGCTTGCGCAGTGTGAAACGTTCCGCAGCTCACGCATAATTGGAATTCAGGCTTTAGCGTGTAAATAGCGTACAAGCAGAAAACTCTCAACTTTTCGATAACGATATATTATCGTTTTGTACTGAAAATGAGAGTTGATGGTCAATAATTGACTAATGTAAAAGGCCTCATATACAGTGTTGCCGTTTTGGCTCAATTGTGCCTTTTCTGGTACAAAAAAAAAATTATTAAAAAACAAAAAAAAATTAATTTAGAAAATGAATTTTTTCAAAATTAATTGGCGGCTAATTAGCGGCAAAATCTTATGCTATTCCCATTTTTCGACGAAAGCTCTAGTCAGTTTTTGGAGGGGTGCTTTGCTAACTTGACTACAAGTTAGCAAAGCACCCAAAAAAAACAAATTAAAATTTTTAAATTTTTCCCTTGGTAATATTTGGAAATTTTAAGTTAGGTTTTACTTTAAAGACGAAAATTTCCATTGTGGTCAGGGTGAAACCGGCCAAAAATTCCCTCACCCGATTTGCTTGGGCAAAAATGGAAAATTGAAAACAGCCATTTGGAAGATTAGAAAAATTTTTTTTTTCTTTATAGGCCCCAATTAATTTTTTTATACCTTTAAATTTCCCTTGGAACCAAGTTGCAAGGGAACTTCCGCTTTTACTTTAAATTAATTTTCCCAATTGGTTTCGGCTGAATTTTTCAGAGAATATTCCCCGTATGAAAAAAATTATTTGAATTTTCGAAGTGGTCGCATAAGAATAACCTTTTGATTGAGCTTACGCAGGCTAAAAGCAATGAATATAAATTTGATAGTATACTTAGATCTACAGTTCTGATTATGCCATAACCGAAAACATGTGACGAGATATTGTTTTCACCATTCATTAATCAACCCAGCCCAAAGCAAATCAATCATGCCATATGACATTACCAAAGCTATGTTACACCGAGAGAAATAACAACAGTTAAATCAACTAGACGTTAGAACAAACAAAAGATTTAAATAGAAACAATATAAATAAATGAAAAGAATATAATAATTTAATAATAATTTATAAATATAAAATATTTATAAAAGAAGATAAAAAAAAGTCAAAGCAAAAAATAAATTTTTTTTTCCCAGTCGCTGGTGACAGTTGATTTAACCGCGAGACATTTATATCAACCATCAGGTAGTTATTTCCTTATTGACTGTGTTTGTACTGTTGAATTGACCACTACTACACATAAGCTAAGAATTAACGTTGAACTCGGTTATTTTAACCTGCTTTTTCAGTTAATATTATATAACTACCTTTTTCTCTCGGTGTAACTTGAGTTGTACCACGAAAAAGAAGAATTTTAATGGAACCATTTAACATGGTCATAAATAAGCCAATCCATTGCCGTAAATGGCAAACAGAAGGCAGAGAAAATGGCTAGAAAATGGTTTGGCATGGAATCACAATTTTTTCTTAGAGAGCAATCGAAATTGATTTCAAAAAATATATCTTAAATGGGTCCGGTTTAGACCAAGCAATTCTGATTGAAGAGTTGTCCACATATGTCGACAAGCAGGCGACGGGGAGTGGAATCGCGTACACTCCCCGTCACCTCCCCGCCGACAAGTGCTGGCAACTCTTCAATCGATTCAAATTGTCGATTTCCCAAACAACCCAGTTGGACCAAAAGCGCTTATAAGCAGCAAGAAAGAGCTTTCTTGAAGCAGCGAAGCGCTTATCTCCCTCCTTATAAATACACACGATTGAAACATTGGCGTGTCCTAGGAACTGAGCGCTTTATATTATATCAGCAGTACTTGGCACTTGTGAAGCATATAAAACTGATCGAAAATAATACACGTTTGTGCTTGCGCCAGTTGAATCCAAAATTGAAGCACTGAAAATGAATTGAAGGACGACAAAAAAAATCCTTATTGATAAAACCACATTTTCAGGTTTTAATAAAAATTCGATTATGTTTGTTTTATACCTAAGTTTTGGGACTTTTTATTTCTTGCTTCTTGAGATTCCCTGTCTGGGGTTTGAACCACGGAACTCTCGTTCACCCTAGACACCGTTCTTGCCCAATCGAAAGTCGGGGATTTTTCACGTTTATAAGTTTAACATGCTTTCCAGACGTACAACGAAATCTCGAGATTTCAGAAAAAATTTTTCGAGCAAATTTGACATTTGAATCCAGGCGATTTCAATTTTGTTCTGAAAATCCCGAGATTTCGTTCTGTACGTCTGGAAAGCACATAAGATCAAAAAATTTTAAATAAGTAAATAGTTTTCATGAAAAACAAATTTTTTTTGCATTCCTTTTAAAAAGAGATTTATTGAAGCGCAAACGTGTATAATAAGGAAGCGCTTTATTTTTTCCAGATATCGCTTGAAAATGTCCGACTGGGAATATCTATAGGGGTTTTCTTTTAAAGGTGAATTTTCTCCGCTAATTTTGAAAGCTCGTAAATCAAGATTTTAAGCATTGTTTAAATGTCAAATTTCTACACATATAAAAATTTAATTTAAACAAAGTATTAAATTTAAAAGTTTATTATGAATAAGGGGGTTAATTAATGAAATTTTGTATTAAAAATTTTAGACTTTTCTGTTTTTTCGATTCTTTCGCACTTATGGAAAACCCTATATATTATATTATACATTCGTAATGTTTGGTCCTAAAATTGAATTTAATTGGTTTTATTTTCAAGACAAAAACAACAAACCTCCCTGAAGAGAGCAAGGGTCTAAGGTACCTTTATACGACAAAACAATAAAAAATTATGAAAACAAGTATTCCTACTTGGAAGGCTAAAGTCAATCAAGCCCAACTTTGATATAACCAGCGTCCCAAGAATATTGAAGCACTATGTTTTGCCTTTCCGGAGGGAAGTTACACAAAATTTATTTTTGTGGATTTGGCAGTGTGTCACATCAATTTTTTTGCTTTCATTCGTCGTGGTCAAACTATGTGTCGAGTTTTAAGCTTCTGCGCTTTTTACTTCGGAAGCTGCAAATGTTCATTTGGGGACATGGAAGAGGGAGATATTGCCCATTTTCACTTAGGATCGTTCTCGGAGCCATATTTTGGGCTGTGTGCCGCGATTTTGACGTGATTGGTCCAGCCGTTTGGAAGGAGATCCGACTGCAGACGAATGGACGGACATGTAAAAATCGATTCAGTTTTCGATCCAAATCAAGAATAAATATATATATATATATATACATATGTATATATCAACGTAGCTTAGCTGTAGCTGTTACAAGATCCGCACAAAGCAAGTATACCCTGATTTCGCTGGGTTTATACCCATAATAGTGGAGGGGTCCCAACCTGACCTACTTTTTCTATATGTATATGTGTGAGTGTTCGAAGCAAACGTAGTATGTACGTATGTATACGAAGGTCAAAGACTTTAATTATCTAGCATTTAATATTTATAAGCGAAAATGCAGAGGAACCTACGAGCCGAATAATTGTCATTCTGCTATGAGCACTCATGGTTTCTGGGTAGGTCAGTTATGATTATCATGAATAGTTTATCTGAATTTCGGTTTCAATGTAAATGGCTAATGTTACGTGACAACAAAAGCGTGTGAAATTGAACCAATTGAAAGCAGGGACAAAAAAGTGTGACTGGACTGCAGACACTTCAATTTTCATCAAATGAAAAAGCCTATTTATTATTTTCAAACAAATTTTCGAGCGCCCACACAGAGGTATCGATTGCAGCTGCCCACAGGGCGGAAAGCAGCATGGCCACTAAAAAACAATATTCCACGAATTGAAAAGCATGTGTACAATACAAACATACATACATATATGACATGGGAGGAAGTTATAATGGCCACATACAGAATTCGAAATTATTTATAATTTAGATTAAGGACTTAGCTTAGAGAGGTGTCAACTCAGATCGCCTTTCTTTGACATACTCCGATTAAGGCAAAAGCGTTGAGGAAATGTCAATGCTATTTGCATGAAGGTTAAGTCGTTTGCATGTACAAAATAATTTTGAATAAATGTTGGCGTCGTATGACATTGACACATTTTCGCTAAACGAACAAAATTTTGTATCGCAATCACGCAAGACACATCAAAATGATTTGCTCGTGTACGGACGAGAGCATTTGCTTAATATTTATTTGCGACATTTCACTGCCGAGTTGATTCATTTTCCCGCAGCTCATTTCGAAATGGGAACGCTGACGATGGAGTCAAAAAAAAAAGGAAATGAGTGCAATCAGAACGTATCCTTTCATTACGTCCCAAGAATAGTGGATGAATGGAGCATTTTCAATTGGAATGGATTTAGCTTAACAATTTCTTGTTAGACTATTTCCCCCTTTTTGATTTTGTTTTTTCTTTTTACGATTATTTTCAAAGAGGGGGTCTAGTTAGCTCCGGCTATTTTGCTTATGATTGCTTTTAGTTCTAATAGGATTGACATGA
Source organism: Chlorops oryzae (assembly GCA_020466095.1). Taxonomy (NCBI): domain Eukaryota; kingdom Metazoa; phylum Arthropoda; class Insecta; order Diptera; family Chloropidae; genus Chlorops; species Chlorops oryzae. The sequence continues at coordinate 41,729,850 of CM035808.1, forward strand.
CGAATTGCCTTAAAGTGTGGGGACTATTCTTAAATTACTTGCATAAATACTAGTGATGCCACGAATATTCGCCAACTATTCGGTATTTCGCCTATTCGGCCTCGGTATTCGGCCGCATAGTTAAAATACTCGGTAATTGAAATAAGTTATTGAAAAAATCAGCAGTAACTAAATATTAAATTTTTCCTCATAATAAACTAAAAAAATTTGACTAGCGAGAACTAAAAATACAACACATTTGCCTTTTAGGTCCATTTGCTACTGTTCCGGTTAAAGATTTTCGTCAATGATATCTTCTCGAAATATCAACAATTTTTAACAATTTTTTGGTTTTTCGGATCGAAATCTTTAATCAGAACGGTAGCAAACGGACCTTAATCTTTAGAAGTATTTAATATATAGGCACTAGTTTCTTCTTAATGTTCTCTGAAAACATTAAAAAGAAATGTCGTGACACCAAATGCTCGCGAGTAGGCTCAAGTTGTCTTTACTACGTGCCGAATATCCGGTTGCCAAATATTCTTTATTCCGCCGAGAGGTTGACCGAATACTCCGTATTCGGTATTCTGGCAAATCAGTGTTCGTGGCATCACTACACCGAGAGAAAAAGGTAGTTATATTAACTGAAAAAGAAGGTTAAAATAACCGAGTTCACTGTTAATTGTTAACTTATGTACAGTAGCGGTGAACTCAAGATTACAAACACAGTCAATAAGGATATAACTACCTGATGGTTGATATAACTGTCTCTCGGTTAAATCAACTGTCACCAGCGACTGGGAAAAAATAATTTATTTTTTGCTTTGACTTTTTTTTATCTTCTTTTATTAATATGTTTTTTTTTATTATTTAATTATTATATTTTTTCTTTATTTATTTGTTTCTATTTAAATCTTTTTCTCTTTCATCTCTTTAAATTTTCTCGCCTCGGCCGAGCCTTGAACCGCTGACCTCCACCACTTCGCTGGGCGAACGTCTTAACCATTACGCTAAACGAACGAATTTAATTTGTTGGTCAAAATGCTCACTTGAGTTTATGGTTGCTCAAGTTTTGGGGAACGTGCTTAAGGAATTGTTTCATTCCCAAATATTTTTGTTTGAAAATGAACCATTAAAAAAAAAATTTAATTAAATAAAACCTTAAAAATTTAGGAGAAAATTTTTGTCTTCCAAAACAACTACACTCTGAACAAAAAAAAAACTGTAATTTAAAAAAAAATTCAGAAAAATTCCCGCCGCCAGCAGGGAGAGCACCCCGAAGCTCACGACTGTCGAGTCACAGTTTAAAGCACTGAGCTATCGAAACCTCCGGAGACGGTTGATCAGAATGCGAACTTATACGTCTAAGTGAACGAAAGCGAATTTGAACATAAAAAGTAACTGTTTTTCAACTGTTCATTTGACTGCCTTTTTCAGTGCATTTAACGCGGAATACAGTTTATTTGACCACTCTTACTTTAACTGTTCTAAGTAGTTGATTTAATTGTTGTTATTTCTCTCGGTGTAGTAAATACTGCCTACTCATTCTCATCTCATTAATTAAACGAAATTCAACAAATTGAGATTTTCTTGTGGGAACTTTTGATTTTCTCACTTCTGATTAATGCTTCCCATTCCTCATAGAGGACAATAATGTCTATTTAAAAAAAAAAACTTGATTAAAGCGGATTTTTCGTGGAAAATATGGCATGCAAACGTTTGAATGACAATCACGAGGTGCTTATATTTTGCTATATTTCTCCTTTACTTAAGGGGAAGAGCCTCACAGAATTTTTTTCTGCAAATTTCATATGTAAATATGTACATATGTACCTATATACTTGTATGAAATATTTGTCAATTTTAGCAGATTTTAGCCGCTTTTATCAAAGTATTTCTAGTCGGAGTGATAGGACACTAAGGAAATCCAAGAAATTAGATACATTGATTTCAGAAACCTTTTTCTTTTCTTTTTCTTTTGAGAAAGTGATTTACTTATATTGTGAATAAAAACTATCGGCCTGTGCTTCCGTTAACCCATTAGCAGCCTTCACACTCATGCACGAAAGGATCAACGATCGCAACTAAATAGGTATCCTTTTATTAAAAATAAAGAAAGGAATTTCTATATATTTACCCCACCATTCAACGGCTGCTGTGCCGCAGTTAACTGAGAAGCCAATTTACGAAGTGAAAGGACCTTGGCTCGACTCTCAGCTGAGGCTGTGGATCTTTGTGTCATTTTTTTCAGTTTTTCTTTGCTTTCCCATTATTCGTGGTTCCACAACGAGCCCATGTGAGGCCTAAGTGTGTCAACCTTCATGATGGCAGCTACACTTACATAACCTAACCTACCCCCTTATACATAAAAAGTTAAAACGGGTTTATAAAGGGCTTGGGCTGATACCCTAAAATGTTACTTATAAATAAACTATAAGGATATAAGCGGTTTACATAATTTTTATAAAATATCGAAATTTATAGGTAATGTTGTCAATGCTTCTATAAGCTTTTTATAAAAATCTTATTCGTGGAATTTCAAAAATTTTCTTTCATCGTGCAATCCGAAAATGGATTTTCTTCAGACGATTAAAAGGGTTCGGAATTTAATAGAACTGCTTATCGTGGCTACATACCCATGTGGAGCCTTCGCCAACGACACTTATGGCGTACTCAATGAGATGACTGAGGCGCCGATCTCATGCTCATACGATGGTATCGATTTGATTTCATGCAGAGGTATGGCTACACTCAAAGAATTTTTTCGTTCGGATTAAACGAAGAAAGGATAACTGAACTTTGTTTAGATATTTCGTTTATTGTTGATAAAGTCTTTCTTAAGTTTTCATACGAAAAGAAAAAAAAAATACTTCTCTTTCAACCATTGCTTGATCGTGCAATCGAACTAGAGCCCTTCGGGTTGCTAGGCGTGCACCCTATCCACTATACCACGGCATACATTTTCCGAATTTTTTATATATAAGGCTTTTAATTCTTAAAGAGTTTCCTTTTAATAAATAAGACCAATTTAATGGAACGTCAACGGCATTAGCCTTAGATATCAATGGGTTAAGGTGCGTTCGAGACAAAAAAGATATATGTATCGCAACGCATAACAATGCGGCATTCAATTGGCACAGTGCGTTATACAGGACAATGACTTTAAAAGTTGGCACAACTTAGCACTTCAGTGACGCCATAATGTACATTGTACAAGACGCAAACTCACATATTCAGACATTACCAACAAGAATACTCCGGTAACATGAAAGTGCATTAATGTGTGATTGAAGTAAGTTAAATAAATTTTAATTATAGCCTGAATAATAGTGATATCAAAAAATGTTTTCAGAACATTTACTATAAAATAGTCAAAATAGTATGAAATCTCTACAACAAAAACGTGTAAGTTAGATTGGTGCTGCTGCCACCATTGAGGGTGGCGCACTTAAGCCTCACATCGGCCCGTCGTGGTACCACGAATAATGAGAAAACAAAGAAAATCCGAAAAAACGACACAAACATCCACAACCTTAGCTGGGAGTTGAACCTAGGGCCTCTCGCTTCGTAAGTTCGCATCTCAACCAACCACGGCACAGAGGCCGTCTGAAATAGTCAAAAAATATTTTTTTAAATTGTAAATTAAATAGCATCACTGTTACTGAGGTCTTACACTAGCCGTAAAATATAATCGCGTTATGCTAAATAAACGAAACAACGTATTATTAGATCAATACTCAGCCTAAGTTGACACAAGTTATGCCTTACACACGTTTTTCGTGTTCTTCGTACAATAAGAACAAGAAGAGGAAGGAAAAGAAGGAAGGCGTATTGCGAAAAAGAAAGAATGTCAAACGAATAATGGGCGATTAAGCTGCAATGGCTTTTTTCTTGACAACGCTCTGAATAATCGATGGCATGGTTTAGCCTTGTTTGCCTTTCTAGTTTGACGTTTAGCCTTAGAAAATATGAAAAAAAACAAGTTACATGACATATTAATGTGCCATTTCCTCATGCCACATAAGCTCTAACACTAAATATTTTCAATTTCTCAAAGCATTGTTGAATGAAACAGTAAAGCCAACGCTCAGAGGAGCTGTTTCAAGTGCTCAAGTGCTATTTTAGGACAGCGCTGAAAAGTTTAAAACGAACATTACATAAATTGACAAAATGCTTGTGAAAATATTCACAAAATAGCAAAGTTCTCTGAATACTTACTCCTGTGCAGAAATGTACGAATTTGCGGATGAGCTAACTAATGAACAGAGATTATTTCAGACATATGAAAGTACATATACTTAGTATTTAGCGACCGATGGTAGTCGAAGTCATAATCTACAAATTTAAAGCTTAAGGATATTTTACGAATTATGTGTTTATAAGTTTATAAGTTTTCCTAAAGCTTTAGAAGCTGTGTGTTTAAGTAAAGCTTGGAAGATAAAGTGAAACAAGCCAGGTTGAAGATTTCTTTTGTCCCTACTTTTTACATAAGGGCAATTCCACGAGAAGCTGTCCCACCCGTGACACCAGTCACAGCCATTCTGAGCTCAAATTGCATAATTTCAATGCTTAACTATTACATAACATTTAAAAATTTTTGGATCCTTGAGAATCACGTCTTTTTTTTCAAGTATTATTAGCTAAAACCTAAAAAATGATTGTCACGGGTGGGACCGTATTCATGGAATTGCCCATACGCTTGAAAGAATTTAAATATACATATATATATATTTATTTATTATGAGGGTTTTGTTGACTTTTAAAATTTTAAAGCATACTTTATGGAGTACAAATTTTGTTCAATTCACATAAAGTTAAGATTCAAATCGATTTTTAAATTTAATATGATATTTTTTTAACTTATATTACTGACAGACATATGGTGTGAAGTCTATAGATTTCACACTACAATGAAAGAAGTCTATGTTGGGGTGATACACTACAAATTTTTGTAATCATTTAAACTTGGTCTTATCTCAAAAGAATCCAAGAAAATATTGTATGTGTATTAAATAAACACATACGATCGAATTAATTTCATGCATTTCGCATATATTATATGAAATTAGCAAATTAAACAGATGGTTTCCAATAAAATAACATTTTGTTTAATTTTGAGCAGCATTGTTACATCAATGGGTCGTATGCATAATAATGAGTTCTAACCTTTTTCTCAAGTTTTTGAGCCATTGCTCACTTTCGCATGCATAATAAGGCAATTACTCATGAGCTCAATCTCATGTTTTGAGATTGATCTCACTGCTGAGCAATTGCTTAATATATAAAGCTCTCTCTGAGTCCGAGGTAATCTCAGAAGTCCGCAAAAAATCCTCTCTTTCAATGTAGAGCCAAGTCTATAATAATTCTATGTTGGCTAAGGTAGACTTTTGAGAAATACCTAAGTGTGTCAGCTAGCTTTTACACCATCATAGTGTGAAATACCTATGTCTGTCAGTAGTATTAGAAAAGCGGTTTGAAGTTCAACTGCGCTTTGGTTAGAAAAAAAAAATTTCTTCCCCCATAAAGTATGATTAAAGTCAACAAAATCCAAGCCGTGTTTACTATTTTGCACTACCATTTCATCTAAGGAAAAATAGTTGACAATACTTTGTTGAATGGCTGTGAGGTTTGTTGGCTTCTCGCAAATAAAGAATTTCGTTCATGGTTGAGAAGATGGCTGGCACAAATGACATGATTTACTGTATCAATTTGCGATTTCAAACAACATGAATTATGAAAGCAATCGCTTTGATTCTATGAAATTGCTTTGTATTTGCTGTGGAATGATATACGATATCAATAATCAAAGTGATTGGCTACCTAAGCAAGCACACATATACATACGTCTGAGGACACAGCTCGAAGTTCATAGGACGAGGACTATTTCCCGGTTGAGTACGATTCGTAAATGGCCATTTAAATGAAATTGTTAGTGCTTTTTTATGTCAACATAATTGATGAGGCATCAAAATGGCCTTTTCAAGGAATTATGCTTTGAACTTTATTTATTTATTGAGATTTAAAAAATAAATTTACTGTGATTGTGCTATAAAAAGCAAGGAAGGAAACAAAAACAAGCTTTTTGAGGTTCCGATTTGTGTTTGGCAGTGTTTCCGCAAATATCGGGCACTATCGAACGCATAACTGTTTATAATTTTTTTTTTGTATTTTGAATAGTGAAAAAAAAGCCTTAATTGCAGAAATTAATTTATTTATGTATATTGGAAAAAAGTCCATAAAAAGTAATTAAAGCGCAAATAAATTTTGAAAAGCGTGAAGCCGTGGGAAAGTTGAATCGAAATCTTTTTGGTTTTTATATTTGATGTTTGTGGGTACTTCTCGTATGCGATGTCCAGTGCTTGGTTTTTCTTCTCCGTTGACTTGGTGCGCCTACGCGGACGGTTCATCATTGGATCGTCGAGTTGGCGCGTTGCTTGTTGCCGCACTTGTGGCGGTGGTCCTAGCGGTTTCTTTTTCTCTTTCTTCCCCCTCTTTTCCATGAGAAAGGCATTCGTTGTCGTTGTTGTTATCGTCGCCTCACGTTCCATCAGCTGTTGTTTCTTTTTAGCTAATGCTGCTGTTTGCAATTGCACCAATTGAGAGCTACGACGACGCAGTTCAGCCGGATTCAAGCCGATATGCAGTGTCTCCATTGTGCTGCTCGGTGTGTTCCCCACACCAAATAGACGTTTTATACGCCTCTTATTGATAAAACCAATTCCAGAGCTTTGCGATGAACTGCCACCAACACCGGCGTCCCCGCCATCGCTGCCGGCGACCATGCGGCTGAAATTACTCTCGAGGTCGTACGATCCACTTCCGTTGAGTGTCAGAGCGCCCAAAGTACCGGCCGATCCAGGAAAAAGATATGTATTCAAAGTGCTTAGGGTTGTCGATGTTTGCTGACGCGTCAAAGAGCCGCTAACGTTTCCATCACTTGCATTGTTATTGTTTATATTATTGATGTTATTGCTGTTTGTTTGATTTGAATGATCGGCCGTTGTCGATGAGCCATTTATAGTTGGTTTAGCTGTCGCGGCAGTTGTTGCTGTTATTGTTGATGCATTCGATGCACTCGATGCATTCGTCGAAATGATTGGTTCACTATTTTCATATGAATGAGGATTTACGTAAAGGTGATTGTTGTTGTTAGCGACAGTGGTGCCAGCGAAGCTCGTTTCGTGACTGCCATTATTATTGGTGTTACCGTTGGTGTTATTGTTCGTTAAATTCAATTGCATATTCACTTGATTGATATAATGTGCTATCGAATGTGTCAATTTAGCAGCATTTTCGTTGGTGTTTGTACTGCTTGTGCTGCCATTGTCATTATTATTCTGTCGATCCAGCACAACTTGGAGGCGCGTTGGTGCGCTTGTTGTCTGTGGTCCGGATGGTGGCCTCGTTGATGATGGTATTTGCGCAATCGGTAAAGGTGGAACCGGTGGCGGCTGTTGGTGACGTTGCGGTTCTTGTCGTTCGACGTTGCCATTGTTATGGTCGAATCGCTGCTGCTGCTGTTGTTGCTGTTGCGGCTCTTGTTGTTGTTGCTGATGCTGATGATGATGATGCTGATGCTGATGCCCATTTTGGTGTTGTTGTCGCGCGGGTATATTGCCATTTGAGGTCGTGCCATCGGCTGCAGCATTAGTGGCAGAGGCGCCCCCACCATTTGAACTCATATTAACTACTTATTTCAATTACCGGATATGTACGTACTTTAAAATTTTCGTTGCATAATGCAGACCTCGAGAAACGCGAGCATTTCATAAAGTCAAATGAAAAAATTTTAATAATTTTCGAATCGAATAAAAAAGATTCTTGTGCGAGAGTTTATGAAACCACTATTTTGTAAATTTCTGATATTTTATTTTAAATGACCTAAAATATTTGAAGCGCAGTGTTCAATAAAACTATTTTTTTTTTTTACTGACAGTTGAGGTTAACGATTTGAATTAATTTAAGCTCGTTTAATGTACTTCGATAATTGATGTTCCTATGCAATAATATATTAAAAAAAGTTGAATAAATTGCGCTGTGTTTTGGTAATTTGCAAAAGTATTTATTTTTAGCACTCAAGCCACTTTATATCACATCAAATTTAATTTAAGGCTTTTTTCGATCGGTTTTATATATTATAAATCATTGATTCCGATGGTTATTAAAATGAATTAACGCTTAACATCACTTGAGTTCGAAAATCTTCATTCGTAGGAACATTTTGTGTCGTTCTGCTGTCGGAATCAGTTTATGCAACTAATCGTTTAAAGAAGGCACTAAGCGGCATAATGCTGCTTAAATTTTAAGGATATTTAAAAATTTTTGTTGGTGATGGCAGTTAGTCCAATTAATTTCGCCCGTTTGAAATACACCGAAGCATCCTTAATTCTGCGTCCAAGACTTTTCGGCTTCAACAGCACGATTTAAATGATTCGATTTTCAATATTACATTATTTTTTTATTTACGATGATAACTAACATCCACTCTTATCGTTTATGATTTGTCACGAAATTCGAGGAAAATTTCATCCTTTTTGCGGCTAAAACAACTTTTCATCTTTCGACTTTTCGCCTAAAGCACCCAGGCACCACGTTGTCTCGCGTCACAAAATTTATAGCTGACCCAACGGTATATGATCGCTTTGGCTTTTGAATAAATTTTTTAATTTTTGATTTTTTTTTTTTTTTTTGATTTTATTAGCCGAAAGCTTAGTGAGAAAAATAATTTATTTTAATAAATTGTTTTTCAAAGCACGCGGCGCGCCAAACAATCTCGAAACGCAGTGACAACAGGAATACTTTCAGGCGTTTAACAAAGTTCACTTCACTTGGCGTTTGGCAAACAACAAATAAATTCGCTAACTCTACTTAACTTCGCTATAGCCGACAATCTCACAATTTTTCATATGCTTATTCCTTTCGCTTCGTTTGCCTTTACTTTGCTGTTCTTTGGTGAAACGGTCGTGTTCGTGTTCGTGTACGCGCGTGTGTGTATGTGTTTGTGTGCCTGTGTGAGTGTGTGAGTGTGTGCTGGCCGCTTTTAACATACGGCCACTATTCGTAGTATGGTAACTGCTCCTTATTGCTGCTCGACTCAACATCAAAATCGTATCTCGTATCTCGTATCGCGTGTGAGTGAAGAATTGTGAGTGAGTGAATGAATGAATACAGGAGCGAATGCACGAATGAACGAATGAGAGAGTGTGCACGTTTTTGGTATTTTTCGAATTCGCACCGATTCGTTTATTTTGTCCTTTGATTCTCGCTTTTTACATTCTTCGTTCGTTCCGTTTGAATCCTGTTCGTGCTTGTCCTTCGCTTTCGCTATTTTACCAACAATCGAAAGGAATAGCGTCAACGCCGTTGTCCTCGTGTGTTCGTTTGTTACTTTTTTCTTCTTCTACTTCTTGATTTTCTCGTTTGCTTTTTCTCTCAAAATTATTTATTTCTTTTTCGTTACTTGTACTTTTTGGTTGTTGCAATTCATTTTTCTGTGGGGCAAAAACCGTGCGGATAACCGAGCAATAATGTTAGTCAAGTGCACGAAGGCAAAAGTTAGCATGTTTCGAGGCTGGCAAAAAGTTTAATGCATACATGTGCTTTTTGTATCACAACAACTACGGCAAGTTTTGATTTCATTAAGTTGAATAAATAAAATTTTGATTCTCTGTAAAAATTGAGTGCAACCAGCTGCATGTTCAAACAGAATGCGTAACAAATTTTCGGTTTTATATGTTACTTTGCGTCTGGTTCCTTCGCCTCCAATCCAGCTGCGGATCGCTTTTGTTTGCGTCTAATATAATTACGAATAACATAGCGTGTGGTATACTTCAGGACCGAAGTCTAGGGTTGCACAACAACACAACAATACTGATAACACCTATATCGCAAACTAATCACTAAATCGGGATAACTCAAAATTTCGCATTTTTCGAAAAACTAGCCAGCCTCCTTCGAAACCTGTGAAATATTATCTTTTTTAAAATTATATTATTCATAAATAACTGCTGATTCAATCAAAACAAATATTAACTTTTCGAAGTGTTGGATTTGTGGCAGAAAAATGCTGTCAAACATGAAATTATAGGCTTATAATTAGAATGCGATATAGTTATGTTAAGTGAGTCACCCAATTTTAACCTCGAATAAAAATTAAAAATTGTCCAATCTCTAACAATATTGTGAACAGGTAATTGCCTTCTATCAACAAAGTTTCTACAAAAATTTATGTTCTATTGTAGGTAATATTAATTCACGTGGCAACCATGTACCTATTTCTGCGTTGCAAATTGCTAAGCTACCAAAAGTTCAGCACGAAACAAATTAAAATGCAAAACAAGGAGAGACTGAAATTGCACGCAAAGTCGCATTTTTCAGGGTCACCTGGCATTTAATGACGTCATTGAGCCATTATAAAGAGCTTTAAAAGTTCAAGCATTTTTTTATTTAGTGTGTTAAAAAATGTGGCAAAACAAAACGTTTCCAAGCAACTTTTTTACCATGATTCTTTCAAAACGATCTCTGCACATATCTATATACGGCTAATATTGGTTGAACATCGACATAAGCGGCGTATACACATCAGTGTTCTCTCAAGAGGGATGAGAGAAGTATACAGTGTACATTAACATACATGTACAGCTAGGCTTAATGAAGCATTCTTTTAGAATCATTTTTACATGGTATCGCACGCGATAGATACGTTGTAAAATAACATTTGAAATAGTTTGGAGCAGCTTCTGATGACAAAAACCTTCCCACCGCAACAATGAAGTTTTTGATGAATTTCGGAGTTTTTCGTTAAATAGTGCTTAATAGTGATCTTATGCTTTCAAATGCTTCGGCGACACCCTATTCATTTCTCGAATACAAATTTCTTCCATAATGTTAAAGTCTATTTTGCGTTCTTTCACAAGCTCTACATCTCAACAAGTCATTTCCAAAACTCTTTCATTTACATGTGTTCACTTTGGCTCTCAGAAGTTATCACTCTTAAGCAACTCTCTCTCACATATTTTCTCACTGTCACGCTATATCACTTTTCTCTCATACAATCTCATCTCACTCTATCTTGCACGTCTCTAGATCACTCTCTCTCACTCAAGTCTAAAAAACACTCTCTCACTACTCGTACTCGAAGTCTCTCTCTGGTCTCACTTCTCTATCTCTCTCACTTCTAAAACTTCTCTCGTCTCACTCTCTACACTCTCTCTCACTCTCTTTCTCGTCTAACTCTCATCTCTCTCTCTCACATTGCTCAATCTACTCTCTCTTACACTCTCTCTCATCTCCACTCTAACTCTCAACGTCTCTCTCACTCTCTTCATCTCTCAAACACTCTCCCTTCATACAATCTCTCTGGAATTCTAGAGCCATATCTGCCTACTTAGCTCTCTTCACTCTCTTCACTTCCAAATCTCAAACTGAACTTCTCTCCATCTCTCAAGTTATATCTCCATGGTACATTCTGGTCTTTCTATCACTCTTTCATAAGATGCTCTCTCACTCTCTCTCACTCTCTCGAGCATCCCTTATCTCATTTAAAAGCACACTCGCCTGCCTCTCTAAACATCTGACTACTCTGACGATCACCACTCTCTTAACTCACACGTGCAACATATGCGCAGACGCGCCGTAAAAGCTATCCAGGATATTTCCATTGTATAAACACCTCGTACTGTAAATTTGAAATTCATTACTTACAATAAACTGATTCCAAAAATTTATAAAAAAAACTAATTTTGTATTGAGAGTGGTTTGTATCGCAGAGATATAGCTTAATGTCGTATGACAAAAAGATGCATATTTAAAAAATAATATAGGTCTCACGAACATTTCACCTACCAAAAATGCCTGATTCGAAAGTTAAGTCGGAAAAACACTAAAATTTTACTCCTAGAACAACTTCATTGCTTGCGGTGGGGAAGGTTTTTGTCATCAAACCCTCCAAAACTATTTCAAATGTTATTTTTACAACGTTATCTATCGTGTGGTACCATGTAAAAATGATTCTAAAAAATAGTCATAAGCCTAATGTACAGTCCTCTTAAGCGAACGCTCTTTGGGAATGTTCCAGTATTCCTGGCTCTCAAATAGTTTCCTCTTAAGCGGACACTTCTGTCAAACAGACATATTTTAGATTCCGTTTGTGACCGCTTAAGAGATAGTGCACTGTATTTGTTTCTCTCACAATCTCTCTCACTCTCTCTCACTCGCTCTCACTCGCTCTCACTCGCTCTCACTCGCTCTCACTCTCTCTCACTCTCTCCCACTCTCTCTCACTCTCTCTCACTCTCTCTCACTCTCTCTCACTCGCTCTCACTCGCTCTCACTCTCTCTCACTCTCTCTCACTCTCTCTCACTCTCTCTCACTCTCTCTCACTCTCTCTCACTCTCTCTCACTCTCTCTCACTCTCTCTCCTCTCCTCTCACTCTCTCTCACTCTCTCTCACTCCTCTCCTCTCTCTCACTCTCTCTCACTCTCTCTCACTCCTCTCACTCTCTCTCACTCTCTCTCACTCTCTCTCATCCTCTCTCTCTCACTCTCTCTCTCACTCCTCCTCACTCTCTCTCACTCTCTCTCACTCTCTCTCTCTCTCTCACTCTCTCTCTCTCTCTCACTCTCTCCTCTCCTCACTCTCTCTACTCTCCTCTCCTCTCCACTCTCCTCTCCCTCCTCACTCTCTCTCTCTCCACTCTCCTCTCTCTCACTCTCTCTCTCTCTCTCTCACTCTCTCTCTCTCCTCTCTCTCTCACTCTCTCTCTCACTCTCTCTCTCCTCACTCTCCTCTCTCTCTCTCTCTTACTCGTTCTCTCTCACTCTGTCTGTCTCTCACTCTCACTCAGTCTCACTCACTCACCCTCACTCACCCTCACTCTCCCTCACTCTCCCTCACTCTCCCTCACTCTCCCTCACTCTCCCTCACTCTCCCTCACTCTCCCTCCCTCTCCTTCACTCTCCCTTACTCACCCTCACTCTCCCTCACTTTCCCTCATTCTCCCTCACTTTCCCTCACTTTCCCTCACTCTCCCTCACTTTCCCTCACTCTCCCTCACTCTCCCTCACTCTCCCTCACTCTCCCTCACTCTCCCTCACTCTCCCTCACTCTCCCTCACTCTCCCTCACTCTCCCTCACTCTCCTTCACTCTCCCTTACTCACCCTCACTCTCCCTCACTTTCCCTCACTCTCCCCCTCACTCTCCATCACTCTCCATCACTCTCCATCACTCTGCCTCACTCTCCTTCACTCTCTTCGTTCAATTAAGATTGGTGGTTCTTTCATTCCGAACTTTGGAAGCAAGGAAAGTTTTGATAAACCTTTATTATTCCTTGGCTCATATTTGACTTGACCTTAAAAAAGAGAATTTCGAAGCACCCCCAAAAACTATGCAACGCCTCGGAAAAAACGATTTATACTTTTTAATTTACTGCAGCATTGACAGGTGTTGCTTTAGGGAATAGAAAGCAGCTGCTGCTGTTCGCGATTTAGATTTTATAAATTCATCTTGCAGTCAAAGGCGGTGTCAAAAGTATTCACGAACTTACAAACAACAATCATTAACTTATGTAAAAGTAAAAATGAATGAATGCAAATAGAACAATAACTCAGCCACTGCAATCGAGTTCTGGCAAGTGTCATAAGTGGCGGTTCGGATGGCGCACACTGGTCATGGCCATGGCGAAGGCTGCGAGCTATCGAATCGAAAGAAAAAAATCCACGCTGGAATTTAAGCCAATTTCTCCATTTGCAAAATTCTTTCCTGTCACGGAAGTAAACAAATCAGTTCAAGACGTGGCGAAATAGCGCCATTACTGGTTTAAAATTCAAGGATATCGAAGGCATATTTTTAGCGAGAAGTTTATTCATTTTAGCGTGTCTGAGTTTTTCTTTGTTCGGGTCCTTGAATTTAATAAAAACCAAAGCCTTCATCACAGATGGGCTTGAAGATGACCTTGAAGTAATTAAAGTAATTTTGGCCTCTCCAAATTAACTTTCGACGCCTATGAGAACGCCCTTCGTTTGTGTCGATGACATTTATGCGCTCTCAACAAACGTTAACGAATCAATTTACTAATGACACAGGTATACAAGGTTTTGGACCAGAGAAACTGGATAGCGACCCTATAGGAATTTTTCGTGCTGACTCCGAATCTGGTACCCGTTTTTCTCTATCACGTCAAGTTTTTGAGAAATCGTTAAATAACGGTTTTTGACATTTTTACCTATAGTCTATGTCAATAATGAGGTCGTAGACCCTATATGCCTTAACCGATTTCAAAGTTTTTGGTACTCATATGAAAGAGGAATGACAATGCAACATATCCTTTATACACAAATTTGGAATTGATTCAGTAACTTGGAAGCTATAGGGCAAAAAACGCGATGCTGATTTCCAATTTTTAGCGATTTTGTTTAAAAACTTGAAATTCAAATGGTTATAATTTCCGAACCAAGGCTGGTATTCCAGGTCTTAATACTTTGAATGAAAGAACAATCAATTAAAAAAGTTTTGAGTCTAAAACAAAAAAAATCCGTTGCGTCGTTCTAATTTTATGAGGATTTTCGCTGAAAATGACAAAAACGAATTTTTATTTTTGGTATATTCTTCGCTCGTTCATATGTATATTTCAATTCGAATTGTGTATGTTGGTAAAACTGGCTTAAAAAACATAAAACTTAAATTCTATTTTAAACCTATCTTTAAACCTAAAACCAATTTAAACTTTAAAAATGAACAGAATTTGAACTGAGCCTTTTGTATTGTTTACTATCTGTTTCGCGTATAAGGGACCAGCAATAGTCACTCAACATTCCTTCATCCCAAAAGCCCTTATAATTTTTTTCAATCCTCTGTAAAATCCTACATAAAAATAGTTGGAGGACTCTTGAAAAATTATCGAAAAATGGGAGTTCGGATGTCACTAAAAATACATTTTCTCCACTCACATTTGGATTTCTTCCCCGAAAACTTGGGCAAAACTAGCGACGAACAAGGAGAGCGCATTCACCAGGACCTACAGAGGATTGAAAAAAATTATAAGGGCTTTTGGGATAAAGGAATGTTGAGTGACTATTGCTGGTCCCTTATAAGCGAAACAGATAGTAAACAATACAAAAGGCTCAGTTCAAATTCTGTTCATTTTTAAAGTTTAAATTGGTTTTAGGTTTAAAGATAGGTTTAAAATAGAATTTAAGTTTTATGTTTTTTAAGCCAGTTTTACCAACATACACAATTCGAACTGAAATATACATATGAACGAGCGAAGAATATACCAAAAATAAAAATTCGTTTTTGTCATTTTCAGCGAAAATCCTCATAAAATTAGAACGACGCAACGGATTTCTTTTGTTTTAGACTCAAAACTTTTTTAATTGATTGTTCTTTCATTCAAAGTATTAAGACCTGGAATACCAGCCTTGGTTCGGAAATTATAACCATTTGAATTTCAAGTTTTTAAACAAAATCGCTAAAAATTGGAAATCAGCATCGCGTTTTTTGCCCTATAGCTTCCAAGTTACTGAATCAATTCCAAATTTGTGTATAAAGGATATGTTGCATTGTCATTCCTCTTTCATATGAGTACCAAAAACTTTGAAATCGGTTAAGGCATTTAGGGTCTACGACCTCATTATTGACATAGACTATAGGTAAAAATGTCAAAAACCGTTATTTAACGATTTCTCAAAAACTTGACGTGATAGAGAAAAACGGGTACCAGATTCGGAATCAGCACGAAAAATTCCTATAGGGTCGCTATCCAGTTTTTCTGGTCCAAAAGTTGGCCTTTATTTGTAAACTTGTGTGATTCTTTCAGCCTTTGTGGCTTTTTTACAGGACTTGGCGGCGACATTCATTTTTGCCAAATTGTAAACTTATTTTAAAATGACTTTAAACTATCAGAACTACGATAACTGGAATGGATTGCAAGCAAAATTAGTTTTCGATTGCTTCAATTCTTTAATATAGCACAGTGAAAACTTGCATTCGAGAGCTTTAGTTCGCATCTGAATTTGGGTCCTTTGCACGCAATATGAAAAAAGAAAAACTTTTTCATAAAAAATATACTATATCTAACTATGTATGTGTGTAGCTCAATGTGTAATTTTATTTGACACTGTAACGCCAATTCATGTTCGAATTAATTCAAGCGTATGCTAGCCTTGGTCGAACTCACTAACATACAAGACCAACAATGGTTTGTGGGGCAATAAAATACTATAGTTTTTCACCGAGTTAATTCCTCGTCATTAATCATTTTTCATGAGAGGGAATAATAGTACTCTTCTACACAGATCGAAATATCCCAGCCGGAAATTTCACTTCTTCTGCAGTACTTCCGAAGTTGTGAAAATTCATACTGGGACTACTCGCATTATTAACCCTTACTTCTAATGAAGTTTGTTAGAAGATGGCCGCTATTTTCAGTACTTCAAAATTCATGTGTTATTCATTAGGTAAAGGAGTGTATGACCCTGGTCCGCATGAAAACTTCATTTGGGAAAAGTGCACGTGCTGGCTGGCTAAAATGGATTCAATGTGCATGGTTATTTTATTTGAAAATAGATTATATGCTGCTAACATGAATGAAAATATCATTCTGAACAAAGACTACGGTGCCAACGGGAATGAGAATTTCATTTGAAAAAATAGTATGTATACGCCGCGGGGATCTGAGAGGAGAAGGAAAATAAATTTTTTTAATTTTTTAGATGTTATAATAAGCGCTTTCGAACTTGTAATTTTTCAATGAATATTTTTTTAAAAATTGGCGGATATGGCCATATTTCGTCACTTCATTTGAAAATTTCATGTGTCTAAGGAATTTTTCACTCCAAGAATTTTTTTATTTGAAAATAAAACATAAAAAAACAAAAAAAAAAAATACATAATAATAATAAAAGAATAACTTTTTTTTTTTAATTAAATAAATACTTAAAAGTTTTTAAAGAAAAAAAAAATTATTTTCTTCAACAACTAAAATTTCAGAAAAAAAATCATTGAAAAAAATTATAAAATCGAAAAAAGCCAACAGGAATCTATCCCGGAACTCACGGCTAGCGAGTGCCGCCTCTAACCACAAAGCTAACGACAGGTTATCCTCCCTTTGATCAGAATGCGAACTTAAAGCAGACAACAGCAAAACAATCATACGCATCGAATTTTAGGTGAAAGAAAGCGAATTTTTGGTGGTATTTGTAATTGATGTCATTTAGCTCTTAAAGAGCGAAAGGGCAATTCAAGCCCATTAACTAGCACTCATTACTGCATCAATGAAGCTGGTAGTTGATGTCAAATTCGCTGCTGGCATAAATTAGTTATTCGATTATTTGCATCGATTACATGTAGATCAAAAAGAGCGAAACGGTATTGCGAACACATTACCTGAGCATCTATTACTGTATCAATGAAGTTGGTAATCTATGCCAAATTCGCTGCTGGATATATTATTATCTTCTTGTCCATACAAGAAGAAAACAGAAAAAAAAAATCGACACTCGCCGCCATCGGACTGTGGGCAATGGCTCTCAGTTTTTTAAAAAGAATTCCTTCTTGCTTATACGAGGAGTCATCTTAATTTTATTGAAAAGGAATTGCTCCTCCTCAAATTTAGACGGAACTCTTCGTGGATGAAAACTATAAATCTTTTAAGCTTTGTTTAATTTTATAGGGTATTTTATGTGGTCTTTTCGGTCTGTGTACTTCTCGCTGGACCTTCATTGCAATTGAAGTAGGCATGTAAGTCATAACAGAAACAACCAATAAAAGTTTTCATAATTTTATTTTAAAGTCCCACAGCGAATACTAATCATTTTTTTGAATAATTCCAAGGACCTGGCATTGACTAATTATAAAAAATAACATCTCAAGCAACTTAAACTTACGGATAGGAAAAATTTCAAAAATATATTTACATCATTTGAAAGCTGTCTTGCATAACGAACTGCTTCTGCCGACTGTTGCGGGTGATTCGATGAAAAGTCCAACGAACGGAAACGAGAAAATTTAAATGAGAATACACCGAAATAAAGGTCGGAACTATTAAGGATATAAAATCTTCCTGATCCAAAGGCGCAAGTTGAAAGACGAACCTCTTCTTCTTGTGACGCATTTCTGCGGGCGAACGAACATTTTGTGCCGCATGCATCCTCGACGTTAACGGATTTCAGCACAAATTTCACAAAAGAAGCTCCATCAATTCGAACTGGGAAAATGATTAAGCAAAACTAAACTAAAGAAAACAAAAATTCCGCCTTAAGGCATTTTACTTCGAATTGCATTCACTACATTCTCTTATCGGAAAATCTCTTCTTAGATCACAAATGGCAGTGTAAATTGGTTTTGTCTATCTTTGCTCTGTACAATTTCACGTGAATTCCAATTGAACGCGACGACTATTGACGGCTTTGAGCGATTTTTTAAATGATTTATGAAATTTTGTTGCATATTTAAAGCAACCACATTGGAAGCGAGACTGAAGAAGCCTCCGCGAACAGAACGAGGCATTAAAGCGTAGCAACATTTTTAATTTAATTTTAAACACCGTCAGACTGATGTCATTTGTTTGGTATTATCGGTTTCTTCTTTTCAAAGCCTTGACTTTGTCATACACTCTCCCGGCCATCGAATTAAATGAAAGGTGGAAAAGCCAAACGAGAAACAAAAGCGCAAAAAAAAAAACAATAAAACAATAAACGTGCGGAGGACGGAAGGCGGTAGGCACTTGAATGTTTCTTCATTCGCATCTTCATTTATGTTGCAAGCCTAGAAATTCAAAATGGGTTTTTACACGGGCATTCAAGTAGTGCTTGTTAATACTGTTCGAAAAAGTACGTTGATCCTGCTAAAAGAATATCATAAAAACAACTCAACGACCAAGGCTGAGAACACACCGGATCAAACGAAACAAAACGTTTTCGTTTTGTCAGTCAAAAGTAACCCTTTTCGTTCTTAGTCAAAACCGATTCATTTTGACTAATCTGGTGTGTTCGCTCTCATAAAGCAGTCTCAATGGACTGTTGTTTTGAATTCGTTTCGTTTGATCTGGTGTGTTCTCAGCCTAACGAAATGTTTAGCTACTGGGGCCTGTGTGAATACCCAAAATTGTGTTCTTTTGACTTGTGAACAAAAAATTTAAAAATACCTTAAAATTTTGCTGGCTCAGTCAATCAATTTATTCGAATTGTTTAGCATTTCGGTTTCGTATAGGGATATAAAACAGATACTCAGATGTATCAGATCCGAAAAACACATATTTTTCGCACCTTACCTCAAGTTTAGATTTTAGAACAATTTTTGAATTTCGAAAAAAAAAAACGAGTTGCGAATTAAGAGATTGGACCCATTCTAAATAATTAAAATATAGGTGTAAAGGATTTGTGGACTGATTGATTGAGAGAAACGCTACCAAATGAAATACGAACTATCGAATGACAAGCCTTCAAAAGTGACGTACTTTGATATAAAACAGATCTGACGAATTTATCGACACAAAAAAGTAGTCTCCAAAAAACAACTGACTTCCACTTTGAGTGAAATGGCACTTCCTGAGATCTGACTAGACTGTAACCATTGAAGGAGAGATCTAAGATCTCACTTAAGCGGTGGAAAACCCTCCAACCAATCAGTGTCTATTACTCCTGTACTATTTATGCTACTTCTAGGACCAGTGCGAATGCCTCTTTATTTGTTTCGAATACTTATAAAATTGATTACGAAATCCAAATTTTTGAAAGAATTAATTTCTTTCAATCCAATTCATGCAGAAGAGTGGCATAACTATATGAAAGTGATTAGTTTAAATGAAAGCAGCACTCGATGCGAGCTTTTTACACATTACCTAGGAGCTTTTGTTAAGCTGCCGTGCGTCGAAAGGTATGCCATGCATACCGTTGATTAACACATGCAGCGCTGAAAACGGCCTCGGTGTACTAAGTTGAAGGTGAAATTTCTGAAAATTGCTTAAACTTTTATAGGTACTTGTGTTTTATGTATTTTCTTTTCTTTGTTTTTTTTTTCTTCTTTTTTAATTATTTTTTTTTTATTATTTTTGAAAAGCGCGTACGATTTTTTGCGCCTTGCTATGATCAACGGACTTGAAGTCACATATTTAAGAACTTGTTGTGAATGTTGAAATACTTAAAAAAAACAAAAATACAAAAATAAAAAAAAAATTCTCGTTTTGAGAGAAAGACAAATAAATATATTTTCTTTTTACGTCACAATTTTAACAGCAAATTTTACTTTTTAAAATGATGTGGTTTTCTTTTTGAATTTTTCAAATAAAATAGAAATTCACTTTTAGAAAAACTATTTTCTATTTTTCATTATATTTTTAAATATTTTGGATTTTCTTGGTTCTTTCACACAATTTTTGAGTGGCATCTTTTAAGCTTGCTAAGCGATGCTTTTGAATGCCGAAAGCACATATGACGACACACATACATACATATGTGTACACCTTAATGAGAATATTTGCTCTCGCGCACAAGAGCACATCGATTAGAAAATTAAATAATTTCCGAAAATACACAAATTTGTGACACAATACCGCGTTTACATATAGACATATGCATATATTTGTACACTTTTGTATCTCAACGATACGTTACTTTTTCCGAGATAATTTCTTAATGGTTTGACCCGTTCAAAGGACATCAGAACATCACTTGTTCGGCGATGCATTGAAGTAGCCCACCGCTCTAGACTTATCAATCGACACTTTACACTATCAGATGCAGAACAACACCAACACCAATGGCTGTTGCCATTCCGCACGTTGACAACAAGAGTTTTTCCGGCAATTGAAACGCGCGCTGCTTCGCCAGCCACTCAACTAAATGAACGATCGATCGGACCCGCTGTGGTTTCTTGGGGATCGCCAGCTCCTCTCCGAGCATTGCGGACCATAATTATGACAAAGTGGAGATTTTCTCTACTCAAGCACATACTTTTCTCGCCCATTTTCATGCATGATAAATAACATTTTCGATTTGAGGTTTTTATTTTTCATTTTTCCAATTTTTCATCTCAGTTCGGACGAATAATATTATTATTATTGGAGCGCACAAAATGAAATTCTCTTGTTAAAATTTTGCCTTCGTTCTGCTATTCCAATTTCGTTTTCATTTTCATTCTTTTTGATTATTTTCTTGCCACTTAAATTTACAAACAGATTAAATTGAATTTATGCGAATCGCTTAATTAACGATCAACACAAAACCTTTTTGGAAAATGTTTCGAATGTTTTCCTATTCAATTAAAATGCTGTAAACATGTTTCCTTCAAATTTAAGTAGTTTTTAAAACGAGAATTTCTGAGAGTTTGATCATCAAGACTCAACAGATTCAAGTTCATTCCAACATGAAGCTATAAATAGCGACGTGTGCAGGCTATAATGAGCGCGTTTATTTCATGGCGTTGCGCATCGACATTGCACGCAAGTTCTTTGACTTCCAAGAAATTTACGTAAATATAAAAATTTCTCTTTCGGGGTATTCACTGTGCACACTATCGGTATTTTAGTTGTACGATTATATTTTCGTTTCAAATCGTCTTAAGAATTTTACATTTGATTCATTTATGATAAATGAATTGACTATTCAGTTAAACTAATAAGTTTCCTCCTCCTCCTCCTTTCAAGGATAAATTTCATGCGAAAGTCATTGATTGAAAAAAAAATAGTATAGGCCACTTCGCTTAATCGACCCTTGACTTTAGTTCTTGTTTATGGGCTATATTCAGACATGTTTGACAGGTTAACGACTGTCGAGTGCTCTAATTAAAATCCCTATGCTTTGACTTAGAGCGGCAGCTATTAAAATTTTCCAATTCTTTAATTATAATTGATTTTAATTTTATAAAATTGGACACTTTCTCCTACAAGTATTTGGAAAACCGTTACATTCTACATCATTGCTTTTTTGAAATTGGGAAACGGCGTATGACGCGTATACTTAGCCCACATTACTCATACGCAGTGCGCTAAAAGATGGACATTTTTGCAATTTTAAGCCACTAGAGGCAATTTGTCTGGGTAAAATAGTTCCGCATCTTTTATCTCCTATTTAATATTTAAAACTTTGCTTAATACACCAAAAGAAAATTCGTTACGGTTAACGAAAAAGAGCTATGTAAGAAAATCGAAAAAGTGGTAAAAATAGAATTTAGGTAAAAAAAATGTCCAAAACTAAAATTTAAACAAGTAAGAAAGCTAAAGTCGGTCAAGCCCGACTTTGAAATACCCAGCGTCCCGACATTATGAGCGCACTATGTTTTGCTTCTCTATTTGTGGGCGTGGCAGTGGGTGGGCCACATAAAATATTTTCCTACACCTTTCATTCGCCTTGGTCAACCTATGCTGCGAATTTGAAGCTTCTACGCCTTTTACTTCACAAGTTACGATAAGCCCTTATTTTTGGGCTTATTTGTGGGCGTGGCTCGAGGAGGGCGGCGTCTATTTTTTGCCAGGAAATGTCCCTTTTCGTAGTTTATCAGTACACCAAATATCAATGTAATGTGTTGAGTGATTCGCAAGTTACAAGCATTTTACTGAAAACACATTATATTCATTTGTGGGCGTGGCAGTGGGCGGATGTCTCCCATTTTTACTTAGGATCATACTCGGACCCCGATATACATGTGTGCCAAATTTCGACTTCATTGGTTCAGCCGTTTCGGAGGAGATCCGACCACGGACGGACGGACAGACGGACAGACAGTCAGACGGACAGACGGTCAGACGGACAGACGGACATGTGTAATTCGATTCAGTTGTTTATCCTGATCATTTCTATATATATTTTTCTATATCTCCGGAGCTTAATTCTCCCTGTTACAAGATTTGCACAAAACTAATATACCCCGCTTACGCTGGGTATAAAAAGCCGCCATTAATAAAATTTATTTTTTAGAATTTTACTTATTGTTTGGATATTTTAGTTTACTGATTTGGCCGCACATGGCAGCATCATTTTGCAGTTTTGATCGTCATTGATTAATGACTGAAAATCAAACAAACGAAATTTTGACGAAGATGTTGGAAATTGTTCTGGACACCGCACAGTGGGGCCGCTCCATATATTTTTTGGAAAAAAATAGAAGGAAAAATTGATATTGAAACACAGAAAAACTTCTGTGGGCTTAATTAAGAAATTTTGAAAAAATCTTGGAAATCCGCCCACTGCCACGCCCACCTCCCATATAAGTGCATAAGTCAAAACTTTTGTTTCCGGACCTATGGACTTGAAATTCGGGACACTTCTTAATTGAGTTCTCCTCGAAAAAAAAGCTAAAAATATTGCGGATGCCACGCCTACTTTGGGTTTAACGCCCATCGAAAGTTTCAGATTTTATATGTTTTTGTTTCCTATCTAGCATTATATGGAATTTTCACACAAATTAAAGAATATTATATTTTTTCCAAAAGCTTAAACCTTGGTTGTCTTCATTCAAAAGAAGATTATACCCTCAACAGTCTTCCGCGAACCATATTAGCCTTCGAAGTCACCGAAAATATCTCACAAATGCATTCCGCTTTTCTAGTAAAGCATCCCAAGTTAAAGTGTGTCATAGAAAGATATTGATGTTAAATATGTTTTTGTTTACATTGAAATGTCATTTAGTTTCGTTACGCCTACATATTCGTAAGCAAAAATAATGTTTCATTTATAAATCGTTCCATGTTTTAATTACGTAAGACCTAAAAGTATGCCCCATTTTTTGTCTTATTGAGCATTTGTATGAAATATTGATGTGACTTTTGAAATTCAAATCGATGTTACTTACAGAAAAGGTATTAGAAGGTGAATTTTTTTGTTTAGATTGAAAGTAGAGACCCGTACCAAAAAAAAAAAAAACAAAGGCAATAGCTTTGGATTTTCACATAAAAAATGTTCTCTATTTGGATAACATTCCCTTGACTTTTGTTATTTGTTTTAGTAAACAAATTCAATTTTCATATAAAAGAATGTCGAATTCCTCATCTCCAAACATTTGTGAACAAAAGTGAATCATTCAAATTTTGAAATTCAAAAGTTGAAAAATCCTATTTTTCCACCGATGCCCCACTGTGCACCGTTTTGAACCGGTTCCATTGTTTCGGTTTGGGAACCGGTTTCTTAATAAACAAAATGTCGTTTCAGTTTTATTTCGGTTAGGAAAATAAATCGGTTAAAATCGGCCCTTACAATAACAATAACACTGTCATAGTCCATAAATCAGACTGCCCTGAATCAAATGGCTTCCGCCTATTTCGGCTACGGCGATTCGAACTGCATCATTAGTTTTTATACCCAGCGTAAGCGGGGTATATTAGTTTTGTGCAAATCTTGTAACAGGGAGAATAAAGCTCCGGAGATATAGAAAAATATATATAGAAATGATCAGGATCAAAAACTGAATCGATTTAGACATGTCCGTCTGTCCGTCCGTCCGTCCGTCTGTCCGTCCGTCCGTGGTCGGATCTCCTCCGAAACGGCTGGACCAATCAAGTCGAAATTTGGCACACAGGTATATCGGGATCCGAGTATGATCCTAAGTAAAAATTGGAGACATCCGCCCACTGCCACGCCCACAAATGAATATAATGTGTTTTCAGTAAAATGCTTGTAACTTGCGAACCACTCAACACATTCCATTGATATTTGGTGTACTGGTAAACTACGAAAAGGGACATATCCTGGCAAAAAATGGACGCCGCCCTCCTCGAGCCACGCCCACAAATAAGCCCAAAAATAAGGGCTTATCGTAACTTGTGAAGTAAAAGGCGTAGAAGCTTCAAATTCACAGCATAGGTTGACCAAGGCAAATGAAAGGTGTAGGAACAAAAATTTATGTAGCCCGCCCAGTGCCACGCCCACAAATAGAGAATTTTTATAACTTCCGAAGTAAAAGGCGTAGAAGCTTTAAATTCGCAACATAGGTTCACCAAGGCGAATGAAAGTGTAGGAAAATTTTTTTTATGGCCCGCCCACTGCCACGCCCACAAATGAAGATTTTTCGTAACTTCCGAAGTAAAAGGCGTAGAAGCTTCGAATTCGCAACATAGGTTCACCAAGGCGAATGAAAGGTTTAGGAAAAAAATTTTGTGGCCCGCAGACTGCCACGCCCACAAATAAAGATTTTTCTTAACTTCCGAAGTAAAAGGCGTAGAAGCTTCAAATTCGCAACATAGGTTCACCAAGGCGAATGAAAGGTGTAGGGAAATAATTTATGTTGCCCTCCCACTGCCACGCCCACAAATGAAGATTGAATCAAATAAATAGCGTAGAAGCTCAATAATAGTTCGCGAAGAAGCTGGGAAATTATTCTCATCAAAATAGAGAAGCAAAACTATGCCCAATTTAGCTTATTTAAGTCGTTTGACGATTTACTTGTTACTTGGTTTATACAAACTTATCAAAATTTTTTTGAAGTTTTTTACTTTTAGTTTTTAGCGCATATCTACTTATGTGTGAGTTGAAGTTTGGTATTAACTAACATCAAAGTTTACTCTGAGATATGCCAAGTAATTATTCCGAAAACAACATTACAATCAAAAAAATAAAATGTAATGCAAGCAATTTTATACTATGTCCCAACAATTTTCTTAGTTAAGTCGTTTCCAACAATTTAAATTGTTCTAAAAAAATGGAAGTTCTTAAAACAAACTTGATGCAACAATTTTTTCAATAACATTGTCTCAACAATGTAAAGTTCATGCGCAACTTTTTTGAGTGTATGATAAAATGCCGCATTAGGGGGCCACATCCATTTGAAACTGAAAAACAGGACAGTGTTGCACTGTTAAAGTTTTTCTATGCAAAGTTGGTGCGAAAATGGCTTCAATTTTTCTAGAGGAAAACGTTGCCTTTGAATTGGCAGGAGGTGTAAGTACTGCTTAAAACCCCCAATCGAACCAAATATACTCGAAAAGACGCTGATTTCATAAATTTTAAATAAAATCACTTAATCCTGACCTTAAAAATTCTTGAATTTATTCGGACAATACAAAAAGAATGGTAAAAGCCCTCATATTTCCTAGTTATCTTAAAGAACAAAATGATCGAGGGAAATATCTGAAGGCGTACATAAATAAGTCTAAATTTTAAAGTCTTTTCCAACATAAAAAACATAATAAAAGAACAATTATTAAAAAAAAAAAAAACAAGTAAGGATGTTATAGTCAGGCGAGCCTGACAATAAAATACCCGACACAGACACACATGTGTTGTGAGTCTCTCCCAAACTCACATGTGGTCACCTTAAACCGAAAGCAAAAGGCAGTGACCTGCATTTATGAATTTCTACTTCAAGGTGATTCCATGCTACTCAAAAACACTGTCCAGCGTAAATTGCTGACAACTGCAAACATGCAGTTCGGCCGCTGCACATTGGGGAAAAAGTCCGATTTTCTGGCATTAACCTTATTTATAAAGTATAAAAATAAAAGGTGGCAACAATATTTTCATAATTTAGAAACTCCGACTATAGTAAAATAGTGGTTTTTATTTCCCTTATGCGATTAACCGTTAGTTTTATCAGCTGATGAAGTCCAAGTTTGTTTTTATTAAATTTTGTCTGTCGAAAGCACTGAGTTTTTGTTCCAATTCAAATAAGCATAAAAAGTAAAGACGTTTGTCTAAAAAAAAACTAGGCAATGGAAATTCAAGCTTATGGTATGTATTTTTGACGTGCATATAAATATGTAAGAAAAATTTATTTTAGTTAGACAAAAAATAGGGTTTTCCGATAGAAGTTAAAACATGGGGAGGAAAAAAAATTTCTCAGGTTTGAAAAGCTAGAACTTTTTTCCAAGAGATATCAAGAGAAAGAGGTAGGTACAGTGATGTAGAGCAGGAAATTCTATATAAAGAAAATTTAAAATGATTTGCGGAAGTTTGCGGAAGTTCATTGTTTGTCATGTTTCTTTTAGGCACCTCACATTGGGGTTTTTTCCATTTTTTGTGGCATAAACTTATAACTTTTTTATTTAAGCAGCTAGAAATCTGAAATTTTCACTATGGATAGCTAGTTTGATTACCTTTGTTTATTTCTAGAATGGGCTTGATCGGATCATTTTTTCGGGTACCTCCAGTACTAGGGTCTGTTCCTAGATAACAAATTGCAGTTAAATCTTGAATTTTTGAGATATTTGCATGAAATTTGATATATGAGCTGACTTTGAGGCCCCAAATGTCATTTTAAAATTTAAAAAAAGGGGCGTGGCCCAAGATCTGTGTTGGAAAAATAACACCTACACCCACAATTGCTAAAAGAATTGAACGAGAGTCGGTTTATGAGTTTCCACCGTGCTCATAAGCGCCCTCTGGATAAATTTTTTTGGTGGGCGTGGTCTATGGTCCACTTATACAAAAAATAGTTTTTCCCTCTATCGATAGTTTTGAATTAAATAATGAGGAATAAACAGACTATATATACAAATTTAACATGTTTTGCTTTTCGATTTTTCATAAGATGAAGTTTGTAAATTATTATATAAAAACTATTTTTTGTATAAGTGGGTGTTACACACAACCACACAAACGCAATATACCCACGACATAGAGTGTGTCGGGTATAAAAAACAAAATAAAATACATTCATTCGTTTCATTTTTATAGTTTTGATTTTCCTTTCTTTTCTTTAAATGTTTTATTTGGTCCGGCTACTAAACAGATGGAGCCATTAATTACGATGAACTGTTAATAATGATCACGTAGCGTCATATATTTGGAAATAATTTAACTTATTACAAAAAAGAAATCTTGATAGTTGAATGGAAAATTACACGAATCGCACACACAGACGAGATTTTTACGAGATTTCTTACGCTTTTGTATTTCGTGCCAGTTCAAGGTCAGAAATTGGCATTTCATGAGTTATTTTTGCTCCTTCTTTTAAATAAATGTCTTTCAATAAAGAGTATAAATAAAGAAATGGCAAAAATAACATCGTCATTGTTTAAAAAAAAAATCGAACTGATGGAAAAGAAGGTCATCGCTCGCTACGTCAAGAAATCAAGCTGATCGCTACGATGTACGAGGTGCCATATTTTAAAAAATCGTTCAAGTAAACAATCTGTTTAAAGGAATTTCCATTTTATTCGTTCCTTTTGCTCATAAAAATTTCGGGAGCTTCTTTGTTTTATTCAAAGAATATTCTCATTTAAAAATTAATTCCAGAGGTGCCGAAAGATATTTGAAGGGTTCTTCTATGTTCTAACTTAACGTGTCCGTTAGCGGCCTGCATACATTTATATTGTATTCTTTATATTTTTTGTAGAGCTACCTTCTCCTGTCATTGTTATCTGAGTAAAAAACTGAAATAGCTCGCATCCGCTTCGTACTTGAACCGAGTGCTCGGTCGTATGAATAAAATTGCGATAAAAGTTTATTGCTCATTATTTTGTTCAATTATTTTAAGAAAATATTTTAAAAACCACTTGAGTGGGTGCAGTTAAAATCAAAAATAGTTTTCCATGAGCTGGCTGATGTATGGAATATGTTTTGTATTTCTTTATATTTTGTTTTTTTTTTTTAATTTTTTGTGGAATTCGGTTTCAATTCCATATCAATAAAATATAAACAAACAATATTTGAATTGCTTTCTTGGTATGAATAAATCTCATACAAACGCCTGCTGTGCTTTATGAAAATTTATTTGGAAATAAATACGTTTAATAATTGATTGATTTTATTTTTTAAGGGCAGGTCATGGGCTTCACAAGTGTGAAGGAATTGATAGGAACTGGAATGCCAAAAGTATAAAATCGAAAATATAAAAAAATATTTCCGAAAATTCTTTTTATAATGTGATCGTTCGCTTGTATTTGCCTATGTACAATGGCTGCAAATGGGTCAAATGTTATTTCATTAATTCTTTACATTGATTTCGACACCTCATCGATTAACTGTCCGCATCTCAAAAGACGGAAATGTATACAAAAAAGACACTTTAATCCAGTCTTTCTACTTTGCATGTCTTCCTTTAAATGTATCCCTCTATGAATTGCTCAAAACACATTCATAATTTGCATGAGCAACCAATTTCGTAAATATTACCATTATTTTAATTTTTTTTTTTTTTTAATAATATTTATGCAGGTAGTACGCTGTCGTAACCACGACGAAGAAGCAAAAGCATTGCGAACGCCAATATTTCAAGTTGAATTGACAATTTGAAAATCAACGAAGCCACATGATGTATGAAAATGTGCGAAAGTCCAACACTCGCGAGCACATTAAAATTTAGTCACACATACTTATGCATATATGCACGTCTGTCACTGTTCTTTCGTGACGTCAAAACTGACACAATAACCTCAAAAAGTGTTGCATATGTCGCAATGTTCTTTCGCCGAAAACATGTTGCAAGGACACCATCGCGCATGCCCTTGTTGCGAACAACAAAATCGTCTTATGCACGTCACATCAACATGTTTTGCCGAATTCGTGTTTTGTTGCCTGGAAAGCTAAACATTGGAAAATTGGAGCTTTTCTTTTCAAATTCACCTCGATTCATGTGAAAAACTATAAAGAAGCTTTTCTTTTTAACAAACGGAACTTTTCTCTCGATAATTTACCCACTCATGCTTTTGCTTTTAGCATTACAGAGGTTTCTCGTTGAATTCACCGCGCTTATATGCGTTCCCCGTTTATTCGGATCAACTAACTTTTAGGGTGGTTGTTACCAGGCCGATTTAAATAAATTCTTAGCTTTCGCTTAAATTTTCGTAGTAACCAAATCAATTAAACCCGGTTTATTACCCCACCGAAGCAGTCATAAATTTTAAGAATGAAAATGTTCGAAAATTCGAAGAGAGCAGAGAAATTTAAACAAAACACATATGTTTAAAAATAATACTAAAGAAAAAAATGCTTTTGTTCAAATTTTAACGTTTTTCCGTCGGCCTGCTAGTTTGAAAGAGTTATCGAAAATAGCAAAAACCATATTTTTGGGGCTTAAATTTCAAAATGTGGCAGCACAATTTCGAATATGGAATTCTCTAAGACCAGTTTAATTTGACTTGGTAACTACCACTTTTACTTCGAAAGATTAGCCTTAGCTTAAACTTTTTGGTAACTACCACCCTGAATGAAACATTCCCATGCAGACTCAATTGAAGATTCGCCGTTTATATGCATCCCTCTTATAACCGTTTCTCGTTTTGAATCATCCTTATTTTCTTCTTCTAGTTGTAAAATCAAAGCAAATTTTCCCGCTTTCACGCCTCTGACAATGTTCGTCTTCTCATATCGCGCCCTTGCTAATAAATCGGCACAATTCAAAATTTTTTTGATCAAGTTTCTTATGTACGATTGAATTTTTCGGTAAGAAACCCAACACATACAGAATAAACGCTTAGGTTGACTGATGCAGCAGTCGATTAAGAGTAATATTAGTTTAGAAAAAATTTTATTTCTCCTTAGAGTCAAGAGGGATTGAATGATTTTCGAGAAATTCAAAATTTTGAATTGTGCCGATTTAGTAGCAAGGGTGAGATACGCTAATTTTTTGCGGGGACTATTAAAACTTTTAATGCGGAATGTCTTTAAATGATACGGCCAAATGAGTCACTTGATGATTTTGCAAAGAAGTTGAAACTATTTTCGTACTGAGCTATTTTGCTGCGCTGTACTTTTTAGCACATTGAACAAAAATGTGCAGTTTTCGTTCCTTGTATCGTTTTGTTTTTCTTCGTTATTTTTTTATATGCCTCTCAAGTAATCCTCGAGTATAGAACTACTAAACCAGTAAGGACACGGACAGTAGAACCTAACCGTCGGTGGCATGGTAAACGATGCGTCAATTTTGCTCAAAAATAAAGTTTAAATATTTTTGCTCGGGAATCAGTTTGCTCCGTAGCGTACTGAAAGTGTGTGCGCTTAGCAACCTGAACAGCTTAAGTTCGATTCCTGTCGCATAAAAAAAAAAAATGTAAGAGTGAAAACAAGCTGCCAAGTAAGGTTAAAAAATTTGCTTTTTATTTACAGTCGAAAGAGTTTAAAACAGACTTCAAGGGACCGGATAATCCGTCTGTTGTATAAGATTTCTGTTACAGAAATAAATCGCATATAGTAGACAGTCTGCTTTATACGATAGATATATCAACTATAGCAGACATTCTGTTATAGGCAGTAATGCCCGAGAAACAGTTTTTCCTCAGAATGCGGGACGGTTGGCCTCCTTACATTAGTATTAAGTATGTACATATGTGTCGTAACAAAACCAATGTGCACAAAAACAAAAAATAACAGTACATTGTTTACTTCGTACGCAAAGGAATCATTCATTTGTCTGTTACAAACGATACATCGAGGGGTGGAGACTTCCGAACGTGTCTTTTATAAGCGATATGTCTGACTACTACAACCGATGTCTGGTATACAGTAATTTCTACTTAACTGTATTGTGATCTTTGGCAAGCGATTTGATGCATCTTTCCAAAATATGCTGCTAAGCGAATTCGCTTTAATGCATCATTGATGCTTCTAAACGAATTTTTATAAGTAGAGTCGACTTTTTGCATGAGTCCGTCTTGGTTCTAGAATGATCTTTCACTTCTGTTATTATTTGTAGTCTTTTTTTTTAACGAAAGCGAAACCACACGCTGAGACATTTTTTTCTTCTTTACTGAAAATTTCATCCAGGAAAAATTCATCACGAAAACCTAAAACGTGCTGCTAAATGAAATACTTTTGAAGGGATATTTTTCCCCGACGCAAAAACCGATGCTGTTAAGGCAAATGTGCAGTTAAGCGGAATGCTGCAGAATGCGACTATTTCCTGGATAAAGACTTTCACTTGACAGTCCAATACGAAAAAATGCACTTAAAAGCAATGTGCACATAAGTGTGATGCTGGTAAACAGAAAGTATCTAGTGTCTACGAATTCCTAGGCATTATTCCCATTACACTCGCAGGGACCGGAGGCTTTGTCTACGATATGTGATAGTCTGGCATAACCGGGTCTGTTATTATCGCTCTTGACTGTAGTTATATTAGCTACAAGCTCATACAAGCTAATAAACATAGAAAAAATTAAAAACAAATTTGGTAGTTTCTCATTCGGATATTGGTTGCTAAAACTGATACTGCTTAAAGTAGAGACAACATTTTCCGTTTTCTCGACCCATACAATAAGCAAAATTTTACCTAAAGGAATATCCTTGCAGAAAATTGAACTAGAGCAGAAGTACTCTTCGACTTTTCTCCAAACAAACAGTACTGCTCGCTCATAATTTCCCTGCCAATACATTGAACTGTCAACTTTAACACAAACGAGTCCTTGGAAAATCGACACTCGCGATTGAACTGGTGCAGATGTAGACACCATGGGGAAGATTCAGTTCATTTGATATAGTACTTTAATAGAAAGCGGAGCGGCCCGAGGTATCATTGCTCCGTGGGTAGCGCGTGCACCACAATTTCCAAAGCGCCAGGGTTCAATTCTCCGCCCAGGCCAACGTCCAATTAGTTTTTAACTTTTTATCGGGCTCCCTGAAGAATGGCCCCAAACTGAAAATGGAAAAAGGTCCCAAAATTAGGGCCATTTTGCATTATGAAAAATGGCCCCAAATCAGAAAATAAATTTGGCCCCAAAATAAAATGAAACAAGTAAGAAAGCTAAAGTCGGTCAAGCCCGACTTTGAAATACCCAGCGTCCCGACATTATGAGCGCACAATGTTTTGCTTCTCTATTTGTGGGCGTGGCAGTGGGAGGGCAACATAAATTATTTCCCTACACCTTTCATTCGCCTTGGTGAACCTATGTTGCGAATTTGAAGCTTCTACGCCTTTTACTTCGGATGTTACGAAAAATCATCATTTGTGGGCGTGGCAGTGGGCGGGCCACATAAAATTTTTTCCTGCACCTTTCATTCGCCTTGGTGAACCTATGTTGCGAATTGGAAGCTTCTACGCCTTTTACTTCGGAAGTTATGAAAGTTCTCTAGTTGTGGGCGTGGCAGTGGGCGGGCTACATAAATTTTTGTTCCTACACCTTTCATTTGCCTTGGTCAACCTATGCTGCGAATTTGAAGCTTCTACGCCTTTTACTTCACAAGTTATGATAAGCCCTTATTTTTGGGCTTATTTGTGGGCGTGGCTCGAGGAGGGCGGCGTCCATTTTCTTCCCGGAAATGTCTCTTTTCTTAGTTTACCAGCACACCAAATATTAATGGAATATGTTGAGTGGTTCGCAAGTAACAAGCATTTTACTGAAAACACATTAAATTCATTTGTGGGCGTGGCAGTGGGCGGATGTCTCCCATTTTTACTTAGGATCATACTCGGATCCCGATATACCTATGTGCCAAATTTTGACTTGATTGGTCCAGCCGTTTCGGAGGAGATCCGACCACGGACGGACGGACAGACGGACAGACGGACAGACGGACGGACGGACGGACGGACAGCGGGCAGACGGACAGACGGACAGACGGACATGTCTAAATCGATTCAGTTTTTGATCCTGATCATTTTTATATATATTTTTCTATATCTCCGGAGCTTAATTCTCCCTGTTACAAGATTTGCACAAAACTAATATACCCCGCTTACGCTGGGTATAAAAAGGCCCCAAAAACAATAAGAGGGTTTTTAATCGAAATGAAAATGGCCCCAAACTAGAAAATAAAACTTCCGTTATGTAATCTAAAAAATTAAAAATTAAAAAAAGGCCCCAACGTTGGGGTAATTTTGCATTATGAAAAATTACCCCGAATCAAAAACTGAAAAAAGGCTCCAAAAAAAAAGAAAAATCGCCCTAAAATTCGTGTTGTTTTTTCAATACAAAATTTTGAGCGTTTTTGCATTTTCAGTTTGGGGCCATTTTGCATTGGGGCCATTTTTCAGGGAACCTCTTTAACGCTTTCCATGAAAGCAAAATTTCCATGAACTGTTCCCAATTATAAACTTTAATGAGACTTAACTTTTCCGAAAATTAACTGTACGTTTATATATGTTAGCTATGGCTGCCATAAAAAATTGGTTTTTGTTATGGGTTTTAAATCTACGATTTCAGTTTTCTATGCGCTTCCGTCTCCTAAAAGCGAGGTTTTCGTATTAGCGTTGTTGACGCAATGAGATGGATTGAGGGGGCAGATTTCATTGACGCATGTATCCAGAAACCACTGTATAGGGTCAATTTCATCAGATCAAATATTTCAAAAATATATAAGTATAATTTTTTGGATTCATCGATACAAACCTGATTGTTCAACGAAATACTTTAAGTTGAAATGAAACTTACCTGAAAAAGAAAAAAGTGCTTTAGAATAATTTTACATGAAATTTGGAAAATTTAACAGTTGTCTCAGAAGCTTACTTATAAATGTAAATAAAAGTCTTAGGCCCATTTGCTAATGTTCCGGTTAAAGTTTATCGTCACGATATCCTCTCGAAATGCCAACATTTTCATACAAACTTTTTTATTTTTCGGAACGAAAACATTAATCATAACAGTAGCAAGCTGGCCTTAATAATTTAATCGTAGAAAAGCTTTTCGAATTCATTTGTAAATGATTTGGTGTGAACTAAAAATAATTATAAAAATTTTGTTTCGAAAATTTGTATTTTATCAGCATATTAATTAAAAGTGTTTTAATGAATAATGCTATTTATATTTAAAATTATTATTATTTTTAATTAATTTTTGGTTTTGTTTTGATACAGCCAAGCAACATCCTAATTCTTTCAATATGACGTCAGAGCTCTTCTGTGTCAATGCCACGGAAAATAA
This sequence comes from Chlorops oryzae, assembly GCA_020466095.1. Taxonomy (NCBI): domain Eukaryota; kingdom Metazoa; phylum Arthropoda; class Insecta; order Diptera; family Chloropidae; genus Chlorops; species Chlorops oryzae. The sequence goes on from CM035808.1 coordinate 41,764,552, forward strand.
TTTTCTCACGCCATCTTTGTTTGAGCTTTTTCCATGGAAAATCTTTATAGGTTTGAATCTGAGCTAATACGAAATGAACTCAAAATTGTTTCGGATATATTTTTGCGCGCCTCAAGCGATGTAACGAAGAGAGAATTTAATTTAAGAGAGGAAGAGTATATGTAATAAGAATCATAAAAAGCCCTCTCGCGCTCTTCGGGTTTTGAAATATCATCCGGTGGATATATGACTGCCAGCAGAAACATAATCGATATCGTGTTTGGTCGTATGATGCGACCTGTTGACATCTGCTCGCCACTCAGAAAACAAAACGAACTATACGCGATCGGTTTGCCATAACGCCGCCCCATACTTTAAACATTTGATTACATCTGCAAAAACGCCTTGCTTAAGTCTTTAATTTTCTCCGCCGATGTTGTGGCGACGACGTGCAAACACCTTTGATCACTGTGATATCCACCCCACAGACGTGAAACTTCCATTTAACACAAATAGAGCGTTTCGATCGGTGCAGCATGAGTGGCCAGCCTTAGCTCGAAAGTGTTCGCAGGCATAGGAAAGAATTTTGAATATGTGTTCATATGAAATGCGTTCATAAAATCTGCATGCCTATTTGACTTTGAGAGAATTTAATACAGTGTAATGTGAAGGTGGAGACAGAAAATGTTCCCTTTTCCTTTTACTCTTGCACCAAATGAATGCATGAGCTATTTTTTGCCGCTTCGCCATACTTGTGCCGGAAAGACCCGAAATTATTAATGCAGAAACAATAATTATAATTTTGCTCGTAAAATATGGATTGTGGAATCTCGCTGCGGACATATTTGGAAAAAAAATCGGAAAATATTTCGGTGACAGCGAATCTTCGAAGGCGCCTCGAAAAAAATTGATGCATTGAACATCCTGACGGGTAAACGGATCAGCAGAAACGCAAAAGCTAAAATGCACTTAAAAGCTACAACCGCTCAACAGGTAGTGACAAAGATTTTTATGTAAATATGTTTTTTTTTTGGCATTTCTTTGAAATCAAAGGATTTTCGTTAAAAAAAATTTGTGCTAAGTTTGCTATTTTAAAATAAATAAAATTTAAAAAAAAAACCCCTTCTTCACAACCTCTTGATTTAGGTGAGGGAGTAGTGTGAAATATTCAAATGCATCGGTCAAGCAGATTTACCTAACGACATCGTGTTCACCGGACTTAAAAATTGAAAGTTTTTTCTTTCTCAAATATGGCTTGCTCTGAGCCGCTGCATCTTTTTGAGTTTTAGGACGATTTACTACGGAATTTATACACAATATTCGTACTCTTGAAAATTTTTATGCTGCCCATTGACTATACAATCTATCGTACTATTGCGGTTGAACTACAGATAGTATGCCTCGCCCCTAACTTTCAAGCAGCCTCTCACATTTTGCATCAAATATCGATTTTATATGCAGGAAATTTTCCTGATTAGCACCTTTTAAGAAAAAGATTTCATTCGCGTGATGCTGCCAGTTGCAAAAAATAAAAAAAAATTTTAAAATCTGTCAAACAACTCCACTGCGGTAGCTATCTTCCATACTGTAAGCGAAAAAATTAAATCATTTTAAGCTTCGTCAAACAATCCGTCCATTAGCTTAGTACTATCCGAACTGTTTGTAGTACAATCAGTGCAAATCGTGCGATAGATTGTGTAGTTAATGGGAAACTTTACATTGAGGGGGAAAAAATAGAAAACCAAAGGCGCTACAATTGTTTACAAACGCTTTCTCCACCTCACACAGTGCGACCCGCATTTTGGGGGGGTTGGGATTCGTTAAAATCGAAATTTTTCGTGGATGAAAACAACCGTCATATTAATGGCAATAAGTCGCCGACAAAGTTGATTTGATGGCGAGGGCGCACGGAGAAGAGAGAATAACGCTACCATACAATATCTCTGAACGTCCCTCGCCTAATATGAAAGGACAGCACTAGTATTGAACTGCTGCAAATTTACCCAATTGCCTATAAAAGTACTAGAATAATTCTGGTGCATACTGCGCTAGTGCTTTCCTGTACAGATGTTACACTGATTTCTACAGAATTCTATTTGGGAAAAGGTATAAAAAAGAACTATACATACAATATAGTACTGGTGGCTTTTGCACATGTAAAGAACTATTACAGCACTAGTTGAAATTTCTGCAGGGTTTTTATAGACTATACAGATTTATTGGGTAGAAATTATCAGCGTGACCAAGAGATTCGCTTTAACCTTGTCCGTCCGTCTGTCTGTCTCTCTGTGTGTTTATCCGTACAAAAATTTCTTATCGCAGAAGATGAAATGGACGAAATTTGGTGCGCGTAGTGTGGGGAATAAGTGTAAGGACAAGTTCGAGAATGGACTTGAACTGGCCATTTTTGAGGCACCACTGTTTTAGGGTCTTTTTAAAATATCGTAAAAAGTCCTATTTAATCCGAAGCTTTCTATATATTTCCTTAAAATTTCGTGTTCAACCTTACACTTATATTAGCGGCCGGTTAAATTCTCGAAAATTATTTTTAAAAATATTCAAATAAATATACATAGCTGTGCATTTTCGTGTGTCGGATATGGAAATTTCAGGCTCGCTTCGCTATTACACCCTTACCTATTATTTTTACTCTTTAGCTCTTTCATATAAAGGTACTCTTTGAATTGAACGATTTTCTCTTCTGCTCAAGCGAAAAGACTCGTCAGACTCAAAGAGCAATTTCGAAAGTTCGAAAAGTTTCTCTTAAGCAATCAGTTGCCTTATAGCCTTAAGTAAAATCCAGCAAAAACAACACCAAGCATCCTTATTCAACGATTTCGCACTTCGGCATTTTCGCGCATTGCACACCATTCCATTCCAATGCCAGGACACCACATCATCATTATTATTATAGACAGAATTCTTGTCCATTCACTATATATTCCAAATTATGCCTCGACAAGCAAACGTATTCATGGGTTAGCTAAGTGCATCCAAGTCGATGTGAGATGAGCCAAGTCACGCTTAACCAATTCGATTGAAGTGACAGCAAACTAAGTCCAGATGGAAACGTTATTGTATATTTTATTCCCACCGCTTTTTCTGTAGCATTCAATTCTATTCTTAATATTTTCTTCAAATGTGTCCTCATTACATAAAGCAAAAACATAAAGTTTAAAAGAAATCTCCACAATTTACATATATTGTGCCGCTATGCCAACAGGAAGGAATAAAAGATGAATAAACGCAGGGACTCCAAACAATCTTGAACCAGATTAAAAATTGTAGAAGTGGATATTTTTAAATATTTGAAAAAATTTTTGTATTTTTAGCGTCCCAAGTAATATTAGGTGTAGTAAAAAGAAATCCAACTATTTTGCAATGAAATTAAAATTTCTCATGGTGAAAATAAGTCTATTTGGTTCAACCGTATTAAATAGATAAAGTTTTTCTGGTTTTTTGTTTATGGTTATTTGAAGAGAGATAGCACAATTGATGATCGCTGATAAAGTTAGCCGAAATATTGGAGACGAAAAATAAAGAATACAAAAAGATAGCAAAACGTCTTTTTAATAAAAACTTTTTGTCTCGTACGGCCAAAGCCTAAATAATCATTAAAAACATAATTAAAGGCCGAAAAACAAAATTTAACATTTGGTCTACAGTAAGGGTCTTCAGTCTTTTTGTGTTTTCATACGTGTTATATATTATATAATATAATAATTTCAATAATTTAAAAATATATTCTCCATGCACGTAAAGAAACCCAGCCGGAACTGTGCTGTGTGTAAAGGATGTGCCCGATCACTGCCATCTTACCAAGTATGATGTGCACAAGACTATGCTGATATACAATAACTCATGCACTTTTGCTAATAACTGTCACAAGGCTTGGTTGCGGTGGTGTGTTAAAATGAGTTCGAAGTGGATAGAGGCTGTTCTATGATATATCGACACACCCTCTTCTAAGGTGACAACAAACTCGAAAATCGTCAATCTTCGAGTTAACATATGGAATCCTGATTGGCACCTTTTAAGAAAAAGATTTCATTCGCGTGATGCTGCCAGTTGCAAAAATAAAAAAAATTTTAAAAATCTGTCAAACAACTCCACTGCGGTAGCTATCTTCCATACTGTAAGCGAAAAAATTAAATCATTTTAAGCTTCGTCAAACAATCCGTCCATCAGCTTAGTACTATCCGAACTGTTTGTAGTACAATCAGTGCAAATCGTGCGATAGATTGTGTAGTTAATGGGCAACTTTACATTGAGGGGGAAAAAATAGAAAACCAAAGGCGCTACAATTGTTTACAAACGCTTTCTCCACCTCACACAGTGCGACCCGCATTTTGGGGGGGTTGGGATTTGTTAAAATCGACATTTTTCGTGGATGAAAACAACCGTCATATTAATGGCAATAAGTCGCCGACAAAGTTGATTTGATGGCGAGGGCGCACGGAGAAGAGAGAATAACGCTACCATACAATATCTCTGAACGTCCCTCGCCTAATATGAAAGGACAGCACTAGTATTGAACTGCTGCAAATTTACCCAATTGCCTATAAAAGTACTAGAATAATTCTGGTGCATCTGCGCTAGTGCTTTCCTGTACAGATGTTACACTGATTTCTACAGAATTCTATTTGGGAAAAGGTATAAAAAAGAACTATACATACAATATAGTACTGGTGGCTTTTGCACATGTAAAGAACTATTACAGCACTAGTTGAAATTTCTGCAGGGTTTTTATAGACTATACAGATATATTGGGTAGAAATTATCAGCGTGACCAAGAGATTCGATTTAACCTTGTCCGTCCGTCTGTCTGTCTCTCTGTGTGTTTATCCGTACAAAAATTTCTTATCGCAGAAGATGAGATGGACGAAATTTGGTGCGCGTAGTGTGGGGAATAAGTGTAAGGACAAGTTCGAGAATGGACTTGAACTGGCCATTTTTGGGGCACCACTGTTTTAGGGTCTTTTTAAAATATGGTAAAAAGTCCTATTTCATCCGAAGCTTTCTATATATTTCCTTAAAATTTCGTGTTCAACCTTACACTTATATTAGCGGCCGGTTAAATTCTCGAAAATTATTTTAAAAAATATTCAAATAAATATACATAGCTGTGCATTTGCGTGTGTCGGATATGGAAATTTCAGGCTCGCTTCGCTATTACACCCTTACTTATTATTTTTACTCTTTAGCTCTTTCATATAAAGGTACTCTTTGAATTGAACAATTTTCTCTTCTGCTCAAGCGAAAAGACTCGTCAGACTCAAAGAGCAATTTCGAAAGTTCGAAAAGTTTCTCTTAAGCAATCAGTTGCCTTATAGCCTTAAGTAAAATCCAGCAAAAACAACACCAAGCATCCTTATTCAACGATTTCGCACTTCGGCATTTTCGCGCATTGCACACCATTCCATTCCAATGCCAGGACACCACATCATCATTATTATTATAGACAGAATTCTTGTCCATTCACTATATAAGCTATGTAAATTGTTAACAACACTATGTGTTTAAATTTACAATATTTATTTAACACTATGTGTCTGTTTTTTTTATTTTTTATTCTTTTATTATTTAATTAAAAATAAAATGCTTTCAACACTATGTGTTTTAAAAATATAAAAGTTCGGAGTTTTTATGGTTAAACAATTAAATGTTTTCAACACTATTGTTTTTAAAAATATAAAAGTTCGGATTTTTATGATTTAAACAAATTAAATGTTTTCAACACTATTATTTTAAAAATATAAATTTCGAAGTTTAAAATTTATAAGCACTATGTGCTCTTGTTGAGTTGTACTTCAAAACTGTTCATTCTTACATTTTAAATTCATATCTTAGCCTAAGATTGAAAAAATATTTTGCTGCGCTCGGCAGTTTATTTTGTTGAAGCAGCTAAGGGTTTTAAGGAGGTTTCAGGATATCAGTGCAATGCAGAAAGTAGAGCAAAGCGATCGGGGAAACTGCAATGCAGCAAAATTCCAAGCGGACATGTCACGTTGGTAGGCACGTTATCTCAAAGCATAATACACAACGGGCATAATATTTGGCGGTTCTGCTTAACTTATATTCCAAATTATGCCTCGACAAGCAAACGTATTCATGGGTTAGCTAAGTGCATCCAAGTCGATGTGAGATGAGCCAAGTCACGCTTAACCAATTCGATTGAAGGACAGCAAACTAAGTCCAGATGGAAACGTTATTGTATATTTTATTCCCACCGCTTTTTCTGTAGCATTCAATTCTATTCTTAATATTTTCTTCAAATGTGTCCTCATTACATAAAGCAAAAACATAAAGTTTAAAAGAAATCTCCACAATTTACATATATTGTGCCGCTATGCCAACAGGAAGGAATAAAAGATGAATTAAACGCAGGGACTCCAAACAATCTTGAACCAGATTAAAAATTGTAGAAGTGGATATTTTTAAATATTTGAAAAAATTTTTGTATTTTTAGCGTCCCAAGTAATATTAGGTGTAGTAAAAAGAAATCCAACTATTTTGCAATGAAATTAAAATTTCTCATGGTGAAAATAAGTCTATTTGGTTCAACCGTATTAAATAGATAAAGTTTTTCTGGTTTTTTGTTTATGGTTATTTGAAGAGAGATAGCACAATTGATGATCGCTGATAAAGTTAGCCGAAATATTGGAGACGAAAAATAAAGAATACAAAAAGATAGCAAAACGTCTTTTTAATAAAAACTTTTTGTCTCGTACGGCCAAAGCCTAAATAATCATTAAAAACATAATTAAAGGCCGAAAAACAAAATTAACATTGGTCTACAGTAAGGGTCTTCATCTTTTTGTGTTTTCATACGTGTTATATATTATATAATATAATAATTTCAATAATTTAAAAATATATTCTCCATGCACGTAAAGAAACCCAGCCGGAACTGTGCTGTGTGTAAGGATGTGCCCGATATCAAACATTCTTTACCAGATTATCATGTGCATCATAACTATGCTATCTACAATAATCAGCTACTTTTGCTAATAACTGTCCAAAGGCTTGGTGCGGGTGCGAATGTTTTAAATAAGTTCAAAAGTAGGATCGAGCTGTATAGGTTGGATAAATCGCCACCTCTTCTAAAGTTACCAACAAAACATCCGTCAATTTCGAGCTTAACATATGAACCTGTTCAAGTTCACCTCTCTACCTTGCACGAAAAATTTCATTCCGTAATTTGTAAATTAGAAAATGCTTATATACCCTGTCAATGCTTTTTTAACTATGTGTAGATTTGAACTTATGCTGATCTACTTTCAGGTGTTTTCTATTTAACTTTAGAAAAATGAAAATTTTGACAAGTTGTGATTTAAATAGATTTGCTATAATGTCCAAGCTGTCGGGTAAAGTAGATAGTGTTGTTCTTCTGTTTCGTTGCTAAAGCACATTGCTATATACAACGTGTACTGTCAAACAACAAAGCTAAGCACTCAGTATGTATTTCTTAGTGTCTTTTGTTTGTAGTGCTATGCACGAAATGTATAGTGTGGTTTATAGAAAAGTTCTCACATGCTAATTATTCTTTGTTTTTTATATTTTTTTTTATTTATTTTATTTAAATGGAAGGAAAACAAAAAAAGATATATTCCATAACAGAAAACGGTAAGTAGCGCCGAATTTCCACGCAGAATTCTTTGGGAAAAGCTCGGCATTTTGAAAATAACCACACACAAAATTAATATTCTTTATATTTTTTGTTACTTTTCGATTTTTTTTATTTTTTATTTCATACATACAAGAGAAAAATTTATTCGCCGGACCGAATTGCGCAAAGGAATACGAATGAATGACAACGTCAGAAAATCGTCTTAAAAACGAAAACAACAAAACAGCAATCGCTAACTGAAGCTGTTCGGCTTCGGTTGCTTTCTTCGGTTCTGCATACTTGCTATGCACCATGTATATCGCGTAGTAGACAGTCAACGATTTCATAGAAAAACCAAATTATTTTTTTTTTCGCTTATCAACTACTCTGTACACTGCGTGCCTAGTAACTACAAAGTCTGGCTGGGTATGTATTATAATAATTTCTTTTGCAATTGTATTAAAAAATGTATCTTCGAAAAACAAAAGCATTGCGTGTTCATTCCTATAATTATTTCTTTTATTCATGATCATTTAATTTTGTTGAAATGGCATTCATTCATTCCATTGATAATTGCCAGACCTCCACTTAACAGGTAGAGAAATTGCAAAACGAGAAACCCATGTTCTAAACCTTGCTTAACGATACTAACAATAAAAGCGAGCCACAAAAAAATTCGAAACCTACCATCAAGGTAACTGAGAAGGTCAACATTGATGAAACCTCTCGGAGCTGCCTCATTAATTTTATCTTTCAAAACTACCATTTGTTGTTCCTGTTTTTGCTCCTGAACGAAGTTTTTAATATATTCGTTGCAAGTTAGTCTGAAAAATCTATCAAGCTGGATGTCTTTCTTGAGATTCTTCAAGAGAAAAATTCGTTTTATATTCCACTTTTCTTTTTTATTAGATTTCATTTTACTTCAAGATGCAACTTGTCGTCAGAAAGAATTGTCAGTCACAAACAAAATCCAATATGAATGACACTCAAAAAATGCATGTAGATACGCTTTGGCTCACTTTGCAATCTAATCCTTTGCCAGGAATACATTTTTTTTGTGTCATTCTTAGGATTTTCTCGATCATTTTTCTTTACAATTCCACGTTTATTTTTAGTATAAAATTTTTCACGAATTTCTTTTCATGCTCATATTCATAGTTCCACATCAATGTCAAAGAAATGTATATGTATACATACATATGTATATTCCTATATATGACGAAATGCACAAGGCCACGTCTACAACGTGTGCCGGGTGTTCACTGTGCGAGTAAAAGTTGAACGGGAAAAGTTATAGTTTTATGTTTTTCTTTACAAGAAACGAATGCCAACTAAGACCTTAATGTAGCTACTTAAAAGTTTTTCGAATGCAAAAAGTCGCTCGTAGTGGAATTGGAAGGTGGTGTCCAAGTTGAGTTTTATTTCATTTTGTGTTTTCTTAATGCCGCGCCTTTTTATTGCGCAAAGTCATTTCTGGTCCTTACTGCTCACACAATGGAATTCCTGAATAAATTTTCATTTATTCAATACAAAAGACTGAGGTATGCGTTTTCGTCTACCAACGCATTCAAATTTTTCTCACAGTCCGAATACAATACTTATTATTGTAATGTCCTTCAGTAGAAAAGCCAAACCCCCAGGGCGCTAAATTAAACATCCGACTTCCTTATTTAACCTTCGTTTTCACTTCATTTACGTTGAAATCCGATGGTGCTATAAACAATACAAATTCCAACGCAGCGTATAAATTAACGTTTGCTCAACGGTAAATAAAGTTCACAATGAAAAATCCAATTTTCTTCGCAAATCCGTTCACGCAGTCATTCAGTCAGCCATTCAGTCAGTCAGTCAGCCATTCAGTCGTCCCTTAGTTCGGTTAAGTGCAGTCAACTGTGCTCCTCAAACATTTTGATGTTTGATGTTACGTGATTTGAGTGTACGAAGGCGAAAAAAGTAAAAAAGTAATACATAGTACCGCTAAAAATCCTTCTTCGTTAAGGTTGCATATTGTACGTTTGTATTTTCTCTTAAAATCTACAAGCCTCGAATGTAATGGCGTCTAGAATGGACGAATCAAAATGCAATGGCGTATGTATTCATCATGTTCCGGTCTAGCAAATTTTCCGCCCTGACGAATTTCGGGGGTGTACACTGTACAGATTCATAAAAAATTTTCAAGAAAATTACAGTCGATTGTTGGAAGAAAGTATGTTGAAGGTATAGAGTACGTCTTGACCTAAAAATATTATTGAAAGAGAGATTTTCTTGGTTGAAACTTGTTTAACATAGGTATAAATCCCTTTTTAGCAAGTTTAAGAACCTATTTCGGTCTTCTTTCAAGAAGGAAAATTCTGGTCGCAGAGACAACAGTACAAATTGATTTGAGAGTTCCAATATCATTGGCATTAAAATAACTTAAAATAAAAATAAAAATAAACTGCCTTATTCATAGAAATGCTAAAATGGATTTTAGCTAAAAAGCATTTTAATTTCATATATTTTTGACAGTAAAGTCACCGTAAAAAAAGGTTTAAAGAACGTTTTATTTCTATGAATAAGGCCAAAATAATATAAAAATAAAGCAAAAACGTCTATTTTAAGCTATTGGAAATGAAAAGGGAAACCTTCAATTTAGGGTGAATTTCTTGAGAGTGGGAATTCAAATGATGCAAGCTTAAATGGAACAGCATTTCCACTCTTATCGCCCTTTCATCCAAAAAGAAAAAAACAATGTCATTGAAGAGGAAAAAAACACGAACCTGAATATAAGAATTCATGCGTGAAGTAAAAACCTGTTGCCTATGCTACCTTTTTTCTTTTACTTATTGAGGAAAACTTCCGAGCATCGAGCAAGTCGTCAAACGAAGCACCTTTTAAGATGGTTTGTAAGGAGAGAATCTTCTTTTCTGCTGTGAGAAGTCGAGTATGCATTGCAAAAGCAACAGTATTAAACTTTTAAAGTAAAAGGAAAAACGAAATTTTTCCTCAGCCAACGACGAAAATAACTCGAAGACCAAAAGAAAAACGTCGAGACGTGTCGAAAAAGGTCAAAAAGAACATTTGTCTCTCGAACTTTATGAGGCAATGAAAATTCGATTCTTTACTTGTTATAATGATGTTTATACGAGGCAGCTTTCCGTGTACAAAGAAATGCACAAACCACAAAGAAAGATGTTCTTTTCTTTTTGGTTTTTCTTCAAGATTCTTGGCCAACTATTGGGGGTGTTTTTGCCAATTTTCGACACGTTTTCGCGCAGAAAACAGAAGAAAATCGATTGGAAAGAAAAATTAGAGGATTTCTCAAGCATATATAGTTCAATAGTGCTTCTTTAGAAGTTTTCCCGAACGGCTTTCCGAAGCTTCTTCTGTGGAATTGACAGAAATAAGCCCTTTTCTATAGGGTTGAAACGCTCAAAGATAACTGCTTTAGGCATCGACATACAGCTTGAATTATTAACCCTTTAACTCAATATGACGTTTAAGGGGCTATTTCCACTACACCGCATTTAGCATTTGCATCTTTAAAGATGCTAGACCCGTTTCCACTGCGTTTCGCATTTAGCATTTTGTAAAAATTTGAATTTTTGTTCGGAAAAATATTTGAATTCTTTGAAGTAGGCTTTGAAATGTTAAAAATTTGAAGAAAATATCAATGAAAACTAGACGGTTCTTAGCATTTTTATCGCATTTTCTCAAGATGCTGAAAAATGCTGTTTTAAGAACAACAACAATTACATGTAATTCAAAGCCGCATTTTTGAGCACTTTTTAAAAATGCTGAAAAATGCTAAATACGTCTGTAGTGGAAACAGCCCCTAAATAAAGTTTTTTTGTATCTTTTTATTTTTTGTTTTGTTTTTTGTTTGTTTGTTGGTGACATTTATCCTTCATCTCATACCAATTATAGGATATGTTGTAAATGTGTTACCAGAAAATCTTATAAGAAAACTAAAAAAAGTTAAGATTCATGTCAATAGAAGAAATTGCTATGGAATGGAACTCATCCAAGCAAACCGAACAGTTTAATAACATCCCGATTTGATCCAATCTAAAGCACATCCAAAATGCATAATTATATAGGTACATATTTCTCAGAGCCGAAATCATTTGTGGTTACAAGTGTTGAGTATTTCATATGGTCAGTCATAATTACAAGCAATTGACTTGGAATTGTACTCAATTAGATATAATGGGCCCTTTAATTTTCATTGCATATCAATCAGACCGCTTTTAATTCCCTTATTTTTGTATTGCTTCGTTTCACACGTTTCACACAGATCAGATAGGAAATGAAGTGTCCTTCTTTTAATTCATGATTTTATAAATTTATTTAAAATCAATTAAGTCAGCGATGGAAATTATGACGCTTTAACGCCTGCGAATGCATACCTTTCGTTTTGAGGACAATCCCCTATTGTTCAGCTCTTGAGTTCTGTACATCGGAATGTGCGCTTGACAAAATCGCTTTAGTTCAGCACTCAAGGCACGATGTGAGCATAAAATATTTTCCTGCCATTCTAGTCCCATCGTCGTTGTCGGCATTGTTCATCATCGTTCTAGCCATTGTGTTTTGCAAACAATAAACTCAATGAAATGTGCACAGATGCACTTGGGCCGCATGCAATTTATGTTTAATATGGCAAACATGCTCAACAATGGCAGGAGGCTTGGATTATGCTAGGAGCTAAGAAGAGGAAAACTTATTTGAGCACAAATGCTAACATTTTCAAGCACCACATCCTTTTATCAATCAATAAATCACACAATTTTTACACCACTCAATTCAATTCTTGGATTTTTTTGTTCGATTTTCAATAATGTTCTTTTGAAGAAACATCCCAGTGGGACAAGTCATTCAGATATCAATCAGGATGTCGAGATATCATAATTATGATAACTTTTCTACAAAAATTCTTTATTTATTTATTAGCTGTAGTTATGTGTGATGTAAAACATTACTGCACTAGCCAGCAGCCTTCGGAAGTTTTGCACAAAAATATTTTCATCGAACGGAATACTTATGACGGCCACTCGACTTTCTGGGAAGGGAATTTAGTACACCTTCAGATTGTCAAGTTGAGAGCTAAACCTTAATCTGTGACTGCTTGCAAGAGAATATTTTATAGGATAGCAGTTTTCATGACGACAATTGGTGACAGAAAAAATTATTACACCACACATTAGATATTTTCATTCAACCACAGAGCTAGACAATTACAATCAACCTTGTTCAATCCTCGGTTCCACTTCGACTATTTTGCAATGAAATTAAAATTTCTCATGGTGAAAATAAGTCTATTTGGTTCAACCGTATTAAATAGATAAAGTTTTTCTGGTTTTTTGTTTATGGTTATTTGAAGAGAGATAGCACAATTGATGATCGCTGATAAAGTTAGCCGAAATATTGGAGAAGAAAAATAAAGAATACAAAAAGATAGCAAAACGTCTTTTTAATAAAAACTTTTTGTCTCGTACGGCCAAAGCCTAAATAATCATTAAAAACATAATTAAAGGCCGAAAAACAAAATTAACAATTGGTCTACAGTAAGGGTCTTCAGTCTTTTTGTGTTTTCATACGTGTTATATATTATATAATATAATAATTTCAATAATTTAAAAATATGTTCTCCATGCACGTAAAGAAACCCAGCCGGAACTGTGCTGTGTGTAAAGGATGTGCCCGATCACTGCCATCTTACCAAGTATGATGTGCACAAGACTATGCTGATATACAAAACTCATGCACTTTTGCTAATAACTGTCCAAGGCTGGTGCGGTGGTGTGTTAAATGAGTTCGAAGTGGATAGAGGCTGTATATGGACATATATACTTCGTGTGTTTTCGTTGCTAAAGCACATTGCTATATACAACGTGTACTGTCAAACAACAAAGCTAAGCACTCAGTATGTATTTCTTAGTGTCTTTTGTTTGTAGTGCTATGCACGAAATGTATAGTGTGGTTTATAGAAAAGTTCTCACATGCTAATTATTCTTTGTTTTTTATATTTTTTTTATTTATTTTATTTAAATGGAAGGAAAACAAAAAAAGATATATTCCATAACAGAAAACGGTAAGTAGCGCCGAATTTCCACGCAGAATTCTTTGGGAAAAGCTCGGCATTTTGAAAATAACCACACACAAAATTAATATTCTTTATATTTTTTGTTACTTTTCGATTTTTTTTATTTTTATTTCATACATACAAGAGAAAAATTTATTCGCCGGACCGAATTGCGCAAAGGAATACGAATGAATGACAACGTCAGAAAATCGTCTTAAAAACGAAAACAACAAAACAGCAATCGCTAACTGAAGCTGTTCGGCTTCGGTTGCTTTCTTCGGTTCTGCATACTTGCTATGCACCATGTATATCGCGTAGTAGACAGTCAACGATTTCATAGAAAAACCAAATTATTTTTTTTGTCGCTTATCAACTACAACTACACTGCGTGCCTAGTAACTACAAAGTCTGGCTGGGTATGTATAAGTTCCATTAAGGCTTTATAAACTGAATAAATTACCCACCATCAGAATCGTGTGCCATAAAGAATACTAACCCGTCTCAAATGAGGACAACAAGAATTAAATAAAAAAATCATTCCTTTGCAATGAAATCAAATAAGCGTAGGCCGATATGGCCGCTTAGGTATTATTATTTTTGTCCATAAAATTATCATTAAAGATAAGTGCTTTTCAAGTTCAGGATCCTGAAGTATTTGCATCTTTACCTCAAATTCAGTCCACATCAAGGGGCGTTTAAGTCGTTTATAATAAGATCGCCTAAATGTCAATGTTCCCAAAGCCACATAAATTTCCTTCTTAAACGATTTTCATAGCACGAGCCACTTAAATTTATGCGCATTTTAATTTATAAGCATCTAAAACAATACTCTCGCAGCCAACGTCTTCGCCTCGGAAAGGCATTAATCTCGCTGGGAATATGGTTGCTCGGTCGTTTACCCTCGATAAACGAACACCAATAAATAGGATTTTTGCTCGGTTGGAGGAATATTTTTTTCTTCTGTTGTTGGTAGGTATCGAAATAACTTGATACTCTAGCGGGAACATTGGCTTGCCATAAGCAAATAATAAGCATTAACCTTTTACACGCTTCGATAATTTGGCTAATCGTACAATTCTTGATGAGCTGTAAGAAATTCCTTTTATTGATTTTCGCTGCCGTTCTTACATGAATGAATTTCATTATGTGGATTAAATTTTTAATTTTCATATTTCATGTTGTGTTTTGTGTTTTGTGTGTTCAGCGATTGGTGAAGCCGTAACGCCGTAACAGCGTGACTTACGTATTCGGTTATTCGGGTGTCGGCCCGTGTGGCTGGCTGCATGCATGCATGGAGGCGTGCGAATGTTATTTCTGTTTGGGCCAACTTATAATTAAAATACTTTGACATGCGAGCCAAAAACAAATTTCACAAGTTTGCATGCGAGTTTTCTAATGTTATAAAACACATAAATGCTATTGTTCATACAGCTGAATTAGAATGAAGTTAACCCTTTTATATTTTCATTGTTCTTTTACCACTGGGGTATGTTGATTAAGGAAATGATGGTTTAAAAGTTGAATGAATTGAAAAAGCAGGTTTTGGTGACATGTCAGCGCTAAATAGAGGATATTAAACTTCATTTTTGCTGAGAGAAATTTTTCCGACTGATGAGTTACGAGGTAAAAACGTTAACTCAGTGCTGTTGAACTTCATTGAAACAGTTATTTGTTATGCGACATATAAAAAGCATTGCCATTACTTTATATAAAATGAATTCCCACCCTTCGCCGCATTTATTGTTGGACATTATATTAGGGTACATATACACCAATGTACCAACGCACAGTATGTATCCTCTCTCAAACCTTTTTTGTAAGTATTTGCGTGCAAGTCACTTGTTTCCTGTTTCCGTTACTATCAGAAATGCAAAGTTAAACCTCATAGAAACGCCAAAATTTGAGTGTCATTGCGTAAGTTGCTTTGAATTTACAGTTTTCCTCCGCTCTTGGTTTTTACTTTGTTTTGCTACTTAAGAAATCTAAATAACGTCCGCCTGAAAGGTTTGAGATTTGACAAGGATTTCCCCTGTCGAACAGATGTGACCAATAGGTTATATCGTATTTCATATCGAATAGGGCAATAGTTCAACGTCATTTGTGGACAAATCAATTAAGAGCTTTCAGACAGTTCTGGGAATTGGGAATTGTGTATTTTTGTCATCGGAAAAGATGTCAATTTGGAAAAAACTTTATGATTGTATTATAGAGCTTCATATGAAAACCATGAGACCTTTAACAGTATGACGATGAGATAAAAACTCATAAAGTAGGCTGTTCATGAAATAAGATTGAATTAGGGAAACAACAATAAATAAAGAAAACAAACAATCTTAAACGAAAATGCTTGAGGTACTTTTCTTTTATCTCAAGCAACTTCGAGCTGCCTTTTTTCGCAAAACTCCCAACTGTTAATTAAAGCTTCCAGCTTCAGTGTGAAATATGTATTTATTTCTAATCAGGATTAAAGAGCAAATCGAACGTCATCTAATTAAAACGATTATGAATTTTCGTCGATTGTCCTCTCATGGTGCATCCTTGACATCGAATTACGGAACGGAATCGACGAAACGAAAATTGCGCATGATTGGCTGTTACAGTATCAGTCCATAAACGCTATTCACATTTTCAGCCGCCTGGCTTGCGTTTTCTCCTTATCGAAGAAAAACTGTAAAATGTAGCGAATTTTCTCTTTGCTGATGTCCATCTTTGACAAGCTCTCAAACAAACTGAATCAATCAATCAAAAAAGTGTCAAAAACGCTTTTTTAGTAGGAACTGTCATCTTTCTAATGCCCCTAGCGGAACTCGATCGGCTTATACAACGCGAGATGCAGATAAATAACGCCATCTATTGGAAAAATAATGGATTTCTTTTTACTACACCTAATATACACCAATGTACCAACGCACAGTATGTATCCTCTCTCAAACCTTTTTTGTAAGTATTTGCGTGCAAGTCACTTGTTTCCTGTTTTCGTTACTATCAGAAATGCAAAGTTAAACCTCATAGAAACGCCAAAATTTGAGTGTCATGCGTAAGTTGCTTTGAATTTACAGTTTTCCTCCGCTCTTGGTTTTTACTTTGTTTTGCTACTTAAGAAATCTAAATAACGTCCGCCTGAAAGGTTTGAGATTTGACAAGGATTTCCCCTGTCGAACAGATGTGACCAATAGGTTATATGTATTTTATATCGAATAGGGCAATAGAACGTCATTTGGGAAAAAATTAAGAGCTTTCAGACAGTTCTGGGAATTGGGAATTGTGTATTTTTGTCATCGGAAAAGATGTCAATTTGGAAAAAACTTTATGATTTTTATAGAAGCTTCATATGAAAACCATGAGACCTTTAACATATGACGATGAGATAAAAACCATAAAGTGGCTGTTCATCGAAATAAGAATGAATAGGGAAACAACAAAAAATAAAGAAAACAAACAATCTTAAACGAAAATGCTTGGGTACTTTTCTTTTTCTCAAGCAACTTCGAGCTGCCTTTTTTCGCAAAACCTCCCAACTGTTAAGTTAAGCTTCCAGCTTCAGTGGAGAATATGTATTTATTTCTAATCAGGATTTAAAAGCAAATCAATATCTAATAAAACGATGTGTTTTCGTCGATTTTCCTCTCATATGGATGGACTGCCCAGTAGGCTTATGACTATTTTTTAGAATCATTTTTACATCTTACCACACGATAGATAACGTTGTAAAAATAACATTTGAAATAGTTTTGGAGGCTTTGATGACAAAAACCTTCCCCACCGCAAGCAATGAAGTTGTTCTAGGAGAAAAATTTTAGTGTTTTTCCGACTTAACTTTCGAAGCAAGCATTTAAGGTAGGTGAAATGTTCGTGAGACCTATATTATTTTTTAAATATGCATCTTTTTGTCATACGACATTAAGCTCTATCTCTGCGATACAAACCACTCTCAATACAATTTTTTTTTTTTTTTTTTAAAGATGGTCGTAAGTTGTTATCAGTTCCGATACATAATTGTATGAAATATTTGGAGACGAATGACGAAGACAACGAAAAATTTTCAAATCAAAGCCATCTATATACCTAATCCAAAATACTTCAATGTACTATTTCAATTTTTTTTTTTTGCACTTTTGTATGGGAAGTGATCTAAAACGGCACGATAGCGCTTTGTGTTGTAAGAAAAAAATATAGCTGACTAGAAAATATTGAGGGTTGCTCATAGTGATTAACTCTCTAAAACCAAAGGTTAACCCACATTTTATAAGCACAAGATTTTGGGAATATCAACTTTTGGACTGTAACTTGTAAAAAAAACGCAAAATAGACTTTTAACATCTATGGAAGAAATTTGTATTCGTTAAAAATAATAGGGGTCGCCGAACATTTGACAAGCACAAGATCACTAATTTAAGAACTATTTGACAAAAACTCCGAAATTCATCAAAAACTTCATTGCTTGCGGTGGGGAAGGTTTTTGTCATCAAAGACTCCAAAACTATTTCAAATGTTATTTTTACAACGTTATCTATCGTGTGGTACCATGTAAAAATGATTCTTAAAAATAGTCATAAGCCTACTGCCCAGGCCAAAATTTGGTGTCTTGAATTGTAGGATAAAAAACCATCCGTGTTCTGGTCTTACTGTCAGTCCACAAATAACGGCTATTTGCAATCAACTTGAAACGGCAAGGTAAGTACGAATGTTATACGAAAACTGGATGATTTATAGTCGCACTAGACTCACATGAGTTTCCTTGCTCCCTGTTTTTCATTACTTTTAAAGGTACAAATCGATTGCAGTCAAAATCAATTATAACAAACCCGGTTTCAACAGACTATCACATATCGTAGACAAAGCCTCTGGTCCCTCCGAGTGTAATGGGAATAATGCCCAGGAATTCGTAGACACTAGATACTTTCTGTTTACCAGCATCACACTTATGTGCACATTGCTTTTAAGTGCATTTTTTCGTATTGGACTGTCAAGTGAAAGTCTTTATCCAGGAAATAGTCGCATTCTGCAGCATTCCGCTTAACTGCACATTTGCCTAAACAGCATCGTTTATTGTGTTGGGAAAAATCTCCCTTGTGTAGTCGATCAATCTAGTAAGTTTGAGAAATGTGATAAAAAGGTTATAATGTTGAATATAAAAAAACAAGAAATATATATTTTAAGTATTTCATTTAGCAGCATGGCTTAGGTTTTTGTGATTAATTTTTCCTGGATGACATTTTTAGTAAAAAAGAAGAAAAAATGTCTCAGCGTGTGGTTTCGCTTTCGTTAAAAAAAGACTACAAATAATAACAGAAGTGAAAGATCATTCTAGAACCAAGACGGACTCATGCAAAAAGTCGACTCTACTTATAAAAATTCGTTTAGGAGCATCAATGATGCATTTAAGGGAATTCGCTTAGCAGCATATTTTGGAAAGATGCATCAAATCGCTTGCCAAAGATCACAATACAGCTAAGTAGAAAATACTGTATACCAGACATCGGTTGTAGTAGTCAGACATATCGCTTATAAAAGACATGTTCGGAAGTCCTCGCCGCTCGATATATCGTTTGTAACAGACAAATAACTGATTCCATTGGGTCAATGGTTTTGTTATGACACTGTACTGTATGATTGTAATATACAAATTATACTATTCGAAATTTTTTGAAATGAGTTCAATTTATTAAGAAATCAAGATACTTAACCTATGTCTGCTATCTTTAAAGCTACAAAAATAATCACCTTATGATAAATCGCAGAAAAACATTAATAATTTCTCAAACTTAATTGTATTCCTCCTTTTTTTCTTTGCGAACCATATGGTTTTGTAAGTGAAAGAAATTTTGCTAACGAGGCAACTGTTGCTGCCTCTGTGCTCTCTTGGGCACTTGGCACGTTGACAAGATCTCAT
Organism: Chlorops oryzae; assembly: GCA_020466095.1. Classification (NCBI taxonomy): domain Eukaryota; kingdom Metazoa; phylum Arthropoda; class Insecta; order Diptera; family Chloropidae; genus Chlorops; species Chlorops oryzae. Next base: position 41,784,094 of record CM035808.1, read on the forward strand.
TATCCTTGCACAAGTTACTCTTGCGTACATAATGTGTATATAATTACAATGACAGTAGTCAGCTGCGACAATTCATAAAGCTTTTATTTATTGACAGCCGAAATGAAAAGGGCACCCTGCCAAATCAGTTCGACGCTGATAGTTCAAAGAAATCGTCTACATAAAAACTCAAATTTTTTCCGATTTCAAATATTAGTTCAAATTAACTTTTTTACCGAAAAGTTCTTCTAATTTAATTTGAAATTTGTAACACGTGCCGGTCGTATGAGCTACTTTTTTGCAACCATTGTATCGACATTACGCATACGCTTTGACATTCTGACGCGTCTGAGTTCTATTTGATAATAAAGTTGTAAATTAATGAAGAATTGAATGGATTCGGACTTAAGGTCATTTCGCTTTATTAAAATTTTATGAAAGTTTTCTCAACAATTTTTTGAATTTCCCACAAAAAACCTTAAAATAGGGTGGGATAAATTTTTTGCTGATTCACTCTTTAAAACTTGTTGGTAGGCATTTCCTTTTTAAAAAGTTCAACAAAAAAATGTTCCCTTTGCAGTTTGCACAACCAAAGCAATTCCCAAAAAAGGCTATGATAAAACATTCGCTGCAGAAAATTTTAAATGTAAAAGCAAAAGTTTGGAATCTATTTAAAGTCGCACTAGGCAATTTTTTATTTGAGCATATTTTGCTTTTAGAAACACTGCGTTTCAAATCAAATTTTGTGCCCAAGCAGTAAAACTAGCAGTCCATGTATCCCAAGGCGACTGGTTGCAGAAAAACTGAAACAGGCAATTAACAAACCAAGCACAGCGGAAGCACCAGCGGCAGCTGCAGCAGGAGTAACAAAAGCAAAAACAAAAACGAAAGCGCGCATAAATTTCGTACGCTGGACAAACAAAATTAAACTTGCGAGCGACGTCAGAGCAGAATTATCGACACATCGAAAAAGGGCTGCAAGTTGTGGGCTGTTCGGAGCAGAATGCCATTTTCAATGCAGCAGCACAAGTAGGCCCCGAATGCACATTCGATATTGGAGCATACATAAATCTCCTCTGTGTAAATTGGAACGTTTATATTTAATATACACACGCATGTGTATGTACATATGTGCTGATTGCATTTACGATATACCCATTGAACCATATGAGATGGATTGAATTATTCAAATGTTATTTCGGAGCACAAGTATTGGTTTACGCAGTCAGTTACCTTGGCAGTTATCGACGCACACAATGAACTTCTCGAAGGAGCAGCAGAGTAATTGTAAGGATGTCTGTCTATAAAATTGCAGTTGTCAGCAGAGCTACGGAAATGAATGTCGTCAGATCTATGATGAAAGACTTCATTACAGATTACAGGGATGTTGAAGCCAACCAGTAATTTTCGGTGTCCAATTATGCAATCATTGTTCAGCCAGAGCTCATTTGAAAGTCATCAATTAAATTTGGCAAAACGCTAACGCACGAAGAATGTAAATGAGCTTAAATCTCTAAACAACACTGATTAGGGTCAAACCATTAAGATATTATTTTATGTATTTCATAAGCAGAATCCTCATGTTAGAATTCTTATATATAAAATTCTTGTGTAGCGGTGTTTGTTACGAAACTCCTCCGAAACGGCTTGACCGATTTTTATGAAATTTTGTGTTCAAATCGGGCAGGTCTCAGAATCGGCCAACATCCATTTTTCACACCCGTAAGTAATAAGGATGGTCTTTAGAAGTAAGTTTATGTTTTAGCCCCCAAAATACAGTAGGCCGTAACATTTCCAATACATCTTATTTGCAAAATAGGTAAGTGAACTGATGAATTTTTAATTTTAAGTCCTTGGGAATCAAATCATTTTATTTTAATTATTTTAACCAAAAAAATGATTGTGACAGCTGTGGCCGTTGCAATTGAATTGTCCTTTATCCTTTGACTGGTCATTACTAATTTTTGGCACTACAATACTAATGGTAAGGCTAATTTTTGGAAGTCTGTTTCAGCCCATTTTCTTGAACATTGATCCTCAGAGACTGATAATTCTGCCGAATTCATGAACTTCAATATTTAAATCAACTCAGTTTTCAATTTGTCGAAAAGAAGATACGAAAGTATCTTGGAATTTACTGTTTGCTCTATAGAAATTGTTAAAATTCAAAGCACCTTGTGTCAACTTAATTCGAACTCAAAATCATCGAATGCATTTTATCAACACTATCAGGAGAACGAATCGTGCATACCAAAACTAGATTTACTGACTTCCGAAACCATTTTTATCACACCACATACCATCAAACACAAACACAAAAACACACATACATGGATATATAGGAATTTCAAATTTTACAAATGATTTTACAATTCATTCAGTCAGCGGACATATGCGATGGTGAGTTCAATAAATTATCCGCAAAAACACTAGACAAAAGGACAAGGAAACAATGTGGAAAGAAAGGAAATTTTCAAAGAATGGCAAATTTTGCGTTTCTGAAATATCAATGAACAACAAACTTTTTGGTAACAGCATTTGACGAAATTTCGATATTCCAATTATATTGAAAAAAGCACAAAAAAATGTCCTCATATAAAATACACAACGAATAAACTTTCATTTTTAGTGTTCTTTGCCGGCTGCAACATCTCAGCAAACTAAGCCACGGGGGCCGCCAAGATTGGTCTAGTTTTTAACACATATTGTAGTTTTTTTTTTTTTTCTTTATAGGATTTTCAAGTGTCAGGTTTTCCTGTCTTCGAAAATCGATTTTGCTATCTTCGAAAAAAGCAAAACTGTGCCTATTTCATAATACCATTTGAAACGGATATTGATTTCAATTCTGATTCTGATTCAATTTTGTGTCAGTTTCCATAACAGCCCGGTTAATTTTATCCAGTTAATTGGGAAAACTTTTTGAATTGGCATTATTGATTGGTATTTAGGGAAAATTAATGAAGAGAGTTTGACATTTTTGCACATAAAAGTACTTAAAAGTTTTCCTTCTTCGATTTTACAACAATTTTTGAATCTCGCTAAGGAGGCATCAGTTTTTTTATATGAAAAGTGCAACAGAAGCATCAACTTTATATCAATTATGTTACGAACATAGTTTTACTTTATGAAAGTGAAAAACTTTATCCCCTACTTCACGGGCTTAACAGGAAGTTCAACCCTTTTGGGTACTGGATACTTATAATGTCAAATATGGTTATGGTTACTTGGCCAGCAGTCAGTGGTAGCATTGTAAGACGCAATAGACAAATTCATTAAGAAAAAGATATTTCCCGAATATAAGAAAAACCTTATGTACCTATGATATTTAATAGCTATCCTATTTTGTTGATGGTGGCTGTCAGTTTTCTTCGAAGATAATAGTTTTAAATAGTTTCACTTTGGGAAGTCTATTCAAAGCTTGAATATAAATTAAATAATGTGAAATCTCAATCATCTTAAAGTCCTTATCTTTATTTACCGAACATAAAGTCTTAGAACTGACGTTATATAAGCAATAGCCCCGTGGTCAACTGCCTAAAGCAAATATTATGAATTAAGTTTTTACCGCAACTTTCCAAAATGATTATTTCCAAAAAAGAATGTACTACCAAAAAATGGACTTTGAACCAGCTGTAGCAAACATTTTCAAGTAGATTTACAGCCATACAATTTTTAGACACATAAACATCCAGACCCTTCACATTTCTTCGATTCCCCTTCACAATGTGTTTCATCTTTCGTAAACTTCACTGCTAAAAACTTTATAAATTTTTCATGTCAATGCTCAAGTTTTCTTCCTTTTTTTTCATTTGCTGCCAGAAGTGATCCTAGCTATCCAACCGCATTGAAATAAAATGAAATGGCATGGGCCAGTACTTACGCCTGGTACACACGCACACACAGAGCCACACACAAAGTGTTATATATTCGGTTTGTAGAAAAAAAGTAAATACTTATAAATTGTACACTTTTTAAGGCTTTCGTGCTTTCGGACACAGAGAACGTAAATTGTTCCAGCAAAAGCAAAAACCAAAAAAAAAAAAAAAAAAACATGGAAATACGATGTGAAGTAGGATTTCACACGTAACACATGAAAATGTGGTTTATATTTCATCGTGGCAGCGAGAGTCATGGGCAAAAAGGGATAAGCATTTCAGAAGGCTTAAAACACGTAGGCTTATATTCGTGGTAAAAAAAAATTGTGATATGAGGTATTACACTTACGCTTAAAGAGTTTTGAATGGCTAACATGGCGCGCACAGTGGCTACGCTTCATACATATCGCGGCAAAAAAATATAAGGAGATGGCCTAGAGCAATGAAACGTGGCACCAAGTCTTTATTTGACATAATTAAAAAAAATATGAAGTTTCATCAAAATCGGCCACGCCCACCGCCCACCTCCCATACAACCCAAAATTTATTTTTCATATAAAACGTGTTTCTTTCGTTAAAATGACACGAAATTTTGCCTGTTGGTAATATTTGATAAAAGAAAGACATCATCCAAAATTTATCTAAATCGGCCACGCCCACCACCCACCAATTCGATTTGAATTAGAGTAAGATATGTGTTTTAATTGCGCAAAAGTTACTATTTTTTTTTACAAATTAAATAGAATTGGATTCGACTGGAAATTCAGAGCTGAACCGAATATTTATTTATTAGATAACATGTCTTTAACAATGTCATCCAGTTCTAAATGTTGTTTATTTGGTTGACGTCTTATATGACTAATATATGGGTCAGATGACACAAGGAGACGGTTAAAAACATCCTAATTTGTGGAAGTTGTGCTGAATTTTCTGGAAAACAATAACCTGTACTTCCTATAATCCTTATTTCTTGCTTCCTCAGCTACTTCTGATAATTAGTTAATTGTTGCTCTTATAATTCGGCTTAATGAACATGAATTCCTAAAAGTATACTATAGTTTTTTAAGAGTTTTTTTTCGCAATTGTCATGCATTTTTCTTACAAAATTGATGATATCTTAAAAGTGCTAGGCTATGCCGGCCGTTTTTTTTTTTTTTTTTTCATAATATGTTAGAACTAACTAATAGCTTTAATTTTTACCCTATTTGAAAATAACTGCTCGTAACTCACATTAGTTCTATTCGAACAAAAATAGCAAATCCTGTAGTTTTTGGAGTCATTTTCATTTCCGCTTAACTTTTAAACTACTTATCGTATCTTACTGATTCCTTCGGTTATTTCATGAGTAAATGTTATATTTTACTAAAGAACACAATTTTTTGTAGAGAAGCGATTTCATTTTACATAAATGTCGTACTCAATTTAATGCAAATCTTAGTCAATTATTAGCCTTGCATGTTTATGTGACTTCCAACGGGTATACCAAGTATTAATATTACCTTTTGAAACAAAAGCTTATGGATTTCTCTTATTTAGACAATTCTCTACAAAACTGCATCATTTTTTTTTCGAAATCATATGGTCGAAAAATGGAATTTTTGCCACTGAATAACCACTGTGTGGCGTATCACTTCAAATTAATATGCATGCGTTCGAAAGTATGCTACGAATTTTTCGCATCACTTCCTTACGTACTTCATCCAAGAATTTCATCAATTTGAATAAAATGTACCCATAATTTTTGGCATTTTTTCCATTAAGGTTCACTACTGAAGGGTTATATTTTCAATGTACTTCATATTAAATTTAATTTTTGATGATAAGAGCAAGGGTATGACAAAGCAATTAAAATGCATGCTCTCATAAATCTTTAAATGTACATATTTCATTAATTATTTCTGATGAGCTATACACGGGAAAGGATAATAATCTTAAGCCTTCATATTCGCATTTGGGTCTCAGTGGAAAACGAAGAGCTTAAAATATTTCTCTTGAGATCATCTTGAAACTCAATGAAAAATTTAATGAATTTGATGAATTTTTTTTCCAGTTCTAAAAGGCTGGCTTGTAAGGACTACGACTTGCAATAAAATCTTTCTAATTAAATAAAATATAAAAGGATGCGTCTAACATTCGATTTCATAATACGAGTATCCTGTTATTCTGCTTCTTTGAAGCGCTATGCGAAAAAATTCTTGTGTCTCTACTTAGAGCAAAATGAAATGGCTAAATGAGGAGTGTGTACTTACTGATTCAGGTTCCGCTCATTCGATCCACTCTGGCTCTGTGCGTTTTCGGCGTGGCGTCGTTCCTTGTGCACGATACCCATCAGTTTCATCCATGGATTATTTTGGGAGCCATGGCCTCCCATGCCGCCACTCTGCCACATCGTCATTTTGGTGGCAGAGTGGTTCTAACGGTCGCTACAGTAACTGTACTTCACTTCACTTAGCTGTGCTTTACACTCTGCTTTATTCTTTTCTCATTCAACGAATGTTGACTTTTAACGATTAGCCAGCCTCGACAATATCCATTCTCTTGCTTCTCACACAAATGTTCTTATCATACAAAAGCACAAGCACATGCACAGGCGCAAATGCAAACACTAGCTACCGTCGCATTGACGTCATACTTGCAAGCTATTTCGGTGCGGTACATTTGTAGATTTCTGCTAACTAATGTTGTTAGAATGCCTGCAAGCATTCGAAGTTGCTTTTGATTTGGAAATTTCGATTGATTTTGGTTAAATTTCCCCTTAAACACCATTTGTATTACTTTGTATTCTTTTGGGCGGCTGACGTTGCATATTTTATGTTTTGCTCGAGATTTTTCTACGCTTAATTTGGCGAGATATGTCAAGGAGTGTGAATTATTTTATTTTTTGCAATTTTTGTAAATTAATTTATAGATTACTAAATTTTTTAATTAATTTTATTTTTTATTTAATTACAACTTCAATTAGGATTGTAAAGTATCACTTTGGCGAAGAAAACTTACATTCAAATTGAATATAATTTAATTTAATGAATTTTTTTTAAAAATCTTATCTTGAACTAAATTTCTTTGTTTGAATTGAATATTTTAATAAATTTTATTGAAAAAATTAAATTTAAGAATCACAATGGCATATGTTTGTTCGTTAAAAGCTATTTATTGTTAAATTTCATTTATTCTTAAATTATAGAAATTTTATTAATGCCACTAGCTAAAATTTGATTTCTCTTGATAATTCACTGACATGTGTTGGTTTATTTATTTAATTATTATTTTCAAAATTGATTATGATGAATAAAGCGATATAGTTTGGAATTATTGGATATTCTTAGCTCGGATTTCGTTAGCTAAATTCTTACAGCAATTGCTGTTTTTCGGTTGTAAGATCGGTTTGTCTTTTAATTTTTTCTGAAAACGAGATAGAGAAGAAAACGTTATTGAAGGTTTCAGGAATCAAAAGTTTTAATAGATATTTATTAAATTAGCAAAAAATGAAATCTTTGCAAGTTTTTTCATATATTCATAGTTATAGTTTTTTGGAAACCTTTATGTGAAAATGCAGCCGCTTTCACGCATCAAATAAAGCTCTTAATTTGTTTTGTCTGTAGTTGATGACCTAGAGAAAAAAAAATGAGTGAGTGTTTGAACTCACTGTGGATGTGTAAACTAATAAAGATTCACTATTAACAATTATTTTATCAACCATACATTTATCTTATTCAATATTTCTAGTTGTTCTCTACAGTATTCATTTATATTAATATTTACCTGTGATTAAAAAATATGGATATTCAGACATGCCCTAGAATCCGAATTAGAATAAAAATCTCGAAATTTATACATTTCTTTTCAATCACTCATTCAAAATCAGAATTATTCCTTTTCAAACGAATTTCAATTTGAAACGAATTCGCATTCTAGAGCATAGTGGATTACCTGAATTTTGACTATATAGTCCCACTTTTTCTGGTTAACGTGTAACGTTTAAAATTCCAACTTTAAATGTATTTTGTTTTTCCTTTGCAAATGTGAATCAGCTGTATCAATATAAAACCAGGGCTGCCACACTCGTCTATTTAAAACCGAAATTTCAGTTTTTTACATACTGACGCATTGGCTCTTTTTTATTGGAATTAAATAGTTCTTTTTCGCAGGGTACGGAGAACGATTAAAATACGCTCTTTCCTGCAACTAATCGCGGCATGGTTGCAATTTCTGAGTTTATCAATACACACTGCGAACATACAAAAAGACCGTTCGTGTCAAAGTACGTACGAGATCAATGTTTTCGCGATTGCTCGTTTGCTGAAGTATTTCTCGCTGTAAAATACAATCACAAAATAAGGGAATGTGAGAAAGATCGTATTTTTAATCGTTTGCGAGCGAATTTAAGCGCACCCTTCTTATTCGCTTGTTATTTAGCACGTATTTTAGATCTGGATATTTACGAACTCCGAAATATATATTGTAGTATATTTTGACACACCCTAACTCAGTCCCAACTTTGTTGCCACATTTATTCCAAACAAACCATTTCCTGCATTGCTGTAATATTTACTCTAGATAACCCATTCCATACATTGTCGCAATATTTACAGAAAGAGGTCAATAAAAATATTCGGCTTCGATTGCGATTCTCTAATTCCAAAGAATCCAAACCAACGACCCACTTCAAGTACGATTTCCTATTTCCAAACAGTGTAAACAATTGATCCATTTAACTCTTGCTTTTGTTTTTTCGCTTTGCTTCGGCCAAGCGAAGCCGCGTTAGGTTAAAACAACTTTCAAAAATGTTAAAACTTATAAACAGCGGAGAATGTCTTTTTATCAGGATAATTTAACACAGCATCTGGCTAAACAAAAACATTTAACGAAATGTTCGTTTAACATGGTTACATGTAAGCTCGACCAGTCATTATGCAAAGTTAAGGGAATAGTCTCGGCGTTAAGGGGAACTTTTAAGTATCTTACTAAGATTAGCTTCGTTTGACTGGTTGCTGTCTAAAATATCTTTAAGAGGGGTGTCCTAAGAATTATAAAGGAAAAATGTTGTCTGTCAAAATATTCATATTTCTTCACAAACTTACAAAATTATTTTGCCAGTGAATAATTTTCTTGCGAAACATTATATGAGCAGGAAGCATTCATAGAGAGAAGAGTGCATTTATAGCGCACTCCTTGATGTACGGGAAGGTTTCAATTTCTAGGTTATACTCTAGAATAATAACACTGCAAGTTTTTACAAAAACTTTTTCAGACTGACCTGAATCAAACGGTTTCCTCCTATTTCGGCTGCGGGTAAGCGCACTGCACCATTAGTTTTTTTTTAGTTTTTTTAGGTTACAGTTCCGGGTTCATGCAAAAAATTAAATTAAAAACGCTTTTTACTCCAGTTTTTGGCGGATATCTGTGAATAAGTTGAAGTTTGGTATTCTTAACTAACATCAAAGTGTGCTCTGAAATATGCCAACCAATTCTTCCGAGAACATCCTCATGATAATATGCCGCATTAGGGAGCTATACTCATTTAAAACCAATTTGACTTTGCGAAAAAGTAGGACTTATTTGTCCGGAAATCCTTTTAATCTGCTAAGGCTTAGCTCCGTCACTATACGGGATTCATTCAAGTAAATAAAAATAATATATAAAAAAAAAAAAAAAAATTAAATGAATTTAAAAAATACAAAAATTGTGGCACTATAGGGTTAAGTATAACTAATTCACTGACTAGAAATTTAAATATGTCCTTAAGTGAGGATTGTTGGCCTCTGTGCCGTAGTTGGTTGAGATGCCAGCTTATGAAGTGAGAAGCTTTGGGTTCAACTCCCAGCTAAGGTCGGGAATGTTTGTGTCGTTTTTTCTGCCTCTGTTATTCTTTGTTTTTCCTTTATTCCGGGTATCACAACAAGCCCATGTGAGACCTAAGTCTGTCACCCTTAATGGTGGCAGCCACACTAAACTAATCTTACCTAAGTGAGGATTATATGTCTTTTTGATTCAAAATTAATACAAAAATATATCCTTCGACTAAGTATTGTATAGAATATTTTTTAGATTACAGTGTACTCTCTCATAAGAGGACACCTACGGGACCGAAAAATGTGTTCGCTTAACAGAGGTGTCCGCTTAAGAGGAAACAATTTCAGAAGCAGGAACCCTAGAGCATTCCCAAAAAGTGTCCAATTAAGAGGGGTGTCCGCTTGAGAGCAGTATACGCAAGCAGAGAGTACACTGTATTTCGCTTTTCAGTACTTTGTTTATAATTGAAAAAAAAAATTATTTTTTCTCGACCATAAAAAAAAAACATTCGCTTTGGAATGATTAAACGCAAAGGAAGTCAACAGAAAATCTTATTCTTCACTGTCAGGAGAGAATATTTTGAGCAACAACAGCAAAATCAACAATGTCAATAGCAATCTTAAAGTCGAACGCATCGATTTATTGAGTGCCCTCGAAGGGAATCGCTTTTGTAACGCTTATGACCAATATCACAAAATGCAGCTGAGCTCAACGCGACTCAATAGTCTTATATCAGATGATGGCAAACATGCAACAAAAATGTGCGACTATCCTTGGTACTGAGTGTACATATGTGCATGTATGTATGTATGTAAGTACGTTCGATTTCGTACGTATGTATATGATATTTAATGAAGATTCTGGCGCATTGAAGTGTTAAATTGACACTATGTATAGCTCTTAGAAAAACAGATCTTGTGTGAGCAGCGAAAAGGGAAGGCAACAAATTGATTGGTTTGGGGATACAGACTACCCCGGATGAAGGTAACACGCTATCGCATGCAACAGTACGGAAAATGAGATATATTGTTGTTGTTGTGGGAATTCCAATTCATTTTACAACAGAATAGTTTTGAAATTGAACCCATGAAATGATTTACGACTTAATGAATCTCAAAAAAGGACGATCATCGTTCGCATTGCAAAAAAAAAAAAAAAAAAAAAAAATTTGATTCAAATGATGTGCAAATCCATGAATTCGATTTGAATATTTTCGCTGAATTACACTTAATTTGAATTTGTATAATTTTATGAGAACAAAAAACAATAGTACTCTATAAAATAAAACTTCATTTCATGCAACGAAGAGAATCATCATCAGAGACAGCAAGCCATGCGAGTTGCATGCCCATGGCATTATTGCCTCAAGAATTTCCATTGCAATGCTACGTTCTGTTGCACGAGTGGGAGAATTTTGCGCTTCTTCTTCTCTACCAATGAAGGCGAAATTAACAATTTAATTTTTTATTCAAGATAATTTCGTAAATTCCGCTGTTTGAGCCTCACTCGCTGAAATGGGTGCAATCAAGTTGAGTGGCTTCAAGTGACAAGAACCTTCACTGGCATAGAGTTGAAAGAAATCCTTCAAATTGGCTTTCAAACAATTAAATTTTCCGTTTTTATTTCGAGAGGTTACGATTGATCGCACTTTGAACGAATTATCGACATTCCATTATATTGGACTCCCACGTGCGAGCTGATTCGATAGACGCAGGTTACATCACTATAGGAATTTCTTTCGTCTCTATAATACGGAAGTTATATTACTTCTTCGCATGTCGAAGGAAACTCCGTCAGAATCGCAATTAAAGTTTTCCGTCAAATAATTAACCCGACTTAATCCGCTCTCTCTTACTTCATGTAAATGCTGTGCGCCAGTAGAAAAGGGTAAAAGTTTTCGAAGCAAGAAAATTTAAGTCCGCAAACTTTAACTTTAACACTTTCAAAGCGTATACAATGCCGCATTCTGTTTAAAATGTGCACACCCCAAGGCGATAGGACCTTGAAACAAGGCAACATTTCATTCCAGTAATTAAGTACGCGAAATACAAAAGCAACAAATGTCCAAATGTCCCGAGAAGATGCTACAGAAACCGCGAGAAAGTTAAGAAAGTTTGCTACATTGCAATAGGGTTAACCCAAATGACTGACGCTTAAAACTCATAAAAAAAAAAAAAATATTAAAAAATCTTCACGACCCTTCTTTCTTCTAGAAGTCTAAACGCAAAGTTGCCTGAAAGTATGCCTTACTTTTATTTTTTCTGAAATATTTTTCCTTTTTTCTTACAAGCAAAAAGGCAAGTATGGAAATATTTACTTATATTCGAGATTCGTGAGAGACCGTGTAGATTACGGGAGGAGGAGAGAGAGAGAGGGGAAACTCTGTGCTCATATTTTGTTTCTTGCAGCATTTTAAGCTTGTTTGAAGTATTAAGTCAGAAAACGTGCCTTTGAAATGGTTTGACTAAAGAAAGGCTGGTTGTATTGCTTCGTTCGCGTCAAGAGGCGCAGTTTATCCTTGTTGACTGCTTTTTATTTGTTTTGCTTTTCGCCTGCGACCCGCAAAAACCACTTTATATATCCTTCACCTACCGCTGAGCTTGCTGTTAACGATGTTTTTGCTCATTGTTAATTCATCGCCTTCATAGTTTGTATTAATAAACAGACTCGTGGAAGCAAAAGTTGTACGCGTACAAAAACCTAAAGCAAAACATTGCCAAACGGCAGGAAAGGCGAGAAAGTAACTCGAGAAATTCAGCTCCAAGGAGTAAGTAGCGAACAAGTTTGAGAAGCCTTCTTCGGCATTTTTCCCACAAACAGTCATGTCAAATTGCAATCGCAGGACCGGAGAAATGAAAATGGAGAACCGTCCCTCAAAAACACTCAATTTTAAAGGAAACGAAATTTGTAATTAAAGCAAATATTTAATTCGCAGCGAAGCCGAACAATTAACAAACTTAATTTCCATATTTATGTCTCCTTAAATTTTAATCTTTTCCCATTCGGATTGATGAAACGACAGTACCGGAGCTTTTTTACTCAAGAAAATAAATTTAATATGACTTAAGTCACCAAAAACCTTGAGGACCCATTGTACTTGCCCCCATATACATATGTGATGTTACGCCTAGCCGCAATGGGGTATGTGAACAGGAGATGCGCTGCTGTTGTCTGCTCTAACCTACAAAGACTATATCTCTATCTTCATTTACAGACCCAATCTTGTTCACGTGATACTGTGGTCTGCAGTTGTCTGTTAATAATGCAGTGCAGATAATATTTTTTCTGCTAAGATTTAGAGTAGCTTCCGCCCTATTGGATCTGAGACATATTAGCCTTTTGACCTGCCGGGTGCCCTTATGGGCTCTCCAGTACTCAATTAGACTATTTTCCTACTATTTTTAAATTAGGTCGTCTTTTGAAGCTATAATTAACCCCGCTAAGGGAGTGTGGTCCAACAAAACAGTATGCCGCGGCCCTTTTGACAATTCGCCCTATCATTGCCTTCATATCCTTCATGCCCCAGTTTTATATGGATAAGAAGTACAGAAGACGTCAGATTTAACGAGCTCAATGTTGCCAGCAGTTCTCGTTAAATTGAATTACTTAGATCCGTTTGCTATTGTTCCCGTTAACGTTTATCGTTACGATATCCTCTAAAAATATCAGAATTTTCATACAAATTTCTTTGTTTTTCGGAACGAAAAATTCATTCGGAACAGTAGCAAATGGGCCTTACATACCTACTTTTGGGCGTAAAGTTTTAATGTTTTCTTTAACCTTCATGATTAGGGCAACAGATAATATTTCAATTCAGCACATAAGCCTCGATTGAAAATGGAAAGTAATTCCATTTTCCTCTCCATATCATCGACGAAATCATCCATGACTTGGTCACGCAAGCTTGAATTTTCGGCTGGGTGGCAATATGGACTTGTTTGTCTTGGATTTTAGAAACTTTCTCTTCACAAAGCAGGCTCCATTCAGAGTACGACAACTGACACGCCGGCTCAGGCTCTGTTCCAAGGCGTATGAGAATAAAATTCAATACAGGACATTACTTGGATGAAAGTCGATGTGCATCCTGTAGATCGTCTTACAGAAGAAGGAAAACTTTCTTTGGGATATTGCAAAATGTTGAGCGAAAGACTTGAGCTTTTTTTGAGACAGAACTTTGTGAATACGGCTTTCAATCTCGTTAGTTTATTTGCTCTAGCAAAAGGGAAAATGAGCGAATAAAGCCTACAAAATGTATCCCGAAACTTTTGCTTGACAACAAAAAGTTGAATCGATAAACAAAGCCAAGAGAATTCGAACTAACACTGAACAATGCGAGGAAAATTAAATTGAAACTTTTCGTTGAAGCACTCGCGGAAAGCACTCGAGGGAAAGAAAATGGCAAGAATTTGAAAATATTCTTTCGCACAAAACAAAAACAATAAACATTAACTGCTTTTTCTTTAAATTTTCTTCTATTGAAATGCAGCCACCTAAAAAGAAATTAACCAAAAAAGAGCGGGCACGCCTGGAGGCCGAACAGGCGGAATTGCTGCGCATCGAAATGGAAAAGGAAAAGTAAGTTAAGTGAAATAAATTATTGGCGTACCTTTGAAGTGAGAAATGAAAATTCGGTCGTTTTCATAGGCAACGCAAGTTGGAGGAAGAACGCCAGCGTCGGCAAGTCGAACGTGAAGAGGCCAAACGTCGACTGCAGGAAGAAATCACCGAGAATAAGCAACGACGTTCGCAATTAAAGAACAGCACCATTTTCTTTGATGGCGTGAAGCAAACGATTGATGAGATTTTGAACAGAATACACGAGAAATGCGATTGGGAGAAGTACATGCGCTGCAATGGCTTACCGAATGCGAACATACCAAGCGATCTTCGTAAGTACATGCATCAATGGCGGAGCGATATCGAGCAACGCAATCGCGATTCGAGGAATTGGCTCCTGCGGACGGACGAGAAAACTTTACTCACACATGATGAAAATGCTGAAAATCTGACCAGAGAGAATTTGCGAAAGCAGCAAGGAAACCTTGGAGATGTTTACGCTGCACGATTAAAGGAGGTCTTAGGGGTGAGAGATTGCTAAATCCTATTTCCTGCTGCTGGCGGATTGTTGGAAATGAGATACCTATCATCGCAGTTTCCTTTACACTTTTTAGATTCTTTGTGAGCTTGACGAGGGCCTGGCAGATAAGAAGAAACCTCCGCATACAGTTGCCGATTTGAAGCGCCTGAAATTTGAAATACGTGGTTTTTTGCGAGAATACTTGGATGAGTTCACCTATAAGTTGCTTTCCTACATTGAGCGCGATATGGAGTGGGTTCAAAAACAAATATGTTATTCAAATTATTTATTTTGATTCGATTTTGTTTTTCGACAAAAGCATTGATCGTCCTGGTGTTTCCAAAAATATCTACTGCTCAGAAGTATTCAAAAGCCATGTTTGGACTTTCGCCAAGGATGCACAAATGTTAGTGAATTTCAAAATGAACACGACCATGTCTGACTTCTAATCTTTATTGCCAGATCGATTGCTCCCAAGCCGCGAATCGGTGAACAAAATCCACACAATGAAATCGACTTTCCGATAATGGAGCTAGTGATTTCTCTACCGCCAACACTGAAGCTCCCTTGTTCGGCAATACGTGGACTCTGGCTGAGCTATGACCATTTGAGCGACAAATGCAATAGTTTCGAACTCAAACGACCTCGGCCGGACACATTCAGTAATTCAGCTAATACAAAAAAAAAAAAAGTAATCCCTTTCAATTCTCCTCCTTTTTTTTGCAGACATTCTTATACAAACCAAAAAAGAGTGGCGAAAGCGAAAAGAGATTCTCGAAAGCATGCTCGAAGAGTGCACAAAAGAAAGTTCGCCTTTAGCTTATGGCAATTTAGATAGCGCGGGTGCTTCGAGCTCACAGAAGCCGGCAGAGCGAAGCAAGGACGTCGATAAGCTCTACACGGAATACGAAGATGAGCTGAATAAGGCACGGCGACGTGCAATCGGTCCTGAGTCGTTTAATTTGGCCGAAACAGATGTCAATTTGCGAAAGTATCGCATCATTGGAGGCGTCTATTGCATCGATTATTTGGAAACCCCACAGCAGGATAAGAAGCTGAATGCGAGATCCTTCATAAGGACGAGTACGTATCGGCTTCGCGTGATAGTATCTCTTTTCGAGTAAATTTGCATTTTCATCAAATCGAATCAAAATGATTTTCGTTATAGTTTTATCCGCCGAAAAGTTAACGCACAAGACCTTCTATCAAACCTATAAGCCACCGCCACCGGTTCAACCAGGTGTACGACGATTACCAGAAGAAATCGAAGCCGAAATGCGGATGATGGAAGCAGCTTTGGAAAAACTTGCGCTTGTGACTGTTCAGTGAGTGGAAAAAGAGAAAAAATTTTCTCTTTTTTTTTATATTGACTCAAGCTGTCAACTCTTTTTAGATTGCCCGAATCGGTTATTTGGTTTGAGCCGCCCATCGTATGCCGTTGGGAGAATCAATTGGAAACAATTGAATCACAATTCGCCGAGGTAACGCAGCCGCCCACAACAGCAACACCCACCGAATTGACACCGCGTTCGACGACGACCAATTTGAGTCCACTTAAAAGCTCACCTCGCTTCACCGCTAAAATGCGTAAACGAAGCCCACGAAAAATGGCAGCCGAGCCGCCCGTTCGGGAAATCGCTGACTTTGATATGTACAATATACCGAGCGGCATTGACATTTACGGGCTTATAAGGGACTTTGTTGTGCCACGTCTGCCGCAAGGATTTTGTGTGCGCTTGCAAATGTCAAAGGATGCTCGCATGGAAAAAAGCCAATTGCAAGAGCACTTCATACATTATGCAAGGCATAAGACCGTTAACACAACTCGACCCACCCAATTCATATTGAATGCATCATCGAAGGACGAAGACGAGAACAAATGGAATTCGCCACCAATTAGTGAGGACTTTCTTGAGGACGATGAGCCTCGTGAATTTCATCCGATTATCGAAACTAGGAAGCTTCTAAAATTCAAAAATAACAATGAAGCAATCCAGTCGCGCAGGAACAGCAACAACTCACCAAAGAAGGTTTCAATTTCAATGGATGCAAAACAAAAGGACGATAAGGATGTTAAGAAAAGCTTTGTTCAAGCAAGCATTGACAGCACTAAAGAACACGCTGAACAAGGAAACGAACTCGATTATGAAAAAGAATCACAGTCCAGTGGAAAGAGAGCTTGTTATATGCTTTCGGAATTGATTCAAGTAAGTAGAGCGCTAGTAAAAAAACTAAAATTTACGAAAAAAATGTGCTTCACAAAATACGAGATCTCAATATGCGTTCCATACATCTTGCGGCAAAAATTAGAAGAAAATAGAATGGCTTAATTGAGGTAATTAAGACATAAAGCAAAATCCATTCGCCTACTTGTAGTTTTGTATGGCAGATTAATTCAAAACTCAACCGATTTAAATCAAACTTTGTCAGCACTTTACCCATGTGGAAAAAAATTTTCGAATCTGACAGCAGTCCCTAGGGGTATCTTTTCTGGATCTATGCACATATTTTTCGCGACTCAGTGTCTGTTACTATTTCCTTAAAAATGATATCTTATTCCAATGCCGCTTTCAGACTATTGCATTTAACTGATTTTAGCTGTTGTGATTTTCTATTATAATAGATAAGTAGATACAAATTATAATTATTTGTTTTAACTTCAAAAACATTACGTTTTTAATTAAAACGAAGCGAAAAAGTTAAGAGAAGTCATTAGTTTCCTTCATGAAAATCTGTCGACTCTCAGCTCAGGTCGTGGATGTTATTTAGTTTTTCTTTAGTTCACAATTTTTCGAGGGGTAACAAAGGGTCCGGCCCATGAGGCCTAAATGTTTCAACGTGTTTACGTACAAATCAATCTCTAAATTTTAATAAAAAATCCCATTTAGTAGGGAAAAAAGTTTGACTAAAGGTGAGATGACACTACGTGTGCAATTCACATATAATTGCTCAAAAAATGTGTGACACATCTGAAAAATAATTGCACGCATAACATTTTCTCGCACAAAATAAGGACAAATCACACATGTTGATTGAGCAATGTTACTAGGTTTCGTTTTTAAAAGATTGCAATGAAAATAATGTCCAACCTTAGAGATTTCAGAGACAGTTAAGATAATCGAAATCTTTAAAACTAAAAGTAATGACAGTATTTAAGCATTTGCCTAAACTGTGTTCTAACCTCACATAAAAAAACAAATGTTCAGCAGATTGTACTGTATGAGGAAACAGTTTCACGTGTACATATTTTTACAAAATGTTTGTGCAGTTGAAATTTGGGTTGATTACATTACGCGTGCAACGCACACATTTTATTTGTAAAATATTGTAAGAATTATTTTGAGCAAACAAATTATTCGTCCATTTCATTACGTGTGCAATGTTTATGACGTCAGTGAGCAAATATTCGTGCATTGCACACGTAGTGTCATCTCACCTTAATTTGAAAATTTTTTTTTTCATTTTTCCAAGAAAACATTTTTCTTAAGCTTAATTTTTTAGATAAAAAAATTATGTTTTTTGAAAAAAAAAATTTATGGATTTTTCTAGTCTAGATATTGCTCTAGTAGTTGCAATCACTAAATCACAAAATAGGATGGTTGAAAAATCCAATGTTTCCTCTGAAATCCCACTGTTTTCTGTTTCGACCTGCGACTTCCACACTCAGTTGCCAAAATAAATTAAACCTATACAACAACGTAAAATATCATTAAAATGCAAGCTCATTGAACTGAAAGGCGATAAAGATTCCGATGTGTCTAAAGTAAGGAAATTTTATAGCATTTCAAGCTCAAGAATCTCAAAATTATTAGCAATAATTTTCGCATTTTTCCCAAACACATAAAATTCTCTAACCCACCTTCCCCACACATCTTCTAACAATGCATTCTTTTAAAATTCAAATCATGTTAAAAAAAAAAAAAAAAAATTTAATAAAAAATGCGAAAAATGGAAAAATTAAAAAAAAGGACCTAGATCGATTGTGCGAGCTGCAAATGCCAATGAAGAAGATAGAGCAGGCACTTAAGAGCATGTCGGAGCAGCTAGCATCGACGGCATCGTCAATAGCCTCAAATGAATCCACGAAAGCGACGGAAGCGCCAGAGCCCGCTGATATAATTCCGCCCGCATTTGGCTACTATTCAGGAATATCATTTATGCGCGATTTGGAGGCGACAAAATCCGATGGCGACAAGTGTAAGAACATCGAAGATGAGCATGCTGATAATGACGACAGTAGCTCCGACTGGGATGACGCGTACGATGACGACGACGATGACGATCTCGGTGATGATGAAGGCTTCTACGGCTGCAGTGTGGGCAACGAAGAAAACGATTCTGCTGCGGCAGCCGCAATCGCTCTAAGTGATTTCATGAGCAAACAGAGCCAAAGCGAAAGCACCGGTGGCAGTAATAATGATGGGTAAATTTTATGGCATTTAAATTTGTACATACTATGTAAGTACTACATAGATACGTTGTATTAAGAAAAGCGTGGACCTGAACCGAGAAACGCGTCGGAGGGACTTTTGCATACAAAATCAGTAATTTGCATCAATTCAAATCGAAAACTAGGAAAAGAAGACAACGAGTAACGTCGTTATTCAAAAGTATTCGAGGAAATTTCTCTACAAACGAATGGTTTCCTCCTTTGATTATGAGGGTTGTTCGTTAAACTATTTTCAATTGATGTCAATTAAATCGAAGAACTTCGCGTTAAACTATTTTTTTTTTTTTTTGGTTTTAAGTTTTTCTTTGCAAGTCACAGATTCACAGTCGATTGCAGTCATTTGTTGAAATTTCATTCCAGCCTTTTCCTTTTTTTTAAAGGTTTTTTTTACTTTATAGTTAAAGTTAAGCTAAGTTCTTCTCCAGCTACTTAATGAGCTCAAAACAACCACACAACCTCTGGATAGAGTGAACTAATTTTTGCAGGATCTCTTCATACCACCTATGTTAGGTTAGCCAAACAATCGAGCCACAATTTTTGTATTTTTAATTTGATTTATTTAGTTCAAATATGAATTTACAATGCAGGATTCGTAGAGGAAATTTTGTGTTTTTGAAACAGCTCAGATTTTTGAACAACATTCATTAGGTAGGTACATTTGTTTTTTACATTCCCCTAATGATTTCCGAATGGCCTGTTATGAGTAGCCTTACCCGAGCACGATGGAGTTTTTTTTTTTTTTTCGAGGTTAGACCTTTATGTTGCGCCGTGTGCACTGGCAGTTACCGGCTGCTTCAGTCAAAGTGGGCTCGAATACGTCAACATAAAAATCGAATTAAGACATTCAGGATAAGCCTCCCAACAGAAAAATTGCACACGGATTGTAGGAAACACCATGAATTAGCATCCAAACCCACGAGAAAAGAATAACGGTTATTGAATGTTTTAATAATCGCTCATGTATCAGACCACTTAACACTCATAGTAGCGTCTCATGTTCAGAGCTACTCCTGGCCCTACCCAACCTTGGATCCCTTAGGTGACGATCAGAATCCCCAAAATATAACGCACAGGTAGTTTAAATTTCAGACCCAAAAAAAATTATCTTTAATGCTTCATTATTTATAACTCATTCCAAAAACAACAAAAGAAAAAAAACCACTGAATGCTTTACATTGGTCTTAACAATAACACTAAGGATACCAAAACTTATATATATATTTCGTTTTTTTTTCTTTTTCTATGTATCCTTGTACGGGTACACCCAAAAGTAAGCGCAATATTATATCCCGAAGGGTAAAAAAAATTAGTAAGGTATTTGATTTCACATCGCGACCATAAGATGAACGCTAACGGCAAACGGAAATGAATGAACTTTAATTCTGAGTTCTAGCACTGACGGCACTGTGGATTAAAAAAAACTACTACGACGACGGATAAAATTTAAATTCGCGTTTTACAAAAAAAAACAGATAGCGTGCATAGCGCTGAGGTGTTACTGTTCAAAAAAAATTTTCTTTCTAACAATCGCCTAACTTGTAAAAGTCACTTAAAGAAATAAATACGAGTCACTTACATACATATTATTATTCATGAGCTTACGATGGTTCACAGCGGCATCTCTCGATGAAGGCCTTCAAAGCGATCAGCGGCAGCGGTGTATATGTTGTCTATATTAATTACAATAGGTTGACGTGAATATTGAGTCGTAGTGCTAGATAACGGAATTCAAATTCATTAGTAGGAAATCAAACTTACGTCTCCTTCTCTTTTTTTTTTTTTGTGATAATTTAGGATTACCTTTTTGGATGTACTTCGTCTTAAAAAAGCAAAAAAAAAACGTTACAGAACTATACTACATAACCCAGGTTTCTACTTTTAAGCTTCATTTATAGATCTTTGGTAGGAATCTGCTTGGATTCGCCTTTCTTTATGCACCACGGATGAAGAACTACTTGCGAGCAGCGGTGCAACTGCAACGGGCGGGCAACGTTGTCCGATTACGGTACGAAAAGCATTAGCGACGATCGAGAGATCGCACGTGCAGCCGGGAGTATATACTGTTTTGCGTCCGCAGTAGAATAGAATTGCAGCATTCCACAAGGCGGATCCTCTTTAAATCAGACTCCACAAAGTTCAAAGGAAGCTGAGGTTGAATTACACACGTTTGGACGACGTACACGAGGACAGGGTCCCTCCGACAAGAAGTAGACGACAACGCACAATCCAAAGAATTACAAAAAAAATGATTAGCCTGGGAGCTTAGCGAAGTCCCCAGGCGTTTAAAATGGCGTCGCAATAGACCATCCTCGCTTCTCTGGTCAGGATGGATATGGATAACCGGAACCTACAGAAGACAATAATTCTGTCATCATACCACATTACATTATCCACACACGCGCTTACGATTTTCTGTTCTCTGGGAAAAAGAGATTGTTCCTTTGGTTTCCTTTCCGGCTCGAATTATATTTAGTGGCCACTGATACAGCCAAACGGGTTTCCGGAAGGTTTTAATTAAATAAAACAAAAATCTTAGGAAACGTGTTCCTTTGTTTAAACTTTTTTTTTTTTCTTCGCAAAGTAGCGAAAAACTATGCGGTCTCTATTTTTGCGATCTTACTCGCAGCGACGATTAAAGAATATGAAACAAGAAGATGCCGAGAATTACATTTGAAGCTGTAAACCTGGAAAGCTCTTTTTCCAATTAAACAAATAGAATAGGCAGCGAAAACCGTTTTGGAAGTATGTGCGTGTGTATGTGAAATGAAGTTATTCAAATATCCCTGTAGGAAGTATCCGGCCAATGTTCAGAAAATAACCCGTGCAACCCTTGAGCTCGTTCGCAACATAACCAGACTGGTGGTTCATGAAACAATCGTAAAGCACCCGGACAATACTAGGGTCTACGTTTGAGGATGATAGGCTGATTTTTGTTTTATTTATTTATTTATTTTATTTTTTTTTTCTCTAGAATTTTGTATGGGCGAGGGTATAGAAAAGAACGAATACTGACGGCTTCCGAACCAGGGATGCACTAATATAGAACTAGTTACAAATTCCTACAGAGAAGTTCGAATCGCTTACGCATGATTAAGGTCGTCCGCACACTTTACGCAGGACCATAAGAGAATAAAGATGAAAAGGGAAATGACCAAATGCACATATGCGTGCGTCTGCATTTTTGGTTTTTAAGCCACCCACGCACGCTACGATGTTTGAACGATTCATGCGGGTTATGCGAAAAATGAGGGGTGTGAAGCTCGGTGCAACTATCAAGCATAAATATTGGCAATATTTCATAAGTCGACGATTAGATGTAACTTAAGTGCTAAACATTACATTTTGCTTTCTTTTAGCAACCCAGCACAGGCCTTCTCGCGAAAAGTTAAAATTCCAGCGTTATTTATTGTGTAAGCCTCAGTCCATATATTTATGCCATCAAGGTGCTCATTCTATTCATCGTAAGCACTACCCAGACTCGATTTTAATTGCGTTGCTCTTGATATTAATCGATAAAACACCATTTAAATATTATCCTAAAAGCTGAGTTTAAATATTTTCACTTGCATTATATACAATATTCCTCATATTTTGTTGTAATGGTAACGAAAGAACTGTCTTTAAAACATATTCACGCAAAATTAATTTTTTTTTTTAATGCCTTACGATAAACACTCAGTATAAATATTTTCCTATCGATGTCATAAAACATTCAAAATTTGCCACAAAGCGGTATAAACGGAAACAATCCTTCGACCTATGGAAATGGCCAATGGCAGCCATACTTGTAGGCTTCTGCAACGCAAATTGAGCTTATCGCAGAGACAATACATTTTCATAAAAACGAACAATTCACATGAAAACAACCATTAAACGCATGCACATCTTAAATGAAATTATCTCGCCTCGCCCGAGCCTTGAACCGCTGACCTCCACCACTTCGCTGGGCGAACGTCTTAACCATTACGCTAAACGAACGAATTTAATTTGTTGGTCAAAATGCTCACTTGAGCTTATGGTTGCTCAAGTTTTGGGGGAACGTGCTTAAGGAAGTGTTTCACTCCCAAAATTTTTGTTTGAAAATGAACCATTAAAAAAAAAATATATAAATTAAAACCTTAAAAATGTAGGAGAAAATTTTTGTCTTCAAAAACAACTACACTCTGAACAAAAAAAAAAAAAAAAAAAACTGTAATTAAAAAAACAAATTCAGAAAAATTCCCGCCGCCAGCAGGGATAGCACCCTGAAGCTCACGACTGTCGAGTCACAGCTTAAAGAACTGAGCTATCGAACCCTCCGGAGACGGTTGATCAGAATGCGAACTTATACGTCTAAGTGAACGAAAGCGAATTTGAACATAAAAAGTAACTGTTTTTCAACTGTTCATTTGACTGCCTTTTTCAGTGCATTTAACGCGGAATACAGTTTATTTGACCACTCTTACTTTAACTGTTCTAAGTAGTTGATTTCAACTGTTGTTATTTCTCTCGGTGTAGATACCTTGAAATGAAAGCAAATCAACGATTTGATGAAAATGAATTCTTGGATCCTTTTAATGAAAGAACCTCTCATGTTTGTTCTAAAACTCTTTAAAAATCTATCTGAGCAGCAACAAAATTTTAAAATGCAGCTTAAGATTTTAATTTTCAGTATAGGTATAACAAAATTTTCTCCTTGCCATTGGTAAGTTACCAATGCTCAAAACAACTTACGCAGAACTTCATTGAAAAAAAAAACTTAGAAGGAAAATGTTGGAAAATGTGGTCGCGAACGTACGAAAACAATACTAGGGAGGAATTGCCCATATGTAGTTGAAAATTTTAACTCGGAATCAGAAGAAACAAATAAGGGTGTAATAGTCAGGCGAGCCTGACAATAAAATACCCCCCACAGACACACATTTTGAAATTATTTTTAATATCAAGAGGTGCTTAAGGCCGTAAGGGACTTTTGTTAAATTTCTTTATGAAAACCGCACCTTTTCCACGCCCACTTTTCCAATTTTTTTGAATTCTAGCCCGAGGCTCAAATATTAAGTTTCATTGAAATATTTCGAAAAAGTAAGATTTTGAGGCTGCTTTGGGATTTTTGTGACACACCCTAGTACTGGAGGTACCCTTAATAATGGACCGATCAAGGAAATTTTTTGGAAGCATAAGACAAACTTTCGTTCAAGCCCCATTTGAATTTTGGGTGTAGGAGACAATTTTCAAAAAACGCCCTTCTGCCACGGCCACTTTTCCATGTTTTGGAAATTCTTTTACTTGCCTTTCAATATGTTCAAATATCAAATTTCATTAAAATATCTTGAAAAACTTCGATTTTAGAGCAGCTTTTGTGACTTTCATAACAGACCCTAGTACTGGAGGTACCCCTAAAAATGGTTTGATTGGGTCCATTCTCGAATTTGTTCTTACTCATGTCCCTGTGAGCAGGCACAACCAAATTTCATCGAAGAAAACTGTATACAGACGGACGGACAGACAGACGGACATTTCTAAATCGAATCTCCTGGTGACGCTGATCATTTCTATATATATTTTGGTCTTAGTCGACCGGTTCTGGGTGTTACATACAACCACACAACCTCTGGATAGAGTGAACTAATTTTTGCAGGATCTCTTCATACCACCTATGTTAGGTTAGCCAAACAATCGAGCCTCAATTTTTGTATTTTTAATTTGATTTATTTAGTTCAAATATGAATTTACAATGCAGGATTCGTAGAGGAAATTTTGTGTTTTTGAAACAGCTCAGATTTTTGAACAACATTCATTAGGTAGGTACATTTGTTTTTTACATTCCCCTAATGATTTCCGAATGGCCTTCTCGCGAAAAGTTAAAATTCCAGCGTTATTTATTGTGTAAGCCTCAGTCCATATATTTATGCCATCAAGGTGCTCAATCTATTCATCGTAAGCACTACCCAGACTCGATTTTAATTGCGTTGCTCTTGATATTAATCGATAAAACACCATTTAAATATTATCCTAAAAGCTGAGTTTAAATATTTTCACTTGCATTATATACAATATTCCTCATATTTTGTTGTAATGGTAACGAAAGAACTGTCTTTAAAACATATTCACGCAAAATTAATTTTTTTTTTAATGCCTTACGATAAACACTCAGTATAAATATTTTCCTATCGATGTCATAAAACATTCAAAATTTGCCACAAAGCGGTATAAACGGAAACAATCCTTCGACCTATGGAAATGGCCAATGGCAGCCATACTTGTAGGCTTCTGCAACGCAAATTGAGCTTATCGCAAAGACAATACATTTTCATAAAAACGAACAATTCACATGAAAACAACCATTAAACGCATGCACATCTTAAATGAAATTGTATCTGTATGTATCTCGTAACCCGCACTCATGTGTGCACAATTTTTCCAATTTTCCCATTTATCCCCTGGTTTCTGCCCTCGCCCCGCTCTGTCGCAACCAACACGAACTGCAACGGGCGGGCAACGTTGTCCGATTACGGTACGAAAAGCATTAGCGACGATCGAGAGATCGCACGTGCAGCCGGGAGTATATACTGTTTTGCGTCCGCAGTAGAATAGAATTGCAGCATTCCACAAGGCGGATCCTCTTTAAATCAGACTCCACAAAGTTCAAAGGAAGCTGAGGTTGAATTACACACGTTTGGACGACGTACACGAGGACAGGGTCCCTCCGACAAGAAGTAGACGACAACGCACAATCCAAAGAATTACAAAAAAAATGATTAGCCTGGGAGCTTAGCGAAGTCCCCAGGCGTTTAAAATGGCGTCGCAATAGACCATCCTCGCTTCTCTGGTCAGGATGGATATGGATAACCGGAACCTACAGAAGACAATAATTCTGTCATCATACCACATTACATTATCCACACACGCGCTTACGATTTTCTGTTCTCTGGGAAAAAGAGATTGTTCCTTTGGTTTCCTTTCCGGCTCGAATTATATTTAGTGGCCACTGATACAGCCAAACGGGTTTCCGGAAGGTTTTAATTAAATAAAACAAAAATCTTAGGAAACGTGTTCCTTTGTTTAAACTTTTTTTTTTTTCTTCGCAAAGTAGCGAAAAACTATGCGGTCTCTATTTTTGCGATCTTACTCGCAGCGACGATTAAAGAATATGAAACAAGAAGATGCCGAGAATTACATTTGAAGCTGTAAACCTGGAAAGCTCTTTTTCCAATTAAACAAATAGAATAGGCAGCGAAAACCGTTTTGGAAGTATGTGCGTGTGTATGTGAAATGAAGTTATTCAAATATCCCTGTAGGAAGTATCCGGCCAATGTTCAGAAAATAACCCGTGCAACCCTTGAGCTCGTTCGCAACATAACCAGACTGGTGGTCCATGAAACAATCGTAAAGCACCCGGACAATACTAGGGTCTACGTTTGAGGATGATAGGCTGATTTTTGTTTTATTTATTTATTTAATTTTTTTTTTTTTCTAGAATTTTGTATGGGCGAGGGTATAAAAAAAACGAATACTGACGGCTTCCGAACCAGGGATGCACTAATATAGAACTAGTTACAAATTCCTACAGAGAAGTTCGAATCGCTTACGCATGATTAAGGTCGTCCGCACACTTTACGCAGGACCATAAGAATAAAGATGAAAAGGGAAATGACCAAATGCACATATGCGTGCGTCTGCATTTTTGGTTTTTAAGCCACCCACGCACGCTACGATGTTTGAACGATTCATGCGGGTTATGCGAAAAATGAGGGGTGTGAAGCTCGGTGCAACTATCAAGCATAAATATTGGCAATATTTCATAAGTCGACGATTAGATGTAACTTAAGTGCTAAACATTACATTTTGCTTTCTTTTAGCAACCCAGCACAGGCCTTCTCGCGAAAAGTTAAAATTCCAGCGTTATTTATTGTGTAAGCCTCAGTCCATATATTTATGCCATCAAGGTGCTCATTCTATTCATCGTAAGCACTACCCAGACTCGATTTTAATTGCGTTGCTCTTGATATTAATCGATAAAACACCATTTAAATATTATCCTAAAAGCTGAGTTTAAATATTTTCACTTGCATTATATACAATATTCCTCATATTTTGTTGTAATGGTAACGAAAGAACTGTCTTTAAAACATATTCACGCAAAATTAATTTTTTTTTTAATGCCTTACGATAAACACTCAGTATAAATATTTTCCTATCGATGTCATAAAACATTCAAAATTTGCCACAAAGCGGTATAAACGGAAACAATCCTTCGACCTATGGAAATGGCCAATGGCAGCCATACTTGTAGGCTTCTGCAACGCAAATTGAGCTTATCGCAAAGACAATACATTTTCATAAAAACGAACAATTCACATGAAAACAACCATTAAACGCATGCACATCTTAAATGAAATTGTATCTGTATGTATCTCGTAACCCGCACTCATGTGTGCACAATTTTTCCAATTTTCCCATTTATCCCCTGGTTTCTGCCCTCGCCCCGCTCTGTCGCAACCAACACGAACGAGAAGGAGAGCCAAAAAAGCCCAAATGGAGGCACTGAAACAAGGCAAATGGAGCATACGTGACGTGCACGACACCAAATTCTTTGAGGATAAACTTTCGATACAGTTTCGCACTGGCCGTTTAGGTAGGTCAAAAGAGGCGGTTTCGGTATTTACCGTTGGCCATCAAGTTCGAAAAAACCTAAATAAGCAGAAAAATAAAATAAATTACAATAATAAATGAATGAATAAACAAAAAAAATCGCTTTTTCTTTGTGCACACTTCATAAAATGGTCGACCACTTTTCGCATTCTTCTCTTTTTACTCTCATTCAATTTTCTGCCCTGGAAACTGTGTGCTCCACAAATGCCAGGCGTATTCGGATTTGCCTTGAACCGGTACAGTAATATGCCCTATCAGACGTGGGAAATAAAGCCGGATTTGAAAAGGTAAATTCCTCTACACATTTGAAGGAACACAGCTGTAAATATTTTATGGCTTTTAAGAAAATTTTCAGTTCTGAAT
Source organism: Chlorops oryzae (assembly GCA_020466095.1). Lineage (NCBI taxonomy): Eukaryota > Metazoa > Arthropoda > Insecta > Diptera > Chloropidae > Chlorops > Chlorops oryzae. The sequence continues at coordinate 41,812,262 of CM035808.1, forward strand.
TGAAATTGCAGCTTTTAAGTTTTCCTCTTTTATATTGATTTGATCATTGGATAACGTTAAAAAGTTTTGCGCCCCTCTTAATCCTGAGTGGCATGCTATGATTTCCTTGGCTTTCCTAGCCCCCGAAACAGTCTCATTTCATTGACATATTGATCGATTGACTGAAAGACGACCTGCTTATTTGAGTCACTACCATTGTCAAAATAATTGACAATTCAAACTGCATTCATACGGCACTTTAACACCACCAAAAATTCCCGCTTTTTCGAACGCAATAATACCGAACAAAAACAAAAACTTCATTCTTTAGCCGCACTCCAACACAACGATCCAAACTTAAATAGCCGCAATTTACACCTTAACGTGCGCAACGTAGCATAACCGCAGCCACATTATCGTATAATCTGGACATTGTGTACGGACTGCATCATCGTTCTTTTGTAACATTATCTCAACAAAAGCGGAGCCACCACACCAGCACACAAGCACACCAACACACTCACACAATGATTCAAATTCAAAGACTAAATTTCGCATCGCCCGTTTCGCCCACTTGCCTTCAACAGTCCCGGCACAGTATTGTTCGGCTTAACTGCATCCATTGTGAGTCTCGACGTGACCATCACATCCGCCGGTTATTGTGTGAACAACTTTCAAGGGGGCGCCACTGATGCGATTAACGAAATGATCGGTAAAACATACTCACTGCAACAGCTCAAGGACATACTAATACGCTCGGCCGTTGATGTATTCCCCGACGAGGATGCATTCTGCTATACCGAGGGATCATGCGAAAAGAACTACGTGATGGAAATGCATTTGTACGCTTGTATGTCAACCCTGGCCCAGTCGCATAATTTCAGTTGGTCGCGCTGGAATCTATTGGCTGGCAGTCGCACGGTCATTTTATTAATTCGTGAATTGCTCGAGGGCAAAAAGGTGGTAAGTGCGTTATTCAATTTATCAGACAAGATTCATTTTTTTTCAAATTTTTTTTAAATTTACTTGTAATTTGCAACAAAATCGGTGATAATATAATTTTGACTCTTGCGACATGCAGTGGCGGCTTATCGTAGATTTTGCTATCACACTGCAATGGCAAGGACCAATTTTGCAAGTGACCCGGGCAAACACACATATGTATATAGAAGAGCGTTTTCATTTCACTAGGACATCTCAGAAAACTTTTAATCCGCCACTGGTGCCATGCAAAATATTTATGGAAATATTTTAACTGACAGATATGTACGTTATCCTCTTCTGGCATCAAATTTCGTTTAAAATTGAATTACTTCACAATTCAATTTTTTCCTCCGAAGGATATTCTCAAGCTTCGATTCGAAAATTTCGAAACTTTTCCCAATAATTCAATTATGGAAGAGCTCAACGTAATATGATGAATCGCATGGAATTGAAAGTTCATGCCGATTCAGAAAGTTCGAATTACATTTACTTTTTCATTTGAACGAAATTTACCAAAAAAAAAAAAATAAATAAATAAAAATTAACATTCTTGTTCGTTTCATGATTTCAATAGCCCAATCATTCGACGCTTTGGGTCACGCCGCTTAAAACGGCAATTATCGAATGTACTGAGGTTTCGGCTAGTTTCAATGCCGTTGGCATCCCCGGAATGGAATTCTACGCCGATTTGTACCAATTATCGCAAGTTCACGCACATCCCAGCAGTCTGGAGAAGCAACAAACCATGGACCCGGTGCTGCGTGAAAATGTGGCACGCATTTTAATGGCCATCCGACCTCTGAGTTTCTGTTGAATTCAATCTCTTAAGTTTCAAGCTTTAAGTAGCAATTTCAAAAAATGGCTCAATAAATTGCGAAGAAAAGAAAAGAAAATAAAAGAAAAAATAAAATCATTTTTATCACTCTTCTCGGGGGTAATAAATTACACGCGTTTGGGGCCTCTGCTAATATAGGTCAAACGAAGGTGCGAATTTCTGCAGCTTGCGAGTAATGGTGTCATCTCATCATTTATTCATTCGTTCATCCATTCACCCGTTCATGCAGAGCCATCTTGCAGCAGCCTTTCTTGTCATTGTCGGACGAAGGAAGAGAATGGGTAAGCTAACTATTTTTCTTCACATTTTCTTTTTCTTTCAATTTATAGTCGTCTGCGTGCGAAATTTTATGCTGCCGCATAAAGAAGTGTAAGTATAATTAATTTATGTTACGAGGGCATGAGATATGCCCCACTAGGACACCGAAATTAGTGAATTTCATGAAAAAAACCTTAACGAAAAAAAAGAAACGTGCCCTCAGAATACTAAAGTCTTGTTATGCAGGACATCGTTATTTAAATACGTATTTCCGCCTTCACACCGACTACGGTGACATGTGTTGTTGACTTACAAAGGACATAGGAACTGTAGGAGGGAAAATTTCGAATTATGTTAATTACGCTCTTAATTGAGTCAGCAATGTTGGCTTAAAAGATAAATCGGAATTTTTGATCATAAAAAATACACAGACACACTCGGATGGAGAGTGAACTTTTAATCCTCTTACTTGGTGAAAGTTGTTTGGGGAATTAAATAATGTGATAACACTCAACGAAAATGTGCCTCAAGAAGTTCCAAAAGTGTTTTAATTAAAATAAACTCTCAAGTTTTTAATTGAATTATTTTCTTCACTCCATCGTCGAAATTGAAGACGGCACTTGTGCCTTTTAAGGTCTTTTTGTTGCTATACATTTTAATGTACTTAGCACTGAGACACATTCTTGAGGTCATCGAATGTAAACGAAAACTTGACTGCAGTTTTTGACAGTACTTTATGAATATTGTGTTATATTTGGTTTAGTCAGATTGTTTAATTTTCTCTTTTTTTACCGATCTCAAAAAGTGAGGCCGAAAATTAAGTTGCGCACTTACTTAAGGCTATTTCTCTTAACTCGTCCAATACATAACACAGGCCGGCAAAATTCAAATTTGATTTTCCCCTTTTGAGTTGCATTAAATGTTTTGTTAGTATTTTAAATATTTTGAAGCATACTTAAGGGATTTTTCATATAAAAAATATTTAAAAAAGTATATGATTTTTAGTTTTAAAAGAGTAAAGCTCCCTAATGCTGGATTTTATCATTAAAGTGTTTTCGGAAGAATTACTTGGCATATCTCAGAGTAAATTTTGGTGTTAGCTTAGAATACCAAACTTTAAATCATGTATAGATATGGGCCAAAAAGTGTTCAAAAAAACTTGTAAAAAAATTTTTGCAGTTCGATTTCTCGTGCCCGGAGTGGGAGGAAACCGTTAAATTCAGTCCTTGTTTTTTAAATTTTCGAAAAAAAACTTTCACAGTGTTACCAGTCCCATTTCCAAAAGCGATATATTAAATTATTGTCCAATCAATCGTGTGAACATAAATATGTCAAATGCCAGAACAGCAGCTCAAACTCTCCATGATATAAAGGTTTCTCTAAAACAACTGAATTCGGAGTTTCCTATATTGATGTACATAACACCACTGCAATTTAAAAAGGAGATTCCGATGCAGGCCTGTGAAAATTTCCCCTCTAAGACAAAGTGTTAGGTAAAAATACCAAAAATCTCCAAAATCGTACAATTTTTTGGCTTCTTCTTTACAATTCTGACCTAGAGCTACCAAGCTGCTAAGATATTTTCGAAAGCGTCTTGATCAAAATAGGAAAACAAAATGTAGCTCGACAGCCAAAATCTTTTAAAACAAAAATTGAAATCGCTCTACTTTCTCATTTCTTCTCTTTTGTTAAAGAACCCCAATATTTTTGTTAAAGCTTCTTTGAGCTGTCAATTTGTCAAACGAATTTATGCAGCTGTCGAAGCGCTTATCGAAATAAAAGAGAACTCCTTCGATGGACTGAAAAACAAGAAAGCTTTAAGAAAATGTTGAAGCTTAATCGATATGTGGAACAAATTATATCCCTCTAAGTACGCCCAAGGATACCGAAAGTTGCCACTCCATTTTGGTCGTTCTCAAATTTGACCACTAATCATTGAGTTTAATACTTCATACATCTTTGTACGTAATGAAGACTTAATGCCGAAGTGATCAAAAGAAAATCCTTCTATTTAACCGAATTTGCGAATGAAATGAGGCAAGTGTTAGTCAAAAATTTATTATTTCCTGCATAACGATTGATTGAAAGCAATCCATCAATTGAAATGTGATGCTGTACTTGTATCAAATTTTATCGCATCGAGAGGGGGTTTCCTGAGAAGTGTTGAGTCAAAAATAAGGGTTTTGGGTTAATCCCGAACTTAGATTCGTTCCTAGAGCACCAAAAAGTAGGGTATGATCAGCTATGGTCACGGAAGCTGTATGATACGTCTTTAAATTTCTTATAAATCTAAGAAATTACACTTTTTGAAAGGAGGCTTCTACAGGGTTAAGAGGGAAAATTTTTTCAAAATCTGAAAAACGTAAAACAGCCTATATAACGAAAACTGTTATACTTAAAAAAATATCTTACTACATATTCGGATTTAGCAGAAATTTTTACTTAAGAAATGATCATCAAAAACCAAAGGTTGCAAATTTTCTAAATTTTCGTAAACTAGTGTTATCATTCTAATGATTGTTTGGTGTTTCAAATTGCTGTCCTCCGACTCCAGAACTTCCAATCTTGTCTATCCTTTTTGTGTTATTGTGTTAGACATAAAACTCTTCCGGAAAAGCTGTGCCGATTCTTATGAAAATTTGTGTTGAGAATCGGCCAACATCTATTCAGTTCCCTAAACTTCAATATTTGGTCCCATCAAGCAATTTTATGCAGAGATCCTAAATAACTATTAAATTTTTTTTAGAACCGAAAAAATTGCTTTTAAAACGACGAAAATTTTTGACGTTAGTCGATAATACTTAGATTGGGATTTTTTTGTTTTTCGTTGCTCAAAACTTTAATTTTTTGATAAATATTTTTTACGTTGCCTTATAAAATTATGAATGAGAAAAAAATTTTTCCGTTGCTCATAATTTTAAGCGTTCAATAAATATTTTTTACGTTGCTTCAAAACGATTGTGAATGAGATAAAAACTTTTCCGTTTCTTATAAGCTTTTATTTTCAATTAATAGTTTTTAATTTATTTCGTTAAGAGAGGAAATATAATATATGTATAGTGGTATACTGGTGATACCATTCTACTCATATCATTAATAGCGCTGCTGATCGCGGTGGTTATTAGGCAACGTAAAAACAATTTATTGAAAAATAAATGTTATAAGCAACGGGAAAAAATTTTTCTCATTCATAATTGTTATGAGGCAACGTAAAAAATATTTATCGAACGATAAAAATTATGAGCAACGGAAAAAAAAATTTTCTTCAATAACTGTTATAGAAAAATGAAATATATTTTAATTGTTTGAAACTGTTATCTTAAAATGAATTTTTTTTAATACAAACTTTAATAGTTATAGTCCAATTTTTTTCCTTATTTCTTATAACTGTTATGTCTCTGATTTTATGTTTTAGTATCCAATGTATGAGTACTGTTATTTAAAAGTTATTTGAAAAGTTAATGAATTTTAGATTCATTTAAGAAAAATTTTTTATTTTGAAATATAAAATCATATCATGTCATGTTCGAACGTCGAGGAAAAGATGAAGAGAGAGAAAGAGACGGGAGGAAAAGGTGTGACGGAGGAGTGGGCTGTGATGGAGCGAATGGCGGAGAGAAACTGTGAAAGGGCAGAGAGGAAGAGGGAGAGAGACCGTGAACGCTTGAGAGGAAGACGGGGAGAGGGAAGCACAGGGTAAACCAGAGGCAGACAAAGATGACAAAGGAAGAGAGAGGGATAGAAAAGGTGATGCGCTGTATAGACACATCAAATGCTTGTCAGGCATGTGAGCGTGTATTAGTGAATTCTGTTCACACAACGAATACGTGTGCCTTTTTCACTTACACACTCTCACATGCCTGACAAGCATTTGATGTGTCTATACAAGCTTTGAGAGAATGAGATGAAGATAGTGTTAGAAAGAGTGTGGGAGAGAGGGTGATAGAAAGTGAGCGTGAGTGAGAGAGGGTGAGAGAGGGTGAGAGAGGGTGAGAGAGGGTGAGAGAGGGTGAGAGAGGGTGAGAGAGGGTGAGAGAGGGTGAGAGAGGGTGAGAGAGGGTGAGAGAGGGTGAGAGAGGGTGAGAGAGGGTGAGAGAGAGGGTGAGAGAGGGTGAGAGAGGGTGAGAGAGGGTGAGAGAGGGTGAGAGAGGGTGAGAGAGGGTGAGAGAGGGTGAGAGAGGGCGAGAGAGGGTGAGAGAGGGTGAGAGAGGGCTGAGAGAGGGTGAGAGAGGGTGAGAGAGGGTGAGAAAGGGTGAGAGAGGGTGAGAGAGGGTGAGAGAGGGTGAGGGAGGAGAAGAGAGAGCTAGAGAGGGAAAGCGGGAGAGTGTGATGGGCAGAGGAAATTAGGTGGTGAGGAGTAGAGAGAGGGGGATAGAGGTTCAAAAAATATTTAACAGATAGCAAATATTCATTATTTGCAAATATGCAGTTTTTGATTTATGACACATTAATTCTTTGGAGGGGATGGAAACTCAGTCACGTCTTATTCCTTCAAACTCTTGCAAGCAGCTGTCTTACGAATATTGAACTGAAATATACATACCATCGTACTTAAATGCACTCCCAAGGAGTTTTAAAATATGCTTTAAAAAATTTTTCCTATTTTAAATAGTGAAAAATCAAAAGTGGATTTTTATTTGCAAATATTTTTAAACTTATATGTTTACTAATATTAGCCCGTAGTAAAAAAAGGTAATTTTAAAGCATTTATTTCTTAAAGCGATCAGAAGCGAATCCCTGAAGTGTGGAGTTGAATATGAAAGCAACAATGAATGCGATTATTATTCCTTATCAAAGGAACTTAGTTAAGTTTTTTCAACATACCTAGGACTCGATACAGCCTTGCTGAAGAAATAAAACGTTGCTGGTGACCAGGGCTCGGCTTTTGTCGACTTTTATAAATTTAAAGCATACCTTATGGAGTACATATCGATTTTAAACTTCAATATGAATAATTTTAGAGTTTTGAAAAACGATTTGAAGTTCAACTTCGCTAAAAATATAGTCAAATATGACCCAAAAACCGTTTTTAAATGACATTGACTCACTTACCAAGTTGTAATTTCGTTGTTCATCAACCGATTTCAATATTTTTTACGGCAATAAAGAGTCAAAAGAATGCTCTTTTGAGAAATATAAACAGCTGTAAAAGTAATAAATTAAAGTTTTTTTTTTCAGATATGGATTCTCTATTTATTTTTCTAGAAAAAGTTGAATAGCTTCGGTTATTTTCAACCAATTGTCAAGACCGATACATCATTTTGTTTGAAATTAAATGTATGTTCTTAAATAATGCCGATGTGACGGCTTTATTGTGGAACAAATTGGAATAAAATGGCTTCAAGGTTGAAAAATTTGGGGGAAAAACTCAAACAAATTCTCTTTGTCATTGGAAAAAATCCAATATCGCAAATCGGCTTATTGAATCGGTTGATAGACAACGAAATTTTTTCGTTCATATCTCGGAATCTAGAGTCAATCTTTAAAAACCGTTGCAATATTTGAGCTCAGCACGCCAAATTACGTCACAAACAACTTTCAGTTTCTCAGATCCGAAAGTTCAATGCCATTTGTAAACTAGTGATATTAGAAACGATTAGCTAACTAAACTATAATAATGGTTATTTATTTAATCTTATACCTAGCAGAATTATAGAAATAATTAAAAACATTGAGAGATAAGAGAATAGGAGGATTTGAATAGAAATGCAGAAATTCTAGAGAGATAGAGTTGAAGTTTGATTAAGAAGAAGAAAAATACGCAAAGATTAATATGACATTTGGAGGAGCAGTAGCAAGCTATTCCTAAAGTTAGCGACATTGTTTATAGACCCTAGAGCTGCATTTATCGAATTCCAGAGTCTGATTGAACGTATAAAAAATTGTCGTTCTGAAATTAATAGACGGAATTTAATTTATATGCATACTTTCGTAATTGCAATTTTTCTGTTTCCCCGTTGATCATTTCTATGACATTCTTTTTTGGAGAAGTTTCCTTAGCGATCGATTAAAAAAACACGTTGAATGTTTATGCAGTTTAAGGCAGAAAGAGGCAAATTTATAAATTACCTAAATTAGACCGTCATGCAATGAATAAAACAGCAGCCTTTCATAAGTCTCAAACTCAAAATTAAATCTCATACACGAAATAATTAAGTTTAATTCAAAATGAAATCGCTGTCATAAAAGCCCATGAAATCGAATATTCGACACAAAAAAGAGTTAATTGGTAACGAATTTGCATTTAAATTTTATTTTATTGGTTAGTCATTCATCTCACGCTTTGGAGAATGTGTTCGATAAAAAATTCTAGATACAAAATCATTCAACTAAATAAAAAATTGTTTTGTTAGCAATTCAAGCAAACATAATTTATCATATAACTCTCTATCATATTACTCTAAATGGTAAATAATAAAAAAACGTTTGCAGCCACGTGCCTTAGTCTGTTGGAATGTCCTTGTTGGCTTTATCAGCTTGATATATTTCAAATTTCTCCTCCTATCTGATATGTAAAAGTATCTAGATAAGAATGCTACACTCGAACGACCATGTTGCGCAAGAAAATCTAAAATCTATCTTACTCCCTCTCTGTCTGCTGTTTTACCTCACTCACATTCTCTCTTGAGGTTTTTAAAGACAACAAAAGGATCTGTTGGGCTTATTCACTTAATTATGCAAGCTTACATTAAAATGCATGAGCTTCAGATTTTATATTTAGAAAATGGGCTCCTCCATGCGCTCATACCTCAAATAATGGCAGTAGAAACTTTACGGCCTACACTTTCATCAAAACAAGGGATAAGAAAACCGAAATTTATCACTTCATTACGTTTTCAAAATTATCGCTTATTCTGTTTCAAATCACGTTTGAGCATGTAAAAATTACAATTCATTATGCTCATCATGGTTAACAAGGAAAAAGCTGCTACAGAAATCAGCACGACTACCGCTCCGACTGCTAGCTGCAATTTCAGTCACAAGTTTTCCGTCATCTCACCCTCGCAGTTTGCTATTTCAAATACCCAGCATGCATACATTTGTACGTACATACCAGCAGACTAGCATCCTACTGCCGCAGCAAATCACATTCTGTACATGTTGTGCTCAAAAAAAATACGTCAACAGCATTATTGACGTTCAAGCAAATGCATCCGAGACCCTTCGCACGCACACACACACACACACACACACAAGTGCCACAAGCGCTCAGAAGCTCGCTACCTCATCGCCCTATCACCCTACTACACAACTATTCAACCATCCAACTGACTCTGGCCCGGTGGCTGACTGCAGTGGCAAAAATGTTCCCGCACTGCTCTGACACATGTCCTCTCCTACCGCAGGCATTCCTTTCGATTGCATGTGCCCAACAGGGATGCATCGGTGAGAAAAATTCTATAGTATGCCATCAAAACGAGTCGCAATTCCACTTTCACTATTCACCCGCACGCTTACGCTCAAAAGCCATTAGCATCAACTGTGAGCAGATATGCCTGCAGTATATTTGTTAGTATGTTCGTCCGTTTGACAAACTATCCCGCAACACATTCCACACCGGGTATGTATTGTACAGCTTGGCATACCGACATCATATAACTGTCTCAGACTGTATGGCCCCACCACATGATGACATGGCCCCTGCTCTTGACTGAAATCAACAATTTGAATACAAACAGAAGAATTTAAGGAAAAATAAACTTAAGAATTGTGACATAAGAATGATTAACATATCGCGAAAGATATAGTACAATGGCAGCCCTGTTTTATGCTTCTCTCCGAAATGAAAGCTTCAACGTTTCAATATTCTTTTTGATAATTTTCTATTATTCTTTGATAGAATACAAACTTTAAATTATTGGCACACGTTTTACCTCTTTGAAACGAGTTGAAAACTTTTCCTAGTGGGTACAAATTTATGCCACCAGCGGGTAAATACAACATGTGAAGTGAAAATTGCAAGCAATTTACCTGAAATCTATTTTTAGTTTTTCTGTAGTTGCTTTTCCTCTTCTGCCAACTTTCCATTGCCGCCTTTTCATGTTGATGTGTGTGATTCTTTTGGTCTTCATATATGCAAGGGCAAAGGCAGTCGAGATAAAAAAAAAAATCGAAAAAAATGTTTTGAGATATGTTGCCTATACAAAGGCGTTAAGCCAATGTACGAGATTTGATTGCAATTTGGTTTAAAGCTAACATAGACACATTGACGTTCTTTCGGCTTAAAAAATCTCAACAGGGAAATCTCAAGAGTGGTCGGGCCGGGGCCGCCTTAACTTTTTGTGCTGTGTTGTTCCCGTTGTCATTGTTGCTGGTGGGAAACACCATGCATTCATTTAAAAAATAAAAGGAAAACTTCTAGCAACTGTCATTATTCTCGCGATGAAATAATGATACCGCTAACCACATGCAATTAAAATGAAATTACCTCGTTAAGAAAAACAATATTTCTCATTGAATAAAGTAATGAGAATTACGTGTTTCATTCAGCGATGGAGACTCTGCGTTAAGCCACAACTGAAGATCGCATGGAAGTAATTGCAATTATATGAAAATTTTTAGGTACGAGTACATACTACTGTGGTCAGAAATGTTTACTTTAATTAAAATCCCAACAGCCATCCGAGTCGAAATCAAATTACAGAAATACAATTCGGGATTGCATTTATGGAGCTTAGGAATGTCAACGCGGCTTCCTCTTATAAATTTCCATTTCAAGGAGATACACATTTAAATGTATCTAACACATGGTCATAAAGTGTTTTTCCACACTTTGACTTCCATCTCACCAACGTGTGCATCGGTACATCGCATCTTCAGCGCTCACGAATATTATGGAAATTCTTTCGAATGCATTTGCCTTGCAGCTATGCTTTGAATTTTGTTTTTATGTTACTTTTTTAGTTTTCATTTTGCTTGTTTTTTCCTTTTGTGGGCTGGGATCTTTTTAAGTGACACAAATTTGAAAGGCAAGCTTTTCAGGAAGTTCTACTCTTCGCCTGTGGGTCACGTGGCATGTCTTGTAACGAAAGAAAGGAGAGACCGAGACAATTAAGATGACAAATTTTTCCCGGTAATGCAGATTGTCCTGAGCAGACAAGGTTCATTTGTATTTAAGAATAAAATAATATTTATGAGAGCAATACCTCTGTATTTTAGATTCTACAGTGACCCGGTTTAACGTATTTTTTTCGTTTTTTTTTGGCAATTTGCACAATTTATTTAAATGTGACACACGCTTTGAGAAGTATTTTGATTATGCGGAATTTATAATTACAGGCTTTGATTTTCACTTAACATACATAATGCAATTTTAAGGACCCCTTAAAGTGAGAGAAAATGAGAGATCGGGCGAATTAGAGAATGAGAGATAGAGACAGTGAGAAATAAAGTTAAAGAGAAAGTGAGAAGGAAAGTGAGAGAGAAAGTGAGAAGAAAGTGAAAGTGAGAGAGAAATTGAGAGAGGAAGTGAGAGAGAAAGTAAGAGAGACAGTTAGAGATAAAGTGAGAAGGAAAGTGAGAGAGAAAGTGAAAGAGACAGTTAGAGATAAAGTGAGAGCGAAAGTGAGAAAGAAAGTGAGAGAAATTGAGAGAGAAAATGAGAGATAAAGTGGGAGAGAAAGTGGGAGAGAAATTGGGAGAGAAATTGGGAGAGAAATTGGGAGAGAAAGTAAGAAAGAAAGTGAGAGAAAACTTGAGAGAGTGAGAGAGTGAAAGAGTGTCCGAGTGAAGGAGCGAGAGATTGAGAGAAATATTGAGAGAGAGAGAGAGTCAGAGAGAAAGTGAGAGAGAAATTGAGAGCGAAAGTGGGAGAGTGACGAACAAGTGGAAAAGTGAGAGAGCGAGGGAGTATGTTAGAGAAAGAGAGAGAGAGAAGAGAGAGAGAGAGAGAGAGAGAGATAGAGAGAGAGATAGAGAGAGAGAAAGAGAAAGAGTTAGAGAGATTTAGAGGGAGTAAGTGGGTGAGAGTGAAAAAGAGACAGAGCGATAAGATGGAAGTTGAGAAGATTCATAGCTGTCTTAATTTTGGGAATTTCCAAGTAAGAACTGTTCACTTCCAATTATGTTCAAGGAATGTGAACTTTCTCTTGGAGTGAGCGAGGGGTTCCCATTGTGCTATAATATTCTTAATCTGCCTTAAGACCTTCAGCAAACAGCGCTCGAAAGCAAATCTTTTTTTTTGACTATTCTTTAATATTAAATATCAGCTAGTAGGAGCAAAACTTTTCAGAGTCTTTTGCTGCTTGCGAAAATTCTTTATTCAACTGGCATACACAAAACTATCTTCTCATCAGTTTCATGAACTCTAATCAAAATAAATGTACACTTGCGAGCGGAACTGCAAAAAACATTCCGTAGACAGTCAGTCAGACAAGAGATTCGACATCACATCGTGTTCCTTATTAGCCTAGTTACGCGATGATGACGCGTGACGTTCAAGAGATATGAATTTCGAAATATTCAAATATTTCGCATAAAAACCTTTGGCTTTCAATTTACTGCATAAACAAAACGAGCAAAAAAGAAAAGAATGGTGGAATGAGCGATGAAGTGGAGGAAGAAGAAAGCAAATGGATTGATCTACGCCACGGAAAAATCGACTGAAAAAGTGTTGCTGAAATAAATGTACGCGACAAAAGTTCGCGTAAACACACGAAAGAAAAACATGATTTGACGGACTCGAATTATTAGAAGCATTTTTCTTGCTCGCCATGAAAAAGAATTAAATAAAAATGTTAATTTAAATTCAAATTTTTGATATATATAAACGCTTTAAACGCCGCTAAATATCTATTTTTGCATTAACGAATGACGTCAAACGAAGAGGATTTTCTGATTTTATATTTTTGTATTAAATATGCCACGCTGTCAAATAAATTTATTAGTGTGATATAATATTTTGTCTTTTCTTGCCAATCTTCTGTTCCTGACTTCTTTATACTGTTTCCTAAATACACATGCTTTTCATACTACAATCCTATCTATGTATGTATGTATTTTTGTGTGCGTGAGTGTGTATGAAGGCCATTTTTGATTGTGCCTTACGGTAGGCATGCACAGTGAGTTATAGCAAAGGATTCATCTTGTCCATCTGATGGCTCTTCTACGACCATCTAGACATTAATTGGCAATTTTAATGTTTGGTTTATCTGTTGCCTCGCATATGAATATTCTCCGTAATGAATTTTCTCCGGTTGCTTTATTTATTTTATGCCCTAAAAAAAAGGGCTGATTAACTCAGCTAGGACAAACACCAACGTTCGATGTTTTATTTCATTAAAACCCTGATATGCGTATTTCTCTCTTTGCTGAATTTAAGCACAGACCTTTAGTCATATGAAAGTCCTTTTGCTATCGCCAGAGGGATTCGGGCAATGTTTTCAATACACAGCCATAGGCAAACATATACAAGCATATTTATATAAAGTATAGCCTCAAATAGCTGAGGCACAAAAAAAAAGAAGGGAATTGCTGCCAAAGGAAATAATCACAAATTGCTGTGGGCGTGCTCACATTTTGTTTTAATTTTTTGTTGCAAGAATTAATTAGCGTTTTCTTATTTATTTTCCGAATAAAGCACAAAGAAACACATTTCCTTTTTCATTCATTCTTGTAGTTAGTTATAACTTTTCAGCTTTTTTTTTGTTGTTTTTTTTCGGACGAAATTAATAAAAATACAATCGCAATTTCTTTTTCGTGCCGAAATAAAATTCGCTCGCGGTGTGCATGCGGCAAAAACTATGAGAATCTAAGTCAATATTACACACGCTGAGCATTAGTTGCCACTTAAATACATACAAATTTAGGTGAACGTGATTTCGTGCCGAGTTCATTGCATAAGAAAGTTCAAAAGACTTAAAGAAAATTTTTGTGGTCTAAGACTTGCGTGCGAGCCTTAAAGAATGAAAATAAAAAAACAACAAAACAAAATGAAAAAGGAAGAAATGAGTAATTTTAATTTCTAGGCTTTAAAGTCGATTTATCTGGTTTTTCGTTTTCTCTATTCTCGTCTGATAAAACGCAATCAAACTACATTAGATTAATTAAACGTTTCAAATTCGGATCGGCTAATCAATTTCACTCAACGCCACTGATTTTCGGCCGCAACCGTTTTGGAAAAGCATAGCTTTCAAGTAGGACAGAATCAGTGGGTCGTTGACAGCTTGGTGGAATGTTGTGGATTTTATTTTCTACATAGACTTTAATTGGTTCGGCTTGTGTATTGATTTCTTTCCTAGCCTAAAGACTTGGCCTTAAATTTCGATCAAAACATGATGAAATCACATAGACAGACCCGAAGAGTGAAACTTCGACCTCGGATAGAAATTTCACTTTCTTCACTCTATAGAATTTAGAGGCATCTTCCTCAAACTCTCTTTAAAATCCTTCATATAGTCAATTAATGGTTTATAAAATAACCTGATCATTTAAATTTGAAGATTTGGATTTGATCTAACATATGGAGTTTGCTAGCATTTAATCACGGATGGACTCATAATCTCTACCTATTGAAAAAGGATATCGACAGAGAATTCGCTTTGGAATGAATTTGTTTTAGTGTGAATTTATTGATGGCAAAAGTGAAAAATTTAATGTCGAAAAAATTGAGGAGAAGTCAGGGACAAATTATCGGCCTCTGTGGGGTAGTTGGATTAGTGATGCCACGAATATTCGGCCACTATTCGGTATTCGGCCTATTCGGCGTCATTTTTCAGTATTCGGTATTCGGCCGAATAGTTAAAATATTCGGCCGAATACCGAATAGTAGAAATAACTTATTAAAAAAATCAACACTAACTACAAATTAAATTTTTCTCACAATAACGTAAAAAAACTTAATTAACGAGAACTAAAAAATACAGCAGATTTGCATTTTATTCTTTAGAAATATTAAATGTACGCTAGCTTTTTCTAAATTTTCTTCGAAAACATTATAAACAGTGGGCAAATTTTTCAGCGGCAGCTTTTGCCTTGACTCCAGCTAGTCGCGAGTAGGCCCAAGCTGTCTTTACTACGTGCCGAATATTCGGTTGCCGAATATTCGTTATTCGGCCGAGAGGTTGACCGAATATTCGGTATTCGGTATTCGGCCAAATCCACTATTCGGGGCATCACTAGTTGAGATGCCAACTTACGAAGCGAGAGGCGCTGGGCTCAACTCTCAGCTTGGGCGTGGGTGTTAGATGTGTCATTTTTTCTGTTTCTGTTCTTCTTCGCTTTGCAAATTTTTAGTACTATTACAACAGGCCCATGTGTGGCCTCAGTGTGTCATCCTTGGTGACAGCCACACTAACTTAGCAACCAACCAAGGAACAAAGTCGGCTTAAGCGGTCCGAAAAGTTTTTTCGGACCGATAGCGGACAGATAGCCAGCAAGCTTTACCAAGAATTTCTTTTTCGTTTCAAAATATGTACTCACGCCGCTATTGCTGACCAATTCAACTGTTTTCAAATGAAGATTTCAGCGATAGCGGACCGAAAATGTAAGGAACATAATACCTTAAAATTCCTTTGAAATCGCAATGACAATTTTCAACAAAGAAATCCATTAGGGAAATTCCCTTAAACGCGCATTTTCCTCGAAAACTTTGAAAGCTTGTTAATCAAGAAGGCTTAGAAAATAATGAACGATCTTTTCACGTGTTATGGAACAGACCCCAATTGTGGAAAAGTTAATCTCTAAACTTTACACCTTCCCACTGGGTCCCTTATGCTCTTTAGATGAGATAACCGGCGTTTGCACTGAATTAGTGAGGCGTTGCGGCTAATAATACTAGCCAAAACCATGTAATCCCTGTAGTTATGTTTAGCCTGCGGTCAGTCCCTCATGTTACCAGTACTAGTCCCTGATCATTCCATTTATAATGCATTCAACTGGCCATTTTAACATGGCCCTGCCATTGGAGAAGGACCGGTCCGCAAAACGAATGACCCTAGGTCAATTCTTTTTGGATCGATTGTCGTTATTTTGTCTGGTCTTAGCCTAGTCAAATAAGGAAAATAAAAAACCGATTTTTTAGTGGATCTTCTAAGCTGATGAAAGTATCTTTTACAGGCTACCCTTAAACCAACCCGTTGATTACCGACCGCCGGCTAGCCGAATTGAATGGAGCGAACTGCCATAATATAACCGGTAGGATTTGGACCGGTCAAAGGTCAGTCCTTCTAAGGAAATTGACCGGCTCATTTCTGCAGGGATAATAGGGAAAAATAAAAAAGGTAAAAAAATTTAAAAATAATAGGCAAAAGCTAAGATTGATGCGCCTTTTTCGACGGCTTTCGGGTCGAGATCGAGCTAAGAATAACCAAATAAGAGAAAAAAAATTTGTCACATTTATTTTTCAACCGCGAAGTCATTTTCAAAGAGAACTCATTAATTTTGTTGTTGCGTTTAGAAAAACCGCTTTGTAGGACATAAAAATCCAAAAGTGCATTTTTCTCATCAAGCTCAATAGGGAAGATAATTTATGAGAGAAATTTTGAGAACCATTGCTCGACAAGTAGTGATCCGACAGCTCAGCTGCAAAAAGGAGAAAAACCGCAGCTAAATTTGAAAATGCGTTTCTCTTTCTTTTTATGGGGTTTTCATAGCATCGCATGGAAAGCGGTTCGAGAGAATATTTCGCAATCAAATGCAAACGGAGCAGCTAACATCGTAAAGTCTATGTCGAAATTGCTGCAAGCACCTTCCTAACAAGCGCCATCGCAATGTTGTCGTTATTGCAGCACACAAGACCCAAGGGAAATGCCAAGCAAATAATTCAGCTACTCAAAATGCGTCATTGGAGTACATTGCGCTGCATATGAAAGTGCTGCGGAAAATTTTATTGTGTGCATAGAAAGCTATAAATTTAAAATATTAAGCATTTCAGGAAGATGTTATGCTTATCCGTTTTCACTATTTCAGTTCATTTCCTGCACAAAGGCAATGAAAGTTCAAATTGCGATAAAAAAATTTTATCTCTCTTTCGATCGCCATAACTCTACCTATTTATAAGAACTAATAAAATCGGTAGGAGCTTGTTAAATTGAGGAGCTTGGTGTGAATACCCCCTATTACGACGAGACCTCTCCTATGAAATAAAATTCGAAACCATTTCAATGGAAGGCGGTTTTTTGGAAACCTCCTCTTGAAAAAAACAGAATAAAATCTGAGATAAATGTATATCCATTAGCTCTCTTCTATTATCGGAGAAAATTTTCTGTGGGAACAATTAATTATCACAATGTTTCTGACAAAATTTGCGATAAAGAAGGCAATTAATTTCTTCCGTACGTTGTCCGTATGTCCGAGAAAGTGTGTGGCGCACGCACACACACCCAAACAGTGAACTAACACTCTCAAAAACATGCACTTTTTAATTGTACATAAAAAAGCGAAATGTTTGAAAATCTCTTTGACAGCTGAGACACGAAAATATATTTTTAGCTGCGATTTTCGTTTATTTAATGTTCTCGTGAGTCGAAATTAGCTTTTTGTATAAAATCATTTACTTTGTGACAAGAAATAAACAAAAAAAAACACACACTGTCTGAACCGAAACCGACACACATTTCGTTTATTTATAAACAATTTGTTATTTAGCTTCTGTAAATTTATTTACTCTTGCCTTCAAGATAAAAAGCTTAATTAAATGCCAAAGGCTAGTCCCAAAGAATCACCGCGTTTAATGCAATAGAAAATATAGAACGTTTTTGATTTGCTCTGTTTTTTCGCAAACTACGCTTGCAAGAGTGTATGTTAAGGAGAATTGGGAAAATACCCTATCGGAATTTAGGCAATCAGGCTGAAAAAATATGTTACACAATTAGTTGAAAATCAATCAATTGAGATTACATTCATAAACTTTAATACAATATATTAAATCTACATGTATTCGATCTCTCCGTGGCGTAGCGCATAGCGATTGCGCTTAGCAATCCGAAGGCTGGAGTTCGAATCCTGTTTCAGGCAGAAGTAAGATGTGGAAAAATTGGGAATTGAAAGAAGCAGGTAAATTTTAAATATGGAGTGAACTAGCGAAAAACAAACACAAAATTGGAAACATTCTTCTCTATATCAGGTAATGTACCATTTAAAACAATCCACCCACAAGTAAATTTGTGTTTATTCGTTCAAGATTTACACCGTCAGTCAGTGTAACAAAAATTTTGATTTTGGAAAAAGTTTAATTACTCCGTCAAGACTGAACCGATTTTTATGATTGACCACGCATTTATCTCACAATAAAAGGACCTTGTATGATAATATTGAAAATGTGGGGATTTCAAAAGAAACTGTTTCTGAAAAACGCAATCAAAGTTGCAAAATGTAAAAAAAAATAATACAACTTCTTTCTTTACGTAGTAAAACATGTAGAAGTCGGATTTTTTCATACAACATATATGTTGCATTGGAAAGGCCTAAATGTTACCTTCCTAATTCCGGTAAGGAATTGAAAATCGGATTATAATTCAGCAAGTTACAGCCGTATAAGTGATCAAAGGTACCAAAAATTGGTTTTTGGCCCGTAGGTCAAAATTTTGAGGGTCCCTGGAAATTTTCATGGACCATTTTGGGTTCTACTCGACCAGACCTACAACTTCCGATGGGTCATTTCAAAAGTATATTCAAAAAGTCTGATTTTGCACCACCGTGTTATAGTAGGAAACAGGTTACCTTCTATTATAAACGTAAGTTTACACACCAAATTAATATTCAACCTCAAATGTGTAAAATTATGCATTAGATGTGAATTAAAGGAAACCTTCCCTGTGTATTTTAAACATACATTATGTAAAATTATTATTTTTATAGTAAACCTTAACATTCATTGATTAAATGTACGCATTTTATGTAAATATGAATTACGCATGTGCGAAGTTACACAAAAATTACCATTTACTCCCTTTTGGCACAAAAGTAAACATATTTTGGGGTAAATTTACAGTATTTATAAACGTAATTTTACTTCCATTTTTTAGAGTGTATACCACGAGAGGTTTTTCTTGTGGTTGTGTGAGTGTATGTATTTTTTTGTAGTGTGCCGCTAACATGCGATTTTTGAAAAACCAGTACTAGGTTTGGAACATTACACTCCGTTTCGCCTGTGCCAGGAATCGAACCTCGGACCCCGGGATCAAGAGCATAGCACGCATCCCCTACGCTATCTCAGAGCCACTAGGGGAACAGATACCTAATATTAAAATTCAGCACCCAAAATTATGCTTTAAAATTTTCTAATACTTATTTCCGATAGTGACAATTTTGTTCAATCATTTAGGTTTGCCTGTTTAATCACATCTTGAGGAAGGGTTTTGAAATATCTACAGATATGTTTAAATTCTCAATTAAGCTCCGATTACAGAGGCCTAAATGGTTTTTAAAAATTCAAATGATTACCTTTAGGTGCCGAATTCAAATAGTTTTTGTTGCCCTAGTGATCAAATACTACGTTTATGCGTCTGCCTTAATTGCAAATAAAAATGTTGCAAATAGCGAAACTAATGGCAATAAAACGATAGGTGCTTCCACTTTTTTCCAAAAAATTAAACTGATTTTGGCGCCATATATTTTAATGTTGAAATCAAAGTTCTGAAATAAAAACGGAACAAGTTGTATTACATTAAAATCGATAACAGTCACTGCTGTTGGTTGTCCAACATTTCAACACTTTTCTAATATTTTCAAAGTCATATGTTTTCTATAAGTTCTACCATGTATTTCTATGTATTAATCAGGCAACACTGCAACCTAAAATCAGTCCTCGATTCAGTTTTCCATCCTGATCATATATATATATATATATATATATATATATATACTAGGGCGGGTCGATTTGTATGGGTGGTAAAAATCTTAAAATGAGGGTATAAAAAGGACATCCATGTGTGCTGTCGTCAATGGACGTGAACCTTTTCTGAGTATAATAATTAATTTAGAACCTTGGGATGTTATTTCTTTCACTCCCTATCGCAACTCGAGGAGCTTAATCCTTTGAGGATAGTAAGCTTTATGGAATGAACAAAATAGTTTATTGAATAGGTGTATTAGCCCGCGGGTATCACAACGGACCTTCCTCTAGTCTAAGTGCGCCACCTTCTGGTGGGCGGCCCCGTCAACCCAACCTAACCTATAATTATTTTTACTGCTTTTGGTTTGCCCTTTTTCTAACAGAATTTTTAATAAGAAGATAAGCAAAAAAGACAATGAAAATACGTAGTTTGAAAAGTCAACTTAAATTTGTGAAGTTTGAAATACTTAAACATTGCATAAGGACATAACATATGTATATTTATATTAGTGGTGGTAAGGCAAGTGTGTATAATTTGCATCCTCAGAAAGTTTCCGCTGTGGTAAGTTTCTTTTGTATGAGAAATTATTTCCACATTTCCATACAAAAAACAAGTAAGAAAGCTAAAGTCGGTCATGCCCGACTTTGAAATACCCAGCGTCCCGACATTATGAGCGCACTATGTTTTGCTTCTCTATTTGTGGGCGTGGCAGTGGGTGAGCCACATAAAATATTTTCCTTCACCTTTCATTCCCCTTGATGAACCTATGGTGCGAATTTGAAGCTTCTACGCCTTTTACTTCGGAAGTTATGAAAAATCTTCATTTATGGGCGTGGCAGTGGGCGGGCCACATAAATTTTTTCCCTACACCTTCCTTTCGCCTTAGTGAACCTATGTTGCGAATTTGGAGCTTCTACGCCTTTTACTTCGGAAGTTACGAAAAATCTTTATTTGTGGGCGTGGCAGTGAGCGGGCCACATAAAATTTTTTTCCTACACCTTTCATTCGCCATGGTGAACCTATGTAGCGAATTTGGAGCTTCTACGCCTTTTACTTCGGAAGTTACGAAAAATCTTTATTTGTGGGCGTGGCAGTGGGCGGGCCACATAAAATTTTTTCCTACACCTTTGATTCGCCTTGATGAACCTATGTTGCGAATTCGAAGCTTATACGCCTTTTACTTCGGAAGTTACGAAAAGTCTTCATTTGTGGGCGTGGCAGTGGGCGGGCCACAAACAATTTTTTCCTACACCTTTGATTCGCCTTGTTGAACCTATGTTGCGAATTTGAAGCTTCTACGCCTTTTACTTCGGAAGTTACGAAAATTCTCTATTTGTGGGCGTGGCAGTGGGCGGGCTACATAAATTTTTATTCCTACACCTTTCATTTGCCTTGGTCAACCTATGCTGCGAATTTGAAGCTTCTACGCCTTTTACTTCACAAGTTACGATAAGCCCTTATTTTTGGGCTTATTTGTGGGCGTGGCTCGAGGAGGGCGGCGTCCATTTTTTGCCAGCAAATGTCCCTTTTGGTAGCTTACCAGCACACCAAATATCAATGAAATGTGTTGAGTGGTTCGCAAGTTACAAGCATTTTACTGAAAACACAATAAATTAATTTGTGGGCGTGGCAGTAGGCGGATGTCTCCCATTTTTACTTAGGATCATACTCGGACCCCGATATACATGTGTGCCAAATTTCGACTTCATTGGTTCAGCCGTTTCGGAGGAGATCCGACCACGGACGGACGGACAGACGGACAGACGGACAGACGGTCAGACGGACAGACGGACATGTCTAAATCGATTCAGTTTTTGATCCTGATCATTTCTATATATATTTTTCTATATCTCCGATGCTTAATTCTCCCTGTTACAAGATTTGCACAAAACTAATATACCCCGCTTACGCTGGGTATAATTATTCAAAGTAACCACCTATTTAAAATTTAAGCTTTAATGCTTTCAAATTAGTTGATAGCGCGCCTACTTGACACACCTTCTACACAGGGTCGTTCAGGCAAATGTGTAAGCTTTCGATTTTCCGCAGATGCTTGAATACCAATATTATGTGTTTAAAAAGTATGTATAAACAAAGCGGCACCGACTTTAAATCCTGGTCGTTTTTCAATAATTTTGAAAATAAGTATATTGAAAATACAGTGTGTTGTTCTTAGTGCTTCCATGACGATTTAGTTTTCGCTTCAAATGTACAAGCCACTAACTTATTCCGATCTCATTTCTCTTGAGCGGTCATCCGCTTCCCAGTAATCCACAACAATGTGCACGTGCCAAGTCATAAGAAGGTTTGTAAGAATCAGAACTCTTTCAAAGGCTAATGCAATTCATAACCACAGTTGGCATATTTTTTGTTATACACCATGGGAAAAAGCTCTTTCTACGAAATCGATTTTTATTTCAAATCCAGCGACATGTGTGAACTTAGGTATCGTAAATTTAACTTAAAATATAAAACACAGAAACAGCAGCAATTGCAACAGAAATAATCTTAAACAAAGACAAAATGAAGGAGAATATTTGCCCGGAATTATATTCGCTATAATCCTGAATTTTTATTTAATCTGATTATTGGATAACAAACTTTTGTCAGCTGCATTAATTTATTAATCAAAATAGGTACCAATCTGCGATGCTGTTTTCTCAATGTTTAATAGCTACTTCAATGAGATCCTCAAGCCCAGCAGAATCTTTGAATGAATACTCATAAATACACCCTTGAAGCCAAAACTCGTTTACGGAATCGACCTTAGGCCTCAACCCCATTCAACCCCAAAAATTGTGTCTAAAAAAAAACAAAGAAACGGAAGCATAGATTACTTGGTGATGAAAAACAATAAATCGTATGTACTCCATATTATGTAAGTAGTTACTTATTGTACAAATAATTTTGAAGCCTTAATAAAACCAATAACTGGGAAAAACTCTGTTTAATATATCATGCAGTAAATGGTTCGAGTGTGGTTTTGACCCTTTCCGAAGGTCCAACGAACTCGCCTTCCCTATTTCTATGACATTATGAAATTTAAGAAGCTATTCTTATGTAACCGCTATTCAAATCGACTTTTATGCTGCACATTTCCATAGTTAAACCTATTGAGAATATGCTGGTAAGCACATTTCTAGGAATCGAGAGATCCCAGCTCCAAACACCACACAAAGCATTTAAGAAAAAATCAGAAAAACCGATTCATGGATCACAAATCTAGATATATATAATTGAAAATGAAAAATACATACACATATACTATAAACTAGGTACTTAGTTTAGGTATACAATTTATGAGAGTCATATACAACGTCATATATGAATGTCATATAAGAGTGTCATATGGGCAATTCCATGAATACTGTCTCACCTGTGACACTTATATTTTAGGTTTTAGCTCATTTTAATGAAGGACGTGATTTAAAAACATTCTAGTTTTTGAAAGCCTTTAAAAATAGTTAGGCACAGAAATTATGCAATTTTTTCTCGGAATGACTGTCACGGGTGTCACCGGTGGGACCGTTTCTCGTGGTATTGCCAATAAATAATCGGGTATGTGATTATTTTCCCTTTCCCGGGGAATTCAATTCCCCAACTGATGTGATTTCCCTTTCTCTAGATTGAGAAGGAATTTGAATTACCTCATGATCTAAATGGCGATATGCATTCTCTATTAAAGTAATTCAATTTCCATCTCAATCTAGGAAAAAGGGGAATTATTCACTTCAATTTCGATATTGAATTACCTTTCCCGCGAAAGGGAAACCAATCACATACCCGAATAGTGGTATTCAAGCAGCTGTGGAAAATCGAGTGTGCAAATTTTCCACTAGCGCGGTATCAGCTTATTCGAAAACGTTATAGCTTTAATTTGAAATACATAGGTGGTTACTTTGAATAATATTTTGTATGGAAACGGTTGACGCATTAGGCTTGAGCTTTATAAATTTCCACACAATATGGTGCATATCTTCCACACCGAATTCGTTGTGCATAGCTTACACAGCTTTGGAAAAAATTTTCATACATAGGAAACTCACCGCAGTGGATGCTTGAATACCATTAGCTAGTTCTAGACCATTTTGACAAGAACAAACGTGAGAAATGCCATCATATATACACTGTCTTAAAATCAACATTTCGCGAACGGCTTACACCGGCTGGCATTGAAAATTTGGCAATTCCTTTCAATTACGTAAATTGAAGTAGAATTTAATTTAAAGCCACGTTGAAGAGCTGCCAAGCCGTACAATCCAGCCGATTAAGCGGATGTAAGTAATTTCAATTTCAACTCAGCAACTGTAATTGCAACATTTATGCAGCAGGATATTATTATGCTAAATAACGAAGGATATTAACAGTTTTTTCCATCGAAAAAGCTATTTAAAAGTTCATCTTTGAATGTATGTGTAAATAGAACGAGAAATATCTTTGAGTCGAAAACACGAAATTGACTGTAAGAAAAATGAAATGAAAAAAGGAAAGAAGGAAACAAATTATCTTCGCCCTGGTTACGTCGAATCTTTTAAGAGTGAAACGCATTGCGTGTCGGAGTCCGATTGCCTGAGGCCTTTCATGGCTGAGTTCAAGAAAAAGTAGTCGCAAATCGTTTTGACTGAATGAGCTTCTTATCGTCCGGACAACCGAGTCCCATTATTTCACTTTCGCTGACTTCAAGCAAAAGGCGTTATGCTTGCTCTCGAAAAGCAACAGTTTCATTCGTTGGCAAAAACTGTTGATACTTTTGTGTCCTGGTCCTCGGTACACATCGCACAGTGGTTTAATATCCCGTTTTTGAGCAATAAAATAGAAGGAGTTGTTGTAGAGCAATGATTTTCGCACATGTATTTCTCTTGGCAATGTTAATAAAATATAAAAGATTCATCACAGTCGGCCACGCCCACCACCCACCTGCGTAAAATTACATATTTTATTTTAAGGAAATGAACGTTTGAAAAGGCCCGAAGACCACTACTATTAAGGCAAGTTAGTGAGGAGATTTTAAAGGCCATTAAGGGCCTCATTTTTGTTCAATTTCTTCATGAGAACTGCTCTCTTGCCACCCCTAATTATAATTATAGGCCGATCGCTAAAATTTTTGGAGAGGATATTTATTACCAAGAGCAAGCAAACATGACAAATTTGGTTCATATCCCATTTGAATTTCAGCCACGCCCAACTCTTTAATTTTTGGAAATTCTTTTTAAAACCCCAAAGTGAAATGTAGAACATGATATATCTATATACTTATTAACAATAAATACCTACTACAAGTTTGTTATCACATCCACATTCGAGCATGTATGCATGTTGGCGAGCCAATTCATCAACCAACATTACCACATTCGATCGAGCATTGCATCGAGCCGAGCCGCTCTCAGGAGCGCTTTGTATCGATTATTGAAAAATACCTCTATCGTGTTCAACAAAGCAAATAAAATCCCTTTTTCTCTTTTGCCAATATTTGGTGAGAAAATTCCCTCAAAATGGGAAATATCCCTCAACCTGGCAACACTGTTTTCAGCTTCGGCTTCACACGCATGAGAGCACAAATGTTTTGCCCGTGGGCCTTCTAGCGGCTTACACTGCTATAAACCCACCCTGAGAATTTCATCAAAATCAAAAAGTATTAATTTTAAATTTAGTTCTTATCTTTCTCAATCGAAATTTTGAAAATATCGGCATTTTTTAGCCTTTCTACTACGAAATAAAATAAAATTTTAGCAGCCGACCTGAACGGACGCGGGAGATATTACATTCATATAAAATCACACAAAATACCCTTTCAGAAAATATATATATGTCGTGAAACCCCTTGGAACCTCGTGAAATCAGCTGCACTGAACACAAAAATTAAAAAAAAAATTTTTTTATAAAATACAAACAACGCAATACCACAGCTGTGACAACTATTTGCACAAACTAAAACAATATTTCAAGTCTCCATACCTTCATTGATATTTTCCATATTTAATACGAACTTCTTTTACGTTTGTTCTCTTTTTACGGCTTTTTAAATTTTAAGTTTTCTTTCACTACATTAAACTTCAACATACAGAGCATATATAACTATATATGTCACTCAGGAGCCGTTTCTATTTTGGCTCTTTTCAACACGGTCTTGGGTACCCACCACGGTCTTGGGAACCCACCAAAATAAGCATTTTTCACTTAGGTACTCACCAAAAGTATTTCTCTCTCGCTCTTTTTTTGCCTGCCGAGTAACATCTCTTTCTAACTGGCGCGAAATGTCCCGCCCAAAATCTATGAGAGTGACATATATATTAATATATGATACAGAGAATTCAAAACAATGACTTTGTCAGCTGTTCGCCTAAAACCTGGTTTCCACCGGGCAACTATTTCTTCAATTTTAACCTAATGAAACTTTTGGAAATCAAATGGCATTTTCGGTTTTGCGAAATGAAAAGGTTGAAATTTTGATGAAATTCCTCAAAAACTGGATTTTAAACCACTGTGCATCGGTACGATGGTAGCCAGACGGCTGAGCTGTGCTAGTTGACAACGTTGAAGATGTTTTTGATGATTCTGACGGTTATTGAGATGTAGATACACGACGAATGTTTTGGTGAGAGAGTGTTAAGACAAGGACGGAATGGAAACATCCGAAAATGATGGATAAAGTTCTGTCAAAAGTCACAATTGGGTGCAATTCTACAATACAATTCTGTAGGTAGGTAGGTAGTACTTAAAAGCTTTTCGCAGTTGTTCAGTCGGCATATTTCCCTCTTTATTATGCTTTTTCATGCTACATAAAAGCTAATTTGCATGTGCTTGTGTGTGTTCATATTTCAAAAAAGAACAAACAAAAAAAACAAACACCATGGAATTCATAGTATGCTTCCATTAAACGAAATCTGTTCAAACTCAAGTATACAGTTCTGGATAAGGAACAGGGATTTCTGCTCGCGTGGCACGAAGGAATAAGGAAGGAAAAGGATAAGTGCGCAGATAAGCAACATTATATGGCATATACTTATGAATATCTTAAAGTGCAGACTAAGCCGAATCGATATCATCGTTGACGTACACAATTGGTTACGGGAATTGATTCTTAAAGGGAGATTAAGCAGTACAATAAAATGTACATTATTCAGAATTGCAAACAATAATGTTTGAAAGATTGATTTATCTTTCCGTCCTGATTTATTCGAGTCGATATTCGGCTTTGACATGAAAATCAAGAAATCAGTGGCGAGTTAAACGGTCAAATTTATCTCAGTATGCTTCAAGGCATAACGGGTCGGACAGTAGAGTGGAAATCGGAGCGTTGAGTAAATTTTTTTATCGGGACCTCTATGGAGTGTTACGTAAAGAGCAAACCAAACAATATATCACCAGACAGTCCCTTGAAAAAGTTCGATTCTCTTGATAATAGTTTAAAGTAAGTTTATACCACACTAGAATGAGCTTTCTTCTAGTTATTTAACATCTAAGTAGCATATTTTTGGGGTCCAAGCTCGGTTTTTACCACTTGGTCTTCAATAAACAATAAACACGAAACTAAATTCCTAAGCAATTTCCTACCTTCTTATGTAGGTACGTAAATATAAGACAAAATGATTAATTTATACCCATGAGCTCTGAACCGCCCAAAACATAATTTGTTTTCTTCCGAAGAAAAAAAAAAAGACCATTTTCGTTTCTTCGTGGGTCAGGCACGTAACGAATAGTTGTGGTTTTTATCTTTCTACAGTCATTAACAACAAATGTTCTGCATGATCCGAATAGATAGTTTTCTTGTGTAAATCAACAGTTGGTGGATAATAGAAAACTTCTCAGCGCAGCTTCAACAATGATTTATAGGCAGCAAAGCATAAGCTCAACTGGGCCATGCCATCCTCGAGCTTAGCTACAAGGAATTTTCCAACAATTTGGTTCTGCCCTTTGACTGTGACGAAAATTCGAAACGACTTTCTTGCGTCGTTTTGTGAACAACTTATACCTAACACAACGACGTTGTATGTTCACGTGTTGTGAGTCTCGGGATCACAGCTTTTATTCCGTCTTTGTTGTTGACCAACAAAGAAAAAAAAAACTACGAAATAATCGACGTGCATCTCAAAGTTCAACTGATTTAATTCGGAATTAGGCCCAATTTGTTATAAAAATTATCTCTCATTTGTCGTGTCGGTGCACGTGAAACAGCGCATCGCATTATGGAGGCGGAGTCTATGACAAGCCGCTGGGGGATAATCGACAACTTCTATAAATAAAATTAATTTACTCAATACCACAGGCCATTCTGATTTATGTGATATTCGGGGAAGTTAAAAATAACGGCACGTTATGCTCGCATTTACAAAACTCATCACCAGAGCTACCACAAATATTTAAGTAAAGTCTCGAAATTTTCATGCAAACATTTCAGATAAAACGCTGGAACATTGCCTAATTTTTTTAATCACCATAATTATTATCTTCTAGGCCGCAATTATACCTTGATAATGTGCATTCAACGTCACATGATTTTATTCGGGCAAAAACTTGTTCATAAATTCGGACCGCTTATGGATGGTGTCCAAAAGGGTATCAATCTCTTTAAAATATTGTAATGCATCAATGCCTGGCGATTGTAATTTTATAAATTTCTGATGAACCAAGTGAAGAATGCTTCAATGAAAGCCAAATCAGGACCTAGGTTGGTCTTTGTTAACCCATTACTTAACAGCAGGGCTTGTAACCGGAACCGAAACCGTAACCGTAACCAATTTAAACCGATTTATTTTACTAATCGAAATAAAACCGAAACTGATATATTGTTTTTTTTATAAACCGGTTCCCTAACCGAAAACGAAAAATCGAAACCGGTTCGAAACGGTTTCTGAAACAAATTCCAACATCTTTCCCAAAATTTCATTTATTTGACGGTTCAAGCAGCTGTGGAAATTAAAGTTTGCAAATTTTGCACCAGCGAATTTTGCCCTTTTGTATGAACGACCCTGCGAAGGACGAGTGCAAAACTTGTGCAATAACATGGCGCAAATTTTGCCCATCAAAATCGATGTTCAATATTTGCCAGGCCGCGGAATTGTTTTTCCATACAAACAAATTTGCACAAACGCAAAATTTGCGAGGGTGCAAAACTTGCACACCTGCTTTAATCCCACTATTCAGTCTGACTGATCAGTCACCCGTGTGCATGCCCAGCAGGTAAATATATCGAGGAGGAAAAAACAGTTAATTCACTGGGTTATACAGATGAAATTATTGCGCATGCCTTGGGGGACAAGTCATCGTGGAAGGGTGCTGTTATTAAGCTTCAATCTCATTGGCTACTGAAATTATAATAAGCTATTAGCGTCAGTCGAGTGTTAGCGTGAAGTGGCGTAGTGGATGCGTGCTTGACTCACAATCCGAAGACCGCGAGTTTGATTCCTGCCCTGAGGGACATTTTAAGTTCAATTTAATTTAAAACTGAAAGGAAAACTTGCATTTAACTTGAAAAGAAAGTTGTCAGTAGATTCAACAATGGAAAGCATAAGAGATTGATATTTCGTTGTATATTCATCTCATCTGTAATTTTTAAAGGTTCAGATGCGCGTTTAAAGTCCATATTTTAGAAGTCAAAAAAAAGCGATTCTTAAAACCTTTGAAAAGCCATAACCGGAACGAAACGAAAAAGAAACCGAAATAATCAGCGATGTCACAAAATCCTATAGCTATCGGAATCGGAATTAAAATCGATCGAAATTTCATATAAAATTGACAAATTTTGTTGTTTTTGGTTTTGAATCGGAACTACTAATCGGTTCTTAATTGCACAAAACCCCATTTTATCCGGCTGTTAATGAGATATATGTATATGAAAATTCAGTCGACTGAAATTCCAATTCCGACAGCTATCGGATTCTGTGACACCCCTGAATTTTTTCCAGAACGAAACCGTAATCGAAACCAAAATAAATTAAAAACCGAAACCATAACCCGAACGATATTTGTTTCGGTTACAAGCCCTGCTTAACAGCCATGAAATCATTAAAGTTCTAATTTTTTTTATCACAAAATCTTATCTTCGAAGAGATGGATTTTGTATTTCATTAAATGGAATTTTAAAATAATTTCCATGAGACTCTCCGGCATGTCACAGAAGTCTAAATCGTCATAAATTGACGATTTTAGGAATTTCATCTAACTTAAGGGGGTCTTCTCATTGAAAACCCGTTTTTTGGACCCTTTTTAAAAAAATTCTTATTTGAAAACGCAAAGAATAATTGAAAACTTTTTTTATTTATTGTATTACAAAAGGTTCAAAGTAAATAAAAAAATTTTTTTTGCCTCGATACGTGGGCTGTTCAAAAAGTAATGAGACTTCAAAGTTGGTGGTGAAAAAAAAGGTGCCGTCACGCCGGCCACGATTCCGGGTCTCCGGACCGTCCGAAATGGAAAAAAAAAACGGGGTTATAATCAGTATAGATGTAAATCTCGGGGAACCTCAAGCTTAATTTTGTGATTTTTTTTTGACAAAATGGCGGCCATTCAAAAAAACATTTCAATTTCGGGCTTTTTTTTTTGTAGTTTAGTGTAAAAAAATAGTAAAAAATTTTTTCAAATTATGGTCGAGGTTCACCCGAGAATGGTGACAATTCTGCGTCGATTCCACTTTGTTTCATGAAAATCGGTTCAGTTGAACTGGAGATATCATGGCTGCCAGTTCGAAAATCGTGGTTTCGAGATAAACGCGTTTAAAGTTTGAAGCAACGCAAAAATTACTCGTTTTAGCGCAGATCTTGCTCGACAAAGAAGGCTATATCCTCTAAACTATTTCGAATTTCAAAAAATCCTTTTAGGGGCATATTCACAACTACCCAAGCTATAAATAAATGCAAAAAAAAAAAGGCGAAAAAAAAAGTTGCTCAATGAGAAGACCCCCTTAAGAACAGTTTCCACAGCATTTCTACTCAATCATGATTTATCGAGGCTATACATTCTTATCTTCAAATGAAGAAGGGAAAACTGGGTCAAAACTGGATCGTCATGATCTTTGGACTAAATTAAATTCGAGACGATGTTGCAGCTCATTTCTGTGACATTCCCGTCTGAAAGAATTAACATCGAAACTTTTTGATTAACCCAAAGCTGCAAAATTCATTTTTACCCTCACTCTTTGAGACTTCCTTCCTTTTCCAAATACCAACATGCTACTAAAGAATAATGTTACAAAAGGCTTAAAATGTTAATAGTGAACTATGTATTTTTCCTAAATTCTCAGAAGTGGGATTCAATCAGCTTCGGAAACCTTACGAAACGAGAAATTTGTCACTAAACTGTCAAAATTTATATGAAAATTACCTATGGAAAACTTAACAAAGGCATTTTCGAACAGTGTTGCCAGCTTAGGGGTTTTCCCCCTAGATTTAGGGTTTTTGTTTTTTGGCTGTTAGGGGGAAAAAAATTTTAGGGGCGTGTTTAAGGGGACTAAATTTGCGTAGGAGAATTTTAAGGGTCTATGACATGTAAATATACGTACAATATAATATATTATTAGGTGTAGTAAAAAGAAATCCATTATTTTTCCAATAGATGGCGTTATTTATCTGCATCTCGCGTTGTATAAGTCCGATCGTGTTCCGCTAGGGGGCATTAGAAAGATGACAGTTCCTACTAAAAAAACTTTTTTGACACTTTTTTGATTGATTGATTCAGTTTTGTTTGAGAGCTTGTCAAAGATGGACATCAGCAAAGAGAAAATTCGCTACATTTTACAGTTTTTCTTCGATAAGGGAGAAAACGCAAGCCAGGCGGCTGAAAATGTGAATAGCGTTTATGGACCTGATACTGTAACAGCCAATCATGCGCAATTTTGGTTTCGTCGATTCCGTTCCGGTAACTTCGATGTCAAGGATGCACCACGCACTGGAAGGCCAATTGTCGAAAATGTCGATAAAATCATGGAAATTATCGAGTCCGACCGTCATGTTAGCACTGTTTCGATTGCAAAAGAGCTAAAGATTGCACAAAAAACCGTTTGGAACCATTTGAATAAGGCTGGATACACAAAGAAGCTCGATGTATGGGTGCCACACGAGTTAACGCAAAAAAACCTCATAGACCGAATTTCCATCTGCGAATCGCTGCTGAACCGCAACAAAATCGACCCATTTCTGAAGCGGTTGGTGACTGGTGATGAAAAGTGGGTCACTTACGACAACGTCAAGCGAAAACGGTCGAGGTCGAAACACGGTGAACCGGCGGAAACGGTGGCCAAGCCAGGATTGACGGCCAGGAAGGTTTTGCTGTGTGTTTGGTGGGATTGGCAGGGAATTATCTACTATGAGCTGCTCCCATACGGCAAAACTCTTAACTCGGAACTCTACTGTCAACAATTGGACCGTCTGAAGGAAGCAATCGCCCATAAGCGGCCAGCTTTGGCCAATAGGAGAGGAATTGTGTTCCATCAGGACAACGCCAGGCCACACACATCGATAGTGACTCGCCAGAAGCTCCGGGAGTTTGGTTGGGAGGTTCTTCTGCATCCACCTTATAGTCCGGACCTGGCACCAAGTGATTACCATCTGTTCCTGTCCATGGCGAACAATTTTGCTGGTGAAACATTCGCTTCAAGAGAGGCTTCTGAAATTCGACTGTCTCAATTTTTTGCTAATAGGAACGAGGGCTTCTATGAGAGAGGCATAATGAAATTACCTTTAAAATGGCAAAAGTTATCGAACAAAACGGCGCATATTTGACCTAAATCGGGTCATTCTAACTATCTTAAATAAAGCCCTCAATTTAATGCAAAAATAATTTCTTTTTACTACACCTAATATATTATATTATAAACAAATAAAGTGCGAAGTTTATTGTATTTGATATAGAAAATCTGTCAAATTTTCTGTTGTTCTTTCCGAATAATTTATTTTTTCATTTCGAATTTTGTATCTACTTTTTAATGATTTAAGGAGCCTTTTGGGGGGAGCTACCTGGCAACACTGATTTCAAAGCTGCATGAATCCCTATTATATTTCTAAGGTTGAATATTGGATCTATTGTCTTCACAAAAGACCGAAATATTTTTTTCGAATAATGGGACTCATAACTTTCAAAATTTCGATGAAAAATTTTAATGAGATGTGAAAAAATTCTTAACTATTTTTAGGTTCAAAATCGTGCTAACATCTCACGCAGAACTGATTACGGTAGTCATACAGGTCCCGTCAAGGATAACATATCAAAAAAACACGAAAAAATGAATTAAAATTATAATAGGCGGAAAAATTTATATATGTTTAAGCCTATTAAAATTAATTTCCAAAAATAGAAATGATAATGCTCACTCAAAATGGGAAAATTTGCAATGAGAGAACTTCCGAAAAGCAATTTACAAAGCCGATTTAATCCCCCTAATATTTTACATAAATAAATAGTTTTGGCTGTCCTGTTCATTCCATTGGAATCACACGTAGTACTGTATAAAACATAACAAAATTTTACTCACCTTAATGAAGAGTTCTCTTCAATATTGACACTCTTTTCTTCGAAGAACTTTGATCTTTTATTTCAATTTAAATTTCGGTCGAAATCCTTACTCCTTTTTAATGTGATTCCAATTAAATTAAGATGATTTCTTATTTCCATCATCTTCAATATTCTGTAAAATTTTTGATATGCCTTATTTTTAAGTCCGCATTTTCGTATTTTTGTTTTAAATAAATACTTTTCAATAGATTTTATTGTACTTTTATTTTTTTTTTACTTCTAGTTTAGTTGCTGATTAAAGCATTGTTGATCGGGGATATGAAATTTCGTCACAGAGTGAGTAAACTTTTTTTGTTAAACGTCAAAGATATTCCGCAAATTTATATGTCCACTGAAAAGAATGAAAAGGAAAACGATTAAATTACTTACATTCGTTCAATGCTTATGCCCTATTTATTCATCATTATTGATATCTGAAGCGATTTTTTGTAGGTATCTACATGACTTAAATTCAGTGTCGTAGGTAAGGGGGGAGGGGGGGGGGGGGTTAAGGGGATATTCCACCCCTCCCCCCTTTGGCGCATAAAATGTGAAGGAATGAATGTGTTTTAATTTCGGTATATATGCACGAAGTAAAAACCACGATTGTTGAGTGTGAGTTGTTTAGAATCATATATGTTTGCGTCCCCATGTGCCCATGTGTACCCTGCATAAGGGTGCCCTTTAAGGTCTATGCTTGCGAATAATCGATGACGAGTTCGAGCATTACATTTAAGCCAACACAGCGCTGCCATGAGTTTTTTTTTAAATCGGAAAATATCAAAAACGAAAAAGCTAAAATAGCAAAAAAAAAAAAACTTATGACCAAAATACCAACCTCTTATCAGATATTTTTACATTTATGTATTTTAAAATCATAAAAAAGTTTTTCTTACTAAATTACCCCTTAGTACGCTTCTCAAGAAACTACATATGAAACGTGCAATATAATGAACTGAATCAAAAATGATTAAGAACTTCAGTTCGTTTTCAATTAAACCTGCTGCCAGACGATAAACAAACCTCAACATCAGTCTAGGTCTAGTTTTGGATGAATTTATTTATGTTTGGTTTCAAATCAGTATAAATGCTGCGAAAATATCTAAAACCATTTCTATAAAAATAGCCGATTTCAGCTAAATACAACGAATGTGGCAACGTTAAATGAACATCGATAGCTTTTGATCATCCCTAGTGCATTTACATAGTCACAAACCTAAGACTAATTTAAGAAGCGGTCTATTCATTAAAGTTCAATTTACGATTTAAAATGTGGTTCAACCGGTATGAAATGCCAAGATCATTGAATACAATGAAATTTGAAATAATGTATCTTATATTAGTTTGAGTTTTTATTGAGTTTTTCAAAACTTATTACTATTTTTAATCCCCCCCTTTTCAAAATCCTACCTACGCCACTGCTTAAATTATAACAATACATTCCTCTATTGGAGTTTCATTAAAAAACAAACTACACTAAGAACAAAAGAACAAAGATTCCCTTTTGTCTTTTCCCCCATTTTCTTATTATGACTCGACAATGAGAAAAATTCTGTAGGTATCAGTGAAAAGATGAACAGTTGAAAAATTCGCACAAAAGTTCCGTAAAGGAGACCGTTTTCCGCCTTCTTTGAAAATCTGTATGCAAATTAACATAAAAAGAGAATTTTCTTTTATGAAGATTCTGCAGTCTCGGTACAATACCTGCCAGGATAACCAAATTGAATTTTCCCCCCACTTTTTGCATATTGTAACGTTGTCTTAGATCTCTCGCAGAGAATTGCTGTGATAAGATGTCGAGAGCTCTTGTGCAAGATATGACTTCTTTTCAAAGAAAATAAGCTGAATTCCCTTCCAAAAAAAAAAAAAAAAACTAGTCGCAACTAAAATATTTATTTTAGCTCTGGACTTGAAAGGAAAATAATTTTGAAGATGCGTCGCAGAAATAATAAAAAAAGACTTATTCAAACTCAATTAAACCGTAAGGAAACGGCCCCAAATATTTGTATTAGACGAAACGTAAGGAGATCATTTCATTTACATACGAAAATCACTTTAAAGCCAACTATGACAATACATTATTCATATGGAACTCCCGTTTTTTGTTTTCTTGTTTTTTTGTCTTTTGTGTGTTTGTTCGTGTTCGTCGAGGCTTTACATTTGGTACTTCAACATTTTAATTTCGTCACTCTTCAACAGTGTCTATTAGAAGCCAATCAAAGTTGATTCAAACAAAATCTACTTAGTCACGTATGTATGTCTATTCTTGAGAGAAGGCTTTGCATTTCAAATAATCAAACAAGAAGAACGGCATATAACCAGACAGCTTGAAGGACATGCCGAGAATACCCTCGAGGCATCAAGAAACTGATTTTTCTGTTGCACAAATTTATGTTGGAATTCGTTTATTAGCATGACATACGATTGAGACATTTCAATCTGGGTTTTAAATAACTGAATATTCGAAAGGATTTCAAAATGATCGCACATAATTCTTCTAAGAAAGCATGAAATTTTTGTCACGATTTTATTTAAGCCTTTTAAGAGAACAAAGCTTCGGGATTGCGATTGCAGAATTCAGTTTTTTGAATTTATAGAAATTCTTCAAAAGCATTCATATGTAGACTTTAATATCCTGAAGCACCTAAAAGATCCGTCTGGGTGAAATGGTTTATATATTCAAATTAGGGACTTTTCATCTTCTTCAAACTATTCGAACTTTCTTAAGCTTTACATGAACATTTCAACGTCGTATGCTTTAATGCGTCGTAGCGTTCTTTTCAAGGTTAAGCCCTAGGTCAACTCAAGCAAAAGCGTTTTTGAAATGCAATTTTAATTGATACATCCACAGGATTAAGATCCAAGATGTTCTCACTTCTTGTCACAAGCTCAAAATCTTAGCTAACAAGATTAGCAAAGCAAGTTAAAAAAAAACTTTGTATTCATTCACCTTTTTGTAGTATTAAAGCCACATCATTTTCGCAAACTTCCGACAGGCAAAGGCTGAAAAGGTGAAGCGAAAAGTCCATAAAACGAAGACAGGCGCAATGGAACGATTTAAACCAGGAAAAAAAATTCACCGACGCTTTTGAAGTTCCCGTCAAATATTTGAATTAATTCGTTACATTTTTAATGGTCTATTTTTTTTTTTTTTTTTTTGCTGTGCGAAAGTCAATCTAAAGATTTTTATTTAACTTAAATTTGTGCTTGGCGATTTTTTATTTTATTTTTAATTTATTTATTTTATCTTCTTATTTATTTGCTTGCTTCTTTTCGTGCACAACTCAATATGAATTTTCGATTTCGCGAATTTCCATTTTCGCACTTTTGGAAATATATATTTTTTCTACCCCGATTTTTTGCCGCAAATGATATTAAAAAGGGATTTTTTATGTAGCTTCTAAATTTCTTTTATTTTTATGTGCATCGAAGCACTTTCTACCACAGGGACCAACAACAACAACATTAACAACAACACGAACGTTCGCTGTGCAACCGATATAACGATATAAGCATCACAAACAGGCAACAACTTTCAACACAATAGCTGCTACAACAACAACAGCAACAACTTTGTCGTTATGATAATATTGCGTACGACAGTTGTAAGCATCGCGGCGTTTTCTAAGCGACTATCAGTGGAAACTTCTCTGGACGCCCGAGACCGAGAACGAGACGGAGACCAAGTTATCAATGGAAAGAGCAACACAAATATACTTATGAGAGCTTTTTCGAAATGGGATTTTAAAAAACATAAAGAGAGAAAATGCGTAAGAACTCTGAAATATTATGAATGAGTTCAAGAGTAGCCCCCGAGGTATCCATTGAATGGACGTTGTAGAAATCGCTCAAAGGAATCTTGCGACTACACCGGAAACGGATAAGGCAGCAGGTCCGTCGAAGCTTCGGAAGCTTTGAAAGCTGTTGAAGAAGCTTTAAGAATTTAACTCGATTTCGATGAATTTTCTTAATTCTCTTCGTTCTTATTCTGAGGAAATCAAAACTTTTAGCTCTCAAGCTCTCAATTCTGGCGATTTGAGAGAATCAGCCAAAGTAAATGCAGCTAATTTCGAATTTTCACGAAAATACCGAGAAACGAGAACAAGCAAGAATATCTGCAACCAATGCCGAATAGCATTTCCCTTCGCAAGGTTGTGAGTGACGCGCATGAAAAGCGATTCGAAATGAAAACTTCTGACGAAAATACATTTTCCGAATAATCGTGATTACCTTGTTCGGATTTTGCTTTTATTTATTTATTTATTTATTTTAATTTTTTAAACTTCGATTGAAGGGAATATTTTCATTTTGCTTTTTTAATCGTGAAAATTACATTCATTGAATATAATTAAAAATTCAATTCTCCAATCGAATGGGATTGAGTTTTTGTTCGGTGCTTTGCTCTTTGTTATCATTTCAACTTTATAAGAAATTTCGAAAATCAAATTCATTCATTAAAGTTGATAGCCATTTTGCTGAAGGCATATGAAACGCATGCTCAAAGGACAGAGCTTCGTAGGAAGGTAGGGTGTACTTTCGATCCCCCAATGCTACAGTCAATCGTTGCTTTCTTCAATGATGGCTTTTTTATCTTAAACATAGAAAGTTCCCTCATTAATTTAGACCGCTTGCTTTTTTATGTTATTGCTTCATTTATAATCAGAACTCGAATGTTTTTTACTTATATAAAATTAAAGCATACTTTATGGGGCACAAAATTTTTCTTCCCAACATTTTGCGAATAAGTTGAGCGAAGTTGAACTTCAAACCGCTTTAATAACTTCAAAAAAGTTCATATTGAGGTTAAAAATCGATTGGACTCATAACTTTATGTGAGTCGAACAAAATTTTTACTCCATAAAGTATGCTTTAAATTTATAAAAGCAACAAAATGCAGGTCTTCTTTGTGATATACAGTCAAATCCATAACACAAGCCTCTAAATCTTCAATAAATTCCTTGAATGATCGTCATTTCAGTTATGTAAGTTCGACTATTTAAAGCAAAAAGGATACTATTTTATTTAATAGCAAAATTAATTACACTGTGGTAGTCGAAAAAACAAATGTGTATAGGTACCTAATTCGGCATTTTATCATAACGGTTTTTTGGGAAGAGTTACTTGACATACCTATCTCAGAGTACATTTTGTAACTACCCTGTTGGAACGAAGACAGTTAGTTTAATAAAAAAGTTAGTTTTTCAATCAGTTGGAAAACAAACTGTTCTAAAACTAACTGAAATTATATGCAGTCAACAGTCAGTTTGTGAATAAAATGAGGAAGAAAAAGAAGAAGAAGAAATACTACTTTGATTTTTAATGTATTTTATTTTAATGCAATTTGAAATAAAGTAATTTTCAACTAGTTGAAAAGATATGCAGAACTGGATAATTGACTTACTCATAGGACACCGTAATGCTAAAAAGGTTAGTTCGCTCTATACAAAAAAGTCAGAATTTCAACTAGCTGTCACTGAGAATCAACTAATTTTAAATTAGTTTAAAATTAGTTGAAATTTCTATCGGGTATAAACTGTAACTCATACATAGATATGGGCCAAAAAGTGGTCGAAAAAACGTTTAAAAAATTTTTTCATGGAGGCGTACCGATAACTCAAAAAACTAATGATGGAGTGCGATTCCTCGTGCCCGAAATACGAAGAAACCGTTGAACTCGGTCTTGTCTTTTTAAAATTTGGAAAAAAAAAAATTTCAAAGTGTTATTAAAACCACACATTATTGTGTTTTTCCAAAATAATTATTAAAGTTGTTGATTGGTTTTATACATGGGAAAGCTTTTCCAAGCTTCGTATAGCCATTTCAATTAAATTCGTTTACATTTAATTGAACAAAGCATGCTGCGAAATCCTGTTTTTAATTGAAATTAATTACAAATGTACACAAATCAGTACTTTGGATAGTGGGTAACATAGTCTACATACATATTGAAAAATAATAAATATTTTTAATACGAAATGCTGAATAATGTTAATTAAAGACTTATCATAATAATCCGATAATTACGCTGTGTTCGAATTTTGTACTTTTTTTACGGACAACATGGAGACAAATCTGGTAAACATTATTGAGGGCGCAGTATTCAGTTCCATCAACGGTTTTTTTTTTTTTTTAAGATATCGTTTCTCGTTTTTGAGATATCGTGGTTTAAAAATTATGATTCTCTTCATTAAAAAATATATATATTTAGATTATGCTGTGTACTGGGCACGAAAGGGTCAATACGCAGTATGACGCCCTTAATTGCGGGAACGGTCAAATAAGTCACAATCTCAGTAGATCTCTCTGAATTGCTTAAGCCCTTCTGTGATTGGTACTTAGCATTTTAGTACATCAGGTGATAAGTAGAGAGAAAGAAGAACAGGAGACCTCGTGGCTGCATAGCAGAATCGGAAGGTTCATAAGCTCGGCTTTGATTTTAGGAAAGTCATAAACTATTTAGCCAAAGTCTGAGTAAGACGTTGTTTGTGAAAGTTTTTTTCAAGTAAAATTCCAAGAGACCGGAAGTGAAAAAAAAAAACTAAGAGAAAAATCCAAAAGTCAAAATCCGGTTTCCCTTAATCGAATTTTAATTGTTCAGGGAATACGGAATAAATCCCCAGACCGTCTTCCAATCTCTGCTAGATTTCCCGTTGATTTTGTGCGAATTACAAAGTGAGTTCCTCGGAAACTTGCAGTGACCGTGAAATTTATAAGTCTTTTTAATATAGGAAATTTCTAGCCACTCGCATCAACCATTGAAAATTCCCGAAAGGAGCCCAACCGGCGTTATAATTCAATTTGAGTACCTCTCGGAACGTCCAAGGGAATATTTCAAAAATTTCCCTTCACGCAAATATTGGGTGCTTGTACGAAATGGAGTGACACGCTTTTGTGACGTCACGCACACGTGATTAAGAAGTCTCTACTTAGCACATACGCCGGTCTAAGAAGACAAATCCGGATAGGAAAACCCCCCAAAAACACCCCCTTGTAAATTTGCAGATGATCTCTTCCGGATTTAAGGGATTAAAACGATAGTTTCCTTTTCTTGATGAACGCGACATCAGCGGTAACGAATAGGGGACGTCATCACGTGGATTTGATCTCTGTTACTGGGGAAGAGGACCCTATCGAGAAATCCCGAGAAATCTCTTCAAGCAACGTTTTTTTTTTATATGTAACTAGAGGCATGTGGGTACATATATTTAGCTTAAAAGTCAGTTTGATGAAACACAAGGTTCGGCGCAAAAGAGAAATCTTATTTATTCTTTTCTTTTAAGCAGCATATGGGCATTTCCAGGTAATCGTACGCGGAATTCGTACGCAAATAGAGTTGAATAGATTTTACAAAAATTGGAGTGACTCCAAGAAAATGGTGTCGATATGTTTCACTCAGAGAGTTTATCATTTGAAAAAAAAAATTAAGTAGATTTGAAATGTTTGAGTCGGAAAAATCGAGCGAAATAGGGCTATATCGTACGTGACCAAAAACGGAAGTACTTTTGAGGTACTTGTAAAAATGTACAAAACTCTGCGAATTAATGGAGTTTATTTTTTTGATTCTAATTTCTTGCACTTAGTGAAATATTTCTCCTTTAAAATTCGTTATGTTTAAATTAAAAAAATCTTTAGTTGATTTTATAGGGAACAAAGTTCATATATCTTACGTGACATATCGTACGTGACATAATTTCCCCCACTATTATTCTTCATTAAACCAATAAAAAATATTTTGTCGATTCAAAAAACAATATATTTATAACAAACAAAGACAGTCCCGGTTAAATTTATTGTTTTTATGGAATTATTCGGCGTTAAGTTTTCGCTGCCACCCAACCCTGTCATATACTTATTTAACTCTTATTTTTCCCTTGAATGAATACCCAGCTTATTTGTTGCTCATTCTAAGCTCATCTCTTGTTGCCTCGAAATGAATTTTAGACATATGATAAAAAAAAAAAAAAAAACAAATTTCAATTGGGCTCTCAACAAATCGTACCATTTTTAGTACTTACGATATCGTACGTGACCAACTTGCTTGGCTTATAAATTTTTTGTTTTACAAAATTAAAAAAAATTTTTTTAAAATCTATTATTTGCCCGATGGCCTTGATTTGGAAATTAATTTTCGTTCACCTGCGACCGACAAATAACAAATGAGGAAGAAAAACAATGTTTTTGGTCATCGTACGTGACATTAGAATAGCATCCAAGGAAAATAAAAAAACACCGCTAATCGTACTCCTTATTTTCTCTTTGCTCATGAATCTACTTAATTGTTGTTGTAACAATAATTTGAGAGTAGAAATGCAATGTTACAAATAGCTGAAGTGAGTCGTTTGAAGAGAGGAAGTATTTGATCAAAACTGCTTAAAATGAATCAACGAGACAATTGACTTTAAGCCGTTATTTTTTTTCTTTCAAATTTTAATAGGCTGGAAATGCTTCCAGATAATTAAATTTTAGTATTTTTGCCTTCCATAGCCAGTGTTGGAAAAAAATTTCGAGCACTTTTATTTTTTCAGTCGTGGTTGACATATTCATGGAAATGCCCATATATGCATTTGCATCATCTCCAGCATTCCTGCAAGCATGTTAACTAAAGGCTAGCATCAACTCCGAGAAGGCCTTCACAGAGAGAGTGCTAACAAATCGCCGCATCAGCTAAGGGTTTGTGCTGAGGACAACGTAAGTCCAATTTGGTGGCTTAAAATATGTATTTTGTTTCTCTTTTGCTATGAATTGTTTCGTAATCTCTCCGACCAGTGCATGATTGCCGATGTTTTTTTTTTGTTCCATAATATTTTTTTTTGCTTATTATATTTTGCTCTTAACTTACGGCTAGGAGTATTAATTGAACAGTGCAAAATTTCGTTTGATATTTTTTTTTTTTTCTTAATTCGGAGTCGCTTTTTGATTGTTATTCTGGTTTTATTGCTGTCGTTCTTGCAATCATGCACACTGAGTGTTGAAAAAAAAACAATATTTCTTTTGTTTTGGTTTATGCTTACAGATTTTGATATCTTTGGCTATAAACATTCTCATATATGTATATATTAAGGATTAGAATAATCCCAGTAGGAAATACAGTCACCTTAGGCTAGTTATGATCGCGTCCGCGTTTCTTCTTTTTAAGTTATCTCTTTGCGCAACGAAATAAAATTTCATGCACTACCTTCTATTTAATGTATTAAACTCAGGATTTGTAACTATGAATTTTTTTGATTAAAATTATAAAGTTTTGGTTTGAAATCTAAAATTTAGTGTGTGCTTATCTAGTGGGGCTCTAATTATAGCTACAGAGCCATGGTAGGGTGGGCTCGGTATAGTCAAAACGTCTTTAGACTATAGAAATGGTATATGTGGCGTCGCAGGCAGAGGACGAAAATTATTTCGAAGCTCATCAATTCAATTTTTTTCTCGTGTGCAAATTTTTTTGTTAGTAAGGTCTCCACAAAATATGAACAATAAGCCCTATTGATTTAGATTGCTCTTCCGAACCCACATGACTGCAGCAGCCGGACTGCCAGTGCACACGCGGCAATTCCAAATCATCCTCTCACTATCGCATAGTAGGCACTCTTTCAGTAGAGATTGGAGGCATTATATAACAGCTGCTCTATTAATATGACAAAATAATGACGATAACGTTAATTAATTGTATTTAGTAGAATTCCTGTGCAAAACTTCGATATAATCGCAAGGGTAATTGGTATTTTATAAGTGCTTCTTTTCAATTGCATCACATTTATTGAAAGAATCATACTTTTAGGGGAAGTAAAACTGCACTGAGCTAAAAATCGTAGTAAAAATAACAAAAACGTAGTTAAGTTAACTACGAACAGCAATGATTTGGCTCTATTAACGGACGTAGTTAAAATAACCACAAGCGAAGTAAAAAACTTGAAACACGAAAGTAGTACCAAATCCCAAGTCGGCGGGTTCGATCCCCGGTCAGGCGAATTTTTTTTTTTTTTTTACCAATAATGACATAACATTTAGGTATATAATATTTAAAAACCTTACAGGAATAAAAAGCTTTAAACTTAATATTTTACGCAACAAAAAAAATACAATTTAGAAAGCCGGGATGGGATGGGCCCTCTCTTCTCTCTTATCTATACGGTTGGAGAAAGCTAGATTTCTCATTCTAGCTGTCCTGTTTTACCTGTTCCCATTTTTCACACATTTCAGTCGCCTGCTGTAGAATTTGAACCCGAGCCCTTCGGATTGCTGAGCGAATACGCTACCCGTACGCCACGGAGAAATCTAATTCGCGTGGACTAAATATGTTACTTAAAGTCAAATGAAAACTATTTGACGTGTTTTTTTATAGAAATCTTTTAAATACGTGTGTAAAGAAATTTGTTCCTAAAGAATACGCATGGCTGTTAAAGTCATGTTTGAATACGTCCGTACTACAGTTTTACTCTAAAATAACTACGGTCGTAGTATACTACGAATCGTTGTAAATTACACAACCGTAGTTTTCGCTCAGTGCGTAGACTCGATTTTTTATATAGTTTCTCACTTTAAAGAAACTGCTTTCAAAATGAATTTTAGCAGCCCTTTTCATATTTGACAAGACCGCATATTGGGATAGCAAATGACTAGGAATCGAGAGTTCTGAAGTCCAAACCCCGCCCAAGGAAGATTAAGAAAAGATAAAAAAACACCAAAAATTTACAGCCCTATTATGATTGTCGACTACTGATAGAGAATCGAAAAAGTTCTATCATCGACAAAAATTTTTAATTTTCCACATACTACACCATTTTCAACTGTAAA
The DNA here is from genome assembly GCA_020466095.1 of Chlorops oryzae. Lineage (NCBI taxonomy): Eukaryota > Metazoa > Arthropoda > Insecta > Diptera > Chloropidae > Chlorops > Chlorops oryzae. The sequence goes on from CM035808.1 coordinate 41,856,365, forward strand.
TGAGACTTCAGCAAGTTATATTGAGAAAAGATCAATTGAAATCGAGACTTTCTACTTGATATTGGGAAAAACACAATACAAAATGAGATTTTTGATTTAAAATTGAGAAAGGAACAATTGTAATTGAGAATTTGCATTTGATATTGAGAAGAACATATTTGAAATTGAGAACTCTTCTTGAAATTGAGACTAGGGCAATTGAAATTGAGAATTTGGATTTGATATTGAGAAAAACACAATTGAAAATGAGGTTTTCGAATTGGATTTGAGAAAAGAAGAGTTGAAAACGAGAAAAAGGCATTTGAAATTGAGAAATTCTATCTCAATTTGAGAAAATGGTATTTGGAAATGAGATTTTGTATTTGAAATCAAGAACTGAGCAATTGAAAATGAGAATTTCATTTGAAATTGAGAATAGATTATTTGAAAATGATATTTTTCATTTCTATTCGAGAAATGAGCAAATTGAAATGAGACTTTCCATTTGAAATTTAGAAAAGCACAATTGAAAATTAGAATTTTCAATTGGAAATGAGAAAAAATCAAATGATATTGAGAACAAAATAATCTGTCCAAACACTTGTACATAGAGTATACGCAAAATAAAAGTTAAGAGCCCAGTATATATCGATCCTTTTCATTTAATAGTTGCATCAATTTTTCTCATTTTCAATTATTTTGTTCTCCATATCATTTGATTTTTTTTCTCATTTTCAATTAATTTGTTCTCAATATCATTTGTTTTTTTCCCATTTTCAATTATCAATTCTAAATATCAATTGCTCTTTTCTCAATTTTAATTAGAAAATCCCAATATTAAATGGACAATCTCATTTTTAATTGCTATTTTCTCAATATGAAATAGAAAACTCAATTCCAAATGTTGTTTTCCCATTTTCATCTTTTCTTTTCTCAATTTTAAATGGAAAATCTCATTTTTAAATGTTTTGTTCTCATTTTCAAATGTAAAATCGCAATTTGAAATGGAAAATCTCATTTTCATTTGCCCTAGTCTCAATTTCAAGAAGAGTTCTCAATTTCAAATATGTTCTTCTCAATATCAAATGCAAATTCTCAATTACAATTGTTCCTTTCTCAATTTTAAATCAAAAATCTCATTTTGTATTGTGTTTTTCCCAATATCAAGTAGAAAGTCTCGATTTCAATTGATCTTTTCTCAATATAACTTGCTGAAGTCTCATTTACAGTTGAAAATGGTGTAGTATGTGGAAAATGAAAAATTTTAGTCGACGATAGAACTTTTTCGATTCTCTATCAGTAGTCGACAATCATAATAGGGGTGTTAGTTTAATTTTGTTAAGAACAAAACACAAAATCTGGAAAATTTAAAAAAGAAAAAAATTTTAGCGGAATACATTTTTTTTATATATTTCGGATTTTTTTTCAGTCAGTTTGCCGGATAAACTTCACAAGTTTGGGCACTCAAAATTTTTTGAAATTGAATTGGCTTTAAAATCCGGAGCCAAAAAATTTTTTGCCGAGTCTGTTGTGGAGTCGCCGTTATGTTGAAAATTGAGTATGTGGCAAAAAATCGTTAAATTTCCTTTTTTGCCTCCACATTTTTTGATGTAGTAATTTAAGGGAGTTGTCTCATTGGGCAATATTATTTTTTCCATTTTCTTAGAATTTTTTTATAGCTTAGAATATTTGAGAATATCGTGCCAAAAGAATTTTTTGAAATACGAAATAGCTAAGAGGATATACCCTTCATTGCCGAGCAAGATCTGCGCCTAAACGAGTAATTTTTGCGTTGATTCCAACTTTAAACGCATTTATCGCGAAACCACTTTTTTTTAACTGGCTGCCACGATTTCTCCATTTCAACTGCATTGATTTTAATGAAACAAAGTGGAATCAGAACAAAGTTGTCACCATTGTGGTGTGAACCTCAATGAAAATTTCAATACATTTTTTACAATTTTTTTGCAAACTGAACTGCAAAAAAATATACCCAAAATCGATGTGTCATTTTTCAATGTCCGCCATTTTGTCAAAAAAAATCCCAAAATTATTTTGAAGGTTCAAGACATAATGACATCTGTACTGATTATAACCCCGTTTTTCTTTTTATTTCGGGCAACTTGGAGACCTTGAATCGTGGCAGCCAATACTACACATTTTTTTTTAGCATCCTCTTTGACGGCCGAGAACCTTGTGAACCGTCCTCACATAATAAAACATAGTGCTTCTTTATTAACTTTCATTCATTCCCAACACATAAAAAAATTAAATTGTAAAAGCTCTTTTCATTTTCTGTCAGGAATATTAAAAAAAAAAGTCCAAAAACAGCCTCGCCAATGAGACAACCCCCTTAAGTATTAAATTTACAGAATGTACGGTGTATGTCGCGTATACAGAATAACTGGCTACGAAAAATTCCAATTAATGGTGATTGTTAAACACCATTCATTGGCATTTTAATTGTCACAATTAAAAATTTCAAACAAATCACCAATTTCGGCAAAATTTTGTAATATGAATTTTTAAACAAAGTTTTGTTTGACTGATTTGTCATATCAATCACCAAAAGTATTCACACTTAACAAAACTTTGTTTGATTTTTTCGTTGTATCAATTAATGAAAATATTCACACTCAACAAACATTTTCAATTAAGGATTTGTTCTATCAACAACCAAAAGTATTCATCCTCAACAAAACCTTGACTGCTTGTTTTGTTATATCAATTAATGAAAGTATAGTGCATATACATATTTTTCTAAATTTCTCATTAGCTTTATGCGGACGTACGTACAAGAAGAGACAAAATAATCAACAATAAGCTGACATATGTTCATTAATCATAATGTTATAATTTATAATTATCGTCCGTAAACTGACTTTACAGACTCCAATTTTTATTATGGAATATGTAGATGAGGCAGTTTTTCCTTTTTTATTTATTTAAAATTTTTGGTTGATTTTTAATACCTTTGATTGTTGATATTACAAATCAATAGTTGAAAATGTTTGTTGAGTGCGAATACTTTAAGTTATTGATACAACAAATTATTAATTGAAAATGTTTGTTGAGTGCGAATACTTTTGGTTGTTGATACAACAAATCGTTGATTGAATATATTTGTTGAGTGTGAATACTTTCATTAATTGTCCCAACCAAACGATTTGTTTAATATAACAAAAATGTGATAGGCTGAGTTTTAACAGCGAAATTGTTATATTAGGGGTATTCACAAAGGCATCGGAAAATAGGAAAGTCGGAAAATCGGAATATTTTAACTGGTTAAAAAGTTGTGCAAGATACAAAAACAGTTTAAAAGTTTCTTAAGAGGTCGCATTTTTCCGATTTTTCGACTTTCCAACGTTTTTAACACGCCTTTGTGAATACCGCTATTGATTAAAAAATTGGTTGTATTTACGCACAAAAGTTTTTCTGTGTATGCTTAACCAACACTACTCATACGCAGTACGGAAAAAGCTGAGAATTTTTGCAAATTTAAGCCACTAGACGCACTTTTTCAGGGTAAACTTCTTCTGCATTTTTTTTCTTCTATTCATTGTCAACAACTTTGCGCCAGACACCAAAATATTATTCCTTACGTTTAACGAGATACACCTAAGTCAAAAGTCGTAAACAAAAATCTACAAGGCTGCCGTTCTCTTATTAGCAGCTAATTTGAAAAACTTAATGATGCAGAACTTAATGTTTTCCCAAGTAATTTTACAAGAAAGTATCAAATCCCGCCCCCACTATTGACGCGGTTAGTCGCGTCGGCCCAATACTAAATAATATTAATAATAATTTAAAAAAATAACAATGGAAGGAAAACCCCTAAAAAGAAAATCTTTCATTGATTCTAAAAGCATAAATTAAAGGCCTTAAAGGTATTTAGGAATGCGCTTGGAGACTTTACCTGGATTTTTTCATTGGTTTCAGCACATTTTAATGCAATTTTTTCGAGCCCCAATTACAACAATCAAGAGATAAAACTTAGAGAACATCGATACACCTCTAGAGATCCAATTCAGTATATGTTAATATGCATATTCTACCAATAGATACTAAATTACAGTTATAGAAATTTTGACCCTACATCGCCATTAAGGAACGTCCTTATTTCGCTTTCGTTCCTTCAAAGAAACCCTCTAACTTCATTTTGGTTAGGTTGTGGCTATAATACGGTAATCACATGCAACAGTTATTCGTCGGCCCGTGTTTATCTATTATTATTTTTACCTATGTACATTTCCTTCTTTTTCCTACAAGTGCTTGTGGTTAAAGTTTTTGTGGATGTTCTTTTCGAGCATCGTTGCAAGCGCCTTGGTCGTGAGCTTGTTAAAACTTGTTGATTTTTTGGCAAATTTTCAAAATGGCCAATACAGAAAGCCGAATCGCATGAATTGCACTTGTGTTTTCCGATTGTTGTTGTAAAAATTTTCTTTTTCAAAAAGACCAGCATTAATTCAAGCATTTTAAAATATTCCTTGGCATTAATAACACTGGCCGACAAAAAAAAGTGTGCTGTCTTTTAAAAAAGATATATAATTTCGTATGTATTTTGATGGCAAACAAAAATATTTTTACCGCGCCATTTTTTTTCTACACCCCCCTTTAACCCCCGAAAATCCTTACAGAAAGGTCTAATCGCGAGAAATGTGGACACAGTGGACATAGTCGGTTTGGGATTTTGGTCTTTTGACCTTATATCGAAAGGTTATGGCTTTATTTAAATGTCCGTAAAGTATAAAAGAAAAATTTCCTCAATTGTTGTTGTTGTTGGAATTTGAAAATAGAAAATTTGGAAAATTTCAATATTTACCTTTTATTCATAATTTTATATCTCGGAAACGACTTGGAATAATTAAAATATTCTTTCTTTATTTGTTCAAGCATAGAAAAAGTAAAAAACAAACAAACAAAACTCTAGACAATTCAATTATATTTCAGAAACATAACATTAATTTTTGTATTTCCAAGAAACTTCCGACACACAGCATTTTTAGTGAGACGATCTTTACGCTAAAAGCAGCAAAACCATATGAACAACGATTTCCCTCTACTGTAGTTTTTTAATTATGTTACGCTTAAAACTTTGAAGCACTTTTTCGCTTTTTGCTTGCTGAACCTTTGCTTTCATCAAATGATCTGATAAGTGATTTCCGTTTATGTTTCCGATTCTTCTCCTATCTCTCAAGAGACCAACAGTAATCAGCGAGCATTGTCTTATTCCATCGACCTTGATATCGATTTTCTATTTCTTTTAAATCCTGATGAAAATGCTCTCCCTGCTCTTTGCTGTAGTCACCTAGATTCTCAGGAAAGTAATCCAAGTGGGAATCTAGGAGATGTACTTTATAGCTCAATAGGCACTTTTGATTTCCATAACTTTTCATCAGGTTTTCGATAATGTCACGGTAATTATGGGCTCGATGTTTTCCAAGGTAATTCTTGACAACTTCGCAGAAGCTGAGCCATGCTGCTTTCTCAGTCGGGTTCATTTTTTTCATAAACTCCTGATCCTTTATCAACTCTCTTACCTGAGGACTATCGAACACTCCCGCGCTTATTTTCGCTGTGGATTTCTTTGGAAATTTCTCAAATAAATACAAAAAATAATTTCCTTCTCTATCAAGGGATGTTATGAATTGCTTAATTAATCCACGTTTAATGTGGAGAGGAGGCAAAAGCACTTCCTGCGGTTCAACAAGAGGGTTTGACAAAATATTCTCAGCCAGGTTCAAATGAAGTCCGTTCATTCCAAATTTTCTTTTTATAATGGTTTGCTCTATCGCGAAAATCCCATTTACACAGAAAACAAGGGTATTTTGTATTACCCTTTTGCTGACCGAAAATAATGGACAAAACTTTCAAATCTCCACATATTATATATTCCAATTGTGTTCCTCGTATTTTATTTGGAGCAAAACAAGCTTCATATTTTCGTAGTTGTCATCCAGTAATACTGAATGAGCTTTGGGTTCGGAAGCAAAAATATTTTTGTTATGGAGCAATACTGTTTTGAAGCTCTGTTCTGAAGAGTCAACGAACAATCTCGACTCAGTTGGCTCATATCGATTTGCGGGTCGATTTGTTCCATTAATCCGGGAATATCGTGACAATACACCAAGGAACTGTCTTGTGTGAAATATAGCAGGAACTCATTGTCCCTCGTTCGATAATATGTTGTATTTGTACATTTCTCTCAATGTTCTTTTTCTTTTATTCTGGATGCTAAGAGTTCTGCCTTCTCCTTTGATAATCCCAGATCGCGAAAAAAATCATTTAATGAAAATTCCACTTTTTCCACTTTTCGTCTTTATCTACTTTCTTCCCAGAGATGTATTCTGTTTCGTACTCTATTTTATCTTGAGATTGAGTGAGAAGAAGAGTGCCCTCTTCCTCCTCCTCATCTGTATCCATGTCCATGTCGGTGGGTTGGTTTTTATACCCGACACACTCTGTGTCGAGGGTATATTTCGTTTGTGTGGTTGTGTGTAACACCCAGAACCAGTCGAGATAGACCATAAAAAAAATTTATATAGAAATCATCAGCGTCACCAGGAGATTCGATTTAGCCAAGTCCGTCTGTCTGTCCGTCTGTCTGTCCGTCTGTTTAAAACAGTTTTCTTATCGAAGGAGTTGAGCTATCGAGACAAAATGGTATGCGTGCTCACGGGGACATGAGTAAGAACAAGTTCGAGAATGGACCCGATCGGACCATTTTTAGGGGTACCTCCAGTACTAGGGTCTGTTACGAAAATCACAAAAACTGCTCTTAAATCGAAATTTTTCAAGATATTTTTATTTTAATTTTGAAATTTTTTGCCCCTTGGCCCCTTATGGGCTCTGCGCAGATATGCAGTAAGTAAATTTCCTATACCAAACACGTGCAAAAAAAAAACGAAGAAGTACTTTGAGTTACTTCTAATACTTCAACGAATACGCAGATTAAAAGCAATCGGATATTCAGGGTTGCATTTAAATCATACATTTTCTATATTTCTGTCGACCTGTCATCAAAATTTCAACTCTGATTTACTTTCTTCACAAGAACGAGCTCTATACTTCTTACATATCTGCGTAGAGCCCATTAGGGCCAATATTACCAAGCATATTTAAAAAAAATTTTAAAATAAAATCTGATTTTCATTTTCACCAACGAAATTTTTAAAATATTTTTTAAAAAAAATTTTAACTACCTCAGCAGGTCGCTTAAGTTTTAGTCTTTAAGAGAAGTGCATTCGTTAAATAATATATTTCCAACCCATTTTATTTGATTTCCTAAAAGTACTACAAAATGCCCCAAAATACTACTAAAAAAAGCAAGTTATACTACTAAACGAAAATTGAAAACGACAGCACTGATTCGGACTACAGCGATATGAAACTGATGAAAAATCGCGGCTCAATGCTCAAAAATAATAACACAAGTTTACAAATAAAGGCCAACTTTTGGACCAGAGAAACTGGATAGCGACCCTATAGGAATTTTTCGTGCTGATTCCGAATCTGGTACCCGTTTTTCTCTATCACGTCAAGTTTTTGAGAAATCGTTAAATAACGGTTTTTGACATTTTTACCTATAGTCTATGTCAATAATGAGGTCGTAGACCCTATATGCCTTAACCGATTTCAAAGTTTTTGGTACTCATATGAAAGAGGAATGACAACGCAACATATCCTTTATACACAAATTTGGAATTGATTCAGTAACTTGGAAGCTATAGGGCAAAAAACGCGATGCTGATTTCCAATTTTTAGCGATTTTGTTTAAAAACTTGAAATTCAAATGGTTATAATTTCCGAACCAAGGCTGGTATTCCAGGTCTTAATACTTTGAATGAAAGAACAATCAATTGAAAAAGTTTTGAGCCTAAAATAAAAAAAATCCGTTGCGTCGTTCTAATTTTATGAGGATTTTCGCTGAAAATGACAAAAACGAATTTTTATTTTTGGTATATTCTTCGCTCGTTCATATGTATATTTCAGTTCGAATTGTGTATGTTGGTAAAACTGGCTTAAAAAACATAAAACTTAAATTCTATTTTAAACCTATCTTTAAAGCTAAAACCAATTTAAACTTTAAAAATGAACAGAATTTGAACTGAGCCTTTTGTATTGTTTACTATCTGTTTCGCGTATAAGGGACCAGCAATAGTCACTCAACATTCCTTCATCCCAAAAGCCCTTATAATTTTTTTTCAATCCTCTGTAGGTCCTGGTGAATGCGCTCTCCTTGTTCGTCGCTAGTTTTGCCCAAGTTTTCGGGGAAGAAATCCAAATGTGAGTGGAGAAAATGTATTTTTAGTGACATCCGAACTCCCATTTTTCGATAATTTTTCAAGAGTCCTCCAACTATTTTTATGTAGTTGTCGCTTTTTTTATTTCCCAAAAAATTTCCCACAACGTCTTCGTAAAGGCTGTTGTGTGTGCTGGGGGGAAGGACCTCGCGTAAAGCGCCAATAAGGACTCCGTACTTTCCCAAATAAAAACACTGACTTTATTCGGTTATAAGAAATGTTTATTTAATAAAGTCCTTTTAATAGTTTCTATTCTAGCTTACTTACTGCCCTAATCCCTAGCTAACACGCAGATCCACACTTTGTCGTCCTGGCTCGTAAGTAGGTGCGCCAAAGTTGAGATCTGATAGTGTACTTGTCGGTTCCAAAATGCAAGTCCCTTTCCGTTGCTCGATGATCAGCTTTTATAATCAGAAAGTGCTTTGCATGCACTTTCCTCGAGTCGATCATTTCCAGTGTGCTCTTCTGCGTCTCTGCATCGTTCTATTTCTTCAGCTGGCTGTTGTTGTCGCGCTGACCCAGTTCTCTTTCCATGTTGCTGCACTATTAAGTAATAATTGGTGACCCAATTCTGCATTTGGCCCACTGACCACTGTTTGAATATGATAGCTTCATATTTCAACCGTCGAGCTTTGTTGACACATTGCACCCGATCGCTATCGTTTCTTCGTTTCCGCATTATTGATGACACTTTGCTATTTTCTTCTTAGTGCCGGCAGTGTGACGTGACTTCGGTAGAAGTGACTCACAACATCCCTCCCCTTTTCTGAAAAGTCACGAGCATAGTGACGGGTTCGTATTTCGTCAATTGTGTTATGCTTCGCAAGGGTTTGCTGCGGAAAATATCAGCAGGCAGCATAGGTTGGCCCTCGATAATTGAATTGGAAGAGCAGTGATCATAGGTCGCATAGTGCTTCATAGGTCATGATGGTAATGCCAACGATGTTTGGGATTGCGCCAGAGTTGTTAAAACTTTGTTGTATTTTTCGAATTTGTTGTATGCAGTTATCAATCTTCAGGTGATCTTTAGTGCGTCTGGACTTGTTGCAAATATATTACCGTCGTTTCGTAATGCTGGTGTTTCAGTGAAGTTCTCATCGGTGAGTCCAAGATCTTCGGCCATTTTGAGCTGCTACGTAACGGTGAAGTCGTGCAGATCTCAGTGTTTGACAAACTATCTAAAATTTTCCTTTTCCTAGGCTTTAGTTGTGAATCTTATATAATTTCTCTACTTATCCAATTTTACATCCTTGATAATATATGTATATGCATATTTTAGTTAACATTGTTAATTCAGAATTTAATTTAAATCCATTATTTAAATTGAGGATTCTTACTTGAAATATAGAGCTACTACATATATATATATATATATATTTATATTTTTTCATTTTATGCATTTCACTATATTTATATATATTTTGTTTTCTCTTAACTCTAGTTATATTTTGTTTTTATCTTATTTTTTTTTCATATTATGTACTTAACTCGAATTAACGCTTCTCCAAATTTTATATAATTAGAAGTTTCAAAAATAATTTTTTATTTGTAATCATAGTTTCAATTTGGCAATTTTGAGTTTAAAATTATTTTAATAGCTCCCTTCCCCTCTTTTTGGAAGGTTTGAATAAAACCTTTTATCTTATAATTATATCGAAAGTATGTGCAACTGTCAATTCAATTGCAATTACTTTCTATTTTTTTATAAATTTTTTTTTTTTTTTTTTTTTTTTTTTTTTTTGTTTTTTATTTTAATTTTGAGTCGCAATTGATGAGAATAATGACGATTTTATAATTCGTTTTGTGAACGTAATTTTTAAAAGTTTTTTGTGAATGGAAGATGACTCAATTTCAGAAAAGTTTTTGTGAATGGAAGATGACTCAATTTCAGAAACGGTGCAAGCATTTCTGTCTGTCTTTTCTTTTGTTTGGTTGCGCGACATAAGTTCAAAACTTCAGCTATACTTATGTCGTCATTTGTAAGCATGTGCATGCATGTATTGACCATTCATGCAAATACTTTTTCGATCTGTAAATATGTGCACATGCTTTTCGATTTAAAAAAAAATTTTATTGTTTATCTCAAGAAGTATGTGCACATTTGTTTGAAAATTTTGTTTAGCTTGGAAACAAAAAAAACAAAACAAAAATACTTTTTCTTCTCTGCCTGTTTTGGTTTTCATGTCGCCTTGGCTTATCTCGGAATTGCTTAATGTGCAAAAATTTCTGTTGGGCTTGATGCGCTTTCGCAAGGCTTGAATTAGTTTATGTCGTTCGGTTGATGTGAGCAGGGAAATTTTTCTCGGTGAGTTTGAATTTGTTCGTTTTACCAGAATTTTAATACTGCCAAATTATGTAGGATTCATTCCAATGTTCTTACCTGAAGCTTGGCTTAGCGTTTTGTGGCGTTATTGGGATTCATTTCTCGGCACATAACGGAAGAAGGGGGGGCTCCTGCCCCCTTCCTGTGAGTTGATCCAATGCAGCCTCTTTTTGACAAAAAATTTAATGGAATTATTCTTCTTAGGTTTTTAGGCTCCACATCGTTTGAGCATCATGGATATTGGAGTATTGCGTCGCTGCTGATAAGTATATATGTTAAAGTGTTTACTAACGTACTCACCTGTGAATAACACCTCTTGGAAAACTGGTGTAGTGGTTGTGCGTCTGAAAAATTTTTTACTTGCTTGCAAAATGTTCGAAGCAGCTTTCTTCAAAAAAAAATTTTAATACTTTTGGATTTCTTGTGATGTGCCCACCGTGCGTGTGTGTATCTGTATGTGCCTTTGCGTGATCTATCAGGCTTTCGAAGGGTTGTCGATTTTTTCGCGGTATTGTCTGTTGATCGTACGGATACTTTGTCGTCTATTGGCGGATGACATTTCACACACCGTAATATTGCTTTTAACTTTTACGTTGCGTTTTTCAAAACAAAAATACAGAATAATTATTCCAACTATTGCTAATAATGCTATGGTGACACTGATACTGTACGAAATATTTCTATGCAACGTTAGTTCTTCAATGAGTTTTCTATTTTTGAAACTTTTCGTTCGAATTTCTTCGAATGTTATCGTGTCGTTAAATTCGGTTTTCACCAACTGTCCTTCTGGATAGAAGTACTTCTCTTCTATTACAAGTTTAGTATTAGTAAAGCTTTCATTTTTTATTCTTATCGTGCAATTTAAAAAAAGATGAGCGCATTTTTGTCTATGGTAAGATTGCGTTTGTCGCAATTTTGTTCAATCTTTTCTTGCAGTGCGTTTTTTATCAAAATTGTGGATTCGTCTATATAATTAATAGAAAATTGTTAGTTGACTGTTGCTTTGTGATGGGTTTGAGTTGGAACAATGATAGTTGTTCAAAGAAAATGCTTACAACTTTTATTCTTGCTTCTTTCATGATTCAGCTTTATCAAGTTATTATGAAATGTCTTTTCCTTCCCTTTTATGCTCAATTTTACATTCACCGGTGTTGGAATTGCTGTAATTGGATATGGCCCATCCCAAAGAGGTGAAAGTTTGTTTTTTCTGTTTTGATTCTTCAACCAAACTTTGTCACCTACTTTAAATTCGCGTACTTTTGATTTCGTATCGTAATATTTTTTCGATTTTTCTTTTGCTATTTTTTGGTTATTTCGGACTATGTCATGTGTTCGTTGAATTTGGAATTTTAGTATTTTTGAATAATCATCCGTATTGTAAAGAGGGTCTGGTTTTCTTTTTAAATTTACTGGCAGATCCGATTCAAATCCGAAAAGTGTTTTACAAGGCGTTTGTTTTGTTGCGCAATGTACACTATTGTTGTGAACATGCATAGCATGATTAAGCCATTGATCCCAATTGCTTCCATCCTCTTTCGCGAAAGTTCTTAGGAACTCCGCTAGGGGGCGGTGACTCCTTTCAAGGGCTCCATTTGCTTGAGGATGATATGGGGTTGTTTCGATTTTCTTAATTCCCAACAATTTACACACTTCTTTAAATAATTTTGACGTAAAGTTAGTGCCGTTGTCAGACACTAGCACCCTTGGAATTCGGAATTTCGTTATGACATCATTAAAGAATGCTTTAGCAACTGTTTCTGCTTCGGCGTCAGGCAAGGCAGTACAAATAAAAAATTTTGAAAAATCGTCAATGAAGGTTAAAATGTATTTGTTTCCGCTTATTGTTTCCGGCAATGGTCCTACCATATCCATGAATATCTTGTCGAAGGGTGCATGTGCTATGTCGGTTATTATCATAGGCATTTTGTCCAGTTTGGAGCATTTATTCTTTTGACACGATTGACAGGTTTTTACATAATCTCTTATATCTCTCTGCATCCCATTCCATTTGTACTGACGTCGAATTCGTAAATATGTTTTTATCGCCCCCTTGTGTCCACCCAGGGGTCCGTCATGAAATTTTTTGAGTACCTCCTTGATATCTTCTGGTTTCGTTAAAAAGGTTGCCATATCCTCAACTTCTGATCGCCCTCCGTTTATTTCTTGCTTTATATTATTTTCTATCACGACCCTCTCTGATTGGTTCTCTTTGGTTGCTTTCTTTTGTGCTCTAGTTACGACTGATATGCAGTTTTCGGTATATGGTAGTCGGCTTAGCGCATCTGCATTTAAATTTGTTTTTCCGGACTTGTAGCAAATTTCAAAATCATATTCGGACAGTTTATGGCGGAATCGGGCCAGTCGTGATGTTTGGTCCTTCAAATTAGCAATACCTTTTAGCGGTTTATGATCTGTAAAAACGGTGAACGGTCGTCCTAAAAGATAACATCTGAAATTCTTTGTCGACCAGACAATTGCGAGAAATTCTTTTTCGATAGTCGAATATCGTTTTTCAGTATCGGATAACGCGCGACTAGCGAACGCAATGGGATGGTCTTCTCCAGGAGTACCTTGCGAGAGGACTGCCCCCAATGCATCGTTGCTTGCATCCGTCGTTAGTATGAATGGTTTCGAAAAATCCGCATATTTCAAAAGTGGTGGGTTTATTATTGCTTCTTTCAGGGCTTCCACAGACTTCTGGCAGTCATTTGTCCAAACGAATTCAACATCCTTTTTTAGTAAAGCTGTTAGTGGAAGTAGTAATTCTGCGGCATTGGGAATAAATTTCCTATAGTAGTTTGCTAATCCCAAAAATGCTTGCAATCCCTTTTTATTCTTGGGAATTGGGAAATTTTTTACGCATTCTACTTTCCCTGGGTCCGGCAGAAAGCCCTGTTCTGAACACGTATGCCCCAAATAAACTACTTCTCTTCGCAAAAATTGGCATTTCTCTGTTTGTATTTTAAGCTGATTTTCTCTTAATGCCTGCAACACTCTTCTCAAGCGCATTTCATGTTCGGTCAAATTTCTTCCGTAGATGACAATATCGTCCAAATATACAAAACAGTCGACTCCTTGTAGGCCAGTCAAGACACTATTCATTATTCTCTGGAATGTTGCTGGGGCTCCAGTGAGTCCGAATGGCATTCGTATGAATTCATAGTGTCCCGTTCCTGTGCTAAAAGCAGTTTTTTCCTTGTCATAGTCGTCCAGAAGTACTTGGTGATATCCGCTTGCCAAATCCAAAGTCGTAAAATATCTGCTGCAGCCCAGCTGATCGAGGATTTCATCGATTCGTGGTATTGGAAATACTTGTTTTATTGTCTGCTCATTCAATTGCCGAAAATCTACTACTAATCGCCATTTCTTTGTACCATCTGCACCTGCCTTTTTCGGTACCAAAATGATTGGAGCGTTCCACGGAGATTTGCTCGGTGCTATGATTCCTTGCTCCAACATTTCTTTGACTTGTTTGTTTATCTCTGTTTTATGAGCCTCGGGAAGGCGATATTGTCGGATGTTTACTGGTGCTTTCCCGATTTCCGTCTGTATTTCGTGCTTGAGCACATTTGTGTGGCTAAGTGCGTCCCCTTTTATATGGAACACATCCGCATAGTCCTTGCATATTGCAAGAAGGGAGTGTCTCTCTTCCTCATTCAGGGTGTCATCTAAACGCAAAGTGTTCATTATAGTATTTAATCTTTCATCCAGCTGACTACCTTCGCATACGTTTATCGTAGAATACTCTTGTGTTTGATAGTTTTCGAAGAGGCAAAATTCTAAGCTCTTTCCTTTTTCTAATTTCGCTTTTTCTTCTGAGGCGTTTAATACTGAAATATATCCGATTCCATTTCTTGGTTTCGTTAGTGTCTCACCTATATACACCTTTGGCAATATTTCCATCTTATGTACCACTAACTCGTCTGTCAGTAGCCCAGTGTCAATTGGGATTATTCTGACCGCTCGGGGTGGGATTGTGACAGTCGCTGCTATACAAATCCGTGGCCCTTGCCTCAATGATGTTAGGGGTAGCGTTGATGTCTGACTGCCTTTCATCTTAAAGGTCAGTTTTTTCTTAATCGTGTCCATAATAGTCCTATTCCAGAGCATGTCTCGCCCAAGGAGTCCATCTGCTGGCAGGGTGCTATTGTATGGTACCACATGGAGTTTAAATTGTAGTTCCGGATTTTGTCCATGCTGAATATTTATTGATCCCATGGTACGCGTATCGCCTCCGAACGCTCCTCTTAAAAATTTCTTTTCATCATCGTTTATAAGTGTATTTTTGTTTAATGCCTCTCTCTTTACCAAACTCGTATCAGCTCCTGAATCAACCAACAAGGTGACCTTCCCATTGATAGCCTGTCCGCAGGGTATTTCTATGTAAGCATCCTCTTGTGGTGCATTCGATGAAGTGTACATTATGAGTTTATTAACTTCTTTGATAAACATTTCTCCTCCTTTTGATTTTACTATGCATACTTGTTTCCATAATCTTATTAACAACGAAATTAGTGTCCAAAACCATTCGCAAAAGTAGCTCTCCGTAAAAATTCTTTGTTCAGTGCGTTGATTGATTTTAAAGGGCTCCATATTTTCCGTTTTCCACACAGAATAAACGTGAACCCGTATATTGCTATCAAACGAAACTCTTTTCCTCGCCTTTTTTGATTCCTTTTTCCGACTTTCCTCCAAATTGTTGCCGAACTCTACCTCCATTAGTTTTCTTAATTCTGATTCCATTTGATTTTCGATTTCTTTTTTCTCCGTACATCTTTGTTCTTCGATATTCTTTTTATTCTTTGTAGAATCTGCCCCGTTTTTTCGTCTTATATTCGTTTTCGATTTTTGTTTTATATAAGGGGCAGAGGATGGCCTCTTTTCTTTTCTTAATTGGGCGTTCCAGTCTGTTGGCCAAGACTGGGCCGTCGTGCGTTTCCCGAATTCTTTTGTTGCTGAGGACAGTTTCTAGAGATGTGCCCCACTCCTTGGCAATTAAAGCATTGAATCTCCGGACGATTGTTGTTACGGTTGTTGCCATTATCGTTTCTCGCTGCATTTTGCTGTGTATTGGTCGTGTGTTGTGGTGCCTGTTGCATTCCTGTCTGACGTGCATTGTCTTGAAAGCAAAAATTATTTGTACTGTGTCCTCTTACCTGACAACGCTCGCAGTACAAGCTACTTTGCTTTTTCCTACAATTTTCGACAGTATGTCCTCGCCGTGAGCAATATGTGCAGACCATAAATGTCTCCGGTGGCTTGTATCTTTCTGCTTTTGGTATGTTGGTGTTTTTCTGACAGTTTAGCCCTTCTTCATGTCCATAAATACCACAAAGCCTGCATAATGGCGTGTTCCTTCTTCTATAGCAAACGTCCCACAAATGTCCCATTTCCTTGCAGAATGCGCATGATAGTTCTGTCTGCATAGGTATCGTATTTAATGCATTTGTGTTGACTGTAGACGTGTAAGTAGCGTTTGGAGCTTTTATCCTTAGAAGTTCCTCTAATTTTATCGCTGACTCGATTAATTCCTTAATATTTGTACCATTTAATTTGGTTTGCTATCTTTTCGTCTCTTAGACCTGTAAGAAATCGTCTCGCCGTCAAATCATGGTACTCCCATAACGAAGATTTCGCCTCTGGTCCATTCCATTTTTCTTTTATCACTGTTTCTGCTTCATTGAGATATGTTTCCATTCGAGCTCCAAAAAGACTAGCCCGTTCTCCTTCTCTTTGAAAGCTATTATCTATATCCAGCCTTATATCTTCCAAAGTTCTCCTTGAAGCATATGTATTCTTCACAAAATGACACATTTCATCTAAGTTATGGAAAGTCTTTGGGCTCATTCGTTCGAATGCGTCTCCTGTTAGCCGTTGCTTGATAGTACTTATTACGCCTTGCACATGTTCTTCGTCGATTGTGGCTTTCAAAATTTCACATCCTCCGATAAATTTGAGTACTTCCTCTCTAAGTCCTGGTCCTTTCGCTCCCGAAAAATATGGAACAAGGAGATGCGCACTTCTGATGGCTTCGTTTATATTTGCTGCCATTGTGACTTTAATTTTCGGTACTTGTTGCTGTGTTGACCTTGGATTCTCTGTCTCGAAATGAGTTTGTTGGGCCGAATTACTTGTTGCTCGTCTTGTTGGAACTGGCGACGTTTCGCAAATTGTTCGTAATTCTCGTTTAAGATTGCCTATTTCCACTCTGAGGTATTGGATTTCTTTTTCTTTTGCCTTATTTTGTTCAATGGCGTCTGATAATTCGCTGTTTCCTACTGCCTCTTTGAGAGCTTCTCGCAGTGACTGGTTTTGTTCCTCTGACTCTTCAATGAGAATTGTTTCTTGATCTATTCTTTTTCGCAATGTCTGACAATTCAAGGTGAGGTGTTGAACAGTTTCTTCTAAATCTTTAATTCGCGTCTTTGTCACGACGTTCGCTGAACTTACTGAATTCTTTGCCTTTTCGATTAAGTAAATTGCTTCTTCCAATTGAGTGCAATGGGCCAATGCTAGTTCGTTTTGGATCAAAAGCAAAAACTCGCGATTTGGATTTATTTCTCGTATTAAACTCCACCCTTCCGCTTGAGCAATGCTAGCGTGTTCTTCGGACTCTTTTAGTTTTTGTTTTAAAGCTTCTAACTCTTTTTCCATTTAATCGACGGGAAAAAAACTCCGTTAAAAAAAATTTTACGTGCAAAAATCGATGTCGTAAAGGGCACAATCTCAAAATAGCAAATTACATATGTATGTAGTTTATTTGTGTACTTACCATTTTGACTGCGATTCTGTTTTTGTCGATTGTTCTTTCTTCTCTTCGGCCCCTTGATGATTATTCTTTCCTCTGCCGCTGTTTTTTATTTAAAGTCAGTTATTCTTGTTCTGTTATAAAATTTTTTCAGGGTTTTTCTTTTATCCCCTTCCTGCTTTGTGCCGCTAAGGTGTCCTTCGGAAGTTTCACTCACACCCGGATCCTGACGAATTAGGTTTCACCACTGTTCGACAGGTTATAGCAGTACAGTACAAAAAGGTTCAAACAAATGAATCGATACAATTCGGAATATTTTTGCCATTTTTCACTAAAGTGCCTTTCGGAAGTTTCACTCACGCCCAGGCCCCACTGAATTAGGTTTCACCACTGTTCAGTAGGTTTCAGTGAATGACTCAAATATGCCCAATAAATATCAATTTTAACCCACTGTGGCCAAACAATATTTTATTTTATTATTTTGCAAAGTTGACCTGGCACTTGCAATTTAAGTTAAAACTTCACGGATCGTAATTCGTTCCCAACTATCCTTAGTCGAAAACCGGCTGCGCCATAATGTTGTGTGTGCTGGGGGGAAGGACCTCGCGTAAAGCGCCAATAAGGACTCCGTACTTTCCCAAATAAAAACACTGACTTTATTCGGTTATAAGAAATGTTTATTTAATAAAGTCCTTTTAATAGTTTCTATTCTAGCTTACTTACTGCCCTAATCCCTAGCTAACACGCAGATCCACACTTTGTCGTCCTGGCTCGTAAGTAGGTGCGCCAAAGTTGAGATCTGATAGTGTACTTGTCGGTTCCAAAATGCAAGTCCCTTTCCGTTGCTCGATGATCAGCTTTTATAATCAGAAAGTGCTTTGCATGCACTTTCCTCGAGTCGATCATTTCCAGTGTGCTCTTCTGCGTCTCTGCATCGTTCTATTTCTTCAGCTGGCTGTTGTTGTCGCGCTGACCCAGTTCTCTTTCCATGTTGCTGCACTATTAAGTAATAATTGGTGACCCAATTCTGCATTTGGCCCACTGACCACTGTTTGAATATGATAGCTTCATATTTCAACCGTCGAGCTTTGTTGACACATTGCACCCGATCGCTATCGTTTCTTCGTTTCCGCATTATTGATGACACTTTGCTATTTTCTTCTTAGTGCCGGCAGTGTGACGTGACTTCGGTAGAAGTGACTCACAACAAGGCGCTGCAGCGAGATGGACCAGCCTTCCAATATTTGATTAAATTTTTTCCGAAAATTTCCTATGCCAAAATTAAAGAAGGTGTTTTTATTGGACCAGACATCAGAAAAATCATGCGTGATGAACACTTTTCGAAACATCTGTCACCTATAGAAGCAGCTGCTTGGTCATCATTTAAAGACGTTGTGGGAAATTTTTTGGGAAATAAAAAAAGCGACAACTACATAAAAATAGTTGGAGGACTCTTGAAAAATTATCGAAAAATGGGAGTTCGGATGTCACTAAAAATACATTTTCTCCACTCACATTTGGATTTCTTCCCCGAAAACTTGGGCAAAACTAGCGACGAACAAGGAGAGCGCATTCACCAGGACTATTGCTGGTCCCTTATACGCGAAACAGATAGTAAACAATACAAAAGGCTCAGTTCAAATTCTGTTCATTTTTATACCCGACACACTCTGTGTCGAGGGTATATTGCGTTTGTTGGGTTGTGTGTAACACCCAGAACCAGTCGAGATAGACCATACAAAATGTATATAGAAATGATCAGCGTCACCAGGAGATTCGATTTAGACATGTCCGTCTGTCCGTCTGTCTGTCTGTCTGTCTGTCTGTCTGTCTGTCCGTCTGTCTGTCTGTCTGTATACAGTTATCTTATCGAAGGAGTTGAGCTATCTTGACAAAATTTGGTATGCGTGCTCACGGGGACATGAGTAAGAACAAGTTCGAGAATGGACCCGATCGGACCATTTTTAGGGGTACCTCCAGTACTAGGGTCTGTTACGAAAATCACAAAAACTGCTCTAAACTCGAAGTTTTTCAACATATTTTGATGAAATTTGATATTTGAACATGTTTCAAGGCAAGTAATATGGTTTCCAAAAATTTTTAAAGTGGGCGTGGCAGAAGGGCGTTTTTCGAAAATGGTCCCCTACACCCGAACTTCAAATGGGACTTGAACGAAAGTTGGCACTTATGCTTCTTTTGTAGCCATAAACATTCTCCCAAAAAATTTCCTGGATCGGTCCATTATTAAGGGTACCTCCAGTACTAGGGTCTGTCACAAAAATCTCAAAACTGCCTCAAAATCTGACTTTTTCCAAATATTTCAATGAAACTTAGGATTTGCGCGTATATCTAACCCTCCGACTAGAATTCCAAAAAATTGGAAAAGTGGGCGTGGCAGAGGGGCAGTTTTCATAAAGAAATATAACAAAAGTCGGTGTATTGGGCCCCCATATGGCCTTAAACACCTCTTGATATTAAAAATTATTTGAACACGTGTGTCTGTGTCGGGTATTCTATTGTCAGGCTCGCCTGACTATAACACCCTTACTTGTTAAAGTAAGTTTTTTGGTTTTAGCTTTAAAGATAGGTTTAAAATAGAATTTAAGTTTTATGTTTTTTAAGCCAGTTTTACCAACATACACAATTCGAACTGAAATATACATATGAACGAGCGAAGAATATACCAAAAATAAAAATTCGTTTTTGTCATTTTCAGCAAAAATCCTCATAAAATTAGAACGACGCAACGGATTTTTTTTATTTTAGGCTCAAAACTTTTTCAATTGATTGTTCTTTCATTCAAAGTATTAAGACCTGGAATACCAGCCTTGGTTCGGAAATTATAACCATTTGAATTTCAAGTTTTTAAACAAAATCGCTAAAAATTGGAAATCAGCATCGCGTTTTTTGCCCTATAGCTTCCAAGTTACTGAATCAATTCCAAATTTGTGTATAAAGGATATGTTGCGTTGTCATTCCTCTTTCATATGAGTACCAAAAACTTTGAAATCGGTTAAGGCATATAGGGTCTACGACCTCATTATTGACATAGACTATAGGTAAAAATGTCAAAAACCGTTATTTAACGATTTCTCAAAAACTTGACGTGATAGATAAAAACGGGTACCAGATTCGGAATCAGCACGAAAAATTCCTATAGGGTCGCTATCCAGTTTCTCTGGTCCAAAACCTTGTATACCTGTGTAATTCAAGCAACTGTGAATTTGACTGACTACCCTGAAAATGGAGCGTGCTGCCACATTTTGCGATATTTAAAAAAGTTTCATATTGAAAATGAAATTTAAAATAAAAAAATGTTTATTTTAATTTTAAAATTTTTTGCCCCTTGGCCCCTTAGGGCCAATATTACCAAGCATATTTAAAAAAAAATTTTAAAATAAAATCTGATTTTCATTTTCACCAACGAAATTTTTAAAATATTTTTAAAAAAAATTTTAACTACCTCAGCAGGTCGTTTAAGTTTTTTTTAAGATATGGTAACAGCTCTGTTTTGGGCGGTAGAAAAACAGCTGATTACATTCAAATAGCTGATTACGCAAAAAATCTGCGCAAATATGCGAAAATATTTTAAGGAGGCGTGCCTCACAAAAACGTCCACGCATATTAAAAAAATTTCATCTGATAAAATATTTTTGGCTATAGCCAAATTAAAATGTAAAAATACGTCCCCGAATTGATCTATAATTAAAATGTATGTTTTTGAATGTCTAGTGAGCAAGGCTCTCGGTGAGCCAGCGAACGCTGCGATATCAATATTCGTTTGGTCAATTAAGGCTTGGAATTGTGGTGATTTTATTTGTTCAAACACGCAACCCAAGCCATCAAAATTTAGAGGTATATTCATACGGTTGCACAGTTCGCTAAATATTTCATTCCCTTTTGGAAACTGGTTTTCGCAATCCAAACCTTTTGAGTTGATTAGTTGTTCCAAATCCGTGACATTGAAATCTGGTGGTTGTGCTTGTGAGAGTCTAGCTGGTGGTTCTGCCAATAGTATAGCCGGGTCGAGTAAAGATGGTGGTTCTGCCAATAGTATTGCTGGGTCCAGTATAGCTGGTGGTTCTGGCGATAGTATTGCTGGGTCCAGTATAGCTGGTGGTTCTGGCGATAGTATTGCTGGGTCCAGTATAGCTGGTGGTTCTGGCGATAGTATTGCTGGGTCCAGTATAGCTGGTGGTTCTGGCGATAGTATTTCTGGGTCCAGTATAGCTGGTGGTTCTGGCGATAGTATTGCTGGGTCCAGCATAGCTGGTGGTTCTGGCGATAGTATTGCTGGGTCCAGTATAGCTGGTGGTTCTGGCGATAGTATTGCTGGGTCCAGTATAGCTGGTGGTTCTGCCAATAGTATTGCTGGGTCCAGTATAGCTGGTGGTTCTGGCGATAGTATTGCTGGGTCCAGTATAGCTGGTGGTTCTGGCGATAGTATTTCTGGGTCCAGTATAGCTGGTGGTTCTGGCGATAGTATTGCTGGGTCCAGTATAGCTGGTGGTTCTGCCATAGTATTGCTGGGTCCAGTATAGCTGGTGGTTCTGGCGATAGTATTTCTGGGTCCAGTATAGCTGGTGGTTCTGGCGATAGTATTGCTGGGTCCAGTATAGCTGGTGGTTCTGGCGATAGTATTTCTGGGTCCAGTATAGCTGGTGGTTCTGGCGATAGTATTGCTGGGTCCAGTATAGCTGGTGGTTCTGGCGATAGTATTGCTGGGTCCAGTATAGCTGGTGGTTCTGGCGATAGTATTGCTGGGTCCAGTATAGCTGGTGGTTCTGCCAATAGTATTGCTGGGTCCAGTATAGCTGGTGGTTCTGGCGATAGTATTGCTGGGTCCAGTATAGCTGGTGGTTCTGCCAATAGTATTGCTGGGTCCAGTATAGCTGGTGGTTCTGGCGATAGTATTTCTGGGTCCAGTATAGCTGGTGGTTCTGGCGATAGTATTGCTGGGTCCAGTATAGCTGGTGGTTCTGGCGATAGTATTGCTGGGTCCAGTATAGCTGGTGGTTCTGGCGATAGTATTGCTGGGTCCAGTATAGCTGGTGGTTCTGGCGATAGTATTGCTGGGTCCAGTATAGCTGGTGGTTCTGCCAATAGTATTGCTGGGTCCAGTATAGCTGGTGGTTCTGGCGATAGTATTGCTGGGTCCAGTATAGCTGGTGGTTCTGGCGATAGTATTGCTGGGTCCAGTATAGCTGGTGGTTCTGGCGATAGTATTTCTGGGTCCAGTATAGCTGGTGGTTCTGGCGATAGTATTGCTGGGTCCAGTATAGCTGGTGGTTCTGGCGATAGTATTGCTGGGTCCAGTATAGCTGGTGGTTCTGGCGATAGTATTGCTGGGTCCAGTATAGCTGGTGGTTCTGGCGATAGTATTGCTGGGTCCAGTGTAGCTGGTGGTTCTGGCGATAGTATTGCTGGGTCGAGTGATTGGCTTGGCTAATCTGGTAATGATTGAATGATATTTTTATGTTTTTTGGTTTTGAAGTGTTGGTTTAAATTGCCAATGTTTGAAAAAGTTATGGCACATGTGTGGCACACAATTGGATTTGTATGGGTTTTGTAGTGCTCAATTGCATGGCGAAAAGTGGAAAATTTTTTCCCGCAAGATGTGTCCATGCACATAAAATATTTTCTATTTGCCATTTTTGCAATATATTATAAAATCGTCTTTAGAGTACTACTTTACTTTAGTAGTTAACTGTAAATGTAATGTAAATGAGGAAAAATAGCGAAATTGAACGTAGACGACAGAAATGGCACTGAGTGGTCCGCATAGGATGCGCGAATGTTCTATATGGCGCGAATAGTTATAGCATATATTACTATATGTGGCACTCCCAAAAACAACCGAATTAGTGATGCTAGAATGTTTTGAGTACTCCCTCAATTTTGCATTCTTGCAATTTTTTAATGTAAAGTTATAATAAAGACTTATTCTTTAAGGATCATTGCCGTGCATAGGGGTCACCACCACGAACCTTTCGGTACACTATCCGCCGTCAGGCCCACGCAGGAGTAGTGGTACCACCCTATGGGACAGAAAATTTCAATACACTGAATGTAGTCCTCTGTCGTTTCATCATCAGTCTGCAAATACGCAAACAAATATTAAAAATATATTATTATATTATATTAATATATATATTATATATATTATATTATTATAAATATTATATTAACCACTCCCTTACTTACTATGTTACAAAAGCAATAACTTGGAAATATCACTTGGCGCATGCCCATTCGTTTTGGCACTTCCAGCAATACTTTCAACGACTGAGCTGCTTGCAAGAAGTTCAAAACATCATTTCTATTTGTGTCGTGTTGATGTCGTGCAACAAACGCATTCAAAATTGTCTTGGCGTTTTCAATCAGCTGCCTTGTACCGTCTAAGGTACAAAGATCTGTAAAAAAAATATGCATATTGTATGCGTTGTACTGCGTTACTGTGTACATTAATACCAATTTTGTTTTTTGCCAATTCATTTTTAAATTCTGCGATCTTCTTCTTCGCGTAACATTTCCTTTTGTCTTTTTGTCCTTTTGTCAACATCATTTCATTTGTGGCTTCCATATCAATGGCACGGCTCACTTCCTTATAGATAAATTATATATATATAAAAAAAATATAGGTAAATTCGGGAATATGTAGTGTAGTGTAGTGTAGTTCTACATCACTAGTTCCTTCCTTTTGTATCTGTGTAAACAGTTTATTTAAAATGGAGATTACAGATTTGATTAAACTTGCCGAACCGCAATTCTTTTTCGTACACGGCCTGCCATCTATGGCGTACGAAATGATAAACAAGTCCGCCGAGGAAAGGAAGGAAATTGCAATAAAAGCACAAAAAAAAATCAAAGATATTTCGCCGCACCTCTTTCGCACGCCCCAATTGGATGAATATATTAAGAATGTGATTTATTATAAAATTTATCAGGATTCTTCTACTAATTCGATGATAAATTCATACTTTGCAATAAAGAAAAGGTCTGGCCTGCCCACCTAAGCCGCCACGCCGGAGTTTTCAAGCGAGGCTGCATTTGATGCAACCTTCCTTTTAATCATACTTACGCAGAACATGTAGATATTTACCATAAAATATATTATGCTGCATGATGGAAAGTGTGTGTTGATGGATCGACTGGATGAAGCAGCATTCACGGCGAAACGATGTTTTCCAGTGCTTGTGTGACGTAAAATGTCGGAGTTTCCACCTGAAGCGATGGAAAACGTTGATCTTCACTTTTTGCACAAAACTTCACTATTTATTTTTGTTTTTTCAAGAAATGGTTAACTTTCCTTCAGTTTATCGTTAAGAACGCACTTGCCTTTTGTTTTCAAAATTCTCGGCATTTTGTGTTTGGCGATATACGAAAACAAAATAACAATTTTCTTAGTTGTGATGCTTGGGAACTAGTACTGGGTACTTGATTTCTGATCGAATACCACAATCAAACTTATAGTTGCCACTCTTTCCCAACAAACATTTGCATAAGCTTTTTACAAAGGTGCTTACTATTCATTTGTTTCCAAGAAATTTTCCAAACTTTTTCCGAGCATATATGTGCTATATGAAATTCGCAAACATTTCCCAAACGCTTTCCAAATGTGTTTGGGAAACGTTGAATTTCTCAAGTACTTCGCAAATCCGTACATACATCGTACATACATACGAGGTGTCTACAGATCGATTTTTTCGAACGTTAATATATTAATTCTAGCACGCGCGAATGAGATCTCTCGGTAACGTTATGAGAGCGTGTTGCGATTTGTAACCTGGAGGGCTCGAGTTCGATTCCTGTCGTGGGCGAAAAAAGATTGTGGATAAATTGGGACGTAGAAAAGATATCTGAGGTAAAATTTGATGCACTTAGAGGGGAGGAAGGAACTTGGTAGTTATAAATTTAGGTCATATAGGACTATAGGTCTAACTCTTCTTCTTCCTAATCCCTGCAATGTGTTAGAGCTACGCTGCTTCAACATATGCATATGGCATGAGGAAAAGAGAAGCACGCTATGGCAGCGAAGGCTTTAGCTCTGCTGTGGTGAAATGCACTGCCACTTTTAATTTTAATTTTGGGAGATTTTCGAGTACATTACATAGAAAATATCTACCAAACTCATAAAATGCCATGAAAAGCTTGGAAAACATAAAAATAATCAAGGAAACTCAATATTAAGGAGAAATAGAAATGTTTTTTTTTTGTCCTACCCCGTCCACATAACTTTTTGATCACGATTTACATGTAGGACTGTAGGTCTAACTGTCGACGTCGAAAAGCCTCTGCCGCGATGGGGATATACACCATTAGGCAGGCATAGGAAATTCAACAAATTGGGGATATTCACCAAAAAGCTACCAACAAAAACCTTAAGCAGGAATATGAAATTCAACAAATTCGAGAAATTCACCAGAAAGCTACCAACAACAATACGGGTAGACACAAAGTGGCACTATGATGCCACTTGCAAGAAAATTATCAAAGAAACACGGCGTCAGCTCGGTTTTTATATTGCTTGAAAAGTTCATAATTGAAACTTTAATAAATATATTGCGATATGTTTTTGCTCAATGTGCACGAATGTGTTCATTTTGTAATAAATTGACATACATTTTTGACCACGGCTACGAATTTGGTTGTACATAGAATTTAGTATTTTCGCTGAAACAGTGTGATCAAAAAGTTAAGTGGACAGGGTAGAACTAAAAAAACAATTTATTTTTCTCCTTTATATTGAGTTTCCTTGATTAGTTTTATGTTTTTCAAGCTTTTCATGGCATTTTATGAGTTTGGTAGATATTTTATATGTAATGAACTCGAAAATCGCCCAAAATTAAAAATAAAAGTGGCAATGCATTTCACCACAGCAGAGCTAAAGATTTCGCTGCCATAGCATGCTTCTCTTTTCCTCGTGCTTTATGCATATGTTGAAGCAGCGTAGCTCTAACACATTGCAGGGATTAGGAAGAAGAAGAGTTAGACCTATAGTCCTATATGATGATTTAGGTTCATATCCGGTCGTCAGAAACGTAATGTATACACATGTGGTTTCAAATTTTTTTTAAAATTTTTTTCATAAATGTTTGGATGAAAGCTAAGATATTCCGCTAAGTTTTGGAATATTATTTTAATGTTATATTATCTACCTAAGTATTCAAAAATAAAAAAAATTAAAAAAAACCCTCACCGCAGCGGGGATTGAACCCGCCTACATCGGATTGGTACTGCTTGTTTAGGCTTGGAAAATATTTAATTCGATTGCTTGGATTTATATGTTTTCCAAAGTCAAATCCAATTGAATAAAAAGGGAGCCGTTTTGGTTATTTACACTTGAATTCCAAATAAATTCCAACACAACACAAAGCTTTTTGTTTGCGGGCGCAAATTACTTCCAATTGTTTAGTAAGCGTAAATGTTTGCTGGGTTGTGGCATTTGGTAGTTTTTGTGTGAAAAAATTTAGTTTTATATGTAGAAAAAATTTCTTACCCCGATACAGGATAAATACAGGTTTTTCAGCCAATATGCAGGATAGGGATTTTTGCTTCAAAAAACAGGGGTATCCTGTGAAATACAGGATAGATGGGAGGCTTACCCATACCCATAATTTTCCTTACCCTATCTATTTGAAAAAGGAGAATTTTTGCCTCGAGAAAAGTAAATTCCCCGGGAATTCGTTCCCCGGGAATATTCAGAATCGGGCTGCTAGACTTTTAAAACCATCAACTATTCTTCTTATTTCATCGGGACTTGGCGGGTAAGATGATATGTATTTGGTGAATGTGTTGCACACAGTCTTACAAAATTCCAACGCAATTTCACCAACTGTGGATCCTGTCTCGTCATTATTGCAGTTCTTTCGCAATTTTTTTCAAAAGACATCGTGCTGACGCGGAAATTATCTTTGAAAAGTTTGTCGTCCATTTCGGGAACATCGCTTTCCCAAAAGGTGCCCTTTCTATCCTGTAATTGCAGAGTTTTTTAATTTTATAATTAGCAAGGTGTCAAAAAACCTGTTTTGGGAAAAATTTAATTTTTATTTATGATTCCGGTAGATCACATATTTAGTATAAACTTTTGTTTTCGAACTTTTTTTTTAAAAACATAAAACCCGGGAAATGGGCTTTTCCAATTTCCTCCCATAACACAGTGGGATCGCATAATACATTTGAGTGCAAGAACTATAAGGAGTGGTCGCACAGTGATGAAACTTGGTACTGAACCTTATCTTAATAAAATTAAGGAAAATATAAATTTTCATCAAAATCGGTCACGCCTACCACCCACCCCCAATACAACTCGAAATCAATTTTTAATGTAACATTTCTTCCTTTGGTCAGAATGTCTTGAAATTTACAATTAACGCAGGGAAAACATTCTGAAGTTTTCATAAAAATTCGATTTCGTTAGAGCACACATTTTGTATAAACTTTTGTTTTGAAATGAATTTTTCATATGAAAATTTTTTTACCCTAAAAGTATACTCTAAATTTTTTCTTATTTCATTGTAAGATTGTATGAACTTTATTGAAAAATGTTGTTACATATTTTACTTCAGTACAGCCAAATTTGATTAGCAATTGTTGTGGGCCAAGTGGTTTTTGAAAGTTAATATTATGACAAAATTAACAATATAAAAGATTTTCAAAACAAAATGTTTTTAAAGGGTGGCATCGTGCTCTGAAAATGCCAAAAAACACGATTTTTTTGTATGGGGAATTTCGTTTTTCCTTGATAGTTTCCATGATATTGGTCCTTTTTGCTTGGGCCAAGTGGATTTTGAAGGGTATTTTGAAGGTCTTTCCGAAATGAAGACTAACTATAAAATCGAGTTTATTTTAGGGTGTGGCAAACGATTTCCAAAATGAGCATTTCCGAATTTCTACGGTTTTTAAGCTAAACAGACCAGAAACCTTATTGATATATTTAATATTTATATATATTTTTTTAGAGACTTATAAATCACATGAAAAAACATCAACATAACCCCCGTTAATTAATTACTTTGTATGCAAACGACACATAAATAAAATAAAGTTTCCCGAAAAAGCTACATATATAGCTCCATATCTTCTTCTACACATGGAAAAAAAAAATTTTTTTTTTTTTTTAATTGAGGACTGAAGATTTTTCTTCAAAAAAAATGTGATTTCACATTTGTCGGACGATTTTGAAAAAATCGAAAAAATGACACCTTGCTATTTATAATAATAAAATCCAGCTTATCTTACATATTATATTTCCACAGACGCCTAGTAACACCGCTGGTTTCCACTGAAACAATTCGCTGCACTTGGCTACTATGCCGGCTAGCCATATCATTAATAATTTGCGTGTTTCTTCGCAATTGTGATAATATCAGCAATAGTTTGGCTTTGAAGGACTGTCTTTTTTTAATAATAGTCGCAATCAAAGCATTAATGGTATATTTTCTGTTCATTTTATTTTCACTTTTTCACAAATAGTGATGTTAGTCTTCTTCTTCTCTATTTTTGACACAAGAACGAACAGCTGATTCGATAATCCACTTTCTCCGTGTGTCAAGGGGGTTTAGCTAAACACGATTATCCACATTATTATCGCGATTATGGTATACGTCTGTCCAGGCTATTATGCCATGAATGATTGAAGCTATATTCTGAATTTATGATAAATTCGCTGCAACAGTGGCGAGAAAAGTACGAAATAAAATTTAATTCTAGGCAACCCCAGCCCAAACAGGTGGTTGACGCCTGCCGAATATTATGAAAAATCAGGAAAAGTGTGCTTAGATAAAATGAAAAACCCCAAATTGTTAATAAAAACGATGTTCCTCCACTCTAAATATGACATGACCTCTATTTTGAGAAGCTCCCTTCTATCCATTTTTACTAGTTTTAAAAGACATTCAAAAATAAAGAGGCCAATTTAATCTTAAACGCAGAGAAAAAATATCACATACCCAATTATATATTGCAGGGATTACATATGTAATTGGGTATGATGTAATTATATTTTCAGAATTGCGTACAATTATATTTTTCATTGCCTCCAATTATATATGTAATTGTATCAAATGATAAAAAAAATAATTTCAATTACATATATAATTCCGTCCAATTAAATATATAATCGGCTGCAATGATGTAATTGTATCGAATTATATACATAATTGCGTGTAATTAAATTTGTGAGCCCCTGCAATTTAAAATACATTATATATAGCAATATAAAAAGGGGCATTCTCCACGATTGGGCGGAATATATTTCACCACGTCGTATTCGTGGTCAAGTATTACTTGGTAATACTTGGTTTGAATCAGTGTTGGAAAATGGAAATTTCAGCGTGTACCTAAAATGATCCATAAATTGTACCAAACTATAGTAACCTAATATACTTAGGTACCCAGCCGGATTTTTGTTCATAAATGGTAAATTCATTATTGTTTTCACCGAAGACATCAAGGGAAAATTTCGAGTACTTCTCAAATCTGATGACATGGTCATTTAAAGGAGATATTATTCATACAAATTCTAATGGAAATGTCATCGAGAGAAGGTGTTATTCACTCCCGAACGATGACATTGTCTTGCAAAACGAGAGGTACTGATACAATGGAGTAATCTATTTCAATTTCGATGACCAACCCGTGACATATATTCTTATGACGGCCAATTCCGTTTCTGTGTAAATTTCATGAGAATGAGTTGCAATAGAATCAGGAGTAGTCGCGGATAACCACAGAAGAGCTTTCACCATTTCATTCACTAACAAAATTTCTTCATCTTGAAATTGTACCTAAAATGGACAAATTGTACCTAATGCACCATTGAAGTGAAAAAGGGCCGAAAAAAGTACAATTACACCTACTTTTCCAACACTGGTTTGAATGATTTAAGTCTTAAAGTTTAAGGGCCAATATTACCAAGCTTATTTAAAAAATTTTTAAAATTAAAATTAAAATTTTTTTAAAATAAATTTCATTTTCAATATCGTATTTTTTTAAGCATCGAAATTTACGGCAGCACCGTCTACTTTCAGGGCTGTGAGTACATTTGACAGCTGATTAGATCATTATTTTTAAAAACGGATTTTATAAAGAGCCATTCCAACGATTGTTTCGTACTCCAAATTGGTGCGCTGTGACTCCAAAGCTTTTAGTCCTGTCTATCTTATTGTGTAATTTCCAAAACAGCATTTTTTTGAAAATTATTTCTTTGAATTTTTCCAAACAGCTGGTTTTTGAAAATCGAGCTCAAATTTGATGTGATATTTAAACGCAGTGCCGAGGTGATTTAAAATATTTTTAAAATTTTTTTAAAAATTGGAATCGTAAAAACCAAAAGCGGATTTTTATTTTAAAATTTTTTTAAATATGCTTGGTAATATTGGCCCTAAGATTACTGGCGAAGTTCTAGCTGAGGAAATGATTACATGTGCGATTGGTGGTCAAAAAATTTGCAAGATCATTGACTCGGGGTCTAGTTTTTATCTGCTAAGTGAACAGGACTATCCGCTACTACAGGATAATAAGGCAGTGTTATGGTACTTGAGGTCGATATCAACTAAGCAGTTGCAGTTGCATATCAACAAAGCAGTTGCATATGCTACAAATCAGGCGTTGCAAATTCTACACTTATTTGAAGCCCCCATCGATGTTAGGAATGGCCCTGAAACCGTTGTTTCATTTTCCGTGATCGAAAATGCAAACAATCATTATTGGGCGGTGATAGGGCATTGAAACTTGAGGTGCTGAAGCTCGGGTTCAACATATGTAGAGTCGAACAAGCAGAAACATTTTCAAAGATAAAGAATTTGAAAATTAAGTGGGCTATAGACCACACCGTAAGACCCGTCCAACAACCCATACGGCGCGTTCCGGTTGCACTAGAAGAGAAGGTGTCAAAGAAACTAAAGGAAGCTCTACTTCAAGACATAATTGAGCCAGTGCGCGGTCCAAGCATATGGCAGAGCTGTAAACGAGTGACTCATTTTTAATTGAATCAGTAAATCATTCACATAATGAATGGGGATAAATGAATGAATATATTTCAACACAAGATTCGAGTTGAGTTAAAATTTGATTGCATTCTTTTGAATGAAAAAAATTGAATGAATTCAATTTGAGAAAAAAATTGAAAGAACTCAAATTTGAGTTCACTATCTGACGAATTGAAAAATTTGAATGCACTCCTTTCTAAAAAAATTTGAAAGAATTAAAATTTGAGTTCACTCATCAATGAATTTAAAAAAGATTTTGAACTTATTTTTCCCATTCACTACTTGCTAAATTTATCAACTAGTAGGATAAAACTCGTTTTCAAATATAATACATTATATAGCAAGGTGTATTTAAAAAGGTATATGCAATAGATATTCATGCTTCTTCTTATTCATTTTTGACAAATAAAGTTTTTCGAAACTTCATGGGGCGTTTACACATTTGACGATTTTGTCAAAATCTCTGTCAAAAAAATCGTCAACAAGTGAAAACGTCGGAATTTTTTACATCAAACTCGTTTTTTAATTTTGAAGAAAAGTATCTTCAAAAAAATTTATTAAATAGTGTCAATTGTGTAAACGTAACAAGTTGTCAAAAGAAATAATTTGTCAGTCCTTCAAAAAATCCCTGGAATCCCTATTCCCAACAGTATAAAAACAGGGATATCCGCGAACGTAATTGGGAGGAAGTTAGTGCCGCTACAAAACGCTGCGTTACAGATTGCCAGACGCAGTGGAACACACTAAAGACCCGCTACAATATATGTTTTAAATCAATAATATTAAACAAGACTATTTTTGAAAATGGTTACTTTATGCAGTCAGAATGTCGTAAAAAACAAGCTACCGTGAGCGGTCAGAGCGGGCAGATATATAATTCGAAATGGGAGCATTATTCATCACTTGCATTTTTGCTGCCAACACGCCCCCGCTCACCAGGTTCCAGCACAGTGTCCAGCTTGGTAGGTGATACCAATGAAATTAATTTTGCAACACATGCACCATTTTATATATAACAGAATTTTGAAGACATAGTGGAGGAAGTCGCTTGTGAAGCAGAAGAGTTGCAAACGCCACGAAAGAAAAATTCAACAGCCGCTTCAACGTCAACTCAAAGCTCAAAAGAGGCGGTATACGCTCAGCTCCAGACGTATCTTAAATCCCGCACATCCGAAGAGGAAGTTCCACAGCACAAATGGAAACGGTCATACTTGGAGTATGTTTATGAAGAGATGTGATAATGAATATATCCTTAAACCATAATTATTTATTATTTATTTGCATAGATTGAAAACGGTTGTTGATACCTTTATCAACAATTTACATTCCAAAGAATAATGGACTAAAATATTTAATTTTGCTTTTTTTAACACCCTTAAACATTAGTACCTCAAAAGACTGAAAAATTTTAATGAATAAAAACGAATTCTTTGAGTTTTAAATAATAATGCGTTTTATTTAATATAAATGTTTATACTGCCACGGTACTTCCCCTTCGTTTATGAAGAAATTTTTAAATTCTTCTCGTATCTCTTTCGCACGATCACTGCCTCGGCCTTCATTACGCAAAGGTTGGAGCGGGCACAGTCGTCCTTGCGTACCAAGTTGCTGCTCCCAATTGCCAGGAATAATGGTTCCGTTGGTGTCAGTGGAGTCGCAATCAGAGGCTGAGCAGTAAACTGACTTTCGCTTTTTTAAAAAATTGTGCAAGGTGCATATGGCAGTCACAACCTCCACAACTTTTTCGGGTACCAACACCATTGGTCTTCGCGAAATGCGAAAACGCGATGCAATTATGCCAAAAGCATTTTCAACTACCCGCCGGGAAC
The DNA here is from genome assembly GCA_020466095.1 of Chlorops oryzae. NCBI lineage: Eukaryota > Metazoa > Arthropoda > Insecta > Diptera > Chloropidae > Chlorops > Chlorops oryzae. The sequence goes on from CM035808.1 coordinate 41,889,538, forward strand.
GCGACAAGTGATAGCTGAAAATTCTTTCAGCCGTGCTTTGGCATCTAAAGTTAATCGGCTTCATAATGTTGCTTCTGTCGGTAGGTAAATTTAAAGTGCCACTTTCTAATGCCCTCTTCAAGGAACAGCGGGCGAATACACCGCAATCCGACTCCCTACCCTTTGCACCCACATCGATATATAAAAAATTGTACTCTGCGTCCATTAGTAGATGCCATTTTGCTTTTTGTAATTGAAATATTCGCTTCCACAATTAGCTGGTGCAACAATTTCAAATTTTGCACTTTTGCATGAACAACCCTCAGAAGAACGAGTGCAAAAATTCAACGATAACAGCTGTTTGATTTTAAGATTCATACGGACAGTCAAACATGTTCGGTCTTTCACATTTATATTATGCTGGGTTCATGCTTAGCCCTAAAAGCGCTTTTAGCGCATTTAGCTCTTAATGCTGGGTTCATGCTTAGCCCTAAAAGCGCTTTTAGCGCATTTAGCTCTTAACGCGACTTTAAATGTGCTTTTAGCCATACAAAATTTGAAAGCTTAATGCAAGTAAAAGCAACTTCAATGTAGCATTAAGGCGAATGCAACTCTGCTAACTTCGAAAAATTTCATGTTTCGAACTATTTGACAGTACGAATATATGGCAGCACTGCTGGTTTGTTTACGTTTTTGCTGGTTTGTTTACGTTTTCCAGTCGTCACGCACAAGTTCTATTCCTAGTTAATAGTCTAATGTTTATGTAGTTCATTACACAATTTTGCACACCTTTGTATAAAGCGAGCGGTTGCAAAAAACTGGCACGCTTTTTGTTTATAGCACATATCGATGTGTTTAAATTGTTCAATTTTTTTAAATTGAACAGAATGGACAGGTATATCTGCACAATAAATAAAATGAATTTCAGCCGACGCATTTCGATTTCTTTTTCATCAAATTAAAACAGGACAGATGTTTTGTAAGTCGAGAACATATGTTGTGTATAAAAGCACATTTACTTAATGCGGCACTATGAACACTCTTCGAAAAATCGATTTTCGAAAACCGTAAATGCGCTTTTAGGGCTAAGCATGAACATAGCATTACGCAGATATAATTGATATCAAAAATTAAGATTAAAAATTTTTTGGAATAAAAATATTTATTTGTAAAAACGATAGTCGTATTATTAAATAGATGCATGGCATTCATTCAATTTCACTTGTTTTTCACTTATTGAACTTTATAAATCATGGTTTTTGTATTTCTTCATACATTCAAACTCATTTGACACTGAAGGGGCGCCATAGCACTCATTTGCACACACAATCGGGCAAATGTTGCACATCAAAATCGATGTGCAATAGTTGCCCAGCTGCAGAAACGATTTTCCATACAAACCAATTTGCCCAAATGCCCAAGATGCCCACCTGCTTGAATACCACTAATGTGTTTGCCATCAGCGGCACCGAAGCAATTCGGAAAGTTCCATTTCTTGTAAAAGTTATCCGCTACAGCTTTCCATTCCTCTTTAGATGTCAGAGTCTGGAAAATAAACGTAAATAGGAATTAATACAACTGAATTGAAGCAATAATATTATATAAAGGGACTCAATTGCAATATTTGTCCTTAAGACATTTGCAGATTGCATCGCATACTTCAGTTATTATGTTGCAAATGGATGACTTTGACCTTTTAAATAAATACATTAAACTGGCGTAGTTGTCACCACTGGCAAGATATCGCAAAGTTATTGCTAGGCGTTCCCCTGGACAAATAGCTTCCCGCATAGGTATATGTATCTTTTTTAATGATCAAAGGGCTAATTTTTAGAGTCCGACCGAAGTCAAAATTTTCAACCGAAACCGAATATTCGGTTTTTTTAAAGATTCGGTGGCCGAACCGGAACCGAAACTTTTCAAATCTGAGAAACAAAACTAATTTTATTGTGTGCTAGTATATGAATTTCAAATATATACATTACTAGCGCCCAATTTTTTGACAAAGACTTAAATTTAAAACTCAACTTTAAGCGATTTAACTCGAAAATCTAGTGTGTTTGTTGTATTTTACGCCGAGATTTAACTAAATCGAGGCTAAGCCTCTGTCAACAAATTGGGCGTAGAGCTCGGATTTTGAATATTTTGAATTTCTTTGAATTTTTTGCATTTAACTGCGCTTTTTGAATATTTTATTCACTGAAGTAGGCTTTCTTTTGTTAATTTGACATTCCAAAATTTTAATATACTAAGGTCCAATATTACCAAGCATATTTAAAAAATTTTTAAAAATTAAAATTAGAATTTTTTTAAAATAAATTTCATTTTCAATATCGCAATTTTTTAAGCTTCGAAATTTACGGCAGCACCGTCTACTTCCAGGGATGTGAGTACATTTGACAGCTGATTAGATCGTTATTTTTAAAAACGCATTCTATAAAGAGCCATTCTAACGATTGTTTCGTACTCCAAATTGCTGCCCTGTGACTCCAACGCTTTTAGTCCTGTCTATCGTATTATATTATTTCCAAAACTGTTTTTTTTTTTATTATTTCTTTGAATTTTTCCAAACAGCTGCTTTTTGAAAATCGAACTCAAATTTGATATCATATTTAAACGCAGTGCCGAGGTGATCTAAAATATTTTTGAAAAATTGGAATAGTAAAAACCAAAAGCGGATTTTTATTTAAAAAAATTTTTAAATATGCTTGGTAATATTGGTCCTAAATCGAACTAATTTGGAATTTTTGACTGTGAAGTTTTTGAATATTTTTAATTTTTGGCATTTTTGTTTGAATTTAAAAAAAAAAATTTTTTAATATTTTTGGAATATTTTTTTTTTTCATTTTTTTACATATTCAAACATAACAGTATTATGTGTAAAAAATAAAAAACTAAGAACTGACATTGTTCAAATTAAGGCTTTTTCACTTTAAGTAGTTGTACAAAGTTTTGTTTCAAGTCTTTTGGTATTTCCATAATAGCATGTATGTACACGGAGAGAAATAAGTTCCCGAAATATAATTGGAACCAATTACATATGTGATTGGAGCCTTGCCCCGATTGCATTATTACTTGGAGCCAATTACAATATAATTACAAAATGAAAAATACTCAATTACTCAATTACTTATATAATTGCATTTAAATTTATCATATATGTAATTGCGTTCTGAATACATATGTAATTACATCTGATTACTTTTACAACTTAAAGCGTTGATGCAATTATATATATGATTGTATTTATTTTACAGTTTGTTCTTATATTTCTCAAATGGTTTATAATTTCGATCGTATATAACGTGTTTGAATTTTCAAAATCCTTAGGCACTCCAAGGGGCAGGTGGACCACGATTCGTGGTCCACGAATATGACGTGATGAAATATATTCCGCCCAATCGTGGAGAATGCCCCTTTTTATATTGCTATATAGAATGTATTTTAAATTGCACGGGATCACAAATTTAATTAGACGCAATTATGTATATAATTCGATACAATTACATACATCATTGCAGCCGATTATATATTTAATTGGACGGAATTCTATATGTAATTGAAATTATTATTTTTATCATTTGATACAATTATATATATAATTGGAGGCAATGAAAAATATAATTGGACGCAATTATGAAAATATAATTGCATCATACCCAATTACATATGTAATCCCTGCAAAATATAATTGGGTATGTGATATTTTTTCTCTGTATGTATGTTACAGTGGAGTTTGTGAAAAACAAGTGCTAGGCTTGGAACGTTACACTCCGTTTCGCCTGGGTCGGAAATCGATCCTCGATCAAGCATATCTTTATGCAATAATAAATTCGTGTTTGGTGCATATGCAACTCTGTAATGTCTATAATTCATTTCACATAAGAATCAAATTTAATTATTTTCTTTTAGGTATCAAAAAGCTCGAAAATGATATTGTGCGATATTGATGTCTGCCCCATTGGGTGGCATCATTACGATTGTGTTGGGGTAACACAGCACGTTACCGGACAGTGGTTATGTCCAATATGTTTTGGAAATGAAATTACCAAAAAAAATTTGATAAATGAAATAAAAAATAAATTTGAATAATTATTGTGTTGCTTCTACCGTGTATCGTGTGTTGGCTTCCTGCTTTATTTCAAGAGCCTAAGATATTGCAATGCAAGAGTTTCCATTAGTTTTGTAATTTGGTTTTTTATTGGTCGTTAATTTATACCATTTCGTTTGTTTTTTCACAAATTAAATTTAAATGTAGATACAATGGTTTTCGTCTTAAATAATAAAGAATGGCTAAATCGATCTGAATCTTAAAATTATGATGTAAAATGCATAAAAGTTTTTCAACAAAAATATAGTTAGATTTGTATTATTATATGAAAATGGAAAAAAGGTTTTCAATGACAAAACGTAAAAGAAACATTAATCCGAAATAGATAAATTAATCTGAACACAAATTATTAGAAATGTTTTTTAAAATTTGTATTTTTTCTTTAATAAAAAAATATGCGTGTTTACGCTCCGATTATTTGTGCTGTCTAAATGAAACTTTGGTATTAATCAGTTTGGGCGTATCTGTCCATTATCAAAAAACAAATGGGAGTTCACAACCACGACATGTCCACAACTGGTAACTACCACACTAAGTAAATCTTTTGAAAATGTTTGGAAATGTATTTTTAACACAATTTTGATGCTCTTAAGTGAAGAATGCTCTATCCGGGGAGCGTATAAATATGATATCATTACGCATTTACAAGTAACGAATTGAGGTCGCTGCCAGCTTTACAAATTTTTACAATTTAACGTATATTATTCAAATAAAAAAGCTGTTTAGTTCACTGGAAGGATCCTTTAGTTTTTCTTTCACTAAGAATTTCTGACTGGAAAAGGATTACTCCTTAGTAGAAGGATTCCGATGAACAGAATTTTATTTCGTTATAAAAAAATTTTTTGGTAAAAATGATTTGTTATTAATTTGATTTTACAAACACAGAATTTCGTTGACAGAGACAGAAACGTAATGAATTTATTTAAGCCGGAGCGGAAAATCTTTGACCAAATTTTGCATTATATTTATGGCCTCCGCCATAGAATCCATTGCGAATATATCAAAACTGGCTTTAAGATCTTCAATTTGAGACTGATCAATTTGATCAAGATCAATTGAACCCAATTTTGCCACTGCAAAATACGAGTCGAGTAATTTTATCATTTCTTCTAAAGAAAATTTAGCATGGGGGCATTCTTCGAATGCCTCATTTTGTAAATAATCAGCCATTTCAGTTTTCAATTCTGGCAAATTGCGTTTAAAAATTTTTCCGACTAATGGCAATTTTGGTAAATTGTGAGTAGTTAAAAGATGTTGCAACGTTTGCTTTCGCAATACCACAGGAATTTTCCTAAAATTCAGTTTTAAATGGAAATCGTTATGAAACAAATTAAAATCGTGATTGTTAATTGATGAACTATCACCGCATATGTATGGGAATTTAACATTTAAACGCAATGCGTTTAAAGCTGCATCCCGAGCAAAATTTCTTCCGTTGACCAGATCAAAAGATTTCGTAATGTCAATATTAATAAGTTGCATTTCCTTGTTGACAATGTTTTTGATTATTGCTAAATTTACCGTTAAGGATTGTAACTGAAATTGATCTAATATAAATATGTATGTGTGTCTACTTCGGTAGAATACCCTTCGTGGGGCTAGGTTGTACATATTAATGCAAATTCGCGTTTCACGCATGTAATTCAAAAAAACAGGATCCTCTATTTGCTTATTGATGGGTAAATTTTTATGCACGTGAATGTATTTTTTTTTTTGGCGAAATTAAATTTATGTCAAACTTTTCCTCTACGCAATCGAACAACTTTTTGTAATTGAAAATTTGCACGAACACTTTATGCATTATAATAGAGCTGTCATACTATCGATAGTCGGCCCATCGATAGTTTCGATAGTGATAGTCCAAACTATCGATATATCGTCGATAGTATCGCATGACCCGGAGTTAAAATTTGAATTGAAAAATTTTAACTAGTTGTTTATTTTTAGACAATTTAATAATGACAAAAGTTGCATACGTTTTTTAGATTTTATAGCTTTCAACGTATTACAGTATTTTTATTGGTAAACAGTTCATATATCATTAAAAAAACAAAAAAGGTAACAAAAATCACAAGGTAATTAATTTACCAGGCATTGATTTTTGTTAAAAAACAATAACATGTCGACGTTTTTGGGTTCAAAGGACGTCCTTCTGTCCGAAATAAGAATTTTCGATTTACTGAACATTCTTTCAAATTCCGTTGAAGTGGTCGGAATTTCTCATAAATCTAAATTTCTACTTATCGCCAAGTACTCGCGTCCTTTTTAGCTAAAGATGAGCAACATTGTCTGTTAGTGATGCTTATCTAACTATCGATGGCGAATACAAACCATCGATGGTTATTAAAAATAGAAACTATCGATAGTATCGATAGTACCATCGATAGTTTTGCAGCTCTACATTATAATATTTTCTTCACATTTAATACTATCAAGCATACCTTTATGCATTAATAAATGCGTGTTTGGCTGACTGTTAGATTCTTGATCCAAGAATAAATTAGTGTTTGGCTGACTGTTAGATTCTTGATCCAAGAATAAATTAGTGTTTGGCTGACTGTTAGTAAGGATATTGTTTCCGGCGTTCGATTCCAATGCCTGCCAAAGATTTTCATTAAAATATGTTATATTAAGTAACAAAATGGAATTACCATATGATCGCGTATAAAAAATGGTGTAATTGTTTCCAACTTCTGATCATCCAGAATTATTGCCTTTTCTGGAAATTTGTTTAAATTTTTCTTATGCAAATTTGTCAGCAGATGCATTTGGAATTTGGTTTCTCAAAGTCCTATTGCAGTAATTGCAAGTGTAAGAGGCTAGTTAAAGGAAATAAAAAATGTTCATTACTTATGTTATAAATTCTAAAATAATTAGTTCAACTTACCGCTATGCGTAGCCATATGATTTCTAACCATATGCGCATATAAAAAGGATTTTTTGCACACTTGGCAAATATTCCTGCTTGTTGGCATCTACGAAAAGAAAAAAAAAAATAACAATGTAATTTTACACTTGTCTTTGATAAAGGGTGAACTATGTTCAATAAAAGTCCAAAAAAGTTGGAAATCTTGCATGCATTTTTCAATTTCTCGACTTTGAGAATCATTTTACACCTTTCATTTAACGATGTGGAAGATACATTTAATGTCATGTTAACGAACGATGTTTTAAGAGCTTACAATCAGGGCTGCCAGATAGCCCGATTTTATCGTCATTTGACGATTTTTTATGCCAAATATGCATTTTACCGATTTGACGATTTTTACCCCAAAAATACCCAATAATTGACGTTTTTTAAATCAATCTGACCAGGTGTGGTAACAATAGTAAAAATAAAACAGATGGCAATCAAATTTGCACGATTCATACCATATAGAACTATAGCTGCAACTTCGGCCAAATTTTGGTGCGAGCCACCATGTGAATGCACCTCAATAAAGGATTTTATTACGTAGATTTTGATGTAAAACTCTATTAAAAATTAAATTTAAGCAGATACTGACATATTGGCTTCGGGTCACTGTAGGTTCCATATGACACTCTTATAATTATTCGAAACTAACTGTGTCACTTTCAATACAATTACAGCCAACTTCGCAAACTTCTGGTTTTTTGCCATTTCGTTTCCTTTCGAAAACACTTATAATTATACCCGACACACTCTGTGTCGAGGGTATATTGCGTTTGTTGGGTTGTGTGTAACACCCAGAACCAGTCGAGATAGACTATACAAAATGTATATAGAAATGATCAGCGTCACCAGGAGATTCGATTTAGACATGTCCGTCCGTCTGTCCGTCTGTTTGTATACAGTTTTCTTATCGAAGGAGTTAAGCTATCTCGACAAAATTTGGTATGCGTGCTCACGGGGACATGAGTAAGAACAAGTTCGAGAATGGACCCAATCGGTCTATTTTTAGGGGTACCTCCAGTACTAGGGTCTGTTACGAAAATCACAAAAACTGCTCTAAAAACGAAGTCCTTCAAGGTATTTTGATGAAATTTGATATTTGACCATGTTTAAAAGCAAGTAATACGATTTCAAAAAATTGGAAAAGTGGGCGTGGCAGAAGAGCGTTTTTTGAAAATTCTCTCCTACACCCGAAATTCAAATGGGACGAAATTTGGCACTTATGCCTCGTATGTAGCCACAAACATCCTCCCCAAAATTTTTTTCGATCGGACCATTATTAAGGGAACCTCTAGTACTAGGGTCTGTCACAAAAATCCCAAAAATGCCTCAAAAGCGGACTTTATTGAAATATTTCAATGAAACTTAGAATTTGAGCGTATATATAAGGGTCCGATTAGAATTTCAAAAAAATTTGAAAATTGGGCGTGGCAAAAGGGCGGTTTTCATATATAAATTTAACAAAAGTCGGTATATGGGGCCCCTTATGCCCTTAAACACCTGTTGATATTAAAAATTATGTGTCTGTGTCGGGTATTCTACTACTGACTATAACAGCCTTACTTGTTTTTATTAGCATTAACGGTGACATCCAGTGTTAAAGTTAGCGTTGCAAACAAATATTAAAAACGCTGAAAGCATACTTCTGTTATTTATCTTTTTTTGAGTACAAAAATGAATTCAATAATGGCAAATTTCCTTTTTAAAACATATTTTTTTTAACTGCGTTTTTTTGACGATTTTTTAAAGTTCAATGCCGATTTTGACGATTTTTCTGTTAAAAAGTGACGGTTTTAGCCAAAAATCATCTGGCAGCCCTGCTTACAATATTAAAAATTTTTAAGATCTTTCAAACCGTATGTGAGAAAAATTAGTTTCAAAGAATCAATGGTCGTTAAAAATTCTAACGCGATTTTCTCCAAATTCTGAGGTGATGAAATTTTTTCCATATTTTTCAATTTTCCAGCTCACCAAATTCTAATAGAAACAACACTGACATTTCAAAGGGGATTTTTGATTCAGGCCTGTGTAATTTGTAATTTATCTGTACTTACAAGAGTTTACCAATTAAAGTTTTGTTACAAAAATCATTGAATTGTACATGATGCAATATTTATTAAATATCCCGTTTGAATGCATGCTAAAGAGCAGCGGTGCTCAAAAATGCCACCAGAGGCAAAAAAATTTTTTTGCCTTTCACACAGTCGCCAAAATGTAAGCTTTTACCGAACATTCGCTATTGCGGACAATTCTCGGATAAAAACTTCAGCGTTATACCGGAGATATCCGATCCGAGAAATATCCTGGGATCAAGAGCATAGCACTGATCTCCTACGCTATCCCAGAGCCACTCCATAACAGTAACATGCGAAAATTTTTCTTTTTCAAAATACTAAAATATGTTTGAAAGTTTCGGTTTCGGCCTTTTCCGAGCTAAAACGAACCGAAACTGAAAATTTAGGACGATTCGGTGGCCGAACCGAAACCGAAGGTTCGGTCGGACTCTACTAATTTGATTCAAAATAAATTCAAAGTCTGCAGCATTCATTCTCAAAAAATTTTTAAAAAGCTCTGGATTGTTGTGAGTCAAAAGCGTCACGTCACACTCCAACGTCACGTTGCCAGCACCAAACCGAAAGTACGAAACTTCAGAGGAGTTCGACGACTCAACACCAAGCTTGAAATCCGACACCCTTCAGTAACAACAACGACAGCCTGCCACGAGAAGTTCAAGGCGAAACGAAAAAGCAATAAACAAACACTACGCCGGCAGAAAAGCGGATGGACTATCGTTGACTTGAGAATGCGAGCAAAAACCAACAACAACATTAGAACGCAACAATTACGCAAACAAGCACACCGATCGCCGGTACCAAAACCTGGCTCAACGCCGACCACAGGAAAGGGCAAGCGGAGGAAAAGACGAAAGACCACGACATGTAGGAGTGTAGGTCTAACTCTTCTTCTTCCTAATCCCTGCAATGTGTTAGAGCTACGCTGCTTCAACATAGGCATATAGCATGAGGAAAAGAGAAGCACGCTATGGCAGCGAAATCTTTATCTCTGCTGTGGTGAAATGCATTGCCACTTTTATTTTTAATTTTGGGCGATTTTCGAGTGCATTACATATAAAATATCTACCAAACTCATAAAATGCCATGAAAAGCTTGAAAAACATAAAACTAATCAAAGAATCTCAATATCAAGGAGAAATAGATATTGGTTTTTAGTCCTACCCTGTCCACATAACTTTTTGATCACACTGTTTCATCAAAAATACTAAATTCTATGTACAATCAAATTCATAGCCGTAGTCAAAAAATTATGTCAATTTATTACAAAAATGAAAACATTCGTGCACATTAAGCAAAATTATATCGTAATACATTTATTAAAGTTTCAATTATGAACTTTTCAAGCCATATAAAAAACCGAGCCGACGCCGTGTTTCTTTGATAATTTTTTCACAAGTGGCATCATAGTGCCACTTTGTGTCTACCCGTATTGTTGTTGGTAGCTTTCTGGTGAATTTCTCGAAAGAGTTGAATTTCCTATTCCTGCTTAAGGTTTTTGTTGGTAGCTTTTTTGTGAATTTCTCGAAAGAGTTGAATTTCCTATACCTGCCTAATGGGGAATTTCTTATCAGCGGCAGAGCCTTTTCGACGTCGAGAGTTAGACCTACGGTCCTACATGGACCACGAGCAGCAATAAGCAACGGCATAAGGGATTCGACGTCTTCAAAGGCAGTAGGGATTGGCGATATTATATCGATATATCGAGATATCGATACTTCCTGTCTGGATTATGAATAATTTTTATTCGATAATTTTTTTTTTTTTTTTTTTTTTTTTTTTTTTAAACGTTTTATTATTTATTGGATCACTCCTCTAATATAGGAGTCTAGCAATAAGTTTTTAAATCTTACACCTACTTGGACAATATTACAAATCACAAAGCATTTTCTTAATTGAAAAGATTATGACTTAGTAATAAGTTCATTGCGGGCCTCGGATACCGAAAACTGGGCTTTGCTGATGTGTGAAGAAACACGTGTAATATTGGCGGTGCGGAAATGAAGATTTAAGCAGCTAGGCTGTGCGTGGATTTCAAGGGTGCATGGAGTGCACCCACCGAGATGACGATCAGCTAGGAAAGCTTAGTTTATGAATGTGCGTGGATTGCAAGGGTGCATGGAGTGCACCCACCGAGTAGACGATCAGCTAGGAAAGCTGAGTTTATTAATGTGCGTGGATTGCAAGGGTGCATGGAGTGCACCCACCGAGTAGACGATCAGCTAGGAAAGCTGAGTTTATGGATGTGCATGGATTGCACCTGCTGCTGTAGAACGATTTATAACACTAGTTTACAAAAAATAAAAAATTTTGCGACCTGGGCCATCTGATGGTCTTTTCTAAAGTAAAATTTTGTGCCGAATCTGAATATGTCATCAAAAAAATTGTAAGTAAAATAGTTTTTGAGAAATAGGCTATTTTCCGTTTTTTGAGTTTTGAAAAAAAGTATGGTTAGTAAATTGCAATTATTTCCGAATATATTTAACCGATTCTAAATTTTAAGCTACGAATGTAAAGGCAGTTAAATTGTCTACCAACAATGCCCAGAACATTTTTTAATCCAAATATACACGTAGAAGCTATTGATAAAATTTTCCAGAAATTTGTTTAATTTTTAACAAAATTTCAATAAAAAAATCACTTTCAGTCTAATTTACACCATGAAAAAAATTTTTAAAAATTTTCTTCATTCTTTGGCTTCGAAGAACGATCTTTTAGGAAGAGAGGAAGCTTATTTTGATCAAATTCGCATTAAAAATGTGAAAGTTATAAGTAATTAAGCAAAAATACACAAAAATTCATTTTGTTTAAAATCCATTTTATTAGAAATGGCTCAAGTCCCCTTATATATATTGATCACATTTAATCGAAACAGGAGTGAACATGTCTTTGAAAATTAATTTCCTGCACTACCATTTGGATTTCTTTCTGGAAAATCTTGGTGATGAAAGCGATGAACACGGCGAACGCTTCCACCAGCAATTAAAAGCCATACAACGCCGCTATCAAGGTTTTTGGGATGAGGCAATGATGGGAGAGTACTGCTGGTTTCTTATCCGGGAAACAGGTTCCCTCCATAGTAGAAAAAACAAGTAAGGGGTTTAATTCAAGAGGTTTTTAAGGCCATCAGGGAGCCCCATGTACCAACTTTTGTTAAATTTCTTTATTAAAACCGCCGCTTTTCCACGCCCACTTTTTTGCAATTCTAATCGGAGGCTAAAATATACACTCGAATTCTAAGCTTTATTGAAATATTTCGAAAAATTCCAATTTTGAGGCAGTTTTGGAATTTTTGTGACAGACCCTAGTACTGGAGGTACCCTTAATAAAGGACCGACCAAGGAAATTTTTTTGGAGGATGTTTATGGCTACAAAGGAAGCATAAGTGCCAAATTTCGTTCAAGTCCCATTTGAATTTCGGTTGTACGAGACAATTTTCGAAAACCGCCCTTCTGCCACGCCCACTTTTTTAATTTTTGGAAATAATGCTACTGGCCTTTAAATATGATCAAATATCAAATTTCATCAAAATATCTTGAAAATTTTCGATTTTAGAGTTTTTGTGATTTTCGTAACAGACCCTAGTACTGGAGGTACCCCTAAAAATGGTCCGATCGCGTCCATTCTTGTTCTTACTCATGTGCCTGTGAGTACGCATACCAAATATCGTTTAGATATATCAACTCCTTCGATAAGAAAACTGTATACAAACAGACGGACAGACGGACGGACATGGCTAAATCGAATCTCCTGGTGACGCTGATCATATCTATATATATTTTGTATGGTCTATCTCGACTGGTTCTGGGTGTTACACACAACCACACAAACGCAATATACCCTCGACACAGAGTGTGTTGGGTATAAAAAGGGGACTTGAGCCATTTCGAATAAAATGCAATTTAAATAAAATGAATTTTTGTGTATTTTTGCTTAATTACTTATAACTTTCACATTTTTAATGCGAATTTGATCAAAATAAGCTTCCTCTCTTCCTAAAAGATCGTTCTTCGAAGCCAAAGAACGAAGAAAATTTTTTAAAAATTTTTTCATGGTGTAAATTAGACTGAAAGTGATTTTTTTATTGAAATTTTGTTAAAAATTAAACAAATTTCTGGAAATTTTCATCAATAGCTTCTACGTGTATATTTGGATTAAAAAATGTTCTGGGCATTGTTGGTAGACAATTTAACTGCCTTTACATTCGTAGCTTAAAATTTAGAATCGGTTAAATATATTCGGAAATAATTGCAATTTACTAACCATACTTTTTTTCAAAACTCAAAAAACGGAAAATAGCCTATTTCTCAAAAACTATTCTACTTACATTTTTTTTGATGACATATTCGGATTCAGCACAAAATTTTACTTTAGAAACGACCATCAGTTGACCCAGGTCAGATTTGCTGTAAACTAGTGTAATTGCTGGCCGGTCATTTCTTTTCAATCTCGAAGAGAACGATGTGTTCGATAATCCACGGGCAAGTGGATTTACATGTCTGCGCAATTTATTGAAGTATTTCTCTTTGATATTGGTGAACTCTGTTTTAACCAGTTCTACGTTGAGCTCTTTATGGATCCGTTCATTCGAAACAAACCAAGGAGCTCCTGTTATAGTCCTTAGGATCTTGGACTGTGCTCTTTGCAGGATTTCTATATTCGAAGAGCTGGCATTTCCATACAATTGTAAGCCATACGTCCATATTGGTTTTATAACTTGGTTGTATAGAAGGATTTTATATTCAAGCTTTAGAGGAGAGCGGCTATTTATTAACCAGTGCAGGCTGTTGGCTTTAAGCTTCATTTGGGTTCTCTTGGCTTCAATATGCTTACGCCATGTCAGTCTTTTGTCCAAATGAATACCGAGATATGTGACTTCCTCACATTGTGGGATGCGTACATTATTAAGGAAAATGTCTGGAGAAGCTTTTCTATTGAGCGTGAAATTAATGTGTTGACATTTAGGCTCATTAATTTTGATTCGCCATTTAGATAACCAGCTTTGGATTTCGCTCAAGTGATCTTGGAGCTGAGAAGTTGCGATACTTATGTCCTTGTGCCGACTAAGTACCGCTGTGTCATCAGCAAATGTTGAAATCAATATTCTATCGTTATTTGGAATATCTGCTGTGTATATAAGGTAAAGAAAAGGCCCAACAACACTCCCTTGGGGGACTCCCGCGTTTATTTGAAAGGTTTTTGTAATAAATGAGTTATGTCTTACTTGAAACGTTCTATGTTTTAAGTATGACTCAAAGATCGCGTGAAAATTGAAGGGAAGTAATCTTCTGATTTTGTATAGCAGTCCGTCATGCCAAACTTTATCGAACGCTTGTTGCACATCAAGGAATACTGCAGAGCAGTACTCCCGATTTTCATAGGCAAGTCTTATTTCATTTGTAATCCGATTTACCTGTTCAATAGTACCGTGTTGTTTTCTAAACCCGAATTGATGTGGAGGGATAATGTTCTGCTCTTGCAGATAAGGTGTTAATTTAGCTATGAGTAACTTTTCGAATAACTTTGAGAGACAAGGCAGGAGGCTAATTGGCCTATAAGAGGATGTTTGGGTAGGATCTTTTCCTGGCTTAGGCACCATTTTAATAACCGACCGTTTCCAATCTTTTGGGAAGTAGCTGAACTCAATAATTGCATTAAGTAAGACTGTTAAAAACTGTACTGCTACTAATGGTATATTTTTTAACATTTTTGGAGTGACAAGATCATGTCCCGGGGCTTTTTTGCAGACAAGTTCATTTTTTATGATACCGACAATTTCTTTTGAACTGATTTGTATGGAAATTCTACGAGTGTTTTCGGACAAAGTTGGGAGAACATGCTCAGCAGTGCTCGGATTCGGTTGGAATACCTTATTGAGGTGCAAAGCAAAAACCATAGCTTTCTCTTCATCTGAGCGCGCCCATCCACTGTTGAGACACCGAACGGGTGTTTCACTCTGTACTGGGGTCTTCATAGAGCGGCTTGCCAGCCACAAGGAACTACGATTTGAGCCTCTGGGCGTAAGGTTCTCGACAAAGTTGCGCGTTTTACATTCTTTCTCCCTATTTAAACTTGCTCTTAGCTGGAAAAAATTTTGTTAACTATATACGTTAAATATATGTTTATCATTTTTAGTTACCGAAAAGTTTTATTTTATTTAGACGAGCCGTTTTGGAGTTATTGGGCGAAATCTTGTAAAGTATCCAAAAAACACGTTTTTTGCCCATATCTCAAAAACTATTCTTTGGGAAAAAAAAACGGATGCCATTTTCGTAATCAGCGACCCCAATTTAGTCTTAAGACCATCATTTCGTCTCTGCTCTCGCGAAAGTTTTAAATTCTGTAAACTAGTGTAATCATTTCTTTTTAAGCCAGTTTTCTTTTTTATTTTCGAACTCAATATTTCTAATTTACTTTAAACAAAGAAGAAAGTGGCAGAAACAAACGCAGGCGGTCATTAAGGGAATTTAGGGTTGTAAAAAAAAACACTCAAAGTTTCGATTTAATCGATTTTTTTGGCTTTCGATCGATTTTTTTAGAATCGATTACGTTTTTTTCGATTTTTAATAAAATCGATTTTTTCTTTCGATGTTAAATTTTTTTGGAAACTCTGGAAAATGTTTAAAATATGAGCAAAACGATATGTAAAAATGGAAAAAATACAGAATTTGACGGTCAATTCTTCTGAATGCACCTCCAAAAGTGAACAGAACTATAATTGAATATCATTAATTGACTAGCGTTAGGTAAGGTTAGGTTAGGGTGGCTGCCCCCTTTAAGGGGACACACTTAGGCCGCATATGGGCCCGTTGTGATACCACGAGGGAAGGCATGCCTTCCTAGTTACACCTTTGGTGGAGCCAGTTAGACTCATTTATGAAGCGAGCCATGTCTTTTATTCGAACAGATGTTAGCTCGGTGAGGGAGGAGAAGAAGAAGGAGTCGAGCAGCCTGGATTTTTTCCTGGCCAGACTCGGCCAGTGACACATGAGGTGGCTTGCTGGTTCTTCTTCCTCCTCCGATCTGCAACTTCTACAGTGTAAAAGACCTCAATTATTGATTGACTGCTTAAACATAAGTCAATCTTGCTCTTCGATTCTTTGGCAATTCCCCTTTGTAGTTGCGTTGAACGGCAACTGTTATTTTTCGACTTTTACCCCTTTCGCGAAGGAATATTTTTAAAAATACTGTTACTCTGTTATTTTATAAACTTCAGAATACAAAATATAGGCATTATAAAAAGGTTTGGAAAACATGAAAAATAAATCGATTTAATCGATTTATTGCTTCAATGAGGCCTTTTACATTAGTCAATAGTTGACCGTCAATTCCTATCGATATTCCCTTTTGGAGTTGCATTCGCTTTTACACTTACTCGAAAGAATTGATCGTCAATTCGTGCTTTGTATGCCTTTTATGACATTTTCCTCTTCCACACAGGGGTGATATTTTATAAAATACTAGCAACATAAATTATGTATCTCTGATTAAGGGTTGATAGCAGAAACATAAATACAGCACTACCTGTTTTGTTTTAATGAATTTAATTATTGATGCTAAGGACTATTTCAAAATGCTTGAATTAAAAATGCTTTTTGAAAAAGACAATTTTTAGTGAGTAGCTGTTAAATTGTTCTGTTTGAAAATAAATTCTATTAACAATTTGTAGGAGTAAACTATCTAGGTGATTTTCATATTGTCAAAAGAATAAAGGCGAAACTCCAGAATCGACGAAACATTTCAGGCGATAGAAATGTAGCTGCTTCCATTTAAATACATTTCAATACATTGATTCAATGGAAGCAACTCAAATGTTTTCACCTTTGCCGCGCATACCGCAACATCCGTCATTGCCGTCATTTATGGAGTTTCGCCTTAAATTTAAATTATATTTATCACATTTTTCTTAATTTCTTATAACATAAAAATAAGCCTATAATGTATAGTTTTCGGTCTATACAAGAATGTAAGATCCTAAAATATTGATCAAGAAAAATAAGTAATAACATATAATAGTATGCGATGCTGTCTCCACGAACAACGAAAACGAATAAAATAAATGTCAGAAATTTGCTCCCAGCCATCGATAAGTTCGATAAACGAAAGAGAGCAAAGACGGATTGAGCGAGTACGTGCAACCAAAAAACGCTCAACTTTTCGATAACGATATGTTATCGTTTTGTACTGAAAATGAGAATTGACGGTCAACTATTGACTAATGTAAAAGGCCTCAATTAATCATCCAACATCGATTTATAACTATGCAGGTCTTCGATTAATCGAAAATCGATTTTTTCTTAAATTTTACAACTCTAAGGGAATTTAAATATCCTCTAAAATGCATGGAAACTCAGGAAAATAGGCAATCCTAAGGTCATTCAAGATTTCGTCTTGATTGGGTTTTTCACTTGCAATTCCAATAAATAGAATATATGACAGGTTCTATAAAATTGTTCAAAAGGTAAAATGTGCCAAACACATTATAGATGTGGTAAAATTGAAGAGGTGCTTAGGTCGATTTAAGCGAAAAATAAGTTATTTAGTTTCATTAGTAAATGAAGTTTTCTTAACCCGTTGAAGTTTTTACGTCGAAAATCTTTTAGTGCTTTCAAACAACTAATGTATGTTAACAACAGCTTATTTTATAGTGTAACATTTTTAATAAAAAACCAGCTAATTAAATTTTTATTTTAATTATTTTTATTTATATTACAATATTTTTTCATAGTTGTTCACTTTTAAAAGATGCAGCTTTTCAAAATGCTCGTCGGTCAGACAACCTCGTTTAAGAATGCTGCATGGCAAAAAAGTCTTTCAACTGCAGCCGAAGATGGCAGTGGATGATTAATTTTGAAAAATGCTTTCCTAATGCATTTATAACTGTTGAGCAATTGGAAGCCTTTTGAATTGTCAGCAACATATGCAAATAGCTCCGGTTGCCATTGGAGAGAGTCAGTTTTGGATTGTTTTCCTGGGGTTTCTAAATACAAATTCATTGAAATCGTTTTATGCTCAGTGATGAATGAAAATGTTTCAACGAACCTAAAATGTCAAAAAAGAAATATTTTGATGCCTCAGAATCATCGAGCTGATCTATCTCTTCCACCGGCTCATCCTTAAAAAAGTTTGTGAGCGCCGTCTTAGCCACTTCCATTGCTTCGGCTTCTTTGCATTGAAGAAATTTCTTCATATCTACGAAAATAATTATTGATATTGAATAAATTTCTTCAATATTACGAAAGATTTTCTTCAATATGAAGAAATTTATTGAAATACGCAACCCTGCTTAGTTATATTGAAGAAATTTCTTCATATTTATATATTTCAAAATTTCATCATATGTATTAACTATTGTGAGTCCCGTCTGTCTCACATCTGCTATTTTTTATAGACAAGAAAATCGTCCAAATATCATACACACAAAACAGTTTATTAACTTTCTCATTGCAAGCAATAATGATTGACTAAATAAAGACTCGTGATAAGAATTAAAAAACAATTTTATGTATATATGATTGTGTCGTTAAAAGGACGAAAATTCTAAAATATTATGAAAGGACTTAAAGAAATTTTTCAAAATAATGCAGCATTTTCCCTAAAAATATACTTTATTTAAACCAAAATGTCAAGTCAAAGTAAATTACATCGAAATTAATTTTAATATTATTTTTATTTAGTATTGCAATTCTTATAATGCCTCCAAAGATCAATATTATATATAGATATATATTTTCTGTACTATATTTTACAATTATATTCCAAAATTAAGCATTAAAAAGTTATATATTGTGCTGAGTGTCACCGGATGCAGTACGAAATATGAACCTCACTCATATGCAGAAGCGTCTCCCCGTCAATGTGGCACTTAAAAAAATTTGACTTTATTAAAAACGGAACACTTCGCAAAATATATATGACTTAATACAAACCTATCAAATTTTCCTCGATTTTGAACGCGAGCAATATTTTCTTTCAATTTTCAAATTAAACACAATTTCTCTGCTTCCATAAAGAAACGCGTTTTCACTTCATGGACGAACATTGACGCTGAATCTTCTGCCTTAAGACTCATCAACCCCAAGAACTTCTTAAAAATGTTCACTTTTTCGTAATATTGAAGAAATTCTTCATATCTCAAGAATTACATTAGTCATATTGAAGAAATTTCTTTATTTATACGAAATAAATTCGTTATATTTAGAGCTCGGATTTTGAATATTTTGCATTTTTTTGAATTATTTGAATTTATTGAATATTTTGCATTTTTTTGAATTATTTTGCATTTGACTGTGCTTTTTGAATATTTTAGTGACTGAAGTAGGCTTTTTTTTTTAATTTGACAATTCAAAATTTAAATAGGCATGCTAAATCGAACTTAGTTTTTCAAAATGCCTAAAGAGGGGAAACTAATTCAAAGTGGCTTCGTGCCATAAACAACAAGTTTTTGGTCGTTGTTGAAGGCCGCATATACGGTAGTTGTTTTCGATTTACTACGGAATAAAAGACTGGGGCTGCGAATGCCATAGTCAGACCGACTTTAGCTCTCTTATTTGGGTTTTTATACGCCGAAGTCCGTTTTTTGAAAATTGCCTCCTGCACCCGAAATTCAAATGGAACTGGAACAAAAGTTGGCAGTTATGCTTCCTTTGCAGCTATAAACATCCTCTCCAAAAAATTCTGTGATAGGTTCATTACACAATGCTACAAAAAAATTTTTTTCATACACTTTTTTTCGAATGGTTATTTTATGTTAGCTTAGGGCTCCCTCATTCCAAAAAGGTCATTAGTTTGATGGATTTAAGTAGCGTTTCCGAGATATGGCCCAAAATGTGAAAAAAATCAATTTTCTCTACTTTACCCCATATTTAGGGCCACAACTCAATTACCGTATAAGATAGCTGAACGCATAGACTTAATTTAGAAAGGTGGAGACCGTGCGCAAATTTTAAGTGCCTAAACGCCAGCCTACGACTATAATTGTGGCTCCTATGAAATCAGAAAAGCCATTTTTTGCTCATATTTTCACTTTTTTATCTCAATTATCGATCCATATCTTAGCAAGCAGTGCAAATTATCCCAATATTAGGCATAACAGTTTTTGCGAGAACTCTCACCTTGTTTTAAGTGTTTATTTATGCCAAGTTTAAATCAACGTTTGAAAAAATCGAACAAATGACGCCTCGTATGTATGTATGATATCTATATAATATAAGTACATAAAAATACGCGTGGCAAAGGGCCGGGTTTCATAAAGAAATTTAACAAAAGTCGGTATATGGGGCCCCTTATGGCGTTAAACATTGTCAGGCTCAGCTGACTATAACACCCTTACTTGTTTTTCTTGTTTCGAATAATTGTTCAATTTTTCGAATACTTTGCTATTTTTTGCATTAAAAAATTTTTTTTGGAATATTTTTTGAATATTTTTGCATTTTTTTTGAATATCTTTGAATATTTTTTGCATTTTTTGCATTTTTTTTGAATTTTTTTGAATTTTTTTCCCATTTTTTTACATATTCAAAATCCGAGCTCTAGTTATATTTAATATATAAATTAATTTTAAGACAATTTCTTCGTCATATTGAAAAAATTTCTTCATATTTACGAAATTAATTTCTTTATATTCACGAATACGTTTTGTTATATTAACGAAATTTCTTCATATCAAAAAACAAATTACGTCATATTGAAGAAATTTCTTCATTTATACGAAAATTCTAAATTTTTAAATGTCCTACGAAAGCTTTTGTCATATGTAAGAAAATTTCTTCAGTATGAAGAAATGTTTTCGTACTTATGAAGAAGTTTTGTTATATTGATTAAACTATTTAACTCATATTGAAGAATTTTTTTTTCGTTCCATTCACAAAAATTTCTGGAATATAACAAATATTTTCGTCAGCATGAAGAAAATTCGTTATATTGACCAAAATTCGTATTCAAATATTTACAAAAAATTTTATTCAATATTACTGCCGATATTGTGGCTCTGGGATAGCGTAGGGGATGCGTGCTATGCTCTTGATCCCAGGGTCCGAGGTTCGATTCCCGGCAGAGGCGAAACGGAGTGTAATGTTCCAAGCCTAGCACTGGTTTTTCAAAAATCGCATGTTAGGGGCACACTACATAAAAAGACATACACTCACACAAACACAAGAAAAACCTCTCGTGGTATCACAATGGACCGATTAACGGCCTAAGTGGCAGCCACTTCAACCTACCTACCTACTGCCGATATTTCTTTCAGTGTAAAGCTTCCCATTCTTCTTCCAAGTCAGTGTGCCTAAACAAATCTTTGGGATCGGCAGCCAAATTCTTTAAAGGCTTTAACAAAATTAGAGCCATTATCCGTCGTTGTTGCCACAATATTTTCCACAGAAAGCCCAAAATCCTCGTGTGCTTCCATTATTTTCCGACGAATGGCATCATATGTGTGACTTCAAGTAAATCGTCTGCATGCCAACGCAACTGATTGCCGTTGAAAATTGTCATCGATCCAATGGCACGTATATCCAAAGAAACTTCTATGCTTAGTTGACCAGATGTCTGCCGTTGTGCAAAAAAAATTCCCGGACTTAATCATGGTTTTGATCTTTTCCTTCATACACAAAAAGGTTTGGTCCAACAGTTTCATTGCGGTAGGTCGACTCTCCACGTTCAAAGATGGATTGAAATATCTTATTACTTCTTTAAAAGAATCCGATTCAACAATTGTGATGGGTAGCATATGTTTTACAATGCGGTTTAAAACAAGTTTATTGAAATGGTCCTGGCTGGTACTTTTTATTTGTTGACACTTTTTCCCCGCTTGGTATTCTTCATATTTCTTAGGGTGCTTAGTGCGCAGATGTCGAATAAAATTGGATGTTACAGTTACATAGCCGGTTAAAATAGCCTTGCAGGTATGACACTTAGCTGACACACTTCCTTTCTCATTTTCTTTTTCATTTTTATATGATTTTGGCTGTTTGAATAAAAACAAAGGTAATTCGAACTAAAGGCCTGCATCGATCCATCTATTCCACTCATGCAAACAGATAAAACAGTTACGAACCTGATATTTTTGGTACACATGCCACAAAGAACATAGTAAATTCGATGCTTTTGCTTTTTCGATTGAGTAGATGTCGATACAAAATCCTCTCTCGTACCAATTCTATCGTACCGCTGATTTCTCTTTATCAGCTTTACTCACGTATGTAACTGTTTTATCTGTTTTTCTAATAGGTATATCGGTTCCAGTGTTGCCAGAAAACCTAAGCGCCATATCGGAATTTTTTCTATCCCAAATCGTATTTCGTCGTGTACAATTTCAAAGTACAACTTTGAAGTTTCTATTGTACGGTACAAACCTATAGTACTGTACAAGGTACAACTGATAATGTATATTAATACCCCTATCTATATTGCGATAGAAGAGATTGTTAGTAGATATATTTGAAATCAGTTCGTTTATTCCTAACTATTGGTTTTATTAAACCACTGTGTGAGTGTTGATATAATGATAAAGCTCTTTCGACTTGAAATACTGTAAAGCTGAAAACAGTCATTGTAACGTGACGTGTCAGTTGATTCGACCTGAGTATATGAGAAATCTGTATATGTGACCAGTCATGACGTATCGTAACGTAAAGTGATGGACAAACCTATTGAATTTAATGATATTAGTATTGTGTGTCGTAATTTTATCTCATATATCGGGGCATCGTCCACAGGGACTCAGATCGGGGAAAATACGATATATCGTGTAATTTGGCAACACTGATCGGTTCTACATGGATATAACAGTTTGTCTTTTTATTTTGTGCTCTCTATTTTTTGGCCTTGAAACCACGGTTGCCACTCGCCTTAAGTATTTTTGTACCAGACCAATCCAAAAAATGTACCAAAACCGAAAAAAATGTACCAAAAAAATATTTTAGCTTCGCATATTTATTATACAAAAAAGTAATAACAAAAACAGTATTCAGTCAAAAAACCAAAATTAAAAGGTACAATGCTTTGCACGAGATATTCTTTTTGTGCAAAAAATATTTTTTAAATTATAATACTAAAAATAACAGTCTTTAGGTGACCAAACGTTATGAAAATCATTATTAATTAGTTTTACACAGCTCTTTTGACAGCATAATATTATTAAGTGAGGCGTATTCTAACTTATTTCTTAGTTTCGTTTTTATTAAAGAAAGATCGAAAAACTTTCTTTCTGCAGCTGCAGAACTGTGGGGTTAGCACATTAAGTCATTAACAAATTTAACTAGTTCGTTAAAAGCAATTTCACCGAATCCATTTTTAAATAATCTTACTTTTTCCCAAAACGTTTCCAAGCTGGTGCAATTTTTTAAATCAACATTGGAAAGCCTTAAAAGAGACCACTGAGTTGCGATTACATCAGGGTCACATTCAATTAAATAACTGAAATTCTCAAGTAACGGCGAAATTGAAACATCATCTTCTGACAGAACTTTGGCAGGTGTAATGATAATTAAAGCTTTAAAATCTTCCCGACTGAAATCGAAACGGTATTTAAGCTTGTGCAAAATGCAAAAAATGTTTCAAATTTTTATGAATGAAAAAGAGCTTTTTCATTCATAAAAATGTGAAAATCCGAACGGATTCGATCCGTCGGAATACATAATCAGGCCGATTATTTTTATTCTCGCCTAGAAAACGAGAATCGAGGTATACAATTGAGTTGTGTAGAAGGCATCAATTAATAAATGCTGCCTTCGATTAATCGTGATACTGATGAATCGGATAGAGATTTTTTTCATCACTACGCCTCGCACCATGAACTCAATCACTGTTGCAGCTATACCAGTTTTGAGAACAGGGTTGGCGCAAAATCACTTTCTTTAAATACTAGGCCTGTTCCCGTACTGCACGAAACTGCCGAAAACTGGCCAATGTTTTAAAAATTGTATGAAAATTGGGCAGTTTCGTGTAGCACGGGAACATACCTAGTATCATCGATTTGCAACCATCTGAAAAATGTACCAATTTGAGAAATTGTGTACCAATGTACCAAACGATAAAAAATGTACCAATTTTGGTACAATTGTACCATAAGTGGCAACCGTGCTTGAAACTGTGTGAGAGAATAGAGCGAGCGCACAAAAAACATTTTTTGCTCTAACTCCTCTACGCAGTGATTCTCTTGCTACCGACTGAACAAAGAGCGTAAGCAATACCCCAGCGGGAAAAACCGTAAGCGCTGATATTTTGTTCTTTTATTATGTCATCTTGGAATATTGAACGAATGATTGCTTGCATGATAAAGTAATGGCGGGTTTGTTGCAATAGGTAATACCTTAACGATTTCCCTTACATTATAAGTGAAAATTTCAGGCTATAGGTAAATTATCTGAAAACTGAATTTCTGCCTTACGTGGTAAGCGAAATTGGCAATGCCTGAATTTCTAATGACATCGCTGTGTTAAAAATAAGGCATTCCGCAAGGAGCTCTTCGCATGAAGTTTCTGTAGAAAAATTCAGAGTTTTGTGCTGCTCTCAAATGCTTTTTTCGCCATCGCAGCCCCTAGCATTACATAGTCACCGGTGAATTCATTGTACCACTCCTGTACAAAAGTCTCATATGAATTGTCATGCATACCGGAGCGGGACATTTCCCGCTTGGCACTGCTCTACCCTGAGCGTCACTCGCCAGCGAACAATAAGTTTCTCGAGAGTCTGCGCCGTTTGAGGCGTGCGCAGAAGCCCGCATAGCGACATTCTAGTTGTTCTAAGTAAAGATAAAAGTGTTACCGATATATCTGTTTCCAGAACATCTTCTCAAATTGATATTTTCGTTACTTGGTAATTTCGCTCACTTATAACTGTTTTATCGATATCTGAAAGAGAAACATTCCATACTCACTATATCGATAGAGAGAGAAACTGTTACAAGTAGATACCAGTACAAGCAAGAAAACGAAATAGATGTATATTGATGGATCGATGCAGGCCTTTAATTCGAACCATATCAAAAGCAAAGACAATTTACTTATGTCAACTAACCGTTTCGACTATATCGAAGAATTCTCGAAATAATAATGGTACTGCTTCGACATACGCTTGTGATGACGTTGTACTGGAAGAGTTCATCTGAATTTTTGTTGTTGTTTTTTTTTACACTTTCCATTTTTTATTGAATCTTCCTTTAAACAGGAACTAACAATAAGTATTCAAATCTTAGTTCTAATATAAATTTTAGCTACTTATACCGCATATAAGGTCTAAAGTAGTATTTCGATACGACGGGCCTCAATTCAAGATATGGGCTGCTGATGGATTTTGAAAAGATGGACTTGAAAAGAATCTTTGAAATCCGATTCCCTATCGTACAGGCGCCGCTTTCGTTTTCTGATGTCGACGGTGAAATTGGGATCTGAGATTTCATCATCACACGAAAAATTGTTATTCTCCTCAAAAATGTTATTTTCCGACATTTTAAAATATTTTTTAATAAAACGAATTTTTCATGAGAATTCTGAAATTGTGTGATTTAAATCAAATGATTTAATTTTTTTTTGATTTAAAACAAATGATTGACAATTCAAAATATAATTATATAATCGATTATAATCGAAGAGTTCTTCGGCAAAAGCGTATTTGAAGTACATATACGTACGAATAAGGAGGCATTCCTTAGAAAAAATTAGAGAAAGTGCCTAGCACGCCGATGTCGGCGATGACCGGTGATCCCGGTCAGACAAGACAAAATTTTTGTTTTACTTTTTTTTTTTTTTGTAAATAAGTAGATAATTCTGAAATAAAAAACTTATATTCAAATAAAAACTTAGAGGAATAAAAAGCTTTCAACTAAACTTTTAGAAAAAAAAAACTTGTTTGAAAGAGCTTGTACATGACGCTTCTGAAGGCGCGATGGAGAACACAGAGATTCAATTTATCATACTTATTTAGACGTAAATCTCATTTTTTAAGGTGACATTTTTCGCTCTGTATGCATTACCTTTTTCGTCAAAGCTGCGTCGATGCTCATTTCTTCGATGAGTTCTTTGAAGAATAAGGTAATGAAAGAACAAATATCCCGCTGGGAAAGTGAGGTGTTCAAAAAAGTTTTGGTTTTGCTTTTGCTTTTACATTTCAGTTCAATCCTGAAAATATGCTACTTTTTGATAAAAAAAAAAAAACAAACGCTATTCTTTGAACACATCACCTTTTCCCGCTCAATGACTGCCAAGAGAAGTAATTCCAATAGGGTATTTGATAGGGTGACCAAATTGCCTTCGGTTAAATAAAGGACACCATAAATCGAAAACCAAAAATCGCGCACACACAGGTGAGCACAAATTTTAAATTAGCATAGCTTCGTCAAAATAAAAGGTAAATGAACGTTGTTTTTTATTTGCTAAGAATTGATTGGACTTTAAATCTGCATACTCATATTTTACATTTCAAACTAGTTTTATTAATTTTTTTTTTTTTTGGTTTTTCAAAAAAACTTCATTTCAATCCTGAAAAACGATTTTAAGCCCTCTTCTGTACGACCCAAAATAAAGCTCAATTCATTATCTTTGGACCTGATTACATTTCACAATAAAATTTTACACTTAGCCATCGATTTGAGGTATAAATTACAATGCTTCCCTCAAAAGTGGAGGTTTCCCCATAAAATTCATTTGCGCGACCTCTAAACGTCCTTCAAAAAATCTGAAAAAATGCTCAAAATATTTTTAGACAATTATCTTTCGAATTCCGTGTGGGCAATTTAATATTTCCAAAAAGTAAAAAATTTCGGACACCCTAGACTTATTAGTAATAAGTTATATACACTGGAACGGGGTTATTAATATCACCAGAAAAATGTGTAAAATAAAGGACAATCAAAGGCCGAATAATTACTTTCCCCAAATCACCAAAAAAAAGGACATGTTCTTTTAAAAAAGGACGTTTGGTCACCCTATATTTGACTGATTTTCAGAAAGTGTCTCACTTGAATCCTTATAGCTTAATATGATAGAAAGCAAAATATTTGCGGAATACGTTTCGTATTTGTTGTTAAAATTGGGATTTAAATTTGCATTTTTAATATTACGCAAAACACAGTCTTGCTGCAATTTTTCTAATCATATGGTGAGTTTGACGTCATTTGCCAGTAAACAAAAATCTAGTGAAATAGGGATGGGCGTCGGTTATAAAAATATCGACATTCCGATATCAGATATCGAAGATAAAGAATTTTATAGCTCGCAATAAAATTGGCTTAAAACGGTCTGACGAAGATTTAAGCATTCAAACAGTCTATCATAATTTTCAAAGTTGCTAAAACAAAGTACTCACGATACTTTTGAAATCAATGAAATTATCTTCAAAAGGTTGTTGTAAAAATTGAAAATCTGTAATAGTTATCATATAGATTATCGTTTAACACGGATATCGAATATCACCCATCCCTATAGTGAAGTGGAATCAGGAAGATACTTACTTAGCTGTTTTTACGTTTTTCAGCTCTGCACCAAAGAAATCCGTGTAATTTCTAAAGAAATGTGCTACCATAAAAGCGTCCACTTGAGGAAGGTTGTTGCTATCAGCTCGCACAAAATTGTTTTCCATTGTAAGCTGAAATGCATGCACTCAAAAAAGAACGCTTTTGAATATTGTAAACAAAACAGCTGTTTTTGTTTACTGGCTATTGACGTCACTATGCTCCGACCAATCACAGACCGTTTTAAATTTACAACAATTTATTCAAAAAATTGCAATTTTCAATTGTGTTTTTTGTATAAAATAAACATATAATTGTTTAAAATTTATTCAAATATCAATTTTTCACTATTTTCTACAAGAATAACCACAAATTCTTACAAAACTTTAATGGTGTCAAATACCCTATTGACAGTGCTAAATTTCTATAGAAAAACGATACCCGAGCTAAATTCCTATAGAAAATATAAATAAAAATTAATTCAAGTGATGCATCGCTGAGTACAAGACTTACTCTTATTTGCAACTGGGATAATACAGTCTTGCTTGAAGTTTTTGTATTTTTTTACCATTTCTCAAATAAATTTTTACCAGCTTCTTCAAATAATGGAAAATGCAAGTAAATGTAAGCAAAACTTTTTTGAAATCACGCCTCGCCAGTTAGCGATTTGTGATACAAGAAAACTTTTAATTTTTCCTGCAAAATTTTTGAAAGCTTCTCATTTTTTTGGATATTCAATAAGGAGTAAATATTGATAGGTCGATTCAAGTCAGTTATTTACGAACGCAAACTTTAAATTGTTCTAAAATGATAAATTCCTCTGAGTGACAGCCTGTCGAATTCAAATCGGGTGATTCTGAATTGATATCGAAAGCTAGCAAAGCTCTTTCTCGAATTCGAATCGAATTTGATCGAAATCTAGAACATACCTAAATAACAAATCTAATCCTTCGCAGTTAGTGGATATGGGAATTTTTTCTTATAAACGAAACATGGGTTTTTAATGAACCATAATTCCACAAAGAGATTCGATGCGTTTTCATAATAAAAAAAAGTAACATTTATATTGAAAGATTGTGCTGATGCGTATTTTAAACTCACACAGTTCTCCATATATTCAAATTGTAAACATAAATTGTTTGCTTGGCTATAAAAAATTGATTGCCAGTCCAATTAAATGCGTTTATGGACGTTTTAAGAAGTCACTCTTTAAGGCATCATACGTAGAGCACCGTCCAAGCGAATAGTTTCTCCGTTCAACAAAGGATTTTCGTAGATTGCCTGCACAAGATGAGCATATTCCGAGGGCTCGCCCAACCGCTGAGGAAATGGAATTGATTTAGCTAAGAAAGTGCGAACCTTTTCCGGCAAAGCAGCCAACATTGGAGTATTGAATAGACCAGGAGCAATTGTACAAATACGAATTCCCTGAGTGCTAAGATCACGAGCGATTGGTAATGTCATGCCAACGACAGCAGCCTTTGAAGCCGCATAAGCTGCCTGGCCAATTTGACCGTCATAGGCTGCGACGGATGCGGTATTAACAATGACACCACGTTGACCATCACAGTTCGGCTCATTTTGACCCATTAGCGCAACTGCCAGACGAATACAATTGAATGTACCAATAGTATTAACCATGACGACAGAAGTGAAATCTTCCAGTCGATGTGCGGTATTCTTATTGAAATTATACGTTCGAATAGCTTTAGCTGTTCCAGCACAATTGACCAATAAGTCCAAGCGTCCAAATTTCTCCTTCGCGCAATCGAGAGCAGTCTGAACATCCTTCTCACTTGTTACATTGACTGGTACAAAAACCGCGTTGTCACCTAATGATTTAGAAACGTCGCTACCTTGCGAAGTTTCCAAATCAGCAAGTACAACACATGCGCCTTGTTTAATTAAACGTTCGGCAGTGGCACGGCCCAAGCCTGATGCAGCTCCAGTCACTAAAGCAACAGCGTTCTATAAATAGTATATCAAAGAATTGTTTGAGCTTGATAATAAAATTGAACTTTGATCTTTCACACATCTCTTTTGATAAATTCATTTAAAGTGCAACAAGTTCATATCTATTCTTACCTTAATCATTTTACTTGTATGATTTTGTTACAAAAAAGGGGCAAATATAAAAATAAATGCAAAAAAACTTAAAATTTCATAAAAATTATGCCGGCGTAACGTTTTAGATTAAATGATGTCCCGTTAAAGCGGGGTATAGACACGTCAATTTTTGTATCAACTTTGAGGGTGTGTTAGTTGTAACAACTTGAACTTCACTAGAAACATGTCATAGGATATTCATATTTTCGCAAATTTCGAGTGCGCTTTTGTTTCGGATACCTGGTTGTTTTTAATAAAGCGTATTTTCCCGTCGGCGAAACCTAACAATAAAAAAATTAGTGATGACTATATCCAGCGCCACTTCTTTCTAATCATTTTTAATTCCCTTCTGTAACAGGTTCGAAAATTCTTAAATTTATGCGTTAACTCTTTTTTTGTGGCCTCCGGATATTTTTCTTTGAATTTAATTAAAAGTGTTTCATAGTTAGCGTTTTTTTAAATTCCGGTCCCTATATTCTTTTGACTTAACGTTCTACAAAGGCGGCAAACCACGATAAACTTCTATTAGTGCCAAAATAAAATATTTTCAATTAATTTTCCACATTTAAAAAATTTTCCGCTCTCCGTTCGATGTTCACTCGTTGAATTTTGCATCAAACCTTGCTTACATGCCGAGTTCGCTAATCTTATAGGCGCTTAACACACGCTCAAAGTTGATACAACATTTGACGTGTCTATACCCCGCATAATGTTTTCTTGCACCTTACTATCAGAGTTGCATTTAAATTGCCCTACGATGGTTCCAGCTGTTCATTTTTCCCAATACAGCGGCCCATCAACGATAATACCAATCGTACGATTTTCGCTGTTGGTATGTACTACAAATCGTTACGTTAGTGGGCGTTTGATAGTTTTTTTTTTTTACTTTTCCCTATTTCTTGAACTGGCAGCATAATGCAAATGAAATCTTTCTGCTCGGTTCAAACTGCTTGAATAATTATAAATTTTTGATATCCGACGTAGGGCTGGATAGAGAGTTGGTATCCGGTATCCGGCCGAAAAGTTAATTTTTAGCCGGATATATGTATTGGATACCGGAGCGCGGGCCGAAATTTATATTGTTTCACTATTCACGATAAACACGCGAGTTTGTGCCACATTTTTCGCTCATTTTTCCCTTTTTGGCAATCAGGTAGCGCTTTTGTTTAATTTGAGATCAAAAATCTAACAATTAAGATGGAGACCGGAAAGGAAACCAACCGTTGCATATGGATAACACTTAAATCAGACACTGACAACACCAAATAATGTAGATTGCCGGTTAATCGGTGACTTCGCTATTCGTGATTTTCTTATTCGTGAATAAGGTTTAACGTATAAA
Organism: Chlorops oryzae; assembly: GCA_020466095.1. Taxonomy (NCBI): domain Eukaryota; kingdom Metazoa; phylum Arthropoda; class Insecta; order Diptera; family Chloropidae; genus Chlorops; species Chlorops oryzae. Next base: position 41,920,510 of record CM035808.1, read on the forward strand.
CGTAGTAACAGTTAGAGCATTGCTCTCCCAAATAGAGGAATCAGAACAAATTGATCATTTTGCTTGTGATGATTGTGAAAATACAAAACCTAGCGCTAAAATCATATGTTTTCCGAATTTGTAGACATACACCTTTAAAAAAAAAAACGGAGGAAATCGAGCATAAAACAAATTGATTTGGAAATCGATAAACATATACAAGCTGTGTATACGCCCATATTATTTCTACGGGATAGACGGACACGACTGAACAGCACACATTAAGAAAACATCATTTTCCTACTTAAAAGTATGTTGCGTAGTAAGATCTTCAAAAAGGAGTGTGTGGGATTCAATAGGTACTATCACCTCTATTCTGAAATATATTTCACGTGAACTTTCAATAGAAATTTGTATTGAAATTGGCGGAAAAGTTAACGTGAAATATAATTCAGAATAGAGGTGATAGTAGACCGTACCTCAAAAAAAAAGTGCGCCGTATACCAGCGATTATGACGCAAGACAATTACGAAAAGAAAAAAAATTTTTTTCTATCGAACGTAGAAGTCGCGCATTGGTATATTTCTTCATAACTCTGGTGTTTACTGTCGGATTTTAATGTTTGGTACATCAATGTTTTTGTCGCAAGGATACCAATATGGACTCTATAGAAGTCATTGACCTCAGGCGTACCGTTCTAGTACTTATCCTCAAGATCTCAGTGCTTACCATCCTAATGTACCACCCTTATATCAATAAAATATCATCAAACTTCTCCTCAGGAAGTATATCGATATTTCCAACATAACTATTTTTAACTAAAATTTGAAAATTTTTTAAAGTTATTTTGTCCACTCTTCGGTCCCTATCTACGTATAAGTTGAAGTTGCTAAGTTGAAAAATGTCTTACATAACTTCAACTGCTCAAATTAACTAGTTTTAAAGGTGTTTTTAATTTAAAATATTTAAAAATAAACCATCTATATTTTGGGTTTCCTCCATAAGCTTTAAATGTTGGAAAGAAAATGTTTTTTGTTTGCCTTGAAAAATTTTTAAATTGTTAGTTAGCAGGTTTACACTTTAAGCCGACGATATAACGAATTTCTCACTATAGCGAATCTTCTGAAGGCCTTTTCGCTACATAATTAGTGCCTTTTTTTTCTTCTTATAAAGAATTTTCTCTGTAACGAATTTTTTCCGGTACCTTGGAATTCGTTATAGATAGTTGTGACTGTTTTACGAATTTTCCAATTTCCAGAACGGATAAGCTAAATTTGAGCAACAATTAAAATGACTACAGAAAGACATGTAAAGAAAAAAAATGGTTGGGGGCCATTTACACGTTACGACATTCCGATAATGAGGCCTTCTACACTGAGCAATTTTAGTTGCGCAACCCATATCGAATTCTCTTTTGGAGTTGCTTTCGTGTCTACATTGGGCCAGCAACTCGAGTTGCTCGATCGTCAAAAACAACCCCGACGCCACTTTCACGTTTTAAAGTAAGAAAGAGATGACATTTTCACGTTTGAAAGTAAGAAAGAGATTCACAAAGCGTATCGCACAAAATTGCTTGTACGAACAACTCGCGACAGCAATTTTCCCCTTACCTTCCCCGTACCTCGTCTCTCCTAAAAACTCGCGAGTTGCGCAACTAAAATTGCCTAGTGTAGAAGGCCTTAAAGAAATACACTTTTCGTGGGCTAAGGACGCACGGGACTGTGGTATGGTAGCGTTATTCTCTCTTTCCCCTGCCTACCTTGCCATCGAATTTTTGTTTCATTATCGAAATGTCTTAACGTGTAAATAGCGTATTGGTAGTCAAACATTCGGTACAAATCTATGCCTATTTCTGCCCAATGCATTCATATGAGATGGGTTCAAGACATGTTTCTTTTCGCCTAACGCGCCACTGAACTTTATAGAACTTTATGACGTGGTTACATTTCGGATTCTTGACGGGGCTACATTCCTTTGAAGACTTTGAAGTATACCAAAATGGTGTGAAGTTAAACAAATTTTATTTACTACTCAACGTACGATCATGCTTGTATGCTTAAAGGCCGCTTTAAAGGGAAACACGGCTGCATTTATGTTCCTTGACATAAATAAGAAAAATACACAAGTCAACATTCGATTTGGAATGTATATGGTACCGTTCTTTCCATCTGTGCGTCCACCGATTTCAAGTCGCATACGACTCGGAACAAGGCCGAACGAAGAGACCGAGATCTTGCGTTATGAACGCAACTACAGAAAATTGCTGGAATCAATAAAGAACACAGCCAGTGATATAAATCCATGGGTGAGTAAATAGATTGACGGCTTCAAAATAAACTAACCAAACTGGGATTCAACCCAACATAAAACTATGTCAGTATAATTGTTAAAAAATGATATTGAACTTTTTAATCGAAATTTTAGGGCAAAGTTGAAAGCGTGGAACGTCCAGAAACTGATGATGAGGATGCGAATGATAGCGATGACAGCGAAGAAGAAGACGACGATGAAATTCCCGAGCGTACATCAACGGATGCAATGAATCATTCGACTGTCAGTTGAATATGGTCCCAAATGTGATCAAAAAAATTTGCTTTTATATATTTATGTTTTGCATGAATTAATTTATTTTTTAATCTAATATTATGTACTGGCATAATTTGAAAAATTTAATCACTCAATAGCAAATGTATTTATTCACTTCGTGGGATGTTAATTTAAAAAAAAAACAGTTTTTGATTCTCTTCTCGATACCGAGTTATTTTACTTTTCCTATCCAGGGTGGATTAAGGAAATTTTGCCGCCTCAGACAGCAGCCTAGTTTCGCCTTTTCTGTTATTGAGGCATTGACGGTCAGATTTTGCCTCCCCAGAAAATTCACCGCCCTAGGCAGGTGCCTATAAGGTAAATCCGCCACTGCTCCTATCAGATTCCAGGACAGTTTAGATGTCAAAATGCATCATTGAAACATAAATACATTTTCTAATCGCAATACAATCGACACAAGTAAGTTAAAATTTTACAGCTTTATACATTTTCGCATTCAAAAAGAGATGACGGCACATTTCCATGATAATTCGCTGGGTCAGATTGGCAGGTCTCCTTGATAAAACTCATTATCATCGAAGGCTAAATACGTGCATTTTATCGGAAATGGATAAATACGAAGACAGTTTTTGTGACTCCACAATTCAAGCGTAGAAGCCAGCACTTTCAAATCTTCTATTCGTTAATGGCGAAGTCAACTATTAAAATCCGGCTTTCAAATATGTACATCGTACTCTTGGCGGTTGAAAATAAAGGATCGACCAGCGGCTCTAAATAATTCTCAACGCCAGTTCAATTTGTTCCAAATTCTGGATTCCTGAGAACTCGTATCTGCACTACTTTCGTTATCGAAAAGTTGCAATCCCCGCACATACGTAAATGTATTTCCTTTCTAGCTCACATCGCAATACTTTCGTGCACTCCAATGCAGTTCCATTTAATCCATTACTTGTAAACTGAACAATTATGAATTATTAGCGATTCTCAAAGCCGGAGTAATGTGATATGTAATTGTGCTAATTTATTTGAAAGTTTTTAAAAACAATTCTTAGACTCGTCTGCAGCAGTGATCCAATAGATAATTTGAATGTTGAAAAAAATAAAAATAAAAATATTTTTCTAAACTATAAAATTGAAATATTTTGCCCCAGCCAAGTGCAGTGCAATTTATTCCTACGATAGTTGACTTCCATGCCATTGGAACGAATTCTGCTGAGCTTTCCATTTAAAGGCATTTTATTAAGAACAACTAGGATCGCAAGATGTGTTTTAACTTTGGGTATAGCAAAATTCAAACTAGGATAAGAATACTCAATAAAATAGATGTGAGAAATTTGAATCAGATTATTTCATTCGATGTCACAATAAGTGCCTTGGAATTATTCAGCAACACGGAACCAAATATCGATCATTTGTTTATGAGAAATGATTATGTGATACATTTCTCTCCTTGGAAATTAAATTATGTTTAACCAGTTCCAAGCCGAGACATAACCCCGAATCCGGTCAAAATCGTATACAGCCCGATTCTGAATATTCCCGGAGAATTTACTTTTCTCGAGAGTAAATTTCTTCTTTTTTACATATTTGGCGGAAGAAATTTGATTGGGAATGGGTATTTGACTTATACCAATAGTTTTCTTTACCTTATCTTCTATTTAAAAAGGCAGAATTTTAGTCTCAAGAAAAGTAAATTCCCCGGGAATATTCAGAATCGGGCTGATAGTAATTAAATATAAAATAAAAAATTCCGATATCGTTTTTGCTTTTACTGTACGTAAAGTTGATTATTCGTTTGCACTTGTTAAGGTACAGTGGCTGTAAATGGGTTAACACACTCGGAATGAGTTGATATAAGGAATGATCCTGTTCCAGGAGATCCAGAGAAATATGATTTTTGCTTGCATTCCAACGTCAAATTCAAGAACGAAAAACGCGGAAAAGACCCTTTTCCACAGGTGGAAGCTCATAGTTCAATGAACAGACAAATTAAGAATGATTCCCTGTAAATAAATGAGCAGGGGCTGACGGCTTAAGCTTTTAAAGGAGGCCGCATTAAGTGCTAAATTAATTCAGACATGTCCCATTTAAAGCATCGATCAATGGCGCGAATGGCAATTCTCAACTTTGCAACAATCGTCCTTTCCGTCGTTTATGGAGTTTCGCCTAAAGACTAATATTCTCCGTTAACGTTTTGCTAAGATTGAATTTATCATAAAATAAAGAATTTATCTTAAAATTATTAATATCAACGCCTTTTAGGCTTGACTATGCCATCTTATAGCATCTTATATCCCTAAGCTCCGATTTAAACCATTTTGATTGCTCCACCATTCTGAGTGTAATTCCAGTGAGTGGCCAATTTTATCCAACATCCTAACAATTTAATATCACGTGGTCTACAAGGCATATCGATCAATTTTTTTTTTTTTTAGCTCAATTATTGCACAAATTTACACACTATACTTTCATATTTATGATTTCGCTGGAATTGATAAAAAAAAGTTCTATAAAGTCGAGTCAAACATATTTCGAATTCATCAAACATGACGTGGAATTACCTCATCTCATCGACCTTGGAGAATACGTTGATTGTGAATGCATAAACCAAATTTAATATTTTACCTTCAATAATAAATCGGCTAAGAGTTATAATCAATATCAATAAAGATATTGATTTTCAATGAATTCAAATAAGACTGGTTTTTTACTATTTCAAAATTATATTTATTTATATACTGATTTGCCGCTAAACTTAATAAGAAAGCGAGATGAGTACAAATAAAAGATAAAGCATTACCTTTAGATATTTGGAATTTTAACGATCGTATAGCGGGCGGTGTTGATGATGCATACGTGTGTACAGTATCCGTGTGTACGCGAATATTTGTAAGTATTTGTTTCGAAATATATACACAATTAAGTAAATCAACTTAAGGGATATCAATGATTATAAACAAAAATTAAAAAAAAAAAAAAAAATTATAGGAAGGGGATAATAATAACAGCATGGATGTGGGTGTGACTGCAAAATTAATGTCTTCTAACTTTTTACTTTAACGCGTTTAAAATATAATTATATATATTTTTTGTTTGTATCATCTATAAAATATATGTATGTGTGTGTGTGTTAAGAGAAGTTATTGGAAAGTACGTTCTTTCGAAAATTCTTCCTTTTCTACTCCATTCTATATATATAATGTGTGCCCTCCTAATGGCGATCCCGGGAATCTGAACGACTTCGTCGGTCACGTGAGAAACTGCGGGAACGACTGCGAGAACGACGGGGTGAACGCGATCTGTAAATAGAATATTTTGTAAATGTTAAAAATAGACGTTCATTGGACATGTGATCCCACACACTCGTTTCATTCAAGAGAAGCCTTAAAGCGAATTTCAAGAAGCAGTGATTTTTTCAAAAATTTGACATTTTGTGAGTATCCAACAAAGGGCACTAAATATTTGGCTTTCGGAATGCATATTTGCCAAAATCGAAGAACATCACTGCTACTTGACTTTGAAGGATATATGTAGAAATAACACTTAATATTCAAGGAGCATAGAATTATTCAAATAATCGGAAAAAATGGAGTGAATTGCAACTTGGAAACGAATTATATGAAAATTCATCATTCCAATTGAGGAAGGAATATAATACTTATGTTGCACTCACTCCATTGAATTCCGTTGAAGACATTTTGCACAAAGTCAATTTTTTTGTTCATGTTGTTGTGTTCATAATGGAACTAAAAAGCTGAGAGAGACAATCTCAATATTGAATAAGGAGCAGATTTTAAGTTACAAAAGAATTGACTTCGAACAGAATATTATAAAGGGCCAAACACGCTACAACGCTTATAAGTAGAAAAAAAAAAAAAAAGAAAATTAATTTGAAATACTTTTCGATGTAACTTTTCGACAAACCACACTTGATTGGAGAGAGATGATTGCAGAGTTGTTCTTGGTGGTTATGTAGTACTGATGAGGCACTTTATATTGATATGGGTAAAATAGAAATGTTGTCTAATGTCTCTTGTTGATGCTAAATCTGTTGAATAAGACAAAAATTTTTGACCGACCAATGTTCGAATTGCAATAACGTTGGAGCCAGCCACTCTCATCTGGCTTGAAGTTGAAGATCGATGTCGAGAGACTGACAGACACACCTTCGGTTCATTTGAGTGTCGATCGGTTCGGGTTTTTCTTTTATGTTCTGCAGGAATTGGTTATATTCAGAGCGTTGTTGTTTGGTGATGCAAGGTGCTCGCTGAAGAAACAGGGGATGAGGAGCGAATATGGAGTTACGTTGTTGTTGACTAAATTCAAAAAACAAAATTTAACTTTTTTTGTGCTTTTCAAATTGTTATGATGGAGAAACTTTGTACGATTTACTTTCTACGTTTTTAATTCTTTTTTCTTGTGTACTCTTTATATGCATTGTGCTGTCTGGTATTGTTATTGTTCTGATTGTGAGTTTAAAAAAATAGAAGAAAAATGTGTTTAAAGACGCAAGATCCGATAAGATCAGATCAGATCGTTATATTACCCACAACAAACGACTACGAGTATTAGGTAAATATAATTCCCGATAAAGTACAAATAAATGTTATTCGATTGGAAAAGGGAAATAGGAAAACAAACAAAATCATGATCATATAAAAAAATAGACATCTTACTTTGTTGGTTTTTGATGGACGCACTTACTATTTTTTTCTTGCAAACATCAAAACCATACCTGATGTTCATGACCCGGATTTGTAGATTTTCTGATGCGTTGTTATTTGGGTTGGAATTTTGCATACAAATTTATGTTGAACTTGAAGTTCTTCGCATTACGGTTGAGGTGGTAGTTGATAGTATTTTGTTGATAGTTTCCCTGAATTGGTTAGTTGAAACATAACCGTTGAAGGTGATGAAAATATCAGTATTTCAAGAGGTTTGTTTGCACCGTTTTTTTATTGTGGTTGACTGATGTTGTATAGCTTAGCTTGTTGATCTCCGACAGTTATGAACACAGCTGAAACACTTCACAGATATGTGCGGTTGATTACAGTACAGCGGATAGAGTCAAGTTGACTTCCCCATGATGAACAAAAATTATCAAAAACAATCCGAAAAAAAAAAAAAGAAACAAAGAAATTTCTTTCTTTGGCTTGCAATTCGTAGATGAAAAACACAAACAAACAAACAAAAGATCACCTGTACGCTGTTCGAGCCCTAAGTTGCTCCTCTATGGAGGTGAAGTTGTGTGAAATCCCCTGTTGAATGAAGTTGAAAACGTTGTTCCAACAATTGTTGTTGTCTATGACGAACCTTTCTCTCGACTTGATGAACACTAGAGGTTGGTAAAATAATCTAAACGGCAAAATCGCGCATCGAGAAAGCTTTCCCAAAACCGTCCCAAACATTCCTATGGTTGAAGTCTTGCGAGATGTTTGTTGTAAAAGCGGTGGTGAATGCGAAAAGCAAATGCACTCGTTGCAACACTCGAGATTTTGTTTCTGTTTTCATTTTATCATTTTTTCATTTTCTTTCTTTTCTTTCGTTTTCTCATTTTTGAAGTAGCTGTGGTGAAATTTTGGTGGCTGTTGTTGTTGTGGTTGTGGTGGTGGTGGTGGTGATGATATTGTTGTGAAAGTGAAGAAAGCTAATGATGATTGGTGAAAACACTTTCGACGATTTGTTCAAAGTTGACAAACACACACAACCCCAGTTGACTCGGTTTTCTGCTGTTAAAGCAATGGAGGGAAAAACAATTACTGGACAGGGAGGAAACTAGTTGATCATTTGTCGTTGCCGAAGATCAGTAGGTTGTAGGTGTACAATCCACACTCCAACGTTGAGTATAATATCCGCATTTCACCAACAAGAAAATATATCTGTTTTTAAATTCTTTTGCTAACGCTTTTTTGATTTCACGTTGGCAGCGTTGACAACAACAACAATACCGAAACGTCTGTCCGAAGTGGTTCTGTCAGTTGTGGTGTTGTTAAATAGATCAATTGAAGAATTGTTATTGAATTAGGTGATGGTTGAACTGTTACTAGTAATAAAAGTGTTCTTGATTGTATTGATGAGTTAGAGTTTGTTATTTCGATGGCAATCGCTTTGTTGTTGAATAATTTAAAGCTGTTATTGTTGTTGCTGTTGCTTTTGCAGTGGTTTGGTCTGTTGACGTGTTTTTTGGGGAACAAGCTACTTTGCTTATACAACATTTTTTGCAGATATTTGTTGTCGTTCTTTTGGTTGTTGTTGCTATTGTTGCTTTTGTTGTTGTGATTGTTGAACGATATTAAGTTGAGAAAATAGCTGATATAACTTTTCTTGGTGGTGGTTGTGGTGGTGGAGGTTTTGGTGGAGAAGGAGACATGGTGATACGTGAAGATGTTGTTTTTGTAGTTTTTGTTGAAGGAGGTAGAGGAGGTTGTCAATATACAAGTAGTAGTAGTAGTAGTAGTAGAAGTAGTAGTAGCAGAAGAAGGCTTTATCATCCTGCAAAATGATTATGGGTAAACTACGTTTTAAATTGTCTTTAAATAAATTTGTTTTTAAAATAGGGGAAACCAGTATCAAAAATATGTATAATGATATATGTATCTATCTTGCTTCAACTTTGAATTTATTTGAACCTCACATCTCTGAAGAAATTAAAGAGGAAATAGTTACAAGTCTATCAGACTGATATAGCCTTAAAGCGATTGTGATAATCTGCTGCAATCTTATAACATACTTTATTAAATATACGGCTACACCCGAAAACTTCGGACATTTCATATTAAACTGGCTCGCTCAACCAGTTCTTGACGCTCTTGCCTATAAACAACTGGTGTTCAATGTTCTTCTAAAAAATTATATAAGTAGTGTAATGAACAATAACCTGAAAGTGGGGACTTCTGCAAACACCAGCATCAATATTCAAGCGTAAATTGGAATGAAATTAATGTAATACCTTCTCTACTAGGAGTCTTCCTTAGAAATTTACAATTACACAAAGATATTAAAACTTTACATACCTGTAACGGCTGCCACGGCCACCACCGCCACCGCCACCGGCTGGACCACTTCCACGTCGTTTGTTATCCCGTCTCGAGCGGCCGGAAGACATTTCTACACGAATACGTGTGCCACAACAACGTCTGAAACAAACGTACAATTGATGATCTTGTGAGCAATAGTTATTTATTTTAAAAACTCACGTTCCATCAAGGCCTCGTGTCGCATCTTCGGCATCTCGTCTATCTTCGAATTCAACAAATGCAAATCCTGGCGGATTACGGGCAACCCAAACATTTCTTAATGGTCCATATCTACTGAAGGCATTTTCGATCTCGTATTTCGATGCTGACGAGCCTAAATTCCCCACATAGACTTTGCACGCCAAGTCCCATTCCCGATAACGTGGCATCTTTCCTAAACATACGAAAATAACACTATGTATGATGGCCTAGAAAGTTTTGCTTGTACAGAAAAAACAAAATGGCGGCCTTGCACTATCAAATGCGTAGCAGGCCAATGGTCCGAAAAAATATGATCTTAACAAATATTCTACTGAAATTCATTTACCTCGATCAATTTTGGCGGCTTTTATTGACACTTTGGGGCGAAAAAAATGATTTTTGCTATATTTTAGCAATAAAAAATATATTGGCGTGACTGAGCGCTACTTTTCTCGAAGTCTTGCGAAATGAATAGGGATGGAAATCAATCGATGGCACGGTCGCTAGTGTCGATTGTATCGATATTGCGCCCGTTAAGTCGTCGTTCATATTATGCGACAAGACAACCACCGTGTCGCTCGCTTGTCTTGTCGCATAATATGAACGACGACTTACAGAGCGGGGATTCCTTTCCACGCTTTTTGATTTTTATTTTTTTAGCAGTTCTTTTAATTTGCTTTTGCAAGCAATTCCAAATGCAACCATGCTGTTATATCTGTTTTAAATGTTAATGCATGCATTGGTGAGGTGATTAACTTCATATATATGTGTGGGTAATCACATTTTAAATCATGCGTCAACGAGTCGATGCAGGTAATTGAGTGAATGCACTGTGTGGAAACATGTTAGTCGAGAGTCAGACACACGAACAAATGTTCTGAAACAATTAAGTACGTACAAAAAGACGAGCGAAGAAAAAAGACGGTTGTTTGAATATGTTCTGCGCTTCTCTTTCTTTCTCATGCAATCAAATGGAATTGTTCGGAAACATGTTCGCGTGTCTAATGGCTCTACGCAGATATGCAGGAAGTAAATTTCCTATACTAAACACATGCAAAAAAAACGAAGAAGTACTTTGAGTTACTTCTAATACTTCAACGAATACGCAGATTAAAAGCAATCGAACATGCAGGGCTGCATTTAAATCATACATTTTCTATATATCTGTCGACCTTTCATCGATATTTCAACTCTGATTTCCTTTCTTTAGGGCCCTTTATACGGTCATATATGTTCGTGGATTTGTTGGGTATGATGAAAAGTATGTGTGTGTAAACGCAAAAAAAGCAAGTTCTACAACATGCTCGCCGGCTTTCAAAAATTTTTGATTTTTCTGTCGGTGTGACGAACAAGCTTTATAATGTAAATGGCTGCATCATGTACACAGTATATATCTAATATATCGTCGATAATAAGTGCTGCTACTAATGTGCGTGCCATCGTTTCTCGCTGAAAATTAAAACGAAATGAAGTTTTATGAAATGTTCGTCCATGTAAACACAATAAGTTTTTTTATGACACACTTTGCATCATGCTAAGTTCGTGAACATATATGACCGTATAAAGGGCCCTTTTACAAGAACGAGCGCTATACTTCCTGCATTTCTGGCTAGAGCCCATAAGGCGGGAACTATAAATCTTCAAAAATATCGATATATTTCCAACAGCCGATAATAGTGTCGAGGCCGATAACTTCTGAATAAGTAATACGCTATTTACACGCTAACTTTAGGTCTCGACGTGCGATGGTTCATAGCATGCGATCGAAAGTATGCGATAGATCGCAAATGGAGACCGCTCATGGCAGATGGTATGCCATATCTCGCATACCATCTATCGCTTGCGATGGGCTGTCACTTATGAGTTTTTTTATGTTGTTCTCTTTTCTGCAAGAACGGATTTACCCAGAATGTCGGGTTTTTTTCTTTTTTACTCTTTATTTAACAAATTTCAATGTTTTAGCGCCTCCAAGCAGCGAATTTTCTGGCTTAACGCCATCTTAAAATGCTCATCGCATACCGAAAAATTTTACAGATCGTCGCCCGGCGATTCATGTGCTCTATACGCCATTTTAACGAATTTGAGTTAAGGATGCCATCCCCCATTTTCAATGCCAAATTTTTTAAATCCGCAATCCATTTTTGGCTATATCTTCTAGTTACTGAGATAACTCATCTCCATTTTGCTCTATATCCCTTGAAACACAATATTTTTGTGATCTTTTGCTATACGCCATTCAAATCGAAGTTTTTCAAGATATTTTGATGAAATTTGATATTTGAACATGTTTAGAGGCAAGTAATATGATTTCCAAAAATTGTAAAAGTGGGCGTGGCAGAAGGGAATTTTTTGAAAATTGTCCCCTACAACCGAAATTCAAATGGGACTTGAACGAAATTTGGCACTTATGTTTCCTTTGTCCCCATAAAAATCTTCCCAAAAAATTTCCTTGATCAGTCCATTATTAAGGGTACCTTCAGTACCAGGGTCTGTCACAAAAATCCCAAAACTGCCTTAAAGTCTGACTTTTTTGAAATAATTCAATGAGAATTTGAGAGTACCTATATTTAAACCTCTGATTAGAATTAAAAAAAAAAATTGTAAAAGTGGGCGTGGCAAAGGGACGGTTTTTATAAAGAAATTTAACAAAAGTCGGTATATGGGGCCCCTTTTGGCCTTAAACACCTCTTGATATTAAAAATTATTTGAACATGTGTCTGTGTCGGGTATTTTATTGTCAGGCTCGCCTGACTATAACACCCTTACTTGTTTTTGAATTATAATTCTAAGTTTCATTAAAATATTTCGAAATAGTCCGATTCTGGGACAGTTTTGGGATTTTTGTGTTAGACCCTAGTACTGGAGGTACCCTTAATAATGGACCGATCAAGCAAATTTTTGGGGAGGATATTTGTGGCTACAAAGAAGGCATAAGTGCTAACTTTCGTTCAAGTCCCATTTGAATTTCGGGCGAAGGAGAAAATTTTCAAAAAACTCCCTTCTGCCACGCCCACTTTTCAAATTTTTTAAAATCATATTACTTGCCTTTAAGCATGTTCAAATACCGAATTTCATCAAAATACCTTGAAAAACTTCGATTTTAAAGCAGTTTTTGTGATTATCGTAACAGACCCTAGTACTGGACGTACCCCTAAAAATGGTCCGATCGGGCCAATTCTCGAACTTGTTCTTACTCATGTCCCGGTGAGCTCGTATACCAAATTTTCTCAACCGATTTTGAAAGAAAATATTTATATTGAAAAATTTTTTTTTATGTCACTTTGCTCTATGTATTACATTTTCACCGAAATATGTTGGAAATGGCGTATAGAGCAAAGTGGATTTTTTTAAAGCCATAAAATACCCTTTTATGCGTTACGTTCAGGATTCGAAAATATACTCTTCGAATAACTATTCTCGCACAAATTAATAGTGAAACACACAAAAAACCTTATCGTACAGTTTTTGAAAAAAATAGTTTCAAACTTCAACTTCGATTTACTCGAAATGTGTTTTTTGCACGTAGAGCACATGAATCCCCGGGCGACGAGATGGTATGCGATGAACCATCGCATGTCGAGTAAGACCTTTCGATAATGAAACAAATTTTCGAAGGCAAGCGAGGCAGGGAGAAGAGAGAAAAACGCTCCAATACCACATCCCCGCGAGTCCCTAGCCTTCAAAAAGTGTGTTTCGTTATCGAAATGTCTTAACGTGTAAATAGCGTGCTAGAAGATAAAAATTATTCATCGAGTTATATTTTTTACTCAAAAAATAAAAATTAGTAAAATGAGACGAAAACGGCACATTTTTGTAAGAGAATTTTTTATCTCTTACGAAAAGAAAAATTCGTGGGCATGCAAAATATGCAAGACACCATTTCAAGGAAATTATTTATCAAATTAAAAAGGCACTTGCAAGAAAAACACAACAAATTTTAAAAATATTTACATAATACTTGCACTTAGTGAGTAAGAAAAAAACTTGAAAAATAATTTTTATTTTCTAGGTAAAAAATAAAACTCGAAAAATAATTGTTATTTCCTGATCAAAAAATACAACTTGACAAATAATTTTTATTTTTCGATCAACAAATAAAACTCTGAGAACAACACTCAAATACTAATTTTTAATATATAATTTATTTCATATTGATTTTTAAATTCAAAAATAATAATTAATTTGAGTACCTGATTGAATTATTTATTTCAATATTATAAGTCTGTGATAGCTATTTAAATTTAAATAGCAGTTCCGCATATTTCAAGTGGGTATTGTAAAAGTCGTGCATGCTGACAATTTTCATGTTATTCCTACATAGAAAATCACCCTACATTAACAACAAGCATTTTCTGGTCATCAATGAGGATAAAACGCTTCGGCTACATAAGCAATCGAAGCAGTCCACAAAAAGTGTGTTTCGTTATCGAAACGTTGACATCGAATACCATTTCAAGAATACGCCGCTAAGTGCAGAGTCACACTAACGAAATATGTTTCGAAAACATCTCAGTTGAATGCATCTTACAGAAAAAGAAGCACAGATTGTTGCCGAACATTTAAAAACAACTGCCTCTTTTCGTCCCGCGGCTCCCTATACTTATTTAATTGTTTCAAACAATTTTTTACTTTCTTATCCAGCACACAGTGATAAATCTGGTAATTCTATGAATGCCAATAACTTGAGAATTACTACCTGCCGTATTATAAATGAATGTTCCCCGGAAGTTTTTTCCCTAGAGATTTTTCTCGGTGAAAAAGGAAGTACTCGTCCGTAAAAGAAAGAAAGTGATGACCTTTGATTAGAAACGTTCGAAGCTGCTGCTGGCTATATATTCCTTTGCAAGTGTGCTTAGATTGGAAGATTTTTTGAAACCCGCAGAGAAAAATTCTCGAAGAATATTTAGAATCGGGCTGTAAAATTCGCGGTAATCATCTCCTTCCCGTTACCTCCGACGAAATACGCAAAAACTGCTTTCAGATTTTGACTCAGGGTGTCATTTTACAAATATGTATACTAATTTTGAACCACAAAAATAATTGTTTCTACAGTCGATGACTAAAATTTGAATACACCCCGTTAATATCAATTTCATTGGTTGCTGTATTATGCTCTGCGTAAGCTTAGTAGTCCTTCCAAAACACCGGATTTAAATCCCATTGAACACGATTGGGAATTGGCAGCTGAAGATAAATTGATTACTCGACTTCCAAAATCAAAATCTTTAAAAGAAGGAAGCTCTAAAAGAGCTTTGGCCGGAAACCGCAACATTCGAAATAGACAAGTTGGTTCTATTTATACCAAATCATCTCCAGGCAGTCATTGACGTTGGGAGCGGACTAACTAAAACCTAATATCTGTTACAAGTGCTTGAATTCACCGAAATCTAATCCAAGAAAGTATCAATTTCTAAAGTATTTAAAGTTTTGTCCAATCTTGTTTTTAATTTTTATCTCTTATACTGTAATACATATAAGCGAGAATTTAGGCTTTTTTAAATTTTATCTATTCTTATATATGATATCTCAATAAACTGCATATTTTGATTTTTTTTAAATGGCTCATTTTGTATAAAATTCATATTTATAGGATGTATTTAAATTTTAGTCTTCGACTGTATGTCTGACCTGGCTCTATGAGAGCAATTTGTTTTTTAACATGATTTTATTGAACAATTTTTGGGCGTTAAGAATTTAACTAAGAGCTTAATATAAGACATACGTTTTTGGAGCTGTAATGTATTTTCTTTTGATTTTAAACAAAAAAAACTTTATTTTATCGATACCTGCCTATGTAAAATCATAGGCACCACTACTTTTCAATACTTCATCGAATATATATATATATATATATATATATATACACAGTATAAACTTACATATACAATTCAAAGCCTTCAGCTTTCTTACAAAAGTTTCTCTTAAAATTATCTCTAATTCGATGAATCTATTTCCACTTTTCTTAGCCTACGAGTTCAAATAAATCGCTTTCAACTGGCATTCTAAAGTAACACTTTGACATAGTGGGCATCTTTTCTTGATCTGCAGTGTTCTGCGAATACAAGAAGAACAAAATACATGCATGCATGGGGTAATGGTAGGATCTCGTTTTAAAATATTGTGAAAACAAATGCTGCAATCAAGTCTTTGTCGATCATTCGATCTGCTACGGCATCTACGACTTTCCCCTGTATTTGACTGCTCAGTTCTATCTGTTCTTTTAGAATTATGTCTTAATCTAGAATTTGATGTGGAATTCGAAGCATAATGCCTGGGCCCGTGATCCCTACGAGGCTCATCATCATCTTTAGAATTTAAATCTTGCTTTCTTCGACTTCTATGCCTAATCGATTGTGTACCACCTTGAGTTTCATTACTCAATGATAAATTTACCTTGATATAACAACCGCAACAACGTCTAGAGAGAAAGTTAGAACAAAATTGATTATTAAATTTGGAACTTACGATGTTGAAAATAAGCTTACTTGCCGTCAAGCAGGCGAACCGCAGTCTCAGCATCACGTCTTCGTTTGTATTCTAAGAATGCAAATCCTGGTGGATTTCGCGCCACCCAAAGTTTGTTTATCTCACCGATTTCTCCGAATAAACTTATAATTTCATTTTTTGATGCCGAGTTACCAAGTTGCCGAATTATTACTCTTCTCTTAAGATCCCATTCAATTGGCATAGTCGTGTAGTAACTTACCTCAGTTCGGATCGTTTTTCTTTATAAAAGAAACTTCTCAATTCATTATGAATCATTTAAGAATAATTTTAAAAAAATGCTTGTCGCATGTTGACTGCTGTTGATGCTGCACTACAATGCAGCGTTGCCAGATCGGTTATGTCTTCTGCTAGACGGCGACTAAGTTTCCGCTAGATTCCGCGCTTAATTCATACATTGCCGTCCATTAAATACTTAAAGCCTATACTGAGATATGCAGTAAGTAAAGCTCCCATAAGAAATACGTGCAAAAAAAATTGAAAAGTACTTCGAAGTAAATACTTTACTTTCGCTTATACTGAGATGTCAAGTAATCATGTGCGCAGGGTTGCATGCGACTTGCCTGCTTTACTTCGCCATAGAAATGAACATGTTCATTTTTTATGCGAAGTAAATGCCAGGACAGCTGATTGCGGCACATTTTTCAAATGATATACTGACACCGACTTCGAAGGTGTTAAATTGTTGGCATACTTTGAAGAATTCAAGAAGCGTGAATATAGTTGTCTCTCTCACTCTTTACGACGTTGTAGCGAATTGGCTCCTAATGTGCAAGTAGTTACTGCATATCTCAGTATAGGCTTTTAAGCATAAAAGGGGGAAGGAAAACTCTTATGCTCGTTTATATGTTAGTTTGATTAATGCTTAAATATGCTTACGTGGGGGAGGGGTTACAAATGGTCAAAATCACATATACGTAATTAATGGACAGCCCCCGACTAAGATAATGAATTTTTTCCCGCTGCCCAATTCAAAAATCTGCTAAATCTAGCATAAAATCTGCTGATCTGATATCCCTGCCACAATGTTTATAACAAGTATATTTAATACTTGGTTTATAACTTCAACATCTGGCACCGAGTGCTTATGCAGCTCTAATCTTTTTTGACAATACTTCAGTGCAACCGATTTGCGAATGATAATACGAAACATGTTTGGGTGCATTCAGCAGACTCAACTGTTGTGCGACTGTTGAGTAAAATTCGGCTAAAAGGTGCGCTATTAACTGAACTTTCACATCATGTTGATTGCCCGGGTTCTACTTCAAAAAATGTAAAATAAAAATTCCATCACGCCAGAGCTTCGAGAAAATCGCATAAGAAATTTTTACTACCATTGCTTCTTTGAAGCTCATCTTTCTCAAAAATGGTTTGAAATATTTAATTTTTTTTTTAAATTTTGTGTTCTTTAAACATCATTATTTAATATGAGATCAAAAATAACTTATAAGTCGTTAAATGAATGGTGTAAAATGATGCTCAAAATCGAAAAATTGAAAAATTTAGGTAAGGTTTTCAAATTTTTTGTAAGACTTCGAATAGACATAACTCACCCATTTCCAATACCCTTTTCAAAAATGTTATTTTAAATTGTTGGCCAATCAATTGTGTGTGTATATGTTTAATCTCAGAGCTGCATCATAAACCTATTTCACGATATAAAGGTTTTTCTAAACCCACTCCATTCGGAGATTCATATACATGGCATAACACAGGTTTGTCAAGCCCGGTTTTAATTGAAAAATTCACTTGTTTTTTCGTTTCAAAAAGAAAAAATGACTAGATTGATTTGAAATATTGCGTTAAGAACAAATAATGTGATTCAACAGTGGGGCACCTCAAAATTTGTTACATGGGGGTTAATGCACGAAATGTGGTCACGGGTCACCTGTCCATCTAATCGCACACTCACACGCATTTTTGTTGTTGCAAATCAGCGAAAAAAATAAAACAGTTATGTCTCTCTTCGTGATACACATGCAAATAGACTGCATTCGGCTAAACTGCATTTTCTGAAAAATGGAATATTTTTAGTTGTGACGCTTTTGAAACGCATATGCGATATGAGGTACAATAGCCAGCAAAAACTATCGTATAACTACCAGTGATGCCAGATCAGCAAATTTTCTGCTAGATCTAGCAGATTTTGAAGTTGGGCAGCTGAGAAAAATTCATTAAGGTAGAAACACTCACGCACTGCGCCGCAGTGCCATCTGTCACATAGAAATCAAAATGTATGAAAATGTATGAAAGCAGACACTCAAAATATTAGCATGGCATAGCATGGCATAGCGTTCTAAAAATTTTAGATTTCTATGCTAATTTGACAGCTGTAGTGCTGCCATTGTTTGGAGACTTGCACTGAGACTTGCATTGTTTGGAGAGCTGCCCATTCTAGTTAATTTCCATATTATTTTGCTGTGCGTCACTGATTACTACAAATTTTCTCTATGCCATGCCATGCGCCGCAGTGCGTGAGTGTTTCTACCTTTATTGCGGATAGCTGAAAATCTAGCGGAATTTTACTGTTGGTCGGCAGATTCTTAACTGATTTTTAGGCTTTTGCAAAAAGATGAAAAAATTTTATGTTCCATTGGTAATCAAAGAACCAAATTTTGAGATCTTTCCCCTACGAGACACGAAAAAACGTTTGAGATTAGCCAGAGAAAAATTTTCATGATCTGGAAATACTGGTCAACTGCTTGCTTATATATGCCAATAACGGATTGTTTTGAAGCGTTGTGGGATTCGTGAAAATTTAGTAAAGGAGCTAAAACTGATAATAAAACTATGATATTATCATAAAATAAATATTAAAATAAAAAAGTAACCCACGGTTTCACCAAGCTATTTAAATAAAATTAAATAAATATTACCTTTTATCATAGAATAAGTGATAATATAGAAAGAGCGTCTCATACAAAGCGAACATTGTATGGCGGGTTCCTCGCGTGGTGCCCGCTCTCATTGTTTCCACTATTAATGCCCACAGCAGAACCCGCTCATATTTGCATGGTATGAGCGAAAATAATCTATATTTTGACTTTAAAGTCCTATAACTTTTGATACACCGCTCCGATTTTCATAAAATAAAAACTATAAGAAAATTTTAATAATTTGGAAAATCTTATACGCTTACTCTATATAGCTATCTACAAAAGGAAAAAAGTTCGTAACTGACAGAAAATTTCAAGTCTTCATAAACCTACAATTTCTATTAATTCTCTTCACATTCATAGCTGTTAGCGTATAAGATTTTCCAAATTTTTCAAATTTTCTTATAGTTTTTATTTTATGAAAATCGGAGCAGTGTATCAAAAGTTATAGGACTTTAAAGTCAAAATATAGATTATTTTGGCTCATACCATGCAAATATGTTATGAGCGGGTTCTGCTGTGAGCATCAGTAGGATTAAGAATGAGAGAGAATTTCGTTTCTTCCACCTCTTCCTTACCGCCCGCGCCTATTATGCGCAACGAAGCAATCGTTCAGACGCTCCTTCTATATTATTACTTAAGCTGCAATCATTCATGGCATAAGGCGGCATAACAGAACATAACATAACATAAAATAACATAAGCGCTTTTTGAGTAGTCAGTGAAGACATAAGAAAACATAAGAGCACAGAAGAGGCAATGTTGCAATTTGCGCACATTGCGGAAAGGGGGTAAAAATTATTTCCACAATTTCTCAAGAAATAATTAACAAACGCTTGTAAATCAGTTCGGGACATGCCGAAAAGTAATAAAATATATTTTGCTTTCATAAAAAATTATATGCTTAATACTATTTTAATATATTACAACATTAGTAATTGTGGCTTTTCGAGATTTTCATAAAAAGGGCAAAAGTGGCAGCTTTGGGAAGGAGTTGGCAGCACAAATTCAAATCAGCTGGCTCGAACTTACATAATGCTGGGTTCATGCTTAGCCCTAAAAGCGCTTTTAGCGCATTTAGCTCTTAACGCGACTTTAAATGTGCTTTTAGCCATACAAAATTTGAAAGCTTAATGCAAGTAAAAGCAACTTCAATGTAGCATTAAGGCGAATGCAACTCTGCTAACTTCGAAAAATTTCATGTTTCGAACTATTTGATAGTACGAATATATGGCAGCACTGCTGGTTTGTTTACGTTTTTGCTGGTTTGTTTACGTTTTCCAGTCGTCACGCACAAGTTCTATTCCTAGTTAATAGTCTAATGTTTATGTAGTTCATTACACAATTTTGCACACCTTTGTATAAAGCGAGCGGTTGCAAAAAACTGGCACGCTTTTTGTTTATAGCACATATCGATGTGTTTAATTGTTCAATTTTGTTTAAATTGAACAGAATGGCCAGGTATATCTGCACAATAAATAAAATGAATTTCAGCCGACGCATTTCGATTTCTTTTTCATCAAATTAAAACAGGACAGTTGTTTTGTAAGTCGAGAACATATGTTGTGTGTAAAAGCACATTTACTTAATGCGGCACTATGAACACTCTTCGAAAAATCGCTTTTCGAAAAACGTAAATGCGCTTTTAGGGCTAAGCATGAACATAGCATAAGACGGCATAAGAAAAATCTGTTTTCTACAGCTTCTTCTGTTCTGTTATGTTATGTTATGCCATCACTGACCACTTGCATACAACATGTATTGAATAGATAGAACCAGCTGATTATGCTATGTTATGTTATGCCGTCTTATGCCATGAATGATTGCAGCTTTATTCTATGCTTTTATTTATATGCGATTAGAAAGTTCGTTTCATTCATGTTTTATTTATATAGCTTGGTGAAACCGGGGGTAAGATTTTTTTGTTTGGTTTCAAGCGAATGAAAGAATTGCAGTGGTTGAAGTAGTTCACTAGAAGACAGTGTCATACCATTCTTTTTTTTAGTAACGACCAAAACATTTTTCTATACGAAAACTGGCATTTTTGAATTCAGCTGAATCTAGCTGAAAATAAAGCTCTGTCTAGCAGAATTTCACAAAATCTATCTGGCAGCACTGATTACTACCAACAAATGGGCAGCACAAGATATTAAAAAAGCTTTGGGTATATTAGCGTTGTAGCCGTATCGAGTAAATTACATATAGGGTACATAAATAATAACACCAACGGCAGTTGTTATTTACCTTTTTTCTAGAAAAGTTGAGAGAATGATTGAAATAATTTGCAACGATCGTTTGGGGAAAAAAGTGAGTATTTAAATACATATTAAATTAAATTATATCAATATCAGGGTTGAGTCATTATTGAATTTTTCAGGTGCGTGTCAAATGCAATCCAGATGACACTGTAGGCGACTTAAAGAAATTAATAGCAGCACAAACCGGAACAAAATATGATAAAATCGTTTTAAAGAAATGGTACACAATCTACAAGGATCCCATAAGGCTCTCAGACTGTAAGTTTTCGATCAAACGATTTTAAGTAAATTATGACTCATTTCCCATTTCAGACGAAATACACGATGGAATGAACTTGGAATTATACTATCAATAGCTTAAGTTTAAAAAAATATCCTCTTTTGCATTATTCTATGAAATATAATAAAATTGAATAAACAAATATGTATTTAGTTTGGCTAATTTAATTTAGTTAATTACAGTTATGTATTTCATAAAGCAAATACTTAACTAATACGTTGAGGGTCCGAAACCGGAGAACAAACAAAAACAGACAAAATATCCTCACAATCAACAAGTATCCACGACCGAGCTTGAAGTTGAATCCAGCCAACTGCACCACACGGGTCGTCAAAAATTTAACCAGTTCCTAAATATTTTGTAACAAAGCTAGAGAAATTTTTACAATTTAGCTTGGGGACCACTGCCCGAAAGCTTGTACATAATCGTGTGCGCTTCATCATAGTAGGGATTGCATGATTTCCTTACACGTTTCAACCAAGATCGAATTTTCGGATATTTTATACGAACATCGTAGTCAACGAGTCCTAGAAGTAGAATAATTTTCTTAAAGTACTTCAATGAAAAAAAAACCCACAATTCCCACTTGTTTGCTCGATCTCGCAAGCCGCAAATATATCGGCAGCCGTTAGATTTTTGCCAGTGAGGAAAGGAAATTCTTTTAGCCAAACTTCTTCAACAATACTCAAATTTTGTTCCATTAATTCTGTTAATTTTTCAATTTTTTTCGCTGTTGGTTTCTGACCTCCCATTAATGGATCCAGCCAAATTTTACGAACAAACAAAAAGCAGGTCAGTCGCAGCTAGAATAAAAAATTTCTTTAATCTATTTTCTTCGGCTTCATCAATTTTATTTGTAGTTACTGCTGTGTGTTGCCATTCCAGGAACTCATCAACTCTAGCTTGGTCAACAAAATATTTTGGATACAGATATTCTGGAATTTTTCCCTTGGATGAAAGATATCTAAATAAATTGAAAGATCATGGTTTTAATCAGAACTAGGGCACTTGAAAAAAAGAGATCACCTTAGGATAGCAACACTTTCGGCTAGCTTAAATTGGTCATCAATGATGCAAGGTACACGCTGGAAACGATTTATGTTGTTCTTATAATCTTCTGTCATATGCACACCTGTCAATGTAGAGAAGCATAATTATTAGCCTCAAATACAAAGAGAAAATTAAATCGTCATCATTGTTTCCCTTTAACCAAATTACAAACATAACAACGGATGATTAAATTGAGATATCATATTTTTTAATCATTACCAGTTCGCAGCTCCAATCGGCAATCTTCATATTGCGTGCCGCTTAATTTCAATATTATGAAAAGTGCTCTTGAAGGCTGTGACAAAAGGTCATAATAAAATTTAAGTGACATTTTGGTCTTCGATGAGGTTTCTATAAAGAAAATAACAAAAGAACATAGAAATTATGAGAAACCGATCGATCAGAAATATGGAAAAAAATTTTTTAATCACCCCAGTCTTCGCTCGCTCACGACTAGAGTCAAACTGCTCAAGAAACTGTCAGTGATAAAGCTCTTTCTCTTTTCTGTTGATGGTGGGCTTTCAATTTCTACTTAACTTTGTTACGCAAATTCATTTACTTGATCAAAAAAAAATTCTTCTTTAAGGCCCCAATTAATTTATTTATGCTCCAATACTATATTTATTGGTTTTGTTTCTAGACAACTCTAAATAAAGCGATTTCATTCAAAGATTTTAGCTTGCAAAAATACAATGCTTTATTAATTAAAAATGCAATAAAATGACTGGAAATCTAGTTGGAGTAAATAAACAGGTATTTACAGTGCTATAAGATTCGTTGACGACTCATATTATAGCATATTATAAAAATTGTTCTCCCGATGTTTTGAGAAGAGTGCGTGCGTTCGATGTTTCGTTAGCCAGAACAAAGTTCAATTTATTTATGGAACCTGGAAAAAGTGAATAACTCTCATGAAAAAAACACTTCAACGTATTTGATTATTTATTATCTTTGACTTAAAGAGAAATCATTTCAAAAATATTTTAGCCAGTTACGATCTTTTCGTCACATCCAAACAAGACGCTCATTAAGGGCTATGATATCGGAATATTATATATTGCTCTTGTCTCATTACATGAACTTAAATATCGTTGTAATTTAAATTCAAAAATCAGTGAATACCTTAATTCGGCGAGAAAGGAAATAGCCGAATTCTTTCAATTCTAAAGCAGCGATTAGAGAAACTTCACGCTAGAGATAAAGTGACATTTTTATACCTTTTCCGAAGGAAAGGGTATATTAAGTTTGGCACGGAGTATGTAACATACCAAAGGAGTCGCGATAGATATAGACATATATATATATTCTTGATCAGGGTGACAAGAGGAATCGATCTAGCCATGTCTGTCTGTCTGTCTGTCTGTCTGTCTGTCGGTCACACTTTAGTTTTTCGTAATTTACTCCTAAGCCATGAAAGATATCATATTGAAATTTGGCATGGACTTGAACCAGGTAAATGTCCGAAAAACTGCATACAAATTTTTTTCTTAGTCCCTTCTTGGGTCGTGGGAAGTGGTTCAGAAGTTTCAAAAATCACGATTCTTAACGTTTTCCGTGAATAACTTTTTTACTATACATCCCAGCTTATTGAAATTTGGTGTGTGTATAGCTACTATGTAGACTAAAGCTTTCGCTGAAAAAAAATTGCGACATCGCTATAACTATGGTCATCATCCTACACATTAGAAAAAAACACTCTTTCTCTTATTCTCATATCTGTATACAAAAATGATGTTTTTTTTTGCTTCTTCTGATTGTGTATTTTGCCCCCAAATAAAGTCGTCACTTGTGATTAAATTTTGCCCATGACCATCATTCGCGAAATTCGCAAAAAATTTGATTTCACTATTTTGAATTGAATATTTCCAAGCTAGACAAAATGTCCTCTAACGGTTAAAATTTGATAAAGACCACCATCTGCGAAATTCGCGAAAATTTGATTTTCACTATTTTGAATTGAGGATTTCGCAGCTAAACAAAATGTCCTCTAACGGTTAAAATTTGACCATGCTCACCATCCGCGAAAATTTTGTGCTTAATAGTAATCTCGAGTTTTAGAAGCTAAATCGAAGTACAGATAAGGTATAAATAGATATCCAAGCTAGAACAACGAAAACGGCAGGATTTTTTGTTAAGGTAATGTTTTAACATATTTCAGGCTGAGGAAAAGGTATGTGTGCAATCGACTTAGCCGATGCAAACTTCTTTACTTGTTTTTTTTTACTTTTCCAGCAAAGATTTTTAGGTTCACACAACAAAGACTATAAAACAATAAATGAAATATCTCAAACCGACAGATGTGGCCAGCCAAAGCTTCCTTTACTTGGTACTTGGCTAACATGCTGAAAAATGAGGTCTTTGTTTAAATAGCTTGGTGAATTCGGGCCTTAATATAATATAATTAAGTTTAATGTAATCTAATGTAACACCGTGTTGAAAATTTTGGTTTTGTTGAAGTCTGAAATAAAATCTCAAATGTTATTTTAAAAACATAACTCACAAGAATATGTATAGACATACATACTTTAGGTGTTTTCAATGAGTATAATGAGACTGCAAATCAGGCCATTAAGATAGATAAACTCGAAAAAGTTAAAACTGACTTAAATAGAATAGCAGTGTCGCACAGTGGTTTAAATGGCATCTGTAGCGCGAATTAAGTCCAAAAATCAAAGTCAGGTTAAGTTATCAAAAACTACCTTATATCAAGGAAAAATATCCAAATGTAAAGGAATCAGCTGATATTTGTCATTCGAGCTATTTTGGATAGTCGGAAACCCTTTAATTTGCAGCTGTTTTAATAAATTTGTTTGCGCATTTAAAAGCATAGCATTTTGATAGAAAGTTTTGGTGTCAGAAAAAACTATTTGTAGCTTCTATTAAAAAACAAAAGGTATGGAACATCAAAAGAAAGGTAAGCTCTTCATGCTTAAACCGAAATTGGTTGAAAATAGTCAATGGCTTTTAAATTACGAACCAAAATGCAAGAGCATCTTAGAATGAGCAAGATGAAAAAAGTGATTTGGCTTTCATAAGCTTTTAAAAAAATTGCAAAAGTTTGCAGTTCTTCTAGTCTTTTTTATTCTTAGTATTGATGTATTGGAAATAAAAAACAGTAATTATTTTTTTTTACCGCTTCCGTCGAACGCCTCTTTTTTGGCATTTTCAGATTCAGTTATTTCTCAAATATCCATTCGCGATAAGCTAAATAAGAGCAAATTGAAACTCGATAACGAAGTAATAATACTACTGAAAGGTCCGCAAATTTCTGCAACCTCGGACTCCGACTCCGAATAACATAAAAAAATGTATTCTGTTCAATAATTTTAAAACTTAACCTATAAAAAATAGTTTATGTGAAAAAAAGCAATTTTCTTAGCATTATTTTTCTTTGCTAGAAATTACTAGTCATTCCCTATAAGCGATTCGTAAGTATATCGTAAATGCTCAAAATCTAGGTGTCTTTCTACTTTTGACGAAAAAAGCGATGGCCACGCCCACTTGCAAATATAATATTGGGATCTTCAAGGTCGTGTTAGAAACTAAAACTCCTTTTTAAACAATACATAAGAAAATATCGCATCTTAAGTTTTTCGTCACGTTTTTAGAGATCCTGGCCCGACAATTTTGTACCGGAGATACTTCAATATTAGTTCAATCCTAATGCCACTTCAACTATGAAGTGAAACTTTATTACTCATTCTCATACCAAATTTCGTTAAGCTAGCTCCACGCCTTCTAATTTATTTGCACTACAGTAACGCTTTGAACCACTGTGTGTCGGTTAGAAAGTACTCTTTTTCCTTTAAAACCTTACTATTTTCGCTAACACTTCATAACAGAATGTAACCATAGCAACGGCATATAGGAGTCACTTTGATAAAGGTGTCACTTTTCGAATGAACTCCTTACCACTGCAGTGTTTTGCGATGGATACTTTTGATATCAGAGAGATTCCGAACCGTTCCAATCTACCATTGCAAATAACTTTAAAGCTTAATGTATATGTTTTTCTAACCTGGTCTTTGATTTACGGCTTCTCTATTTTTTACAAGGTAAATTCTTCTATTCTTTCCCTTTTTTCTTTTTTTGCAGTTTAAAAAAAATTTTTTTTATTGCAAATTTTTAAAGATTTCCAACTTTTGGAGCATTGAGGGTCTCTTTCTTTTTGGAGTTTATGTGGCAACCAACATATTTGAATGTGTGCGCATATTTGGAGGGTATGCAGGAAATCTGAAGGCACAGGTATACATTGTAATTATTCATAAAAATAAATCTATGTAAATATATTCATAGCCCATGCATCTGAACCGATTCTTGATTTTGACACCTTTGATTCTGCTTCCTGCTTTGTTGTTTTTACTGATATCTGCCAAGGATTTTAAATTACTTATTTCATATGTAACGTATTCGTTCTTCGGATTACTATTTTTGGAGTGTATTTTTGGAATTTTCACATGGCAGAAGCTTTGCGCCTATCAATCACAAATTTATAAACTTAAGCGAGAGATGATCGTCCAGAAAGGAGCACAACACTGATAAATGAGAATGAAACTAATATTTTCTTTCAATAAATACTTCTAAGTTTTATTTTAAATCTTCACGTCTATATTACGGGGACTGAAAATAACAGTTTCGATGTTTTTCAAAATTTTAAAAAGCAACACCAACAAATTTTCGCACAAGAAAAAATTTGGTACCATTGTAATCCTCAGGTCATTCTCTATGAGATTCTTGAATGCCTTTTATTTTTTTTAACTTTTTTCAAAAAAGTCTAATATTAACTAATAAGTAAAGACTTTTATTTTTTCAGTCAAACGATAACTTTTAAACTGAGACAAATATTTTTTTTGTCAAAAATAAAAGTCTTTGCGAAATTACAATTAAACCATTTATCCAATAGCGACAGTTTTCGTATTACAGTAGTCGCCGTCGACGCAATATTGTCGTCGTCGTCGCTAAATAGCTATTACCATAGTCGCCGCGAGAGTCGCTTCTTGTCGTTTTCTGTCGCTATTTTTTTAGGTGACGACTAGCAGGCGAGCAGTGCGATAAAAGTAATAAAATGAAAACTAATTTCACTCAATAGTGAGCCAGCTTGAAAAGAACCCAAGTATGGCAAGAGGTTAGCGAAAACGAACTATTCCTAGCAATTTTAAGGAAGAATGGGAAGTAATTTCGTCAAAAATGAATTCACCTTGTCCTCCCATGCAAACTTAAAATATCCAATCTTTGTCTTAAAATTCTCCTCTGGTAATAACTTGAATTTCTTTAATTTTTGCTTGAGCTTTCAAAATTTATTTTACTCTTAAAACTATGTCACACAAACAAATTTTCATAAGATTGGTTCCATTTTCCGAATAAAAAATAAAAGTGCTACCAATTTCATTTAAAATTCGTCGTCGTCGTCTCGAACTAGTACCGTAATAGCTATTAAGGGGCGAAGCGACGGCGACGACGACATCGTTGCTAAGTCGTCGACGACGATAGCGGCGACAACCGTAATAGGCCCGTATACTTCTAGATGGTATGAAGTGCGGGGCAAACAATTTTTGTTGTATCACCGAGATATAGGCTTTTAAAAGTTGATGAAACGAAAAATAAAGTTTTTTCATGCCGTTTTTTGAATAAGAAAAAGTTTTTCTCAAAAATGAAAAGTAGCAGTTTGTATAGGTAGCCTATTGAAATTTTTGATAATGTAAGAAAAATCAAAAACCAAAAAATTTTTTCTGTGTAAAACTGTATAAGTTTCAAAATGGGATCTATTTTAGTTTAGAAGGTACAGTAATAAGAGTACTTACATATCACACTGAGCGTGGTAATGAGCGCTATTTGAATTACTTCTATACGAGCGTTGCTTATAAATATAACGGTTTTAATGTTTCAAATCATCATGTTTAACAAGGGTTACAATATGTTTATTAGAAAAAAGTTTAAAATGGTCGAACAAAACCTTATTTAATAACTACTTATTTGATAATAAATACGTTTGAAGTGTTGGAGCATTTTTAGTAGGACAAATGTACAAAAAAACGACCTTAATAAGCTTGGAAAATTTAAACAAACATAAATTATGTACGCCTGAGCTATTTTGAAATGTGTGACAAAGTTTTCTTGCTTTTTAATGGACACTTGCGCTCCTCAAACAACCTCCACATTAAAAACGTATTTATTTTCAAATTACCATTGCTCATTTGCTTTTCAGAATTATTTATGAATTCGAACGATTTTAATAATTTTTTTGATGCACATCAATATTTAATCATATGTAACAAGACGAGCTCTGAGCATTGTTGAGATAGAGTCTCACGGCTAAGGTGAAAAGGTTTCCCCTATTGAAAACAAGTGGGACTGATAATGGATGTTTTTTCTGTCAGAGGTAAGATTAGCTCGTAAAATGCAGAAAACTTTTTTATTTCAAAAAACAGTTTTTGTTAGAGAAATTTTTTATGTGTAGAGATAGGGTTTTGTGACCTTTGCAAAGAAAGGTCCAGCTTTGAATATTAATAAGGTCCTTCTAACATTGCTCATTAAGATAAGCAGTTCTTAAATTATGGCTATGCGAAAAGTAAAAAGTAAATGTAAACCTCAACTCAACTTTGGGAAGAATTCATTTTGGATTTCTTGCCTAGAACAAATCCGCTTGTGATAACCAGAGCAGATATTTATATGCCGAAAAATCGCAAATATGGCATAGAATATGCTTAAAAAATTGCAATATATGCTCAAAAAAAAAAAAATTATGCATGAAAAAAAATTATTTAAAATGAATTATTTTAATTTTTTTTTTAGTTTTTCTCTAGTAACAGCTTAATAGAGTCCGACATAAGCTGTGAAGCGAAGCCAAAAATTTTGTCATGCACCTTCTGCCCATTACTGAAAGTGGAACTGAAGACCAAAAAATTAAATGTAGAGCAGAGCACATTTTAATTTTTTTTTTTTTTTTAAATTTATTAACAAAAATCAGTCCATTTATTGTATTAACGCCTAAAACAAAAATAACATTTCATGTTCATAATAGTTAATAAAGAAAAGAACAAAAAAAAAAAGATTCATGGCCCCAGCCGAAGCAATTTTTATGGTCAATGAATCTGTAAACCGAAACCGAACCTTCAGTCAGACTAAACGCTTTATCTTCAATTTCAGAATTGCACAAATAAATTTATTATGGTGCTTAAGATTTTCCATAGTGAATGATCGTCTCTTCTGCGTGTAGACGTTTCCGTACAGAGAGAAACTCGCTCACCATCAGTTGAGGTTGTTGGATAAAACGCAAACCTTTCCAACATATCTGGCAAAAGCTTTTTGACATACGGGTCGGCAGGTTATTCGGCTGTATAACAAACATTTAATACCGATTATACTTTTAAAACCTTTGTTTCTTTTCAAAAATTTGTTCAAATTTTTCTTGAAAGGCTTTATTTTCCAATTTATTAAGTTTTTGCGTATGCCTTGGACTTTTCGACGGCTTCTCTAAGCTCTAAGCTTTGCGATTGAAGTTTTTTATTGCAAAATCAACCTAAAAGTATACTTGTAAATATTTTGGATATTTCTTCGTAGGTAAAACCTTAAATTATACTTTTAAGTGTTGACTTTGTATATTTTTATACTCTTCGATCATAAGTTAATTTGAAAGATACGCATATATTACTACGTTTATACGTTAAACCTTATTCACGAATAATAATATCGCGAATAGTGAAGTCACCGTTTATACGGCAACCGACATTAGTTGGTATAAGCGTTACCTGACTGCCAAAACGAAATTAAATGGTGGCACACATGAAAAAGATTTGATTTCATAGCATCAGGAATGCTTTTACCAATTATTTTTTCAAAAGTGAATTTAAGTATTATTCATATGCAGCGGTTGGTTTCCTTTCCGTTCTCCATCTTATTTGTTAGATTTTTGAACTCAAATTAAGAGTGCTGCTTGATCGTCAAAAAGAGAGATATCAGCGAAAAATGTGGCATCACCTCTCATTTTATCGCGAATAGTCTCACTATTCACGAATAACTTTCGTGATTGGCTATTCGTGAATAAGACCGTTTATACGGGAAAATTCGCTATTCGCGATATTCTTATTCGCGAATAAGGCGTCAATAAACGTAGTAATATGCCGCGAACATGCAAGAAAAATAAAAATATGCTCAAACGTCAAATATGCAAATGCATATGCAAATATGCCTTATGTGCAAATATCCGCTTGGTGATAACAGTCAGGCAGTTGCATTCGATTCTTAGGTATGAAATACTTAACATATGTATGTATATAAGAAAGAAAAGAAAGCGAATTAAACGCATTTGGAATGCCTTTAAGTTCCTTCACATAAATTTTCATACAAGAACGACCGTCTGAGGGCTGCTAAACGAAAAACGACAATAACATTGCGTATTGCGCAGGGGCGTTATGCTTGCACGAAATCGTCGGATTAGTTTTGTTGTTGTCATGTGACTGTTTTTTTTTTAACACTTTGAAATTTAACATCGAAATGTGTAATTTCTTTTACTTATGAATGAATTATTTTTTTCCAAAGTTAGTGCGCTATATAAATAAATGAATTGATTTGGTGATGTGTGCTTAATTTGAGATATAGATTCAAAAACTGAATATTCGCATTCGCATTCGCATTCGCGAATATGAGTAGGCATTCGCATTCGCGAATGCTAAAATTTGACATTCGTTACATCACTAATACTTAACATATGTATGTATATAAGAAAGAAAAGAAAGCGATTGCGATTTTTTCTAGAAATATTTCATAATATTTTTAATTTTTTATTTCAACTCTCCATTGTTACCAAATCGCGGCAAATAAAGAAAGCGCCAATAAGAGCAGTTGTTTGAGGTCCTTCTGTGCAGCCTTTTGCTAAACGTTCTTCGATGTTCGATAACTTAATAATCAATTTGTTCATGACACTCATCGGTATTTCCACTATAAATTACAAAAAATTTGTATTAAAGTAAATTTATTTTAATTCGCATTTAGAGACTTACGTCGCATAACCATTAGATGAAGTTCCGTAATAATATCTTCTAGAGCTAAACCTTTTAAGGACTTTATTGTTTGTATTTCTAGAAGGGAAGGTATTGAAATTGACTTAAAAAAAAAAAGATTTTCAAATGTTAATCCAACCATTAAATGCATCTTCAAAGTTTTCTTTTGACATTAAAGCCTGCAATATACGCTCAATATCCGTTCGCAGTGGATGTCCAACACATGTGTAAACGTTATCCTCGTTGACAGTATCGAAAGCCATAGATGTACTCTGGAGAATATTTAAAACACGTCGCATATCTCCTTTAGATAGAGTCATCAACGCTTTTCTACCATCATCCGTAACGTTCAATCTAAAATAATAATATAACAATATAATAACAGAAAATCAAATTGAGAAGGCACTCGAATTTCTACACACTTCTCGGCTTCAATGATCTTATCGAGACGCGGCAGAATTTGCTCCGGCTTCAATGGTGCAAAACGGAAACGAGTACAACGGGACTGCAGGGCTGGGATGATCTTGCTAAGATAATTGCAAATCACACAGAATCTGACATTTTCCGTGTACTTCTCAATAATGCGACGCAAAGCATTTTGAGCATCATTTGTCATGGCGTCAGCCTCATCAAGTATGATCAGTTTGAAGGTCCCAGAAAAAATTGTACGTGTCGAAGCGAAATTCAAAATCTGTCCACGAACAATATTAATTCCTCGATCGTCTGACGCGTTAAGCTCCAACACCATAGATTTGAATTGTGCCGGAGTGTATAACTGCCTGGCGCAGGCGAGAATAGTACTGGTCTTTCCCGTTCCTGGTGGTCCATAGAATAGCAAATGTGGCAGTTGCTTCTGTACGACGAAGCGATTGACTGAAATTGGTAAATCAATTTTAAGAAATTTGACCAAAGAGCTTATGGATGTAAGTGAACGGATGCGTATTCCTTCCGATGTAATTTCACGTGGTTTCAAGTGGTTACCTAGGGTTACCAGAAGAAGTATTTTGTATAGGTCCGTGTCGAAGTATTTTGATTTCTATGGTCCTGTTCCATACTAGGCGACAGTCGCCGGAGACACATTTTGTTTTGATGGCGAGGGACGGTCGGAGAAGGGAGAGAACAGCACCCCTCTCTCTTCCCCGGCCCACCCACGGATTTGACTTTTATCCCATGATAAAAGATAATATATTCCAGTGTGGCAATCAGCGCTTTAAAATAGCTCAACCTCGTGTATTGGATATAATGTTAAATGAAAATGAGGAGCTCATAAGGCCTCGAAACTTAAATTATTTTCACCAAATCGATGATGTGGCATAGAATACTTGTAATGCTGATCGTGGTAATGATCATTAGCGATAAATTAATTCATTAATTAACCCAAATTAACAATTTTAATCTCTTTTTTGTCTTTTCTTCTCAACTTTAAATATAGCTTACAGTTGTAAATTGCGATCATAAATACAAAGATTATGAAAAAGAAGAGAAAAAAAAGTTGGCAAAATATGATCAGTGCTTGGCGCTCTGCCATACATCGGATTGGCTCCTCATGAACTAACATAAATTGCCATACATCGGATTGGCTCCTCATGAACTAACATAAACTGCCATACATCGGATTGGCTCCTCATGAACTAACATAAACTAACATGAATTATAAACAACTTCCACTCAAAAGAGCAGTACCCGAGGAATGAATTTGCTTTATTTTACTTACTCGTGTTTATGATTTCTTCGTGCGATATGAGATCGTCTAAGGTTGAGGGTCTGTATTTTTCTACCCACGGTACACGGTTGGATAATTCACTCATTTCCTCGGCCTTATTGTTTTCCGAAAACAAATGTTTACCAAAAGGCGCGGAAGCGAAATTAGTGATGGCAAAATTAACAGACAATCAGCGTTGCCACTCGCTTCTTTTTTTTTTGCGGCCCTTATGCTACAGTGTTGCCAAAAAAAAACGGAGCAAAAAGTACACAAAACTGACCCTTTTTTATAGAAAAGGTACGCACATATATATTTTTTTTGAAAAAGAAAAATCACAAAAACTAACGTAATTTTTTTATCATGGTAATATATTTATACAAGATGAATTTTTTTTTTTTTTTTTTAGTCAAAGACTAGTTTTGAGTATAAACTTATTAAAATACTTTAACGAGCATTCGCTTTAGCGAGGCTCGCATTTAACGAGCATTCAAATTATTTCTATTGAATACTTTATATAACGAGCAAAATGGCATACATTTTTTTTCTGCACTCGGTTTAACGAGCAACATAAAAAATCAGTGAAAAATCATAAAGAGAAACAAAGAGGAATGGAAGAAATACAGCCCAATTCTGAATATTCCCGGGGAATTTACATTTCTCGAGACTAAAATTATCATATTTTAAATAGATAGGGTAAGAAAAATTATGAGGGGATCAAATACCCATTCCCACATATTTAAAAAAGATGAAGTTTACTGCCGAGAAAAGTAAATTCCCCGGGAATATTCAGAATCGAGCTGATCGTTAGCCCAGTTTCTAATTTTAACCTTTAACAATCAAAGAAAAACTGAAATCGATAGTCCTGCAACTCTAATGGGGAGTTGAGCGAAATAGTACGCAAATCGACCAAAATTAATTTGGTACATAAAAAGTACTCAGGTGATTGAAAAAGTACGCAATGCGTACTAAAGTACACAAAACGGCAACACTGTTATGCTATGTTCAGACGGCAATACGAATTACGTGATTCGCCCCTTGAATTAAGATCGCAAATACCCCGTTCAGACGAGATTCGTAATTCATTTTTCATGTTTTGTGTAAAAAGCAACATCCCAGCCGGAAATTTCAAGAACACCGCACTTTGCCGAAGTAGTGAAACTGTCTAAACTCAAGTAAACAATTCTTTTACAAATTAAAATTTCATTTAAAGAAGGGTCTGTTGTAGCCAGTTTTTGTTTCCATGATATTTTTACAATAAGGTCATTGGTAAGAGCACGAATTTGTCTCTTTTGTCATGCATGCGATAAATTCCAGCTGGAAGTTTGGTTATTCTTTCTCCTTCTTTCTCTGTTTTCGATAAATTTCGATAAAAATTAAGAAAGTCACCGATTTTGACACAATCCGGATCATAATTCAAAGTGGATTACGTTCGAATGAGGTAGTTCAGCTTGTCGCGAATTACCGTGATTCGGCTGTGAATTACGAATGAGGGGCGAATTACGTAATTCATGGTGCCGTCTGAACATGACATTACACCATCACGCTTACTTACATTCATGCGCAAAGTGACTGAAAAGTTGACCATGTAAAGGAAAAAAAAAAAAAATTCATGTATGACACGCAAAAACGCAAAGAAATTGTTTTTGGAGTTTCATTGCATATGCAAATGGTTGCAGCTAAGCATGAACGTGTAAAGGCCGCTTTTCGTATCCATATAAGTATTAAATCGGTATACGTACTCAGCTGGAAAATATCGAATTCATAAAATAATCATTAATGCAGAAGTACTGACGGTTACATTTTCAAAGAAATCAACTGGTGCTTCTTCAAATGATCTTCTAGTAAAAATATTATGGGAATATGAGCTCGCTACAACATACTCTTCTCCAAACGAAATTTTCATTTGAAAGGGTATTTTTGTTGTATATTTTCAAGATATCTTCTACGATATATCGAGCCCTAACCGCCAAATTGACGTAAGTGACAAAAAACAAATTTTACAGGAGAGCGTTTTTTCTGAACTTGTTTGCATTGACTGGCATGCAAATTATAAAACTTGTAGTGCAATATCTCCGTTAATATTGAGCATATCTTCGTAATATTTTACTAGGTGATGAGTTTCAGGAATTAGAACATATTTTAATCAAAAAGTCAATTTCGGAAAAAATGTCACTTACGTCAATTTGGCGGTTATGGCTCGATATATATATATATGTATTTTGTTACCAAGAGTTTGTGTTATATTCTAAGATATTTTTTATTTTAAAATGGAATGTGTTACAAACAGTCATGTTTAAATATTGATATTATTCTTCGACAATATAAACAAACAAAGACGCTTGAAAAACCTTATGCACCCTTTTCTCACTCCTGATGAGTTCAAACAATAGAAACAGTTCCCTTTAAGAAATAAATCACAACAAACCATCAATAAGTAAAAAAAATCTAGGCCACGAGCCCTGAAACGTGGTAGTTCCCAGATGACATCTACCTAAACCATCATTTTTAATTTTTACACATCCTATTTAGGTTTTTGATATTTTTTATTATTAGTGGTATTCAAGCAGCTGTGGAAATTCGAAAATTTCCACTTTTGCACGAACGACCCTGTTAGCAAGGTGTATAAAGTAGGCGCGATATTAGCGAATTTTAAAACATTATAACTTTAATTATAAATAGGTAGTTAGTTTAAACAAATTATTTATATATAGATATGGTGGACGCAGTAGGCTTGGGCTTTACAAATTTTGCACACAACATGGCGCAAATTTTGCCCATCAAAATCGTTGTGCAATATTTGCCCGGCCGCGGAATTTTTTTCCATACAAATAAATTTGCACAAACGAAAAATTTGCGGGGGTGCAAAAATTGCACACCTGCTTGAATCCCACTATTGATTGAAGCTAGAATCCTTCTATCTGCGCAAATGGCACAGTCTATGCCGATTTTTATCGGGAAATTGGGACGAAAATCGTTCAACATGATCACACTTGTCAGCATCAGAGTTGAAAAATTGCGTTCACACTATCGGCGTATTGATTGGGGTAAGAATGAGGTCTTCTACACTAGGCAATTTTAGTTTCGCAACTCATATCGAATTCTCTTTTAGAGTTGCTTTCGTGTCTACATTGGGCCAGAAACTCGAGTTGCTCGATCGTCAAAAACAACCCCGACGCCACTTTCACGTTTTAAAGTAAGAAAGAGATGACATTTTCACGTTTGAAAGTAAGAAAGAGATGCACAAAATTGCCTGTACGAACAACTCGCGACAGCAATTTTCCCCTTACCTTCCCCGTATCTCGTCTCTCCTACAAACTCGCGAGTTGCGCTACTAAAATTGCCTAGTGTAGAAGGCCTCAATTGGCGCATTGCGCAGAGAGTGGGATCCCGGCTTAAGTCGAATCTATTTCGTTCAAGAAAGCATTCGCCGAAGCTTTAAAAAAATGAACCCTCCCAAACAGAAAAGTCCATAAATAAAGTTTTAAAAATGCAAAAAAAAACCAGCAAAATAAGTTCTGTAGTTTCAAGTTTTAAATTATATTTTATTTTATTTTATATATATATATATATATATTTTTATTATATAGTATTTTCAACTAAAAGGGAAACATCCCTCAGTTTGGCAGCACTGTTACAGCTTTTCACCACAGCCAAGGAAAACTGTTATGCCCAACTAAGAATTTAAAGCATTCGAGTTCAAATTGGAATCTCAAAGAGGAAAGACCGCCGGACGGTCGTGCTTCAAATCGTTCTTTAAAACAAACGTTGCTCTAACGCACAAAAGGATAACGGATGCTGTTTCAAAGTTAATCTATTAAATTAAAAGAAACGAAAGCACTTAGAAAAAAATTTAAATTCGTGGAAAAACCAAAGGAATTCAATTAAAAAGTATTATAAAAAGTAAAAAAAAAAACACAGCTAAAAAATTCGAAACGAAACGATGGTTTAACTTCCGCATTGGTATCCTTGCAAATTTTTTGGTGTACACACATATTTGTATGCCGGGAAAATCGGGTGTGTGTATTGTAGGTCTGGTGCGTGTATGCGATATTGTGGATGTGTGTGATGGCCTGGAAAAGACGTTCACGAGCGGGAAACTCCCTCTGACCTAGCAGCAACGGCAGCAGCGATTGTGTGTAGTACAACCAGCAGCAGCAGCAGAAGCGCGCACCTACAACCAGCAACGAATACAACAGCGCAACAACAAAAACAACGAGAGGCACAACAACAACAGCAATAACAATAGGAAAACAGTGAGAGCCTTTTAGCAAATACATACAGAGCAAAAAGGACATTTTACACTATCCCTTTCATTCGTTTTTACGTCTTCGTGTCCATTGTACACAATCGAAATTGACTCAAAAGGATTGATGTGCGAAAAGATGGAAGAGTACGACAATTAAGTAGAATTCTTTAGTCACCAAATCATCATAAGCATATGTGTGCACTTGTGGTTCTCTATTTCAATTAATTTCACTTCATCTCATCTCGTCTCGTCTCGTCTCGTCACATCTCATCTTTTGCGTTTTTATTTATCCTTGCTCTCACACCTTTTTCGTAGGTATTTGTTTTACTACGCATTTTTGTTGCTGTTGGTGTTGTTTCTGTTGTTGTAAATTTTGTTGTTCGCTTTTCAAAAGGGTGTATGCGCTAGTTTGTGGTCTTTGATTACTGTTAAGCTGTCCTCCCTGCTGCCGCTGCTGCCAATACTGTATGGAGGAGGGTTGCATGGCTCCTTCCCCATGTTTTTGACGACGTACTCAAGTGGTTGTGTGACGTTTTTGCCTTATTTATTACGCATCATAGCATAAATTGCTCCATCCCTATTAGATATATCCCCGCCTCGGCAAGCATCGTCCAACATACTCGTATAAACAGTAACAGTAAAACCATAAAAATTTCGTGAAACGTAAGGGGTCCAAGTGCGCGCGCCAAGCCGAATTGTGTTACGTAGTAGGATACAGAAAAATGTGTTTGTGTGTGTCGCGCTCTCGATTGCAATTCCAGTAGTCAAATTTTTTCAGGTTCTTGAACTCATTGAAGAATGAAATAAAAAAAAAAGAAAAGAAAAACCGGAAGTGAATATTAATGTGCTAGATAGAGCCGTGCAATATTTGTTCGAAGTCTTTTCTTAAATGTCGTTGATCGAGTGTTCAAATCTGTCCAAGCAGGCAAGTGACCCCGCTCCGAGTCATTCATCGATCGTGTAAGAGAAAATTAGCCGTAAAACAAGAAACTTTTTAACACTTTAAATAACACGTTGAATGCAAAATGGATAGCTCTCCTGATTTATCGCTGAAACTGCGGCGCGGTTCTAGTGACTCGCGGGATAACTTTTATATGGACTTCGCCCAAGGCATTGACTCAGATATAGAAGAGGTTGATAATAGTGTTGTGGCACGCCAAGCTCAGCAACTTCCAGCACAATTACCGCCGAACGGTGACGATGCCGACGATGAAGAGTTAGTGGCTTTGGCTGCTGCTATTCCACCGCCAGTCTTACCGATGTCAATGGCTATGGCACCACCGCAGCCATTGCCAACAGTTAACGAACAAGATGATTTACCACCAACACCACCGCCGCATCAATCGGACACAGCTGTGT
The DNA here is from genome assembly GCA_020466095.1 of Chlorops oryzae. Lineage (NCBI taxonomy): Eukaryota > Metazoa > Arthropoda > Insecta > Diptera > Chloropidae > Chlorops > Chlorops oryzae. The sequence continues at coordinate 41,959,527 of CM035808.1, forward strand.
CTTCGGGTCAAGGTTCGCCGAACACTTCAGTTCTGGAAATGATACCGCCACCATTGCCGCCATTGCCATCGAATTATTCCTATGTGCATGGTAATGGTGCTCATGGTGGTGCACCAGAAGATTCAGAATCTCCACCGATGACAAGATCACCATCAACATCACCTTCACCACCCGAAAGTCCCCAAGCAGTTATGCGAAGACCAATTTCATCGCAACCAATTCCAGCTCCACCACCAAATGTTACATCTCCACCTTCACGTAGATCACTGCTTCCGAGTCCACCAGTAACTTCACCACCTTCGCGACGCTCTCATATTGGTAGTCCTCTAGTCATTTCACCACCGATCTCACCGCCACCATTAGTTCATCACAGAAAATTGTCTACAACTCCAACACACTCTGGGTCACCACGAAGCGAAGAGCTCGATGCTGGTGATACGGTGCCATCGAGTCCACCGCCAGAATTTGGCGAAGCTAATGATATGGTTGCCGCTGTACTTGCGGCTGCAGCAGAGACATCAGCATTTGAGATAGAACAGGCCGTTTTGCAAAATATGGCTTTCCAAGGGACAGACGAAAATAAGTCCTATGAGGAGGATGAGTCGACAACCATCACTACGCCACCTAGTAATGGTTACTCTGCTTCATCGATAGTTGCGCCACCAGCTGAGCAATTTGGCGACATGGATGACGATGGTGGAATGATTTTGGCTGATATACCACCACCGGCTGGTATGGAAGATGAAATGCCCGAAGAGCCACCCGAAGAGGAATCAGGTGAAAGAACACCAGTATCAGCAGAGCCACCGCAAGAAGAAGTTATAACTGATGAGCACAAAACAGAAGACACACCTGCAGAAGAAGTGGTTGAACAAGCGGAAACACCAACGCCACAACGAACTCCCAGTGGTTCGGTGTCATCGAAAAGAAGTGCCAGCGCTCAAGGTGTTGGCAGTCGTGGTCCCAGTCGGAGTGCTAGCCGGAGCGGTAGCCGAAGTGGAAGCCGCAGCGGTAGCCGCAAATCAAGCCGAAGTGGAAGCATGCGCGGTAGTGTAGCCTCACGTGGCGGAAGTATAGCTGCCGGATCAATTGCTTCCGGCTCTGGCTCTGTAGTGTTAGGATCACATCCAATTTCAGCGGGCGCTGCTGTGTCATCGCCACAAACTTCAATAAAATCAATACGCAGCCAAGCGTCTGTAAAATCGCCACCTATGTCTTCGAAGAGCTCAACCAAGAGTCCACAATTTTCGGCGCGAGTGCAAAGCCCCCCCGAAGGAGACAGTCCACCAGTGATGCCATCACCACCGCCAATGATGCGCGTCTCTTCGCAAATAAAAAGTCCACCCGTCATGCACAGTCCTCCGCGCGTCACAAGTCCCCCAAGAGTCTATAGTCCGCCATTAGTGAGCAGTCCGCCGATGTCAAAGGCCGAGCTCAATGCCATTGATGTCGAAGAGGTTAAGGAAACGCCAGCAGACAAAGCCGGGTAAGCTTAAAAGCCTAAAAGGCACTGAATTCGAAGATTTATTTATTTAACGCCACTTTTGTTCCCATGGTTTGATGAACTTTCGACTGTTTGCTATAAGAATAAAGCCCTCTCCCACTACCCACAGACCGCCCGACCCACCAAACGACCAAGCCACGGTGCCACCGTATGACTGACTGACATCATAGAATTGCAATCGATATTACATGAAATGCTAATGACTGACTGCTTGGCAGACTGATAGGCGATGTCAATGCACTGCAATCACGACGTTGCATGGCTTGGCATCCTTTTTTTAATGCACTTTTTTTCCTTCCTGTGAATTGCATGTCATCATTTATTAATAAGCTTCAATGCTGCCTTCGAAAAGCACTGTAGGCCTGCCGTTCCAGGCGCGAAAGTTTATATCAGAATGTTCAGTGTAAAGCAGTCTATGAATGAAATGATTTCATTCCGCACACGGGAATTTCCGACAGACTTGGCTGAGTGGGTGGTTAAATGCTGTTAAGTTAACTTTTGAGGGTAGATCATTAGGTTAATGGTTTAATGGGACTTAGTATGGAATGTTAATGGTTTTGATTTAATATGTCCCATAAAGGGACTGCTGGCGAATATGTTTTGCACCGATGTCTGCGAATATATTTCTTTTATGAGCTTTGGATTTCATTGGGAGGTGCAAATAAGAATATCAATAATTAAAATAATAGAATTTATCCCTTCTGTCTGAATCCATTGAATGTTCACAAGTAATTACCAAGCTCAGACCTCAATTTAATAAACTAAAAATGTTTGTCTATTTAAAAACAAATTGATATAAACTTAATCATTTACCAGTGGAGCTTATTTGTGGACTGAAGAAGATCGACAGAGTTCTTAAAAACCTTGTTTGAGATGCTTTCTAACATTTGGAAGACTGTTTTATGACAAGATGCATATGGGGCATTTCACGTCAAGTGTACCCGCAAATGCGACATTTTTAATATTTTTTAAAATAATTTTAAACGAAAGCTGAACTTTTTTTCTATAAAATGACATCTTAAACAGGATGGGATCTCCCAAACTAACGACTCAATGGAGGTGTAGAACCCAGCGCGACCCACGCGCCAAGCACGCAGAAGCCGCTATTCAGCTGTGGCTGCTGAACTTCTCAAGTTGATAAAGCTGAATAGCGGCTTCTGCGTGCTTGGCGCGTGGGTCGCGCTGGGTTCTACACCTCCATTGAGTCGTTAGTTTGGGAGATCCCATCCTGTTTAAGATGTCATTTTATAGAAAAAAAGTTCAGCTTTCGTTTAAAATTATTTTTTTAAATATTAAAAATGTCGCAATCGTCGAAAAATTGCTTATAAAAATAAAAACCGTTTTTTTGTGCATCAATAATAATTTCTGGGAATTTTAATATTTTTTTTTCGGAAAGAGCAGACAAAAATCTATAAAAATCTTTTATCACATTTTGTTCATTTGCTAATTTGCGAGACGTAGATTTTTTTGAATACAAAAACGACCGAAAGTTTAACACCCTGTATCTAGACACCCGGTCAATATTTCCTCTCCTCCTTTTGCATAATTCATGTACTCTCATAGCGCAACATTTCCACCAAGTTTCATCGAAATCCCAGGTATAAAGTTTTTTGAGCGGGTACACTTGACGTGAAATGCCCCATATACGAGTCTTTTTCCAGGCCCCTTGATGATTAAAAAGCGATTGATAATTTGCACGATTATAAGAAGACTTGAAAACAATTCTTCCAATATGTTTCAAAAACAATTCGTATTCAAAGTACAAAAACAAAACATAGAGCAATTGTCAATTAATCATGTAGGGGATTGAAATATGATTATTCAACCTTGCTATGTTATATTTCGCGCAATATAAATCTTAAAATTGAGTTGACTGGCATTTGACTTAAAAGTTGTAAACGACAAAAATGCCTGACTTTTGATTTAGCAAACACGATGTCGACGGGTGAGCACAGGACTAGAAATCGAGAGCTCCGAGATTCAAATCCCAAACAATCGGAATCAAATGCGAGGAGAAAGAAATATAAATGAATTTATATGAAGAAGTGTATTGATTCATCAATAATTAATTTTTTGTTTATAGCAAACGATTGCAAATAAGTATATCTCGGGAAAGACACGAAAACGATATCAAATATGAGTCGAAAATGATAGCAAATAAGTAGGAATCAACAAAGACTCCTAAATGATCACAAATATGAGTCAAAATAGACTCGAATATGATAACGAATATGACTCGAAAACGACTCGCAAATGATATCAAATACATATGACTCCTCAAGAAGAGTCGCGGCTAGGGTTCCATTTTCTCCCGACAAATTTATCATTTCTGATCAGAAAACGAACGCATATTTGAGCCCATTATTTTGAAAGTGGTATAAGTCATTTTAACCATACAAAACAATAATTCCTTTTAGATATGGTTATAATTTTCACAACTATAATTAATATTTGTTTGTTGTCACTACTTTACTGTCGAAAAATCATATTCCATAACGCAAAAATATTTTTTAATCCTTTGAAATGCAAAACTCTTAATATATCAAAACAAGAAAAATATGACTTATACCACTTTCAAAATAATGGGCTCATTTGATTATTTTAATCAGAAAGACGACTCCAAAAAGACTCGCTTTTGATAAAAAATTAAAAAACTTCTAGCTGGGAAAGGACATATAAACAAGAATGAAAAATCTTCATTTGCCAATATTCGAAATTATTCTAAATATTTGTATGCATACTTCTGGGTGCTGAATTAAACTTTTCTGTTGTTCTTAATATTAGGTATCAAAAAGACTTTTTGCATCTTGAAATTGAAAATTGGTTGCAAATCTTGTCGGTTGCCTCCTTATCTTTAAAATCCCCTTGTAAAGAGTTAAATTCTCATATCCATTGGGTACCGCGTAGCGAAAATACGAAGACAAAAACGTAGAAATTCTTCTGGGCAAGTGACTTTTCCTAAAAGATAATCGCCTTAAATTGAAATACACACCCAAACAAAGCAAATACATATTAATGTGGTGCTTCACAACAGAAAGTTAGGTTTCTCCCCTTCCCCAAAAAAACCTAAAAACTTCACAAAAGGTGCAGTTAAGTATGCTAAGCTTTCGAGGATATATATTCTTTTAGCATATGACCCTCAAGAGGGAAACTGAATATGTTATTGGATTGCTTTTGTGTGCCCTCAGACGGCGTGTTTTTGTTTCGTTTCCTTTCGCTTTCATATTCAAGTGTATCCATGACGTACATACGTATGTATATATGTATGCAAATCGGAAAAAATGCACATAAGCAAATTCAATGCGACAAAATACAAAAAAAAAAAACAAAAATGGATAAAAATTAAAGCACGTAGTCTCCTCGCTCATCCCATTTGATTTATTCTTTCATTTTCGAAGTAATTTTATGCCTCCATAAAATAGAATTATTTTTCAAGGCGCAGGATTACGCAGTATTTTAACGCCTTGCAAAAAGCAACAACAAAAATTAGTTTGAAATTGAAACAATATTTTTCGTTAAAAAATTAAATTTAACAATTCTTCTCGACTCACAGTGGGTAAATAATTATATGAGCAAAGCGCTTTCAAGTAGTATTTTATAGTGTTGCAACGGATATTGTATCCAGCAGAATCCCGGATAGTGCATCCGGCAGAATGCCGGATACCGGATATCCGGCTGCCAGATATTAAATTTGTTTGTTATATATTTTTCGGGTTTAAGACCATATTGAACGGCATAGCAATGATCCTGAGTGTTGCCGTTTGGTAGAAAAAATTTTTGGAATTTTTCTGAGAAAATATTTGCGGAACTGCATCCAGTTTCCTCCAATCACTCCATTTTCAAATCAGCATTCGAAGTAAATACAACATAGAAAATAATTAATGTGAGATATCCGGCGGCCGGATATAGATTGTATCCGGCTGGATACTAAATTTAAGGCCGGATAGGCAGGATAGACCGGATAGTGGCCGGATATCCGTTGCAACTCTAGTATTCTACTTGCGCTTGCCAAGTAGAAATTAAGAAATACGAAAAGAATCGAATGACTTAATGAACTTTCCAAGAGCATTTTTTCTTTTTGCCCTTAGTGTCCAGACAATTTCTAAGTTGGAAAAAAAATCTTTATGTAATTATAGCTTAGCAGCCGTAATAATTTTTTTTAAACAAATCTAAAATTAGTCTTGGAAGCTGTAAATATGGCAAAGGGAAATTTAAATAAATAACGGGAAAATTAAGAAAAAAACAGGAAACAGCATGATCCCTCCGAATAAGAAAGGTTAAATTCCGAGAGCAAATTGTTATTGAATTTCCACGCGAGCCGGAAGTTAAAATTCATTCATGTGTTAATTACGCTATTAAGTCGGAAAAGTTTTTTACGTTGGGCTTTCCAATTTTGGAGCGTGAAATTGTCGAAACCACAAGGAACGAAGACGCGGCAACAGTCTCGAAATTGGTGGAGGATTTCGAACATTATTCGAGGGGTATGGGAGCAGAAAAAATCATAAGGCACGTCTGCATAGCGTCACATGTCACAAAGAAAGAGTGGCGGTATCCAACTGTTGTCGGTTGTACGAACTTTCCGACGAGCAATCGAAAGTCACCCTTAAAATGGATAAAGAAAACCCCTTCATTATAGCCTACTGAAATTCATGCGTTTACTGCTGTGTCTCGTCGTGCCTGATGGACGCAAAGCAACATACCTACATACATATGTATAATAAAACACACTTGAAACGCGAAACTTGGAAATTGCAACAACTAGAACAACAACAGCAACAGAAGAATAGAAGAAAAACAAAAACGAAAATCATAACAATATCAACGTGACTGATGCCTTCGAAAGGCGTTGCTGTCGTTTGGCAACGAAGGGTGCGCGGCAATATTAACTTCAGCCGTTAAAGACAAACAGAAATCATTTTGGTTTTGCGCTTTGAGATTTCACGGTTGAAATCATAAAGTCGAAGGCTTGAAATGTTCTCCAACGATAAGCTTGTCTCACTTATGCCTGCAATAAGGACAAGAAAACCAACGAATGTATTTAGAAGGCATTAGAAGGAGCGAGACTATTAGGAAATTTCATGTTTTTTATTGCAATGTAAATAGAAAATGCAAAAAAAGGGGGTAAGAATCATGGAACGACACTTTTTCTGTGTGAGCTTTCCCCCCTCCCGAACTCGAACTGCCTTTTTTATTGTCCTCATGCCACTTTGACTTATTCTATTGCGCAGCAGGACCCATTGTGGTGCACATAATGGGGTAGAATAAAATTTCGCATATGTTCATGAGATCTTGAATAGCGAATAAAATGTTAAGGACAACTTTTGAATAGTTTCAAGGAAAGAAACATTTTCTAAAAAAAAAAAATATTTTTAAATCCTTTTAAATTTTAACATCCATTCGATTGTTAAAGCGAAAGAAAAATCGTATATAATTCGGTATATTTTCGTTTTCCTCACTGAAGATCACATCTCGGTTCAACACCCTTCATCGCGAGAAACTCTTAGTCCCACACAAACCAAAAATAACCAAATGAACGTTACGTATACGCAGAGCTGTGCATGCAACAAAAAAGAAAGAGTGCATATGCTTGTAAATACGATTATGCAGATTTGATTCGACTGCAATTTTCCGTCTCCCTTATTCCTCGTCCTTATTGCGCTCTTGTTTTTGTTGTAGTCGTACTGCTTAGAGCACTACAATTAAATAATGCGATGGCAACCTCGCAACTTACGACTTCCCCAACCACGACGCGTCGTGTTGCGTCATTGAGACAGTAAATTTTATAAACTATCTCCAGCGACATGTTGAACGTATTCCTGGGGATATGGCTTATGGGGAGGAGAGCACATAATTATGCGAACGTTGCTGTGCTATCTTGTATGGTTTAATGGCCTCTGATGGGTGGGCGTGAGCGAACAGCTCTCGCGTTGGTGTAATAAGGCAAAGATCCTGCGGGCAAACCGTTGAATACGTGTTATTGCGATTAGGCTTTTAAGCTCTTAAGACCTTCATATGTGCATACAGACATAATGTGTGCCAATTCGCAGAAATAAGGCTTAAGCAAGCAAAATAAAAGCATAAATAGAATAAGGGAAAAAAGTTCCTTAAGCTTGGGCTGCATTTTAATTGAAGCTTTTTTAAGTAACAGTAAATAAAAAAAAAAAACTCACTTGAAATCCCCTGAAGCAGGCAACAATTTTTTTATTTTTTTGATATGAATACTGATGAATACTGAAATGTTGCAAATAATCAAAAAATTTAAAAAACTTACTCTGCCTTCTGAGTATGAAAGCACATTGAGTTAAAAAATTCAAGTGCAATCCTTGACTCAAACGTGATAATCCTCTTAGAATTTTCTATCAACATCATTCCAACTTCATTTGTATGCAAGAAAAGTGCACTTACTCAAGTTTCTCGTACATGTGTATGTATTTTGTAGCTCTTTAAATCTATTTCCTGCAATTCCTCTTTTGCTCCATTCAACATGAAGGCCCATGGAAGGTAAATCTGTAAAAATGGCTTCCATATCTGTTGAATGCCTTTACCGCGTTACCTTTGTTTCACATACAAACACGCACAAGTGCCAAATACATGCACATATACATTGACTGTACATATGTATGCATACACATACATTCATATGCAGTCGAATGTGCTGCTTTGTGTGACACGTTTGAAAAATTGCTAACTTGTTAAAAAGAATGAAAAATGAAACAGGGATCTAAACACAGGTTATCAACCTAGCATGTTTCGCCTATCGGCATTGAGAACGCACAACTGAAGCATCAATGCCAAAAAGCACTTTCTGCAGCAATGAGCAAAAAGCTTGGTAAAAAGGCAAAGAAGAAACGAAAAAATCTCATGTGAAAAAAGTACCTTGTATACGCGTGGAATAAGTCAGCTTATCTGTATTTCGTTTGCTTTAAGTTCGGAATTCTTTTGCTCCTTTTCGGCTCTTCGGTGAAATGCCTTTGACAAAAAAAAAAAAAAAAATAAAAACAAGAATGGGAAATAATACTTTTCGAAATGGCAATGTTGCCATTATTTGTTCAAATTTACGAGTATGGGTCTTGTAACTTCGAATAGTCACGTCGATGCTTATTTGTAACTTTTCTTTCGCTGTCATTGTTCAAGACAATCGGCGAGTCCTTTACCATATGCGGATAGTATATTACATACGGAATGTTGAATTTCACGCTGAGGTGCTTAGAGGAGAAAGTATTTCAAGTATGTATTTTAAGTGGCAAAAACTCTTAGAAATTTGTTGTAAAGCAATATCCATACATGTAGGATAAGTCTTGCTTAATCTAGTGACTTTGAAGTGGAGCGTCATTGAAACTATTCACAAGGACTTTAGGGCTTATTGGAAAAAGAGAAGGAGTTCTTGAAAGAAATGACAGTGATGAAAAACGGTAAAAGAAAATATTTAAATTCACCACCTAAGGGTATGCAATAGAGTATTTGAAAACCAATTGATTTCATTTTAAGCCTTTATAAACGGAGCTGAATTGAGCCTTTAAAACTACCCACACATCTTTCAAAACCCTTCCTATAGATGTGAGTAAATGGGCAAACCTACAAGAGTGAACAGCTTTATCAATATCTGAAGTATTCGGAATGTTTAAATGCATACTTTTGGGTGCTGAATGTAAATATTTTCTGTTGCCCTAGTGATGAGTCTTCAATTGAATGCTAAAAGAGTCCTGCGGCATTAAAAGTAAAATGCAGTTAACCTTTAATATTGTATTTCATATAATTTACAAGAGTCTGCTGGAGATATGGGCATATGAACAGCAATCTTTACGCATACGATTCATAAGAATTAAGGCTCAGTTACTCTTGATTGAACGTAACTTAAGTTTACTTATATAATCAGCTGAGTTGATATGTTTAGTTCATTTTATATGGGATCAGTCACTGAAAACTTAATTTGACTTAAGATAAGAATCTGTGGAAAACAGATTTCACTAAGTTAAGTTAAGTTACGATCAATCAAGAGTAACTTAGCCTTTAGGCAACCGACTTCCATCTTACATTGCGTTTGAATGAAAGAGCGCCATCATATCATCAAGTCATCTTGTCATATCATATGTCTCTCGAATGCTTATCCATGGATTTCTGCAAAGCTAACATAACCATTAAGAAGACATGCTTTCAAAACGGATTTGCATGTAAAAACGTTTGCTGAAATCTCCAGAATTGTTGTTGAAATGTTGAAAAATATAACCGCGGCTGAGAGACATAAAACAGTGAACAGAGCCAGCCTGTCGCCAGAACAGAGAACCATATCCTTTTATGTTTACATTTGTCAAGGCAATGTGTCTATTTTTGTTCAAAATTTTTACATTTCCTTTTATTAATTTTATTTTTCCTACTACAGTAAATACCGATTGTTTTGTCTAGTAACTGATATAGCAGAAAACATCCATAAATGACTCAAAATTTTTATGACACCCTCGTAATTTATCTTATAAAAATTCTTTTTTTCCACTCATCCATTAAAATTATGCAAACGAGTTTATCGTGTCTGGGTTGCTTTGCTTGAATTGCGAACTTCCAGCTTTTTTAAAATTTCCATTTAAAAATTCCATATGAAGTGTCGTAGTGTGGATGGATGTGGAAATGATTACGTGTATGTATCAACATTTATGTGTATGTTAATTTATTTGTATGCTTGCATATAGTGCTTTCTTTTTGTACTGCTTTTACTCTGGATTTTTACACTTAGCTTTTCAGCGAACCATTTCTCACTTACACCTACTAATACTCATATGTACATACATATGTGGCTAAAAAATAGGAAGAATAAAAAAATGAAAATATAAAATTCAATAAAAATGTTTGCCAACAATCGTTTTATCACTCGACAACGCGCCGCAGTGTCTATTTGTGACAATTTACCCCTCATTGAATATAGCAACAGGGTTTCAATGAAAGCCTACACATGACACTTGCATGATTCGTATTAATGAACGCCCGCCAACAGCGCAGGTATGAGATGTACCTACTCGTGTATATTTAGGTACACACATGGATCCACGAATGTGCCATCAAAGTTACATACGTGTTTCGTGTCAAATCGTGTTTGCATTGCATGTTTAAAACATAGACGAAAGCAGCAAGTTGCAATCCATTCGAACAGATTTAGCTTGACTGGCAAGTTTAGACATTGACACAGACAGCAGACCAAAACGGAGTGTGCTTCGCTCTAACCCTTGAGGGTCTAGTGCTTTTTCACAAAGGACCACACGAACGATGTCGTGGCTCGAAATGACAAACTGACATGAAAGTACAGACGCTATTTAATGTCGGATTACAATTTGGCGAATTTTGATGTTCGATTCGGTTCGGACTTTGAGAAGAAGTAACCATGCATCGTTCGGTGACTTTTCTGTTTGTTAAAGTGTAAGTCAAAGAATTAAGAATAAAAACAACAAATTTAAAACAATAATTAAAGGGATATTTTGGGTGGAGATGGCACATATGTGCATTTCCATATCATCGTACTTGATATTCGTACGCCAAAAGAGTGGAATAGATGTTACAAAAATCAAAGTTACTTCAAGAAAAAGTTTTCTTTATGTTCCACTCGGAGAGTAAAAACAAAATGAAGGGGGTTGCCCCTTTGGCAAGGCTGCATGTTTTTGGACCTTTTTTAAAAAAATTTCCTTACAGAAAACGAAAAGATATTTTTCAATTTACAGTTTTTTATTGTGTTAGGAATGAATGAAAGTTAATAAAGAAGCACATTGTTTTTTTTATATGAGGGCGGTTCAAAAAGTTCTCAGCCATCAAAGTGGATGCTTAAAAAACAGTGTAGTACTGGCTGCCACGATTCAGGTCTCCAAGTTGTCCGAAATGGAAAAGAGAAACAGATTTGTAATCAGTGCAGATTTCATTATGTTGTGAGCCCCCAAAATAGTTTTTAACAAACTGGCGGCCATTGAAAAATGACACATCGATTTTGGGTATATTTTTTTGTAGTTCAGTGTAAACAAAAATAGTAAAAAATTTGTTAAAATTATGACTGAGGTTCGCGCCACAATGGTGACAATTCTTCTCTGATTCCACTTTGTTTCACTTTGCTCATTCTTCATTCATCTTTAGCTCCTCCCTTAATTTCGTCGGTGCCCCATAACGACTTTAAGCCATCTTAATAAAAAATTTATAGCTATTTTAATTGGACTCTGAAAAAATTCGTACTATTTTCAGTACTTACCTACGATTTCGTAAGTGACCAACTTTTTTTAGCTTATAAAATTTTGTATAACAAAATTTAAAAAATATTTTATCAATATTTTAGTTACTCAAGGACCTCGATTTGAACTTAAAATTTTGTGCACCTCCGATTGACAAATAACAAATGAACAACGTGACAGTTGAAGTTAGTCGTCATAGTCAACCTGTGCTTTGAAACTAGTTTCGTAGTTGCAGTAGGAGCATGCCCGATTTTTTTTTGGGACATATGCATCTCTTCTAGTTCTTCACCAGCGTACCGAATATCGACGAAAAATTTTGAGTGGTCCAATTACTGTGAATCGTCCTCTGAGTCCATCATGTATATGGACCAAATTGCGAATTTCGACGATTGGTTCACCCGTTTTGGAGGAGATGCGACCACAAATGGATAGAAAACAAATAAACCCTGCTAAGGCTCGTTGTGAAAAGCTTGCTATTGGTTAGGTGGTGCCAAATTTTGCCGAGTATATTTGTGTTGAGAAGCTAAAAGGATTTTAAAGGTCATAGTCTTAAACTCGGCTTAAGAACTTCGAAAGTTTAAATTCTCCAATATATTATTTTAGACTTCATGGCCGTTTAACTCATTCAAATACCTTCGCTTTATTTAAATTTTTCTAAAATTTTCATATAAAATTAATAAACCTGATTTAAATTAAACTCTCCTGAAGACTATCATTTGAAAGCTTAACTTCAAAAAGTTTAAATTAAGCTAAAGACTATAAGCAGTTTTGCATGCATAGAAACTGCCCGGATTCTACGATTCGATCTTTTTCCAATTAAATGACCGGAAGCGCGTTACAAAGGAAATAAAAAAAATGAAAAAGCTATAACAAGATATCGTGAGCCTTTTTTAGTTCAGAGCTGGGTTATTGTTCCATATAACGACAATCTGGTAATCCTCAAACCACCTGAAAAATCATGTCAAACCGGACTTCTTATCGTTCTTATACCTAGATACAACGATATACAATAGCTTGCGAATAATATTTTCATGCTTCAGCGTTTGGCTAGTTCGTGCAATGCCCGAAAATCTTCTTACTTCACATCCAGGGCAATAAAAAGTATCCCATACAAACATCGGAGTACGCACAATGTGCGATAGTCGAAACCGCTCGACCTTAGTCCAGATGATGATAAATTCGCTTTGGTCCAACTGCAACTCAGCAGTCATTTAAAATTTTTCCTTTCGGGGTCGATGACTTGCCGGAGTGCAACGGAAATCAGTCAAAGATATTCCAAAAGGTTAACAGAATGTCCCGTGGGAATCGTCCGAACGCTCTAAGGAGCGAATCGTTTCAAGTTTCTTTATGAGCGCAAAGCGTCGTGCTTGAATGAATGGAATGCGCTTTTGCCTCCGCCCGTCGCAAAAATACGCGGTGCTCTGATTGCCTTGCGGAGTTTTTTTTCTCAAATAAAAAACGAAGTGCAAAGAATACACTCCAGCCGGGTCGAAAGGGCATGGCATGTCATGACGACTGACTAGTCTAAATGGCTTTTTTCTCCTTTCGCCTCTTTCGCCTTTTTGTTTTATTTTCTGTGTTTTGTCCTGCGAACACATTCATCTTCAGAGATTACAATGTAAAACAGGACGATAACAGTGCAGAAGAAATGTGAATTCAAAAGCTACACAGAAATATTTGTGAGCTTATGTAGAGAAATAAAGCACAAAAGGTTGTTAGCATTTCACGAAAACAATTAACTTTTTTCCTTTCTCTGCCCCCCCTCCCATCGCCAATGCAAATTGAAACAAAAAAACGCGATCGAGGAAAACGTTTTAATTTAAATTTAAAACAACATGGCAAGGTGTGATGTCAAAAAAAGAGAAAAAGAAAATGGAGAATATTAATAAAAGAAATTTGTCCACCTCCAGACGAAACGGGAAAATTTTTCGGACTTAATTATTACGTAAGCGAATTTATGCAGCTTTGGGATTCCGATTCTGATTCCGATTCCAACGTAGGCTGCAGCCGTTTTTGATGGGTCAATCGCAAAATGTCAAGGTTATCGGCGTCCATCATGCTGTTAGCCCACGCCAGCCATTCTCATTTGCCAGAGAGACTTTTTTAGCTCACTTTGCAGTGATTGCCTTCAATTGTAATACAATTTAATGATTTCCTATGTGAATTTACCCCCACTGAAGGCGCGTTTTCATAACGTTGATTAAGCGCAATTTAGGCACGTCGCGTTATGAGTTTCTGTCGAGGTATGAAAGTCCATTTGTACCTAATTGCATTTAAGGGAATTTATGAAAATCAGCTGTCTTTATGGTCTTTGGTTCATTTTAATTTCAGTCAGATCAAGTCCCCGGCTCGAAATAGTTTTTAAAAGTTTTTGCTCAGCTGTGAGTTTAAAGCGGAGAGCTCAACAGGAGAATGAGGATCAAATGAGAAAAATTCAAAGAGGCTGTGATCGCACCGTTTGCTGAAATGAGGCAAGTACGCTACCAAAAGACTATGGAATGTGACTTCGCTTCTACTCTAAATTAATACTTAAAGTATTTGACCTCATCAAAGGGGTGACCAAACCGTTAGAAGAATCAGAGAAGTTTGTTCTATTTGTGGTGCCGTGTCCACACGTTGGAGATCACTGACTTCAATATAATTAATATTACAGTTATTTCACTGAAATTGGAAAGAACTTTGAACAGTTTTCCACAATTTTCATATACAATAGAGCACTTTAATGTTCAAAAATAAAGTGCTACTGCACTATATATGCAAAGTTTTTCAGCACATCCCGCAGCTGAATGTAAGTACTCGCAAACATTCATCCACATATTTGAATGAAAGAAATAAATATATAAAAATTTATGAAAAGCCAAGATTGGAAATGCTAGCATTCAGAGTACTTGCCCGCAGCCAGATCATTTCAGTGGATTTTTCAGTTGCATTCAGCAGAAATGCAACATTTTTTTCCCAGTTAAAAAAAAATTTTTTTTTTGCTGCTGCACAATGCAATTTTCTGCTCTATGCGATTCCTTCGTTCGGCTTTGGGGTGGAAATCACCCACGCAGCAGATTCACGATGACGCCAAATGGAGACTACGAAAGCCGGATATGAGTACTCCCGCTCCAACAAATATTATTGGTGATGGGATAGAGCCCGTAAAGTAGGTCAAGCCTATCAGCATTCGTACATATGCAAGTATGAGCCTTATTCACAGGAGCCATGGATATGTGAATAAGCAAAGCATACGTTTGTATTAGAGATTGTTATAACTGGTTGACTTGTTCGAATTGAAATCAGGCTAAACCGAAAATAATAATAGCAACGAAATTGAAAATGCAGCCAGTGATGTGAAGCTTGTGCAAATACATGAATTTTATTTACCCAATAATGCTTAAAAAAAGCTCTCACAAATAATACATATGTTAATAAGAAAGGATACTCGAAAGTAGCAATTTTAAATTTTTTATCCCTTTTGTAAGCAGGCTTTAAAAGGTTTTTGCGGCTTTAATGGAATAACTATGGTGTGCATGGGATAATGGATATAAATATGTGTCTTGGCGAAAGTTAGCTGCGATTGCATTGCTTAAAAGGATAACGCTATTTCGATTGCTTTTCCTAATTTTCTTTTTTCATTTTATGGCTTTAAACATTTTTGTTTTCCTTTTTATACCCAGCGTAAGCGGGGTATATTAGTTTTGTGCGAATCTTGTAACAGGGAGAATTAAGCTCCGGAGATATAGACAAATGTATATAGAAATGATCACGATCAAAAACTGAATCGATTTAGACATGTCCGTCTGTCCGTCCGTCCGTCCGTCCGTCCGTCGTCCGTCTGTCCGTCTGTCCGTCTGTGCGTCTGTCCGTCTGTCCGTGGTCGGATGTCCTCCGAAACGGCTGAACCAATGAAGTCGAAGTTTGGTACACATGTATATCGGGGTCCGAGTATGATCCTAAGTAAAAATGGGAGACATCCGCCCACTGCCACGCCCACAAATGAATTTATTGTGTTTTCAGTAAAATGCTTGTAACTTGCGAACCACTAAACACATTCCATTGATGTTTGGTGTACTGGTAAACTACGAAAAGGAACATATCCTGAAAAAAAAATGGACGCCGTCCTCCTCGAGCCACGCCCACAAATAAGCCCACAAATAAGGGCTTATCGTAACTTGTGAAGTAAAAGGCTTAGAGGCTTCAAATTCGCAACACAGGTTGACCAAGGCGAATGAAAGGTGTAGGAAAATATTTTATGTGGCCCGCCCACTGCCACGCCCACAAATGCAGATTTTTCGTAACTTCCGAGGTAAAAGGCGTAGAAGCTTCAAAATCACAACATAGGTTGACCAAGGCAAATGAAAGGTGTAGGAACAAAAATTTATGCAGCCCGCCCACTGCCACGCCCACAAATGTATAATTTTCGTTACTTCCGAAGTAAAAGGCTTAGAAGCTTCAAATTCGCAACATAGGTTGACCAAGGCGAATGAAAGGTGTAGGAAAATAATTTATGTGGCCCGCCCACTGCCACACCCACAAATAGAAAAGCAAAACATAGTGCGCTCATAATGTCGGGACGCTGGGTATTTCAAAGTCGGGCTTGACCGACTTTAGCTTTCTTACTTGTTTTTTTTACTATTTTTGCTGTTCGCTTCATCGAAGAAGCATAGACGTCTTTGGTTAGTGTGTTTCTTTGTTAAAGTGTGTCACGCCGAAAGTTTTCCTTTCTTCTGATAAAATTTTCTTTTTCTTTCCTTTTTGGCAATTATGGTTGCCAGACGCTTTTCTCGTTTTTCCAGCTTCCTCCTTATTTAAAAAATTTTTTTTGGGTTTTATTGTTTTTATTGAGCTTATGATATAACTGACATTCCATCCATTGTTTCGCTTTCAGATTTCATTTGAGGCTCTCAGGTGTTCATTTAAGATGAAAATAATTTGGAATTCCTTTGTTGTGTTGAAAGGCACAAAAAAATTTGAAAAATTTAGAGAAAAGCTTTTGAAATTCATCCGCGTGATATTTGTGGGATATTGGTATTAAAATGTATACACAAAAATTACTGAAAGATACAGGGGTGTCACAGAATCCGATTGCTATCGGAATTGGAATTTTAGTCGACTAAATTTTCATATATATTTCATAGACAGCCGGATAAAATAGGGTTCTGTCACAGAACTTCTGTGCAATCGAGAACCGATAATAGTTCAAAATCAAAACCAAAAACAACAAAATTTTTAAATTCTGTATGAAATTTCGATCGGTTTTAATTCCGATTCCGACAGCTGTCGGATTCTGTGACATCCCTGATAATGATGAGTACTGCTCGGAAAAAATATTTGATAAATGCTTTAAAGCTAAATTGAAATATTTTCTCTTATTTCTCGATTTTTTTAAAAATGTTTTCGGAATGTACGTACAATATTTAAGTATATTCTCTGAAAATGTGAGTTCAATCTGATAAATATTTTCGGAGATGGACATGAATTTGCCAGACCACGTCAGTGTTTGAAAGCAGCAAAGTAAGTAGAACTTCAAACGCTTTTTTCTCAAAACGGTGTTTCCAAAGTCGGTATCCAACCTCGATTTCTCAGAAATGGCTCAGCTAATCGACCTCAAATTTGAACTACGTCTTCTTAGATATATTCCTTAGGTATTGAACAAAGCAATAAGGTTTATTACTATTTTTTTAAAATAATTTAGAGCGAAAAACGAAATTTTTTGCGAATTTTGTCAAAAATCAAAGTTTTTAATATATTTTTTTTGTTCAATACCTCAACCAACCTAGTCTATCCTCTAAAATAATTCACCTGATTTTGATTTCATATAATCCAAACCCTTGAAATCGAGATCACCGCCAAGCGTATTTTTTGGAAGTCCTTCAGGACAACATCTACACGAGCGGTTCACATCAATATTTTTTCAAAATCGACACGGTATTGTGTGTTCTCGGCAGCACGCTCTATTTAAATTACCATAAATTGTAATCAATAAGCCGTGCAACCGCTTAAAAGGGATAATTCACATAAATTGTAATTAATAATTCTATTAAAGGAACTTATAAAGTATTTTTTCAATTGATTTTTTTGGCATTTATTGATATTTTTGTGATATTATTTTGATATTTTCGCGGTCCTTTTTCATCACTTTTAACGCATTTTTGTCGTTCAAACGGCATTTTTTCTCGATTCCTGCTAATAGTGAATATTATTAAATAAACGCCAGTGAATAACAAACCTGCGACATCCTTAGCATACACCTAGGCGATATAAGCTTTTCGTGCTTCAAGCTCATTAAAAATTAAATCTACGTAAATTACGACGGCAATAACGATTGTCGAGACAATATTTCAATTAATGCGGTTTGATGGAGTCTGTTTAAAAGCACTAAGGCTTCACAAAAGGAACTGCTGTCAGGTCACAAGTACCTACCCAATTTAGAAAGCCTCGCCACGGCATTGCATTGTTAAAGGCAACAGAAATATTCTACAATAGTCAGTGATGAAAAAAAAAAATCACTTTGCAGCTGGCAGATTTCTAAGGCCTCCGGTTATTTCAGGACTAAAATGTTTTTCTTCCAACAACAAAACTTAGCGTTCGCCTTTCATTTTGAATAAATGGAGTGCAATCTGGCATTCGTAGCCGAATTAAAGCAATCTGAAGCTGCGGTCTTCGAACTTTGTAGTGGGGAAATCGTTTTTCTTTTCAATTTTTCCGCTTCGCTTTTGTATTTTCTGTGGTTGCACGAATTCACAAAAATATAGGCGACTAGGCAAAAAGTTTACTGAACTAAAGCAAAACGGCAGAACCGCACTGCATTGAAGCAAATCGTGAGTGAGTTATTCTCTTTTAAGTACTTTAAAAGGGAAAAATATTTTATAAGTATTTTCCTTTTCGTGTTTAAAGTGCCCTTTAAAGACCAACCGTTGCCATCGGTAGTTGGCTGTGACAACGCATTTGGCTCAGCAATCCAATGTTTGCGGAATGAATTTTTGACGCTGCCCGCAGTTTTATTGTCTGAGCATAGGATTAAATATTTGCTTAGTTTTGTCATCATAAGAAGTTATTTTATCAAGGATTGCCTTTCTATTTATGACATCGCGCTATGCATTCGACTTTAAATGGAAAAGGATAGCTCAGAATGCTTGAAGCAGCGAAAAACTGAACGACATGTCCTTTTGCAAAACAATTATTTTCTTCTCAATGCAATAGTGAGCGGACATATCTTTAGCTTATGAACTTGAATTTTATTTAAAAATCATCTGTATCCTGAAATTTGTTATTTGACAGTCTTTCACTTTGCCTCAACTTGTCGCTGGTGCAAGAAACCTCGAGAGAATTCTTCGCAATAATGACAAAAAATGCTTATTCAATTTGCTTTTTGACTGTCTAGCCACAGGAAATGCTTAAAGAGGATGCAATCAGTGTTGTCTTGATCAACAGATAAATGTTTGAATTTATATGTATACACCGAGAGAAAAAGGTTGTAATATTAACTGAAGTTAATTTTTAACTTATGTATGCTCATTAGCGGTCAACTCAACAGTACAAACACAGTCAATAAGGATATAACTATCTGATTGTTGTAGTAACTGTCACGCGATTAATTCTACTGTCGCAAGAAAAATGGCATCAGCGACTGGGGAAAAAAATTTTTAATTGTTATATGTTCCGTTTATTTATTTTTTTTTATCTAATTCTTTTTTTCTTTCCTCTCTTTAATTTTTCTCACTTCGGCCGAAAAACGTCGAGTTTAATTTGTTGGTCAAAATGCTCACTTGAGTTTATGGTTGCTCAAGTTTTGGGAAACGTGCTTAAGGAATTGTTTCACTCCCAAAAATTTTTTACTTGAAAATGAATCATTAAAAAAAAAAAAATTAATTAAAATAAAACCTTAAAAATTTAGGAGAAAATTTTTGTCTTCCAAAACAATTACACTCTGAAAAAAAAAAACTGTAATTAAAAAAAAAATTCAGAAAAATTCCCGCCGCCAGCATGGATAGAACCCCGAAGCTCACGACGCTCGAGTCACAGTTTAAAGCACTGAGCTATCGAAACCTCCAGAGACGGTTGATCAGAATGCGAACTTATATGTCTAAGTGAACGAAAGCGAATTCGAACATGAAAAGTAACTGTTTTGCAACTGTTCATTTGACTGCTTTTTCAGTGCATTTAACGGAAAATACGGTTTATTTTACCAGTCTTACTTTAACTGTTCTAAGTAGTTGATTTCACTGTTGTTATTTCTCCCGGTGTATGTTTGTACGTAGGAGACAATACCCAGCCGGAAATGTCCCGGTGAAACAATCAATGATTTCAGCATGACATGGAGCCGCGACTTCTCCTGATTATACACCAACTTTCTAAGGAAATTAACACACAAGCGGCATTGGCAGTCATAAGAGCATATGTCACGCGTTGGTCATCGAAAGTGGAGTAGATCTACTCCGTCGTATCGATACCTCTATCGATGACAGTGCCATTGGAGTTGCGATGAATAACATTTCCTCTCGATGACATTGCCATTGTAATTGCGATAAAAAGCTCCTTCTCTCGATGGCAATGTCATTGCAATTGAGAAGTACTAAATTTTTCCCCTTGATATCCTTGGTGAAAAAATTTAATGAATTGGTCATTTATAAGAAAATTTCCGGCTGGGTAAGAAAGGCAGAAAACAAATTTTTTTTTCTCACAGCCATTGACAGTTGGACATCCTCGAAATGATTTATTTATTGATCGAGAGGCCGTAGTTTTTAATGAATAGGCTTTATTTTCACTACAGTCCTGCATCCGACAGTTGGTGGTGAAAAGAGAGAATCTTTCACATATACATATGTACTAGGGCTATAAAAATTATTCGAATAGTTCGAATGTTCGAATTCTCGAACTTTCGAATCTCGATTTTATGTACGATTCTCAATCTGAATAGCACTATTCGAATAGTTGACATATGCGATTATTCACGTGTAGTTAGAATTCGAATGTTCGGATTCGTTCAAAATCGAACTGATCGAAGCAACCGACTTGTCATGACAATATGCACTGAGTAAGATTTTTAAATTTTATTCTTGCTAAAATAAATTCCAAACAAGTAAAGTTTACATCGGAAAAGCCGATTGCACAAATACTTTCCTCAGCCTAAAATATGTTGACATTACCTTAACGAAATTACTGCCGTTTCGTTGTTCTAGCTTGGATATCTATTTATACCTATCTGTACTTCGATTTAGCTTATGCAGTTTTTCGGACATCTGGGACTTATTGTCACTCAATCGTAATAAGATATCGAATTTTTCATAGTTGCAGATAAGCGAGTTTTTTTTTCGTACTCTTATAATTGGTAGTTTTTAAACGTGGCATACTTTCAAAGCATTGGCAATTGAAGCTGAAATTTCCTTTGAATTTTGATTGCAATTATAAGGTTTTGATTAAGCGAGTTGCAATTAGCGGAAGTACTGTAGTAAACAACATTCGAATAGTCTAGCGACTATTCGAATAGTTGCTTTCTTCGACTATTCGAATATTGACGAGAGCGAATATTCGAATACAGAAAATCGAACTTACTATTCGATAAATCGTGCTCGAATAAATCGAACACTCGAATGTCCGAATATTAAGAGCTCTAATATGTACACAATTCAAATAACAACACGGCGACATTATGAATATGAATTATTAAAAAAGCACATTATTGAACAATCGCGCCCATGGCAACAACAAAAAAATTTTTTTTTTAATTCTGCACAAGCGATTTTTATACCTAGAGAGCAAAGTCAGTGCTGCTCTCGGCCGCTGTCGTACGCGTCGAAATATTATATGCAGCACGCAAATTTCATTCGCATATTATTCAATTAAGGCAATAATCGTATTGAGAGTAGCGGAGAATTTCACACAAACACGTCTGCCTGAAATATTTGACACAAGAAGCGACAATTTATCACTGCAGCATTATGCTTGAGCCAACCGAATTCCCACTCCAATCAGTATCTGCACATTATCGCGTGCAGATCTGCACGGAAAATTCCTCTTTAAGCTTTGAATAAAAAATGATTTTCTTCTATTAAAAAATGCTATCGTTTGCAAGACAATTTCTAACGGATTAAAAAACGAAATGTCTCGTTCAAACTCTACTTCCAGTACTGCAACGGACTCTACATTGACTACATCGTCTGAAAGTGAAGCGGCCCCATTGAAGGAAGCAGCAGCAGCAGCAGCAGCAGTTAGTTCGGCTGCACCGATAGCGGTTGCAACGCTTAGTTATCAGGACGAACAGCAGCACATAGTACGTCCGCATGTAAGCAGTCATCATCATTATCACTTGCCACATCAATTTCAGCATCCACATCATCAGAATCATCATACGCACAGTGTGCCCGTGCCGACACCCACTGTTCCAGCAGCATATGCTGCATCTCATTTGCTCCACGACGCTCGTCATAAACGCGCTATAAGCGGTGGTGGTCCGGACGACGATGGCAGTGGCCCGCCAGCACCTTCACCAAATCTGCTGGTATCTTCGGAGACAGCGTCGCATGTTTCATCGGTCTCACTGGCAAAGTCATCAGCACGTCTTCGTGATTCTACTTCACATCATCGTGTTACAATTGACGATTCCAATTTACCGCAACGTTTGGTTGACACCGAGGGCGGCGGCAGCGGCGGTGATGGCGGTGGGTCGGAACCACCTTCACCAAGCGGCTCATCGCAACAGCAATTGGCAAATTTGGCCAGTGATGATCGACAAACTGGCCATTTGGCACTCATGTATCATTCGCATCAATTGACCAATTATCCTGTACTGCCAGCCATCAAGCGCACACATCGGCCATCGTTTATTTATCCACCAATGCCGCGTGTTAAAGCGTAAGTAAAATTTATATTCACACAAAGCTTAAAACATTCAATTTAATTCGAAAATATGGTTCCAAAATGGTTTGACTGTGCCAAAGCACAGATTTATGTTAACTTGCCTATTAGCATCTTCATCATCATCGCCATGGCCATTGTCATCGTCACCGAAAAATTATTGCATCCAAGTTATCATTTCTGTGATATGTACTTATATCCTACCCCCCACCGTTAGACTTCATCAACTCACGAACATTACCTCCCACATACTTAATTACGGACATATTGGGTGTAGCTGAAACCACAAGCAGACCAAAGCACACCACATCGCAGCACATCAAAACCATCCCCCAGTGTGGGATTTATGCCTTTTCCACTCTATGAAGCTGCGACTTGATGTGATTTCGATTGTGATTGTGTTGCCTGCTGTAGAATTGAGATCCTTTAGACAGCGTTCGTCAATTAGTTGACAGAGTCTGTAACGGATGTAAGTTCGGAAATTGCACGCCTAGAGAAGATAAAGTCAAATCGTTTTCGATGGATATTTTGAAAGTGATTTTCTGAAATCGCTCGTCTGTGAACGCTTTTCGTTTTGCAGTGATATTTTTTCAAAATTTAAAATACAAAAAAAAAAAAAATTTCTTTTAATTTTCCAGCGGCGATGCATTGGCAACGCTCTTCTCTGCGCTCTATGGAAAAATTTTGGTCGTTATGGGAATTGCATTTCCGATGGCTGAAGTCATATCGACATATATACCGCCTTCGTTTTATGAGGTAAGTTTTGCATCAGAAGAAAAGTCAGCCACAGAGGTTTTATAAGAATGCCTCTTACATGAACACGTGATAAGGAATTGAACAGAAGTAGGCATATATGAGGTTCTTTTGAGCTAACGAAAATCCCCTGAACAATTGGTCTTGACTATTGTGGTCCAACATACACATACAATAAATTCTATAAGTCCCCTTCTTGTTTTTACAATAACGGATATAACCAGGGCCGTGGATAGAGAATAAGTGATTTGGTAAAGCTTATCATTTAGGACTAACTGTCGAATTCGAAAAGGCTCTGTCGCGATCGAGAAAATCACCCTTAAGCAGGTATAGGAAATTCATAAATTTCGAGAAATTCAGCAAAAACATACCAACAAAAATACGGGTAGACAAAAAGTGGCCATAGGATGTCTAGCGTTCCCACCACTCACCAACAAAACCGTAGTAAACAACCACAAACCACGGAGTTAAAGTGAAAATATCGGAGTAGATACACAAAAATTGATTCCAGTATCCTTATTTAAACTTAAACTTAAAAAATTGTCAAATGTTCTCTTTTTCATATCAACAGAAATGTCAAACATATTGAGTGCTTTGACAACTTTTTACATTTTGTAAGCTAGAGTTCAAAGATTGGGAAATTTAAAAGCTGAGTAGATTCGCATAGAAAAGTACTGACGGAGTAGATTTCAAAGTTTTTCAAAAAATGGAGTAAATCTACTCCGATCGGAGCAATGTGGGAACGCTGATGATGCCACTTGCAAGGAAATTATCAAAGAAACTCGGCGTCGGCTCAGGTTTTTTATATAGCTTTCTAAGTTCATAGTTGAAGCTTTAATAAATTACGATATGTTTTTGCTTAATGTGCACGAATGTTTTCATTTTGTAATAAATTTACATACATTTTTGACAACTGCTACGAATTTAATTGTACATCGAATTTAGTATTTTTGTTGAAACAGTGTGATCAAAAAGTTATGCGGACAGGGTAGGACTAAAAGAACAATTTATATTTCTCTTTGATATCAAGTTTCCTTGATTAGTTTTAAGTTTTTCAAGCTTTTCATATCATTTTATGAGTTTGGTAGATATTTTATATGTAATGTACTCCAAAATATCGCAAAATTAAAAATAAAAGTGGCAATGCGTATCACCACAGCAGAGCTAATGATTTCGCTGCCATAGCATGCTTCTCTTTTACTCATGCTTTGTGCCTATGTTGAAGTAGCGTGGCTCTAATACATTGCAGGGATTAGGAAGAAGAAGAGTTTTACCTATAGTTCTATATGGTGCTTATATTGGCCACATTGGTACATTGCACAATTATGCGACATTAACCTCGGATTTTGGATTTATTTTGGTTTTTGGTCCAAAACTCTCTAAATTTCCTCTCTCCCTCCAATAATTCTCTATCTATGTCCCTGGATATAACAACGGTGGGAACGTTTTAATTTAACCGAAAATAACATCATACAAATCCTCAAACATCAATTTCTTAAGACTATGAGCAAAATTTTTCCTATAGCTTAACTTTTTTATTTAATACCAAAAGCTTTTAATCTAGTTTTAAGGCCTTCGTTGGCATTAAATGTTTACTTTAGAATTGTTTAGATTTCGTGTTCACTAATAAAAAGCTCAGCTTTCAGTTTTCTGTGTCAATTTTTTAATTTATGAGTTTTTATAAAAATTTTTCTGAATGGTCAGACCAGCGGCGTAACAAAGGCTCAAAAGACTTGTGTTCAAATGCACAAGTGTGCCCCTTCCCTATAGTGAAAATTTCCTTCTTTTAACAAAAAAATCAATTTATTATACAAACTTACTTAATCATAGACATAATTAAATGTTCCATGCTCGAGCTTTCACTTCCCACTTTCTCGTTTACTGCGTGCTTAAAAACATCTTTTTTTTGAGGCCCTTCTAGTCTCGGGGCCGGAATACCGGTAGTTACGCCACTGAGCCAGCCTCACGCACACAACAAACTTTTGGAAGAAAAAGGCATTTCCTGCTTCCGCCCTGCTGAAAGGGAACTTAGTTAGGGCTATTGAATCAATAAACATTTCAGTTGACAGAAATATTCGAAATGGAAAACATGAATTGGACATGGAAGATAAAATTTTACGATTATAGGCAATTCGGTTTTCGTTTTTTTATTGTATTTATGAATATTTTAAGAGGCTAGAAATTTCCTTTTGCGGAAGATCTTGGGCCTACCACTTTCTGCTAAGCTCAAAATTGAATAATTTCCATTTTTATTTGCTACGAATAAAAGTAAAGAAAAAAAAAAGAAATCGAAATTTTTCTTCGTATCGTAAACAGATTGGCGTCTCCTAAACATCCTTTATTATTTGTTTTTTTTTTACATAAAATTTGTCTCTGTGGCAAACAGAGCAAGAGTGATTGACGGTTAAAAGGTCGGCAATGAACAACATTGTAAAATGTGGAATATTTATTCGAGCTCCATGAAGTCATATGTCAGGTTCAGTTCAACGAGACCTCAATTTTTCCCTTGATGGAGTCCCATAGCACTCATCGTTTGCTATTCGAGAGGATATTCGATTTTTTTTTTATACGAATTTTAAAGCATCGTAACGTGTTTGCATTAATATTAGGTATGGCTTCTTGTCTCATAGCCAATTTTTCGACTTCAAGTCGACTTGCGACCTTTCATATAAATGCTTCCATCGAATGTTACTCATGAGATATTCAAACTGATGGCATCAGTTTAAGCTTTCCTTGAAAAGGACATTCCAAGACCTTCATGGAGAGAAAACTTGTCGGAGTGATTTCCGGCTGGGATGCATCCTGCCATCATTTGCCTTGCTGAGACGAAAATTTGTATTAAAAAAATTCGTTCATATTTAATTTTGATGCTGTCAAAAGTTCACGACACCTTTTACCCCTCGAGCTCTTAACATGAAACCAATCGTCGTTGCTAATTTTACGTTTTTAACTTTGAATTTCAGGTATACTATTTGTATTTGTACATTGGTAGCATGGTCTTCTTGTTCTTCATGTACGCGACCTTAATTTGGGGAAGGCCAAAGCTGCCAGTTACAATTGGTAAGTTGAAAAAGTCAAGTCAAGAGGGATGTGTAAAAAAAATTGACATATTAAAAATGCCAATTAATGATATTTTCAAGCATTCAGCTTAAATATGAAACTTGTTCTGGTTTGATGAGATTTTGTCTTTTAATTAAATCTCATCTCGGCTTATGCATAGCTTCACCGACGAAATCTTCTGTCAAAGGACGCTCTGCCAGTGCCTCGGATAGCTTGGATGAATCGGATACGGACAGCACTTCTACTCATAACAAGCGTATTCCTTCTGTCATACCCGCGGCGCGACGGCCATCTTTGTTGGCACCACTCGGACGTCAGCATCATTATGGAAGTTTTTATTTGCGCATGGGTGCGGTGGGTAAGTGCAAAAAAATTAAAAAATAAAAAGAAATGAAAGGAACTCACGCACACACACACGCGCGCGTGCATGTCTTGAAGAAAATTTATGAAGATTTATGCATAAAGTGAAGTTTAGTTACGAAAGTCTTCGTCCTTAATGAGAATTTATGTTCAGGGAACTGAAATTTCGTTTTGACGGATGTACTTTTATGAGAAGCAAAGGTAACAGAAAACCGAAATGGTAAACGGTGGAGGGAAAATAATTTATTTTGCTCCAGAAGCAAAATTTGGAGACGTCTTTAGAGTGAAAAATTCCGTCATAATCAGGGCACCTCAGACTCCATTTTGGTAAATATGTATCCTACAAGTAGTATGTACATTCCACGGCAATTTAAGCCTTAAACGTTTTTCTCTTCACGAAGAATTCCCCATTTTCCGTTCTCGTGTGTGAATTGTCGAAAAAGCAATAATTAAGAAGCAAGCTAAATATCTTGTACGAAAGCAAATCAACCTCCTTGAGTGACAATTTAAATGACAATTAACTGTTATCAGTTGTTTTTCATTCTCGCCAACCGCGCTTTCGCTTTGAGGATTGATTTCAGTTAAATCTCAATCGTTTCGCTCGGTTCAGAAATGCTTCCTTTGAGATAATCGGTTTCGAAAAGCTTCTTCATTATCAGGGAACGAATTTTTTTTTTTAGGGTGAAATGACCGTCCACCATCATTGATTTCCTTTTGTGCTTTCCTTTTCGTGCTTTGAGGATAATCGAAAATCTAATTTTCCTCACAGCCGGGATTTATTGTGCCATTAATCGTTTCTCTTTTGAAGTGGAGGAGATTTGGAAAAAAAAAGAAAAGGAAATTGCTTGAGGGGGAAAATAAAGGTTTTTTTTCTTTGCGATAAAGGATCTATCAAAATTCGAGATAAAATAAAATAACTATGTTTTTTTTCTCTTTGCTTCTTTACAGCTTTCGGCATAGGCAGCATGATTTATTCTGGCTTGGAGTTTGGCCAATATTTTGAACTAAATCCAGACACAAAATGCCACAATGTGCTTCTCGCTTTGACGCCCGCAACTCGGATGGCCTTCATATTCATTCAGATGTACTTTATATTTTTAAATAATGAAGTAAGTTCATGCTAATTCTGTCACATCCTTTGAATGAAAGGTCCTTTTAACAGTCCATCATTTTTCTTTAATTAATAAATCATTGAAATTTGCAATCTTCAATTTCATTTCAGCAAATCAAAGTCTATCGGTATAAGATCATCGCACGCTTCGGTCTGATGCATATGATCGGCACAAATTTGGCCGTTTGGTTGAATGTGCTCATTCAGGAAACGAAACACGAGATATTAACGTTCTACAATCCGGAAAATCGCACTCTTCGCATTTCCCATCGTCTGCCATTGCATTCCCGAGGATCGCATTCGGTTATTGCGCCCACTGACGTCACAGCACACCTGCGTATTCCTCGCGGTCTAAAGGGTCCACACCACATATTCGAGTGCCGACGAACGAACATCTTGGGCACTCTCGTTCAGGATGCTTCACCGTTTTTATTCCCCTGCACCATTGAATACTCGCTGATATGTGCGGCGATCCTGTACGTTATGTGGCGTAGCATTTCACGGCCAGCAACCCCATCGCCACAAAGACCGGATACGATCAGTTCGCCGATGAAACGTTCGCCGCATCACTATTCGGTGGACTGTGCTCGTGCCCATAAGGGACTCTTCGTGGGAATACTGATACTGGTGCTAACAATTATTTCGCTCATTCTCTTCTTTGTGCTAATACAGCGTCCGGACTTTGTGGCGTTCGCTGTGACTGAAGTAACCGTTTGCGAATTGCTTATCTATGGCACGGCAACACTGGCCACATTGATCGGAATGTTCCAGATACGTCATTTACAGTATGATGCTTTCCGTAGCTTTTCGTTGGATGATATTTTATTGGTCGGTGCACAGACGGGCTCATTCCTCTATAATATCTTCACTGTCATTGCCGGACACTTTTCGCTACGCAGTGATGACATGCTCGTGCCGATTAACGCGCTCGCATCGATTGTCCAGACAGCATGCCAAACGATGTTCATACTCGATGCGAGTCGTCGGCAAGCAGTCAGTCCCGAGCATCTGCGTAGAAAGCCTGGCCGAGAGATTGTTACCTTTATGCTGGTTGTTAACCTGGCCATGTGGGCTATAAGCACGCTGGAGAAATCACGAGCCGAATCGCATCCGATTCAATTGAATTTCTACGGTCTATGGGCATGGACGATCATAACGCACGTGTCGATGCCGCTGGCAATATTCTATCGTTTCCATTCGACCGTTTGCCTGTGCGAGATCTGGAAGCGGGCCTATAAGCTGAAACCGACGTACATGTGAGAAATCGCGCGCGGGCGCATTGCGAGCATAGCACAACAACAGCAATTTTGCGCCGAACTTAAAACGAATCTAACCTATTGCTACACAACGACTACGTTGACAGGTGGCGAACTGGAAACGGTTGAAGAGGCTGACAGCAGTGCTAGTGGCAACGGCGATAGGGATAGGGATGAAGCTGGCAATGGCAATGGCAATGGCAACGGCAATGGTACGGATACAACAACTGCAATTGTCGAGGGTACTGGAACGTCGATTGCAACCGAAGATGAAGAGCTGGAAACTACCGAAGGTGAACAGCCCAGACAACGTCGTCGGCTAAAGTCGCCGCCAATTACCGGCGGCGGTGGCGGTGGCGGTGGCGGACTACGTCAACAACAACAGCCAACGGCATTTTGTCCGGTATATATTATTAACGGTGAATGAGTTTACGCGAACTTTGAGTTCATTGATGCGGGCAGTCAGCGTGAACTCAGTTTGGTTTAGGTGGGGTCAGAAAGAAAAGCTAGCGGTAGCAAAATTTTTAACCAACAACATTTTTTTATACCAACAAAACCCAAAACAAAGGCAACCAAAAAACCTTAAAACTGAACTGACCAATTTTTGCAGTATTAGTTTAATTTTTTCTATAAACGAGGAAAAATATAACCATTTATATATAAACATACATATGGGCATTTCCATGATGTCGAACGCGACATTCGCACGCATTCTCAGTGGAAAAATAAATATACGAAAATTTTTTTTTTATTTGGACAAATGGCGGAAGTTATAGCTCTTGACTAGCACTGTAATTGGTGCTAAGGTTGATTTCTGGAAATTGTTCGTTTTCAAGATAATTACAAAAAACTAAGGCATTCGCACGCTACAAAAACAGAAGTCGCTTTTGAGGCGAACAGTTCAACCACTAATTTCAGCGAAACTTGAGGCAATATTTTAATGCGACTAATTTTATAATATTGTACATTAATGAATCTTAGAACTGGTTTTTATTTGATTCAAAAATATTAAACAGTTTAGTTTTTTATTTTATTTTTATCACTGTCGCACGCTACATGTCGAATGCTACATTTTGTTGCATCATACGTTTTAATTTAATGTGTACGAATAGACCTACTGTGGTGAATTAGAGGTCAGTTGTCTTGCACAAAATACTCTACATTTTGACTAGTCATGTTGTGGGGTAACTCAGAGTACTCTTTTTCGGTAAGTTGACCTATCGCACCCTTGTTACTAAATCGGTACAACTTAAAATTTCGCATTTCTGGAACAATCATTCATTCTGTATTGAAACTTGCAAAAAATAATTATTTTTCTTAACTTAGTTTATTCTTAATCAACTACTGCATCAGTCTATCAGCCCTATTATGATTGTCGACTACTGATAGAGAATCGAAAAAGTTCTATCTTCGACAAAAAATTTTAATTTTCCACATACTAGAAAATGAAAAATTTTAGTCGACGATAGAAATTTTTCGATTCTCTATCAGTAGTCGACAATCATAATAGGGGTGTATATAAACATAAATTTTCTAGGTGTTGAGTTTCTTGCAGAAAAATGTGGTTGAAAATAAAAAATTTGAAATGGGTTTAGGAGCAAGGGTGCGAAATTTATAAATTTTACACATACGATGTCGCACGCTACAAACTTCAAATATGTCTCAGGGCCAAAGCGTTGATTATTTTGCAACAAAATTTTTTTGATTTAATTGCAATACAAATTGCTGTTTGCTGCGAATATTTGAGGCGCGTTGCACAAACACCTTTGACTCAGTGATAACAAATGTTATTTTTCAATGTCGCACGCTACAACGAAATAAAGGATAATTTAAAGAAAAAATTTACCGTAATGGGCGATTGCATCGTTCCCTTTGCATTTTTCTTACATTCCTCAAATATAAAACGATATTTAAAAGTGCAAATATCAAAGCATAGTGGATGTTATTACGAACATTAATCAAAACAAAACGGGAAGAGAAATATTCAAAACATAACTTTTGCACTTGTGCGACTTTGCATTTGAATATTTCTAAATGTGTTATGAATATATGTGGAATATGTTTAGATAAGTAAAATTTGATCGATTCTCTATAAATATATGTTAAAACAACAAACTTTTATAGGCTTTGAATTTTTTGACTGCGGTTGACATTTCTGTGGAAATGCCCATATATAGATCCATATATGTATATGGAAAAAGAAGCGTACAGAACTATACCTAAGAACATATCTCTGACTGGCCAAATTTGCTCGATGAGCTCAATGTTGCATCAATCGCGTACAAAGAAAGTTCGAAGGAGTTTCGGAGTAGTTAACTACAAGGAACAGCAAAAAGAAAAGGGAAGGGAAGGGAAATGAAAAAGCAAAAGGAAAAACAGTATTTGAAGTGCAAAATCAAAAAGATGTTGAACAAAAGTAGAAATCAAATCAAAAAACAAAAAGCGGAAAGCGAATTGTATTTGTATTGCAGGTATGTTTTTTTTTTTAAATAAAATAGTTGATCAGAACAATATAACGAGTTAAACGTAGAGAGTTAAATCAAGACCACTTATCGAAATATAACCCATAAACGATAAAAACCAAAGAAAAATAATGCGATCATCTGCCCACCATTTAAAATATGAAAATTTTTAATATTACTCATACCAATGAACTCCATCGAAGTTTATTTCTTTCGAGAAAATCATTCATATTTTTGGATACACCTACAAAACCTACCACCAGCCATACATAGAATCCACTAAAGTATTTTAATTATCGTATGTACCCACGATTATGCCAAATTGCATCTTTAAATTAAGAATATATACTGCCGAACTATATAGGAAGCCCTGTTGCAGAGACGCGCTAATTACATTGGAATAGGTACTTTATCCCAAGAATGATAGAATGTAAGATTACGACATGCGCAGATTTTACATTTATTCGAGCACTTGTGAGGATTTTTGTGGTGCTGCCACAAAGCTGTATCAATTTTTGAAAATATTTGTTTGAAAATCGTTCAGCTTTACTATTAATTCAAGTTATTAAATGTTTTTTTGTTTTGTTCATTGGTCATTTTACAAGAATCTCTTATTTTAAGGACGGTGTAAGTATGTAAATACCAGATTTTGTGGAAGTTTCAAATTGGTAGTGTGTTTTTCGAAACGCAGTGGCAACGCTGTAAACACATAAAATCCTTAATTAAATTATTTGCCTCGAAAATTTCCATTTTTCAAAATTTTTCAATAATTTCAACAAATCAGAATACTTTTAATGCTTCGTCACAAGTGTCACATGCCGAGAAGAATCAAATTTTGAACTCAGATTGTCGTAACCTCTTAATCTATGTTCCTTGCTTTATCCGGAGTCATTGAAACTCTCATTCAGGACGTTCTTATTCTACAGTTTTGATCGAACTGATCAGTCATTTACCACAAAATCGTCCAATAAAATGATCTATTTGGTATCAATTCAGGATATGGATATGAATGATAACAGAACTAGTGACAGGATGGTTAATTTACGCGTCGGTATCTATTTATGTTCGTTGTTCATTGCATTAATTGAAGCAATTTCTAGCGTTAAACAGTTTGGCAAACAGTTTCAAATGAAGCTCAGAATCCTTATACTAAAACATAAAGTACGTTTCGTATAATAATGAAAGATAGAAAAATAACCTTTAAGTCCTTAAACGAGACTCAGTTGAAGTATATTTTCTCTATTGAGTTCGTTTTGGAAGAAGCAATGGCATTAAGACTCATAAATTGTGGAGCAATATTTTATGATATTAGAGGATACCGGTATGAAAAGGTTCTTAGTTCAGATATTAAGAATCGCTGGATATTATTCAATCAACTTAAATTCGACAGAGTCATAATTATATATAGAATATATATACTCAAAAAAACAATATATATATAAAAAAACAAACATTTTAATAAATAAACTTGTTCATATAAAATAGCAAAAACAATTCATTTAAGTGTTTATTGTTTTGTTGCATTGTGAGTTGTTTTTGTTTATTGCATTTTAATTGTTGCAAAAGTATTTTAATTAGTTTTGTGATAATTTGGCGCTCAATAAGAAAAGCCTAAGCAAAAGAATTATATTTAAAAAAAGAATAATAAGGCATAGATAAACCAAACCATAAATAAAAAAGAAATGTTCATAGTTTACTCTTTAAATTTATGCATAGATTTAGATAAAAAAAAAAATAATTTATTGTTTAATCTTCATATTATTTGGTAAGAACTCATCTGTAATTTGAATGAAATAGTTCTAAGTTAAGTTCACTTAAATGCATATTTTACGCATATTTTTAATCTATTTATGGATATTCGACCATCAAAGCTTGCCAAATTTATGCGATTTCATTAAAATTAAACTCGTTTAAAGCCAAAGATTCTATTTATAGTATTTATATATATACATATATATATGTAATAGTAAAGCTCATTTAAAAATATTATGGAACTCATCCATTACTGTCATTGCAATCTTAAATTTATTAATTTAGTTGTAAAAAATATTACAAAAATTTACATTTTCCAATGATAATGTAGTTTTTTTATAAAGAATTTTGTAAATTTATTTAAGAAATGCTCAAAAAAAAAAGACACAGAGAAATGTGTGCTCAAACTTGCGTGCGAAACACTCAAATTTAGTCACTAAGCGGTTTTGAGAATTTTTAAAGCAATGATCTAGAGATTTGCAAGGCATGACTTTATAGTACATATATAGGTACAATATTATCAATTGAAAAAGCCCTACCTATTTGAAAAAATATTCGTAAAAGTAATGTTCTTGTACAATATTGATAAATAAAGAGAAAGAAAATGAATGGCAATAGCTCATAATCATAGATACTCTTTGAAATCCCAACTCTCTTTTAATTGCTCTCTTTTTTTTTTCTTTGGTAATTAAGCTCAAAAAAGATTAGGAAGGAATAAAAATTGAAGAATTTTCTTTTTAAACTCAAAATGCTCAAAACAAGAATGAAATGAGAAAGTTTTCAGGAAAATAGTGAATAAACTTAAATTATTATTCTATGTAGTACTGTGGAGTTGTATTGCAAAATATTTATTGATTGCGAATTGAAAATATAAAAGAAAAAAGTAAATGTATTTAAACAATATTATGAACAATCGTATTTAAAATTGTACTAAATAAAAGAAATATAGTTCCATTGCATTTGGTGGAATTCATTTACTTTTTGACGGGACACCAGAAATTTCCTGGATGTGAAAATCGAATAGATAGCATAGAATAGAGATGTTAACGTGAGTAAATTTTCGTTCACGTCACTCACGATCACGATACAAAAAAATTCCTCACGGTCACGCCGATCCCGAAATTTTTTAACCTTTCACGAAAATTCACGATCACGCACGAGTTCATGAAAAGTTTCTCAGGAATTAAATTTAGAATTTGTTTTATAAAACCAAAAAGCCTTAAATCGCTCTGTCTTAGAAGATTATTCGAGAATTTTCCTTTAAAAATTACTATTAAAAAAATTATAGCCTTATTCATCGAAACATTTGAATTGAACGCAATTTTCGGACTCTGATGCTGACAAGTGTAATCTTCTTGAACGATTTTTGTCCAAATTTCACTGTTTCCCGATATATTTTTGACAATACGTGACGATAATGTGAGCCCAAACAATGATTGTGGAAATTATTGAAACTTGTGCCGATCTGGCCCGATAAAAATCGTCGCAGATTGTGATATTTAGGCAGATAGTGGGATCCCACCTTAAAGGGCTCTACGCAGATACGCAGGAAATAAATTTCCTATACTAAAAGCATGTAAAAACAAGTAAAGAAGTTTACATCGGGTAAGCCGATTGCACACATACCTTTTCCTCAGCCTGAAATATGTTAAAACATTACCTTAACAAAAATTCCTGCCGTTTTCGTTGTCCTAGCTTGGATATCTATTTATACCTTCTAAGACTCGAGATTATTATTAAGCACAAAATTTTCGCGGATGGTGAGCATGGTCAAATTTTAACCGTTAGAGGACATTTTGTCTAGCTGCGAAATACTCAATTCAAAATAGTGAAAATAAAATTTTTGCGAATTTCGCGAATGGTGGTCATGGTCAAAATTTAACCGTTAGATCACATTTTGTCTAGCTGTGAAAACCTCAATTCAAAATAGTGAAAATAAAATTTTTGCGAATTTCGCGGATGGTGGTCTTGATCAAATTTTAACCCTTAGAGGAAATTTAGTTTAGCTGCGAAATACTCACTTCAAAATAGTGAAAATCAATTTTTGCGAATTTCAAGAATGGTGGTCATGGTCAAATTTTAACCCTTAGCGGTCATTTCGTTTAGCTGCGAAATACTCAATTCAAAATAGTGAAAATCAAATTTTCGCGAATTTCGCGGATGGTGGTCTTGATCAAATTTTAACCCTTAGAGGACATTTTGTTTAGCTGCGAAATACTCAATTCAAAATAGTGAAAATCAATTTTTGCGAATTTCGCGAAATGTGGTCATGGTCAAAATTTATCCATAATGGACGACTTTATTTGGCGGCAAAATACACAATCAGAAGAAGCAAAAAAATAATTTTTGTGTTCAGATATGAGAATAAGAGAAAGAGTGTTTTTTTCTATTGTGTAGGATGATGACCATAGTTATAGCGATGTCGCAATTTTTTTTCAGCGAAAGCTTAAGTCTACATAGTAGCTATACACTCACCACATTTCAATAAGCTGGGATGTATAGTAAAAAAGTTATCCAGGAAAAACGTTAAAAATCGTGATTTTTGAAACTTCTGAACCACTTCCCACGACCCAAGAAGGGACTATGAAAAAAATTTGTATGCAGTTTTTCGGACATTTACCTGGTTGAAGTCCATGCCAAATTTCAATATGATATCTTTCATGACTTAGGAGTAAATTACGAA
The DNA here is from genome assembly GCA_020466095.1 of Chlorops oryzae. Taxonomy (NCBI): domain Eukaryota; kingdom Metazoa; phylum Arthropoda; class Insecta; order Diptera; family Chloropidae; genus Chlorops; species Chlorops oryzae. The sequence continues at coordinate 41,995,509 of CM035808.1, forward strand.
AAACTAAAGTGTGACGACAGACAGACAGACAGACAGACAGACAGACAGAACAGACAGACAGACAGACAGACAGACAGACAGACAGACAGACAGACAGACAGACAGACAGACAGACAGACAGACATGGCTAGATCGATTCCTCTTGTCACCCTGATCAAGAATATATATATATGTCTATATCTACCGCGACTCCTTTGGTATGTTACATACACCGTGCCAAACTTAATATACCCTTTCCTTCGGAAAAGGTATAAAAATCAAGAAGTACTTCGAGTTACTTCTGATACTTCAACGAATACGCAGATTAAAAGCAATTGAGCATGCAGGGTTGCATTTAAACTTGAGCGGGCGAAGTCTTTTTACTTCAACTTAACAACGAGCACGTTCATCATAATATATATAACTATATATGTCACTCAGGAGCCGTTTCTATTTTGGTTCTTTTCAATACGGTCTTGGGTACCCACCACGGTCTTGGGTACCCACCAAAATGAGCATTTTTCACTTAGGTACTCACCAAAAGTATTTCTCTCTCGCTCTTTTTTCCCCTGCCGAGTAACATCTCTTTCTAACTGGCGCGAAATGTCCCGCCCAAAATCTATGAGAGTGACATATATAGTAATATAAGACGTTCAGTCTTTGGCGGAAGTAAGTGAAAAACTGCTGCGCAATGTCAACAATGTAAACAAGCGGGAAGCTCGCTCGATTTGTTTGAAATTTGGTCTGATATGGGAAGCTCGCTTCAAACTTACTTATTTCACAAGAACGAGCTCTATACTTCCTGCATATCTGCGTAGAGCCCATAAGGCAACAAAACTGTATGGAAAAATGATAGGTTTAAGTGCGTGCGCAGTTTATATTTTTCTTGGCGACGTTTTCAAAGTGAACTCGCGATTTTTAACAAAAAAAAAAAAAAAAAAATAGATTCGTGAACTTCGTGAATTTAAATTGCTCACGAAAATCACGGCGATTTCAGCATTCATGAACGATCACGCAGATCACGGAAATTCTTGGCCTTTCACGAAATTCACGCTCACGATCACGTCACGTTGACATCTCTAGCATAGAATAATTTCACGGCAAGGATGAATTCACTCTTCAGGTTCTCTTTCAACGTTATGACGACGATTGAAACGAGACATACAGAATTTAAAAAAAATACGAGAAAATAGCACTGTTTTTGCATTTGAAATGGCCAAAAATTTTTGAAAACAGCTGAAGCAAAATCGAATGGAGAAGGTGGTAAGCAATATTATTCAATTTCAATAAATGAATAAAAAATATATATTTTGCAGATATTAGAGGAAATAGGTCTTTCATATTGCTTCCTACAATAAAAAGAAATTTATATGTGATGTCCTGCAATCACATAAGGAATAACATAACAAACCATCACTTAGCTCAACTATTTCGAGCATCATTAAATCAGTTACTGCTTTTTGTTCAAGAAATTCAATAACTTCAATCTCTTCACTTTTCCGCGGCATTGTGAATTTGTTAATTTTTTAATACACTTCAGTGCATACAACTTTTATATTACAAAATGAATCCCTGGCCGAACTGTCAAATTTTTAAATTACACAAACTACTCAAAGTTGCAAAAAAAGTGTGTTCCCGAAAAGTGCCTTGTACTTTTTCGAGGTTTTCATGTTGGCATCTTTTCACCTTCAAGGGAATACCCTTATTATATTCAAATAATTGTAAATTCAATCTTACAAATGTATTTTAATAAGACCAATTAACCCCAGAACAGTGATTTTATATTTATTCTTAGTATGTTTTTGGTTTATTCGAATAAAAAGAAAACGTAAAAATTAAATTAAAATTCAGTAATAGGAACGAAACGAGAAATGTTTTCAGGTCTTAGACGAAGATTTCCGTTCCAGAGTTAAGAAAATAATAGTGCATCTCCATACCAGAATTCGAAACGATAACTTAATTCTTTCGATAATAGAAGTGTATACGGGCAAACAGACAGACATGGCTTGCCTAATCTTCTGCGACGTTGATCATTTCTGAACATATGTGACCTTCTCTGAGAAAAGGGACCTAGTGTGTGCAAATGAAGTTTTGAGAAAAACGGAGATTCGATTTGGTATGGTTTGGATTTTTATCAGAAATTTAACTCATTTCAACTTACTCTATACCCTTTTAGGTAGGTACCAGAATCCACTCTTAAGTCCAAACCCGTTTTTTGCGACACTAGGTCCCTTTTCTTGGAGAAGGTCACATATTTATGTGCATCAAGTAAGCGTGGACTTTTTGGAATTTCCCGAAAAATATTATTGTGCTGTAATGTGCCCAGTTTGTGCTATCATATGCCGTTTCGAAAAGAAAAATTCCTCAAGGGATGACATTTTTATGAGGATTTAAACCGATTTCAGTATAACATACCCCCGGAAAAGTTAAGTCTCAAAAAATTTATTAATTTGGAGAAGTTTATCAAAATTTTTCTTTCATGTAGACCTCCACAAAGTTAATTTTTTATTACCGTTTTTGAAGCCCTTATTATTTCGCATTTTTTCACTGTTCTTTGAAAATTTTTAATATTAAATATAGAAAAGTACCACAAAAGTATGAGCTCGTAGTTTAATTTTATAGCCTTTAAGAATAAAATTATTGTGCTGAAATGTGCGCAATGAAACGAAAAATGTGCCTACGAATGATCACATCACATATTTTCTAACCCGAGAGAAATCGACGCAAAGTGTTTCAGGTGTAGAAACAAACTGTTGAGACTTCCAACTTACTTAGGAACTTTATTTAGTCTTGTAGGTATATAGCAAAAAACAAAATAATGTTTTCTTATTTAGTATTTTTCCTCGAGTTTTGTTCCATATGCACGATTTTTTTCATATAGAACACAATGGATACGGAGCTTGTCCCTAAAGTGTTTTATAGCACAAAGTCGATGTCTCATATATAAAAAAATTATAATAGATAAGAACAAACTTATTACACAGATCGAAAGATCTCAAAAAGTTATCCCAAAACTCGGTATTATCTCAATTTTTTCCCTTTAGCGGTATAGAACACAATAACTTGCGAACGACGACAAGGCAACACTGCTACGGGACGTGCCAATACTCAAGGCTAGTGCTTTCTAGGCAAATCAAAAAATATATACATATTTGGTTCTATTCATCTATAGTAAGTACTATATTGTGCTAACTCTTTTCAAAAATTTTGTAGTTCTTCCCTTTTTTCGTCTCTAATCATTTATCATAAGCGAAATATGAAATGAGAAACACTAAATACAAGTTATCCATGGTACTTCGACCCATATTAATTCGCAGTTAAATGAAAAATGGCAGCGGAATATATTCGAAAATTATAAGATTCATCTAAGACCATGATTACAAATAATCATAACTCCAACTTACGATTTAAGACGTCTTTATCCGCTACTTAGAGTCAACTGTCTGCCTACATGGTTGTGCCCTTCAGGGTGTGATGAAATACCTGGTCTGCCATAATGAGACGGTCAATTTCCTAAGAAGGATTGGCCCTTAACCGGTTTCAAATCCTACCGGTTATATTATGACAGTTCGCTACATCAAACTCGGCTAGCCTGCGGTCGGGAATCATCGAGTTGGTTTAAGGATAGCCTGTAAATGATATTTGCATCAGCTTAGAAAATATATAACATAAGAAATTGAAATAGAAATTCGACTAGCCTAAAACCAGGCAAAATTACGACAATTGGCCCAAGAAGATCTGACCAATGGTCAGCCGTTTTGCGGACCGGTCCATCTTCAATGCCAGGCCCATGTTATAAAGGTCAGTTGAATGCATTAGAAATGAAATTATGAGGGACTAGTACTGGTAACAAGAGGGACTGACCGAAGGTTACACTTGGGTCAGACCATATTACTGCAGGGTACTATCCTTGCTTTTAAAAATACTTAGGATCTTTGACGTGAGCATCTTAAGAACTAATTAAAAAATGAATCGTTCGGATGTAAATTTTTAACATATTGGCATCGATTTTTCGACCTATTCAGATAGTCCTTTAATCATAAGTCTCTACCAAAAACAGACCGTTATTTTGCTCTTGCTCCTTTCTTCTTTGCCCAAATGAAAAACTTACGTACAAATTTAAAAGAAAAAAGTGTTGGGTCTTTCTTGAGGCACGTTAGCACTTTGGAGGGGGCATAACCCAGTTGTCTCAATTTGTCATTCCGTTGCGCTTATTGTTTATGAACAAGGACCATTCGAAGAGAGTTGAAAAGTTGTGGTCACAAACGAACTGGAAGTGTAGGCCATTGAGTGGCTTTCCACAAATTAATTTACACAATTTTTCGCAGCTGCAATTACATACGAATGTTAGTTATGTATGTAGGTACATACAAACACATTTACACATCTATGTATATGTCGTTGTATATGCAGTGCATAAGCCAGCTCAATGGTTGAGTGAATAGTACAATTATACGCAAAAAATGGGTTAAATGGGCGCAAAGCAACTATAGGACCACTTGAAATTCCGTTACAGCGTTCAGAGCCCTTATTTGCTCAACAAGAGAGGGGATACGAGTGGGAATGGGATGCTGCTGTGATTTACACCGGAAAGATTCAAGATACACATTAAAATGATAAAGGCTCGTCGAACGGGACCAACCCAAAAAGTCGGCGAACCTGCGCGCTGAGAGCGAACTTGAAGATGAACATTTTTTGTTTTTTTTTAATTGAGAGCCAACGAAACGCGCAAAGTAATTTTCACGACTCTCAATCGAGTGCCGAAGCATTGGATGAAATGTTCAACATCGTGGAAAAATGTCTATCTATTTATCCGAACCAGTTCGAGAGCACAGCGTCCGTTTGCATCGCAATTTTAGCGCCAAGTTTTTTTTTATTGGATCCTAACGTATAGCGCAGGACTGAAAGTTTGTGGATTTCGGTTGAAAGAGAAAGACATATCGTCAAGGGGAAATGAAGCGGGCAACCTTTTGTTGTATACATTTGTCTCATTCGGAAAAGCTTTTGTTTTGGGTGGAAAAGCTTTTTGTTCTAAATTTTCAAGTAGAAAGCTGTTGCTTTCAGTAGCTAAATGTACCTTCTGCCCCTTCATTTTCTTTTTAACGCTTAAAGTTATATGGATTAAGGGAACCCATACGCATTTTCTTAGGGAGCTCACCCCCTCTTTGATTCGCACCATATTTGGTAATGCTCAAAGGCTTTTGAGCAGAGTTCATCAGATACTTTCATATGCCAAGCAAAGAGATTTTGATTTGGTCTCAAGGAGCACCAACAGTCAAAATAGTCAACAAGGAAATTACTCGAAAAGAAAACCATAAAAATTAATTCCCATTTTAATTACTTTTGCTATATACACAATACGTTCATGAGGTTAATGTCCTTGAAGTCTTCATTGCGCACGCTCGAAAAAGGTGAACTTTGGCGTAGCAAGGAAGTCAAATTGCACTCGAATTTTTCTGCTATTTTTCTGTCATAGGAATTTCGCGAATGTTGCCTTTATTTTTTTTTTTACGTTTTTTGTGTTTTGTTTTTTGTTTAGAAAAAGTATTACAGAAAATGTAGTTTGTTTACAAGGACCCGATTTGGGTTAAGCATCGAATAGTTCGGCTCACTTGTTTAGGGATTCTCAGTAAGACGGATCGTAAAGCATTTGATTGTTTACATTTCCAGTTTAATGTTAAAAAGGATGTTGAACTGAAAAAGAAGATTTGATGGAGCTTGTTTACAACATCGGAAAACAATGTACACGGCATGAGATTCAGCAGAATGATTGACAATTGCCTTTGGTGCAGTGACATTTGCACTTTTCTGTCACAGTTCAACTGCATTTTGACTGCATTAGGCGTTGTTTTGTTATTCTTTTGCATCAAGGAACTCCAAAGCATGGACGCAACGTCTTTAGCGTTCTATTCTAATTTGATGATTACATTTTCTGATGGAAAGAGATAAATTCTCAGGCACTAAAAAATATTAGAAATTAAAAAAAATAACTAACATTAAGGGCCGTTTTCTCATCCTAACTTTAATCTCTATCTGCCAGTTAAATTTCAATTTCTTTGACTTATTAATCAAATTTGTATGAAATTATCATCAGGATATTTTAACTTACAAATAAAAAAAAGATGAGAAAATGGCCCTAAATGTCTGATAATAGAAAGGATCGTAGTGCACTCTCCGAAGGAGTTTGCAATAGTCGTTTTTTGTTATATGATTTAGTCGTGAAAATATGGAATACCTATGAATGTCCTACCTAGTTAGAATCAATTACATTTCAATCTGTTAAGGTCGATGACCACAGACGGTCATGAAACTACAAAGGAGAGAGGTGAATTCACCTATCTAAGCGCTGTATATTATCAAACCGTAAATGTTATGAGGGGTAAGTTTACCAAAGGTCGCTGTAAAATAACATTACGAAGTATCCTTAGTTCATATATTTACATTTCGAGAAACTTCTGCGCAGCAATTCTTGAAAACAATCAACACACGCAAACATATGGAACCAGTTTCAATCTTGTGCGCATTTGATTGTAGCTGGTTCCATGTGTTTGAATGTGTTGAATTTGAGATGGAATTACTGCGCAGAAATTCGTGAACAATTGAAAATCTCCACTCAAGCAACTGCTCATATGTACCTATGTACATAAATTTTCAAATCGACGCTGCCAGTATTTTTGAACAGCTTTCCATTCAGAGACTTGCAACAAATCTCTTCTGGGCCCATTGCAATTGAACCAATTAAGGGTGTTATAGTTAGGCGAGCATGAATATAAAAATAGATTTTCCTCACCATAAAAGATCCTAATATCGTCGGCTTAAAGTGTAAACCTGCTAAGTCCACTTTTAACCAATTCCGACATTTCGATTTCATTCGAAAGCACACTGCAACGTCAGGCAAAAAAATCTCTTTTAATTTGAAATTTTAAATACGGAGAAATTGGTGATGAGTAAAACTGCTTGGTCCAACTGTGGTTAAAGCTCATAGCCAACATTAACCAGTGACTTCAACGTAGCTTTTGTATAGCGCCCAGAATCTAATTTAGATGAGACTTCATATAGGAAGAAAACAAACCATCCATATTTTTGGATGAAGCTGTAAGTTTTGAAAAAAGGCAATTTTTTTTGTTTACCCTGTAAAATTTTGAAGTTATTAACAGGTTTACACTTTAAGCCGACGATATGTCAATTATTCCATAAAACTCTCTTTTACCATGAAAATTTTTCTCATTCATGGAAATTACATTGAAGGAATTAGAATACGGTGGAATTTCATCAAAATATTTCAAAAAATGTAGATTGTAGAACAGTTTCTGTGAACCAAAGAAGTGGTCCGATCACGCCCATTCTCGAGCTTAATATTGCCCATCTCATCGCCAATCGGTGTACCAATTCCGTCAAGAACGCTTTAAACAAGCTTCAATCATTCTCAAGTAATCTGTGTATGCATTGACGGGCAGGAAGATGGACAGATGCACAGAAGAAAGGACACAGCTAAATCGAATCTCTCGGGGACGCTGATCATTTAGCTCATTTTCTTCAAGAATGTCATATCTCAAACAACACGATTTTTGAGTAAACGATCAGGAAATATTCGGTTTATTACGCCTCACATTGTGTAAAAATTTCGAATCAATACTTCGTATACTCTCTTTATTAAAATAGAATAATGTCTTCTTTTTCCATCAAAATGCAAGTGAATTGAAAACTTTAAACGCGATTTTCTCAAAATCAATTTTTTTGAGATATGACGTTCTTGAAGAAAATCAGTTATTTCTATAAGTACAAAATTTGTATGGTCTTTTTCGGATTGTTCTGGGTGTTTCATGCGTATGCACCAGAGCAAGATATTTATATGCACGAAAAAATCGCAAATAGGCGCATTAGAATATGCTTAAATAATTGCAATATATGCTCGAAAAAAAATAAAATATTGCATGAAAAAAATTATTTAAAATTAATTATTTGAATTTTTTTTTTGAGTTTTTCTCTAGTAACAGCTTAATAGAGTCCGACATAAGCTGTGAAGCGAAGCCAAAAATTTGTTATGCATCTTCGGCTCATTACTGAAAGTGGAACTGAAGACCAAAAAATTAAATGTAGAGCAGAGCACATTTTAATTTTTTTTTTTTTCATTTATTAACAAAAATCAGTCCATTTATTGTATAAAGCCTAAAACAAAAATAACATTTCATGTTTATATAGTTAATAAAAGAAAAGAACTAAAAAAAAAAAAAAGATTCATGGCCCCAGCCGAATGCAATTTATGGTCAATGAATCTGTTAACCGAAACCGAACCTTCAGTCAGACTAAACAGCTTAATCTTCAATTCAGAATTTTCACAAATAATTATATGGTGCTTAAGATTTTCCATAGTGAATGATCGTCTCTTCTGCGTGTAGACGTTTCCGTACAGAGAGAAACTGCGCTCAACATCAGTTGAGGTTGTTGGACAAAATACAAACTTTTCCAACATATCTGGCAAAAGCTTTTTGACATACGGGTCGGTAGGTTCTTCGGCTGTATAACAAACATTATATACATATATCGATTATAATTTTAAAACCTTTGTTTCTTTTCAAAATTTGTTCAAATTTTTCTTGAAAGGCTTGTTTTTTTCAAAAGTGAATTTAAGTATTATCCATATGCAGCGGTTGGTTTCCTTTCCGTTCTCCATCTTATTTGTTAGATTTTTGAACTCAAATTAAACAAAAGTGCTGCCTGATCGTCAAAAAGAGAGATATCAGCGAAAAATGTGGCATCACCTATCATGTTTATCGTTTACCGTTTATACGGGAAAATTCGCTATTCGCGATATTCTTATTCGCGAATAAGGCGTACGAATAAACGTAGTATATGCCGCGAACATGCAAGAAAAATAAAAATATGCACTAAACGGTCAAATATACAAATGCATATGCAAATATGCTTTATGTGCAAATATCCGCTCTGGTATGCACATATAAAGATCTACACTGAGCGAAATTACCCATGATTTTTTTAAAAGGGCGCATTGTTATTCACAGTCCTTTTGATTTTCGAGCAGAACGAAATTTTCAAAAGCAAAATGATTGAGTCAACATGATTTTTGGTTGTTTTGAAAGGAAATATGTTTAATTCAGTGATTGCCAAACCCACACAACGATACTTCTGCTTCGTATTTTTATGTAACGATGTGCATGCACTGCCCGAAAATTACCAGTCAAAACAATAATGCGAGCCGCATATTTCAGTGAGATAATAAAAATCGAAACTTTTTACTGATTTTTAGGGAACTAACCGAACTTGGAGATTAGATTATAGATTTGTTCACTTTCGAAAATATATATATACTTCTACTTCAAATAAAAACAAGAAATTTCTAAATTAAAAAATTTTTTTTTCTCAAAAATAGCTCCAAATACGGTCTGAGGAATGCAGTATTATCAAAATGTTTTAATTTTTTCTTCATAGCTACGTTCTTCCATATAAAAAATGTACCCATTAAAATTAATATTTTATTGCTGCTTTGTATTTTTCAGGGTGTAAGCATAAAATAAAAGGCAAGCGAATACACCCTTCCCGTTCGACAGTTTTCATATGACTGATTTGATTGAAATGACGAAAATTTTAAGAAGGAAATCTAAAATTTCAAGAAAGCATGCGACGCAAACCTGCTCGCTTGACATTTGACAACAGACCAGTGCTGTCGTTTTCAATTTTCGTTTAGTAGTATAGCTTGCTTTTTTTAGTAGTATTTTGGGACATTTTGTAGTACGTTTAGGAAATCAAATAAAATGGGTTGGAAATATAAAATTTAACGAATGCACTTTTCTTAAAAACTATTTCCTGGATGGAACAGGAATGGTACTACTGTATCCGAGTAAATTTTTACGAAATTTAAACAAACAAAAAAGAATGTTGTATAGCTGTCTTTTTTCATTTTTGAGAAAAAATTTCTAGAGAAATGTAGTTATATTTCAATATTTAGTAGAAAGTTGATGAAAATGTAGTAAATTACTACAATTGTAGTAATTCCGACAGCACTGCAACAGACTAGAGTTGTAAAATTTAAGAAAAAATCGATTTTCGATTAATCGAAGAACTGCATAGTTATAAATCGATGTTGGATGATTAATTGAAGCAATAAATCGATTAAATCGATTTATTTTTCATTTTTTCCAAACCTATTTATAATGCCTATTTTTTCTTTTTATGGAAAATATATTCCGTTTTTGTTCGACCTTTAGAATTAATTCCTCTTTTGTAGAAATACTACACGTTTTTTTCGAGCTTAAGGTAAATTTTTGTTTTCTGAAGTTTATAAAATAACAGAGTAACAGTATTTTTTAAAATATTCCTTCGCGAATGGGGTAAAAGTCGAAAAATTACAGTTGCCGGTCAACGCAACTACAAAGGGGAATATCCAAAGAATCCAAGAGCAAGATTGACTTATGTTTAAGCAGTCAATCAATAATTGAGGTCTTTTACACTGTAGAAGTTGCAGATCGGAGGAGGAAGAAGAAACAGCAAGCCACCTCATGTGTCACTGCCCGAGTCTGGCCAGGAGAAAATCCAGGCTGCTCGACTCCTTCTTCTTCTCCTCCCTCACCGAGCTAACATCTGTTCGAATAAAAGACATGGCTCGCTTCATAAATGAGTCTAACTGGCTCCACCAAAGGTGTAACTAGGAAGGCACGCCTTCCCTCGTGGTATCACAACGGGCCCATATGCGGCCTAAGTGTATCCCCTTAAAGGGGGCAGCCACCCTAACCTAACCTTACCTAACGCTAGTCAATTAATGATATTCAATTATAGTTCTGTTCACTTTTGGAGGTGCATTCAGAAGAATTGACCGTCAATTTCTGTATTTTTTCCATTTTTACATATCGTTTTGCTCATATTTTAAACATTTTCCAGAGTTTCCAAAAAAATTTAACATCGAAAGAAAAAATCGATTTTATTAAAAATCGAAAAAAACATAATCGATTCTAAAAAAATCGATCGAAAGCAAAAAAAATCGATTAAATCGAAACTTTGAATGTTTTTTTACAACCCTACAACAGACTGATTTTCGTTTTTCAGCTTCGGCTTCACACACATAGGCGCACTTACACAAGTGCGTTGCCCGCGGGCATTCCGGTGGCAATCACTGGTTTAATTACATTTATTCACGGACGTTATAATTCTCATTTGTTCTATAAAAATCTGCTATGTTCAGCAGAGGGCTCTGTGGAAATTTTCTTTGAACGTTCAGCAAATTTATTTTCTTATTTCTTCTTTTATAGGTATTTTAGAATTTGTTCTATTTATTTTAAAAAATATCTTGTCATTTCAATTATGTCCGTGGTTAGTTCAACAATTTAAATTTAAATCCCTTTTTGAAAATAATCATTTCAATTCAACCTGAAATAAAGTTGATTCAAAAGGAAAATCTTTATTTTTTCCAACAAGAAAAATTGTTAAAATAAAAAAATTCGTTGTTGAAGCCGTTTTGTATGTTTGTCCTTTTGATTTAACCAGTTTTCTTGTTGAGTTTTTCTCTCTGTAACAACTAATATAGGTATTTGAAAATATCTTAAGCTGTTTATTCAAAAGAAGACCCGAAAAATCCCTTAAACTGAGAAAAACTTATCCTGCACTGTCAGCACTGGTTCAATCGAAGAAACTTTACCACTCGCTTGTGTATAAACGCTCCGAAGCGAAGAAATCCGCTGCGTCTATTTTCCACAACTGCGACCATTATTTGTGGTGAACAGCCAGTTTTCTGCTATGCCGACAAACATAGCTAAGAAGCCGGAAAAAACGCTAAACTGAATGCTTTTCGACTTTTGTCAGTTTTTTGCGAAACTTCGAACTGTTTAGGTGTGGGGTTCGTGTCAGTGCATGTCGCAACGCAACGTTTCGACGTAAAAAGCTGAACTAAAGCCGAAAAATAGATTAAAATTGAAATTGACTAAAGCATGATTTCAGTCTAAAACGAACTGTTGTACGCGATGGATGAAGTCGGTAGTGGTTCTGCTTGAGCAAACAACGTCTGGCAGCGAGTGGCGGCATTAGAGGGATTCAAAGAGCGTTTTCAGTTTTTGGGCTTGAGTTATGAATGGAAAATAAAATAAAATTAATCGAAAGAGGGTAGCTGAAGTGCTTTTATAATATTTTGAATATCGTGTTTAAGCTCAATAAAGTGCCACTGTGTTTCGCGTTTGATTATTTTTTTTTTTACTATAGAGATTCTGCTAAAAATATGGCTCTAAGCGCCTGACAGTCTGCTTTACAAAATTTCACCCCAAAATCGAACGAAACGGAACTTAAAGAAACAGAAAGCGAAGGGAAAAATATCCTAACAAACCAAACGAAATCAAAACGAACACGACCAAAACAACTTCTTTAACCTGCGCTGTTTTAAGTTGCTAACGTAAATAAGTCCTTTCGACAGAAGGATTCAAGAACAACCCTTTGTGGATAGCCGAAAATCGGCATTGTTCATAGGCGAAGTGTGTGCATGAATTTCGTTGTGTCTGTAACGAATCAACAAGCAAAGAAATAAATTGAAAAAAAAGCAAAAAAAATCTTTGTAGACAACAATAGAGCGAAAAAAATAATTATAAAAGAAAAAGGATAAAAACACGCAACAGTGTCGGATTGTTGATTAAACTTAACCACAACAGAACGGAATGCGCTTTTTCAAATAATTTTACGAAAAGGAAATGTAAGTCAAATCACAGCTTAAACTCTTTTCATGAAAACGTTATGCTTTACCGAGTTCGCTTTCCTTTGAATCCGCATCCTCCAAATCGAAAAACTGCATAAGCAACCCCAATGAGATTCCCCATTAAATTTAATGTCATCTGCAGATGATGCAAAATAAAATCTACTGCAGTAAATGGTAATGGAGGTTTTTTGGTACGCTACATTCGGTTGCAATTTTATTTAGAGCTAAATATTTCCAGCACGGAGTAGGTTCGATTAAGGTTTGCGGGCTTATTTCGAACAATGGTGTCGGTTGATTGGTACACATCGGTAGAATAATGCAACAAAATAATCCCGATGTTGTCAGAAACATGGACCTTGCTGCTGAAATTGGCATTTTTCAACAAACATGACCCAAAACACACCGCTCATATCGTACGAATCTGGTTTAAAATCCCAAAGTTTTGTGTTTTAATATGGCCACTACAATCTGCGGACATAAATCCGATAGAAAATCCGGCTAAATTTATGCGTAGGTATACGGGTAGTATACCAGACCATATAAGCGAATCAAATGAAGCAGAAGGGTACTGGAGAAAATATGAAATTTTTCACTTTTGTTAAATTTCATAAGCGCTGTATAGACACATCAAATGCCCAGCGGTGCAAATGTACGTTACGGAATGCAATACTTCTCCAATACTTAGCAGTCAGTATGCCAGAAAGAATCGATTACAAGCTTCATTACTTTTACATAAGCATGGCCACTTTGTAATCAGCTCCCTTTACGAACTTATTTACTTGTAACCAAAGAAGTATTGTGCTGCTGAATACTTGTCGAGCGTTTGCTACATTATAGTGCTTTAGTACCTCAATAGAAAAGTTCGGATCTAGACCTGGCGTGGCTCAGTGGGCAGAGTGCGTGGCCAAGAATCCGAAGCGCTTGGTCACTCTGGCAGGCGCCAAATTTTTTTTATTTTTTTGTTGTTTTTATTTTAAAAAAAGGCTTCCAAATCCAGCTCCTAGAATTTTTGCCACGAAAGCCCTTTTATTTCCATTACTTATCTCTTATTTTTATCCATTGGAGCACATTTTTGTGAACTTCAATTTTTTTCCACTTTTTCTTGCCTGCCCGGAGGTTCGAACTCGGGCCTTCCGACTGCTAGCTCAGACACTTTCCACTGCACCATCGCCACCTCTGATTAAATGGCAGGAAATACAATATTTTATAAAACATTGCAGACAATATTAGCGAGGATAATCTATTACAAGTATGCTTTCGGTAATGCATTTTGTCGGCGCAACCCATTAAGCAGTGCGCCGCTGGGTGCTTGTCAAGCATATGAGAGTGTATTAGTGAATTATGTTCACATAACGCATACGTGTGCCATTTTCACTTGCTCACTCTCAAATGCTTGACAAGCAAGCACAGCACTATATAATGAAATATCGCGAGTGCAAAACTGAAACATTTGACTTTCCTTACCTTTTGCTCTCGTACTTTTTATTCTCTTGGTCAATCTACCTCACACTCTTCCGCAGAGAGAATAATAGTGGAGCAATCCAACAATAACGAAAACTTATAACGATTAATTATATTAAAAAAAATAACAGTTTCTGAACTTAGAATTGTAACATATGTTACAGTTTTGCATTTCAGTGTATATAAAATAAATATACCAACACTATTCATGTCTCCACAAAAAATCATGAAAACATGCCTTTTTTTCGGCTTTAAAAGTATACCATACCCTTATATTAAAGTGAACCTTAACGAAGGCTTATGATCTCCGTTAAAATGAGGACATAAAATATCCTTCTCTTTATGTTCAAATTCGCCTCTGAACCCTTTTGGAGTTAACCTCGTCTTTTAGTAAAAACCTAAGAATGCATAACGTAGGGCAACAATGGTCATATGTGTATAAAAAACTCATTTGTAAATACGTAAAACCTTGTTATATTTACTAATAGAAAAATCTATTTCACTGAATCCTCAAAGGATTGCAGCAAAATAGGTTTATGCTTCACAGCATCCAACTTCATCACCGCAAAAAAAAAGTGATGATATATTTTATTTACATACAAATAACTACATATATCTTTATAGTTTGCGGTTTTCATCATTAAATGTAACCACGTAGGAGCGTTCATTTGATATTTCATCTCTGGGATTGTTCCTGCTGCTTTCATTTAATTTAATTTTTTTTTTCTTTCCTTTCTTTTTTTGCCCATTTTTCTAACGATTGAGGAGGAAATCTTTATGTGCAGTGGGATCTTCACTACAATGGGAGACTTTTAATAATCTTTTCTCAGTGTTCTAGTTTCATTTTTATACCCGACACACTCTGTGTCGAGGGTATATTGCGTTTGTGCGGTTGTGTGTAATACCGAGAACCAGTCGAGATAGACCATACAAAATGCATACAGAAATGAACAGCGTCACCAGGAGATTCAATTCTGCCCGTCTGTCTGTCTGTCTGTCCGTCTGACTGCTCTAAAACTTGAACTTTTTGAGATATTTTGATGATTTTTTATATTTAAATATGCTTAAGGGCAATTAAACGGGTATGTGATTGTTTTTCCTTTCCCGGGGAAATGAATTCCACTCCCCAATTGATGTGATTATTTTCCCTCCAAAAAGATTGAGGAGAAGTTTTAATTACTCTATTGAGAAAATTGATTTCCCAAGCGTAATGTGGAGGTACTTTAAACTATCCATCCATCTTGGTAAAGGGAAATAATTCACATACTCGCATGTAACTTTTAAAGCTTAGAAAAGTGGGCGTGCCAGAGGAGCTGTTTCGAAAATGGTCTCCTACAACTGAAATGGGACTAACACAAATTGTCCCATTGACCCATTGAACCACAAAATAACATTTTCGTACTATTTTGGGGGCAGAAATTTAAATCAAAATGATTTTTGTTTTCGTCTCGTAAAAATAAAAAGCAAAAAAGGTTTTTGTATTGGGTTTGGAAAAAAAAGCATGGTTAATCGGTATTTTGTGATCAATATTTTAAAAATCATAAAGGGAATATTAAAGGTGAAAAGATGAATACATGAAAACCTCGAAAAAGTACAAGGCACTTTTCGGCGACACACCTTTTTTAGCAAACTTGAGTAGTTGATGTAATTTTAAAATTTGACAGTTCGGCCAGGGATTCATTTTGAAATATAAAAATTGTATATAAAAACAGTGCTATTTTCCCGTATTTTTTTAATTCTGTAAGTCTCGTTTTCTCATAGGAAAATACTTAAACTAAATTATTTTTAATTCTCAAAAATATTTCTCACTATTATAATGTTCATTTTTATAAAAATAAACATCAAGCTGTTATTGGTATTGAGAATGTGTTCTTATTGTAGGGCATTTAGTAGTTTTTTATTTTGGTTTAAGGGCAACACTACGACTTACGCTTCGAAATACGAGCCAAATACGCGACAAATTTGACTTGAAAGGTTTTGAAGCTGGCGTGTAAAATTTTTCATACAACGTTTGACAGGTCATTTTCGAGGCTCGTGAATTTTCGAATTTTCGACGTTTTCGAGACAAATACACCTTTAAGGGAATACCTTTATATTTAATCTCTATTTCCGGACCAAAAAAATAAATTTGAAAAAAAAAATCGGTATCTTAGCTCAAAAATATAAAATTCATTAAATAAATTTTTTTTTAAAAAGCAAAATCGGTTGGATCCCTGCAAAAACCTACATATTGCAAACAGTTGGTGATTATGATCTGAGTCTGGAGGCCAGCCAGATTGACTAAGTACATAGTATTATTAATAAGTGTATGGCAAGCATAAATGGACCTCTTTAATATGTTTCTAAATTTTGAGGTTTGAAGATGTTAGATGGCGGCCAAATGTATGTAAAAAAATGAAGTTTGTCCAATTATGTCTTCAAGGGGCTCAGTAGTTTGGTATATATAAAAAAATTACGTGTGCAAAACTTCATGAAGATTAAGCCAAGTTTAGAGGTGGCGCAATGGCCTCAAAGCTAAAAATTTTGTACTTTTCATTTTTCACATAGCCATAATTTGAGAACTGCTTTTTCTAGGGATGTGCAATGTTCGAAGGACCTTATTAATTTTCAAAGCTGCACCTTTCTTCCAAAGGTCACAAAACCCTATCTCTACACATAAAAAAATTTCTCTAACAAAAACTGTTCTTTGAAAGAAAAAATTTTTCTGCATTTTACGGGTTAATATTACCTCTGACTGAAAAAACATCCATTATCAGTCCCACTTATTTTCAATAGGGGAAACTTTTTCACCTATGCCGTGAGACTCTATCTCAACAATTAAATAGACTTACCATAGAAAAATCGGGAAAAATTCTTCTCTTGTCCTCAACTAGGCCAATGCCAATCTGAGACAGACGATAATGATGCGGCACTTATTATTTCTCAGTAAGGAAACATTTTTGATTGTTTATCATACTGAGCTACTCTAATAGCGTAAGATAGTAAATATTCAAAATTGGTCATATTTAATGGTTCTGGAATTGAACGAAAACTACATTGCTCAGAGCTCGTCTTGTTACATATGATTAAATACACAATAAGATATTGATGTGCATCAAAAAATTTATTAAAATGTTATCGTAAGTAAGCTATCGATATTTTCAGCCCCTGGGAACGAGGAAATTTCACCATCGCCAAAAATGGCCACCTTAATGTTACATATCACACATTATTATTTGAGTTTTAAGCCCCATTGTAGATCACACATTTAATGACGTCTTTAAAATAATTAAGCACTGTATTTAAAAAAAGCATTTAAAATTTTTGGTTTTCAGATTGAATATGCTTAACTTAGAAATATGAGTGATTATTAATTATATTGTATAACAGTTCGTAATCGCTATCACTATCATAAGATTCTTCATATCGTATTTCGAGGTAGGCTTTACTGTCAATCATTGGTGATTTGTTTATTATCATCGCCATTTCCACTGACAGTTGTTTATTGGCAAGTGATAAATTCTCATTTAATTCCAATTGACGGTATCGCAAATCAATTACGGCCCTTGGGCGTCAATAATTTAGACTAAACTTTCATTTTTGCCGACAAGTTTGCATAATGCCTTCCTTTGATTTTCAACGAGACAAAAAAAAATCCACCACAAGCTGTTCTTATTTTTAAGCCGGCATGGACTTCCTCCAGCTCTAAAATGTGAAATACGATGCAAGCGTTTCAATATCTTGAAATTGTTTCGAAAATGTCATTGCCATTGCGGAATTGTGTCAATAAAGCCATAGAAATGCACGGAGCAAACGACTACTTTTGTCAAATGGTCGCATGTTTTATGCGGGCACGAGCACATAAGATTTTTCCATTATGTTGTGGTTTCTTTTCATACTCTACTTCTTTGATTTTCAAAAAAGAAAAATTAAATGAAAATAAAATAAAGAGCAAATAAAACCGCATTGTAGACTATATATACCAAGGCGCTTCCAAGCGAAGGCACGGAAAAATGGGCTTTGTGTGGAAACTGGGAGAAGAATTTTCATGCAAAGAAAATCGCTTTTACTTTATGCAGGAAGGAGGTGCAAAAATTTCCAATAACCTGACATTCGATTCTTCCTCTCGGAATGTGTACTTACAAAGAAGGTTTTGTGCTTTATAGAATTCATATCGATAACATGATGAACACGTTTGGCTGACAGGCTTTTATTTCGTTCATTGTTGTGAATGAAGCGCCCGGAAGGAAGCTCTGCATACGTGTATGTCTCTTGGTCTTGAATGATAACAAAGCGACTGGGCTTTTTTCTTTTTAACAGAAAAAGTTCAATGGCTCGAAAAACTGCTTTTTACTGATATAGACTAAAAAAACAACAACATTTGAACGACTTCTTTCGTTGATTTTCTCAAATTTCCTCTGAATTTAAGGGAAAATGAATTTTATTTTCATTTTTTTTATGGTATAATTATGCTATTAAATGTGGCTACTTTTTATATGAAGCCATAAGCTCTTTATACATAATAACAGCATGAAACTGTACAAGGGGGCAATGTCCTTTAATAGCTGCGCCCATTTCCGGTTCTCCATACAGCCGTATAGTCCAGTAAACTCCCCATTGGAACGATTACAAACTAAAATGAAAAACTTGCGTGTAGAAAATTAGTAAATGCATAAAACCCCCACAACATTATCTACAAAATAAAAGCCCCCACCCCAGCCAAGGCTCAAAGTCAGATAGTAGTTTTTTACGAAATGAAAAGAAAGAGGCCATAACACCAATACCACGACATTAGGAAATTAATAGCAACATTGAAGGGAAGAAAAATGACATACGACGAAGCTCACTTAGCGGAGCACCAATAAAATATTGCATATTCTGAGGCGAGCGACCAACCCCACTGGTGGTTTGAGGACAGTGCTCCACTCTTACTGATATTCGATAGAAGTGAAATTGTGCACATTTGGGGGTGCATAGTTAATGGACATCAAAGAAAGCAAACAGGCCATACAGACTGCCACCAAATGTCAGTTCCCGCCATTGAGAAAAACAAAATAAAAATTCCTATAAAAAAAATGAAGAAAAGCCAAACGCCAAAGCAGAGGTTAAACTTTGCTTTTAACCAAGCAAGACTATCTTTTCTTCTTTTCAACGCATTCTCGTATGAAAAAAATTAAAGCTGGGTTAAAATACCCCTGGGGAAGGAGTAGTGTTTCGTTGCAGTCACACTCCGCGTAGGTACTGTACTTTTGCCTATACATGAACACTTAAAAAACATTCTTGGATATCCTTGCTTTAATTTTGTTTCACCAATGGATAATTGCGTCCAACTTCAATGGCAACCCCTGAGTTCCATTGAAGTTCAAGCGGTTTGGTGTATAGTCCATTTCACATGTGACGATTGTTTTTTATGGAAATATGGTTTTTTTTATGGTTAGTGGACAGACCAAAGTTTGCTTTTACTGCCCTTGTAGCTACTTCCCCTTGCTTTCATTTCATTTCAGAGCGGTTAGAAGTTGGACCCTTTTTTTTTGAATTTTGCTTTCAACTACTAGAATCATTCGCAAAATTAATATAGCTTTTGGCTAAATTCATAATTCTCATCAAAGTAGATTGTTCAAAGTAGATAGCTGAATCCCATTGTCATTCGTAGCACTCTCAACAATTAGTGTTGGTCAAGCAATTAGGTCATTCACTAATGGATTAGCATTCGAATAATAAAATTCGCAAAGCAAAAAAAAAAACCGAAAAAAGGCAAAAACGACAAAATAGTGAAGACAGAAATTAAGAAGCGTGCTGATAATTGAATTAGCAGCAACAAGCCAGAACGATTGACCAGTGGGATTGTGGGCTAAAACGGACGCAAAAGCGGAAAAGACTTGTTTAAAAAAGGCCGTACATTGTATTAAATCTGTGAACTTAAAGGTGAGGTAATTGCTAAGGCTCTATGCACAGATATGATATAACGTATGTTTTAGCGACTCGAATGATGCCTATCGATTTGGCAGGTGTTTGCCTAAGCAAATGTGGTTAGAACTACTCGACGATGATTTGTGGTGAATTGATTTGGAATTCAAATTTTGTTTTTTAGGTATTAAGTATTCAGGAATTCGATAAGTAAATAAGTCGATGAGACTTTCAAATAGAGTCATAACCAAAATAAATACATATAGTAGTCAAATAATGAAGTCAATTCGTCGAACGTAAATGCGTTTCGAATTTTTTTGGGCCGCTGTAGCGAATGGGTTAACTGCGAGTTGAGATCGTAGTGACGATTGCAAAGCTAACGTTCTCTAATTGACTTTTTTGTTGTTATTGAAGCATTGATTTGAGACTGAACTAAGAAACTCGATAAGTGCAAGTGGGGAAAAAAATTTAACGTTTCTTAAACAGATTGCCGGTAACCGGTTTTGCGGTGTAGTTTAGTTCACTCAAATTGTGGCCACAGTGTTGGGCAGTTTTCGAAAGATGCCTTTTCATCCATTCAACATAACACAATTTATCACATATTTGTATCTATTATTTATGAATCGTGAAGAACGTTTCTATACCCAAGGGTATCCCAGCGGGAACACGTAAGGCATAGTAAGGCAAAAAATAATATTTAATGCACCTTATATTGATCGAAGTGGCTCTAGGATAGCGTAGGATATGCGTGCTATGCTCTTGATTCCAGCGTCCGAGGTTCGATTCCCGGCACAGGTGAAACGGAGTGTAATGTTACAAGCCTAGCACTGGTTGCATGTTAGGGGCACACTACATAATAAGACATACACTCACACAAATACAAGAAAACCTCCTTGGTATCACAATGGGCCTAACGCCTAAGTGGGAGCCACTTCAACCTACCTACCTATATTGATCGAAAAACACATTATTTTTAACACGGCGATGTCATAGGAAATGTACCATTACTTTTGAATGTAATTTATAATCAATAATTTTTATATTATTCTTCTGTTTTGCCTTACTTTTCAATGCACAAAAAATTTTTTTAAGTAAATACGAATTAATTTTCTTTCCATCAATTATTACACTCTGTTTCGTTTTGAATTAATGAAATAGTTCATATTAAATAATTGTTCTTAAAATCATGCACGTTTTAAGGCCTTTCACAAATTCTAGATATCACGTTTGTGCATCCCAGTAACAGCCAGAGTCACAAAAATTATCAGCGTACCCAGAAGAAATGATTCAGATATTTCCGTTTGTAAGTCCATTTGTCTGTCTGTATAAAAAAATATATTGAAATATTAATTCGTTATTTGCAATAACACCAGCAGCGAAACTGCGATTGCAAGCCAGTGCCATCAAATCTAGAATCAACTCCAAAATAATTCAATAGCATTACAATATGCATGAATTGCTTCTCAAAAGTAATCAACTCCACTATTTCAAATACTTCATCAATTTTATTTGCATTGTATTTTGGTTAAAGTTTTTTGCTAAAAATTTCTTAGTTTATCATAATGGCATTGGCGTCATAACCTTTTTTCGATAGTTTATCAATTGCTGCAATACATTTTAGATTGAGATTTGATTCTAGGTAATGCAATAGGAGCGGCTTTTCACTAGCAATCGCCTATTAGTAATGCGTGTTTTTATTTGGAATGCATCGGTGAAAATAATGAAATTATATAGGAAAAAAATGCAGCGCAAGAGATAAAGGTAATCCAACAATAAAACGTCATTGCTTCAATGACTGCATTGATGAAAGGTAATGCAGCAGAAGCCCTTACCGCTGACCGCCGATGTCACAGAATGTGAAATGGAATGCATATTTCAACAGGAAAGGAATCGAGTGTGTCATCAAATGGCATTACTTGTCATCGATGAAGAGAGAGAGAGAGATTCAAAGAGAGAGAAGAGAGAGAGAAGAGATGAGAAGAGAGAGAGAGAGAGAGTGAGGATGACATGGAGAATAGAGAGAGAGAGAGAGGAGAGAGAAGAGATCAGACTAAGAGTGAGAGAGAGAGAGAGAGACCCGAGAGCTGAGAGAGAGAGAGAGAGAGAGAGAGAGAGAGAAAAAATAATGAATAAAGGACATTATAATAAGGAATTATTGCGTTTTTTCAGGCATTATACACGATTATAATTTATTATACTTATAAAATATTTAATAATCCACAAGCCTGGATTCTTCCGCAAAAAGTAAAATAATATAAGCCCTCAATACAAATCAGTTTTCATATCGATATAGATTGAAATTACCGAAAATAAAACACATTTAAGAATTTCAACAAAAAAATTGAAACACAATTTTCAAATTCTCGTTGGTTTTTAATAGAAACGAACGAAAATTTGGTTTTAATTTTTTAAATTCTTAAAAACTTTTTATTTTAGGTTGCCCTTTAATAATTCTTACATTTGAAGTTGCACAGAAAATTCCCAATAGAAAATATATGGAGTAATAATATCTTAACATAATGGAGCAATGGGTCGTTGCTCCGACTTTTGCATCCATTCGGAGCAATACGAAATCGAAATAAAATAAAATTCCATTTGACCTTAAACGTGTAAACGAAAAAAACCCCTGACTTTTGATTTGGAAAACACTTGTCTGGAAATCGAGAGTACCGATGTTCAAATCCCACATCAGCTGGGAATCAAAAGCGGGAATTAAAGAATTAAGATTTGAAATTTGAAGTTATAAATTCAAGAAAACCAAATAAATAGTTGAATCTAAATATGTATCGTCAAATATTATTATTATATAATACATTATGACTCCATTTTGGCTTTTTCAGGAGATAAGAAAGATTACTCACTTTTTACTATACCTTTCTCTGCCTTCCATTTCTTTTTTATCTCCCTTAGGAACTCAAAAGTGTTACTCGCCTGTAAGGACACGTAATTCTAAGAAGGAGTACGAAATGCATGAAGCTCGGAGATTTCTGGAGTAATCCATTGCTCCGAAGGGAGCACTGCAAGATTAATCTTTGGATGACCCCTTTTTTTTTAATGGGTAAAATGTCCCATTTCAATGACAAAGCATTTTTTGAAAATGTTACTAGAGTGAATCACATATAATTATTGCTTTGAAAGACTCAGTCATTTCATTCAACCGTTTGAGAAAAAAGGCAAACATTTTTACTAAAAAATTCTGCGCATTTCTAATAAATATGGATGTGTTTCCTAAGTAACAAATTTCTTAGTATTCTTTTAATGTTGCCTTTATATGTTCGTGAATCATTGTAAAAAGTTTAAATATTGGAGAATGCTTTCCGTTTCCGTTGAACAAAACACTCGCCTGCATTAAATCGAGCAATTTATTTCACATTTTCATTTTTTCTCTCATGATAGATTTTTTTTCATAATACAATATAACAAGTGAATTGTCTACAGGTGTATTATATGCGATGCAAGCTGAAAAATTTGTTTCATTCATCGTTCAGGTTGAACTTAAATTATTTCCAGCAATGTCAACTCTGATTAAAGTTCATCAACATCGCAACAAGTTGCATTGGTGCCACCAACGAGACATCAATCCCACCGGCATGTATAATTAACAGCCGCGCGAAGTTGTTAGTCTGCATTGTTGCTGTTTTTCTTATGGAAAACTCATTCATCGGAAAATTTGTGTGTAGCTTGACGCTTATTTATGTATGTATATTGCTGTGAAACACTCGATGGTAGGTGTACACATTTGTGGATACTTTGATGCCTCTCTGCGCTTTATGTGGGGTGACCAGAATACTTGAAATTGAGACACAATGACAGACAGAACGACATGACATGGTTGAAGGGGGAAAACGCGGAGACTTCACATACGTTTTATTCAGATAGACTAAATGAAGCAGAGAGGAAATAAGCCGCAAGCATTCTTGTACATAAGAAAGAAGGAAGGAAGGAATGAAACAAAACAAAACGAAAGAAAAATCATGCGTCAGTTCAAATGTTTGATGGTACCTACTTGTGTATGTTCTTTAGATACTTGGCAGCAACAGAATAACAAAACAATTCTCTATGTCTTCTAACCGAGTGGAGCAGGGGGAAATTGTTTTGCTTTCGGTCCCTATAACCTTTCGTGTGCACCAAGTGTAAATTCGCCTATTTTTATATCCGACCCCACACAATAGGCACTAACATCCATCCCTTCCCCCGAAAATAGATACGACGAAAAATTGTGTATCCCAATTTATCAAAAAAGTTTCTGAAGCGTTAAAAAGGGCGTCCTAATTTTCACAATGAAATGTTTGTGGCCCATCATACATATTTATGATTTTCTTAAATAATTAATTATATGTTGAATGCGCCATACGCGTACATGCTGTGTTGCTTGTTGCATGGCCTTCTCAAAACAGGAAATGCAATTTCATTATGAAATTCTTTGAAAGGTTGTTCTATTGAACCCTCACACGCTCAAATTTTAAGTTTTAAGCTTAAAAAAAAAAACACATAAATAATTAAATAGACAGGAGAAAACGCGTCTTCCAACATTTTGTCATAAATGTTCTTTTCAAATTGTTTGAAGGCAAATTAAGGCAAGTTGCGGCTCTACGCAAAGAGGCAAGCCTTCCAATTTTTTCGAAACGTCGGAATAAGTTTGATATTGTTTGTGTTTCTTCTGAGCAATGTACATATGTTCCATGTACTTGTTTACAACGCTGTCAATCAAGAAAGATATTCGAAAAATGTTGAATAGAAAATTTATTGATTTTTTTTTTGCCTAAGGATGGAGATTTGTGCCAAATTTTTCAGCTTTAAAATTGTAAAAGACGATGGAAAAACTATCTTATTTTAAAATAATGTACATTAAAGTGTTTCAAAAGTAATCAATAATTCAAATTTAAACACATATTATATCGACGGCTAGCAACATGTTGCTTGAAACATATTTCCACTGTAATGTTTGAATTGTAATTGTTTAAACATTCAGAAACACGATAGTCTGAGCTGCTCTGATCATCTCAAAAGAAGTAGAATAAGTTCTTAAACTCAAATTAAAATTTATTTATAAGTATTTTTTTTAAAATTGAATTTCGAATTTTATTTTCAACGAAATAATTTCTTCCTATGGAGGTAAGCAATTACAAAAGATAAAAACACGACCTCTCACACAACACAATTTGCGAAAAAGGCTGACATTTAATGACCACTTGGCTAAATGATCCAAGCAAATATAATCAAGTTAATTGTTAAAAACGAATTAACCCATCGTAATTGGCTTGTAGTAGCTGTGTACACTGCAAACAACTTAAACATTCCAGCCACCAGATGCCCACTGATGGTTTTACAAAGCTATTAAAACGTCTGACGCGTCACCGCTAAAATAAACCAGCCTCTCTACGAGTAAATTCCGCACTTTGACAAACTATCGCGAAGTATTTAGAACAGTTGACGGACAACCATAGATCAGTAATTTTGAATAAACATTTTGAGTTCTTAATTTTTAAACGCAAAATTGGAAAACTTTAAGCTTGCCTTAGAATATTTGCCACTCGCAAGAAGAATGTGTCCTCACGAAACGCTGGGAGACAGCGTCGTTGTGGAGAAAATGGTTGACTCTTCGAACTTTAGCCCCTACTTACTGTTAAGCAGCGTTGGCTTACGTTTGGCAACTCATGTAAGGTCGGCTAAACAATGCTGGTCACACAGTAAAAACTAAAGTTTAAATTTAATACCAATTTTGGTGTTTATATATAAAAATGCCAAAAAGAGTTAAATTAAAACCTTTTTGGTTTAAATAGAGAGAGAAAAAAATTGAGAATTTTTCGTATGAATTATAAAAAAAATTTATGTGTAGAGCGAAAAGAAATGAGAGATATTGCCTCACAATCTGATGTCGACGAGTTCAATCGCCGGTCAGGCGAGCGTTATTTTATTTATTTATTTTTATTTTTTTTGAGGAATAAGTGGTAATAATAATAAATTATAATAAAAATTTAAGAGGAATAAAAAGCTTGCAACCAATCTTTTTATGAAAAAAAAAAAAATAAAAAGAAAGATTCCAGCAGAACTACTCTCATAGGAATTCTTGAAACAGCATGACATGACGACACACACGTTTTTGAAGGTAATATCGATAATTAAATTTTTTCGATGGCAACTATGTTTTCTTCTTACCGAGTACATCAATTTTTCCTTTATCCAAGTTCAAAATTTACCTTTTCCAAGCCCCAATTTTCCCACAATTTCTTTCGCCAGCGACAGGGTTCGAACTCGGACCTTTCAGAATGCTAAGCAAAAACGCTTATAGTACGCTAACAAGCGATCTCATTCGTGCGTGCTAGATTTATTATATCAACGTTCGATAAAATCGAACTAAAGACGCCTCGTATGTATGTATGATAGCAATATAATCGCGAGAGCAATTTGACAATTTGAGAATTTTGTTCGTTTTTGAGATCATTTAAAACCAAAAGGTATTAAAATATAACTTTTTGGTATTGAAATTCAAATTAAATACTAAAATTATTTAATTTTATACCGATTGGTTTTAATTTTAAACCTGTAGTTTTTACTGTGCATGTTGCATTAAATTGGTTTGAAGACTTTTCGATTGATATGAAAGTGATAACGATGAAAATACTGTATGGACAAATTGTTTTTTTTCTTTGTTAAACCTTTTGTAGGTTAAAGTTGGCATTGAACTGTAGGACGCACAATATCCATACAAAGAATTCAAAAGAGACCAGAGAGTAATTACATAAACTATGAAACTATAATAAAGATGATTACGTTGAGTACTCAGCAGGAAAATACCTCCAGCAGGACAGAAACATCAGTGATTTTACCGTGACATATTTATAGGTGACATTATCACGCACGCATCCACGGAACAATGTCATCGTAGAAGGGTGCAGTTCATGGCTTGAATCCATCCACCAAACCATCCGAAGATCGCGAGCTAATCGCTAGCTTAAGGCAAACAATATAATTGTGAAAAAAAGGTTACAAAAAATTTGCAAAATATTCAAAGAGAAGAAGAAGGTTTTCAAATGATTTCTATAAATTGACATTTAGAGAGAAAAAAGCATGCGCTGCTAGGCGTCACCAGTGACTTTATCCAATCTCACAAAGACAACGTCACCCGGGACGTCAATGTCAATTTTTGTACAATTTTCATAAAAAGTGTCCTGCGAAATGTCATGCATAACGGCTTCAAAGTCAAACTGACACCATTGGTTCTGTCATCGTGACTTTAAAGCAAGTTTTCTGCCGGGTATAAGTATTTGCGAGGCGTTATGCCCGAATACATGCACTTCGGATAGAAGACTTTACCGCTTTAATGCATCGAAACTTGTAGCATTCTCGGGTTTTAATCTTTGAAATCATTTTGTTATCAAAATTCCTTGCTTTAAAGAACGGATTTGCTACCATTTTATATGAATCTTATGCTCGGGGACTATTATATTGCTAACTAGCCATAAAGCAATGTATGAAGGTGAATGGTTTTCGTTTTTCTTAATCGCTGCATGTACCGAACAAAGCTTTGGAATAGCTCGTTAATTTTTTTTACAGCATAAACAAAATTCTTTTTTTAATGTAAAACAACATTTATATGGAGTGAAAAATATAGAGCTGAAGCGCATAAGAACAACCTTTAATTAATGAAGGCAATGAAAAGCAAAATTTAAGGTATCCATTATTGATTGCCAAACTAAGAGACCTGTTGATTTAATTCCCAATTTTAGAAATCAATAGAGTAAACAAAGCGTTTCGTTGAAATTGGCCTTGAAAGAGGGAACTTTGATTTTTTTCTGATTTTTAAGTTATTTAAACATTATGATCGTTTCCATTAAGTCATCAATTGACGCCTCTATAAAAGAATTTCCATCCATTCTATACTCAACAGTCGCGGTTGAAGCTGGCAAGTTGCCAACTCGGAATTTTTTTTAAATGGAAAATTGACATCATAAGTGTGCTCCAAACGTTTTCAAGTGCTTTTTAGACAGCACGAAATTAAAAAAAAAAGAGAAAAAAAAAATGCATAGAATCATGCAAAAATTACGGGTATCTGCTTTTTGAATTTTACAGCTAATTATGCATAATTCTGACCCAATTCGATTGCAGCGAATTTCATTGCGGAAATAAGAAAAGCGTGCGTAATTAATGCGTCCGTTGGAAAAGAGAGAAAAAAGCAAAAGCGCCCAAATCTTTGAACAATGGGGACCCTCGTCGGGTCCGAACGTGTTCCATTGATGAGGCTCCGTGCTTGATTGGAGGCAAAACGTTGTAAATTTTTATGGACTGCGTGTGCGATTTTCCGCTGGAAAAATAAATGTAAACATTTTCTATAAACAAAGTAAAATCAAAAAATTTCAGCGAAATTTTATTAAATTTGAATTTTTTTTTTTTTTTTTGCAATTTTTTCATATACCTACCCATGCGTGGCCTATAGGCTACAATGTCAGCGCCCAGGCGATCGTTGCTTTACTTTTATTTAGCATAATTTAATTACCATAATTTTCCATGAACGTGTGATTTTAAGTTTCGTGGGAGCAAAAGCGGCGTAAAAAGTTATTTCAATTCAAGGATGCTCTACTTGTGCATTTCTCGTCTCAGTAAATGGAGCTTTGTACGTACTTGCCTAGAGAAACCAAAAATGGAATTTTCAATGTGGCTGTTCATGATAACGCAATCTGCTCTTCATAAATAAGTGAACTTGTGCTTAATTTTCCGCTTATTTATACCAAGATGAGCGACATGCATAGACATTTCACAGGCTCAACACGAAGGAATGAACTTGTCCTTTGCAGGAAATGAAATGCACTCCTTTTTTTTCATTCTTTGAGATATGAAAGTGACGTCATTATGAAACTTTTTGCATACCGAAGGGAATTGTATATGTGAATTACGATACTTGTGCCTTTAACCTTTTCGGTGTGATTTTTACAGGGTGTATGATTGCACATTTTTTTTCTCCTAATTTATGGTTGAAACAGGAGCCTTAATGTATTTATTAAAATAAATTTTTTTCTTTGTATGTTGAGCCTTACAGAGATGTCCCAAAGGGTCTATGTAAGAGCAGCATCCGTTTGACATAGCCTGTGGATTCAAACTTTGAACGGACTTTAATTTTGTTTCCCCTTTGAATTGATTCCCGCAATTTCAGTGCAATATTTTGACTTCAGCGACACAGAGAAAATTCCCTTATTGAGAGTACATTTAGGCTATGTCTCGAGCGTTCAATCAAATAGTCTAAGGAATAAAGAAGGTTATGGAACGATTGCATGAAATTCTACCCACTGAAGTAACAACTGAGAACAAAGTGTTTAGATTTAGAAGCAAAATTGTTAAATTTGTAAAAGAAAAACTCTGAATGATGTAAAATTTTTTCAATGTAACCTAAAATAGCAACAAAAAATCAAATAAATACACCAGCAGCACCACTAAAAATCTACATAAATTCTGATACTGATTACAGAGATGTTATTTCAATTCAATTCAATTTTTTATTCGCTATTCTCCTTTGAACATTCAACACATTAAGGGCCGTTTTCTTATCCTACTTTTAAGCTCTATCTACCAGTTAAATTTCATTTTCTTTGAATTGTTAATCAAATTTGTATGAAATTATCATCAGGTTAATTTAACTTACAGATAAAAAAAGATGAGAAAACGGCCCTAAGTCTAATAAATTTCTGATTATTACTATTATTAAACTATAATTAATTAGAATTATAGATATATATAAATTTATTATGCAAGAATTTATTATTAGATTAAGTATTACAAACAAAGGAGAAGAGGTAATGACAAATAAGTATTATAATACTGTGTTTTTTGTCATTTAAAGAGATTAAAAAGAATGTGCCGAGAAGGTAGAGAAATAAAGAGAGAGAAAGAGAGAGAGAGAGAGAACGAGAAAGAGAAGAAGAGATAGAGTGGGGATAGAGTTAAGAATGAAAAATGGTAAATTCATAAAGAAAAGTAGCTATATAGAGGTACAAACATGATTATTGTAGTAGGTTTTCTATGCCATCATAGTCAAAACTGAGCACCCATGATTTTAACTTGCTTCAGAAATTTGTTAAAAGTACTAGTTTCTTTTACATAATAAGGTAATTTGTTGAACAATCTGCATGGTGTAACTATTACGATATGCAGTAGACCGGAAGAAGGGAACTAATACATTTTCATTACTTCTCAGGTTATATTGGATATTGGATCTGGAAAGATGTGAATCGCGTTTCAAAAAAAATATTTTAAGGGCATTGAAAAAAAAAGAGATGCCGAATGGGTAGGATATTTAAGGACTTAAAAAGTGCAAACGACGAGATATTTCGGTTAACACAGCAAATCTTTCTCACAACAGATTTTTGTAGAACCAATAATGGGTGAATTTTGTTGAAATAAGAGCCACCCCAGCAAGATATTCCATAATTCAACTTTGAATGAAAAAGTCAAAAGTAAACCATTTTTAGCGTACTTTCCCGACAAAGCTTACTTAGTTGATAGAACTTTCTGACAAAAGATCGAAGATAAGTCTTTAAATAATTGGTGTACTCACGCCAATTCAAACAGCTGTCAATTATAACTCCTAGATACTTATAATGTTCCAGCAACAAGTTGTGTGACTGCAAATGTGGAAGGAAGGAGGCTGCTGAAATGCGTCTGTTCATGAAATCTAGCTTTATAGAAAGAGAAAAATCTTCTTCGGTTCATTTGCTTGATAAATAAACAATTTGTCAACTTCAACAACGAATAAGGATTTTAATAAATAATACGAATACTTTATTTATTCTAATATATGAATGCCTAAATTTTAAGAGCCTTAGCGCTAAAATAGTAAAAATACATTTTTCTTTCCATCTTTTGGAAATGAATCAAAAATCACCCGACTAGACGAGTTTAGAATAAACAAATTTAATGCTTGACTGGCTTCTATGACCTCATCTAATGCTCACAATCTACACAAGTGGGCCCACAGTTTTTGCATTTGTTTCGGCTTTTTTGTTCAGGTTTTTTTTTTTTTTTGCAAAATCAGCATTTTTCATTAAGATTTAACCGGAAAAAGACAAAGTTCAATGAAAGTTTGCAAAAAATAACAAGAGAAATAAAAATGTTGCTAGTTCAATTAGGTATTTCAATATATGTACCCATATAGTATACGCTACGGTTCCAGTCAAATGAGCATCATTAAATTCGTCTGCCGTTTAAAGAAAATTGTTGATTGGTGTATTTAGGGATGGCATCGATTTATCGGATCGCAGGAGGATATTTCGATAGATCCGATCGTATATTCGTTGACAAAAGAATCTGCATCTTTTGTCCATTTCTAAGTTGCATGGGAAAGGAAAGGGGTGGATTGCAAAGATATTGGCCTCAAAATTTTAATTTAATAAAGAAACTTCGGTTGGCACAAGAGTCAAAAAGAATCAAAATTTCGATTCGTCAGTACATATAAAGTTTTTAACAGACTTCAAGCGACCGGAAAATCTATCTGTTGTATCGGGTTTATGTTATAGAAATTATATATATCCTTTATACGACAAGTATATCATCTATGGCAGAAGTTCTGTCATTAGTAGTAATGCCAGAGAAACATTTGCTGTGGATGGAGGCTCACCAAAGCCTTCTTTATCACCATGCTTTGGTTTTACAATTGTTGGAAGTGCTGGGAGTGTTGTAAATGATTTCATATGTATGTAAGCATTCCTGCAGAAACGCATGCGTTGAAACGTTTTTGGTTACTCGAATATAACCAAAACTTTCCTAGACAAATTATGTGATGAAGTATATCGATATCAATAAAATATTAATGGAAATATAAATTGGATTCCAAGGCCTTACACGAAGGGCTCTTTTCCCGCAGGGATATAAGTTGCCTTTTATCAATCAAACAAATATCGATATAAGCCATATAATCGAATCAGTGATTTTATACCTTTTAAAACTATTTATTTTCCTAATCTTATACTACTTTTTCTCTTCTTTGCAGATCGACCAAGGCTTTCCTAGGAAAACCAAACCACTGCAACAGATTGACTGATTTACTTCTTAATTTCAACCCAGCAGGCCTTCAAACAAATCAATAATCAACACAAAAGTCTGTAATCAATCAACAATCACAATAACAACAAAAACAAAAACAAAAAACAAAGGATCATATAAAAATATATTTGAAAACAGGGAATTTATAAATATTTTTCGTGCATATCGAGGAAATTTCATTGCATAAACAAAAAGTTATGCAGCGTTGTCCTTACATACATGAAATGCGCGAACGTCTACTCAACAGCGATCAGTCCAATCGTGAAACACTGCCACTAGAACAAATGGAGCGCGCCAATTTGCTCGACAATCGCCAATCGGCAGACTCGAATCAGGTCGGCACAGTGGTCAAGGTATGGGCTGCCGCTGTACTCGTCCAAAGGATAATTTGTGAAATATTTTCCAGCTAACCGTTCAAACGTTTTTGTTTTTCGTTTCGTAATTTCAACATTTCAATGTTTCAATTTTATGGAATAACTTACACTATACAAATCTATATTCCCTCTTTTAGCCTTTTGTATACCATACTATCTTCTTTTGAGGAATGGCTGCCGTTACTTACGATTCTTCCTTATGAAGTCAAAAACAATTGGAATATCCTTGCACGAGTATTGTCGTTTGCCCTTTACTTTGCCGTTCTAACATATTGGAACATAAAATTTATCCATCAAACAACACCATCATCATTGTAAAAAGACATCGACAAAAGAACACGCGATAAAAAATACCACAAAAATTAACTAAAAAATTTTTCTTTTTTTTCAAACAGAATCATTTATACATAAATTGGAATTGAATACCTAATCTTCTACATATTGTTTGACACAACAACACTTCACGTCTTCAAATTTCATTTGATTTTGTTGCTATTTGCTTAAAGCTTTCAATAAATTGCATGTTTTTCAATTATGAAAATTTTGGTAAGACTTAAAAATCACAGAAAAAAGAAGATAAAACGAAAAGAACTGGTCGATTGGTGAGCTTGTTTAGACGCAGGTATAGACAAAAGGGTCACAAAAGAAAGCTTTCAACCCTAATCTCAATTTTGTGCAGCTACACTCCACATATTAGGCCTGAAGGGCCTATATGTAGCCAAATATGCTATGAAGCACTTCAAATCAGATCTTTGGCAATGCTTTCACCGCCATGAGACTGTGGAAATTATCCGAATTAATAATTTTAGTAGAGTAAAAAGATGTAAAATGAACTATAAGATCAGTTCAGTTAAAAATTATGAGATGTTTTCGTTTTTGAAAACCACTATCTGGTATCCGGTCTATCCGGCCTTAAATATAGTATCCGGCCGGATACCGGATACCATCTATATCCGGCCGCCGGATACCTCACATTAAACATTTGCTAAATTGTAATTTTACTATGAATACGGATTTGAAAATGGAGCGATTGGAGGAAACCCGATGCAGTTCCGCTTAAATTTTCGAAGATATTTTCGTTGCAGTTCGGTGCAACCACTCAAAACAAGCACTACTGAGGTTTCTTCGTGTTAAAAAAGCTCAAACACTTTGGGAAATAATAAATAAAACACAAAAAAACTCTAGTGACATTTAAATCTTTCACTTTTAATGTCAATCAATTTCCGTGAATCAACTCGAAGCAAGTTTGCAACAAACTGCAAATGGTTAATTTCAACAAACCGCCGATTTAAATAATTTGCGAAACTCTCTCGAAGGGTCGTTAATTCAATGTTGGAATATTTGCGATCTAATAATTCCCGAAGTCTCTTTTTTTAACCCTGGATGGCTAAACTTATTTTTAGTAGGTTTGTCGAATCGACAATTAGAAAACAAAAAAATATAATTAAAAAAAAAAATTATTCTCTGGAAAAATAAGATATTAGTGGTATTCAAGCAGCTGTGGAAATTAGAATGTGCAAAATCTGCACTGGCAAAGTTTCCGCTTTAGCATGAACGACCCTGATAGCAAGGTGTATAAAGTAGGAACGCTATCACCTAGTTTGAAAATATTATAGCTTTAATTATAAAAAGGTGGTTACAATTTTTTATATGGAATATGGTTGATGCAGTAGGCTTGGGCTCTACAAAAATTTCCACACAATATAGTGCAAAGGTTCCACAGCTGTGGAAACAAATTTTCATACAAAATAAACTCACCACAGTGGAAAATTTGCGAGGGTGCAAAATATGCACACTTGCTTGAATACCACTATTCAAAGCACTGTTTTCTCTCTTTATGCGAGAAAAATTTAAAGTGCTTCGTCGTTTCGACGAAGAGTAGCCATCCAGGGTTAATGGTATTTTAAAGAAGATGATCGTGGCTTTGAAATGATATCAACTAATATACAATGTATACATAAATTTCTCTTAAAGTGAAGATATTTAAAAGATGCTACAAATTAAAAACCATCGGCCTGAATATACTTTTTATGAAATTTGTGCTAAATAAAAAAAAACAAAAAGACCTTTATAAAAATTAAAATAAAATTTATGCGCCCCCCGACCCCCTTCACAACTCTCATTCATTTGTTCAAAAAAGTCCCGAACACTATGTATTTGGAAATATTTTAATAATTCAATTTGCTTGATTAAGAAAAATAATATGAAACCTCAATTTCACCTTAACTTTTCAATATTGAGTGTTCGAGGGAAAACCGTAATTGCCCTGAACTGTGAAGTGGCTGAATGTTAGAATACCTACTCATCAAAAAGATCCGTCCAACTTTATTGCCACGTTTTTAAGTAGGTATTTATGTGTATATTTTGTGTCGAAAAATTCGGATAGATTTAAATTGATGCAATCAATTGGTGCAACAGAACTGACTAGATCGACCGCATAAAAATATATTTTTAAATAAGAAATCACTTAAGTATCGTCAAAGAAGGCGGCTTTCCCATTATAGCAGCAGGAATCACCAAAAATCGACTTAATAAATTCTATTTTTAATAATCAATAGCAAAGATTTTAAGAAAAATTTGATCTGCACGTTTTCAATTCCAATTTATTGCTTACAACTTTTTCCTCTCTACTATTAAGATGTTATTTAAAAGACGGATTCACTTAAATGATTTCTCGAAAAATATTCATCTCCATTTACTTATAAATCAATGTTTTTTCTCTTGTCCTCTCTTTTCGTTCATCAAATGAATTCTTTGGATCATCTTGTTTCATAAATCTTCGGTTTATTATTATTATTTTTTTTGTGAAATAAAAAAAAACACATATTTCTAAAAATAAACAGCTACACGCCGATGGCTATCACACCAGTCCAGCCCATCAGAGAACGCCATTAGTGCCCCGCGATCTTGGTGAGGATTTCAATTTGGATTTCGATGATGACTTTCCAATCGATGCGAAACGGCCGA
Source organism: Chlorops oryzae (assembly GCA_020466095.1). Lineage (NCBI taxonomy): Eukaryota > Metazoa > Arthropoda > Insecta > Diptera > Chloropidae > Chlorops > Chlorops oryzae. The sequence goes on from CM035808.1 coordinate 42,030,900, forward strand.
AAAATGCAAAGTAAGTTGTTACGATAGCCCCTTAACCAACTGATTTTACCCCAACGTGAATGTAGCTCATCCGTTTGTCTGTGTACCCCCCCGCATCAATAATTCGTGTTTCCAAAGTAATCGTACAAAATTGCTAGTTTCGATGTCTGAACAAAAAATATTCCTCTTCCAAGCGTTTTAAGATATTTTGCATTATTCTCTTCATTACAAATACTTATTTTTTAATCCTTTAACCTCGTGTGAAAACTCGCAAATATTTCAAGTTAATTGTTTTTTTTTTATTTAACCTTTTTTTTTTTTTAAATAAAGCAACGTTTCTCAACCAATTCGTGACGTCGGGCGAGTCCTTGATTTCATAAATTGATCAAGTCCTTGATTTTTCTCTGTCCAACTAACACAACCGAAATCAAACTAACACACTTCAATTTATTCGAATATTCAAACCTAATCTTATCAAACTTAATTCTTTTCTTGTTTCTTTTAATGCGTGAAATTCCGTTTGTGTTCAAAATCATTAAAAACACAAAACAAACAAAAACACGATCAAAAGCTATTCCAGGAACTATCTGGAGCTCATTTCGACACCACCATATAAAAGGTTGGACTTAAAACTCCATCTTACTTTTACTTTAAACTCATTATTTTCTTTAGCTTTTTACATTTTTAGTAATTAATTATTATTTTTTTAATTAATTTGAAAACTCGTGCCTTTCATTAAGGGTCAATTATCAGCAACCGGGGTACGTTAAGATCAGGGTCGCAACCATTAACCACAGCCAAAAATCGTGTGACAATAACCGAAAAATATCAGAGCCAAAAAAAGCTTTTAGCATGTTCTCACTGTAGCCGAAAATACGTATTGTCATTGAGACTGTCAACACATCAGGATTGTCTACACAAAGTGATTTGAGATAACATATTTTATTTTGACGTTTGCCCGTTTAAGCTCTGCAAGTGTGTCTGTTCGTTGGAACATTCCTGTTCTCTTTATTTTATCGGCCGCATGCACATTTCAATTCTCATTTTAATCCTAGCATTTAATTCCAACCAGGTACACTGCTTGAATTACATTGAGCCATCAATTAAATGAATTGTTTGAAAGCATACCAATGTCCCAAAGAGTAAGCAGCAAATCAAATAGAATTTTGACTCCAAGAATTTAATAAGGCAATACTAATTTAAGCTGGGGATAAATTCAAAAGTAATTTAAGAAGACGTTGTGAATTGCCTAATTATTTTATCTGTATTTTGTTTGAGAAAATTCTAAGTTTTTTCAAATCTTTTAACCACTGCCTCTGGTAGCCTGCTAGGTACTTCAAATAAATTTAGGGTCCTTGAAATATTCTTGAAAATCTTTCTTAGTAAGTCTTTTTTCAAAACTGAATATCTTAACATCCAATCGAGATTGAAACGTGTACTAAAAAGAAACTTATTAGTGATAAAACAAGGAAACTTTATATACCTGTATATATTTTTTAAACTTTTACACCGAAAAAATTTTTTTCACAATACCAAAAAGAAATATTTAACTTTTTGTTTCGTTGTATTCCAAATTTCAAAATTTTTTTATATATACAGGGTGTTCCATACTCAATGGATCAAAAAAAGGAGGTGATAGGGGGAACCCATACAAGCAAAAAATTGTATGGAAAGGGGGGTCATCTTGCACACGTAAGGAGCTAGAGGCGCGGAACGAATTCGACTAAATTGGTGAGCATACTTTTAGGCGGATATGTAGGTAGGTTGAAGTGGCTGCCACTTAAGCCGTTAATCGGCCCATTGTGATACCAAGGAGGTTTTCTTGTGTTTGTGTATGTCTTTTTATGTAGTGTGCCCCTAACATGCGATTTTTGAAAAACCAGTGCTAGGCTTGGAACATTACACTCCGTTTCGCCTGTGCCGGGATTCGAACCTCGGACCCTGAGATCAAGAGCATAGCACGCATCCCCTACGCTATCCCAGAGCCACAGGCGGATATGTAAAACTAAAACACTATTCAGAAATTTTTAAATTTCTTAGATTTTTCTTTTTCTCATGCTGCCTAAAAGTGTGCTCAATAAATTTGATTAAAATAACTTTTCTGGGAGTAAAAAATACAAAATAATTATTTTCAAACCTTAGTTTTGCATTGATTCTGAAACTTTTTTTTAGCAACCACGGTATCAAATTGAAGAGAAAAACTCAAAGTTTTTGAAAAGAGTAAAAAAAAGAGGCTCGATCGTATTTCTTTTGAATTAAATCACTTTAAAAGCCAAAACTACACTATTTTAGGCTTAGATGGTAGTACCAGAGAAAACGGAGTTGAATTATTTAAAATCGTAGTATGCAGTGTTAACGGAAAACCGCCAAGCTTTTCATATCATATGTGATTTTGAATTTACGGCCTGTAAGTGAGGAGCACCAGTGAAAAAACCAAAATATTGTTTTTTGCATGTAACTCGTCGGGGGTGCATTTGCGACTCCCCCCCTGCCATACGATTTTTGGTCCGTCTGGACCCCCCCTATAACCTCCTTTTTTTTTGATCTATTGAGTATGGAACACCCTGTATATATATATATATATATAGCATATAAATGCTTTCATTAAAATAAATTCAACTTTTGAGGCGCTTATGAGATATTATCAACAATGTAAGGTGGCACCTATTGAAAAATCAATCAATTTCTATTAGAGGACCGCAATCGGCCAGACCCTTTCAGTAAAGCCTGTTAAAAATCAGAGTTGCATTCACTATTTTCGAATATGATTTCGTTGAGACATAGCAGTAGTGTGTTTTCATTTCACAGTTTTCAGAATGGCGAAAGTAGGTGTTTGATTTCTTTGTGATTTCAGTCGAAAAAACGAAAACGTCGAGTATACATTTTTCGGCTATAGAGAGAACATGGTAAAAGAAAAACGGAATCTAGCCTTTAAACTCCGCATATCCGTCAGTTTTCCATATTTGGCTGTTCAGCTCAGAGACAAGCGGGTGAACTTTTCATGTGACTTGAGAGTGGACAAATATGTGGATATTAATACAGATTACCCATTGAAATTGTGGTTTTTATTACATTTTAGTTTTGCTCCACTGTGTGGAGAAAAACCACTTGAAATGGGAGAAACTTTTTTAACAGAGAACTGTGTCACTATTAGAATTTCCATTTTCATAAGTGCAGCATTCTAGGCGGACCAAGGAAGCTTTTCTAGAATTTATTCTCACCGGGGTATCAATCCATTTTAAAGCATTTAGTATTATAAAATTTAGCCTTTCTAATTCAAAACCAATGACAAAAACCAACATAGGACCATCTATTGTTGTCGATTGCACAGGGGCCGCTCTGTCAGTTTACCGCTAAGTCCATAACTAATACTTACCGGAGGGCTAACGTGATAATTTCCGCCATCATTTCTACGGAAATTTATTTAATGAAATTACCGCCCATTTTAGAGAGAGTGAGAGGGAACTCCGCAAGTTAAAGAAACCAATGAGGTCCCAAAGTCCTCTCTACGGGTCTGCTACCGCTGATATTGAACTGTTGCTTAAAAACTTTGTAAAGCCCCCTTGTTGAAAATTGATCATTGCAAAAAAAAAAAAAAAAAAAAAAAAAGGACTCAAAACTGATTGGCGACTGAAATTCATGAAATATTATTTTTCTTATATTTTCGGTTGGAAAATGTAGCTTCAAATTTAGAGCACGCACATTTCTTCTCATTCGCACGGTAAAAGTCATTTACGATATCTCTTTTATTATTTTATATCACGAATGGAAAATCACATTCTCCCATGCTTATTAAAGGAAAATTTCATACTGCACACAAATATATTTCGATGAAGGACCTTGCTGCATGATCCAAAGGCACTTGGTATGATTTTCTTGAAGCTTCGAGCCTGAAGGAGGAATGCTTCCGTTTCATGATTTCATCATTTGCCATCCAAGTGCGTCTAGGACCATAAACTGCAGCTGAGGCTAGATTTGATGCCAAAAAATTCCAACGTTAAACTTTCTACACGAACACAATGTTTTCCTAATTTCTCTTCAAGTGTGCCAACTTTCTGCGGATTTTGTGTCAATGAACGCCAGAAACTTTTTTAAATAAGTAAACAAAGGAGGAAACGAAAAACAAAAACAAAAAGCTAAAATCAGAAAAAATTGTTTAGAACTTTGAGAACTCTCATCGCGATTGCTGCATGCGCTTTCAGTGGAGACACTTAAATTCAGACAAATCCTTTCTATTGTTTATGGTAAATGGGTGAGGTTTTCCGACTTCATGTGAGCAGCATGGCCGTATTTTATCGTCTTATGTTTACTTGTTTCCAGTCGGATACGTGATTTTTTACACATGTATATACATATGTATGCATTTCCCTGCAGTTGACATTTCTACTCTTCGTCATGGACGTCTTTTCAGCTCCTGCAGTTGTTGTTCAAGGAAATTAAATTCTTGTCGATTAGGTATACAGATCGAATTGCTTCAATTGTTGCTGAATAGATTGGGAACAAGAATGAATCGATGAGGGCAGGGAAAATAGTCAGGATTTCAGGAAGGAGACTTCGGCAACTGCCTACGCCCATGACTAGATGAAGTAGTTTCCGATTACAGTTGTCACCTTAGTACGAGTTCGTACTAAATATAAATTTGCCGGGTTCTTTGGGTGATGTGCTCTTTTCTCAGAAAATCGAGAGTCGCAATCCAGAAACACTTGGCTTTGTGCCAAGATTTTGCTGATAGTTTGACAGAGCGCCTGTAGAGTGCAGAATCAGGCGTTAACAAGCACGTGAAAGATGAATTTAGGTTGGCACGTGATGATTCGAAATGATGAGGAAGAACAAAGGGAATAGTCTTCTCTAATTTATGAGTGCCTTCATGAAATTTAAAAATTCAATTTGTCGAGAAATTACAGGAAATGTGCTTGGATTGAAAGGTGATTAGAATTGAAAATACCGACAGTGATAATCCAAATTAAAATTTTTTAATCGATAGCATTGTAATACGATATTATCGACAACTTACCACACCCAATTCACGCTCATTTGATTCAATACATATATGAACCAAAGTATTCTATATAACAACAAACCAAAATATTTTTAGATTCTTGTTTTTTTTTCACGAAACCAACATCAACACATTCGCGCCGTATCGTAGCTAATTTGCCACCCTTAACCATAAGATTCGTGAACATTTTCGTTATCACCCTTGTGAGGCTTACACTCCCACACGGTATGGAATCAAAAGCACCCAAATTCAGATTTTCCATGAACAAAAAGAAAAGTGGAAAAAAAATCAAATACGTTTGAGTTCTATCAGAGTAAGAGTGAAACAAAAGCGCCGACGGGAATTCATATAGACCAGTGGTAGACATTACCGACGTCATGAATCGCATGTTTCGAATGTATTCATCAACAAAAATACACTCCGCCGCTTCAAAGAGAAACTAAGCATGTAAGGGTGTATAACTCCAGACGAGCCTGGCCATACAATACCCGAAACAAACATTGTATGTTTCAACATTTATTAAAATGGGCCCCAAGGCCTCGGTGCTTGGAAGGTTTTTAAGGCCATATAGGGCCCAGTATTCCGTTTTTTGTTTAAACTTTTATTAAAACCGTCCTCTTGCTACGCTCAGTTTTCCAATTGTAGGTAACTTCATCGGAGGAATGCCTTTAGCAACCTGTTAACTCAAATTAAATCAATGGGTAAACAGACAACAGGACCAATATGCTGCAAATCCAGAGCAAAGAGCTAATACATATCGCTCGATCCAACTTATCCGCGTTACTCGGCATCATTACTGGTCACTATCTACTGGGAGCTATTGCAATGACACTACAAAATACGATATCCCAGATACTGCCAAGGGTAGGACGAAAAAGAATCTCCGTTACACCTTTTACTGCAGTGCCCAGCATTTGCAAGTACAATTCTCTTACTTAGGAAAGTACTTCATTCAGTCTCTAGGGGACTCGGTTCTAGAGATAGGTCTTCACCTCAATAGTGTATCGCAACAGACCTCAGGCCCAAGTGTGTCTTTCCAATGACTACCCCCTTATCATAACCTACCCTAGTCGGAGGCTTAAATGTAAGCTCAATTTCATTTTAATATCTCTGTTTCGATGAATGATCGGGTTAATCGCGTAACAACTGGCGATTCAAATTTCAAAATAAATTAAGCGGACTGTATTTTTAAGTAACTTTTTGTATTTTTTATATTCTTTTTACTTCTGATGAACAGAGCGAGGTCAACGATGCTCACTTGTCCCTTTCTTGACTTATTCTACTCTTTTTTTACATGTTGTTTAGTGATGTTACATTTTTCCAAAAGTGATGTTACGGTTGCATAAAAATGGAAGTACTCGGTAATTAAATACTTGAACGTTCGCTCAGTGAATTAGGGTTGCACGTCTAAACATTCCGGCCCCCTTGAAAGTCTTCACTTTCAAAATCGACAAGTAAAGGACACAGCTTGACAATTGGTCTTTTATAAGTTCCCTTAGACGTCTTTACAGTTACAACTCTTACAAGTCCATCGGCCCCTGGGTGAGTGTTTATAACTCGACCTATACTCCAACTAGTTGGGGGCAGATTATCCTCTTTAATCAATACAACATCGTCTACCTTTAAATTTTTTGATTGATGCTTCCATTTAGTTCGCTGTTGCATTTGTGAAACATATTGAATAGACCACTTCTTCCAAAATTGTTGGACGACTCTTTGCAAGTACTGCCATCTAGTCAAACTATTCGTTCTCGATTCTAAATGATTTTCATCTACCACTGAATTCATTGCGCGCAAGATCAAAAAATGACCTGGGGTTAATGGATCCAAATCTCCTTCAAATTTAAGACATATTGGCCTGGAGTTTAGGCAAGCCTCGATTTGACACAGTGTGGTATATAACTCCTCAAAAGTCAATGATGTTTCTTGAAGAACGCGTTTCAAATGATATTTCATACTCTTAACTCCGGCTTCAAACATACCACCGAAATGGGGGGCTGAGGGAGGTGAAAAATGCCAATTAATTTGATGCCGACATGATTCTCTGCTAACATGTTCTTGTGTACTTTTAGAGCTTAAAAATTCCTGCAACCTACGCAACTGCTGATTGCATCCTACAAAATTTGTTCCGTTATCACTGTATATGTTAGTCGGTTGACCTCTCCTTGCTACGAATCGGCGGAGTGTTGCAATGAACGCTGCTGTCGATAATTCGGAAACTAGATCTAAATGAATGGCCTTTGTTGTAAGGCACACAAACACTGCTATCCAGCATTTGTAAAGCCGACTTCCACGACCTTTCCATGATTTCACTTGAATTGGACCAGCGAAGTCCACCCCCGTGTTCGTAAATGCAGGTGCTTGTTGCAGTCTACAAGCCGGCAGGTTTCCCATTTGTTGTTGAAAAGGTTTGTTACGAAAGCGCATACATGTTGTGCATTTGTAAATGCATCTTTTTACAATATTTTGAATAGAAGGAATCCAATATTTCAAGCCTATAAGATATTTAAGCTGACGACTACCAGCATGCATGTTTTTTAAGTGGTAATATCTCACAATTAATTCACATAAATGATTTTTATTGTGGATAATAAGAGGATGCTTTTGACTGTAGGGAATGTCTGCGTTTTCGATGCTACCACCAACTCTCAACAGTCCACAATCATCTATGAATGGCGCAAGTGCGGAAAGTTTATTTGTATTTGAAAGTTCCTTTCCTTTAACCAGCTCACTAATTTCCGCTGCGAATGATTGATGTTGAGCTTTTCTGACGAGCATATCATGAGCAGTTTTCAATTCACCACTAGTGAGAAAATTTAGCATCCTATCCTGTTTCTTGAGTTGACAATTTTTAACAAATCTTTGCAAATAAGCTGCTATTCTAATAAGCTTGTCCAGATTGGAATATCTTTCTATAAATTGAAATTCCTGTATCGAAACCTTGTGGACCGCAACTTCTTTTCGCTCTTCTAAGTCAAAAGTGTCTCGAACCTCAGTAGGTTGTCTTTTGTTTTCTTGCAGTTTTAATACACCGGGACCATGCCACCACAAATCACTGCCATGCAATTCTGATGCTGAAATACCTCTGGTCGCGAGATCAGCAGGGTTTTGATTGGAAGACACATGGTACCAGTATCTTGCTGGCAAAATATTGATGATATATGATGTACGATTTGCAATAAAAGTTTTCCACCTTCTGGGGTGGTCGGATAGCCACGCTAAAACAATGGTTGAATCGGTGTATGCTACTTTAGCAATATTTTTGAGGTCTAGTGCTTTTTGAACCTTGCACATTAGCTTTGTTAATAATTGTGCTCCGCAAAGCTCCAGTCTTGGCAATGTTATCTGCTTTATAGGAGCTACCCGTGTCTTAGATGCGATAATGTTTGTGGATATTGAACCATCAGTATGTTGTACCTTCAAGTACACAACTGCCGAATATGCTAATTCAGAAGCATCTGAAAATCCACACAAAGTTATTCTACAATTATCGTCGAATTTTAACCATCGTGAAATCTTGATCTGTGAAATCATTTCAATATTGTGGCGAAGGTTACGCCATTTAACAACGAGGTCATCTGAAAGACTATCATCCCAAGTTATGCCCCTGAGCCACAATGATTGCATAAAAATCTTCAAGCCAATTACCACTGGTGCCAGCCAACCAAGTGGATCGAAAAGCTTACAAATATCAGACAGTACCATGCGCTTGGTCACTCTTTCTTGCAGCTCGTTTAATGATACGGTGTATCCAAATGAATCGGAATTGGTGTCCCATAATAAACCTAATGCGGTGACATTTCTGGTGTCGTCACAAATAATCTTAGAAGCTAGATGACTGTTTTCTGGATAAATTTCATCTTTTAATTCATTCCAATTAGAAGCCCATTTCCTCAAATGGAATCCAGCCTGTCTAAGAACCTCAATCAAATCTTGCTTTAGTTGTAAGGCGCATTTTAAATCTGGAGCACATGCCATTAGATCATCTACATAGAAACACTCATCGATTAACTTGCAGGCTTCAGGATATATTGCAAAATTATCAAGAGCAACCTGTTTTAACGTTCTTGTTGCCAAGAAAGGAGCACATGATGTGCCATACGTCACGGTTTTTAATTTGTACGCCTTTAGTTCATCTGAGATATTTTCCCTCCACAGAATTTGTTGCAGCGATTGGTCGTCTTCATGAACAAGTATCTGCCTATACATCTTCTCTATATCGGCTGAAAACCCAATTTCATATTTTCTGAACTGTAGTACAATGTCAAACAAATCTCTCTGAACTGTGGGGCCTGTTAACAGATGATCGTTTAAAGACGATCCATTCGAAGACTTGCAGGAAGCGTCAAAAACGACTCTTAACTTTGTTGTTGTGCTGCTCGGTTTCAAGACAGCATGATGTGGCATGAAATATGAAAGTTGATTTGAAACAATCTTAGCTATTGCCATGTGATCTAAGTGAATGTATTCATTTATAAAAGTCTTATAATCAGTTTCTAGTTGAGGATTATTTTTGAATTTGGTTTCCATGCTCTTAAGTCTTCTGAATGCCTGTGTTTTTGAGTCACCAAGCTCAAAATTAGTTTCCCTCAATGGCAGACGGACTATATATCGCCCACTAGCCTGTCTTTGTACATATGATCGAAAGTGTTGTTCGGCTTTATCTTCTTCTGGTGTTAGAGGCTGAACTTGGTCTTTAATGTCTTCAAGAGTCCAAAATTTTTCTAATTGACTTGACAGCTCAATTGTCGAGTGTGCTGCTATAATAGAATGTGTATGACAATCATCTACCTGTCCAGTTATCACCCATCCGACAGCTGTACGAATAGCTCTCAATGATCCACTTGGATGCACAATTTGCTCATTCAATAAAAGCTCGAATACGATATTAGATCCCAATATTATATCTACTTGATGCGGCAGATTAAACTCGGGATCAGCTAATTCTAAGTTTTCAAAGAAGCTCAATTCCTTCCAAGGAATCTCTTTTCTTGGAAGGTACCGAGTCAAATTTGTTAAGCAAAAAGCATCTGTGGAAATAATATTCCCAGTTGAATTAATAGTTAACCTGACTTTTCCCTTAGTATAAGTGCCAGCGGAAGATGCCACGCCATGAAGAAGAGTCCTGTCAAATTTTCTCTTTAATTGAAGTCTCTGAGCACAGGCCTCTGTTACAAGAGTGGCCTCCGCACCACTATCCAAAAGAGCACGACAAGGTTGCAACACATCTGAGCCATCACAAACCATTATTACGGCTGTTGGCAAAAGTGTGATCAATTGTTCATCCTGCCGAGCTGCGTGAACCTGTACCGAGGGTTCGGACACTACCCGAGGCTGATATGATTGATTTTGTTGACTATTTCGATTTTGGTTTTCTGATGAACTAAATCTATGAAGCAGCGTGTTGTGTTTTTGATTGCAGTGTTTGCAAGAAGAGCTTTTGCATTCTGCTGCAAAGTGTTTTTCCCGAAGGCAATTAAAACACAAAGCGCTAGTTTTCACTAATCTGACACGTTCTTCAACTCCAAGTGCTTTAAATTTATTGCACATATATAGAAAATGATTTTCCATGCAGGCTGGACAAGCGATTTGGTTTGCAGCATGAACATTTGATTGACCCCTGCTCGGATATGTGGATAACTGTTTTGGTTTCACTGTGTCATGAGAACTTTCAAGTTCGAATAACCTGGAGTCCATAAACTTCACAAAGTCAAAATATGTAGCAGATTGATCAGGTTTTTTGGCTCTAAACCACAAAGCAGCCGATTCTGAATCTAACTTTTTCTCTAAAAAAAACAACAAAATTGAGTCCCATTGTGATACTGGTTCATTTAAGCCTTTCAAGGCGTTCGTACATTCAGTTATAGTGTTGAAAACCCTCTTAAACTCTGAAAGAGACCCATTTCTCATTGATGTTTGATTAAAGAGGATATCTAAATATGAATTCTTTATTTTATCTGTTCGCTCATATCTCTTCTTTAATATTTCCCAAGCTATCATGTAATTTTCGTTAGTTGGCTTTAAATGCTTGATCAATGATAACGCATCGCCCTTCAACTTTGTTTGCAAATACTCTAACTTTTCTATATCAGACAAATTTGATCTGTTGTGGACTTACGCTTCGAATAGATCTCTGAACCTCACCCAGTTAATGTACTGTCCATCAAATTCTGGTATCTGGATTTGAGGCAGTCTGATTTCACATTGACTACGTTCAGTTGGAGTTGCAACTGCTGTTGGTTCCAGCTGCGAGCTAGAAGAAAGTTGTTCAATCAACTGACTCATCTTGCTTTGATGATCAATTAATGTTTTCATGGCTGAACTTAACTCGGAATTAGTGTTTGGGGTTTCTAACACAGTGTTGTCTATTTCGTCTTCTCGTTGCCGTGCCATAAACAAAGATTTGATTGAATAATACTTTTCCTCCATCTCTTCACGATAGTTTTCCTCTACATGCATAACCTCGATTGCTGTTAGAGCCTCGATTTCACCTTAAACGGACTCAAAATCTTCAAATAACTTTTCCAATTTGTCAAGCCGTACCTTCATGTCATGAAAGGGTAATTCTAGAGCAAACGCTGATTGAATTCGAGTTATTGACCCTTTAACACTTTGTCTATGCTTTTTTAAGTCTTCCATGTTTATGCGCTTACAATCGACAGAATCCTCTCAAAGAATAAATTGCACCACTTGAATAAAACTATAAACCTATACAGAATATGCTAAAGAATTAAATATAACTCTAAATCGTCGACGTTCTGTGGCTTAAACGAATTTGGAAAGTAGCAAATTGGTTACAGTTTGCAAATCGCTGAACTTATAACTGATCCAAACTTTGAAGAACTTACAATATTTACTGTTTGAAAATTATTGTCTCTGACTGAACAACGTTTCGAGTGTAATCAACTTATTTAGAGTTTGGATATAATTGAGCTTATAACTGATCCAAACTTTGAAGAACTTACAATATTTACTGTTTGAAAATTATTGTCTCTGATTGAACAACGTTTCGAGTGTAATCAACTTATTTACAGTTTGGATATAATTGCTTATAACTGATCCAAACTTTGAAGACCTTACAATATTTACTGTTTGAAACTTATTGTCTCTGACTGAACAACGTTTCGAGTGTAATCAACTTATTTACAGTTTGGATATAATTGAGCTTATAACTGATCCAAACTTTGAAGAACTTACAATATTTACTGTTTGAAAATTATTGTCTCTGACTGAACAACGTTTCGAGTGTAATCAACTTATTTACAGTTTGGATATAATTGAGCTTATAACTGATCATTAGTTTGGTATTCGGTACTCATCTTTTGATCGTCACAAATATATTTAAAGTTTGACAATTACTGAGTGGTCAATACTTAGCTGATGTCGCTGCTGCGCTGCTGCGTCAGGGTGCTCCGCTGAACCTCCCAAGCCTCCGCACACGAATGATGAACTGCAATCCACCGATTTGCCTTTTGAGTTGCCAATAAGTTGTAGGTTAAGTAAACCACGGTGATGAAATCCAAATCCACCGATTTTCCCAATAATTTGTAGGTTATGTAACCACGATGATGAAATGCAAATCCACCGATTTGCCCAATAAGTTGTAGGTTATGTAAACCACGATGATGAAATGCAAATCCACCGATTTGCCCAATAAGTTGTAGGTTATGTAAACCACGATGATGAAATGCAAATCCACCGATTTGCCCAATAAGTTGTAGGTTATGTAAACCACGATGACGCTATAAAATCTCCCGATTTTCCGTTATGATGCCTGAGTACTCACACAGCTCACACGAAAATTCTCAGATTTTTCCATCCGAGTCGATAGGACCAAAAATATGTTTCGATGAATGATCGGGTTAATCGCGTAACAACTGGCGATTCAAATTTCAAAATAAATTAAGCGGACTGTATTTTTAAGTAACTTTTTGTATTTTTTATATTCTTTTTACTTCTGATGAACAGAGCGAGGTCAACGATGCTCACTTGTCCCTTTCTTGACTTATTCTACTCTTTTTTTACATGTTGTTTAGTGATGTTACATTTTTCCAAAAGTGATGTTACGGTTGCATAAAAATGGAAGTACTCGGTAATTAAATACTTGAACGTTCGCTCAGTGAATTAGGGTTGCACGTCTAAACAATCTCGAAAGCTCCGATTTTTCAGCAGCTTTGGAATTTTTGTGACAGACCCTAGTACTGGAAGTACCCTTAAAAATGGTCCGATCGGGTCCATTTCTTGTTCTTATCCTGTTACCGTGAAGGCGCATACCTAATTTCGTCAAGATAGCTCAACTCCTTTGATAAGAAAACTGTATACTGACAGACAGACGGACATGTCTTAATCGAATTTCCTGATAACCCTGATCATTTCTATACATATTTTGTATGGGCTATCTTGAATTGTACTGGATGTTCGACACAGAGTTTATAGGGCATAAAAAGAATCAATAAAGAAAATCTGAAAGTGGGCTCGTCCCCACACATAAGTACTCTCCCTTTACATACCTGTAAAAATTCCAAGTTTTCTCTAATCGTCTATTAAATTTTCAAATCTATTAATAAATTCCTTTTCGAAAATGCCTCCAATAACACCCCTTGAAACTTCCTTCGGTCGCGATACACTTCTTCCCTTTCCATAACACAGACAGCCTCAGACAACATAAGGGTGAGTGCGTGCCCATTCGTATCCGCTGTCGATGGTGTGCAAAGCAAAGTTATCAAAATCCTTCAGAGCCAAAATAACTGCTCAGTTATCTTCAACTTCAATTTATCAACTCCAAAATCTACTTTAATGTAAGAGCAACCCCTATTTGAGTCTAGTTTACTCGTCCCCATAGTGAAAATAGAGTAAAAGAAAAATCTACAACGCATAAAATGTAAAATTCTGCGACTTAACAGGCCGCGGCGCGCCGTCCCTTCAATCTTTCAATCGTCTGTCAGTTTGTCTTCCAGTCTATGATCCATATGTTCTTACATACATACATATGTACGTATGTTTGTATATTTTGGTCAAATGTCTTCTTCAATCATATCGGACATTTTCGTCATCATGTTGTTTACTTTGTCATTTTTTCATTCCAAACAAAACAAAAGAAAAACATCACATTAAAGTCCTTCCAATATCCTAGCTCATATCCGGCGAAAATCATATCCTTAGCTCGTAGCCAAAATACGAGATTACCAACGAGAAATAATTTTCCGAATAGAGCGAATAAATGTAACAAAACAGAAACAATAAGAATGTAAACATTTCGGCGTAAATCGTAAAAATTCGCAAGGATACATACGAAAGGGCACTCGAAATTTCACCACTTGTGGCTGTTTGTGGTGAAAATGTTTAAAGTAGCCGGCAACAATGATGTGCATGTATGAGTGATTTTGTGTAAAAATTTCAGACCCTTTAACGCGGGGATGTTGCGAATGCTCGCAACTTCAATCGCCAGTGAGGAGATTCCACATGAAATTCGACATGCGAATTCGCATTCGTCGATGCGGAAATTCACCATTTTCATTTGGGCATTGAACGTCATGAGAGTGCAACACATTTTTTGTGCAACACAAGCAACATGTGGATGCCAGATATGCCGCTCTTGTCATACATATTTCATGTCCCTCACACTTCGAGCTCTAAGGCTGAGAACACACCAGATCAAATGAAACGAAACGAAACCGAAACAACAGTGAACACACCAGATTAGTCAAAACGAAACGGTTTTGACTAAGAAAGAAAAAGGCTACTTTTGACTGACGAAACGAAAACGTTTTGTTTCGTTTCGTTTGATTCGGTGTGTTCTCAGCCTAAGCTGCGATGAGGAAGCTGCGAAAGTGGTTCCGTTCGAAATCCCTCTTCGCTCCGATCGAGCACAGCGGCTGAATTTATAATTTTCTAGCCATTGAAAGTGCTTCCGAAAGGTTCAAATATGGCTGATTAAATACATTTTTCTGCTATTTGAAAATAGCTTGTATGAAATATAAATTAAAGTAAAAATCGGTTATAACGATACCGCTTATAACGATTATCGGTTATAGCGATGAACATTTTAGTTGAATTTTGGTTCGCTGTTCTAATTCTTCTTAATTTCTGTTACCGGATATAGCCATTATCGGTTTTGCTGGTCCCTTCGGCAACGTTATAACCGATTTTCACTGTATATGTAGCGAGTTCCAAAATTCATTGCATACTTTGCGGCTACACGAATTTCGAAATGTTCGAAACAATTTTTTTATTCACGTCAATTGCGCATGTTGTCAAAAAGAACAATAAATCTACGTGATATTCCGTGTTTGTAAATATCGCAAAATGATTTTGATAACATTTTTTTGGTGAAAGGGAATACTTAGAGGTATTTCTTAAAAATAGCCTGAAAGTGGCACCGCAACGGGAACGCAATGGAAAAAATTATTTTATTTTTATTTCCTTTTTTGTGGAAAAATTTTCCACAGTGTAAAATAAATAAAAAATTCTTTTTAATTTCTTGTTTTACGACCTAGCAGTCGCAATTTGTTTCATCTTTGTATCTTCATTAGTTTTTGAGAAATACAATTTTGTTAAAGGGGTTAATAAAAAGGATTTTTCGGAGATATTTGAAGGAAACTACGCAATAGGAACCTAGAAATCGGTGCCTACAGCGCTTTAAAGAAGTACCTATCCAAAAATCAACAAAACTTTAAAAGCCCTTTTCAGGGGCCGCGGTCGGCTATACCCTTTAAGAAATTATTTTTGTTTCCCTGCCCCTGGGAAGTGTATGATAGGAACCCCTTTTCCGGTTGTCGTGATCGGATTTTCAAAATCCACATCCGCATACGTTAAAGAACAAACATTCGCACATCCTTGTCTTTAAGAGATTATCGAAACTTTTATTCCCTAGCACAGCTTCTGAGTATCTCAAACCCTATAGCTTGACTTCAATTTCCGCAGCATAACCACTCTTTAGGGCCATTGATATTCTAAGATATGGCCCATTAAAGTTCAAAATCATCAAAATTTTAATGCTCATTATCTAAGCAATAATTCCCTTTAACTGTCTGAATTTATAATTAAACATTTTCTATTACTTCACATTGAAATGATTCAAAATAGATGCAATGACTTCCGTAGCACTATAACCGGATGGTCTTAGGCACGTACAGAGCGTAAACAAACCAAAGACCTACTCAACGTAAAATCAAAACTACTCAAAAGCAAAAAATACAAAACGAATTCAGTTCCTATTGCCCTACTTAATGTCTTAAATACTAAAAAATTTCTCCAGAACGAAAAGTAAAAACAAATTTCCCCTAAGCAAGTAGGTATGCGGGCCGCGCAAAACAAAAGATACTTTTCACGGTCTGTTGCCGTCTCCCTCATCAGTCCGATTTTCAAATACGTTCCACACGGACTTGTGCGCCGAATCGCAAACGTCCAGCATCCAGCAATGGCAGCAGCAGCAGTAGCAGCAGCAGGACTAGACTTGAGATGCTCAATCCAGTATAAAGAAAAGTAGGAAAAATCCTGCTCCCGCCTGGCTTAGCATTCAGTTCTAGTTGAGTAGGGAAACGTCGCAGACGAAAGTGATTGCTTTTGGCGGATGGTCAAAGTATACAAAAGAAAAAAATTCTACAAATGTTGAGAATAATTACAAGTTTTCTATGAAATTGTGAAATTTTTGAAAAACTATGCAACATTCCAAATTTCGTTTGGAGTCTGCAAAGTGAAATGGACTTAAATGAAAAACAAGATATACTTTTATTCAATTCGTGATGAACCACTTTCGATAAGGACTGTGAAGACCAATGAAAAAGAATTAATTCAAACCTTAAATCATGAAAACAAATATTAAATAATTTCAAGAAATTCGGAAAATCACTGAAAATTGTTGAAAACCTCAAATGAAGGCTTCTCTCATTCAAATATTTTTTTTTTTTTTTTTTATGGGGAAAACTCTGTAGATACATTTAAATGGGCGGTCTTCGTTGGCATTGTATACCAACTCCAAAGCTAAGCTTCATAAAATTTTTATGAAATCGAAATAAAATTTAATTGATTAAAATTGAATTTTATTTAAAGACTGCAGAAGTTATCTAAGTGTACACGCAGCACCTTTGAAGAACTTCATTGCAGTTTATTCTTTCGTTTTTCAAAACTCTACGCACTCGGGTACAATGAAGAGGTTTTTTTTTCTCTGAAAAAAAAAGGCTCGGTAACAAGCACCGAAGTGTTTGAATACGAAGGCAAACGTCTATCTACCTACCATTTTTCCAGTACCTTTCGGGTATAAACAACACACCCCCACCACCAAACCAGACACACCAGATTCGCAGGCATCGCTCTTATCATATACCCGAGGCGAATTCTCTCACCACACTACCGAGGACATTGTGTGAGCGTAATAGAGTTGCCAGCGCGTTAAAATATAAAGTCACTATTTGAATCTCACGAAACATTGCTCACGATGCTTATTCCTATTTGGGGTCTTTTTGCTTTTTGCTGAGAGGTCACTAGGTCGGCCCGGGATAGTTAAATCGGGGCTTGTTGTGAGAGATCCTTTTTTCATTCATTCGTTTTTTATGTTTTATTTGTGTATTTCGTCTTTTTATTTTTTTTTTTTTTTTTGTTTTGCCACTTTTTATTCTCACTTAAGTAGGGGTGTAACTAGTTGGAACAGTTGAGTGTCTTTGGGTGGTAGTGGCACAATAAGCTCTTTTGACTTTTGTTTACGGGGTATTTTACGACAATACAATAATCTAGTTTACTGATTTCTGTGTACATTTTTTTCTTTTCATTCTTAACTGCGGTTTTTAATGCCACTTTGTAAGTGAAACACTTGAGCTTTGTTCGTTGTTTGCAGAGATTTTTATGGTGCATTTAAGGATTACTTCTGTTAAGACAATAATGAGCTCAAAGTTTTGTTAAGCAGAATTTTTTAGCTTTTGATATTGAGTATTACGAATATTGTTTCATTGTTATTTGAGTCTCCATTTAAGGTAGGATTCTTTGCTTGAAAAAAATATGAGTGCCACGCCCTAGCGTGTAATAAAATGGGTGGCAAATTAACTTTGATAGCTTGAACTTGTAAAAAAATAAAAAATATTTAAGAATACCCTAACTCTTTTTAGAGCAAAAATTGTTTTTTTTTTATTAAGAAATAGTAATTGTTAACGAACAATTTTAAATGAAAAACTCAATCAGTCAAATGCTTTTGATGCAAAATATTTCAAAGTAATTTTTTTAATTAAAAAAAAATTTTTTTCCCAAATTTTGATGCCTGAACCACCCAACAGCTTTTCCGTTGCCCCGCATGAAAATTCAAAAGTAATAAAATCGACATCACTCACACTCGACATGCTTTTGTGAAGTGGATCAGCATTCATAGAATTTTACAGATGCTCGAATACATACTCGTTTCAGGGAGATGACAGTGTACACAGATATTCGTTGAATGTTTGTGCAGTCAAATTTGTACTAAATTATGAATAGAAAGAGGCACAAATATGCTTGTTGCCTTTGTTCTCGCATATTTTTTGCCATTTCCCATTTTCATTTCCAGCCGTCGATTGTTGTCGACGGAGAGCGTGGCGGAAAGTGTGGAACAACTTCAAATTGAGGAGAAATGTTTGTCCTTGGCGTGTTGGGGAAGTGAAAATTCTCTTTTGTCAAGCCATTTCCTCAATTTGCACAATTTCATCTCTCGCATTGAGGCAGTTTCAATCAAGTTTTCAGTGGTTTTCGCATGAATTTTCCGCATCGTCGTTGCATTATTCCGATTCGTTTAGTTTTATGTGAAGCAGTGACAACGAAATAATTTTAGCGTCCAATTGTGACCACAATTAAAAACGGAATTTATTTAAATAAATTTTAATTAATTGAATGAAAACCAATAATTATTTTAACGAAATGGAAAATCGAAAATAGAATATCCGAATTCGCACGAAAATAAAAGAAAATCCTCAATTAAAGAATTTGCTCAATCTAAGAGACTAAGAAAAAAGTGAAGAAAAGACAAACAGAACTAAGTATAACTTTTGACCACAATGGGTGGAGGTGAAGTAAAAGTTGCTACCGTCGATGTTGAGAACGGTGATAATATGGCAACGCTGCCAGTATCGCGTTCGCATACAACCGGAAGTACTGATAGTGCTGAAAAGAATAATGCGGCCAATAAGGAAATGGAGTTAAAGAACGTTTTGCCGCAGCCATTGCAAAGGTTATTATCAATTCAAGGGTTAAGACTTTTTTAGAATACATGTATTTTTCACAGCTTAATTAAAATGACTTCAATTTATATTTGCTATTTATAAATAAAACTTTTTTCGTCAGTATGTTACAAGAGAAAGGTCCTCACGAATGATTCCTCTGCGACTAGCTAGCAAGATGAATTGCACCCTAGGAGCTGACTTTCAATAACACTTAATTTTTATTTCTAAAACAAATCTGGAGAATTTGCTATTGATCCTCAGTCTGGCTTGCTGAATTTGAATTTTCCATACCATCCCTTTTACATTAAACATTAGGTCAATATGGGATTATTTTTTTGACTAATTGTTCACCTTATTTTTATCAACCATCAGTTTTCCTCGTCAATTTTCCTTGCCTAAGTAATGAGATAGCCAAAGATGTCTCCACTAAAACAGTCTCAAATACGCAAAATTAAATTCTTAAAGCAGCCATTTCCTCTTAAGAGGATAACGAAAATTCAATTAGGTTCGTAGACCTCGGTTAGAACACCAACCTCGACACACACATATCAAGTTAATTAAATCAAAAAATGGAGATTCTTCTCGTTGTAAAAACCCATAATCAGATGAAGACTTCAAGCTGCAATTTAAAGAGACGCAGCAGAGTGTAAACACGACTCAATCCGACGCTAGGCATCATCCAACGAGTCAGCTACCATTGAGTATAAAATCTGAGCTCATCTGACGTTGAAGGATGCAAAGCTTAAAGGACCTACTGATTGAAATAGACATGTACATACAAAATATCAGCTAAACGTATATGTTCATTCATATGGTTGATTGCATATGTTTGCTATTTTATGTATGCACAGTCACAACGGGTTCATTTGCCCGCGTAGAAAATGCAAATATGACAAGTTACTTTTGCCGTTGGGGGAAAGATATCCGAAGGCGCCCAAATAGGGGTTCTAGGGTCGAAAATAAGAGCGACATATGTATATTTAGTTGTGGCAATTTTTAAGAGCTATACGAGTAGAGTACTCGTCAGCATAATTTGGTCTGAAATATTGACGTTGACTCCACTTTTGTACTTTGAAAGTTGTATGTACCCTGCAGGAAGTCTGTCGCCATATGGCCCCATGTCTATATTGACGTCAATATAGACAAGAGAACTAGTGACAACGTCAACAGTATTTATAGGCGGTGTCATTAGAGAAACTGTACTGTCAAGAGATATAGTTCATCTCCATTGACCATGTCAACAACGTGTCTCCTTGTAAAATGTGCCGCAAAATTGAACAAGTTAGACTCGTTAAAACTAAAATGCAAGCTATTTTTATTGAAAGCGGAAAGTATAAATATATATATTAATTACTGGTGACTAGCGAAAAAGTACTCCTTTTGTCTACATAATAGTACCGACGTCACTAGCTCGTCAATAGCTTTTCGGTCTACTGTCGACATTCAATGACAACTCAAGGTTAAATGTCTATAGCGCAAAGCATTGCGGCGGGTATAGCTGGTCAGTAGTACTGTCGACGCGGTCATTAGTGAAAGAGTATAGATTCACTATTGACATTTCCTGCAGGGTATGTATGAACGTACGTATGTATGTATGAATGCATGTATGTGATTTGATGTGAATCGTGATGGGATGGGATTTGAATTAAGAAGAGTGAGAAGGAGCTTGCAAGAGTGCGCTGCAGCGTTTGAATGCTCACGTGAGCCTACCCAAAGGCACTACTACGTAGGTAAATATGTATGTACATAAACATATTTGTCTGATGTAAACGTAGTGTTGTAGTTCATTACACCATTCGACGCAAGGCGCACATTTAGCGCATGAATTTTAAACAGCTATCAGCACTCACATGTGTTTTAATCTCAGAATAGAGATTTTTTTTTCGCATCGAAGCTGTTGACTGAGGCTTTTGCTTTTGTTGGATGCACTTATTTTGAGGCTCGTGGATTTGCTCCACTAAAAGCAGCAACGATTTGTCGAGCGAAAGCAAATAGGTATATGGAGAACAATTACATTCATCGCATTCTCATTCCCTGTAAGTATAAACGGTTATATTTGCAATTCAGGGAGGCTTGGCTGTACCGTGCTGGGCTATGAGGCTCTTTTTCGAATTGGGTCATAATCACACACACACACACACACACAGTCGTCATAATCGACACTCGAAGTTCTCACAGGAAATGCACTGTTTGCGCCACAGTTTTCGCAGTTTCACTTAGAGCTCTTTAATGCGTTCATATTCTTTTCCTATGAAGATATTTTTCTTTTTTTTACTTCAGAAAGTAAATTTCTTTCGCCTTTGCGGTGGGATATGCATACGAATATTTGAGTGCGTGAAGAAAAAATATATAACGAGTTTTTATTTTTAAGAAATATTAGGTATTTTGCCAAAGACATTTGACACCTTCTCCGAAACGAACCTCAAAAGACATTTTTAATTTAAAAATCACCACCTCATTTTTGATTAAAGCAGTCATTTCGCATTGAAAATCTTCCACATTTTGGGAGGAATGCAAAAATTCAGTAAGAAGCATAGCCTTGCAGTAAAGATTATTTGAATTCTCCATCACAATCGCGAATATTTGAAAGTTATTTGACTTTATCATTCAAGAAATTTTATAATTATACCAAATATCTATGTTTATTCGCACAGGGTGTTCCGAAAACTTAATGCTTAATTGAAGCGGAGCCGCGAATAACGTTTTAAGTGAAATATTTCACATTTTTGCAAGTTTGCCATGCCATTCAGTACTTACAAGTCCACTTCGCTTCTCCCTTACGGTTCCAAAGAATTAAGAATTGTCATAGAGTTCACCAAATGAAAATAGTTTTGGGATAGCTTAAAGGGCTAGAGAATTATTGAAAGCTAAAGTCCAAAAATTAGGTTAAAAAAAAGTAATTTAAAACGTTATTCGCGGCTCCGCTTCAATTGTTATAGGCCTAAACTTAAGATTAAAGCTGCATGCTTAGCTTTTGTATCACTTGCGTAAAAGGAACGGTTATTGAGATTGTGTGTCTTCCCAAGACACTTTGGCACACATGCATATGTATTTACATATGTGTTTTTGTCGATTTGGAATAAGTTACAGCAAATACGAAGGCTCCCAAAATTAAAGTAAGTTTGCTTTCGCAAATACTAAAAATCGATGTTCCTTACATCACATGGTCATAGCCCACAGCTTAAAATCTCAAGAGAACGGTTCTAATCTCAAGGCAGATGTTGTATATCATAGCTTAAAAATTGTACCTCAAAATATTGCACATGTACACAAAAACCAGCAAAAACCTGATCCCTTCTGCAAAAGTGAAAAATGGGAATAAAAATTAACGCTGGAGTGGAATTTTTTTGAAGTAAGTTTTTCAAGGAAATGTAGTTTCACGGGCATACTTGCTAGCTGTGTCGTATTTACCATACGGGCACACGGGGCCCCGAACTCACGGGGGAGCCCAAAAAGACGAAAAATTCGGCAGTGCGAAAAAATAACCAAGATTTTAAAGCAAATACCTACCTTCCAAGAATTACCAACCAAACAAGATAAGTAAACACCAAAAATAAAATCGTGACAGATCGTCATGACCAAGGACAAGGGTATCTAGTGGTTAAAATTTAAATTCTACCAACGTTTCAATTTTTGAAGAATATACATTTCTTCCAATTGGTTATGGGAGCTATTCAAAAAGGGTTTTTTTTTTTCAACATTTTGCGTATTCTTTATAAATTCCTACCAATCATCGACAAGGCTAGCAAGAATTTACTGGATTCCATATTCTAAGATTATATAAATAAAAAAAAACCCTAAATATATCGATACAAGACTTCAAGACCTCGTCCTTTATATCAGACGAGAGCGAGTTTTGAGAGTTATTTAAATTGTATTTATTTTATTGAAGTATCATTCATTTCCAAGTAAGTTTTCTTTTTTTTTTTGCTTTATCCTTTTTCAGATACTCGAATTCATAGTTGTTTAGAACTTATACTCCCCATGTTATTATATTCTTTTTCGTGTTCAACTGAAACCCATATTTATTGCTAACTCTGATGAAATCCCTGTGCTCGTTCCAATGTACATAAAAGCGCCAACATCCCAATAGGAAATTATATACCGAAAAATCTTATTACAAAAATTTCAAAATCCATTTTAGGGTCTGTTATTCATTAAAGCCAAATCCAAACAAATACAATTTTCTACCAGCAAGAATAACGGTACATGGAACATACGAGACTAATCCGATAACTGGACCAATTGAACTATGGTAATATGGAGTAAATAAGGAATTTTAAATTGATTTATAAAAACAGCGGATTACTGCTAAGAAACACAAATCGGTTGAATGTTAAAGTTAGTCCAATACCAGAATTTGAATAATGGTTGTGTTATAAATAGGGATTTCCATTAAAGAAGAAGCGTTTTGTCACACTCTTGGTAAATAGTCCTAATTAAATGATTCAGTTCCTACCAAATTACCCCCGTCCGGTGGTCCTGGAAAGCAGAAATGATCTATTTTAGTATCATTAGTCCGAATCACTTGTCCCTTTCCTACAAAATTTTCCTTCTTTTTGAGAACATTTTATGTAAATGAAGTACTGATTGGATGGAACGTTGATATTATATTCGAACAAACTTTTCAGCTGAGTGGCTGTGGCTTCTATAAATGTTGTAAATTATCCTGACGGATTGTGTATGCGTTTCGAATTGTTTTCTAATGACACGAAAATGCACTTTAGAAGGCACAAAAATAACAAAAATCAATTTTTTTTTAGCTTAATTAACACAAACTTATAAATGTATAATATAAAGGAAAGACAGTATTCGATCACTTTAAATTATCTCCAATTAATGATGTTTAATCTCTTTGCCGTTATAGGACTTCGCTTTTTATCGTCACCAGTTTGGTGTACGCTATCATTTTGATTGTGGTTTGCATTGCTTATGTTATAAGCGATGTGACCACCCATCGTTTGCCGGTACTCTATTACGAGTCCTTCTTTACCTATTTGTATGGTGCAAGCATACTCTTCTTGCTGTATGTCTTTTGCTTTTTACTGCAAGGTAAGTTAATTATATCTTTGTGTCTTAAGCTACTTTCGATATTCAAAAAATCCCTTATACAGAGAGCTCCTGTTGTAATGGCGGTAGCAATCCAAAACCGAAATCCCCACCAAAAGAAAAGAAATCAAAGAAGAAACAAAAATCAGATCAAGCCGATTCGAAGGAAGCGAAAGGCTCTAAGGATTCTGGCAAGGCTGGCAAGCCAAGTCCATATCAGGTGAGCATATAAGAATATCTATTAAAAAAGAGTGTTTATAGTATGCTGTTTCTGCAATCCATGAACACGATATTTTCTTTTGAGTTTCTTGAATTAAAACGAAATTTTTCTTTTTATTTGAAATATGAACATATTTTATCCATACACGATCACTATCATCCCACACGACACAATCACTGCCAACTTACAATGTATAACTTCGTTTATGAATGTCAATTCATATGAATAACAAACAACCTGTCAAACATCAAAACTTTGTGATCCATGGTCTCAAAACATTCCAAATTCGGTGTCACTGCCTTCTACTGTGTCTTCACTCGCCCGGTTATGTGTTGTCTACCTTAACTACTTTTCTAAACTATAACTTATTCTAATGCTACAATAAAACAATTCTGAATAATAAAGCAGGAACGCTATCCAGTCAAAAAGCGTGATCTGGTGCGACAGTCAATATCTCTACAGGTACGAATGATGCTCTAACAGAAACCTTACCTTCAAAATATTCATCTAACTGTGGAATGCTTCTTCTTGTGTAAGATCTATCCCTAACATTTCGAATCTATTCGTATTTAGCCTAACAGATTTCAGTACTAATCCCATAGCTTATATTTTGTCGCGCCCAGTGCCTTAAAATCTACAACTTTTTCATTCAATATGGTCATAAATGTTTGTCTTTAATGGTATATATGCGGATTTGTGTTTAATCCCTTTAGTAAACAGTTGGGCGATTCTCTGAAATGAACTAGTGCTTTTACCAGAACTAGAAGAACCAGTGCAATTTTTGGATAAACTTCCATCATAAATATAGTAGTGATAATTGGAATAATTATACCATATGCTTTCATTAAACTTGAACTATAAATCAATCGATAGCGACTGAACATAAATGCTTCTTCCCATAATGAACTTGAGAAAAAATCAACGATTCTAGTACCTTTTTCCCGTAAACAGCACTGGTATTTAAGTGGTGCAAATTTACTCAATTGCCGATAAAAAAAACTAGAATAATTCTGGTGCATACTGCATTAGTGCTTTCCTGTACATATCGCACACCCTCTTCTAAGGTAACACAACTCAAAATTTCTCATTTTTGAGAAAAAGCAAAAAACAAAATGCTTCGCAGTGTCAATCGAAGCAAGAAGAAAGGCATTGACGGGATATTTTGGCTATTTATAATAACCAAAACGGAATAGAATTTTTCGTGCAGCTAGAGAGGTGAACTATGAACATGTTCCATATGTTAACTCGAAATTGACGATTTTTGGGTTGTGTCACCTTAGAAGACGGTGTGCGATATGTTATACTGATTTTCTACAAAATTTTATATCGGCAAGGGCATAGAAAAGAACTAGTACTTGTGGCCTTTGTACTAGTAAAGTACTAGTACAGCACTAGTTGAAATTTCTGCAGGGCTGTTAATTCAGTTTCATTTGTGTTTTCTTGTAGGTGATGCAAACACCGGATTTTCATTTAATGTTTCTGTTTGGAACACTGTCTTTAGATGCTTGTATATTACTAAACCAATAAAAAGAATCGGCTGAGGAATATTTTCCTCAAAATTGGCCCGCATTAAAGTATTCATGCTCTTTTGAGATACCTTCTTCCGGACTCGGCAATAAGCTGTTGGTCAGCTCAGCCGTAAGATGGGCAAACGCATTGCGAGACCCACATAGCCTCTCGAGAAGTTAAATGTCTTAAGGTCTTGTCCGACATTTAACCGATAATTCAAACAAATCAGCCTAATGTGAACTAGCACCCAAATTTTGATCTTAAGTAGGCTTTAGCGGTTACTGTTTTTGCTCCAAAATGAGTTTTCTGAAATCTCAATTCAAAACTATGGCTCGTCTGTTGCTTTTTCAAGAATTTGGAAATCGTTTTTCTTCACTTTGTAATGTCATTTGATATTTTTTGGTACTAAATACAAAGCCGACGATGCTGTTCGCAACCGAATGTGACCACTTTTTGCGTAAGTATGCCACACTGCCGATACAATATGCAGCAGCGATGTTCCATTTATGGAGCCGAGCAGTATTTAGTATTAATTACGAACAAGTTTTAAATTGCCATAATGGATATGCAGCGAAAGGCCTAGGAACTAAGTGCACAAGATTGCAATTCGAAATCGAAAAAAATAAATAAAAAAATAAAAATTGAAGGTATCACATATCCACTGCGCATGCGTGTTGAATGGCATGACTTGGAGAAGGTAGCTTGGAACTAACACAAAACACGAAACGCATGTCTTCATAAAACAAGAATTTAGTGAAAACTGTATTCGTAAAACACATTAATTTGACTTAATTACAAATTATTTTCTTACTCTTCCCATCCGCAAGGACTCTCAAGCCGAGGCTGAAGTTGCGGTTACGCCCAAGAATGTGCGCAAACGTAAAACAACTCATAGCGATCCAACTCATGGAAGCTTCTTCTTACGCGTGGGTGCTATCGGTAAGTCGAATTAATTATTGAAAGAAGAAAAATGTATTTGCAATTTTTTTTTAAATGAATTTTTAGCTTTTGGATTGGGCGCCATGATTTATATTGGTTTGGAGTTTGGCTCATTCTTTGAAATTCCCTTCGATTCGCCATGCCATCAAATTTTGATTGGTGTCAATCCATTATTGCAGATGATTTTCACTTTCATGCAAATGTATTTCATCTTTATGAACGCAAGAGTGAGTAGCGCAAAACGAAGTTTCTATTATTTTAAGATAATTTTTATTATTTTATTTGATCATTTGGCAATAGAAAATATTTAAAGTCAGTACCCGAAAGTATGCATATAAATCTGTTGCCATATGGTAGAGTGGCTTAAGTCGAAAATTACTCTTTTCAGATGTTCGAATTTTTCCGACTTAAGCGATTTAACGATATGTAGTTTTTCAATTAACTCACCATTAAAAATAAAAATTCGGAAAATGTCCTGCAGTGATGAAGAGTTGAAATTAGCAAAAAAGGAGTACTCTTCTGAGAGCACACGAAAATTGAATAGTGAAAATATTTTTGCATTTTCAGTATTTTACCTATTAGAATTGACAAGACTTTGAGTAGGAATAAGTGGTCTGGAAGAAGTGTACCTAGTTAAAAAATTGGACCAACTGGTACATATGGGACGGCTGACCTCTAATTGACCATAGTAGGTCTACACGTCGAGTAGTTAAATGTGGGACTGCTTATTTTTCAATGACATCTCCATATTAAATGGTATTTTTGTGACTAGTCGGGGAGTAGTTGGAGAGTAGTGCGTATTCCTACAGGGTGTGATTAAAATTAAGTGCACATAAGATGTTTTGTTTAAAACAAAGGTTTTTCAAAACACATTCATACATAAGCTTAATAAGTGATACAAAAAACTTCGTTAAAACTCCTTAATTATGAAATGAGGTTAATCATACATAAGCGCCCTGACTTCCTTATGGCTCCCAAGTCATTTACTCAATTTTTGTTTATGCCTACCTAACCTTGTCTTCCATATGAACACAAAAATATATTTTTTAAAATTTCACCACTGGGAAATCTGTTCATTCTTTTGGATATGTGTTTATAAAAAACATGTTCAACAAGCCTTTTAAAAATTGTTCGGATCGTCTTAAAGCCTTATTGTTAAGGGTGGGAAGATGATGACTAAAACAACCAAAAAAAGAAATTGTCTTCAAAATAAGAAAAAACAAGTTTGGGTTGTTACAATGGACAAGGAAGTTATCCAACAGACAGAACTGGCGGAAATTCATCTAGAAAAAGTGAAAATCTTTCTAGACGCTACTAGGCGCAATAGTCTTAACAGACGCAGTGCTACGGACGGATGACGCTCGAACCTATCTACGAATATATTAGGGTTTTATAGTCAGGCAGTACAATATCTGACACAGCTTGATGGGTTAGCTAAGTATGTATTAAAAAAATACAGGCTCCAAGACTACATTTATTAAGACAAAGAGCCTTGGACATTTTATAGACTATAGGGGGCCTCATATAAGACGTATTTTTTGAATTTTTGAGGTTTTTGTGACAGGCCCTAGAACTAGCGGTACCCTTAAAAATGGTCCGATATGATCCATTCTCAAAAATGTTCTTACTCATGTCCCCATGAAGACGCATACTAATTTTCTTTAAGGTTGTTTGATTCCTTTGATAAGAAAACTTTATATATATATAACACGTCAAGTGTACCAGGTGGAAAAATTTTTCTCTCCGATTTCGATGAAAGTTGG
Source organism: Chlorops oryzae (assembly GCA_020466095.1). Classification (NCBI taxonomy): domain Eukaryota; kingdom Metazoa; phylum Arthropoda; class Insecta; order Diptera; family Chloropidae; genus Chlorops; species Chlorops oryzae. The sequence continues at coordinate 42,059,538 of CM035808.1, forward strand.
TGATGATGTTGTGCTATTAGAGTACAAAATTTGTGCAAAAGGAGGGTAGTCAAAACAAAGCGGTTGCTGAGATATAGGTCCTCAAAGTTTATGATTTTTTTCTAAATGACTTTTTGCGTTCAATGATTATGGGTAGAAGGTTTGGTAGATGTAAAAACGTTTTAATTGTCTTTTATGATAAATTGTCCGAAATTTCCAGAAAAAATATTTTGGCATTTTTAAAACGATAACTTATCGATAAAAAATCGATTTTAATTTCTAAATTATAATTTTTGCACAAATCGGCATTTTTAATATTTTTTTTAATAGACTATAAATAAAGCTTTTTTATTTACCTTTTCAACGATATAAGTATGTTGATGGTGAATCAGTCATTTGTGGGTCAATTCGTCGTTTGTTTAATTTGTTTGTTTCAAAAATTCTTGGAAATATTTGTGAGGAATTTTGAAACGAAAAGTATCTAAGTTGAAGTTGTTCTCCGTCAACTGGAATAAAAGATTGGATCTTTTTAGTTCCTGGAATCGTATATATACAAATAGACAGGCAGATAGACAGTATATCTCGATTGGTTCTTGGTGGAACAGAGTGTTTCGGAAATAAAAAGCACGATTTGTCAGAAAATGCAAGAAAATACAATATAAAATGTATTAAAATTAGAAAAACTAAAAAAAAAGAATACTTTTTCTCAGAAAATGCACTATTTATTGGTGAAAAATGAATTCATTATAAATGATAGTCCGTTGGTAGTCTTAAAATTATATAAATTTACTTTTGAATATTGAAATGCATACGTTCAGGTGTTGAGTTTGAGTATTTTTTGTTGCCCTTATAACACCAGTTAACAAAAAAATGTGCCTCGCTAAAATACAGTTCAGAGTCAAAATGGAGATTTTTAAACGAATTCGGGTTCGCTGATCACATAAATCGCTTCCATTAATTTTTCCCGAGAAGAGTTTTTAAATGGCCAAAGCGAAATGATATATCATTTTAAATACCTGCCCCCTTATTCATAATCAAATTTTTAATTGAAAACATTGTTTAAATTCAGTTTTTGTATGGAAATTTGACATTTAAACAATGTTTTAAATTTAAAATGTGATTATGAATAAGGGGCTGAATACACGATATGGTTACTGAGCATATTTTGGCTGTTTTTGGAACAAATTTTTTCGCAATCGTAACCAAATCGTGTAATTACCAAACACACGTATGGCCATATGGCATTTGGTCGCATTTGTTCACGTTGCAACCAAACGTGTGTTTGCAATGCAGCCATATCGTGTAACATCCCGACCAAATGTTGATGACAAATTTTTTTCCCAAATTGTGACCAAATTTCATTTGGAAGCAAACGAAAAATGGCAGCAAGCATATGTTTTGGTACAAATGGCGCATATCGTGTAAAAACCAACCATACAACTTGTAGCCAAATGAGCATATGTACCAAATTTTAACCAAATGAAAGCAGCCAAACGTTTGGTCAGTAACCATACCGTTGATTCAGCCCTTAAGGAGCAATTTCACCAAGCTATTTAAATAAATGCAACTTAAATGAAACGAGCTGTCAAACTTCATATAAAAAAAGTAAGTTTTCATTTAAGTTTTATTTAAATAGCTTGGTGAAATCGAACCTAAGGCGGTTGTTATTTGGTTTTTCAATAATGTACATATTTAAAATTTTATTTGCGCAAACAAAACCTGTTGCTTTTACAAACAAACGGATGCAACGGATGATCAGCGACCACGAATTCGTTTCAGACTCACCATTTTTCACTCCGAGTTTTGAATGCTAGTGTTATAAGTTGAAAGGATAAAATCCATAAAAGGATACATTTGAATTATTGAAAAGCCATTTGGGTGTACATCAAATTTCTTATCACTTAATAAACTATTTGGCACTCTAATTGGCAAAAAAAAAAGGAAAACATCATTCATTCTCAATCGCCATTTGTTTTGCGTTAGTTCCATAGTTTGCCCTTTTTATTCTTTGAATGAAAATCAACAGAGGACTGCATCATACATATTTATGAATAATGGATTTGAATGTCATAAATCATGCAACGGGAGTTTTTTCCCAAATTAGAGAAGCTAAGTTATATCAAAATATGTCCCCAGATGCAGATCTCTATTAGAAATTGAGTGCGCTTTAGAGCTTTTTCCTCTATGATTTGACTCATCTCATAAGCAATTAATTGAAAATAATGAAAAGAAATTTGCTCGTAGCTTGAAATTAATTTTCGTTTGTTTATTTTATGTACATATAATCCCTTTTCGATAACGCAGACAGAGCCACCATTTCAGGTATGCTACCTATCATTCATTCCATCAAAGTTATGCTTAATAATCATAAACGAAATTATAATTTCCGATTTCATCCTAATGGCTTATAATAGCATTGGTTTTGTGTATTGAATTGTTTCTGTTTTTTTTTTTTAACGATTCTTTGGTTTCTTATTTATTATATTTAAATTTATCTCATTGCAGCTTAATATCCACCGATTTAAAGTTATTGCCCGTTTCGGTCTAATGCATGTTGTTGCGACCAACATTTGCGTCTGGATACGTACCCTTGTCAAGGAGTCGTTGATCGAAATCACCTTGCATCACCAGCGACGTGGTCCCGATCCGAAAGCCTCGCCAATTGCTCAGTCAATACGTCAACATGCATTACGTCATGCTGGAACTGTCCTGCGTACACATGCTGGACCGAATGACGAATTCGAGGTTCTAGATGGCGAGGACCTTTTGCCCGAGAATGTGTACAAGACCGGCAATGATAATGTGCTCTCGAAACTGGTACGCAAGACAGTTGATGGCATTTCGAAATCATTTGGCATGAACTCGAATGGATTGACCACACTAATGCCATCAATTGCAACCACCTCAACTGCCAGAGTGCCATATACCACACCGGGCTATCAATGGAAAAGCACTACTATGGCTCGCAAGCTGAAGAAGTTTATCAGTAGCACAACGGCTGCTACTACAACATCGTTGGGTACGACATCATCGTCGACCTTGCCAAGCACCAGTTTCACTACCACAACTACCACGACCACTGAATCACCCTTTAACAATTACCATCGAACTTTCTCGACTGCTGCATCCAATTATCGTCATGAGTTGGCATCCACTACATCATCAACTACCACATCACAGTTAGGGAGCACCACCAATGTACTGTCACCCACAAACATTGCATCTGGCATATCATCATTTTTCACCAATCTAGTCACCTCGACACCACATCAAACATCACCATCATCACCAACATCAGCACCTCCTTCATCGACACCCTCAGCAATAGCCGTCGGCTCTACTAGCACTGAAAATGCTATGAACGTAATGGAGAACCTATTCGGACCGGGTATGGAAAACAGTTTCCAAACATACTCTGGTATCTCCCATCATGAGCCAGCGGGCTTAGTTACATTCGAAAGTCTCGAAAGTTTGGATAACGTTTACCCGGCTGCCCTTTCCTCGAATATTGGTACACTAAACTCTACCGCATGTGGCCGTGTTGACATAATGGGCACTATTGTCTATGATTCGGCACCATTCTTGTATCCTTTCATTATCGAGTACTCCCTGATTGGAGCCGTTGTACTGTATGTCATGTGGAAGCATATCGGACGCTATCCACGGCACTTGAACGATGAGGACTTAGAGCATCGCTTAGAGGTTATGCTTTCGCGACGCGCTGTCGCTATGGCTCAACAGGCACGTTCGGGACGTGTTGACTGCGTTGGTTCATCCAAGGGTTTGTTCTTTGGTCTGTTGTTGCTGGTCGGTGCATTGATCTGCCTGATACTCTTCTTCGTCTTGGTGCGTCATCAGCAGTTCTCGCTGTTGGCAATTTACTTGGCTGACGCTAGTCATTGCATTTTAATGATTTTCGCCATTTTGGCCATAATAATCGGCTTTATAAGGTAAGAAAAGTCAAAACTGGACAAACGATTGAAAATTTGATGAATTTTCCAAAAATTTTATATTTAGAGTGAAGAATTTAAAGTTCCGCTGCGAAGAACAATCCAATTTGAATGACATTTTGCTACGTATCTCGGCATTCGGACTCTTTACTTACTCGGCATTTAGCGTCATTTCGGGCAGTCTGAAAGTTCTCGAAAGTGAGCCAAGTCTACTTGTTACAACAACCGGCGGCGTTGCCATATTCCAGGTCATTTTGCAATTGCTTTTCATCGCCGATGTATCGCGCCGTCGTGTACACTTGCCCGAGCACGATCGCAGCAAGCCGGGTCGCCAGATCGTCACATTCCTATTGATTTGCAATGTTGCCATGTTCGTTATTTACACATTTGAAGCTCAAAAAGTGTTCGCCAATCCTGTAAGTAGATGTGTACGTGAGCGATATATGAAGATATGTTTTACGAAATACGACTTCCAAAAACGAACAGGTCTAAGTATAAAGACAGTATTGTATCCTTTTTGGTATTGTATTTAGTGCATGCGTTAATAATGAACTTTCAATGATTTCTCCATTTCAATTTTCGTTCCGAACATCCTTCATCGTTAAGATTTTGTTGAATTCGTTCAAAAAGAAGATTCCATACCGCACGAAAGAAATGACACATAACACACGTATAGGGGTATTTACAAGGAAGATGGAACTCTGTCGGAATATTTTTGATTTTAATTCGTCATGCAAAATAAATATATTTTCAACTAATCCGTGCAAACCGTGCTTTTCCACAGTACGGGACGAATTAAAATCGAAATTATTCCAACGTGGACATTTTCCGACAGAGCTCCACCTTCCTTGTGAATACCCCTATAGAGATGCAGATGCCGATACTGACGACGAATGCTGTCTGTCGCAGTCTTTCAACCGTATCAGCATCTGTTGGAATTTCCATTGTAGAAACTTGGCTGACTTGAACCTGTTCGTATGTTGTGTCATTTCTTTTGTGGGACAGTCTATTGTAGATTATTTCAATACATCATATCTTCATGTATGGCTTGTTCTATGAATTTCGTCTACTTTGCTGTATAGTATCTAAAAAATAAATGCTTAAATGTATTCCGTAATTAATTTCTCCTATTTAATCATTTTTCGCTCATTTAGGTTCAACTTGATTTCTACGGATTTGTACCATGGTCGATAATACAACGTGTTACACTGCCCCTATGCATTTTCCATCGTTTCCATAGCGCTGTCACACTAGCCGAAATCTGGAAGACAACATACAAGGCACGTTTGGAGTAAATTCAATTGAGCGATTCAATGTTACTGCCACTGTTTGGAGACGAGGAGAAGTGAAGCTTTTTGGAAATACTTATGTGGACATCAAATTATTTGGAAACCAAAAATTTACAATTAGAAATATTTCATAGGCGTAAGTGTAGCTGAGAAAATGAAGGCCATAAATGTACAAGACACCAGAAGACAAGATAAGAAGATTGAAGGTAGAATTTTTTCTTTTGTTCCAAAGCATACATGTAGCTCGTTTCGATTTCGATACTGAATTGAGTCAACTTTGGAACTGCATCGTCTGGGGTCCTCGTTTCAGAATATGCACCAAAAACAAAAAAAAAAAACTAAAAGAAAATAACGATGGCATAGAGTTTGAAGGAAGCTATATAGTTATCCGTAGATATCCTTAAGGACCATGGTAACAAAAAAAGAAAATAATAAATCTTGTTTAAAATGATCAAATACTGGAGTAAAGAGCAAAAGCAAAACCAATAACAAAAAGAATAAGAAAAAAAGAATTAATATAACAATTAAACTTTGTAAAAGATTTTTTATGAAACTGTGTTGTAAAATTTCAATTTCATACAAAACTACAAAGAAAGAAAACTCGAAATATGAAAGAATCAAATTAAATAAATATATAAAAACATAAAAAATTAATAATTTATGAAAATAATTATGGCATTAATAAGTTAAAAGTATTAAGATTTTTGAGTATTTCCCTAATTAAGATAAACATGAAAAAATAAATCAAAGAGAAAACATTTTTGTAGAGTTACAGTTTGAATATATATGTATTTATAAATGAGTATGTATATTTGTATACCGTAAGATCGCAACATTTAGTTTAGTATTTATTCGTAATGCGTTCTTTGGCTCAGTTTCTCGTGACGTGATTTAACTTAGTTTAACGTAACTGAGTTTAAATTCAGCTTGTTGAAGAAAATTTTCATAACAGCGGTCAATGAAGTTGAATAGTTGAATCAAAGTTTAGTTACGTTAAGTTCTGTTAAGTGATTCCTTGAAGCGCGGAGTAATTTAGGAATTTGTAAATTATTATTATCGATTCCTTTGATTTTTTCGTTTGACCTTATGTAAAAATAAAGAAAAATTGTGTCGATTTCCTTCTGTTACATTTCTATCTATGCTGTTTTAATTAAAATAATAATTTATTTATATATGAATTGCATTCATTGTTTTCTTTTTAGTTGTTCTCGTGACTAAGTCATTAGTGTTTAAATTACTTCGGTTAATATTTTATTGTTTGGTTAACATTTTATGCAAATCAAACGTGATTGTACTTAATTATTTATTTACGAAAATATTGACATGGATTGAAATGTCCTTCTTTTGTTGGCTTTTTCTCTTTTGCATTATTCAAATATGTTACAGGAAAAAAAAAAACAAGAAAAACCCCTTTAACTCATTCTTACATCACCCAAAAATATACTCTTACATATAATGAATATCTAAAAGTGTTTATAATTAAGTGAAACCAAACTAAATTCAGTGAAAAATAAAAAAAAAATCTATACAAAATTAATTGTTGTTTTTTTAAATGCAGCATGCTTTGTAGTCTAGTGTTTCGCTTGTTCGAACTATTTAACAGGTTAGAACGTGAACCCCTCAAAACAGTTCACTCTCTTTTAAAGCTTAGTATGTTAAAACATAATATTTACATCTATTTATCTATATTTATATATTATGAATATTCAAAGCAGATATAAATGGCATCAACCAAAGCATTCTTTTCCATGTTTTAACTAGACAGATAAGAAAAACAATTAAATCTAAGTCCAGAACATGTTCTCCTCTACTCACTTTGAGTGTCTAATTTGTCTGTGCGAAAACTTTATATTATCATAAGAGTGTAGACAGTTAAAGAACAAAACGGATATTATATTATGGGTAGTTACTTATAGAAGCAATTGAAGTTATCTTATAAATAAAGCTTTTTCACTAATTAAACAAAATAATCGTAAAAAAAAAACTGCTAGAGGTGAAATGTTAAATGTGCTTAAATAATATTGAATAACCCATTGATAGCTATTGATAAATTGAAGCACACTTCATTTTTAACATAGTTCTTGGGCTACAGAGGGCATTTCTTAGGCGTACTTAATGTCAAATAAGGGCATATATCACATAGAACAATGCTGCTACGATTGTCTTGAACCTTCTGGAAGAGTGTTTTTTTTTTTTACAAATATATTTCTTAAAAGATTTCCATATTCAGAAGTAATAAAAATTATTCTTCGAAAATGCATTGTGAGCTTTTGAAAATGGAAAGATCATTCTTCAGGGCTTAAAATCGAAGTACCGACTTGTTATGAGTTTTGTCCTATAAAGCTCATCGCTTTTCAATTTGAATTTCCTTGCAGAGATAGAAGCTTCAAACTGTGTTGGATTTTACATATTTGAAATAATAAACATAATAATATCCGCTTTTTAAGTCCTTCTGTAAGCCCTTCATCACAGACGCATTTGCACGCAATAAGGTATTGGAATGAAATATTTGAAACATATAAATAAAATTAAAAATAAATATTCTCATCACATTCAATTCAAACAACACAAACATGAACCACTGACTTCGCAAAAAGCATAAACATTCTTCACATGAACATGAACAACAAAAAACTGTGATGGAAAAATATGTTTAATATTTTCATTTTTTAAAATTTTTTTTTTTCAATTCCGAAAAATAATAAATTTAACTCCAAAATGGAAGAATAATATGTTGTAGAACTAAAAAATTTTATATGACAAAACGATATACAAACATACACGCATCAAAAATTAAGAAGATTACAAAATGTTTTTAAATGTCCATTTTGCATGATTAACAAAAAAAAACATAAATAAAAATAAGAATTATTCAAAGGAGAAGAAAAGTTTAAATGTTCTAGCGGAAATAAAAAAATCATTCGATGACAACCCAAAAGTAAAAATAATGATAAGAAAATATATAAATTGTGAGAGTCTGTAATCAACGCATTTAAACAATTTCGAAAACAAAAAATTCAATTAAATTAATGGAAATAAAAATAAATGTAGAAAAATGAGAAAAATATATAAAGTGTTATGTACACAAATCAAGACATACAGACATAACTACTAACCCACCAACTTCAAAGTATTTAAATTTATACAGATTGCTCATGAAGTACTAAGAGAAGTCCAATTGGAAACAAACTTTTTAATTCCAAAACAAAATTTGTAATGTCCGAAAGACCAATTTTTAAATTTTTTAATGTTTGTTGTTTTGTATATTTATTCGACCCTTTTTGATTTGATGATGATTTAATTTTTTATTTTAAAAATTTCATTTTTGGCTTCGATTGTGCCAAATCGTTAAGAAAAGTGAGAGGAAAGTAGAACTAAGGAGCTAGTATGTTCCATAAATCTGGTCCTACCTGGCCCGCGTTTACTATGATCAGGGACGTAGCTTGAGAAAGAGTGCGTTGGTAGTGCCTATATTGGTCACATTGGTATGTTGAACAATTATAAGACATTGATCCAAAAAAAAAATTGGAGGGGGTTAGAGGAAGTTTACAGATTTCTGGACCAAAAACCCATAAAATACAAAAAATTCATGACGTCCGATTTGGATGAAAATTTATAAATGGAATAAGTGAAAAATTCTGAGAATTTTTGCGTTAAAATTTTTTCAAAAAACTGATTGCACTAAGTTTAGCTAGGGTCTAGTTCCATACTGGTCCAAAAAGGAGAAGTTCTAATAAGATTTTTGAAAAATTGTTAGCGCCAAAATTCTTAGAATTTTTCACTTATTCCATATATAAATTTTCATCAAAATCGGACGTCATGAATGTTTTGCATTTTATGGGTTTTTGGTCCAGAACTCTCAAAGCTTCCTCTAACCCCAGCAAATGTTTTTTTTGAATCAATGTCTTATAATTGTTCAATATGCCACTGTGGCCAATATAAGCACTACCAAACGACTCTTTCTCTCGCTACGTCCCTATCTATGATGACTTTCCCTTCTTGATGAGACTCGTTTTTTAAAGCTCATTTAAAACACAACACTGCCAACATTTTTTCTTTTTATACACGAAAGACTTTTTTGAGTTTTTCTTTTAAAATCACACCAAATATTTCCGTACACTACACCTGAAAAAATGATTGTGGAAAAAAGAAAACTGAGATCTAGTTCAGTATGAACACAAGAATAGACCAGGATAATTTTGAAAGAAACTCATACAGAATGTTTGAAATGTACATTAAAAAAAAAAAAAAAGAAAACCGGTTAAATCACTTGCCGAAGAAAGGAATTCGGAAAGGAAATGCGAATTCGAGTTTAGCTAATTCAAATGTTGATGTCATATGATAAAATTGCAGCAAAGCCAATATTCAATAATTCATGAATGAAAATAAGCAAATTAACAAACACTTGCATATATATACGAGAAATTGAAGTAATTTTTATTTAAATAAAGTGAAATAAATCAATAAAACCAAACTTAATATTTGTTCGACTTCTTTCAGTGGAAGGATCACGATGAAGTACAATAAACTAATAGCTGAAACTTCTTTGGAATTGACCTTTGCAATGCTATAGAAGCAACAAATTTTCCTTTAAAAGTGGACAATTTTCCATATGGTAGGTAGTAACATGTTGGTATAGCTGCACATACTTGAGAAAATGAATGTTTATAAACTCTACAAGGATTCTATCGCATTTAATAACGCCCAAACGCACACATCCCAGAAAATGGTTTTTCCCAGCGGATTGGTAAACTGTGGATTTAACATGTGCCTAAAATTATGCTCCAAATCTAACAAAAAAATTTTGAGCATAAGCCATTTACTTTCTGAAGTTTCCTTGGCATACTTTTAGGCATTTGGAATTCAGTATTGTCTAAGCTTAGGTCTTTCCATTTCCATCCCCAGAAAGGAATTTTTTAAAAATTAATTTTTGATACATATGAACCAAAAACTTTCTAGGGACAAATTTTTAGGTTTCTGTTAGACAGTGTCCTTGAGATATCCCTGAAAAATCCTTTAGTAAGCCTTTTTTGAAAATTTTATTTCTCAAAAAATAATTAAAATAGGAAGATGAAAAAGACGTTCACTGATTAATAAGGAATAAAAAGAAAAGTTTTTTATTTATACACTGAGACAAATTTTTTCACAAAAAGAGACAAACATTAAATTTTTTTTCTTCAGTGTATTACAGTTTTTGCGCCACTTTTTAGCTACTTTTAAAAAGTACCTCTGAGTATTACCTTTCATTAAAAACAATAGTTGCATCAAAATCGAAAGAGGGCTTTCGGAGGAAATTGGAAAAACGTAAGTGGAAGTAAACTTTAAGCTTAACATCCATATTTAAAATTTAATGGTGGCATTATACTTGCTGTCAACATTGAATAAAAATATTATACCGAACAAAGCCAGCCCTTCTCTAGAGTGACTAGTCTTACTTTCTAGACCAGGCTCAGCACCGAAAATGCACTTTACGGGTTCGAACACTTCTTTGAACACTTCCTAGCCAGTATTCCGGAATGAATGGATTACAAGCTTTATGAATTTGACATAAGCATGGCTGCTTTGTAACCAGCATGGACGTGTCTAGAATTTCAGTTAGGAAGGGGGTCAGACCATCATAGACCTTCGGGCCCCGGCTTTCTGAAAGGCATGGGACCTTTTTTTTTTTGTCGCGCTCTTTGTGAGGGGGGCCCGGAAAAAATTCCCACGCGCCCAAAGTTTCTCTCGACGGGCATGGAGGGGATAGGTAAAAATAGTTTGTTTTGTGCGTATTGTAAGAATTTTTCGTATGTTCAATGAACATTGTTCATAGTGGGTGTATCATGTAAGCACGAGTGTCCTTTATTCTTCTGGAAAATGATTTGGGAACTCTTGTTTCAAATCTAAATACTTTTCAAATGCCTATTCTTTTGCGGTGTATGTTGAGCAGGTAACATTGAGAGAATGCGTCTACATCAAGAATTATGACAATCTAACTTTAAGATAAAATCTAAATTTAGTTTGTAACATTTTGCATTTTAATCTGAAAATTGTCAATAAGATTAAAACCTCAATTCAAGCAATTTTTCTTAATTTTAGTTCGATAATTTGTAAACGGAGATCCTAATCTTGAATTTTAGAACGCATTCTTGATTTTTAGTCGATGCTCTTAAACGGAGATTTTAATCTTGAATTTAGAACGCATCTTGATTTTCAGTTCGATGCTCTTAAAACCAAGATCGGAATCTTGAATTTTAGTTCGATACTCTTAAACGGAGATCCTAATCTTGAATTTAGAACGCATTCTTGATTTTTAGTTCGATGCTCTTAAAACCAAGAGCGTAATCTTGAATTTTAGAACGAACTCTTCATTTGAGGAACACGTTCTTGGAAATTCGCAGACATCGCGTCATTGTTGCTTGTATCATTGAACAGAGCGACGTGTTTAAGTGTGAAATCCAATAAACAATGGGAAAAATATCTAAGACCGAAGCTATTGTAAAATTAATAAATTAAATAAATACAAGCATACATTTTATAAAAACAATTTGGATTTTATTCGAACATTAGGAATCAAATGAAAAATAAAGCTAAGTTTAGACTATATGACAAAATGCTACTTTAATATGTCAACTTTGAGAAAAATTTCTCACAATTCCTAAATTTTATTTAAAAATTGACTTTATTTTTAAGAAAGATTTTTAAAATTGTGAGAAATTTTTTCAAAGTTGAATATATGTAACGTTTTGTCATATAGTCTCGACTACGCTTAAGATTTATACGAAGAATACATTCTTAAAAATATAAGAATCAATTCTTAATATTAAGACTTTTTATTAGAATATATTCTGGTATTGATCTTAAAAGTAGATTTAAAACAAGATTTCATTCTTTGGTACTAAGAATTCATTCTTAGTCGAAGATTTTTAATAAGAATTCAATCTTAAAAATCGCTCTTTAAAACAAGATTTATGCCAAGATTATGATCTTAGGTCCGATCTTAAAAAATTAAGATTTTCTTCTTGGAATTAGATTTTTCGCATTTAACAGACTATTAAGTTCGAAATGATTTGATTTTGGTCATTTATTCTTATATTTAGCACGTTTTTTCTATGAGTGTATAGCAATCATCGTCCTTTACGAACCTATTTACTTGTAAACAAAGAAGAATGCTATAGCTAAATACTCGTTAAGCTTTTATTGCATTATGGTACACCTACGGACGAAAAATCTGAAATTATAAAAAAATACTAAATACAACCCTGAAGAAAACATGGACGAAGGTTTCTTTTACATGTATGCCTCCGGTAATGAATTTGGATGCCACAACTGATTATGTAGTATGCCCGCTGTGGGACCTCTGCCAATGTTTGAAGAGAATTTCTTTAACATCGAATGTCATTTTTGGCAACGTTGATTTTCAAAAGAAAACAAGTCTGCAATGGCCATAGTTATCGAGATCGCGATATTTTAAGTTTCAAATTTCCGTGGAATGAAACCTTTTGGATAAATTAAGAAATACCTTTATTTGTTGCAAGCCATTTCGCAATATGTTTTCGCAAGTTTTCCGATCGCAAATTTTCCCACGTGGAATGAACAACCCTTCTTCTTGGGCAGTTCGATAAATTTATAAACATAGGTAAATATAACTTAAGCCCAGTTCACTTTAATTTTTAACGTTTGTAATTAAAGTTCAAGTTCATTTCCAACATTTAAACAAAATTTCCATTTGTAAAATATGCGATTTCGCCTCATTTATGACTTTGCAAAGTAAATCTCCAATTGGCGTTAGTCCGAAAAATCTTTAAACGTATTGATATAATAAAGTTCAATATCAATGTTAAACGTGTAAAGCCAGAAATACATTATAGAGTTTTTTACGTAAAGAAAAAAATGTAGAGTGAAGACAATCTACCGTTGTTGTGCACACTGAAGACCGTTTCTACAATTCTACAGATCATCATAGAGTTACCGTCGAGATATTTAAAGAAGAGCTTCACTATGTACTCCACGACTGTTTACACTGCAAAAGATTGTTGACGACTCTACAGTCGTAGACGGCAGCTATACGTAGAACTATACTATAGAATTGCCGAGACGCTCTTCAATGAACACAACAAAGGTTGATTCTTTACACTCCACACCCTTTTCTCTACATATAAAACTCTTTAGTGGATTTTTACGAACGCCGATCGATTAGGAGTATTTCGTTATTGATAGGCGGCTGAAGGCAGTCGGAATAATCCTTTCCACTTTTTTCCATGAAGTTCCATTGAACATAGGAAAACTTCTACCGTATAAAGCTTCCTTTAACTCTGGAATGTATTCCAAGGATATTTGCCAAGTTGCAATAACCTTCTCTTATAACACCATCAAATGAGAAACTATATTAAGTCTATTAATGAACTTGTTGCACTTTAATTACATCTTTCTCGATGAAACTTGATACCTAAATGCAGGAATTATATCCATCGCCCCGATAATCAACTTATAAAATCATTGTTCGGTGCAGTTTGTTGGTAGCTCAACCTTACCTAAATTACAGTTATTGCCGGCGTGTCTTGCAGTTATTCAAGCGTTGTTCTAAGCAACCAGACGTAGCATGTCCATAACATGCGATCGAAAAGCGCTGATCATTTGCAATGGAAATCGCGACGCCAAGAAGCACTAATGACACTGCTGTGCGGAAAATTACAGAAAATCCATTCCTTCGATTGCACATTGAAGCGAACTCGAACGGTAAACTGCGCCGATTTATTTTTATTAATTAGGCAACTTCGGAAAAATGTAATTAATGAGCTGAATGCTTGTGGGTTTTGCTTCTAGTTGCTTCGTTTTTTCCGTCCAAAGCTTAGGTTTGCAGCTTAATTTCATTTAACGAAATTTGCAAGCAGAGCGTAGCTTTCGGGAAGGTCATTGTTTTAGGGCCGAACAATTTGATGTCAATTCTTTTGACACTTCATTAGAGCAAAGCGTAACAATTCAGAGAATTAATAAGCGTTAAAATGTTTTTCGGCTGTTCGAAAAAATGAAAAAAAAAAAAAAAAAAAAATAGTTCCGTCGAAATGGTTTTTGATATCTTTGTCTCAGAACGAATTGCTGGCATTCAAACTGTTAATGGATTTTTGATGGCGTTCAAAGTTTGGTTCAATGTTTGTCCAACCTTGCATTTGAGTTTTTTTTTTAAAGCCTCCCTGATTTCACATCTTTAAAAGCTCCGTGTTGTGGGCTTGTGTCTTTTAAATATTTAGAGTCTGTGTTCTTTGACATACCTACATATATTCAAAGCAATTATATCCTATGTAGCTGCCCATTTCGAATAATCTTTTTATACTTACATATAAAACTTTTCTGTGAGTAAAAAACACAATGCTCGATTCATTAACAAGTCTAATTCGGTTCATCAAATGGGGCCTAAGTCACTTGTGTGTCACTTAACCTAACCTATTTAAAGCATCAAATTCCAATGAAACATTCCATGAGGATTGGTGAAAACACCCACAAGGCAAGGAATTTCGTCGTGAGAGTCTAATCGAAAGTCCGACTTTCGGCAGCAATTCTTGTATGGCGAAATTCTTGTATTTGTTACTCTTTGAATAATTGAATTGCTAAAATTTGAAGCCGAATATGGCTCGCACATGCAACACTAACAGGATTATATAATCTGAAGTTTTCTTCAAATGTGTTCGTATTTGGCCCAGCCACGCGAATTTTTGCTTGTGTAGGATTTAACAACGATTCGTAATACTCTCAATAATTTAATATTATTTACAATTTCGCAAATTGTGAAAAAAATATAATCAATAAAACCGTTACATTTTGTAATGGAGTGGGCATAAGTAGATAGTTTTTTGAGCTGTATATATTTATAAAAAAAACCACAAGTAACCGAAATGAGCTCAGAAGTATTTGGAAGCTGCTGAAAGCTGAGTGGGTTCTTATAATTAGTTAAAATGAACTTTTACTCCAAGTGAATGAGGGCCAAGTTTCTAACCCTGTTTGGTTGATTATTCCAATGTTGCCTCACTGCATAATCAGCCAGGAAACAGGTTAGCATCTAGCTTAAAGGGCATTATTTAGGAGATTTGCAGAGAGCAGTGGCGTAGGTAAGGGGGGATAAAGGGGATATATCCCCCCCCCCCCTTTGCCGCATAAAATGTGAAGGAATGAATGTGTTTTAAATTCGGTATATATGCACGAAGTAAAACCCACGATTGTTGAGTGTGAGTTGTTTAGAATCATATATGTTTGCGTCCCCATGTGCCCATGTGTACCCTGCATAAGGGTGCCCTTTTAGATCTATGCTTGCGAATAATCGATGACGAATTCGAGCATTACATTTAAGCGAACACAGCGCTGCCATGAGTTTTTTTTTAAATCGGAAAATATCAAAAACGAAAAAGCTAAAATAGCAAAAAAAAACTTATGACCAAAATACCAACCTCTTATCAAATATTTTTACATTTATGTATTTTAAAACCATAAAAAAGTTTTTCTTACTAAATTACCCCTTAGTACGCTTCTCAAGAAACTACATAGGAAACGTGCAATATAATGAACTGATTCAAAAATGATTAAAAACTAATTTATCCACATTGGCAATGGAAATCCTGCCGTAGGTTTATGTTAACCTGAGTGGAATACATTCATTTTCAATGCTTCAGTTCGTTTTCAATTAAACCTGCTGCCAGACGATAAACAAACCTCAACAGCAGTCTAGGTCTAGTTTTGGATGAATTTATTTATCTTTGGTTTCAAATCAGTATAAATGCTGCAAAAAATCTAAAACCATTTCTATAAAAATAGCCGATTTCAGCTAAATACAACGAATGTGGCAACGTTAAATGAACATCGATAGCTTTTGATCATCCCTAGTGCATTTACATAGCCACAAACCTAAGACTAATTTAAGAAGCGGTCTGTTCATTAAAATTCAATTTACGATTTAAAATGTGGTTCAACCGGTATGAAATGCCAAGATCATTGTGTGGCACAATGAAATTTGAAATAATGTATCTTATATTAGTTTGAGTTTTTATTGAGTTTTTCAAAACTTACTACTATTTGTAATAGCCCCCCCTTTTCAAAATCCTACCTACGCCACTGGCAGAGAGTATCGAGATCTTTGGTGTTTATCTGAATCCTTCAAAAACTTTAAAGAAAAGGATTGTGCAAAGGTTAGGCAAAGCTTGGAAAATTTTCTTTTAAGAGATTCCCATCGTAGACACTCCCATAAAGCTCAGGTCTTGTGGGGTGCAATTCCTGAAGATCTAATTGTTAGGTTAGGCTAGTTTAGTGTGGCTTAGTGTGTGGTTAGACCAAGGGTGGCACACATAGGCACAAAATATGACCGTTATGATACCACTTATAATGGGAAAACAAAGAAAAACAGAAACTGCAAAAATGACACAAATCTCTACGAACTCATATGAAAGTCAAACGCAGGGTCTGTCGCTTCGTTTAGATATGCCAAATGTTCAAAAAGGAGTCTAGAACAGGGCTGTCCAAACTTAGGCTCGCGAGCCACTTGTGGCTCATCTCATCTCATACACTTTAGGTTAAGTATTCAATATCAAAGGAATATGATAAATAAGATTTACATACTTGAATTATAACTTGGGTAGGTCAAAGAATTTACCATATAACATTCATTAGT
The DNA here is from genome assembly GCA_020466095.1 of Chlorops oryzae. NCBI lineage: Eukaryota > Metazoa > Arthropoda > Insecta > Diptera > Chloropidae > Chlorops > Chlorops oryzae. The sequence goes on from CM035808.1 coordinate 42,076,391, forward strand.
ATGAACACGCCAGCTGAAAGAGCTGAAGACGCTGCAATAAATGGAAGTGTTTTTAAGATCCTCAATTTTTGTAAAATTAGTAATGGCGCAACAAAAATTCTATGAGCTTAAAAATAAAACCATATTCAAAATTTTCATAAAGATCAACTTATCTTTTGATTCATTTGTCTATTTATTAACGGCAGAAACTCTCTATAACGATCTGCTCTATAACGATTCTCCCTCTAGCAAATCTTCTAAAAGCATTGTAGCGAACATTTTTGGTGCCTTTGTTGTGTTATAGTGGGTACAGCGCTCAGACTGAGTCGAGCGCACAAATGTCACTAATTTCCAACGTTAGGGTACCAAGCGCTCAGACAATGTCGAGCGTTTAATAGTCCCTGTTTTTCCTTTGTTAAATTAAAAACATCAACAAATAGGATTTAATCCATTATTTTAATAAACTGAATCCTATACTTCCAAAACAAATATCCCAATTACTTTAAACTAGTTACTTCTACGTCGTGGCCCTTGGATGAGTACGTGTGCAGAAGTCCCTTTCCATAGATCGGAGCGTCGCTTAAATAGATCAATATTGCCGATCTAGCAATATTGGATATTGATTCTGCATCAGCTAATTTTCGGTCTTCCGCTGCCGTGTGCTACAGTGCACTGTGTTGTCCTCGTCTCAGCAGCGGCTAGTCTCTTGCTACTGCGTTTCATGCCCTTTCACGATCGCCTGTTGTTGTTGTTGCGAGTTACGCCAAGAGCTTTATTGCTGTGTTTCCATTTCGGCTTTCATTGTGACGTAGGTCAGCGTTTGAAAGCATTGAACCTTATATGCACAGCTCGTCGCCCGTCGATTCATGTGCTCTACGTGCAAAAAACACATTTCGAGTAAATCGAAGTTGAAGTTTGAAACTATTTTTTTCAAAAACTGTACGATAAGGTTTTTTGTGTGTTTCACTATTAATTTGTGCGAGAATAGTTATTCGAAGAGTATATTTTCGAATCCTTAACGTAACGCATAAAAGGGTATTTTATGGCTTTAAAAAAATCCACTTTGCTCTATACGCCATTTCAACAATTATTTCGGTGAAAATGTAATACATAGAGCAAAGTGACATAAAAAAAAATTTTTCAATATAAATATTTTCTTTCAAAATCGGTTGAGAAAATTTGGTATACGAGCTCACCGGGACATGAGTAAGAACAAGTTCGAGAATTGACCCGATCGGACCATTTTTAGGGGTACGTCCAGTACTAGGGTCTGTTACGATAATCACAAAAACTGCTTTAAAATCGAAGTTTTTCAAGGTATTTTGATGAAATTCGGTATTTGAACATGCTTAAAGGCAAGTAATATGATTTTAAAAAATTTTAAAAGTGGGCGTGGCAGAAGGGAGTTTTTTGAAAATTTTCTCCTTCGCCCGAAATTCAAATGGGACTTGAACGAAAGTTAGCACTTATGCCTTCTTTGTAGCCACAAATATCCTCCCCAAAAATTTGCTTGATCGGTCCATTATTAAGGGTACCTCCAGTACTAGGGTCTAACACAAAAATCCCAAAACTGTCCCAGAATCGGACTATTTCGAAATATTTTAATGAAACTTAGAATTATAATTCAAAAACAAGTAAGGGTGTTATAGTCAGGCGAGCCTGACAATAAAATACCCGACACAGACACATGTTCAAATAATTTTTAATATCAAGAGGTGTTTAAGGCCAAAAGGGGCCCCATATACCGACTTTTGTTAAATTTCTTTATAAAAACCGTCCCTTTGCCACGCCCACTTTTACAATTTTTTTTTTAAATTCTAATCAGAGGTTTAAATATAGGTACTCTCAAATTCTCATTGAATTATTTCAAAAAAGTCAGACTTTAAGGCAGTTTTGGGATTTTTGTGACAGACCCTGGTACTGAAGGTACCCTTAATAATGGACTGATCAAGGAAATTTTTGGGAAGATTTTTATGGGGACAAAGGAAACATAAGTGCCAAATTTCGTTCAAGTCCCATTTGAATTTCGGTTGTAGGGGACAATTTTCAAAAAATTTCCTTCTGCCACGCCCACTTTTACAATTTTTGGAAATCATATTACTTGCCTCTAAACATGTTCAAATATCAAATTTCATCAAAATATCTTGAAAAACTTCGATTTGAATGGCGTATAGCAAAAGATCACAAAAATATTGTGTTTAAAGGGATATAGAGCAAAATGGAGATGAGTTATCTCAGTAACTAGAAGATATAGCCAAAAATGGATTGCGGATTTAAAAAATTTGGCATTGAAAATGGGGGATGGCATCCTTAACTCAAATTCGTCAAAATGGCGTATAGAGCACATGAATCTCCGGGCGACGAGCTTATGCAGTTGCTTATGATTGCTGACTCGCTTTCTCGCTTCTTGCATACGTTGCGTTGAGTGCATAGGCACCTCTGGCTGTTGTTGTTGTCTGGCTGTATGTTGCGAGCTTCCGATCGTTGCATAAGCTCTTGACTGAAAAAGCGTGTGGTTGTTGCTCTTCCGTTCTACCTTGAACCTCTGGTCATAAGCTGTTGTTGTTGTTGCTAAAAAGTGTCGACATTCATTCTTGGCGTTGTGTCGTCGAACTCCTCTGCTGAGTTTAGATTGTTCTTATGTGTTGTGGCTCTTTTCCCGCTAAGAGCTGGTAGCGTGACGTTGGAGTGTGACGTGACGTTATTTGTGTTGACTACGACACCTTTTTTCGTGCTTATAACGAATTTTTTTCCGGTCCCTTGAAATTCGTTATCGAAAGTTCAGACTGTAGGCGTATACATAGGACGCTGCATTAGGCACGTTGCAGAAATTTATTAATTCTAATTAAATTAATAATAATTAAATTCTATCTAATTGAAAATAAGTGAAAGCAATTTATTGCAGCTCTTGAGACGCTTTGAGGTCCTTGGTTGTTCTATAAAGCACATTGCAAGGAGCGTCAAATAGATGGAAAAATTCTTAGAACTGCTTTAAACCAAGATAATCTTCGAGTTTTCGCTGAATTATTTCAATAGGCAAGCGGGGAAGGGGAACTGAAATTGATATTCGAGGGAACAACCGCTTTACTCATAGTTTATAAACAAAAAATTCAAATACCGGTATGTGATTGTTTTTTGATTTTTGGAAAGTGGACAAAATATTTCGCGTGAACATTGATACTGCTGCAATAAAACGCTTAGTTCCTAGGACATGTCAATGTTGAAATCATGTGTATTTACAAGGAGGAAAAAGCGCTCCGCTGCTTATAAGCGCTTTTGGTCCGACTGGGTCTGGGACATATTAAATATCTTAGAAAAATATTTTCTTGTAGTGTGGCAGGACTTGTTGCTCAAAAATTCACAATGCCAGCATTGTAGGTTCTTCGATGCCTGGCGTAAACAGTTTTCCATTCTTGAATATTTAGACTCTTTTAAAAATCAACATTACGTTGGTATGTACACGTACTGCGTGCTGGTGAGAACACTTTGGCAAAGAGAGTTTTGAGGCTTTAGGTAACAGGTGTTCGGCCAAGAGGACGAAAGATGGTTAGACATTTTGAAAAGGGAGCTCCAAGCAACGGATCTAAGAATCGAGGATGCAGTGGATAGAAGAAAATGGAGAAAAAATTCAAAACATGCGGACCCCTGTATAAGCCGGGAAAGATCACGCTAGAAGAAGAAGAAGAATATTTGAGAAAATAATTAACCAAAACAATATCATTTCTTCTTGTTTATGATAGAATAAATCTTGAATATTGTTAATATCCACGTAAAAGACTCAAAATCATATAAAACAACGAGTAATTTAGTTCAGAAAATTGATTTCCCGAGTGGAATGTCGAGGTAATTAAAATTCCCTCTCAAGCTTGGTAAAGGGAAATTAATCAGATCAATTTGGGAATTGAATTACCTTTCCCCGGAAAAGGGAAAACAATTACTTATCTGATAAAAAAAACCTTTTAAATAAAAAAAAAAATTTATTTTTTGGCGCTTATTTAACTTTCTCCATGTGTTAACGAGATTTTATCATTCACACTAACCTCTGAGCCCAGCATATACTGGTGCAGTTGTACTCATTTAGCAGCTTGATTACTCGTGGATCTAGCATAACCTTAGTTCAAGTCCACCGATACAGTAGATGCACAGAAAGGCAATTGCTTAAGTTGTCAGCACTTTGTTTCAGTGCTTACCAGAGTGGATGTATAAAAGGATTTACATACTTACCTGTCAATGGAAATTCAATGGGTGCACAAGGCGCTATCTGGAGCCTGAATATTGATCCAAACTTGAATGAAAAATGTGGCTAAATTTCGAGCATTCATGTGACACCGAATAAATTTGTAATAACAAGCCAATTTATCTTGCAACACTATAGTAAAGCGCTCTGGTTTCGAGCCCATAGAGTTTTGTTTATTTGTGCGAACGACAACAAAACCAAAAATAAAGTGAATAAATAAAAATCCGTTAGCTTTTTAGAAATCCTAAAACAGTGGGCGTAATTAGTGGGCTTTTTGCGGTGTGCTAAATAAATAAACCATGTGAACATGCATATGGACAGATCTAATGAATGTACTTATCGAAATGTTGCTTGACAAATCTCTCGGCAAAAACAAATTTCGAAATTATTTATTATACAATATTTTCATTGAACTGGTTTAGGCTAATTGGGTTTATCCGATACATACAGTCAGTTTTAATTGTCATGTCGTACTTAAAAATGTTTCAAGGAACTCAGCAGTATCAAAAATATGATGTTTGCATTTGATTTCTTTTGCGAAATAGGATTTCTGCTTTCTTTGCTGTTACATTAAGATATCAATGCAATTGCCGCAATGAATTATGATCCTTCTAGCGTTGCTCATTATCTGAGCAGGAAATATGGCCACTTCTTTGATGACAACAGAAACATTTTTTTGCGATAATTGAATCGCAAAGCGAAAGTGTTCACGTAAATTGGCATTGAACTTGACTGCCATTGAAACGTTAGTCAAGTTTTCGCAGCATTGTCAGCAAAAGCCAAAGAGCGCAAAATGAAAAATCGACATTCGAGTAAAGTATGGCAAGACATCATCCTAAAGCGTTTTCTTATGTGTAACTTTTTCAATCGAACTGGTTTAGACCATGACGCAAGTGCATTTGTCCACTGTAAGAAAATCGATTGGTATTAACAACTGACTTTTTTTAACAAAAAAAAAAAAAAAATATATATATATATATATAAAAAAAACAAAATAAGCAACCACAAAATCAACTTTTTGATATGTTAACAAAAGAGGAAAAAGTGTGCACGTAACTTGCACGAGGTATGCATTTCCTTTAAAGAAGTCTGGTTTGTTTTGATTTGATCGGAGTTCATTTTTCCTGTTCAAATAAATCGAAAAAGAGTCGAAAGGATTTTCATTGCATTGCTTTCAACACGCTCGACGTAATTATAGCGAAGCTTAGAGATTGAAGTTGAGTTTTCAAGCATTAGATGAAAAAATGGCCGGCTGATTACGGAAAAGACCAATGTTGAAGCTTAGTAAAAAAAAGGCTTTTAAAAAGTCTTCGGGATCGACGGTTAACAGTAGCTCTAACAACTTGCGCACCAAAAATTTTGAAAAGATGCAATGGGAGTGGTGCAAGAAGCCCTCCACCATGGTCCTTTCTACTTTAGATGCATGCAAACATTTTTGTTGCTTCTTTTTCTTTCCTATACAATGAAAGAAGGGTTGCAAAATGTTGCCGAAACATTTCATCTTCGTCTGGCTGGTCATTTATTTATTGCAGAAAAAAAAAAAAACGTGGAAACGTGCATGAATTAGTGAATGTCCTTATGTAGGAATTAAAAGGTCTTCCTGGAACTCCTCTCTGTTACAGAAGCATTTCGATTATCACCCAAAAAACCCGACGAAGGCCTTGCATGCAAGTGTTTTAAACTTAATTCTTTCCTTGAGCTTGACTTGTTTGACTTACTAGATTGTTGGAGCGCGCGCGATCCTTAAGAGCTTCCAACATATCAAAGACGCTCATTTTCCTCCGAATAATTTCGTATTTATTTGATATAAGAGTAACCACACTTTTATCTATTCAAATCCGAATTATATCTTTATATTTTCCTTGTCTTAAGTATTGAAAATAAATTAAAAGCTCTTGACTCCATAAATCCTAATGCACTTGCTAAGTGAAATATCTAATAAAAGTCCACAAACACTTCATGAAGGAATTATTTAATACCGCAAATGAACTACTGTTGCGTTATTGTAAACATGTGCCAGGCAATAATGAATTATGGAATTACCAAAACAATCAGATAAACTTGGTCTGAGGTGTTCGATGTTGCCACAAAAAGCGGTAAGTCGAACTACTTTCAGCTAGTGCTGCATGGGTTGCGAAATTTCAATTTCATATCAAAGGAGCACAAATCCGTTCATTAAATTGATCTTTACTTAACAGTCTTAATTGTAAGCATCAAGAATTTTGTCCTCGATGAAATTGAATTCAAAAGTGCGTGCGAAAATTAAGAAAATTATTGGAGTATTTTATGGAGTGGGCCTAATGTAAATAAATGATTGAATGTCTCGGAAAAATGCGTTCAAAGAAAACAAAAATGCACAAAAGTCAAATATTAATAAGCCCCAAAATAAAATAAATAAAAAAATATATCCCGCCGCTGACAGTTGCACTTTAAGACTTTGTAGACCTGCGCGGACAGGCCTTTGCGTTGGTTTACATGCTTCAAATGTGGAAAATGCGCTTGCGCAGAGGCAAAACAAAAAAGAAAAACCCAAAAACACCGACTAGCTGTAAGCGTATTGAGCGGCTAATTGAACGTACGAAAATACGAGAAAAAAAATCGAGAAAAAAATGCGAAATCCATTTACTCGTGCGGACAATCGCATGCGCGTGAGCCAATTGAAAAGTTTATAAAAATCAGATTGAAATGCGATCGGACCAACAGTCGCGCATTAGCGTCGTGAAAGAAGTTATCGCTTCCGAAAATACTCGAGGCAAAAGAACGGCGCATGTGTAAATGATTTATTAACGGAAATAAAGGATACTCTATAACTGTCGAAAGGATATTCGATTGATTGCTCCAGTGCTTGAAATTGATTTCTTAAAAATGAATTCGTTTTTAACGCGATGCTGTCTCTGTCTTTTGGCATTTGTTTGCGGGACGAAATACGCGAAGGCGACTTATAAGCTTCAAGAGCGTTACAGTTGGACGGCATTGGACTTCCAGTTTCCAAATGAGCAGCTAAAGCGACAAGCTCTAGCCAGCCGCGATTATGTTCCTGAAAATGCATTGCCAGTCGGCGTCGAGCACTGGAGAAATCGATTGTTCGTCACTGTGCCCCGATGGAGAGAGGGTATGAACGATACCCAAATTTGGGAAAATTCAAATTGAGTGCGATTGAGAAATTGAAAAAAAAAAAAAAAAAAATGGTCGAAAGGATATCAAATGTGAATCGAACTATCGAAAGTGAAGAATCAAAGTGTACTTTCCGTATCCTTAATACAGATTAACGAACTGATTCGAGGTTTTTGAAAAAATAATGAACATATCAAGTGCTATGAATTGAGGAAAAATTATCATGGTGAAATTTTTTTTATTCAAAGATTATGAAATCAACTTAACGATTTTTGAGATTTTTGAAAGAAGTGTACCTTAAAAACTGAAAGCAGAGTTGCTTAAGACTTCCCATCCCAAATGAAATGGGAATGTAAATTGATTTACAAAAGGATTTCACTATGGATTGATTGGCTTTATTCTAAGAATCATCCAAAGAAAACACTGACAACCAAATTAACAGGAATCGCAAAATTTAGAACGTCCATAAGTGACCATAATTGAATTGAATTTGTCTTGGCTTAAAGTAGTTAAAGTAGAAATCCTTACGTGTGAATGACTGACCTTTCAGGTATTTTTTTTTTTGGGAAACATCCTAAAGACCCGAGCTTACTTTCATTCAAGCTGTGTTCTTCAAAATTGATTCAAAATTTTCCAAAAATCTCTCTGTGAACCGTCTTTTAACCGTCAGTAGTATAAATATTTTATACTCTTCGAAAGATTGCGCAGTAAAAAAGGATACGACTTGCTTTCAATTGTAAAGAAAATGTGTCATAGAGTCTAAGTTCCTTTCGGCAATCTCGTCTAAAAGTAATGTTTCGAGCACAATTTCTTTCAGTAAACTTTTTCTCGCTCTTCTAAAAAAAAATTTATACCTAAGAAAAGTTGGTTCCGTGTGCTGACTAAATCCTTATGGAAAATTGAAAAACGCAAACATTTTTTATCACATAAATTTTTTCTGCTTACGTTTTGTGCAAATAAATGTCAATGGGAAATTTAAAGTCCGTAATTGCCTATTTTGAATGGACAAAATTAAGTCTACACGACGATAAATTTGTATTTATTTTTATGTATATATGTAAACCTATATAAATATTTTTCCAATAAAGATTTTAATTGACAAAATGCGATCTGAATTCACGTTGAAATTCAATGAATAACCGTAGTAGCTTTTTCGGACCCATTGATAGAGATATCAAACCAAGTGCTCAAACCAAACTGGTGGAGTCGGGAACATGTCAGTTAAAGCAATTTTATGCACATTTAAAATTTTTTAAATTTTTTCTGCACAAATTTGTAAAGTCGACTACGTTGTCATTTAAGATTTGGTCTAAAGAGGGAAACGGAAAAAATTCATCAGTTGTGTATTTGGACGGTGGTGTGTCGATCCGTATTCAAGCTCTTTTTGGGGCCTTCTTATTTTAGTAGAGTATTGAAGAAAAAGAATCGTATCACTTGGCAAATTAACAGAAGTACCAAAAGCATATCGGTGATTCAATTTTTTGGCACACGTGTCAAGGCTTTTGGATCGAAAAATCACTTCATTGATATGAAACAATTTTAAGACAAAAAAATGGAGTAAATTCAGATGTAGTTAAGACAGATTTATTGGAAATATTCAAAGTCAGGGGGCCCCCTGCCGCTTCTCATTTCGCCTACCATTGATACGTCACTTTGAATTAATGGTCGGCAAATTTCGGCTTGTTTAAAATATTACAAACTCCCTCTGCCATTAAAATATTTGCTTTTAATACTAAAAAGGGTAAAATTAATATCAGAAAATTATATTAAAAGAAATAATGGATAAAGCACAGCCTTGAACTGTGTTTTTGTTGTTGTTGTGTTTTTTTTTTTGTTGCTAGGGCACAGAAAAGTAAATTAATGCGTAACTACAATTGATATGAGCAGAGCACCAATAAAACCCAATTCATGCCTCGGTTACTTAAAAAAGCAACATCGAAACGGAAGTAATTTTGAATTGAATTTGAGATTTTAACTCCAGACTTAATTTCTTTGAATATGGCTCTAAATAGCCAAGAACCAGTGAGTCACGCATGCGCAAACATACATCCATCAACATAAATCATACCATAGGTCGTATTTGTGCTGTTGCAAAAGCCTTCCACAGAATGAAAAGAAATTCAATAACTCAATTAAAGGCATTTAAGAATTATAAATGATCATTGTTTTTTTCCATTGATATAAGTTGAGCAACAATAAAATCGATGAGAACCGTGAGACATACTCACATTCATTATTGTACGCACCGTAGCGCCGAACAAGTTCTTTGCGCAATGACATATTTCGAAAATTGTGCATTTCTCAAATGAATTCGAATTCAATTAAAATCAAAAGCATGTTACGCTTAATAGGTGTAAATAATGCTATAGTTTTTAATAATCGATTTACAATAGACATCGTTGTCTACATGTTACTCTTGACGAATATGACTGCGCATGTGCGCATGTTTCGGACATGAATTAGTATGTGGCTTTCCGATTCGAACTTCTTGCATGCGTAGGAAAATGAACGTGTTTCAGTTGCATGGAATTCCATTTTTTTTTTTTTTTTTACTTTGTTGCTGTTTTTTTTTTTGGTATCATTGGCATAGCACGTCGAATGGGAATCGATTGTTGTAAGCAGAAATCTTTTGTTGCTGTGCTAAGCACTTTAAAGAGAATTGCACATTAAAGCGGCCACAAAGGCTCTTAGACGTTTGAGTGCATGGAAGTAAAATAGTAGTTTCTTTTGTTGAAGCGATTAAGTAATTGCTTAGAAATAAGACAACAAATGCTTTCGGTGATGCGATTATATCGATATCATATCCACTTGGGCCTTTGGAAGAATGCTTATTTATTTTCTACATATCCCAGCCGGAAACGTCCCGGTGAAACCATCAATGATTTCAGCATGACATGGAGCCGCGACTCCTCCTAATTCTATAGCAACATTCTGAAGAAATGTGCACACAAGCGGCATTGGCAGTCATAAGAGGACATGTCATGATTTGGTTATCGATTTTGGAGTAGATCTACTCCATCGATTCGATACCTCTATCGATGGCAATGCCATTGGAGTTGCGATGAATAACATTTCGTCTCGATGACATTGCCATTGCGATTGCGATGGCAATTCCATTACAATTGAAAAGTACTCAAATTTTCCCCTTGGTATCTTTGGTGAAAAAATTTATGAATTGATCCTTTATGAGATTTCCGGATGGGATTAAACTTCATTTTGTTTGCTTTCGTCTTACAATGAAAATACTTGAGACATTATCTCACTATTATCCAAATATTTTTAAATTTTCCAGTTGAAATTTCGCATGAACGATGGCCAAAATTGATTTCATCAAACCCATAGATCAATTTATTCCAACGCACATCGTACGGCTTAGAGGAAACTAAAAATTTGGTTCCACAACAAACTCTTATTTAAAGCCATGGGACCTCGTTTACTAATGGCCATGCATGCCAGCGTAAAATTTATTCACTCTTGCAAAATGCAAAAGAAATGTGAGAAAGTTGCCGCTGCAAGCGAATGGACATCAATTATGTCAACATGCGGTAATTATCGCGATCATTCTGTGAATTAAAGAGCTGCAGACAGCCGCGAAAAAGCGGTTTTGTTTTACCATGTTTACACTGTTTTTACTTTACGCAAGAGAAAATAGCTCCTGAAAGACAACGCCAAAATGTACATACATCCTTGTTTTCGCTCAATTAAAACGTATTGAGCATTGCTGGATTTCGCTTGGCTAGCTTTGATTTTTCGGCTAATAGCCGAAAGATTGCAATAAATTCCATTCGAGAGGAAGGTGTGAAAGTGAGGCGGACATCAAAATTTGCGACAAGGATCTTAAATGTTTGACAAACATTAAACGTGTTTGATATCAAGTTTTTTTGCTACCGCAAAATTGTCTTTCAAAGCTATTTATTTATATAAAAAAAAGCTCAACTTCAAAGCACAGCGGTCTAGCTGCTTTTGAGATCAACGTTCATGTTTGGACATGTTTGATCACAAGCGCCAGCTCAGAGTGTGGTCGTTATTGAATTTCAAACAATTTAATTGCTTAGAAAATATATTGACTTGAAGTTGTAAATTGCCGCCTTTCAGTGCGTGATTAACATAGCTCAATATGTGTTTAGTTTTATTAATATTGTTAATCATTTAAATAAACTGGATCCAGTGAGCTCGTTGAGCGTGTCAAGATTGATGAGTAGATTAGGATGAGTTATGACTTAATTTAACGACTGCCTTGTCATTTATCATTAAATAATGCCAAACATCTTTAATTTTATAAATTTAAATTTTAAAATTTTAAATTGTAAGGGGCTCTCTCCACCCTTTAGGAATTTCAACTAATTTTAAAATAATGGAACAACTCATTGATTTAAAGTGACAATTAATTTAAACTCTGACTTTTTTCCCATGGAGAAAACTGCCTTTTCTAGCATGGCGATGTCCTACGGCAAAGTCAATTGTCTGAATCTGCATATCTTTTAAATTATTTAAAAATCAGTTTATTGTAAATTGATATTATTTTAGTTTTTCTTTGAATGATTTCAAAGTTGTTTTTTGTTAATTGAGAAGGAATTCTTAAAACAAAAATAAGAGAGATTGTCTAACAATCCGATGTCGGTGAGTTCAAATCCCCTTCAGGCAAAAGTTTTTTTTTTTTTTTTTTTGGGGTAAAAGTAGATACTAATTTACCTAACATTTAAATAATAATTAACAAACTTAGAAGAATATGCTTTCAACCAAACTTTTTATTCAAAATAATAAAAAAAGAAAATTTCTAGTGGAACTTATAGGACTTTTTGAAAAAGCTTGTGTATGACGTTTTTGAAGAAAGGATGGAAACTTTACTGTATGGGTGGCAGCTTCGATTCTCCTCCATGAGATAATCAGAAAAAAAGACATTTTCCTTAATATTTTAAATTTACCTGCTTCTTTCAATTCCCAATTTTTCCACATCTTATTTCTGCCTGAAACTGATTCGAACTCCAGCCTTCGGATTGCTAAGCGCAATCGCTATGCGCTACGCCACGGAGAGATCGAATAATGTAGAATTAATATATTGTATTAAAGTTCATGAATGTAATCTCAATTAATTGATTTTCAACTAATTGTATAACATATTTTTATTCAATCTGATTGCCTAAATTCCGAAATGGCAGCTCTGTCAGAAATAAAAAACTTAATATAAAAAAAAGCTTCAGAAATGAATCAGAAATTTTCTGAAGTGTTTTTTAAATGAAGTTTTTCATTTCTGTTTCATTTCTGAGAGAACTGGAGAGAGAGCCCCTAAAGAAAAAAGAAATATTTTAGTTATTTTAGTGTCAATCATATATAACTGATCCCATTCAATGAATGGAAAAATGTTTCGATTTCAACTGTCAAAAGTAATCAAAGCAAATGTGCTAATTGTATTGCATATGGTTTTTTTTAAGACAAATTGTTGCAGCTGGGAGCACTCGCATGAGATCTTTGGAAAGCACTTGCCATGCGGTAGTATATTCAACCACAAAACACGCCGTATGCAGATTTATTTTACAATTCAGATATTGCTGGCGTTGATTTCTTTAAGTTATCGTTTTAAGTTAGAAAAAATCTTGGCAACTTTTGCGGGGCACGCGACCGTAACAGACAGCGTGGCACGTAAGTGCCACAAACCTCATTTGGCTTTATATCGCTGCTTTAATTTATTGAATTAAATGTCAGAAAAAATAATGGACTAACGTGGGTAACGAAAATTAAAAAACAAAAAAAAATATTATGACGACATATTCATTTTATTTTTTTTGCGGAAAATCGATAACAATTTGTATTGCAATCTGCATAATTGGATTAGATTATTAGAAAAACCATGTTCAGGTATATTTTCGGATTTTACTGCTGTCATGGGAAGTTACGTATGAAAAATGAGAACTAAATCAATACCTGAAAACGTAAGGAAACACAACTGATGAAGAGCCAATTAGAAAGTCAGATTTGTGATTCGTAATGTCAATGCTCCTTATTGCTTCATATGTAGTTAGAGCTGGAAAAAAATGCCCAAAAGAAACTAAAAAATGCCTTGAAAACAATAAAAAATACAACGAAAGTCTCAAAATTATTTTTAATGAAGTATGTTCTTCAAATCCTTTTTTGTTTAAATTTCTTAATGATTTTTAGCACACTGGCGGACGGTTTTGGGGAAAACAAATGCCTTAAATTGGGGGCCTTCTACGGAATGTTTCCATTGCTTTTCAGGGCTGTTAACTAGCTTGAATGGAAGGTTAGTCTGCTTGGCTGCTTTCAAAAGGCAAAAAAACACCAATCTACGAAGAAACCATCCGCGCCCATTCTCAGTAGCAAATAAATTCACTCATGAAAATTGTAAGCGGATTGGTAATAGGCTGCGGGGTAAGAAAAGAGGAATTTGTTATTTTTTTCCTGCAGCCTATTATCAACCCGCTTACATTTTTCATGAGTGGTCTGATATTTGTTATTTCTTGTTGTGTAAACCAAAATTCCTGTTAACTCTGTTAACTCTGGCATCGCGAGTACGTATTTTTGAAAATGCTTAGCAAACGCCAGGATAAACGTTTAATTAAAAAAGAAATTAATGAAATTTTAAGTTCTAATAATGAACAAATAAATAACGAAAATGTTTGCCAAGATTTTAATTTTTAATTTTTAATTTGTTATAATGAATTTTGTTTTGTTTTTGTTAAAAGAATAAAAATTTTTGTTTCTGAACTGCAAAATGTTGGGTGATGTTAATTTAATGTATAGGAGTTGGTAAGAGCTGAATAGCTTATAGGAGGTGGTATGCGAGTTGTTCACTCCTGAATTTCCAATGACATCGCTGTGTTAAAATTCAGCAATTCTTTCAGCACTCTCACTTTGGCTATTACCAACTCATATACCAAACATTACCTTTTGCTACTGGGTTAATTTTCAAATAGACGTATTAGTTTTTGGATAGGACATCGTAGCTTTTCTGAGAGCTTCTCGCTTGGGGTCTGTCACAAATGACTTATAAACAATCCCCCCTGGCTGATTGAGTCAATTTGGCTGCATTGTATGCAAAATACTCTCCTTAAAAATTAAAAATTATCAACAAAAAATTCATCTCGTTAGAATACCAAGAAATTCGCGAATTTAGTTTTTCATACAAAAGTTGTTGATCAAAATTAATATACCTACACATCTATAAATAAATGGTGTGAAATGCTGCTCAAAGTCGAACATTTGAAAAATTTATGTAAAAACGTAAATTTTTTGGACTTTAACAATCATTTCTGTGAGTGCATGTCAATCTGACTATCGTCGTCTCAACCTTTGCAGAGGTATAAACAGCCTTATATTATATATAGAAAAATAAATAAGTTGATTTTTACAAAAGTCGACTCTTTCTTAAAGCCGGTTTTTATTTTATTTCGTATTAATAGAAATAAAAAAGTCAATTTTATTAAAAGTCGATTTTATTTTAACATTTTCAAAAAGTGGGCAACAATACAATGAAATTTTCACTGCAAATTATCAAACATAATAGGCGCGTTATACGTTTTTGATAAAAATGTCAGAAAATAGTTATAACTTCTAGAAACAAAAATTCTCGAAATCCATAAATTCTGGCTGAAGAATGTCTGAAATTCCACGGTCCTTAGCAAAACTATGCAATACTGCTAAAGAAACAATAATATTCTTAGCCGTTGATAAATCTGATTGAATTCCATTCTAATCAATTCGAATTTTTTTTTTTTTATTGACCAAAAACTCTTTCGTTGACGTTTCGCGTTCTTATATGGGCGTGTTGGTACTGCATTTGCTTTTCAGTTAAGGAAACATTATGACAAAAGGGGGAGTTCTCCTTAAAAGTATGCCACTTAGAAAACATTGAAAGAGGAACTTATTCATAAATCTAATCATTTAACTAACCGATATCTTTTTGATACTGGCCTTTGGCAACATATCGAAGGTAGGCTAATGCCTTCATTTTAGTGCTTACAGGATTTCTTTGGCACGAAGACCTTGAAATAACCACTTCTTCTACAATCCTAATTATCGAATCTAAACAGAATAATGTATGTAGGTACTATATTAATAAAGTATAAAAGAAAAGAGTAGTCTTCTTTACCTGTAGAAAGATACAAATTCCTCATCATCATACCGTTGAAAGGGACATGAGCAAGAATGGTAACATTTCCTTCTACGAATACTATCATAATCGCTTAGAATATTGATGTCCTCAAAAATTGCGTTATCTTCAATAACTTCCATTTCTTTAAATCGTATTGAAAAATTGTTGACTTAGGCAAACGAAACCTTAAACTGAAAACATTCACGGCCGCCATTAATGAATTTTTTTAATTAAAAAAACTCCAACTTCAGAATCGACTTTATTGAAAAGTCGACTGTATAGTATATTGATTATAAATAAAAAATTTTGTATAAAACTGATTTTTCAGAAAAAGTCGATTTTAAATTTCTTTTTAAATAAGGCTGAAAGTGTTTTCTTAAACAACTCAATTTGGAGATTTTTATACCTAAATATTTAAAAAAAATATTTTTCAACTTTTTACCAAGGTGAAATCCATAAGAATATCGAGCTCCAACCGCCAAATTGATGTAAGCAACAAAAAAGAATTTTTACAGGAGAGAGCTTGTTTGCATTGACTGGCATTAAAATTATAAAACTTATAGTGCAATATATCCGTTTGTATTGAGTTATACGTCGTTATATTTTACTAGTTGATGAGTTTCAGACTGTAGAACATATCGAGCCATAACCGCCAAATTGACGTAAGTGACATTTTTTCCGAAATTGAATTGTTCTACAGCCTGAAACATATAACGACGATAAGCTCAATATTAACGGAGATATTGCACTATAAGTTTTATAATTTGTATGCCAGTCAATGCAAACAAGCTCTCCTGTAATATTTGCTTTTTGTAGCTTCCCAAATAGACAGCTATGATATTCATACAATGATTTCAAGGGATGCATGAAAATTGTCGACAATTTGATAACAATTCTAGTCCTCAAAATATGTTTTCAAAACTACATCAAATTGACTTCATTGCACGATCTCATATCATGACATGAATAATGAATAATTTGAGTATGAGGTCAATATGTAACCATATACTGAAATCATAATTTGCTCTCAAGTTGAGCACATTTTGTCCCTCATAAGCAACACATACTTTCAGCATCGTTTGAGTCATGCATGATGTCAAGATGATGCGAATATGTTGTATTTTGTCTATTTGGGTTACGTCAATTTGGCGGTTATGGCCCGATATGCTTCAAATTTTCTTGCCTTTTTTCCATGCAGATCTGCGGTATTTGAATTAAAATTCGAATTTATTAAAAAAGTAATAAAACGAAACTTACGAGCCCCCGATTGTGGAATTGTGGATAAATGGGCGGGCGGCTATAGTCCAGTCCAGTCTTAAATTTTTTTTTCAATTTTTTTCTCCACAATTTTAAATTTTTAAATGCGTTAATAGCATTAATTGTCACGCCACTCTTAAGTGCATTAAATGACTTCGAATGCAATTTTTTGTGTAAGTTTGCTTTAAAGCAATCGCGTGTTTGTCAAACATTAAAGCCGGTATAAGCTGAGTGGTTTTGTCAGACGAAGATAAAAATTCACGGGGTTAGCTTGTGAATAAATACTTTACTTTGGGGTTTCCTTGTGATACATATCCAGGAAAAATTGACAGGATGATAAGAGGGTGTTTCCAGATAAATATCAACAAGGAAACATTTGATGCATTCGAATGGAAATAATCACGAGTTTTCGAGAAAAGAAAGTTCAACTCGTTTTAGAGTGTCTGAAAATTGAAAATTTTTTTTTGGATTTGTCGGTTCAACTCTGTTTTCTGACATTTCGATTTCAATGAAAACTTGTTGTGACCATGTTTGGAAGTCCAATGCACTATTGGTGCTACTAGCGGCTAAAATTAACATAACAACCGAATAATTGATTTGTTTTAGAGTGGAAATGGTTTCCAATTAGTTCGAATGTCTTTAGGAAATGAGTCCATTAACTAATTCGGTTGTGTGAACTGCTTAATAGGTTAAAGCTAGAACGAATGGAAAAAATTATCGTGGCTTAGAATACTATTTATATCTGATTGCATATCTCAAAATGATTGCACAGCATTTTTGTTTGTCTTTTGCAGGCATTCCAGCAACGTTGACCTACATCAACATGGATCACAGTGTGAGCGGATCACCCGAGCTCATACCGTATCCGGATTGGCGAAGCAATACAGCGGGTGACTGTGCAAATAGCATTACGACAGCATATCGCATAAAGGTCGATGAGTGTGGTCGCCTATGGGTGCTGGATACGGGCACTCTGGGAATTGGAAATACCACGACGAATCCGTGCCCCTACGCTGTGAACGTTTTCGATCTACAAACGAATTCCCGTATACGACGCTACGAGCTCCGGCCGCAGGATACGAATGCCAATACATTTGTAGCGAACATAGCGGTAGATATTGGCAAAACGTGTGACGACGCGTTCGCGTACTTTTCGGATGAATTGGGCTACGGTCTTATCGTGTATTCGTGGGAGCAGAACAAGTCGTGGCGCTTTTCCTCGCATTCCTACTTTTTCCCCGATCCATTGCGGGGTGATTACAACATTGCTGGTCTTAATTTCCAATGGGGTGAGGAGGGTATTTTCGGTACGGCATTATCGCCGATACGCTCGGATGGCTATCGAACGCTCTACTTCAGCCCGCTGGCAAGCCATCGTGAGTTTGCGGTCTCCACGCGCATTCTACGTGATGAGAGTCGGGTCGAGGATAGCTTTCACGAATTCGTTGTGTTGGATGAACGAGGCCCGAACGGTCATACCACGTCGCATGTCATGAGCGATGATGGCATTGAACTCTTCAATCTAATTGATCAGAATGCTGTTGGATGCTGGCATTCATCGATGCCCTATTCACCGCAATTCCATGGCATTGTCGATCGCGATGATGTTGGTCTCGTCTTTCCGGCTGATGTTAAGATCGATGAGAATAAAAATGTCTGGGTCCTTTCGGATCGTATGCCGGTATTTCTCCTATCCCAATTGGATTACAATGATGTTAATTTCCGCATTTACACTGCACCGCTTACAACACTGATCGAGAATACGGTTTGTGATTTGCGGAACAACGCTTATGGGCCATCGAATTCGGTGATTCCTAAGCAGCCGTTATACACGCAACAGTATCTGCCACCAACCTATTCTCCTCAACCCCAGCCGCAGCCCCAGCCGCAGCCGCAGCCACCGCAACTACAACAACTTGTTCCAAGGCCAAATATTCAAGCCGTTAGTCCTCCATATATACAGCCGCCTAGTCGTACGTACCTGCCGCCTACCACGCAACAGCTCGATGTACCCAAGGCCTATGTCTTCAATCAACATAACGGCTTGACGTACCAGACCTCATCGGGGGGTCCACATCTATTTCCTCGTCACTTGGATGGTCTCAAAAATTATGTTCAGTCGCGCACATCCGGTTTGTTTCGCCAAAACGCCAATTGAAGTATTCAAATCGATCTAGTTGAAATTTCGTCACAGTTTTACAAGTTAAATTTATCGTTTTGATTCTGTTGAGTTTGCAGTTGAAAATCCTACATCGTTGCAATATTTTAGAGGTATTTTATTTTAATGGATTTGATATTACGCCGCAAGTTATGGAATACATTAAGGAGCCTGTACTTTTGTCACTACGATTAGGATTAATTATGTATATTTTTATTACATTCATATTGATGCATATCAATCGCAAGCACACCCGAGAGGTATGCAACAATTTTTATTTTTTTAATTTTTAAGGATGTTTCACCCGGCTGATCGTTATGAAACTTAACATATTTATTCTTGACATTTAACTCGATTTTCATACATTTTTGTAATATAGTATGACTTCTGGAACAATAAAAAAAACTGTCATGAAAAGTTATCCCTCCACAGGAGCATGAGTTGGGTTTGGAAAAATTGCCCGAAAAATAAATATATAGTTTTTTGAGAAATTTTCTATATTTGGGCTTTTGAATTTACGTATGATTTTTCCGAAACTTCGCTAAGAAAGTCACTTTCTTTAAGGATATTCAAGGACCATGAAGATAGAGAGCAAAAATTCGGCGCAAATTAAATTGCATTGACCTAAACAGCAACACGACATTAGCCAGAATCGGCTTCGGGGGCCAAATCACTGTGCTTATACCCACCAGCGAATGGAATGTATCCAGCATCGATGCTTCCTTTCCGAATAATGTCAATCGATGACTCTTTCGATTCTTTTTCTAATAAAATTTGCATTACATTTATCATTGAATGACATTGGCGGTAAGCGATTGGAAATCCCATCTGGATTACCTTTTATCAACGCAGTCATTGAACAAAAATCAAAAGATACACTGCATTACTTCAAGCACAATATTTCGCTCTATGTAATGCACAAAGGTGTAAATGGTAATGCAGCCTACGGCAGATGATTCCTGACAGTAATAAGGAAAACTTAGGCTTAGAACACACGAGATCAAACGAAACGAAACCGAAACAAAACTTTTTCAAAAAAAAAAAAAAAAAACAGTACATTCTGTCTTATGAGAGCGAACACACTAGATTAGTCAAAACGAAACGGTTTTGACTAAGAAAAAAAAGGGTTACTTTTGACTGACGAAACGAAAACGTTTTGTTTCGTTTCGTTTAATCCGGTGCGTTCTCAGCCTTAGAGATCTTGCCTCACAAGCCGATGTCGGCGGGTTCAATCTCCACTAACGGCGAGCGACGGATTTTATTTTGAATCAGTAGATAATATGATATATAAATAATGCTTGAAAAGCTTTGAGCAATGAAAAGTTTTGTCCAAACTGTTCATGCGCTAAAAAAAACAAAAGATAATTGTTCCAGCGGAACTCATAGCAATCTTTAAATGGGCAAGTGCATGAAAACTTTGTAGACAGGATAGAAATTTTACTTTATGACTGGCGGACTTGTTTTCTCCTCTCCGAATTAAACCATTTTTTCCCCCTAAAACTTACTTCCGCCTTTCGAGTCATAATAATTTAAAAACCTTTTCCCGCCTGCGACAGGGCTCGAAGGGCACAAATAATTGTGTAAAATTGTACACACTAAAGACTCAGTTACTCTTGATTGAACGTAACTTAACTTAACTTATTGAAATCTGTTTTCCACAGATTCTTATCTTAAGTCAAATTAAGTTATCAGTAACTGCTCCCATACAAAATGTACTAAACATATAATATCAAGTCAGCTGATTGAATAAGTAAAGTTAAGTTACGTTCAATCAAGAGTAACTGAGCCTTTAAGTTGTCATGTCATTATTTTTTCGACATGTTCGATTCGAACTCGTCGAATCAACATGTCGTTCGAACAAGCTGTCTTTGAATTTATATCTCCTTTTAGAAATAATAGCATACTTTTTGGCAGTTAAAAATAACTGTTATTTCTAAGTGTGTGAAATCATGGAATATTCATATAATTCCAAATCATTGGGTTTGGCATGAAAGAGCCACTTGCTATATTTCAGCAAATTAGCAACGGATTTTGTCGGCAATAGACTTTAATAGTAGTAGCGCTGATTTCCTCCCATGCCCAAGAATTTGATAGTTTGCCGAATCCAACTAACGCAAATATATTGTTTCAAAGTTTTTGTCATTTAAAAGCAAGTATTTTGCTCCATTTAGATTGTTTTTTTTTATTATTTTGTTGTGTATAAATATAGGTACACGGACTTAACGTTGAGTTTATCAATGTATGTACATGACGGTGTATATCTGTAAAAACTGAGCCTCGAAAGTTTTGATATTATGAACGAGCCGATTGAATGGGGTATGAAAGAGCCGGCTCATTTTTCCACCAAAACAAGGCTAACGCAATAAAATCAAAATTATTCACAAAATTGCTACAAAAAATCCAAAAAAAAACAGTTGACAGAAAATCAGAAATATTTCAAGTAGATTCAGCGCTCGAAGATGACTCTGATTCTTCAAACTCCATCTTATTGGATTAACTTAAAGCAGATTGTTCGAAGGGAACAACAGATATGACGTATAACAGACTGGCTCTTTCAATACTGAAATTTTTTGAAATAATACCCGCTTGGTGTATTTTAAAAAAACGAAATTTCATTAGTTTAAGGTGAGATGACACTACGTGTGCAATTCACATATAATTGCTCAAAAAAATGTGTGACACATCTGAAAAACAATTGCACACATAACATTTTCTCGCACAATATATGGACAAATCACACATGTTGATTGCGCAATGTTACTAGGTTTCGTTTTTAAAAGATTTCAATGAAAATAATGTCAAACTTTAGAGATTTCAGCAGATTGTACTGTATGAGGAAACAGTTTCGCGTGTACATATTTTTACAAAATGTTTGTGCAGTTGAAATTTGGGTTGATTACATTACGCGTGCAACGCACACATTTAATTTGTAAAATATTGTAAGAATTGTTTTGAGCAATTAAATTATTCGTCGATTTCATTACGTGTGCAATGTTTATGACGTCAGTGAGAAAATATTCGTGCATTGCACACGTAGTGTCATCTCACCTTTATGCAAAGAATTGAAAATTGAGGAAATTAATGGATCTTAACGACGGTCAGGCGAAGGCCCACGTTGCATGGTGCTTCCCTTTGAACATTTTGCACCGAGACTTACTTTGATGATATTAAAAAAAAAAAAAAAAAAAAAACAAGTAAGGGTGTTAAAGTCAGGCAAACCTGACAATAAAATACCCGACACAGACAAAAACAGGACCACTAGGAAATAATATTCAATTGGTTTTTAAGGCCATTAGCGTCCCCATATACTGACTTTTGTTTAATTTATTTTTGAAAATCGCCCCTTTGCCACGCCCAATTTCGAATATTTTTTTTTGAATTCTAATCAGAGGCTCGAATATACGCTGAAATTCTAAGTTTGATTGAAATATTTCGAAAAGGTCAGAATTTGAGTCAGTTTTGGGATTTTTGTGACAGGCCCTAGTACTTGAGGTACCCTTAATAGTGGACCGATCAATGAACTTTTTTGGGAGGATGTTTATGGCTACAATGGCAGCATAAGTGCTAAATTTCGTTCAAGTTCCATTTGAATTTCAGGTGTAGGAGACAATTTTCAAAAAACGGCCTTCTACCACGCCCACTTTTCACATTTTTGGAAATCATATTACTTGCCTTTGAACATGTTCAAATGTTAAATATTATAAAGTATTAAAGTATTAAAAAGTATTTCAAAAAGTTCATGATCGTCGTGCATCTGGGTCCTGTTTATAGATTATTGAAACATACATATTTAGCTGTATTTTTATCTGTGTCGCGTATTGCATTGCCAGCTTGTTCGCCTGACTATAAGGCCCTTAAGTGTTTTATCTGAAAGCGATGAGTGGACCCGTTGTAAAGAGTTATTTAGAAACTGGTTTGCCATTTAGGGACATTCGATTGGGTATTTAATTTTATTGACAACCCTAATAAATTAGGCTTAGCTTTCCCCTGACTAAAACCACTACATTTCTACTTCCACTTAATAATATGCATAAGGTAATAAAAAGTGCAAGACATAGGTGTTTTCTTATGCAATAAGAAATTTGGAAGATTTGTTTCTCCAAATTCTCTTCATTCCACCATTTTTGGAATAATATGTGCTAAAATCGAGTCACAGTCGCAATGTTTTTGCCACTTAAATCGAATAGTCAACAATCCTGTTCACAAAACTTGTAGGCAAGATCATCATTCATATTTTTCTTGTCATTGTGTCATATCCCTTCAGGGAAACAACGTTGGTGGTCTCTGTTCATTAAAATAAACAAATTGATTTTAAAGCACCATCGTCTTGCGAGTTACTACAAATAATGTAGATACATCAACATGCAAAGACTGTTGAAAGACCAGAAGAAGTGATGCTGTTTCATCAAGGAGCCCATTTATCTCTTTTGACAGGCTGCAACTGAATTTGTTTTTTTTTAAATAAGTTCCAAGGTCTGCAAAGGTTTGCTGAAAAACTTTTGACGAAGATGGCCTTTCTCGTATTTAAATTGGAAACAACAAGTTCCGGCTTCTTATTCCGCTGGCAAGTGACTGTGGCACGTTCTCAGTAAAAGTATTTACCCGGTATTCATATACGTGTGTGTATGAATATTTCTCGTGATGCATTTATATTCCTATCGTCTCTATCTCGGCATGTTTTAGATAGCTCCAAGTGCGTCCTCTCTTTATTCTGTCAACAGGAATTAATCAAAATTTTAATTGATTTTAACACGTACTGCATGATTTCGTTGTACAGTGCCCACAATCCAGACAAATTTCTTTTCTTCTGCTGTCACTAAACTGTAATTTATATCTCTTCGCTTGCCTTTTGTACTTCACAAGTTCAGCACGCGAAGCTATCTTAAATTTGCGCATTTAATTTCGGTGTCCTAGTCTCCTCGTTTGCACTCTTAAAAACCTGCTTAGCTCGACTCATTAATACCGTCGCTTGGAAAGAAGTAACATTGACTAATGAGCACCTCCTTGCAGGCCAAATCAAAGACCCCATTGCATGATCGCACGTGAACGTGGTGTTGTTGTATCTTGAATCGGCATATCATGAATTCAGCTAATTTGGTGAGATTTCGAAGCTTTTGAAATGTTTAAGACCTCTTAATGATTAAGAAACAGTACGAACGCAAGCTCTGTATGCAAAAGAGTTATGCTCTTGTTGAAAACTTCTACACGTCGTACGCATAAATTGTGTGACGTCATTAAAAGGCATTCGAGTGCGGCATTGCCTTAAAATACGATCACATGGCCTCCTGTGAAGCGGCAGTTCATAGCAATGCTTTCGATGCCTTAGAGCAAGTGTTTTCAGTTTGAAAACTTTCAAATTACCACAACGCAGCTGATTTTTTCGAGACAATCACAATTTTCGGAACAATCTGATTTTTTCTACGGGAAATTTATGCGAAGAACTGCTTATGGAAAGACTTATTTTTAACATAAGGGAATTTCCAAACGGACGTGACAGTAACTTTAGCAATTTTAAGTCCCGAATAGAAGAATGTGGAAAGTTGTATCTTCGTTTCTAAATGCAACTCTGTGTTTTTCGATAAGTATCGAAAAAAATGCTGCAACACTACTGCCAAATTTTGAAAAAACCAATGTAAACAAACAGGCAATGCTGCCAAACGCAAACAAAAAATTCCCTACAAACTAAAAAAAAATCCCCAGAATTCTTTACGTTTTTCCCTACCACAAATATCGTTATGTTTTTTTTTTCAATAATATGCCTCTTGTCTACAAAAATGTATGAGTGGCCATGAATATGGTAGGATTATATATTTGAGAATTCTTTCAGGGTAGTCTGGAACTCCAAATCGTACCAGTCATTCGATTTTTTTCTTTTTTTCAAAAATATAAATGTTCTTTCAAAAATTCATTTTTTTGTTGTTGTTCAACTAAAAATGATTTCATTATAAATATGAATAGGCCTTATCTTGTAGCGGTAAATAAAACAGTTTTCAATTTATTTAAAAAGGCCTATACAAATACTATTTCAATTTTCAAATTTGTACACTATCGACGCTTAACGATTGTTATGGTCTCCTATCCCGTGTATCCCGTGTGTACTGGCAGTTCCGGCTGCTTCAGTCGCGTGGGCTCTAGTTGACAGTTAATGAATTTACTTCTTACTTGTAGTTATACCCGACACACTCTGTGTCAAGGGTATATTGCGTTTGTGTGGTTGTGTATAGCACCCAGAACCAGTCGAGATAGACCATACAATATATATATATAGAAATGATCAGCGTCACCAGGAGATTCGATTTAGACATAGTCCGTCCGTCTGTCTGTCTGTCTGTCTGTCTGTCTGTCTGTCCGTCTGTCTGTCTGTCTGTCCTGTCTGTCTGTTTGTATACAGTTTTCTTATCGAAGGAGTTGAGCTATCTTGACGAAATTTGGTATGCGTGCTCACAGGGACATGAGTAAGAACAAGTTCGAGAATGGACCCGATCGGACCATTTTTAGGGGTACCTCCAGTACTATATAGGGTCTGTTATGAAAATCACAAAAACTGCTCTAAAACCGATGTTTTACAAGATATTTTGATAAAATTTGGCATTTGAACATATTTTAGGCCAGATTAATGTGATTCATAAAAATTTAGCAAAATGGGCGTGGCAGAAGGGCGTTTTTCGAAATTGTCTCCTACTCCCGAAACGCAATATGGGTCTTGAACGAAAATTGGCACCTATACTTCCTTTGTAGCCATAAACATCCTTGCCCAAAAATTTTCTTGATCGGTCATTATTAAGGGTACCTCCAGTACTAGGGTCTGTCACAAAAATCTCAAAGCTGCCCTCAAAACTGGACTTTTGCCAACATATTCATGGAAAGCGGTTATGTAACTATCTGGCTAATTAAGCTTCCATATAGAATCAAACAATTGGGAATTAGGGGCGTGGAAACAGGAGTAGTTTGACCTTATGGTTTTCGATATTGAAGAAATTTAAACAAAAGTCGGTATATGGGACACTACACTATGATCTTTAAAACAGTAACCTGAAATATTAAAAATTATTGAAAGTGTGTCTGTGTCGGGTATTCTATTGTTCAGCGCCTGAATAACACCTTACTTCGTTTGTATTTTTAAATAATATAATTTTAAATTAAAAAATCCGTCTGGATGGCAATATTGCGTTAGCCCGGATACCGTTTCAACATTGGTAGGCATAAAATTTTTATTTTTCCGATACATTTGTATTTTAAGTTAAATCTGGTCCTTTTGTCCCTATAGGATATTTTATTTGATTAAAAATTCCAAAATTAATTTTTAAGGAAATTTCCGTCGTACAATTTTGGTTCTAGCATCTGAAAGACATGCAAAAGTATGAGTCTGTCAAACACAAAATATGCACAAATGCAAACAGGTTAAGTCAAATGTGACGCTTGGCCCATTTCGGATTCCCAGGGTTAAATCTGATGTTTTCGAAATGCATATAAAGGAAATTAAATTTACGTAATTTTCCACATTGATTAACAAAAATTGGAAAGGGGAAAGGGCAGTTTTATAAGAAATTATCAAAATGTATATGGGCCCACTATATTCTTAACAACCTTTAGCTATTAAAATTTTTTGAACATGGAATGCTTGCGGATTACATCCGGAGCCGCTATAACACCCTTACTTAATTTTTTTTGTTTTCAAAGACGATTAAAGAAAAAATTTCTTTTTTTTCAATAAGTGACAAACAAAATGCAATATCAGTGATTATGTTCAATTTTATAGCCATTACATTGGAACGAAATCTTAATCGCACTTAAAGTGTCCTGGAATGGCACTCTAAGAGAAGAAAGTTTTATACTGTTCGATCCAAGATAGCGTGGAGGACGCTTATAACGGTAAGTATTATTCTCTGGTTCTTTGTTTTTTTTCTTTTTTTGGATGCAATTTAATAATTCCTTTTTCTTTTCAGGGATAGGCACAAAAAAATGAATATTCCACAATAATGTAATATAACTAAGCAAATCTACATGGAACACACTCACATTAAATTTGCATGATATGCATGTTGTTGGTGCAACTCTTGATGAAGGCCTTCAGCGGGAGCAGCAGCAGCAGCGTAGAAAAATTTACAGAAGGAGCTCAGTAGCACCTTAGTGTACAGATGATATTTCCGAATAAAGATATACCAGTTTATCGAAGAGCTATATCAGGAAATTTAAAAAGTCATTAATTGTGGAATACGGCAGATATTGGGCAGCTAAATGATTCGATTTGAACACGATAAGGAATACTTACAATACAAAAAAAATACAATACCCGGGGAAGGGGTTCTTGGCATAAGGACTTATTAAATAAAAATCTCCGTTTGCAGGTGGCAGTTGCTTGGAATGACAGACAAAAACTCCGTAGGAACGGGTAACACGGTGGGATACAGGAGCAAGGAGCTTTAGACTTGAGCAGCACGTGTAATTCCGATGGACTGCATATACGCCGTTTCCGTTCTAACTCCTTTAGAATGGAGCTTAAAACAGGATCCCTTTTTCTTGATAAGAAAACTCAATCGGGGATTTGGGTGGTTATTTTCCTTAGATTCCGATGCAAGAGAACCCGCTCTCATAGGAGATTTTCAAAAGGTTATGTCCAAGTGATGACGACCATAGAACACGTGGACAATGAACCCAGGCGGCACAAATTTGGCGGCGATTACCACCAAGAAATGGTTCACAATTAGATGCGTTTCGAAAATAACCTACATAAGTCAGGCAAATAAATTTGGAGTTCTAATTATACGGAATGTGCCAACTTACGTTCGTTTTATAATGAATATCGTTTTGGGGCTTTTTCCTTTTTTTTTTCTTGGATTCTAATGCAGCTTCCGATGGCGAAGGTCTTCCAAGGAAAACCGATGGACTAGACTTAGATAATTTTTGCCAACACGTGGCGCAATTCTTCTCTCGCGGAATAACTTTTTATATATAAAAAAAATTCGTTTTTTTTTTGATTTAATTATTTGCTAGGTCCAGATGACCGCCACTTTAAGCTTTTCTTGCCACAATGACAAAACTAAGGAACGATCAGCCTTTATATTATAAATTCATACGTTCTCTAGTGACAATTCAGCTATAACGAGTGTATGCTGATGAGCAGTGCTAACCTATGCTTTCTACTTTGCCTTTCCTTTTCTCTTTCAAAGCTAGTTAGGTTTCTTTGCTATTGTTCTAATCAATAGGTACTAGCTGCATAAGCTCTATTGCAGGTAGCAAATTCAAAGTGGCGTGATTTAAGATGATTTGACAGAATGCACGGGTAGGTAAAGGAAAAAAAGGCAATTTGCAGAGTGCTCATCATAATATGTAACAGGGAGGTCACGGATGTGGATTTTTCTAAATGTGGGTCTTGTTTTTTTTTTTTTTTTTTGACACCCGCTGATGCTTATGCGGTTGCGGATACGTTTAACATTGGGTAGGGATGAAATTTATTTTTTTTTTTTGCTTTTTAAATACAAATGAGTTAACAATTGACCACGAAAAGATGTCAAACTCTAGCCTCACTGTGCTTACCATTTATTTCCGGGGTCGCTGAAACAGAATTTGAGTTCCATGCAGCTGTATCAGCATGCAAATGCTGTTAAAGCTCCGCACTTGCGGATGTGAATGCGAATATTCGCAGCACTCCTGGTACGTAGCTTTGGACGTGACTTAACATACAATACGTTTTGTCTTTTCCTTCTCTTTATTTCTATATTTATTTGGTTTTTTTTGTTTTTTGAAGATGTGTAGTATGCACATATTTTACGTTAACCCTTTCGCGGCCCAGCACCCGATAGCTTCTACCGAACTTTTACACATAAACACAGGTTGGCATATTTTTTATTTTGTCTTTTTAATTTTATGACAACCAAATTTATATGAAATTTATCAAATATTTTGGAATACATCACAAATTCCGTACATTTGCTGATTTTAAGAAATCTGTCCTTTTGTCCCTACAAGGGATATTTTTTTTAAAAATTCCCAAAAAATTTTTAAGGAAATTTCCCTACAATTGGCAGCACTGCAAACAGAAAAATGGCTGTCAAACCAAATACTCTCAAATGCAAAATTGTCGTGTGAACGCTTGGATTTCGGGATTCCCGGGATTTCGATGCTCGTCTGAATGGCATATAAAGGAAGTTTATCTAGTAGATTTGTGCACTTGAAATAAAAATTGAGAAAAAATAAATTCAAATATCGCACCCATTTTTCACAACCTTAGCTTTAATTTCCAGGAAGCTTGCCATTACACCCCAGGAGCGCAAAGCAACAATTTCTGCAGACATTAAAGAAATTAATAATGACAAACGAGATACAATATCAGGAGCTTTAAGCCTACAGAAGAATCTCAATCGCACTTGAAGTTCCATGGAACACTCGTAAGAGAAGAAAGTTTTATACTTTCGATCCAAGTGTGATATCCGAATAGCTAGCCGGCATTTTTATGGTAGCAACCGATCCAACTTTGAGTTCAGCATTTCTATAAAGGTGAATAAATAATTTCATTAATGATCGAATTTAAATTATTGAATGTTCTCACACATGCTCATAAATCGATCAATATAAAGCTTCCAGCCGTGATTGAGTCCTGCTGTTGAGAATGTTAAGCTTATTAGCCTCTATGTGTTCATATATCTTTCAATGCACATTGTTGACTTAAGGTTCTTTGGTGGAAGGAGTGGTGAGAAATATGGAACAAAAAAACAAATTTTTGACCGCCCGCCAGCAATTTTTCTATTGAATCAATTTTAAGTAGTAAATGTTGGCCAATGAACAATCGATGGGTGGTACATGTAATGACGTAAAGGTCCGCAATCCGATTTAGGTTCAAGGTTTCATAGTAGTTATCGAATGCCAGAAACAATCAAATGAGGAAAATATTTATGAATGAAGTGTTTTTTTTTTCTAAGTTTATATCACACATTTGTACTGAATATTAGTACTGAGAGTATCTATGTGCACTTACGATTTTGTAAGTACATATGCCAAAAAATTTATTCGATAAAAAAATGTTTGAAAGGTAATAGTTAGAGGTATTTTTTAAATATGGCTGGAAAGTGGCGCGATAATGGAAATAAACTGAACGGAACACACTGAGTTTTCTGCTTTATTGGAAAATTTTTCTCAGTGTTAAGTTAAGTTTTTATTCTTGTTTTATTAACTATCAGTTGTCCTTTCTTTCATCTTTTTTATTCAATTAGTTTTTAAAATATTGAATAAAAGGCTTTTGAATATCAAAAACAAGAAGGAGATTTTATTGTTAAAGCTTCTCTACAATATTCCAACCTACAGAAATTAAAAGAGAAGGAAAAATTCTCGATTGAACCTCATAATTTTGTCCTATAAATAAAAATTATGGCCATATAGAATAATTACTCTAGTTTATTTAGGTACAGAAAGGATTGGTAATATTTCTAATGCTTCCGTATTGATATCAAATACAGTCAAACAAATTTACAAAAATTAAAAAAAAAAATTACAAGGGTTTTTAGAAGAGGGAAGTGCTTTAAAGACTCTTAGCAATGATTATTGAAATTTTGTTTAGACTTTTTGAGTTTTCGTTTCGGCCAAGTTCTTTCTTGTTCGATGTTTGCAGTTATTCCTCGAACACGTTCGTTCAATTTCAAAACGGAAAAATGAAGTCTACTTTTAGGCTTACAAATAAAACGATTTCTCTGCGTTTGAATGATGAAAAATGTTCAAAAACTTGACTTGAAAGTTAACAGCGTTGGACTCGTCTTCGCACCAAAGACTGTCAAAATTCACACGTAATTACATGTAAGCATTTGCTTTTCATAAAAAGAAATTTTTTAACGATGTAATCAAAAGGTTGAGGGATTTTATTGAAAAACTGCTTCAATAAAAGCCTCTTGGTAGCATACGAGAGTGCGTGACCCTTTTTATAAGCAAATACAAGCGCGAATAAACAAGGGGGCGTGGTAGGCCTACTTTTGTTAAACAAACATGGGCGAAAGTTAACTTCTTTTTTCCTGGTCGTTTATTGATTTTGGCAGTCAAAAATTAAATGAAGTACTAAACTGGCTTCAGCACAGCATGACACAATCAGCACAACCCACTGTTTCGCAAAACAAACGGTGCGAACGGAGATGCAAAACTTGACGCCAAAAGTGAGTAAAGCCACACTTGCCAAAGCCAGTGCAATCGCAATGGCCATCAACTTCAGCGCATCTCTTTTACCATCCTCGAGAAGATTTATTGAAACGTTTTCTGGGCATGTGGGCAGTCGGGCTATTTGCGTTTGTTTTGTTTTTTGAGCAGTGTAAATAAAATCCAAAAAAAAAACGAATTTTTATTTTCGGTAACGAGGTGCAACGAGCGCCACCATAACGAGGCGTGTGGCTAATTTGTGGTCTCGCGATCAAAAGAAACCAGGATTGTTTATTCAGCAGCCCAAAAGGAAGTGGAGTTTTGTGATTATGGCCTCACTCGCTGGCATTTATCTTGTTTGGCTACCTCTAGCCTAAAACAACTATAATTTGCATGTTGACTGAAAGCCGACAGAAATAAAATTGCCCTATAGCGAGCGAATGTGGTTTAGCTTTCATGCCAATTTCAGTTTAAATTAGGGCTTAGAATCTGATAAATTATTTCAGTCGGTTGCCAGAATGATCTTTTTTTTTTGTGCACAATTTTCAGCCTTTTAACAAAAGAAACGTTCTGATTAAGGTGTTTGAACTTTCGATATGTATTTATGTGAACGAAATAAATCTTAATATATTCATGCAAAGACGGGAAGGCATGTTGCTCATTATCCAGCAAGATAATTCGTGAAGGCTTAAAAGCTGAACTAATGACGTTTTCAAGGTGCCAGAGATCGAAATAATTGGACGGAGATGGAGTTAAGAGAGTGAAGAATTCAACATTCAATAAAAAATATTAGGATTTCTTCACCCATCATCATCTGTGACAGAAAACTCCTTCCCATCTAACATTTTATTAAATTTTTTATCAAAAGCGACTCGAATTAGAGTCGCGTGGCTTATTAAAATAATCAAATATGCTCTCGTTTTCTGATCGGAAATGATACTTTTGTCGGGAGAAAATGGGACCCTAGCCACGACTCTTCTTGGGGAGTCATATTTGATATCAATTTCCTGTCGTTTTCGAGTCATATTTGTTATTATATTCGAGTCCTTTTTGACTCATAATTGTGATCATTTACGAGTCCTCTACGACTCATATTTGATATCGTTTTCCAGTCTTACGTGGAATATATTTAAAATCGATTGCTTTCCAAAAAAATAAAAAAATTTGATAAATCAATACATATTTTTTGGCTTTTCCTTTCGTTTTCTAACCCTGTGCTCACCCGTTTATAGCTTTAAAGCCTATACTGAGATATGCAGTAACTACTTCACATTAGGAGCAATTCGCTATCAACGTCGTAAAGTGTGAGAGAGACAACTATATTCACGCTCCTTGAATTCTTCAAAGTATGCAACAATTTAACACCTTCGAAGTCGTGCAGTATTTCATTTGAAAAATGTGCCGCAATCAGCTATCCTGGCATTTATTCGCATAAAAATGAACATGTTCATTTCTATGGCGAAGTAAAGCAGGCAAGTCGCATGCAATGCGCACATGATTACTTGACATCTCAGTATAACGAAAGTAAATATTTACTTCGAAGTACTTTTCAATTTTTTTTGCACGTATTTCTAGAGCTACTTACTGCATATCTCAGTATAGCTTTTAAAGTAAAATTCCATTCAATTCAATTTTGAGAAAAATATTGGGTGAAATATAAGACAGCAACAATTTGAATGATCATATTTCAATCCCCTACGTGATTTATTGGCAATCGCTCTATGTTTTGTTTTTGAACTTTAAATACGTATCGGAATTTGAAACATATTGATGCGTCGTTTCCGAATCTTTTTTAATCTTCCAAGTGATCAATCGCTTTTTATTCATCCAGAGGGCTCGAAAATGACTCATCTAGATAATTGAAATACGAATCGCTTTTGAAACATATTAAAGAGTCGTTTTCGAGTCTTCATTTAATCGTGCATATAATCAATCGCTTTTAAATCATAAAGGGGGCTCGAAAAAGACTCATATATGAATCTTCTCATAAAACTGTCTTCCAAATGAAATCTGGGTTGTATGCCATAGCTTTGTTCCTATTGCATGTTCTTTAACAAGCAACTACAGTTAGTGAAATTTGTTAAAAGAAGCTTTTTAAGGCTACTGTCGTCTGTGAATCTCTCAGGAACCAACCGACCATTTGGAAAATTAACGGATACCATCAAATTAAATCTAGCAGCAATTGTCTTCAGATTGGCAGATGGCCTATATCGGGATATAGAAGAACAGGTTCAGTGGCAGCGTTGTTGTAGAGCGCGTCGGGGCAACCGCCCAGTGCCCCGGATATAAAGGGGCGCACCAAAGCACTGATCTGAATTTTGTTTTCATTTAGAGGCCGCGGCAGTGCAAAGATCGGCGCTGAACAGAATGGGGACGAAGCTAAGAAGGAAACGCCACATTTGGTTCTGGGACATCTTGAAAAACTCTAGGACTTTTCTTACAGCTCCTCACATATTTCATTGTATCTACATTGTGGATAAAAATATTTAATTCAGACATGTTCTAAGATCCGAAAGCTGACGGAGTCGGAATTAAAATCGACAAAATTTTCATACAGAATTTACAGATTTTGTTGGTTTTGGTTTGGGGTCAGAATTGCTATCGGTTCTTAATTCCACAGAGCACTTTTTTATCCGCTTGTCTATAAGATACATATGAAATTTCAATAGACTATAATTCCAATTCCGTCAGTTTTCGGATTCTATCACATGGCTGATTATCTCTATTCCACATCAATAATCTTTTCTAATCAAATGGATTTTGTCTTATATCAACCGAATCACACAACAAGTTCAAATGGATATTTAAACACTTGCCATTTCATTGCACCATTGTTCGAAGACTCTATTTAATTATTGATGAAATATAACAGCAGCAACCAAAGAAAACCCTCTCGCAATGAACAAAAGAACACTGGAAGCCACTTCACCCACAAAATTTGAAAATCTCCTTTCAGTCTCGTTTCTTCTTTCGCTGTCAGGTTTCATTAAAAAACCGAAAAGCGCTACTTAAGGGCTCCCCATTGATTTCATACTTTTACAAGATATTAGCTACCACATGTGTTGGCGGATCTCAATTAACTAAGTCGTGTAAAATAAGTTGCAGAAAATGAAATACGAAATAGCAGCGGGTGTTCGACATAATTGCAAGAGGCTGCTGCATCGTGATATCTTATCTGCGTTCGCATATACTTACCTACATAGCTCAGCAGAGATCCAGACAAAGCGAAGGAGCACTCGTTTTGCAAATTATTAAAAATGTATCTTTCGTCTTTGGTGAGTGTTGTAACGATTTTATGCATTTTTCTGTTTTGTAAACGCTGATATTTTTCAATTAATTGGGCTGTAAATGTGTGTTTAGCGGCTTAAATGGATACCAATTTTATGGTCTAAAGCGCTGGGACTGTACATATTTTACTTTTAATTTGACAATAAATATTTACTCTGAAGTTTCATGGCTCCTAGTTGAACTGCCATGGGCATAAATTGCTTCATACTCTATAATCTTTTCGACTACATTAGTGCAACTAATTGATGAAGCTAGCAAGAATTTTGTTTTGCATTAAATTAATTTTGGGCGAACTGGAATGACGGATGTGATGAAATCTTAAACAAGCAGAGAAACTGCATGCAATGTGAATAAATCATTCACAGCTCGTTCATCATTGCAAATCATGAACGAATTTCAACAGGTACGCTACATTTTTGCATGCAGTTGATGCGGCATATGAGAGCGAAATACGCAAGGCACGCAATGGACTGCAATAAAGGCGCCCTGCTGCGACTATGACTCCAAACTGAAGTAAAAAGACCTGACAAGGGACGACGACTGGTTTACGATTGCCTGATGATAATGATTGTGAAACCGCATTTGATGTGAATTTCTTGTTTTATTTTTCTTTCGGTTTTTATATTTTTCCTGAGTGATTTCAGTTAAAAAGTCGCTGACGTTCTAATTGAATTTAGGTCAAAACTGGGAGTGACAAGAAATTCATTTTCTGCAAACATATTTCAACGTGACCTAAGTCAATAATTTTTAACGATTTTAAATACTTTAATTGCCTCAATAATAATCGTTGAGCCGTTAATAAGAGAAATTTCTTAAAATTTTCATTAATTACAGTTATTTCCTAGCATTTTTGGGGGGATTTCATTCTTATTTTTTGTGTAAAAATTATGAAAGCAGAAGTGAAGTTTTGTTGACTCAAGCCCTTCAAGGTTGAAATTAGCATTTTAATTTAAAAGTTAATCATTTAGCATATCTTTACTTCATCGAAAGACTGAAATAATTTCATACTTAAAGTTAATAGGATATTTTAAAAAGGCAAGTTCGTTTCTTAGGTCTTTCGTTTTGAGCTACTAGAGCTCGTTCATTATTATATAATGAGTTTTGCCTCAAAATATTGATTTTCGCAATATTTTAAGGAACCTATCATGCGCAAAAGTAACTTTAAATGGACATTATTTTGCATGGCCACGTGTGCCTTTCAGCAGAATGATTGAGTGATGAAGTATGCCAAAGGAGTGGCTGCTTCATTTATTTCAACGTCGGAAAAAATTGTTTCCTTTAAACAAATTTCGCATCCGCATTCACATGCTATGTCAGCGATCCTGTAAAATAATATTACAATGTCAAAACTGTTGGATTTCGTGCAATCATTCCTTAAGTAGACCATAAAAATTGCTTTCCCTGTCATAAGATTAATCGAAGCTAAAAGCTTCAAAATTTTTAGCTTATCAAAGTGTGATGCAACAATGTTAATGCTGTGTAAGATTTATGAATTGATGCTCGTAATTTGATGTGATCGTAAAAAGACAGAATGCTATAATTTCAAACACGGAAGCATAAAAAGCCGTCAAGTAGCATAGAAGTCAACTCCCAGTTGGCTTTGAGTGATGCGGATTGCTTTAATGCCATAAAAAAAAAATATATATAATGTAGCTAAAAGTGTGGTTTATACAGCAGCTAACGAGGGTGCAATAATTTTGCTAATCAACGACACAAAAAAACTTCTTTGTCGGACAAATCAAATCAAGGAAATGAGCTCGCACAAGCCCCTTTTGTTTTATAGCATAACATAATACTTATGTTGTACATAAAAGAAAACTCGAAAATCGTCGAGAGCAATAAGTTTTTGAAGCAATTTGCGAAATTACTTTCTTCGTATATGAATCAAGTTAGAGGACGCGTGTCTTATGTCGAAAGGAATGCGCTCTACTTTCAAAAGCCCAAAGAAATTACAGGTCACAGCGCTTCAGCGGAACTTGTTCGGCAGACGAAAGACAAAGGCGTAGTCTTAATTTGAACTCTTTTCTTTTTCTTTTTTTCCATTCATTAACATTTTAAAATGATATGTTTGGGAGCAGGATCGAAAACAAGAATTTCTTCGCAATCGCTTCTTTTCGTTGAAATAGGCTACTGTGGAGCACTTTTTCTTGCGTGCCATCGAAAAAAAGAGAATCTCCATTCGCACCTGTTTTTTTTAGAAATATCCTTTTTGTTGTTTGCGGTTTCTTGAATGCTTACATCAATGAGCAAAACTTTCGATTTCTTATTTTGGCCTGGGGAAAAATGCGTGCTGGATATTCTTGTTTACACCGTTTTATTAATTTTTTTTTTTTAATAATTCAAGGACAATGGCATAAAGGTTGACAAAAAAATCGTCTGTGGAATGTGTAAAGTGTAAATGAAACCAAAATTGAAGTTAATGGCCTTAAGTTCGTGTTCATTGAGCCTTAAACGAAGGATTTTCTGATCTCTGTTTTTTACTTTTATCAATTCTGGTGTTTTCGGTTTAAAGAATTTTCGATAGCCGGCTATCAAAAAGGAAGAACACATTTATCCTTTTAATGAAGTCATTTCGATTGCGTGGCGTCAACAAACCTTATGAATTCGTTAAAGGATAAAGGATATAACGCTTGCGTCCTATCGGTTGTGGTAGTTTCCGATAGTTCCTTTCGTTCTTAAGATAAATAACATTAATGTGAAATGAAATTGTATCTTTGTTCAAGTCACAGATAGAAGAATTCATTGCTTATTGAAATCTTTTAAAAGTATTCTTCGTTGACATGTCCTTTTCTTTTATCTTCGGTCATAGAGCGTGAAGTCGCCACAATAACTTTGAGAGCTGCGTGCTCTTAAGACTTGATAAGCCCAATGGAAAAAGGTACGAATTGTTTTTGTTCAAGAAGTCAAGATTAAAGGACCACCAAACAAGGCTCTCTGAAATGTATCTTTTCAATAATGCTTTTAAGCCGATGCGACTTTGAAAAATACTTGAGCCGATCTCTCAAGAAATCTTGAAAGTATAAGCTTTTCTCGTAGCTCTGTCCTTAAGTGACACTCTTTACT
Organism: Chlorops oryzae; assembly: GCA_020466095.1. Classification (NCBI taxonomy): domain Eukaryota; kingdom Metazoa; phylum Arthropoda; class Insecta; order Diptera; family Chloropidae; genus Chlorops; species Chlorops oryzae. Next base: position 42,113,714 of record CM035808.1, read on the forward strand.
AATTGGCTTAAAATACCGTACTGCATTCTTTTCATTTTACTTCAAGCTTAAAATTGCGCTATTTGTTTATGCTGCAACATAAAATGCGAAAAATTTTTACTCTCGTCTTTGGCTGGCGGCACTTGCATTTCATTAAAGAGACATAAAATGTCAATCAAGATAGTGTCGTCTGCTCACAAGACATTTAAATTATAAAATTTAATTTAATCATCAAAACGATGGGACTCTGACAGGACTGCTTTTGCTAAATAAATTTCCAGTAAAGCAATTTGAGATTTCTGCGGCCCATTATTTTTTTACGCGTAGGAAAGTTATTTTATGGTGTCCTCCTCAGCGTATTTTGATGGACTGTATACTCGAGCACTTAAGCTTGTTTTATACAGAAGAGCTAATAGCTGGACGAAAGCCCTTAAATTCAAGAAGCCTTTTTACTTACTTGGCTCTTTATACGATTAGGAAGCACATGATTCAATTAAGTTTTCATTTTTTTCCTCAAAAAAAAAAATAAACATGATTCCATGATTAATTCTACAGACTCCTATACTTTCCCCATTATTTTTAATTTAAATTCATTCTAAAAAGAAATTAATTTTCTTATCAATAAAAAAAAAAAAAAAATAAAACAGTCGGCTCATAAAATAAGAAAAAGAAAGACGGCGCGCTGCGCAGTCCCCAAAGGCGACTTGCTCTTTTTTTCATTCCACTAAATGCAACACTTTTTCTTATTAATAAATTTCCCTTTTTACGATCGCTCTTGTTTTAATTAGTTAATTTTATTATATTCATTGGTCATTGGTCACATTTTTTGCTGCCGGACTACAGGGTTCCGATCTGGTTAGACCACAAGCAAAAAGAAAAATGGGTTTCTACACACGAAAGGCCTTTGTTTTCACTCTCGTCTTTCATCGCTCGTCTTTGTATTAAGGATGCTCATCACCATCGTAAGATGCCATAATATCTCGATTGCTTCAAACTTTGTCAACCTTTTGCGAGTCATTTCTCTGCCAGTGTTAACGACGACAGCGCGACATGCAAATATAAGTTACTGTGTCAACAGGTGAAACTGTCGCGCGACCGCACGTCGCGTCGCGTCATGCCGTACCGCTGCGCGTGCGCCATACATTCATTGCAATGTGAATTACGCTGAACAGTTCGCTTATGGCATCGATCGCATATAGCTGACGAGGATAATTGCAGCAGACGGACGGACGGGCGGACGGACATCAGAAAAGTTGGAGCTGTATATCAAGTTTCGCTTTGCGGCACGATAAGCGGTATATGAGTATGAATTTGACCGACACGGGACAGAGAACAGGACAGACCAGTGAACAGTGTATATGCGACACGCGTGAGTGCCAGAAGCCCTTTACTTTTGCGCTACTGATAAGGCAGCCATCCAGCCCTTCAGTCAATCAGGAAGTCACTCTTAAGCACCATACACCAGCCTGGGGTCTGTATATCGCGTTGATTGCTTTGAGTTGGTTGTTTTGCTTTCCAGTTTGTGTTGTTGTTGCTGCTGCCGCCGCTGTTTACTGACACACGACATGTAAATTGGCGTGCACAATTATTAATTTTGTTATGAAAGTGCTGCGTTATGGCATTTTTAGAATACACTTGAAAAAATCTTTACTGCGATTTTCATGGAACTGAACGCGACATGAAAGCCTAATCTTCGGACTTCGGAATAAAAATTTGTCCAGTGCATGAGAAATTGCTTTGACTGCGAGAGATGGTAACGCCTTAAGCATTGATGATTTCGAGATATTTAATTTTTGATCTTTTATATGATAAACGTTCAACGTCACCGCTGTCGCCGTGAAGATATTATCTTTGAAATTATCTGATTTTGGCGGTTCCAATGGACGTTTACATACAAATATTGCCTTCTGAGGACCTATGTAATATAGTCGTCTAGTGCCGACGTAGAACGAACTTTGATTGTCTTTCATAAGATGCACGATTACAAGAGTAACCATTTGAAATGCATAAAGTTTCAATAAATAAGTTGCGGCCTTCTTTCGTTTTTTCCTCCTGATGGTATTGGCGGATCTTCATGTCTCTGATGCATTGCACCCAATGACTTCTTACACTCTTGGATATCAATGCTTTGCGAGCATATCTCGTGAATCCCTTGCAAATATATCGCGGCAGTTTTGTCATTTTCACAGCACCCTCAGCCTTTTGGCCCTTACGAAAAAACTCTTTTCGATTCGCGTTGCCGATGTGACGAGTGTCGCAATTCCATGGACTTCAAGGCAGTCGTCTTGCGGCGTTTGATTTATACTCGAGTTACCTGGCGAGCAACGTTCTTGATGCTTCCTGACGTACCTCAGGCGTTTGATTTGACGCCTGTGTGCAAAGCAAAAGCCGCCGGCACGATTCTTGACTCGGATTTTCACATTACAGAGTTTTGATACCTTTCAACCGACGAAACACGAATTTATGATTGAATATGAATCGACGAATTCATTATTGAGCAGTTAAAAAAATTAGGCGACATCTCATGTTCTGTAGGTGAAACAATTATTTATTTTTGATTAATTGTTTTAGTGAATCTGAGAATTTATTGTTTGAAGTTTTCGTTTATCGATTTCGTTTTGTAGTGATTTTTTTCCATCAATGTTTTGAAAGGTGATCGGAATTGAAAGAGAACAGAAACAAGACCTTCACTTTGGCTTGTGAACATAATTTCTTCAAGTTTATACCCGACACACACTGTGTCGAGGATATATTACGTCTGTGCGGTAACATGTAATAACCAGAACCATTGGAGATAGACCATATCAACATGTGTATAGAAATGATCAGCTTCACATCTATCTGTAAACGTTTTTCTTATCAAAGGAGTTGAGTTATGTTTTGACATGCATGCGTATTGACGGGGTCATGAACAAGTTGGATATTCGACTTGATTGCACCATTTTAGAGGCACCGCTAGTGTTAGGGTCTGATATAAAAATCACAAAACTGCTTTGAAGTATTCAATTTAATTTCTAAAATATGTTAAATTGGGAGTGGTAAAAGGCAATTTTGCCAAATTGTGTTGTAGATATGTACCCATTTCGTAAGATTATTTTCATAAAAATCTCAATTAAACTTGATCTTAATGGTCCTGGTCTTGGTGGCCCACTTAACATTAACTATGCAATAAATAAAGCTTTTCATTTACAAAATTGTGTGTTATATTGTATGAGCAGACTCTCCGGCCTGTAACACCCTCCCTTGTTTTACAGCTAAAAGTGTGTAGAAGTTTTATCTTTAAAATGCATTGTCATTCTCTTCAAAAGCCACGCTCCCTGTGTCCAATTGCTTAAATCGAAGTTGTGGAACCTACTGTAAGCAACTACTCCGATCGAAATTTGCTTTCAAAGATCCATTTTGAAGCTTCTATAAAGTCTGCTTTTGCACTAGATATAAGTGATGCCACGAATATTTGGCCACATTTTAACTAGTTAAAATATTCAGCCAAATACCAAAATAGGTAGAAATTAGCAGACCTGGGCAGTCCAATTACAAAACTGTAATTGATTACACACTTAATTACAATTACTTGTAATGGTAATTGAAGAATATTCAATTACAATTACTTGTAATTGTAATTGGAAAATTTTGAATTACAATTACTTGTAATTTTAATTTGGAAAATTCAACTACAATTACTTGTAATTGTAATTGTTTTTTTTTTCAATTACAATTACAAAGAGTGTGTAATCAATTACATGAAAGTAATAATTAAATTTTTGAAGTATTGAAATATATTTAAGTATTTAAGTTTAGGTTTTGAATTGGGATTGTAAAATGAGTCAGTGGCTTAGAGTTAGAATGCTTAACTGACACGCTATGGGACCCGGGTTCGAATCCTGGCAGATGCGGTTATTTTTTTCAACTTTTCAAATTCAGCACAGTTGATTTTATTATAATATTATGAAGTTGACAATACGAGGCCGTCGGTAGTGTAGGGGGTAGTGTGATTGACTTTTAATCCGACGGATGAGGGTTCGATTCCCCACAAAGTAAGAGTTTTTTTTTACTATCAAAGGCAAAATGAGCTATTTGTCTCAAAGCAGTGCCGTGCGAGAAAGATTGGCGCCTGGGTAACAATCCATTAATTATACCGTTAGATGCATATTTTTGTTCAACTTGGAGTCCCCTTCATTCGGATGGAGCCTATCTTTCCTTTTTAGCCTCAGCGGTACCTCAATGATCAGTCGTAGGGTGACGGATCTTTGGTTTCCTCATAGAGCTACTGACTCAATATCATACCCACAGTTATTATAATTATTAATTATTTAATAGATAGTTATATGCGTATATACCTAAGAAATTTTTTATAAATATAATTACAAATTTTAATTGAATTTTTTTCAATTACAAATTGTAATTGTAATTGAAGATTTTTCCATTACAATTACTTGTAATTGTAATTAAAAAGTATTCAATTAAAATTACAATTTGTAATTGTAATTGAAATATTTACAAGTAATTGTAATTGAAAAATTTGTAATTGGACTGCCCAGGTCTGAAAATTAGTTATAAAAAAATCAAGAGCAACAAAAAACTAAATTTTTCTCATAATAAAATAAAAAAATTTGATTTACGAGAACTATAAATAAAGGAGATTTGCCATTTAATCTTTAGAAATATTTAATATATAAGTAAGCAGGGCAAGTTTACCTCAATATAAGGAATAATTTAAAATTGAAGTAGATGTTGGAATAAGCTTTGGTGGCTTACTTGAAATCGTATCATTCACCTTGAGTGGACCACTGCTTGCAACCTTGAGTGGAGCGTCAAAATTTTTAATTTTTAATAAAAGGTTAGCATGTTTATAGATATACAATAGACTTTGGAGCAGGGTTAACTAGTTTTATGAACTTCATTAAGTTTTTTTGTGATTTTTAAATAACATTTAGGCGTGTCGTCGAGTAGTGCCTCAGTTTCAAAGGCTTTTTTACATGCAAACATTGTGACTCGGAAACGTGGCTTTTTTGAGCTTTCGACCGTTTTTTTTTTTTTAAATTTTTCTCGAATGGTCCTGTTGTGTCGTCTAGGGAGAACGTCCAAGTAGAGTACCGCAAGGAATTACACAAATCTGTTTAATGTTGAATAAAGCTTTTATTTATTTCTTTTAAAGCATAACATTAAATCCTTATGCTAACTTAACTGAGCTATTCCTTAGCTAACACGGAGATCCACACTTCAACGTCCTGGCTCGTGAGTAGGTGCGTTAAAGTTGAGATCTACTGAATACTTCGGTTCACGGTTCTGATCGTAGTCCCCTTTCAGTGAACGATGCTTGATTTAAATAGAGCAATATTGCTGGTCTAGCAATATCGTTTGTTGCGACATTCTTCTGGGTCATCTTTGCATATCTTTCCCATCATGTCAGCTAACTCGTTGTTGTTGTAGACTGCTGTTGCTCAATACCGCTAGCCACAGCTCATTTGTTGTTGCGTGTTCCATTTATTTTGTTATTGCTGTGCTGGCAGTACCGGCTATTACGACATTCTCGGCTGACTTTTATTATTGTTGGTATAGGTCAGTCTTATAATGCATTCTCGTGCCCAGCTTATGCTTGCTAAGCGTATTTCGGTTATTTCGCCAGCTTTTACGTTCACTTGATTCTGAGCTCCGGTGCTTCTGTTGTTGCACTTTTTATCGCAATAGGGTATAAGATATGTTTGTGCGGTTGTGACACCCAACAGTCCACTCGAGGTTGAATTTTCCCCCTTCAAAAATTCTATCCTTTTTTTCAAAGTCGAATATGTTTTTATAAACAACATTTTGAAGATATTCTACCATGGAAAGTTGCCTAGGTATATCGACTAAAGATTGGTATATAAAATCCACGGTTAACCTTCTTCACCAAATTTGAGTTTAAACTTTTGCTTAGGGAGTCCACAATAGGTGACATTAGCCTACTGGCTTTTACTTAGTTTTCTCTGAAAATATTAAAAACAGTAGTAGCAGCTTTTATCTTGACACCATATGGGCGGAAGTAGGATCAAGTTGTCATTACTACGTAGAATATTCGGCAACCAAATTATTCGGCCGAGAGGTTCACCGAATATTTGGTATTCGGTATTCGGCCAAATGAATTTTCGTGGCATTACTACTAAGCACAACAGCAAGATTAGGTATGCAGATAGTTTTCCCAACAGTTTAACACCCAAATCAGAGGCAAATCGCTTTCGAAGAAGGTTTCGGCGGTAATTCAGTTTTAAACAAGTAAGAAAGCTAAAGTCGGTCAAGCCCGACTTTGAAATACCCAGCGTCCCGACATTATGAGCGCACTATGTTTTGCTTCTCTATTTGTGGGCGTGGCAGTGGGAGGGCCACATAAATTATTTCCCTACACCTTTCATTCGCCTTGGTGAACCTATGTTGCGAATTTGAAGCTTCTACGCCTTTTACTTCGCAAGTTACGAAAAATCTTCATTTGTGGGCGTGGCAGGGGGCGGGCCAGATAAATTTTTTGCCTACACCTTTCATTTGCCTTGGTCAACCTATGTTGCGAATTTAAAGCTTCTACGCCTTTTACTTCACAAGATACGAAAAATCTCCATTTGTGGGCGTGGCAGTGGGCGGGCCATATAAATTTTTTTCCTACACCTTTCATTCGCCTTGGTCAACCTATGTTGCGAATTTGAAGCTTCTACGCGTTTTACTTCACAAGTTACGATAAGACCTTATTTGTGGGCTTATTTGTGGGCGTGGCTCACGGAGGGCGGCGTCAATTTTTTTCCAGGATATGTCCCTTTTTGTAGTTTACCAGTACACCAAATATCAATGAAATGTGTTGAGTGGTTCGCTAGTTACAGGCATTTTACTGAAAACACATTATATTCATTTGCGGGCGTGGCAGTGGGCGGATGTCTCCCATTTTTACTTAGGATCATACTCGAATTCCGATATACATGTGTGCCAAATTTCGACTTCATTGGTTCAGCCGTTTCGGAGGAGATCCGACCACGGACGGACGGACAGACGGACAGACGAACAGACGGACAGACGGACGGACGGACGGACAGACGGACATGTCTAAATCGATTCAGTTTTTGATCCTGATCATTTCTATATACATTTGTCTATATCTCCGGAGCTTAGTTCTCCCTGTTACAAGATTCGCACAAAACTAATATACCCCGCTTACGCTGGGTATAAAAATGGATTGAATTATTAAGATATCATCCTGAAGTCGTATTCCAGTGCTTTTTAAACAACAATTCTCCAATCATCCAATACAATATGACAAAAAACAAAAATTAAAAATATGAAAATTATTCGACGTTTGTTTCGGCCGTTACAATTAATAGGAAAATGTTGAAGAAATTCTATTTGGAGAGTTTAGAGCCTTTTCTGCTGAAAAATGGCTTATTCAACAAGATGTTGACAAATGGCGGTACCAGCTCATGTCCGAAGCAAAAATCAAAAAGAATAATATTAAAAGTTTCCGAATTATTTCGGTTTTGATATTCAATTTCAATTTCATTTCGCTTGCATAACTCTCGTCATAACCATGGAATGAGCTGATATCGAGGAAAATTCATTGTGATGTAATATGAGCCTTGTTTTAAGACCGATTAAAGGAAAACAAAATCAAAAAGGCTGTACTCATAAAAACCGATGGATGTAGGTACTTACTTTTATGCCCACTAATTGGCATGTAGTCGACCAATCAAACTAGTCGGCCACGCGTTCAATTTAAACCGAGACAACCGAGAGATCAGCGCTATCAACAAGTCACGACTGTGACACCAAGAGCAATCAGTAATAACGTTGACACACCGAAATTGTTGGGGTGAAAGGTGTTCATGCGTTTCATTGGATTGGTTTTTAATCATTTCGTGTAGCATTGACATGGAAGAGCAGAAATATGAAAAAATTTAAATAAATACTTGGCGGCTAGCATAAAAGGCTCTTCGCTACACACACACACAAGCACACACGCATACCACTGCCGATAACTTCTCAACGTTTTTCCGCGTGCCATAATTCCATCAGTAGAAGCAATTATATTATTGCAAGCCCAAAAAAAAAAAAAAAATGAAACATAAAAAATTAAAATAAAAAGTCATAAGGATAAGTTCGGTTCGCTCTCGGCTTTTCGTTGATGCTGTATGGATTGCGGGCGTTATCATTATCTGACACGAAAATTTAATATTAATTATGTTGACAATGTCGGCTTAAACTTATTTCTTAAGATATATGGTATGGTCAACAAGGCAACAACTCGTCCTGTGCAACACAATGCTCGTGAATGCAGTAAGACGAAAGCGACTCTGCAAAGTTAAGGTCGTAATTAATTGTTTTTGAAAAATTATATTCGAGCAAATTTTTGAAATGTCTGCATGTCGACACATGTTTGCGTATGTAGTAGAGATTGCAACGCAAATGAAAGCCTCTTTTTCTCTATTTCATTAAAAACGCACAAAATAAAGTCCTTAATGTGGACGTCACGATGCTGCACATGTCAATAATTTTGGTCCAAACCATTAATTTGCAGCGATGAATCGTCAACAATATTGTTTGGCGGCACGGAAAGCCGAGGATGAATAACGATTTTAAGGCGCCAAACTTTTGGTTCTGCCATGCAAATTAAGAGATAAGCCATGTTGACTCTTAATAAAACATGTTAAGTTCAATTAAAGTCCATAATCTTCTGGGATTCTCGAAGGTAGGAGGGAAGACGAAGAATCGATTCAAGGTTGAAGTTTTTCGTGTTGTGCAGGTCAAGGGAAAATGACATTTAAATGGTTAAATTAATATTAAAGAATCAATTGATTATTTATTAAAGATTTGTTGGTTAGAAAAAAGATTCCGCTTTCAGCAAATGTGAGCCATCCAAAGAAATTGACCTCTCAGGGGAATTTCTCGAACTTGAGCCTAGAAGTTACTGAACGAAGCTTTGTTTAAACAAGTAAGGGTTTTATAGTCAGGCCAGCCTGACAATAGAATACCCGACACAGACACACATGTTCAAATAGTTTTTCATATCAAGAGGTGTTTAAGGCCATAAGGGGCCCCATATACCGACTTTTGTTTATTTATGAAAACTGGCCGTTTGCCACGCCCAATTTTCAAATTTTTGTTTAATTATAACCGGAGGCTTAAATGTACGCTTAAATTTAAAGTTTCGTTGAAATATTTCGAAAAACTCCGATTTTGGGGCAGTTTTGAGATTTTTGTGGCAGACCCTAATACTGGAGGTACCCTTAATAATGAACCTATCCAAGAAATTTTTGGAGAGGATGTTTATGGCTACAGAGGCAGCATAAGTGCCAAATTTCATTTGAATTTCGGGTGCAGGAGACAATTTTCGAAAAACACCCTTCTGGCACGTCCACTTTTCCAATTTTTGGAAATCATATAACTTGCCCTTAAGAATGTTCACATGTAAAATTTCATCAAAATATCTTGAAAAACTTCTATTTAAGAGCAGTTTATGTGATTTTCGTAACAGACCCTAGTACTGGAGGTACCCCCAAAAATGGTCCGATTGGTTCCATTCTCGAACTTGTTCTTACTCATGTCCCCGTGAGCACGCATACCAAATTTTGTCAAGATAGCTCAACTCCTGCGATAAGATAAGTGTTTACAAACAGGCAGACGGACAGACAGACGGACATGTCTAAATCGAATTTCCGGTGACGCTGATCATTTTTTTTTTATATATTTTGTATGGTCTATCTCGACACAGAGTGTGTCGGGTATAAAAATGTAACATTTTTCCGCTTTTTCAATCTTTTCACAATTAATGTAAATCGATATATTATCAATATATGTAGCTAGTATGTAAAAATAAAATATGAATTAAATCTTGGAAACCTTAATGTCATTACCACTGTTAAAGGTTTCTAAAAAGAAAGCTTAAGTTGCTCAACAAACCCCAGGCCGACAGTTTTAAACAAAAGTGGAGGCATAAAAAGTGGTAAGCAACGAATTCAAAACATCTATAAACATACAATCAAATCATTTATCTGGTTCTGAAACAAAAGCATTCTGCTTTAGAGCATCCTTCGAAGATAACTCAATCAAAAACTCAACCACCAAGAAGAAAATTTCATTACATCTCTAAACATGAAGCGTAAACCTATAGCTCAAATAATAATAAAACAGCTTCAAAAATTCTCGGATATTATCGAACCTATATAAACGAACAGTTGACTGCACAGAAAAGGAAATTTTTAACCCTGTCTGACGCCTGCCACTGTCTCGCTTATGGGCCCTCATGCTTGAACGTTACGGGCCCCTGCTTTTGATTTTTGCCGTCGCTTTCAGGATGAAGAGGAGGAGGAAACACCTCAACACCTTCTCCTGAAATGCCCGGCCTTTGCTAAACGGAGATTTAGGCTAGCAAGCTCTATTGAGCGAACAAAATGGTTTCTGAAATAGGTGTCCGAACCGGTGGGTATCACAACGGACCTTCCTAACATAGGTCTAAGTGCGTCCACCTTTCTGTGGGCGGCCTCGGCTTAATTTTACTTTAGTGACATATGTGGGATATTGGCTTAAATTTGGCAAGTATACGTAAAACACCCTCCTGAGCCCGAATATGCAATCCGTTTTTGGGGGTCACGTATGGTTTAGAAGATATCGCAATTTAAATTTTGTATGGAAACACTATGGAAATTGACTGACAGCAAAAGCGTAGCGCTGCCAGACTTCACGTTTTGAAAAAATTAATTCCACACTTTTTATAAATATGGCAACATTTCATCCAAAATTTTCTGAATTTTGCTCTTAAATCCAAATTAAATAGTGTGGCAAAGCCGCAAATGTCAAAATGATCTAAAAATTTCGTGCTTTTTTCGGCAATTTTCAAATCGTTATATCTTCTAAACCAGATGCGACCCCCAAAAACGGATTCGGACTCAGAGGGTCATTTTACATATAGTGGAAAAATAAAAAATTCCCCATATGTCACTAAAGTAAAATTGTTCCCTGAGAACTTCCTTGCGTTAACTGTAAAAATACATGGAAGCTTTGACGGCTGTTCAAAAAGTTCTCAAAGTTCACTATGTTCGATGTCTGAATGAATACCCATATTAAGTCTGAAACGTGAGAAAATGTCTCCTGGATTTCACCTTCCCATTATATTGCTCAATAAGTATGATGTAGGAATCCGGGCAATAGAACTTCTATACGATAAATGAACGAAAGCTTTGATTGAAAACTTCCAAATACAGCTCCGTAGCACGATGGAGATATCAAATTTCAATTAAAGCCTATCTCAGCTAATTGCAGCTCTTGTTGGAAAAACTCCTTGAGTACCTATTTTTCTTGAACTCCTCTCGAAAATCAGATCAGGTTTTCCGCAATCAACTTAAAACCTTAAGCTGAAAAAGTTGGTCAATTTTAATTATGATATTATATCGATTGGTATATATTGATTGTCAATAATTTGATTGCAATTTCGATATTACCTGCAAGCAATCGAAGCTCTTTTGATCAAGGGAAAATTAATTTAAGACCGAATGGCCCTAAACCGGAATATGTTTGACACGAGCAGAGCTCGTTTCTGCATTGCGCCGTTTTATTTATGAAAAATTGTATCGCAAATTATTTTGGTATTTTCCTTTTCCTACAGCGGATCATCTCACTTCTGATGTCTTAAGCTCTTTTTTTCGGGTTTTGCGACATTCGAATGGACGCAATTTTGTGTAATAAAGCACTTTCGCGTGCCGATTTTCTGGAATTTGTTTCACTTTTTTTTTTTCTTTATTGAAAGAAGGCATTAATGTCGCCATTGGGTCGGAAACATTAAAGAAATAATTTCTGCGAAATTGAAATTTGCATTCTTTTCTTTAATTTCGAAGATTTATGACGCGGAAGTTGCTATTTATTGATGCGTTTTGTTGGTTTCTTCTGATCGAGCGTGCAACCCCGGATATGGGCAACAAACAATCTGAAACAGATGTGAAATTCATAGCTCCTGAAAATTGTCCATTCGAAGCACTAAACTCTTTTTGGAGACACGAAGTGAAAAGCCGAGATCGAAACAAGGATTGCGCCATGTGACATCGCCAGGCACTGGGAACGTGAAAACAATTGCAATAATTTTACATAAAAAGGCGTTAAATGATTCACAGCATGAGGACACTAAGTTTTCTATAGCATGCAACCAGAGCTGAAAATTGCTTGACCAATGTCAAATTTCGAAAAGTAAGGAGAAAAAAGCATGACAATGAAAAGGCGCAATAAAAGAATGGGACGCCGAAGAAGAGAAAGACCTGCTGCCTAAGTTCAGAGCAATAAAACAGCAAGAAATTTTGGGACGTGCCGCGCGACAGCGCTCGTAGCTTAGAAAAAACATTTTCCGCATTCTGTGTTATGAGGGAAATTTCGCAAGCGATACACATAAGTGCAAAGGGAATCAGCAAGCGACGTCAATGACTTTTAAATATAAAAGTAAATACTTCGAAGAAAAGCGATCCTTAGGCATAGGCAAAAAAAAAAATATTGCAGTCCTGCGGCGTGCATTTTACTTTTGATGTTTAGGCGTGAATTGTTTTCGGATAGTTGTCGCTTTGATTCTATTCTGCTTGTATTTTTCCGAAAGGACACTTGTGGCGTGCGTTATCCTTGAAAACCCCGCCCGTCGTTAGAGCGACAAAAGCGATCGGTCAACAATGAGCTCTATTAAAAATTCATTTCGCCTACAGCTCGAGCTATTTGACCGTACAAGTAGTAGTAAATGCATTAGTACTCCTTTTACAACGCCTAATGACAAACTGCCTCCAGATGTTGACACCTTAACATGGTATTGCAGTGCAAAAACCGTTGCCCAATACCGGCCAATATGATGAAAAGGAATTGCGATTGCATATTAAACGATGCATTGCCAAGGGCACTATTTTAAAATTCACTCAAATGGCAATATGTATGAAGGTACTGAAAATTAAAAACTTCCAAGTCCTTTCCAATTTAATTGTTTTATGCTAATTCGAACGATTTTTTTTTTGTTTTTTTTGGCATAAATTAAGAAAAAACGTTTGCTCGCTTGTGCGAAAATAAACACCTCCCTGTCAAGTGGGTAATTATAGAGCGCTAAGTACTGCTTGGTTTTTGCGTTTTATCAAACTGCGATTCAATATTTGTTTACGGACATGCCGCTTTCAATTGTGGCCGGTCGCCGAGTTAAATTTTGCATGCAGCGCATGTGGGACAGGGAATAGCCGGAGGCATTTGCTGGCCATCGTTTGTCAATTTACGAAAAGTTGATTCATAATTTCTAAGAAAAGTAAGAAAATTACAGAGTTCCGAGATCGTTGAAGATTTATGTTTCGCTTTCTCCAAATATTTGCATAGCTTGCAGTGGTTTATGATTGAAATCGCATTTTTGAGTTTAATTTTTTTATTTTCAAATTATTAAAATGAAAAAAGGAACAAAGACAACAAGAATCGCAATGCGTCTTAGGAACCAATATCAACTTAACAGGAATTTATTCATTAAAAATTGTTCTAATTATGAAGGGCGTATCGGACCCATTTAAGATGGAACAAACTGAAAAATCGCACAGTAAGTCTAAATCTACTTTAAGATTAAACAAAAAAATAAAATTAGCCGCTTGCCTTACAGCCTGGACTACGGCCCTAATAATCATGCATGGGATATGAGCTCAAAAAATACCGTCTTAGAGTTTCAGTGCCGATATCTTGACCACTTATCAGCCGAAAAAAGTACCGAGCTGTAGACACTTAATACGTAATATCTAATCTGAGTGAAACTCACCGTTAAGGTGCTTTAGACTTCTTGCCAAATTCGAGAGAGGTTAACAAAAAAGAAAAATAAGACAGAGAACAAGCCAACTTTATTCAAAGGCAAAGTTATCTACCAATGCTCGAAGAGATTTGCACAATTTCCACTTGTGGTAGTGTTGCTTTAACATTATACGACTGAACAAATGTATGAAGGTGCCGTCTAACCACTAATCTCATTGCTTAAAATAAATTATGATTCTTCAAAATAGCTATAAAATATGCTTCTCGTTTTAAACATTATCAGGTCAATGGTAGATAATATTTGACTAATGAATTGTTTTGAAAGTTATGGGTAAAAAAAAGCATAATTTATGTACGCCACGTGACTCTATAGAGTTCCAAATATAAATTGGAAATTAAAGTCACAGTAAGTCAACTCTAATCTAATGTCTCAGCTTAGTTACTTGAAAGATACTTTCGCAAAAATTTAGCACAATATGCTCAAAAGAAGAGAATGACTTTAAGATCTATCGCTACCAGCTCTAGGCGAGTGAAAATCTGTGTAAATAATTGGGACATTTTCGGTTACAGCTTTGAATATCAGCACAAAAAATCAGTAAAATACCTCTTGAACCAGTACATTTATCACTCTATTCATAGCTATAAAGAGAATTAGACGGTTTATCTCAATCGTACTCGAAAAAGTGGTCACATACTTCTTATAAGTCGAAAAATTGCCAGCTACACAGTTAGTTTGATGGCGAGAGACGCACGGGAGAAGTGTGAAAAACGCATCCCCGATCGTCCCTCGCCATCAAACTAACTGTGCCGCTGGAAATTTGTCGCCTAATTTGAACAGGAACTTAGATGAGAATTGTGACAAATTTTTGTGTAGTGTGTACCAGCGAAAAGTGATATTCTACGAAAAATTTGCACAACCTTTTAGCTGGCGGAAAAATGACGTTATTTGTAGACATTTAGCTGTAAAATATTTCACTGCGATTAATCAAGGGTGTACTGACCTTAAACAAGGTGTAGACAATAGGGCAACAATTACAACTCCAACCAAAACAACATAGAATCGGCACAAGTTCACAATTTAAAAATCTGCTGTTCACTCAGTAGTCCTGAAAAGGATCGATTTGTAGGCGTTTAAGGGGTGCCAGTGTCGCTATCTGCGTCATCCGCAACCTAACTGTCACTGGATTCAGATTCCTCAGATAACCGGTACTGCTCCCTCACGGGCTGGCTTAGCTCTGCAGAGACCTTAAAAAATTCAATGAGAGGGTCTGAATTTCTGGCTCTGCATTCTCGCAAAAACATAGGATTCGCCAAATTACTCCGGAAAAAATTATTTCTTTCGAGAGTCCACATGTAGTTGAAGGTCCCAACAGATTGACCAATCCAAGCACTAACTGGTTGAGGTATAAAAAGTACATAAGTTCCCACACACACACAAACTATAAAATTGAAAGCAATGAACATATTGATGACGCCGTTTTGGCCAACTTAAACTTAGGGAAGCCGAAAAAAAGCTAAGAGTAGCCCTATCCTGGGAAAAAGAGAAAGAACAACGCAACTTTGTACAAAACCTTACACCCAGAGGCTCAAATCATGAGTCTTTATGGTTAGCGAGCCGCGGTTTGAAGACCCCCGTGCACCGTGAGTCACCTATTCGGCGACCAAACTATGGCTGGGAACGCTCTGACGAAGAGAAAGCTACGACCTTTGCATTGCACCTGAGTAAAGTTTTCCAACCAAATCTCAGTACAATCGAATATACTCTCCCAGTTCAACCTGAAAACACATGTAGGATTCGCGTAAACATCACTCAAAGTGAAGTTAATAATATTATACAATTAAAAATGAATTAGTATGTAAAAAAGCCCCAGGGCATGATCTTATCACTTCAAAAATGTTGAAAAATATACCATTAGTAGCAGTAGCATTTTTAACAATCCTTTTTAATTCTATCATAAAGTACGGTTACTTTCCGAAGGATTGGAAACGGTCGGTAATTAAAATGGTTCCTAAGCCAGGAAAAGATCCTACCCAAACTTCCTCTTCTAAACCTATGAGCCTGCTCCCTAGCCTCTCAAAATTATTCGAAAAACTACTAATATCCAAATTAACATTATACCTACAAGAACATCATGTTATTCCCTCCCATCAGTTCGGTTTTAGAAAACAACATGGTACTATTGAACAAGTAAATCCTATTACAAATGAAATTCGACTTGCCTATGAGCATCGAGAGTACTGCTCAGCAGTTTTCTTGGACGTGCAACAAGCGTTCGACAAATACTGGCATGAAGGCTTGCTATACAAAATCCGAAGTTTACTTCCTTTAAATTTCCACGCGATCTTTGAGTCATACTTAAAACAAAGAACGTTCCAACTGAAACATAATACGTTTAAAACAACAAGTTTTCAAATTAATGCAGGAGTCCCTCAAGGAAGTGTTGTAGGGCCTTTTCTTTATCTCTTGTATACTGCGAAATCCAAGACTGGGTGTCTAAATGGCAAATTAAAATAAATGAGCTTAAATGTCGGCATATAACATTCACGCTTAACAGAAAATCTTCTCCGGAAATTTTCCTTAATAACACACGCGTCCTTCAAAGTGAACAAGTTACTTACCTCGGAATTCACTTGGATAAGCGATTGACATGGCGCAAGCATATCGATGCCAAGAGAACCCAAATGAAACTTAAGGCCAATAGCTTCCACTGGTTAATTAATAATCGCTCTCCTCTTAAACTGGATTATAAAATCCTCCTATACAAACAAGTCATAAAACCAATATGGACGTATGGTTTAAAATTGTATGGAAATGCAAGCAATTCGAACATAGAGCAAAGAGCAAAGAGCTCAGTCCAAAATCATAAGGACTATAACCGGAGCTCCTTGGTTTATTTCAAATGAAAGAATACATAGAGAACTTAACGTAGAACTGGTTAAAATGGAGTTCGCCAAAGTCAAAGAAAAGTATTTTTGTAAACTGCAAGCACACGTGAATCCACTCGCGCGTAGACTATCAAATCCATCTCTCCATTCGAGGCTAAAAAGAAATGATCGGCCAGCGGCTCCAAGTCGTACTCAACAACAGCAACAGCAATCCATGCACATTCATCAACACAGCTTTCCTAGCTGATCGTCAACTCGGTGGGTGCACTCCATGCACCCTTGCAATCCACGCACACCCTAACTCCTTAAAATCGTCGTTTCCGCAAACAAAACCGTCAATACTACATGTGCTTCTTCACAAATCAGCAATTCCCGCGTATAATCCACTGCTTTACCATTTCATCAAGCTTTCCATGCTCTCCAACACCGACTCAATTACATGTGATCCTACACACACACCATAAAAGCCCAGTCTTCTAGAAGCTTAAACCGAGTCCCGTAATTATGAAAAAATTACATAAACGTTTCTATAAGTTGGAATATGCTCTGTGATATGTAATTGTGTTAAATTAGGTGTAAGATTTTAAAAAATTATTGATAGACTCCTATCCTAAGGGAGTGATCCAATAAATAATATATAATGTTTAAAAAAAAAAAAAGAGTACAATTTTAAAATTTGCGTTATTAAAATTGCAGGTCATTCGCTTAAATTATACATTTCTATAATAATATCTACAAAAAAATCTTAAGTTCTTAGTTTCTTAAATAGGTGGCAGCACTTGAAAAAATTTTAAAAATTTTCTTATAAAAATTCAAAGCTACTTAGTCTGGCAGCGCAAACAATGTTGAAAATTGGGGGAAATTTAGGGGATTTTCGGCAATTTTTAAATCGCGATTCCTCCTAAACAAGGTGCGACCACCAAAAACACATTTTTGCACATTTGCAAAAAAAAACAAGTAAGAAAGCTAAAGTCGGTCAAGCCCGACTTTGAAATACCCAGCGTCCCGACATTATGAGCGCACTATGATTTGCTTCTCTATTTGTGGGCGTGGCAGTGGGAGGGCAACATATATTATTTCCCTACACCTTTCATTCGCCTTGGTGAACCCATGTTGCGAATTTGAAGCTTCTACGCCTTTTACTTCGGAAGTTACGAAAAATCTTCATTTGTGGGCGTGGCAGTGGGCGGGCCACATAAAATTTTTCCCTACACCTTTCATTCGCCTTGGTGAACCTATGTTGCAAATTTGAAGCTTCTACGCCTTTTACTTCGGATGTTACGAAAAATCTTCATTTGTGGGCGTGGCAGTGGGCGGGCCACATACAATTTATTCCTACACCTTTCATTCGCCTTGGTGAACCTATGTTGCGAATTTGAAGCTTCTACGCCTTTTACTTCGGAAGTTACCAAAAATCTTCATTTGTGGGCGTGGCAGTGGGCGGGCCACAAACAATTTTTTCCTACACCTTTCATTCGCCTTGGTGAACCTTTGTTGCGAATTTGAAGCTTCTACGCCTTTTACTTCGGAAGTTACGAAAATTGTCAATTTGTGGGCGTGGCAGTGGGCGGGCCATATTAATTTTTTTTCCTTCACCTTTCATTCGCCTTGGTCAACCTATGTTGCGAATTTGAAGCTTCTACGCCTTTTACTTCACAAGTTACGATAAGCCCTTATTTGTGGGCTTATTTGTGGGCGTGGCTCACGGAGCGCGGCGTCCATTTTTTTCCAGGATATGTCCCTTTTCGTAGTTTATCAGTACACCAAATATCAATGGAATGTGTTGAGTGGTTCGCAAGTTACAAGCATTTTACTGAAAACACATTATATTCATTTGTGGGCGTGGCAGTGGGCGGATGTCTCCCGTTTTTACTTAGGATCATACTTGGATCCCGATATACCTGTGTGCCAAATTTAGACTTGATTGGTCCTGCCGTTTCGGAGGAGATCCGACCACGGACGGACGGACAGACGGACGGACGGACAGACGGACAGACGGACAGACGGACGGACGGACAGACGGACATGTCTAAATCGATTCAGTTTTTGATCCTGATCATTTCTATATATATTTTTCTATATCTCCGGAGCTTAGTTCTCCCTGTTACAAGATTCGCACAAAACTAATACATATACCCCGCTTACGCTGGGTATAAAAATTCAAAATCGCAGAAACGCCCGTAAAGTAAACTTGTTCCCGACATTCGTACAGTGAAATATCCAACCGGCTGATTGGAGCGAATTTTTAAGATGGCCTTAGAAAAATTGTGATGCATTCAAATAAAAATTGTCAATTTTCTCAAAATCTTCCAATCCTACCAATATAAAATAATACAAGATGTTTTTATAGTGGAAAATCAAAGCAAAACCCAAAAATGGACCAAGCCCATTTATTTTTCCGTACAGAATGCACTTTCTCATTTGGAAATTAGAGTTTCACAATTAAAAGTAACGGCAATGAAAAGTCTAATCAAACGCGACAGTTTCGAAAAACTTTTCAAATAAATGAAATTTTGGGGAAGATTTTGGAAATTTTTTCAGAAACCGTTTCGAACCGGTTTCCGTTCGGGAAGGGGTTTCCAAATAAAAAAAAATAAAATAACAAAATATCGGTTTCGGTTTTATTTTGGTTAGAAAAATAAATCGGTTTGTATCGGTTACGATTCCGGTTCCGACTACAAGCAGGTTAATAACATAAACATATTACACGACCGGAAATGAAATAATCTAAAAAAATTCGACTTTCGATAGTCACCTTAACAAAGTACCTATGTACCTATTACCAGGGCCGAAACTACAATGGGGCAACTGGGGCAGTGCCCCGGGGCCCCCGACTCGGGGGCCCCCTGGCAGGGGATGTAGTTAAGTGTTTGAGCCAAATCATAATAAAAACAGAAAAGTCTGGCGAAAAAAACATGGCATTAGGAATTCAAAAAAAAATTGAAACTTGATTTTGTTTTCCTTCTTGTGCTTCAAGACGAAATATTACGGATAATGAACTTTCCATCAAAATCATTGCAGTCTGAAAAAATCTATCTTCTTTTTGCACATGATCAGCTTCAAAATGCTTTACATAGTATAAGATGCTTGCGTAGTAAACGTTTCAGAAATTTGCGACAAATGGAAAATAGAGAAAAAGTTTTCAGACAAAAGAACACGTAGAGTCAAGTCTCACTTTGATGAATTGTCACAAGATGAAAGATTTACTGATCCCGAACAACGTTTCCGGGTCAATATTTTTTACCCGATGATAGATACAATATCATCGCAACTTGAAAATAGATTTGCTGGAATGAAGATTCCGTAAATTCTTAGATTCATAAAGGTATGGAGACCACTTGAATTTTTGAACTGTTTCGGTTTGGTGGTTCAAGGAAAAATCGAACCGCTGGTTTGATTTAAAAAAAGTATATATATATTAACCTTTTCGAACCGCGGTTTCGGATCGGTTTATACGGTTCAACGAATTGGTTTTTCTTATAAAATTAAAAACGTTTAATTAGTTAAACGTAACAATATTTCTTTAAGCTAAGTATTCTCAAGCCTAACTCAAGTCTTGGGGAAAATAACATAAAGTGTGGAGACGAAAAAGTGTTAGCATTTTCAACGATTTTTGTAACACTGAGCCAATCTAAACGAACTTAAATAAAACATTATAATTGGAAATTGAAACAATGAACCTTTTATTTCAACTCAGTTTAGACGCTCATCCCTGGACTACAACAAGTCCTCCTGTTACTTGGAATTAACGCCAAAGACCTTATCGGACCTTAAAATGGCGATAATTACAAGCTTCGGCTAAGGCCAATTTTATAGAAACCTCCAAAACTAAAAAAAAAATGCATGTAACGGAATAAAACCGAAAGCTATTGTTGTTGTTGTTATCCAAAAAACCTTTCTTATGTGCAGCTACTTTGTTGGCCATTTTTTGTTTTTCTCCTTAAGCTTTAACATATCTGTTACTGAGAAAAAATGGGTAATGCCAATTTCCTCGACATGAGTGTATGTGAACCGAACCATTTATTATAATATTTGTGTTTGGTTTCTGATTTACTCCGAAAATTTTTTTTGACATTGGTTTAGTTTACGGTTCGGTTTTTTAATTCAAAAAATAAGTCAAGTTCGGTTTCCCTCCCTGTTTTTATTAGATTTTGAAGTTACATCCGCGTTTCCATTTACCCAAGACAGCAGAAACTGATCTATCGAGTAAGTGCAATCAAAAAATTCTCAATTTTTCTCAAAATGTTCGCACTTTGTTCGCCCAAAAAGTGAGAATGGATGTGAATTATTGACGAGTGTAAAATGCGTCTATCGAATAGCTATATAAATTTTTCTCCATATTTTAAGTCAAACGTACCTTGCAGCTTTTACTCCTCTGAGCTCAGCAGAAGTAAAATCCGGATTTGCAGCGAAATATGTGGCCATCATAAATACGTAAATGTTTGGGAGATTGTCGGATTGCGCTTTCACAAAACCGCTTTCAGTCATTCTCATCATTTAAAAAAAAAATTTGTTATCTCTAATTGAAAAGTTTTTTGACATACCTAGGCTATCGATTGCGATATTTTCCTATCGCCAATCGCTAGTTTCGTGTAAACTGACGTCACGTTTTGCTATAAAAAAAATGTTGCGTTTTAGAAATTTGCCCGGAAATTTAAAAACAGCCACTTTTTGATGGTTAAATTTTACTATTAAATTAAAGTTAATTTTAAAAATAATTGTATAGCGTGTTTTCAGGAGCACTAAAGATTATAAAAAAATATATTTTATCCATATTTAAGTTACGTGCATATTCTCCATTATCAAAAAATTACATTCATAAACGTTTCTATAAGTTGGAATATGCTCTGTGATATGTAATTGTGTTAAATTAGGTGTAAGATTTTAAAAAATTATTGATAGATTCCTATCCTAAAGGAGTGATCCAATAAATAATATATAATGTTTAAAAAAAAAAAAAAAAAAGTACAATTTTAAAATTTGCGTTATTAAAATTGCAGGTCATTCGCTTAAATTATACATTTCTATAATAATAGCAACAAAAAATCTTAAATTCTTAGTTTCTTAAATAGGTGGCAGCACTTGAAACAATTTTAAAAATTTTCTTATAAAAATTCAAAGCTACTTAGTCTGGCAGCGCAAACAATGGAATTTTCGGCAATTTTTAAATCGTGATTCCTCATAAACAAGGTGCGACCACCAAAAACACATTTTTGCACATTTGCAAAAAAAAAAATTCAAAATCGCAGAAACGCCCGTAAAGTAAACTTGTTCCCGACATTCGTACAGTGAAATATCCAACCGGCTGATTGGAGCGAATTTTTAAGATGGCTTTAGAAAAATTGTGATGCATTCAAATAAAAATTGTCAATTTTCTCAAAATCTTCCAATCCTACCAATATAAAATAATACAAGATGTTTTTATAGTGGAAAATCAAAGCAAAACCCAAAAATGGACCAAGCCCATTTATTTTTCCGTACAGAACGCACTTTCTCATTTGGAAATTAGAGTTTCACAATTAAAAGTAACGGCAATGAAAAGTCTAATCAAACGCGACAGTTTCGAAAAACTTTTCAAATAAATGAAATTTTGGGGAAGATGTTGGAAATTTTTTCAGAAACCGTTTCGAACCGGTTTCCGTTCGGGAAGGGGTTTCCAAATAAAAAAAATAAAATAACAAAATATCGGTTTCGGTTTTATTTTGGTTAGAAAAATAAATCGGTTTGTATCGGTTACGGTTCCGGTTCCGGCTACAAGCAGGTTAATAAACATATTACACGACCGGAAATGAAATAATCTAAAAAAATTCGACTTTCGATAGTCACCTTAACAAAGTACCTATGTACCTATTACCTACATATCAGTGGAGGGAAAGGTGTTCATTAAAGATAAGTTAACAAAGCTTAAGAAATATTGAAGCATTATATGAAAAGAAAGCGAAAAACAATACTCAGTATCGTCCAAACTTTTGAAGAAGACAAAACAAACACGAACTCGGGCAAATATATTAAAAATGAATAAATCGAGAATTTTGTTTGGCCTGACGCTTATTGCGTTTTCTTGCATTACGTTCAGTAAGTGAAAAGTGAAATATATTCAGAATAAATTTACGTTTTATTAAAAAAACACAAACAAATAAAAAATAAAAAGGTATTTTAATTGAAATAAATATTAAAAATAATACAAAAATTGTTTAAAAATAAAAATTACCCGCGCAATGGTCTGTCAGACTGACGATTTACGGTCCTCGCTAAAAGTCATCTGCATTTTATTATGAAACACTAAAAATATGCTTAAATTTGTGCACGAATCCCTGTGTCAAAGAACCTACGCGAATAACGAAATTACACTTTTTGACGCAAAAATTCAAATTCATAAGTAATTGCGGATTAGTCCAACTTGCAAAGAAGTCGTAAATAATTCTCAATTTGTGCCGTTGATAAGGATTTCGAAAATCAAAGGTTCTCAACCATTCAAAGTCGCAAATGATGAGTTAGAAGTTCATAAAGTTCAGCCATATCTGCCCCAATCGTGTAGAGTTACTCAGGATTTTCAATTACTAGAAATTTCAACTGAATTGCAACCATAAAAACCGGGAGCAATTGGCCAACGGACATTTGATTTTTATCTAATCGATTCATCAACTTCGAAATCGGAAATTGTTCTCGGAGAAACATTTTAAAGTTGTTTGTTTTGTTTATCTACAAATTATCGTTAGATCAGTAGTGACTAACGTACTGAAGTACAAATTCCTCAAATATATGGAAATATTTTTAATTGCTTTCCTGCCAAAAAGATAACAGTTTTCACCGATAAAGTCTGCAGTCGCAAAATAATAATAAAATGTTTCACAACAACTTCGAATACTCAAATGTCTTTAAAATTTTTTTTATATATTTAGGTTAATATGCAGATCTAAGAAACATGCAGATCTTTAAACAAGTAAGGGTGTTATAGCCAGGTGAGCCCCTCAAAGAATTTTGCAAGAGATAAACTTCACCCCCGGGTTCGAAATTTCTCTCAACTACCCAGCATACCTGTATATGAAATTTTTTTTGTTGGATTTGAAGTATTCGATATTAGGAGGATGCTCGTTGGTATATAACGTACCATATGGTGCGTGATTTAAAAAAAATATGAGTTCTTGAGGAAAAAAAATCTGAACGAAAGTCTCGATTAAGCTTAAATATTTAATGAAGAAAAATCAATTTCATTCTTAAATTCATAACAGGTGTTTCGTTAAGATGCTTCTCCTGTAATAGCAAGAAAAGCTGCTCAAAGCCCAAATCGATCGAGTGCAGCTCGGCAGCAGCGAATGCCACTCAATCCTATTTAGATCTGTACCACAAAAATGTTCCCAACATAACAAGTGGCTCCTTCGATTGTATCCGAGAAACACTTAAAACAGGTAAGAATAACCTACAGACTTTCCTTTTTTCATGAACAAAATTTGATTCTTTCAATTATTCGAATAGCATCGATCGAATCTTACTACATGGGATGCTCGTACTCGAACATCGTTGGCTGCAATTTGCCGTTACGGGATACAATTACGCAGGCGCAGCACACCCGGCAGTGCTCACAGTGCAAAGGACGGAACGGATGTAATCCTGCTGGACGTGCCCATATAAATCTGTCAACAGTATTTGCCTCCACGATTCTAGTGGCACTGATAGCGAAATACGTAAAGCAGAATTAATTGCCATGGCGGGCATTTGTGTCCGCGGTGATTCTGTTGGAAATTATTAGCGATTAATAATAATAAAAATGTTTGAAGTGTTATTAGAAAGCGTGAAAAGTTGTTTAATTCACTTAGCTCGGAGTTTATTGAATGCGTTCTTAACGCCTCAGCTGTTGTAAATAAATCTCGACATAATTAGATGTTCGCGTGCACACACGATCGGAGGCTTCAGCACTTCGATTCGATTCTAGTTGGATCACACATTGCGCTATTATTTTAAAGGATTTATGTACAAAATTTTATTTATGGACGGCTAATTAGAATGGAGATATGTAGATAGCTGGAAACACAGTCGGATCGGTGCCGGCTTACTTGTTAGGCTCTTTAATGAATGCTATTAACTATTCCAAATGTGTTCCTAATGATAGACATAAACTTCCTTTCCTTTCATTGTTAGGTTCCTTTCTCCAATTAGAAACATTCTCGATTCTATTCAAAATTTCTTATGGACTGTTAAATAATTAAAAGGATGAACAACATATATCCCTGCATTATTTGTGTTTTCTTTTGCTTTCGTCGTAAGCATAAAGAAAATTTTGATCATCCTAATCTAACTAATCGCTTGAATAAAAATTATAGCATGCGAGAAAACTGTTGAACTGTTGAACTTCTAAAGACGAGCCTTTAATCGTAGTCATGGAGAGCAGGTTTAAAATTCGTTTCTGCGAAAAATCATTTTATTTCTCAATATTTAAGCTTCGCATGCGAATGAAACTCTTCCCAATGTCTGTGAACAGTTTTTTTTTTTTTTTACCAGTTTGTACGAAGGGGAAAGCAATGCGAAATTCAAAAAGAGCGCAACTCAGCGGAGAAACAATCACAAAATATCTCAACGTTCGTACAAAAACCTGTGGCACGGACTCATTTCGTTTTCTTTGGAGATCATTTATACTCTGCAGCTCTCTAAGAAGGGATGCTGCATTTCATTGAGAACAATGAATGCCGACTGTTTCTTGCCGGTGTTACCTTTATTCATTTATGCCACGATCACTGCGGCAATTCGGGAGGACAGGTAAAAATGAGTCTCGAATTCCTCAGCACAAGGGAGCATGAGGGAAAATCGTATAAATAGCTCAGCAGCGAAGCGAAGGGCTACATAAGGACTTGAGCCGTCTTTGAGTTAAGAACGAAATCGAAGGAATAATTGCCTTAGAAAGGAAAAAAAAAGACCTAAGATATAGCGATTCTTGCGAAACTATGGCACACACAAGCAGTAGAAGTCAATCGTACGAAGCCACGCAGCAGCAGCTTTTCACGCAACGTAATCTCTATCAGCAGCATCAAAGCAATCGTCTTTTAGCGCCAGCATCACAATTGCACTCATCTCACACATCAGCGGCGGCAGCGCCGTACACGAAATCGAGCTCCACATCGGTCTATGCGGCCGGCACTACTTTGGCCTCCAATAATCCTGCCGTTGTGCGTCGCAACGCACGAGAGCGCAATCGTGTCAAGCAAGTCAACAATGGCTTCCTCAATTTACGCCAGCATATTCCAACAGCAATTATCGCCGATTTGAGCAATGGACGTCGCGGTATCGGACCTGGCGCCCATAAGAAGTTAAGCAAAGTGGATACATTACGTATGGCCGTGGAGTATATACGGCGTCTGCAGCACGTCATAGACGAAGTGGACAGCAGTGATGCGTCGAGTGTTAGTTCATTTAATAGCACCGGCTCGAGTAGTGGTGGCTCGCCGCAGCGCGAAGTTTTCCAAAATCATTTTATGGAATATCCAAGTGAGGCAGCACAACAGCGTTGCTATTCGGTCAGCTATGCGGGCAGTTTCCCGATGCAACAAAACAGCATTCAACAGGCAAATCAATTTAGCTCGCCTGTTGGCTCATATAACTCGACGGATTCGTACGGCGTTTCACCTACTCTAACATCGCGGAACAACAACACACACCATCAGCATCATCATCATCATCATCAGCTCTCATTAAAGAGCGAGAATTCATACGATGAATATACGAGCGCATCCACCGATGATGAGGAATTGTTGGACTACATTTCACTGTGGCAGGAAGACATGTAAACGAAGACTGTTGGGCGCACACAACTGCCAAGCTAATAAATCTAGTCAATCTCCTCACCGCCATTAACAGTTAAAGTATTACCTCGCTTAGTATTATAGAAACGTAAATATGTGCCTGTGCTTTACCAGTTTAAGTTTTAATTTAATGGAAGACAATGATCTAAGAATTACTTATTATGCATTTAACCATAAGCTAGTACGGAAGACTTTAAGCTTAAATATTTATTAAAATTAAAAATTAATAAATAAAATTTAATTTAAAATTTATTATTTATTTTTTTTTGGCAGCAGTTGATCTACATAACGTTTTCTATTGTTATATTTCGATATTAAGTATTTTGGAATCTTCAAGAATAATTTTTCTAAAATAGGTCCAACAATATATAATTAAATTTTTCGCAGCTTGCGGGACTTGCGCCTATTAGAATATTTGTTGAGGAGTATTTGCCTCAGGCTTTGATTGAAAAATTCTTGATTTTAGATTCCAGCAAAGCACTCAAAAATACTTTCAATTCTTTCAGCGAGATCTTTATACATATGTTAGATCACAAATCTTCGCGTCTTCGCTACGAGGAATCGATTGATACCAAATTTACTCATATCGGAATAACGGTTCTAAAGTTATTTCCAAATGACTTTTATTTCTGCCAAATGAAAAAAGGAAAAGTCAGAATTTAACTGTTATCGTCTGACTGAAAAAATTAAAGTCAAAACTTATCTGTTAATTTTTAAAGTTTTCAAACTAAGGCAGGAAATTAAAAGGCATACAGGATTCCATTAGAAGATGTCCTGAGCATGCCGAGGATATCAACATTTTTGTGCTGCGATAATTTTTTGTCCTTGACTTTTTCACATAAAAATTACATTGATAACTGTTAAATAAAGTCCCTGATACACAGTGGCGTAGCTAGCACGGGTGGCACCTGGGCCGAAAATAGTGGCGTCACCCTAAAAATGTCCAAGCAAAAAGAACACTATGCAATATGACTGACCAAAAAAAAAAAAGGTCGTACATATAGAGGTGCACCCCTATAAGGGTGACACCCGGGGCGGACCGCTACGCTACTGCTGATACATATACATATATTCTTACTCAGGGTGACGAGAGGAGTCAATCTAGCCATGTCTGTCGGTCAGAAATTAGTTTTTCGTAATTTACACCTGAACCATGAAAGATATCATATTGAAATATAGCACGGACTTGCCCCTGGTAAATGTCCAAAAAATTGCATAAACATTTTTTTCATAGTCCTTTCTAGGGCTGCTGAAAGTCGTTCAGAAGTTTCAAAAATAGCGATTTTTTACGTTTTTCACGGATAACTTTTTAATATAAATCCCAGACTATTGAAATTTGGAGTGGCCATAGCTATGTGTTCACTATATAGACTTAAGCATTGGCTGAAAAAAAAGTGAGACATTGTTATAACTATGGTCACCATACTACACATTAAATAAAAAAATTTTCTCATATTTGTATATAAAATGGATATAATGTCCTCTTGCGGTTAAAATTTGACCATGACCACCATTCGCAAAAATTTGATTTTCACTGGAAAAGACAAGAATATTACCCAATAGAGAATATGCACGTGACTTCAATATGGACAAAATATTCTTTTTTGTAATCTTTATTGCCACTGAAAACACGCTATACAACTATTTTTAAAATTTACTTTAATTTAATAGTGAAATTTAACCATCAAAAAGCGGCTGTTTTCAAATTCCCGGGCAAATTTCTAAAACGCAACATTTTTTTTGGAAGCAAAGCGTGACGTCAATTTTACATGAAACTAGGGATAATCGATAGTTAAATATCGCAATCGATAGTCTGGATATGTCAAAAAACAATTCAATTAGGAATAACAAATCTTAAAAAAAAATATCGAAAATGACTGAAAGCGGTTTTTTAAAAGCACAATCGGATAATCTTCCGAAAATCGACGTTTTTATGATGGTCGTTTGTGCTGTTTTTATTAAGTGGAAACGCGGATGTAACTCTAAAAGCGAATAAAAGTACGAATTTAAGGATGAATGATCAGTCAGACTCAATGTTTATGTGGTACTTAAAATAATTTACGGACTATCGAAAACTATGACTATCGATATATCTCTATAACTCCTGTCGATATCGAATTAGTGTAATTCTGACGTCACGAACAAGGGCGGCAAAATGGAAGCGTTTAAATCGGCCAAAATTTTAATATTTGATTTTTTTCTTAATGGTTTATATTTTAGACGTATTATTTGTATATTTGGTAATGTACTAATTAGTAGAAACGTATAAACAAATAAAAAAAAATCATGCATATTCTCTATTGCCCAAAATACACACATTTTCTTTTTACCCGACTGCGACAGAAGGAGGGTAATGTTTTTACATATTTTAGGCTGAGGAAAAGGTCGATGTAAACTTCTTTACTTGTATTTATTTCGTATTGAAGATTGTGCTGCTAACTTGGCATCATATTGAATTTAAAAAAAAAAAAGAGTGAGCATATGAAGAAGGGTTCAAACAAAAGCGACAGAACAGAAAAAAAAAATAACATGATTGAGAAAAATTAGAAACATTCGATATTTGGCGACTTGGAGCCTTGTCCTTGAATTTTTTTGAGTTCATATTTGTACGGGATAAGGCTTAATTAAGGGGTGTCATTATAATTCTAGCACTTTTATCCTTCCTTCCATAATCTGATGCTTTTTAAGAAATTATTTTGAGAAAGTCTTAATCCAAGGATTCCTTAAAGAAATCTGTCCCTTCGATCGCCAGGTAAAAGTTTGAGAGCATAACTGTTTGCAGCAATTTATTGGGAAAAATTCTGCGACTCAGTGAAATTATTTCGGTTATTCTGAACGAAATTAACTTCTAAAATGCAGCAAATTTTTCACTTAATCAATCGAATACCAACGAAAATTACGCGCCGCATACAAATCACTGCAAGTAACCGATCGCTGGCAGTCTCAAACGTGTATATGCGCGACGGCAGAGACTGATTTCAGCTTAATATCGAGTAAGGCAATTGCACTGACCGGTATCAGCGGTGTCCGCGGTGACCAGCATGAAAATCCGCTGCAAATGCTGGACGAAGTGGAGCGAGCAAAGCAAAACGGAAGCTTTGAAATCGATATGCAGATGATCGAATCAGCCGTTTGTCGCTTTGCTTCACATGCAAATCACATTGGAGCAGGCATATGGACCAAAGTGCTCAAAGGGAACTTAACCAATTGGCAATTGTCCCGCATTTTGTCATCTTTGCAATTGACCATATAGAAAAAAGGAAAAAGCAAAATACAATAAAAAAAAGCATTGACTCTTGTGTCTTTTGTGTAGGAACTTGTGTGGAGATTTTTGTCCGCTGTTTTTTAGCATTTTGAGAAACTGTTGTAAAATCGCTGAGAGCCGCCGAATCGAACAGATTTCGATGTCGGTCCATTGATGCCGATTGTCCGATATGTCGACGATTGGAACATGAGCATCCGTTTGGCATAAATTCCTGATCACTACTGTTGCTGCTGCTGCTGTTGCTGCTGCTTAGCTTATTAACTCCGACAGGGAAGGCAATGTGCTGATTACGTTTGGCTTCCTGAAGTCAAGATTCTTCGTTTGAGTAGGAAAACATACAACCATATACCAACACAGTCATACATACATACATACATACATAGAAACGCTTTGCGTCGCTTTTTATGCAAATAATGCAGGTAACGGAAAGGTGTTTCTCAGTAAATCGAATCTTTAAAAAAATCTCTGATCCGTAGTGAGGGGTAGATAATGATTTACTTTTTTCTGAATTTTTTTTTTTTTTACTTCTTTTCATATTTCTGTTATTTGCATATAAAAATTGTTATGAATGTGACAAATTTACACCCACATAAATGCAAACAAAAGCCATTCTTCGCCGTGCTTTAAATGAGCAGCTCATTCGCACCCTCTTTCGAAGTTTAAACCCTTGTTAAAGTTTTTATTTATCAGCTCATAAAAAATATTCCGACGCGGCGGCAGTAAATAATGCTGTTTGTCAAAAGTTTAAAAAAAAAAACAAAAAAAAACAAAAACGAAAATCCGATGAAGTCCAAGGGAAGTTCAAATTAAAGTCTTCATCTGAGAAATGGCAAAATTTGGTTTTCCACTGCAGAAGAATTGCCAAGCATTTGGGCTTTTTTCGATAGCCTTTCAATTGAAGAAGTAAGAAGATACAAACGCTCCCTAGTCAAGCGATAGAAAAGGAAAGAAACCGTCGATCGATAGCAACTCTAAACAGTAGGCCCCAATCTTCAAACACAAATGATTGAGTGCACACAATCGGCAAAGTGGAAAGAACACTCGACATTGATTCGGTTGAACACTTCAGCCATTCATCATAATTTTGCCGTCATACATGCAGTGATAATTTACGTGATCCAGAAATCTCCATGAATTAGAGTACAACCTCAATTGTTCGCATCAAGTCAACTCACCATAGCACTATGGGCCAGAAAGTCTTTTTTTTGCCAAAAAGTCTAGAAATGGAGATAGAGCATCGAAATTTTGCACAAAGGTGCAGAGAACAACTTTTAGATCGATGTTAAATTAAATTTTTATTGGAATATTTTTAAGGGTACCTCCAGTACTAGGGTGTGTTCGGGACAATATATAAAACCGTCCAAATTCCGCAATTCTTAATTTTTTCCAATGAAAATCGGTGTGTGAGTTCGTTTTGTAGTTATTAAGAGCGAAGTCATGTCCTTCTTTCCCCCTCCCCTCCCTCTACCGAAAATCAATAGGTTGCAGTGGAATTTCCTGTCCGAAAGATAAATTTGAATAAAAATCTCTTAAGATTTTAATTCCGATCACAGTTTGGTTCTATATAGGTTTTATGGACTGCCGAGGACTGCTTCATATTTTTTGTTCTCACAGAACATAAGGAAAATTCCAAAATTTATTTAAAAAAAGCTTCAAGTGATTACCTTAACTTGTTTCATACACTAAAAAAACCCACATAAAAGAGTGATGAGGTTTTATTGTAACATACATACCCTGACTGAAAAATGTAGTTTCCAAGAAATTGTTTAAAAAATTTGAATAGAAAATCTCACTTAATTTCAATTATTTGGAACGCCAAGCCGCACGTTGTTTGCTTTGTGAACTTTGACAGGCTGTCAAATTAAAAGGGTTACCAATAGAAAAAAATGAGGTACTTTTTATAATGGCCAGAGTATTTTCTTACTATATGCATACTAATTTTTTCCAAATTCCTACACAAAAATTTCGACTTTTTGCCAAAAAAAAACGGCCAGCTGGCCCATAGTGCATAGGAACAAAGATACGCATTTTCAACTCTAATGTCAAGCCCGCCCTTTTCTATGGATGTGAAACCTGGAAAGCAACAGAACCATTACAATCCCGGCTCCAAGTTTACGTAATCCGCTGCCTAAGGAGAATCTTGCGAATCTGGTGGCCTCAGCGCATCTTAAATATTGATATCTGGACATGGACGAAAAACAAATTCCAAAACGTATGAGATTCGGCAGCGTAAATGGAGTTGGATTGGGTATATATTTATAACGTCATTCCCAATCCCCAAGGCAGCACACATCCAGGGGCCCCAGCAACGACTTGGAGAAGAACAACAGACAGATCTTCGTGCCGCTCATTATTTATGGAATGATAATACCGAAAATGCTCACAGCAAAGTTACATTTAAGATGATTGTAGAGGCTCAATCCTCAACATAGGAGAAAAGAAATACATCATCATCATCAATTGTTCCCCGAACAGTCGAATTGTGACACATTTTCATATTTTCTGCATGAAAGAATTTCTCTCAATGGTGAATCTCCTCAAGGTTTTTTCGCTACATTTTTAGCGCTATTTTCTCCTAATAAAAAATTCTCTCCATAACGTTTTTTTTTCCGGTCCCTTGAAATTCGTTATAGAGAGTTTCGACTGTCTTTTCCAGATTCACTGTTTATTCCATCAGGTTCCCTTGAAAAATTATATGTGGAGGATTATATATTAGTGAAAGATCTATAGATTCCAAAAGATTCCAAAAATAGTCCGAATTCGTATGTAATTTTAGAAAGATCTAAAAACTATTTCTCTATATTGTTCTCGAATATTTATCAAACTTTTCAGGAGTTTCGCTCGGATCTTTTTTTCGTATTCCTCTTCCGTTTCGCTCGAATCTTGCATCAATTTTTTGTGATTTTTCCGTCTCTATTGAGACTTGCATTCATACAATCTGAAAGTCAATGTTATGGCGTCTCTTACATTACATTTATTATTACCGCTTTAAAATTATGATTTCCTGCTTATGTAATATGCGATCCGTGGACATATTGTAGGTTTGTGATTTTTGTCTCAAAGCACGAAGACGTAGAGGAAAACATTTATACAAACATATAAATTCAAGCGATGGTAATAATAAAACGCAGAGGAAACATGACAGCTACAGGACCTGAATATCGGCTCAATATCAATGAAGTGAAGAGTCTTTCACTTGGCATTACAAACGACGCAAGCACTTCAAGCGGAGTGAGTCCCTATGAACTGGAATAAGGTTTGGGCCTTGTCAAAACGTGCCATCACAGTCGTCACTGTCATTGACTTGTTCGTGGCAAAAGGCGCGACAACCAACGACAGCAAACGGTGCAAAATCGAACGCTTTTTGTGTGAATTTAATAATACGTTTGTCATGGTTATACCAACAGACGTACATATATATATAGCGTATTACATAAAGGGTGCTGTGCTGCAGCGCACATTCGCGAATCGAACGGCCGCAATATATCGTTCATAAAGTATACCTAAAGAGCGGAAAATATATGCAGAAATATGGAAGAACCGGACGGACGATTACCGATCAATCGTTCCATTGTCCAAGGAGCTCAGCGCTCAGAGCCGAGAGCCAGCGCTCGGACCACGTGAATCGTAAAAGACGTTTTAGCAGAAATGTTTATGATTTATTAAGGATGTTCTGATTACAAGATCAAGTGTAGACATTTCGTATGCACCGAAGGACATATTCGGCTATGTACAGCAAGATAGCTTGCAAGAATTGAAATACGAGCATATGTATACAACACGGTGGGCATATATCAGAAATTTGTAAATATTTAACGGTGATGTGTGGCGCAGCTCATTTGCTTAACATGAGACAAACATCGCATCGCGCTGCTTTATTCGCTTTGGAATCACAAATGTGACAGTGAAAAATTTGTTTTGAATATTGAGCAGAGAAATTTCGATTTGTATGATGAATCAACTTGAATATTGTTTTTTCTTTTTTATACCTTTTCCGAAGGAAACTGTCGGTCACACTTTAGTTTTTCGTAATTTACTCAAAAGCCATGAAAGATATCATATTGAAATTTGGCATGGACTTGAACCAGGTAAATGTCCGAAAAACTGCATACAAATTTTTTTCGTAGTCCCTTCTGGGGTCGTGGGAAGTGGTTCAAAAGTTTCAAAAATCACGATTTTTAACGTTTTTCGTGAATAACTTTTTTACTATACATCCCAGCTTATTGAAATTTGGTGTGTGTATAGCTACTATGTAGACTTAAGCTTTCGCTGAAAAAAAATTGCGACATCGCTATATTTATGGTCATCATCCTACACATTAGAAAAAAACACTCTTTCTCTTATTCTCATATCTGTATACAAAAATGATTTTTTTTTGCTTCTTCTGATTGTGTATTTTGCCGCCAAATAAAGTCGTCACTTAAGGTTAAAATTTGACCACCATTCGCGAAATTCGCAAAAATGTGATTTTCACTATTTTGAATTGAGTATTTCGCTGCTAGACAAAATGTCCTCTAACGGTTAAAATTTGACCATGCCCACGATTCGCAAAAAATTTGTACTTAAATATAATTTCGAGTTTGTGAAGCTAAATCGAAGCACATATAATGTGTAGCTAGAACAACGAAAAGGGCAGGAATTTTTGTTAAGGTAATGTTTCAACATATTTTAGGCTGAGGAAAAGGTATGTGTGCAATCGGCTTAGCCGATGTAAACTTCTTTACTTGTTTTTTTATTAATTTCTATCTCTTTCCCCCCTTACGATGAGAAAGTCAGACGCTAGAAAGGACTTGATCCACAAATGTCAACCGTTGTCATTTTAAGATATGACTGCGTGAAATCTCTGATAATAGCTGAGAAATTGCGTGCGTTTTCCGGCAAAAAAAAGGCATTCTCATTCTAAGAATCAAGATATCTAACCTCAGACGAAATTGTTTTCTTGGCCGCCTACAATACGAATCAAAATAGATCCTGATGAGGAACATAAATATACCTGAATGGCATCAATGAAGCAAAGGCCGTACCTTAATCCACCTCCATTCGAAGTGACACAGCTCTCAGGATCATGAAGTCAAGTGCAATTAATGCAATGGGAAATGTAGCAGCAGCAGCGACAGCAGCGACAGCAGCGGCGGCGGCAGCGACAGCACTTCCCTGCAACAAGTGCAATTCGGTGATTCCTTTCGGATTTCGGACGTTTCCGTCTTTTGTTACATTTTGCTGTAATGGATTGACGCAAGCACGTTGCTTGTGATTGGTCGCATTGATGCTATAGAACGATGATCATCGTTTTCCTTTTTCAGCTCATAACAGGACAACGGTGAAGGCAGTAATTCGCGCAGACATCCTTTTCGCAGGTGTAGCGCGTCGTACGTTGCTTGGATTTCTTGGGATTTTCGTCTTCATTGACCCCTTGAAGTTTTTCGAAAAAATATTTTTGGACTGCTTTGCTGTGTGTCTTCGTTTTTGCGTAGTTTGAAGTATTTAATTCCGAAGTCAGAACATTGGAGAACATGTCTTTGGCTGCACGCACAGCAGGTGTATTCTTTATACGTATTTTTGAGCGTGCGGTCACTATTATTTTCGTATTTGCCATTTGACTGTTGCATTTTCGTGGGGGACTTCGATGTGCGTATGTTTGTTTTTCGACAGAAATATTGCCCATTTAACCTGTTGTCGCTGTTTCGTCTCTTTTGTTCACGTGTCGTGTCATTGCCTTCGCTTTGTGCGCGCCGTCAACGAGAACTTTGATCTTTATCGGGGCGTTTGTCAACAGTTCATCATTGTACTTAGTGCAAGAGAAATTGATATAAAACGCAAAATTCGGCAAAATGTCAAAGATCGATTTTATTTTTCTGTAAAGGTTATTTATGAAGTGATCTTTTTCTAATTCCGAAAGAAACTACAATTAAATCACACCGCAATGAGCTTCATTCTTCAAATTCAAGAAATCTCGATATCACCTTATTAGGCTTTTCAGAATTATTCCCTCATTTTATTTCATTTAAAACAATTACAGGGAAAAGATTTCATTATCTTTCGCCACTGTTGAACTCTCCCAACAGCTCATCAAATCTCAGAGCACTTGCTACGAATATTTTCTTTTCTTTTTAACAAATTTTAAGCCGACTATAATTTAAGGTTTCCAATACACTGATTTTCTTTTATTTTCTTCTTCACGTGAGCGTTCCTATAGATTCCAAATCATTGCTCCCCGAATCCTTGAATCTAAAAAGATTGAGAGTAGTAATCACACCGCCCACCAATAAAATCTCTTAGAAATTATCTTAACAAGCAGTGCCGCTCGCGTGCATTGAGAGCTATAAAAAAGGACGTGCAAGGACAATAAACACTAAATACAGCATGTCATGCCGTACATCAACTTAAGCTGATTATCAGTTTCTTCAGGATCAGTCTATAAAATATTTTTTCTTTTATTTTCTCTTTGAATAGAAGTGCATTTGACTAAGCAAAAAAAAAAAAAAAAATGTAAAATAAGCTGATGCCTTTTAATGAGTCTTCCTCGTTGATAAATTTGATTTTAAAATTAATCCCAAAACCCACGAGTGTCTGAAATTACTCAATCACTCCGAAGATGACTAAACTTTCATGCAAAAACGATTTTTTTCGAGTCTCTTGTAATTAATCAAACCAGGTTTAAACAATTATTTATTTAATTGCTGCCTTTAAGCTCTTTTCGGCCTCCTCTTGTCAAATTGAATGGGTCCGGTGAAGGCATAATCGCAATGTGTGGTGCCACTCGCGAAACGTTGTTGATGTATGGACCTTAATCAATCCTGAAGCTTGCACCAAACAGCCCAACTGTGTCCTTTAATCAAAGTTTTTCTCGGACACCACAAGCTTTGATCAAAATGACGGGACCAACCTTGAGCTATTTTAAATGAAATTAATTTTTGATTATTCTCTGTGCTGGAATTTTTGTGAAAAATTGAGAGTTTTAAAGGACTTGATATGAAGAGATATGTAAAAATGGAAGGCGATTTTTTAAGATGGTATCGGTGATGCAACAACCAAATTTCAAAGAAACTAGGATAGTTGGACATCTGTAAAGAAATGCACAAAAAACTGGCTTTGCTAATAGCTTCGAATAAAAAAAGGCTTAACATATTATCGTTTCGGAGTTATCTTCACGAAACTTGAAAAAAATATTTTATTTATCTATTTTGTTATAAATCATAACACAATTATGTCTATAACTTAGATCTAAGGCACAAACCTTTATGACAGGTTATCGGTCAAACTTGAAAAAAATATTTTTTATTTTTTTGAAAAATTGATTTTACAGTTTAAAAACTTTTTATAAAAAATTGGGTGTAAAAATCGTCTTATGTATATTTTGATGATATGTAGTGCATGCAATTCTACATCGAATAGTATAAAAATATTCAAAGCTTTGGAGGAGATTTTCCGAGTCATATCCTTTTGAAGCTCCGAAAAAAT
The DNA here is from genome assembly GCA_020466095.1 of Chlorops oryzae. Classification (NCBI taxonomy): domain Eukaryota; kingdom Metazoa; phylum Arthropoda; class Insecta; order Diptera; family Chloropidae; genus Chlorops; species Chlorops oryzae. The sequence goes on from CM035808.1 coordinate 42,150,845, forward strand.
TTATTATACAAGGCTGTTTGAAAAGTAAGGTACCTAATAAATAAAACACAAATAATTTGGCAAAAATCGATTTTATTATTCAACATTTTCTCCTTTTAGTTCGATACACCGAGTCCAATGATTTTCCAACTTTTTTATACCTTCCAAATAATACGATTTTTTCAAGCTTCCGAAATACATATCAGTTTCCCATTCCACCTCTTCATTAGACGCAAAACGCTTACCAGACAGCCATATTTTCAAGTTTCCAAACAGACACTAGTCGCTGGGGGCTAAATCTGGCGAGTACGGTGGTTCCGGCAGCAATTCGAATCCCAATTCATCCAATTTCGCCTGTGCGACGAGCGATGTGTGAACTGGTGCATTATCGTGATGAAAGAGGATTTTCTTCTTCTTCAAATGCGGCATTTTTTCATGATCTCATCTTTTAAACGACCTAATAACGCTGCATAATATGCGCCTGTTACTGTTCTACGCTTTTCAAGGTAGTCCACAAAAATTATACCATGTGCATCCCAAAAGACACTGGCCATCACCTTACCCGCCGATTCTTGTGTCTTTGCACGCTTCGGTGCACTTCCACCCGGTAAAACCCACTGTTTCGATCTTCACGTGATTCCGGTGTATAGTGATAAATCCATGTTTCGTCCATGTTTACATATCGACGCAGAAACTCAGATAGATTGTTTCGAAACATCTCCAATTTCTTCATTTATCGATATAACTATATAAAAAATTCACCGCCGAAAATGGTCTTATCTCTATTTATTTGATTATGTGATATCTGCAGATAATTGAACTAAACCAGAAGTACTCTCCGACTACTCCAAATCAACAGTACTACTCAACTACAGTCTCAACTTTAACACAGACGTGTCCTTCGAAAATCGACACTCGCGTTTGAACTAGTGCAGAACTAGAGACAACGGAAGTGAATTTATGGTTGTGTGCTTAAATGAAAAATTGAGTTAAACATATTCCTTCTATCCTACCAAGTTTAAAATAAAAAAAAATATTTTTGTAGTAGAAAGTCAATGTTAAACTCTAGTGGGCGTTAATTGATTTTTGGGTTCTTAAAAATGGGTCCAGGTCCATCAATTTCGCGCACAATATAAACTTCTGAATTCCAGAATTGCACGGTTTCGTATTTATATATATTTTTTTTATTAATTGTTTATCTTTTTTTTCAAAGCTAACGGTCCTCAATCAAAAGGGTTTAAAAAACCTTAAAAATCGTCAATTTTGACAACCTAGTTTCTAACATAAGTAAATAAGAAAACGCATTCTTTCTACTGTCATCACCTCATTAGATTCACCTTGATAGCCATGAAAATTCCAAAGGAAACAAAAAATTCCGATCACATATTCTCTGATATACATATTTAGCTTAGAAAGTGTCTTGAGAAGCTTTCCACACTTTTTAAATTGATTGAAAATTGAAAGAAAGTAATGGAGAAAATGGAATTGGAGACAAAAAATAGTGAGCTTCATGGAAGCTCTGAAAGCGTTGATATTACTAAATCACTTGAGGAGCTCAAAGAAGAACAAAAAACGCAGCGTATTCAAAATAAAAAGCTAAGAGCAGACCTTAAGCAAGTTCTGGAGGATCTTTTCACTCTACCGGAATACCGTTCCAAGGCTAAAAAGCTCTTCGATCGTGCCTTAGACCAAGCGATGAGTGAGATCTCAACCAAGGGTTCTCTACAGGTGCGGAGCTTCTCCAGCTTATCGAAAGCTAAAATGGAACAAGAAGTTCAAAGAGAAACAACAGAACACACTAAAGAGGAAGACGATAGCAGCAAGGACATTGACGAAGCTGAGTTTGACCAATTTTCCGACATTGCTACGGAAAGTGACGAGCTATAATAATTCCAATCCGAAATGCGGTATAATGTACTTCACAAAATTTGTATGTTTTACTTTGATCTTATAGTAAATGTGGTTAATTATATGTTAAAATTACTTAAAATTACACTACTCCATGCGCGAGAAATCTCGAGAAATCTCCTGCAATGCTGAATTCATCAAATAAATAGCAAACGTTTCCAAGTTTTACTCGCGGCAGTCACGCGAACATTCGCCGAACCTAATTCACTTTTGATTTCATTCTACCTTTACTTTCGATTTAGCGCGGCTGCCATACAAATTGCTACTGCGCACGCGCATTGTTTATTATTAAAGGTAGCATTGAGCCTCTTGAACTTCAACGTGCGAGTCCTTGATTCGATTTGGAAGCTTTTGAAGTGTTACTAGGAAGTTCGGACATTTCGGTGTGCAATTATCAGCCGCGCTGTGTAGGAAAATTATAATTTCATGTGTAAGCCGAATTATATAAAGCCAGCGTAGCGTCTCCAGTTTTAATTACACATCCCTTTGAGCAAAGTGCACGCAAGACAAAGCAAAGCGAAGAGAAAATTGTAAAAATTAAAATTGAAGCCGAGCCGGCTTTATCTTTGGAGTGTTCGACTCGAAAGCCGTCGAGCTTAATCCGCTGGAATTTCAAGATTTTCTTGTATTTAATAAATTCAACTCGGCCCTCGGCCTTAGGTTATTTGCATAAGAAATTAAAGAAATGAAATGTTATGATTGCTCTCGCCGAGTTGATTTGCACGATTGCAAAAGTGGGCGTTACTTTTGGCTTGAGGTTGTTTTTGCAAGTTGACAAGGTCGGCGTTAATTGTGGCAATTTTTATATTAATTAGAGATTTTTTCAAGGAGGGGGAAACCAACAAGGAGGATGTGTGGTGTCGAACGAGAAATTTATCATTTTTATGAAAAATTAAATAATTCAATTGCGTTCTACATTCAATGAGAAAGCCAGCTAAATTGTGTCGTGAGTGCGATTGTTTCGGTGTACAAAACGAAAGGGTCCATGGTCTTAAGTTATGACTTTATATGGTCAGTTTTCCCTGCAGTGACGTGTGCCGAATGGCGATACTTTGTATCGTGTTCACAATGTACAGTCTTTTCACTGCCTTGTCCCGAAATCAGATCAAAAAACACCTTTTTGCACCCCTATATGCCATCTAGTCTACAGCTCCATAAAAATCTTTAATTTAATGCTTAGTGGTTGACTGAAAACATTTCTTCTTTCGACCTTAATGCAACCTCAAATGAATCAATAAAATTCTCGCGCACAATCAACACTTTCTCATACTAAGCGATACGTTCATTTACACATATGTTTGTATGTAGCTTGTGTCAGAAAATCAAATTCGTTTATAGAAACCCTGAAAGAAAGATAGAAAAAAATCCTTTGAATCAGGATTCCACGAAACAAAATCGATACTCGCAGCTGAAGGCGTTCGATTTTGGTGGAGTGTATGAAATCAATTCGAGTCTATTTTGATATTGAGAACAAAACAGATTTGTGATTTATTGAAAAAGGGGTTGTTATTTTGATTCGATTCTCTGTTTTTGTAGGAGTAGAATATTATGATGCAGAAAAGGATGCTGTGGAATTTTTGACGTTTTGTGGGAAGGTTTTTGTTGAAGGACTATTTTGCGTGACTTCAACTCGGAAGGAATTATTCATGAGATTTTGTTTTTATTTTCAAACATAGGTACCTATAAAATTTAATTTCAATAATAATAGGGAAAAGCGATGGGCGCGGTTTATCGATCGCTATTGTGCGTAAAATCGATTCAAAATCCGTTTCCGCAATGGATTATGGAAATTCATTTAATATTTTTCATGGAGTTGTGAGTCCATTTCATGAGATATAATTATAGCTTTCATAGAAGTCAAATTTCAATGAGGAAAAATAAAAATCTTTCCATTTCTAAGTACCTAAGAGAGAATTCAAGAAATTATACCAAAACATCTATTTGGATTTCGTCAGAAACACAGCACTATCGAGCAAGTCAATCGTATTAAAACAGAAATCCGCAATGCATTCGAACTCAGAGAGTACTGCACAGCGATATTTCTCGATGTTGCACAAGCCTTCGACCGAGTCTGGCTACACGGCCTTTTGTACAAAATAAAACTGCTGTTTCCTCAAAATACACACACATTTTTGGAATCTTGTCTTCGCAATAGAGTTTTTGCTGTAAGGAGTAACTCTTTTACTTCCGGCGAGTATGAATTCAAAGCTGGAGTTCCGCAAGGCAGCGTACTTGGGCCAATTCTTTACGTTTTGTATGCTTCGGACATTCCGACAAGTAATAATCTAAACTGGCAAATCACTTATTAGTCATAGATAAGTGGCTGGCAGATTGGCGTATTCTTATCAATGAACAAAAATGCAAACAGGTAACGTTTACACTAAACAAGCGGAGCTGTCCGCCCTTAACCATCAATCGACTAGAAATTCCACAAGCCGAAGAAGTAACATATCTTGGCGTTCACCTTGACAGGCGTATGACCGGGCGCAAACACATGAAAGCCAAAAAACTATAAATAAAACTGAAAAATAGTAATCTCCACTGACTTAAAAACACAATACCTCCTCTTCCCATCGATCTTGAAGTCCTGTTGTACAAAACGGTCATAATGCCTATATGGAACTATGGGGAAACGCAACCAAGAGCAACGTCAACATCATTCAACGTATGCAGTCAAAGGTTCTTAGAATCATCACTGGAGCACCTTGGTATATCCGAAATGAGAATATTCATCTGAATATATCCACCGTAAAAAAAAATTTAATCTCACGACAAAAATCGAAACATGAAGCCAAACTTTCTTCGCACCCAAATCAACTTTCCAGATTCCTCTAACAAGTCACAAATGAAACAAGACTAAATCGCAACAATTTTCCAACACAACTGTAGACAATGAGGACCGTGCTACCAAATACCAAATATGGGTGAATTAAGTTAAGTTAGAATAAGATTTAAAAACTTGTTGTTAGTCTCCATAAGCAGAATTTCAACAAATAAAGCAATCAGGCATGAAAAAAAATTTTTAAGCAAGAAAACATAAAAAATCATACATACAGTGGTCGTCCAATATAACGAATCTTATGTTGCACGGCTTGTTCGTAAATTCGAAAAATTCGTTATATTGGACAGTAAATTTTTGCACCAAAATCTTCCCTTTTCAGGCAATAACAAGCTTTTATTAAAAAAAAAGGACCCGTTTACACAGATTTGGTTAAAAAAATCGGTTATTGCTGATTGTTTTTTAGTTGACTTCAACTTTTTTTGAACAGCCAGCTCCTGAAACTCTCTTAACATTATGACTTTTGAGCATTCGACATTATTTTGTATTGCCCACTCAACAATATTTTCTAAATAATTTACTGCACATTCGTGCTTAATAGTAAATCCATTATCGTTTATATTTTCGTCTAGTTCACTCTCCTGCTCGTCATCACTTTAATCAGAGTCTACCCCGAGCGTTCTTTGCCAACAAACGCCGTGTCGATGCTTGTTTTTCCACGCAATATAACGGCGACATACATAAATTGAATACACAAGCATGCCTACATAGTCATAAATACAAGGAATTGGCTTGCAAAAAGAAAAAAAAAATCGTTATATCGAACAAAATTTTCATTTCGTTCGTAATATAGAACCTTCAATGCAAAATTTTAAGCTGTTCGTTAAATCACGAATTCGTAAAAGGGAGTGTTCGTTATATTGGACGACCACTGTATTTATTCGAACCGAAACAACAAAAACCTCAATTTCAAATGATTAAACAGGAATAAAAGTCCTTAAGAGAATAACAAAGGATACGTCGGATCGTGTTTAAAAAGTGTGAAAATTACAATTAGAAAGTGAATTAATAGCATTTTGATACCAGCGTTACATCATTGGAAGGATAACGCAAGCATTGTAATTTGAAAAAGGAACATAGATTCACGCGAACAATGGAGATTGCAGGTCCGTGTTCGAAGGACATTATTCAGCATACAAAAGGCGGCATTCTTTGTTCTACTAATACGAAATTCACTTGTTGCGTTCTTGGGAAATAAAAAGAAAATGCCGCTCTAAAATTAAGTCCATTGAAAGCACCTCATATCGTGTACATTCGTACATACATATATTTGTATGGCCATTGTTCGCATGAAAGGTGTTAAATGGGGCGTACTAATAGGATATTCGAGAAGACCATTAAGACATCAAAAGAAATGTATGTATATTTCATACTAATCAATGACATAATTATAACAATCAATATTGGGAGCAATTACGTCTGCATTGTATTCATATTGAGAAGGATACAAGAACATTAATATGTAGCTCTATTGACAAAATAAAAATTTAATTTTTTTTTTTTTAGGAAAAAGACTGACATTTCGAGTTCATTTCAATCATTTCAAAATCAAATTCAGTCAGCCATGCATGCGATATTCTAATATATCCTAATTGAGTCCAATTTAAACCATAACCAAGGCATATCAATCAAAATGATGCGCTTTATAAAATGCTAACGAATCTCCATGAAAAAAAAAAAAAACGCAAACCAGTTTAACTGCATTTCATAAGCAAAGCGACTGCCCACTCAAAGTCATTTTCATTAGAATCGTATGTCCTGCATTAGCATAAGAGCAATCATAAGCGAAAAATGTCAATTAAAGTGGCCAAAAAACATCTCAAGGCAGACAAAGAACGCAACGTGAGGTCTGCCTGGCTGTCTGACTGAATTCCGTATGTTAATGATGTTGTCTACTGGGCAACGAAATGACAGCGAACCGCACGAGTTGACGTTAAGCCGTTCTTGGGGTACAATTTAAAAAAAATATACTTGTATACAATATTGCATGGTGAAATTTCTCAGGACTTTATTTTCCTCCTTACTTCCTCACACAGTTTATTACTTAAGGAAAAAGTTTAATGTCTTCATTTTCCTTCAGAGCGATTGCTTTCTTCCCACTTTGCCGTGATTTCTGCACATGTAGCCATATTTCGCATCGGTCCCCCTACTGGCTTCCTTCTTATTTATGAATGTCATTCAATTTATTATTTTTGATCCAAAGAGGGAAATGAACACATTAAGCGAACAAAACTGAAAATCCGATTCCAAATCAAGTTTAGTACGATCGCCTAAGCCTTTGAGGTCTGAAAGTATGCCTCGTTGTAGGTTTTCCGCAATCGAGGCCATGCTCCGGCGCTTTATGAAGACTCTGCAAAAAAGCTCCATTTCATTCATTCATATTTCTCCAAAGGCCAAAGAGGACAAACAGACAAACAATTTAGCAATGTTTTCTGACTCCTTTCGATTGTTGTTGTATTTGCATTGTGAATCGATGAGAGAAAAAAGCCACAATATGAGCGCAACAGTCTTTGCATGTAATGCGAATCCAGTCGACGAACTCTCATAAGAAGTGCAGTGCAGGGTTCCCTCGTGATTGTTGTATATCATCAGGCTAACAAGTTGAAACCTACGCACAGTTTATGAGTTATATAAACTGCTAAAAGTCTTGTGGAGTTTCGTTGATACTGCAACAATCGATTGTTGCTTTTGCGTCGTTATTATTGCATATGAAAGGAATCAGATATGTCAATATTATGCTTGGCGATCGCTTAAGCTGCCACGACAGATTCTTCTTTAGTTTAATTGGAATTGTGGTTCAATTTATGCATCCGTGTCCTTAGCAGTTCTTTTGCTGCATTTGAAAACACTGAGAGAACAATTTTTGAAGTGAACATTTCACTCAAAGCCAGAAGAAAGTATTTTAAATGAAGAGGGATGTGTAAAAAAGTTGAAAAGCTTCCATAACATTGTAAAAGGATGCATTATTTAAAGAATACTTATCCTCCATGCCGATGTTTTCGTATTTTCGTAACAAAAAGAAATCATTTTAAAGGAAAAATTTATGGTCTGGCGGAAAGATTCAATCAGACAGAAGGACATAGCAAATCAAATGTTCAGTATTAATCGGATGTACGCTCCCCGGATGTATGGATTATCCTTCAACCAACTGAATTGATAAGGTTTCCTCGCTTATGACAATATCTTGCATTTTTGATGGTACTTATGCATATCCGGCGAAACGTGTGTATAAAACGGCGAGGCTCTAGAAGCCTGCAGATTTCCACAACTTACGTAAATTTCAAATTTTTGAAATACATAATATTAAAATCACCTCCTGCGAGATGATTCTCTATGATTTACGGGCTTGGCAAATCCGCGGACCCTAGCCAACAGTTTAACATTACTGATTGATTTTGGTTATGGGAATCGCTAAATTGTAGTGGCATGCGTCAAGTCACGAAAGGTTGACTGAATGATCTTGTTAACTTGGTACGGCGGGGATCGGGATATCCACGTGGCTGAACACCCGTGCCTGATCGCTAGAAGTCGCCTTGTGCGAGGTTCACTGGGGCTGTGGTTGTTAATAACTTCAGCTGGCACCAAATCTCGACCAATAGATTTGAATTTTGGCTAAACTACTGCAAAACCAGAAATTGGTACACTGTGGATACGCAGTGAATACTTCTAAGTCAAGTGAAGGCCACCCGAGGCCAAATTTACTATAAACATCTAATATTCATTTCTCAAAAATATCTCTTTAAAACTTTTTACCTGCATAATAGATTGTCATAATTTTTGGATTTGAATTTTTCTCAGTGTAGTTCGATTTTGATAAACGGTAGCAGACAAAGTGGCTTTTAACATTAATCCTTATAATCGAAAAATATTATGTATTATTAATAATGATGTATAAAATTGCTCATTTTTGTATGCATCGTAAGTCAATTAGACTCGAGGGATACATACGTTCACGTTACATGCTTGAAGTAAAATAAGTAATTTTGATATGCTGCGCCCCACTGCGCGTGGTATATTTAATGGTCGATATAATTGGAAAGCTGCGATAAAATTATATTCAAATTATGCACAATATGCGGTGAAGTCAATCGTATATGACATATTATTTTTATTGAATTCCAATTAATGAATTTTGATTCCGTATAAGTTATGAGAGTAAAAAGCTTTCTCTTGCAGCAGCGAACGTTTCAAAATTTCAGACAATAAAATTGAGTTAACTTAAGGTAAGGACGTCTTTCGTAAGTCATCGTTCTGATTGGTTATATGCGATGTTTGTATATTTAAAAAAAGAAGAATTTTTTGTAAATATCATGGCGCCAGTAGCTGAACCTCAACCAAAAAAAAAAAAGAAAGAAAAACCAAAAATGTGTGAATGACCTAATTTCAGATCAAAGCATGCAACACATTTTTCCACCGAATTCTTGTTTGTCGGTGCGATACTAGCGTGAGTTGGCACTTAATAAGGTGCTAAATTCGGCATCGTTTAACAGCTCAATTCATAAAGGGTATAGCAAAATTATAGCCTCAAGTTAAAAGGAAGCTGAGAATCCTTTTCGATAGCATTAGACAGATTTTGAGAGCACGAAAACGCGAGGCTGCTAACAAGCAGCAAAATGTGCTCGATGGTTCGATATTTAAGTCGCGGTAAACATCAAAAGCCAACGGACAATGAATTACACTTGTTCTGACTGAGTATGACTTAACGAAAAATGAGAATAAGTGACGCAAAAAAACGGACAACAAACAAAGCGTTTAACGAACAAAGGGACTCAATTTTGGGCACTTTGAATCAGATTTTATGCTAGTCATTTAATAAATGCTAAGAAGCTATTTATTCTTGGTCTGCTCCATTATTAAATTTACACTCAAAAGAAAATAAAAAATTTTTTTTTAATTTTAATAAATAAAAGACAGTAAAAAATACGATAATTTAAAGATTAATCTTGGATCTCTCCTTTGCGAGCAATGGAATTGGATCGGTTTTTTCAAAAACCTCCTAAGCCATTGTATAAGAATTTTTCAGGAATACATAAAAATTGTTTTAAGCATAAACCAATGAGTTTAAAAAACATTATTTACGCTCAATTCAGGACTTGGGTGGTATGAAATTGAAATAGCAAATAACTTTTACACTTTATTAATAAAAATAATGGAAAAAAAAAACTGAAAAAATTTTCTTGACTTCGGTTGTATTAGCAAGAATTAGCGTTAGTAGCATATATTTTATTGCTTATTGTTGAAAATTATACTTAAAAATAGTCTTATTTAGATTTTAATAGTATTAAGTAGTGCATGCAAAAGCCTCTTAACCCTTTCTTTGATTCGAGACTGCTATTAAGGTATTTTAAGAGTATCAGTGGATGAAAATCTGATAAACAACAATTGGGTGACTTATATGATGGTGGAACGCCAACATACCATCCTCCATGTTCTGTGGTAAAAATGTGTACCAACTGTCCAAAGGCTTAAACTTTATGTGGTACATATATGTACCATCCGGGTCGAAAGGGTTAAGTCACTGACTTATGTGGTTTGCAATGAACATCTCTCACGCAATGTTATTTGAATAATAGAAAGTTAGCTGACGTTTAACTTTCCCAAAAGACGCATCTACCTTTAAGGAACAACTTTCAGCAAAAAAACCATTTTCGAAAAAAATGTGACTTAGGAGTTTTTTGAAATGATCGATTCAATTACTCCATAAATCTCCGAGCCTCATGCATTTTCTATTACGTTTTAGCAGTGCATGTCCTTATGGGCTGCAAAGCTCCTAATTGAGATCAAACGGACCTTTCGCTCTCGAAATGGAGGACAAGGACAGTCGCAGCACAAAGTGAGTAATCTTTCTTCATCTCCTGAAAGGGCACAAAGGGAGTAATTTTGTATCCCGAGTAAAAATATTCGTATTTATTTTGCCCGAATCTTGCCAAAACGCCTCCGTACATCTGCAACAGACCCGCCAAATTTGGCGATACATTTTTAATTTCAAATATTTTTGAATTTTTAAATGTTAAATATTATTTAATAATTACAATTTCAAATATTTTTTCTTAAATATTTATTTGACGCTTTTGATTCCCCTTGTTGCGGGGTTTGAATCTCGGAACTATCGCTTTCTAGTCATGTTCTCATTGAGGACTTTCAGACCATTCAATTGGTGACCAGTCAATTTTTTTTTTTATTCGAGAACTCGAAACGATTGATCGATTGTTTTCTCCTTCCTCACACACTGCACACGCCCGAAGGGGAGAATTGAGGTCAATAATTGGCTACTTTAAAAGGCCTCATATTTCGACACCGTCTTTGCCAAATCGAAATGACTAGATTTTTATATTGTTTATAAGTACCTACTTATATAAGTTTAAATTCAAATTTAACGACATTTTGTTTCGATTTCGGATTGATTGCTTAAACTCCGAATGGATGAAAAAGTTATTACTCCTTCATTGATCGATTTAGGTATAAATGCATACATTTTTTACTAACTATGGTATATAAAAAATATATTAAAATACATTTAAATTATAAACAAACATTTTATACCAGGTTTAAAATATAAATTTTTAAAAATATAAATAAAAACCTATAAAAAATAGTACAAGTCGAAGTAAAAGCGAATTTATAAAAGAGATCAGAAAACGTCACTTTGGCGCATTTGCACCGCCGTCCTTTCCAAGAAGTGTAAAAACAAATCAAACCGAATGGAACCCTTTTCGAGCCCTTTCCTTTCGGTGTCATTTCATCTCTCGACTGCCAAAATGATCTTCCCTGAAAAATTAATATTCGTAATTACATCACGCTGTGACGCATTTCGGTATGCATGTAAATGCTTTCACCACAATCTAAATCACTTGCCGATAAGATACGCAAGGCTTTAAGATAAATTTCGCTCATTAAGATTTTAATCGCGAGCGCCTTGAAACGCCTCAAAGCGTGCCCACATTCGATGCGTTTAAGTGTTGTTCTTTTATTTGATTTTTATTATTTCCCACCAACCAAAGTCTCGCAATCGACAGTGAGAGTTGATGAAGCAATAAATTTCAACTTTCTTTCTTAGGAGGCGTTTAACTTACACAATGTTTGATTTTTATCAATTTTAGTCTTATCAACAATGATTGAACAATGCCCTAAAGGATTGAAATGAATTTGTGTTTTGCTGGAAAGCAGCGTGAATGTTATTTATGTTTTAATTATTGTTTTTGGAAAATGTGTTTCAAAGAAATATCCTCCGAAGGGATTTTGATGATATATAGAAGCCAGAAACGCCCACAATTTCTTTGTTTTTTGCCTGAGAAATTCTCCCTCTAAGATATGATTGGAATTCAGAAAAGATCCTTCCAAGGCAAAGTAAATTCAAACTCAATCTTGCGCAAATATTCTTCGGTCATTTGAAAAGAATTTAAATATTCAGTAGTCCTGGCAAAATTATCTTTTACCAGCTGTGCATCAGGACTTCTCCTGTGGCTTGCCACACTTTTAAATGCCGCAAATAATTTTATCTTTCCTCCCGCATCGAACAAAAGAAAAAACGGTAAGGAAGAAAGCCAGACATGTATGGATGTCAACTGGAAAACAAACCATTGGTCAAGAAAACAAGTTAGCAGGCAACAGAAAAACTCGCAAATTCATCAAGAACAATAGCCGTTTGAAGTGTCCTTTTGTGCAAGAACAATTGCTTACCTCATGACATGGTGGGTGGAGGCGGTGAAGATTAGAGGAATTGTCCTTTTCTTTGTTAGAAATTGCCAGCTATTGTTTGCTTTTGGCGCTTAAAGGAAAATGAATGACATTTTTCTTAAAATTTAAAGTCTTCAAAACAAAAAAAAGGAATAATTAAATTCCAAAATAAGGAGTGAGTGCATGTGAGAACTTCTTCATGGAATTGTGTAACAAAAAAAAATTTTCAAAATTCATCTCACTCAATATCCATTTACGTTACTTTATTACTTTCCACACACACACACGCACACACACACTTACAAAAGCCATCGTCGAACTTGAGAAGGGCTCCAGTTCGATACTGAAGAGGAAAAACCGAAAGTAAATATGTATTCCATGTGATTGGTCAGCTAAAGTCAAGGTGTTTTCTTCTCGAGCACGCGGCTTATTTACACTGTCGAAATGTTGCGGTAAGCTACAAGACTACAAGGATACGAAGAGGCTTCCTCGTGACTTTGGCGCACGCGGTTCAATATTTGCCGAGATACTCGTGTTTTCGATATAAACGTGCCTTCTTCCAGGCACATTTCCTTAGATATTTACTATGGAAAATCTATTCAAAGTGAAAGAGTTGAGCGTTTTTCCTTCGATATCGCATTCTGATATATTTTATATGAAAACAATTTCGTCGAGGCCGCACCCAAATGACTGTTCAATTAAAGACCCTACATATTTGTGTGTAGGTACGTTATCCTGCGTGTGCCAAAAACATCTGCCCGATCGTTTATATACCCTTGTGCATATATAATGTCAGAGGACCATCTATAGGCACATACATTAAAGCGCTATATCCTTTGGACTACATTTATGTACACAAATGGGGAAAACTGGCAGGAACTACACAATTTAGTTCCTTGTTTCCTGAATTTGTATGCGTAACGCAGTTTTTATCGAAGTAGCGTTGATGTTGTTTATAAACCACATACAAATAAAACACATAACGCAGAGCTGGAATGGATCTTATGCTCGCAGTGCGTCGGCAGTGTCCTGTGCGTTCGCCGCAGGAAAATTATAGAAGAAATGCGTTCGAAAAATGCATCTGCACTTTTGATGGAACGAAATGCAGAAGTCGAATGTTGTGCTTCGTCTGCCTTCATTTCCTCTTGCAGTGTGGCTAGACTCAGGTCACTGAATCGAAAAAACACATACACACAGACACACACACAGGTTCGCTCAGTCAGCAGCGTCTTAAGCGTTGGCAACAATAAAGTTGATTAATTAAAATATTCACCTGATGCGCGAATGTGCACTTAAATTTTATGCTGTTGCAGACGCAGAGACGAACAATCTTCTAAGAATTCCTTTGTCCATAGTGTGTTCCTTAACTCCTGGGATGCACTATGAGTTCATAAAAATTTATTGATTCTTTGGTTTTTTTTTTTTTTAGCTCCTTCCTTTTTAAGTCAATTCTGTTTCGTCCGACTGCTCTATTGCATCGCAAGAGGACTTAAGACCATTCTTTATAATGTGTTTTAAATATAATTAAATAAATAAGGCAAACTGCATGCGGAAAGCAAATTACTTTTCAAATGATTAACACCTCAGATTGTGCGATACTTGTGCCGCAGATATAAAATCAAAGATAAAACCTAAAGAAATTAATTGGCAAGAGATAAGCTGTTAAGAGTTAAGCACTTCGCTGGAAGATTTCGCCTCAGTATATCCGCGATTAAGGATGAGTAAGGTAGCGACACGAAAGGCACGAGGGACTCCAACCGAAGCAATTGTCAACAAAAAAAAGAAGGCGAAAAAAATTATAAAAAGGCTGCTTGCTGAGATTTAGATAAATTGTCACACGCCTTACAAATTGATCTTAAGCAATCGTTGATTCGATTCGCAGATATGCAAAATGGGACACGTTCTTCTTATGTCCCTTTATTGGTCACATTCACCTCAAATTTTGTAACAGTGATATATGTACATATAGGCACTTGGAGGTATACAGGGAGTTACCTTGTTTATAAGCATATTCGAAGTCATTTGTATTTTGAAAATCAAGCCGAGCCGCTTAGAGAACCCTACAGAAAGTGGGACTAGTCCGGGGAGTAGTCGCCGGAGTAGACCAAAAGTAACAAGGACTCATCCCCCTTAATTTGCGTATGCATGGCTTCAACTAACGCATTTAACATTGACTTAGCCTCGGAAAATAACTAGTCATGGTTTTTGCACATGTAAACTAGACCGGGGAGTATATAAAGTTGTGTAGATTTTTGGTCAATTTGTATTTTAGTAAATTTTATGAAAAAAATAATTTTAGTTTTTATACCCGACACACTCTGTGTCGAGGGTATATTGCGTTTGTGTGGTTGTGTGTAAACCCAGAACCAGTCGAGATAGACCATACAAAATATATATATAGAAATGATCAGCGTCACCAGAAGATTCGATTTAGACATGTTCGTCTGTCCGTCTGTCTGCCTGTCTGTCCATCTGTCTGTATACAGTTATCTTATCGAAGGAGTTGAACTATCTTGACAAAATTTTGTATGCGTGCTCACGGCGACATGAGTAAGAACAAGTTTTTAGGGGTACCTCCAGTACTAGGGTCTGTTACATAAATCACAAAAACTGCTCTAAAATCGAATTTTTTTCGACATATTTTGATGAAATTTGATATTTGAACATGTTTCATACGATTTCCAAAAATTTTAAAAGTGGGCGTGACAGAAGGGCGTTTTTCGAAAAATTGTCCCTACACCCGAAATTCAAATGGGACTTGAACGAAATTTGACATTTATGCTGCCTCTGTAGCCGTAAACATCCTCCCCAAAAATGTTTTGATCGGTCATTATTAGGGGTACCTCCAGTACTAGGGTCTGTCACAAAAATCCCAAAACTGCCTCAAAATCGGACTTTTTCGAAATATTTCAATGAAACTTAGAATTTGACCGTACATATAAGCCTCTGATTAGAAATGCAAAAAAAAATTGAAAAGTGGGCGTGGAAAAGGGGCGGTTTCATAAAGAAATTTAATAAAAGTCGGTATATGGGTGGCTAAAAAATTATTTAAACATGCGTGTCTGTGTCGGGTATTTTATTGTCAGGCTCGCCTGACTATAACACCCTTACTTGTTTTATTATTTGTATTGTTTGTTTTTTGCTTTTTTGTTTTTTTTTTAAATATTTTGTTTTACTTCTTTTTTAATTTTCTCGCCTCGTCTTAAACATTACGCTAAACAAGCAAATTTAATGTGGTGATCAAAACGCTAACTTGAGTTTTTGGTTGCTCGAGTTTATGTGAATCGCGTGCATAGATTTTTTCACTACAAAAAATTTTTTATTGAAAAATAAATATTTAAAAAATATTTAAAAAAAAGAATGCTTACAAATTTTTGGGGAAAATGTTTATTTTTTTAAAATAAACTTTAAAAATATTAAATTGAAATACTTATATACATAAAAAAAAAACCTTAGGTAGTTGAAAAAAAAAATCTCATACGAGCCAGGGACCGAACCCTGACCGCCGCGTTGCTGAGCGAGGGTCTTAACCATTCAGCTAACTATCCTTTAGTGATACACCGATCAGAAGGCAAGCTTACAGCAGACAATAACATTTTTTTTTTCTACTTCGCAAGCAAAGCACAAACCGTAAAGAAATCGTCAAACTCACTCTCCGTAGATCACTTTTTAACTAGAAATTGTCTGCATAAAATGGATCTAGTCCCGCTGCAAACACATTTTATTCAACAAACTGCCGTCATTTTGACTTGTGACATTTGGACCATACCGTGGTCTAGTGACTTAGTTGAAATTGACCTCAAACTTGCTGCAGGGATGGTCCTTTGTTTCTTTACACATACTTATACCACAAGAGTTGAGGGTAAATCCTTGATAATCGCGCTGCGGATTTGTTGCACCCACATTATTTTCCATCACAATGCATTTAACTGACGATTTTAACATTGTGCTGTTATCGAAAAATCTCTACTCGCCTTTGAAGTAGTGTAGAAGTAGAGATTATGGGGCCAATCAAGTACATTTCATATGTTACTATTATTATTTTATTATTAATTTTTTTTTGGATTAGTTATTTAAAATTAAATATTAAGAAGAATAAAATGCAAATAAAAAATAAAATAAAAGGGTTCTAAATTCATAGAAATATTTGAACAAGTTCTGAGACGTCAATGCACCAAGCCGTGTATTTTATTTTCAATTTATTGTATTTTTGAATTTTACCATTCCTCCAAATTTTTTTCGCCCACGCCAGGGATTGAACTCGCGCCCTTCAGACTTCTAAGCCAACACTCTTACATCACACTATCGAGTTATCTGACTTAAAGTTTGCTACGCTATTGCACTAACGTTGAAGCAAAATTTAACTGTAGGCGTCTCGTTTACCGTGCCACTAGTTAATCTATACTCTCGGTATCTATACTCGTGCACTGGTTCTTTTTCCTATACTCGAGG
Source organism: Chlorops oryzae (assembly GCA_020466095.1). Taxonomy (NCBI): domain Eukaryota; kingdom Metazoa; phylum Arthropoda; class Insecta; order Diptera; family Chloropidae; genus Chlorops; species Chlorops oryzae. The sequence continues at coordinate 42,167,700 of CM035808.1, forward strand.
ACCAGTCGCTAGAGCCCCAATTTACCCCAATCTTCTGCAGGGAAACCATCAGGCTACCGAGTGATGTGATTCATCATAAAAATGCTGTCAATTGGACTTTATAATATGAAGTTATGTAACTCCGATTTCAGTACAGTAAATTTTATTTTAATTTTTCTTTTAGCAACGATAATAAAATTCCATGATTTGTTAATTTTTATTTTTTTCACATTTAATTCAAAGCTAAGACTGCTCTTCAGCTCGGAGTGGCCAATTCAAACTGGCTTAGCACAGCCACGTATTTTATTTTGTCCCTCGAGGCTGAAATGTAATTAAGCAAATTACAATCTGTCCACCCCACTTGCATACGAGTGATGTGTAAGTTGCATTCGATGGGCTTGTATCAAAGGCAGTAATCAGAGCGCGCATTCCGCGGGCAACCAATGAGGATACAATTACATAAATGTACGCCAGTAAAACTACTGAATTAAAATTTACGGTCTTTTTTCCATTGCGGTCGAAAATTTGCGGCGATTTTTCATTTTCACGCGTTTAAAAGTTACGAGTTTTTACTTTTCGGTGCATTATTTAATTATTATGAAAACGACTTAATTGCAAACGAGGTTCGCCTTGAGAGCAGAAGTCAAGCGATCGGCCGCGGCGGCGGCTTGCTTAAAGCGGTTTAAGGATGTCGACAAAGCTAGCGGCTTTTTGCCGAAACGTTATCCACTGGTGCCGGCCTCCAATGGAATACCCGCACATTGCCTAAGGCATTGTAACGTTCGTCGATGGGGCGAGTTTCATTTATGTACATACATATGGATATTGAGGACCGACCGGGGCGAACCTGTGATGAAGACAGTCAAAATTAATATGAAAGAAGAAATTTGGAAGTCGCAAGAGCTATTGTTTTGACCAAGTCCATTTGACAAACGGTAACGTTAATTGTTTGACGAGAACTGCCTTCTTTGAATTGATGCGTTGAAGTTTTAATTCCTCATTTGCTTTTGAAAAGGTGCGAATGTTATAATTGCAATTTTATGGGTTCTTTCTCCTAATAATTAAAGGGAATTTCAAGAGAATTTTCTTAAATCAGTTGAACTCACAAATTGGCATTGTAGTGTCTGGTCACCTGATGTAATCATCAACCATTTGCTACTGTTCCGATTAAGTAATTCGTTCAGAAAAAACAAAAAGTTTGTAGAAACCGACCCTAAGTCTTTAAGAAAAACCTAGAAAATATTGAAAATTTGGCTATTTACGATTCTTTTGTCATCTTTCAATTCTAGTTTTCGAAAAGGATATTCTTTAACTTCCTTTTGCGGTTTAACTTTTTGTCAGTCTCTAATCGGTTCAGTTTGAAATTCTCTCACAAAACTTTTCACTTATCAAAAGTCGCTCAATCTTATAATCCCAAGAAAATCTTGTAGAATTAGCGCAAGCCAAAACACCATTGTCATTGCTAAGAGCCTTAGGGGACAACAAAAGTGCTCCTAATTGAGTTATGACACGCCTCGAAGATGTCATAGCTTATTAGTTAAACTTGTGCCGTACGCCCTCGGAGCAACCAACATTTCGGCACTCTCTTTACTCTCAATGCCGCTTGTAATTTTCGGATTTAAAGGATTAGCATAATGCATGCTGGAGCGACAAAGGAGATAAGGAAAAGCATTACATTGCATTGCTAGGACCTTAAGGAACATTGCAAACGATGTACGTCGGGGTAAACGCAGTCGAATTTCTTATTCTTACGCTTAGGGTGAATTTATGGAAATGAGTTTAGAGGTTTTTGCTACTACAATTTCGCCTTTGTTCGGTTATGTGTTACCTTTGTGGTTGGAAGCCGCTTTCAAGGCAACAAAACAAAACTTGATACTCTTAAGCGGATTCCAATTTAAGCAGCTATTTGGGTCTTACAATTTTTTTTTTTTTTTTTTTTTTTTTTGTGCAACATTCGAAATCGCATAAAAACTGACGGCATTGATTTATGTCCATGCACGAAATTATTCATCGACCACACGTAATAAATTTCTAAACAAAATGTCAACTCATTGGAGCACAAGCCAATTGAACTGAATGCGTGACGCTGCTCTGGTTGTCTCAATCCGTCGGAATAAAAACTGTCTAAGCTGCCGCTTGTCAACCTCAATCGTTGCGACAACTTTGAAGGCACGCAACGGCCAAACGTAACACGGCATCGAAGCAGCAATTAAAATGTTCTGTCCCAATTCTTGAAAGGCTCGACATTCTAGATTCATTCGAAGAGGCAAGGTACTCTTCAGTTGGCAGGGACAAAAAAAAAAAAAAAAATTAAACAGGCCATTCGGGCTCGGAATAAAGCAATCAATCACTTCGTTCGGACGCGCTTAACAATTGAATAATTCCTTATGATGTGCGAACAAAAACTAAAACTGGATAAGCAATGCGAAGCGATGCTTTAATCAATTTCTAATTGGATCGAATGAGCGTGTATGGGTTAAGAAATAAGCTATCCAATCAATTTCAGGGAATTTTTCCTTTTTTCCCCATTCAATTTCTACAGAAGTCTAATTCAATAAGCAACGTTTATTTTATTTTATTTTTTTAAATTCTTTTTTGCGTGAAACAGTTAAAGCGAAGGATAACCCGAGGACATTTGTGGAGGTGCATTTTTTTTTTTTTTTTTGCAATGTATTGGCAATTTATTGCACTAACGCGTTCATGCCCACGCCATTACGGCTTTCAACACTTCTTTAAGCAACCCGTAACTAGCAGAATTCTCTTCTCCGTTTCGTTCGTTTCCTATCATAAGACAACAATCATGAAAACACATAAATTTTAACTATAATTCATGCGAATTTGTTTGCCTTTTGCTCGTTTACGTTAAGCGTATGCAAAATCGTTTTTTTCACACCTTCAGTTTGATCTTTATTAAGACTTCAACACCCATGGTTGCTGTTGAAAAGCAAAAAGTTCTTGCCTTTGTAAAGTGTTGTACGAGGGACAGTCTAAAATATGTGAGAAGTATTTCAATGTTTTGAAATATATTAAACATTTGAGGTTTTTCAACATATGCCACCAAAAAAAGGTACTACATCCCAGCGGGAAAAATCGTAAGATCTGAAGTTTTTCATCCATTATTTCTTGATAGAATATTAAAGAATAGAACTCTTGTACGAATCAGCAGTGGAAAGTAAGGTTTAACCAGTAATGCCTTACCGATTACCATTATTTGTAAACAAAAGCTTCAAATCATCATAATCTTAAGATGATGAACTTTTTGTATATGTATAGCTTATTTGGAATAATATGCAGGGAAAAATTATGTTTTTAAGTAGACGAAATCCCATAAAAAATTCAATATGTTTTGGAAAAAATTAAGTAAATTTTATAAAGTAAGAAATAAGGTTAAAACAAGCTTTAAGTGTTTGTTCTAAATCAATGAACTAAGTAGACATTACTCCGTATAGGAAACTTTCTGCTCAAGGTGTATTTAACAAGGTGATATCAATATTACAACAAAAACAACAAATCTGAAACTAAACTGTCATATTATATAAAATTTTTTGACTTTTTAGTTTCTTTGCAAGAACAAAGCAATGTGTTTGTTTTAGATTTGTTGTTCTTGTTGTAATATTGATATCAACTTTTTAAATACACCTTGTTTCTGCTATAGAAATTCTGTCAATTCTGAAATTTTTCCTTACGTGGTAAGCGAAATCGGTAATGCACGTATTTCCAATGACATCGCTATGTTAAAAATAAGGCATTCCGTAAGGAGTTCATCGCATGAGGATTTTTTTTTTTTTTTTTTTGAAAAATTCCGATTTTTCCTACTGGGATTAAACGTAGCAAACGTTGAAGGATGCTTGGGGAAAAATCTCTGTGTCAAAAAGAAAAAAAAATTATAAAACCAGTAGAACAGTCTTTATTTTCAAAGATTTCAACTCCGAGATTTCTTTCAAATTTCTTAATTTTTTTTTTTTTTTTATTGAAGTATGAAAGGCTTAAATTATTACAGTATATTGTGATTCCTAAGGCTACTTTAGTAAGTCAAGCTTACTGTATGAAGTGCCAATTAAAGACAATTTACAGGTGCATTTGTTATCAAATGCCGAAATTTGAAGTAACAGTGGACGGAAGAACCCTAGAAATGAACGTCTTTCTGAAACGGCTGCCGGGAAACTGATGAAGTAAGCTTCTTGATACCAAAATGTCAAAACATTTTAGAGACACAGGACATTAAGGAATCGAATTACTTTGTCCTATGTAGGTATATAAAAACAAGAATTTTGGAAAACCACCGTTTGTGATAATACAATTTTCTGCAAGATGCCGAAAAGCCCTTGCTTTGTGCAAACTTTTCTCCTTTGCCTTGGTAGCCATTAACCCAAATGACTTCAAAAAAGCTCTAGAAAGCATTTTTTGTCAACTTAATTCCCACGACTTTTAAAACACTCCACGTATTTAACAACTTTGTTTCCTTTTCACCTGATGCTAATCGGAAGTCAACGATGCTCAGCACTCTGATAGCCTCAGTGCCTAAGCCAAAAAATAAAACAACTCTTCCAAACAAATATTTATATTGCTTGCGATTACCTGTGTGGGTTGCATAAAGAAAAGGAAGGTCTTAAAAATTATTAATTGTTGTTGTAAATTTCGTTTGCTAATATATTATATTCGTAAATTGGATTAAATTCTGAAGGCGCAGCGTTTTATGGGATCACATCCTTTCGGATCATATACATACATATTTTCGGTTATGCCCATGTTGAATTGTTGGACATGAAATTCGTTTGAAATTGATATGATTTTTTTATAGCCTTGAGCGTGTGCTTAAATATTGCGCATGCGTGCAAGCTTAACTACAAGCCTTAACATACCAGAATATTCATAAGTACATAATAATATCGAAAATGTTGATTGACTAAACTAGTTTCAAGTTTCACATTGAAACATCAAGAGGACCGCAATTCCGATTCAATTATTTCGCATAATAAGTTTCATTAAAATCAATAAATCGATTATCGCATAAGTGTACTTAAGGCAGCCTTATGGAAAACGCTGCTAAATTGTAAATTGAGCAGCAATTATATGGTGAAAGATAAACGATAAACCGTTAAGGAATTTTTATGAATCAATAAAATATGCACTTGCCCTTTCGCGCCAGCCTGTGACTCTGTCAATTTGAAAGCACGAACATATACTTATGGACCATTCTAGATGTCGATAGCTAATTTGTACTCATTATAAGAACGAAATTCCAGTGCAAACAATAACGAGCTATTCGACAGAGTTCTTTTGAGTAGCCGCCGACTATGAGCTACACAATTGTGTGTATGTGCAAATACAATCCTGGTACAAGTGCAAGTACAAAAGAGTCCCTTCGCATGGATAGCGAAATCCCAGAGCTAGATGCGTCGCGCGCCACTGCTTAATTGATCATAATTATGCGCTCAAGTGCATCAGAGTGCCCGTCGATCACTGGCGGCCATAAATGACACTTGGCTTCACTGTAGGTAAAGGTAGTTAGGCTGGGTACGATCAATTCAATTTTGAGTTGGCTCCACGAGTTCATTCTACTCTGAAGGCAAAACAAAATAATTCGATCATCAGTGCACTTAATGGGCTTGCCCAAAGTTTTATGGTATTCTGACATGCTAGGCACCAAAGTAAGGCGGCATAATGTGCTTGTGTCAATGTCAATGCCATTGCGGCAATTTAATTCTTCACTCAGTTTTTTTTTCTCTCTCTCTCTCTCTCTCTCTCTCTCTCTCTCTTGAAATGGCGAAGATGATCGTAAAATGAATAGGACCGAAAAATTTCAATTATCCTAGAACAAATTACCTCTTATTATCGAAGACTCGAAACGACATGGGAACATTTTTTGAAGGAAATTTCGAAGCTTCCTAGAAGGTTAGGCTATATTCTGATAATGCCTGAAATAATGAGCTTTACATAGCTGAGAGCTTTCGAATTTCAAGTTCAGTTTCCGCACAGGCATATATACATACATACATACATACATAAAATCCATCAGAAATGAGCTGCCTTTCCTTTTGAGCCTTAGAAAAATAGGGGAAACGAAGAAAACAGGAACTTGTTCATCACCGCTGCCGCAAATCGCCAATTAATAATAAGCGCTTGACACTTTCGATGGATGACAGTTGAAGATAATGCATTGCTTACAACAAAACGAGTACGCACCAACAAGTGATTACTAGTGTAATTTGCTGTACAAAGAGATCCACTTAGGTGCGTGTAGTACATAAATCGTCGTCCCAGGGAATCGGAAAGCTCGATGCTGTTAATGCACCTCCAATCAAGATTTGCGTAAACAGACGAAGAAATATTACAACCCGACGCACATAGGCACACGCGTGTGTACGAACGAAAGTGTGTGCCAGCATATTTGCAATCTGAAAGATACATTCGAGGTGTAAGGCGCACTCTCATTGGGAATCTTTTTGGCTCTTGTGTGATTGCGGCAATGGAATCGTCGAAGTCTTGTCGCGGTCATTGTTGCGATCTCATTGATGCGATTATTTTTTTTATTTTTTATTTATTTATTTTTTTTCTTATTCATGTAATTTCAAGAAGCGGCATCGATAGTGTCCTTTAATGCCAATTTTCAAAATGAACGAAGGACAGGACAAAATATACGAAATGAGAAATAAGAAATAAGAAATATTGGGTGCTACAAGTGGTTATTTGTATCTCAGAGTCTCAAGTGTGTGAAGTGATTGCGAGATGCGAATCATGAATCGTAATGCAATGAAAATTTGTGGTTTTAATTAAAATGTTGCACGAAATACGTTCGCAGTACTCTCTCAACACTCCAAGACAAAAGAGGGGCAATGAGTTTCGATGCAAGCTGAAGCCTCAGTTTGAATTTGGCTCCTGGCAAGTTGATACTATCGTCATTGTAGTAGGTTAATCGTAATGAGTCTTTAACTGATTACTTCGTTTGATAATTGAACTAATTGGGCGTTAATGAATGCACGTAATGAGTATGAGATTTTTTCAATAAGAGAGATTTTCTTAGGCTCCCAGGATTAAAATGAAACATAATGAAGCACAAGAAGGCACGATAAATCTTTTTGAAAATTACGACACTAAAATATAGTCGTTTTAGAGAAGGTTCCAATGCGCAAAACTCGCCCCAAGATGGCTGCCATCGCAATGCATATCTTCTTCTTAATTTTATAATTTGTGCCCATGTAAAAACTTCTTGACTGGAGGGTGTAATCACGACACATTGCGTCTTGACTGTATTTCAAATTTTGACAGCGTTATTAACCACTGGTATTTACCCAGTAGCGAATCGTGACATTGCGTGCAACACTTGATTTTGTTTTGGTTTGTTTCTTTTTAGCTTGATCCAGATATCGAATTCGAGTTATGAGCTTTAACCTCAAACTTTCGAGACAGCAGTTTTATAGTATTAACACCTCAATGCCTGTTGGCTGCGCCACTTTCGTTCGTTTAGACGCTCGTGATCGTGCCTCATAACTCTCGTAACGTATCATTTCATTACATGTAGTCTCGTTTGACACTTGATTGCGGTCCACAAGCGCACGTCAAAACCGAGTTTTTATGAAATTAACCCAATTTTTCGTCGTCACTTTGTCTGATGACACCATATACTCGCACGCGACAGTCACATTCCAACAGGAGCGAGCGAGAGCGAGAGAGAGAGAGAGAGAGAGATGAAAAAAATCTCACTTTCTAAACAAAAGCGGTTTTATTGAAAGTCATAGCCATGACCGATGATGCTACTCTTTAGCTACGGTGTCAAATTTTATTCTTCTCCCTTTCAAAGTCCTTGCTGTTTTCCTTTTACATTAAACGAACCTGTACCAATACTTCCAAATAGACCAGCGATCAGAGACCAGAGACCACCTGGTCTCAATTTGTTTCTCATTTTTTTGTCATTTGCGAATTTCGTTTTTCGTTGACCTTCTTGGCGTCCGGCTCGCATGAATTTCTGCTGCCTTTTTTTGTCATTGTTCGGAAGGTCAGAGGAAACTATGCGTTTCCAATCAATTTCAAGCTCAAAATTTTTTATTAAATGCGTGTGGCAGGAATGAAGCGGTTTTTTGTTTTTTGCATATTATTTTATTTTGGCTGCCGAACTTTGATTTGGACAGAGTTCCTGCGAATTTTAAGCTGTCACTTTCGAGCGCATCGCATTCATTGACACAAAACAACTCAACTCCACTCCACTCGACGGCACTCAATTCGATTGCAAAACAATTCGACAGAAACGGAATGACTTGGGACACTCAGAGCGCACAAATTCGAAAAAGGTCCGCTGGGATGCGAGGCAACACTGGCTCGTATCATAAATCACCTCAAGAGAAGCTGCTCCCCCTCTTTTGGGAACGACAAAGCATTTTAGCATTTTGCACTTGTCGCTTGCTGTAAATTTAAAATGCAACAAAAAAGTGAATCAAGTGCAACGCTTTATGTTGCTCGTTGCTGTTGCTGCTGATGCAACTTCAAAAGAAGGCTGAATGCAGCATCTACAGCTATCCACGAAGTGCCTTTCTCTCCTCTCTCCCTCTCTCGATCAATGCCTAGTGATTGTGCGCGCGGACAATGCGCGCGCATAACTCAATCCGTTGTGGCACATATCAGCACCTCCCTTGGCTGAACATTTCGAGCACGACTAGCATAATAAAATTCCTTTGATAAGTCAATCAAGCTAAGAAGATGTTGAAGTTGATTTCGTTGACGCTGCCGTATGTCAACACCGTGTTGAGGGCCTCTTTAAAAGTTCTTCGTGGCTTTTTCGATGTCATGAAATGTTAAAACGGAAAAACTTTCAAGTCTTCAGTGAAAATTTAAAAGACGAAACCGAGGAAAACAATTTTTTGTACCATTTAAGATAGTCGGCTGGCAAAAGTTGGTTGAACTGCGTTAAAAAGATGACAGCCTCAACGCTAGACGCTTTTGTGGGACATGATGCTTTATTTTTATAGTGGGTTGTGTCAATTTTTCTCTTTCAGTATTACTTCTTAAAGCCTATGGTCACCAAACCATAAAATTACCCAACTGTTGTCTTTCTTATAACTCCATTTTTTTTGTTTTTTCAAAATGAATGCTCTTTCTTCAGCTCTTAATTCGCCTCACTTAGCATTCGAAATTCCGATTTTTTTGTCTTATAAAAAAATGAAATCTAAAAAAAAAAAAACGCGGCTCAACTCTCGATATTAACGACGAGACCACTCGCGTCGCATAAAGCTACACAATCATTGTGGTTAATCTTTAGCAAACGATCTCTGGAGACGACTTTGATTGGGTGATAAACGAATTTATTGCAACAGAGGAACACAATAATTGACTAAATTTTATTGGAACTTTACATTTTCGCATACAAAAAAGGATCGAGATGTATTTTTTGCGAATACATATATATATGTGTATGTTTATATACTCGTATGTAGAGGAACCGACTTCGCTGAGGGATTTTATGTGGCTAAATTAAGTTGCTCGTGAGCAATTGTATTACCTTGACATTCGCTAATTCGGGCAGATAGTCTCTTCTTTGTTTGTCGGCTTTTCGTTGGCATTGCCACCAAGAAGTGGCAAAGAGATCTTTATTCATTTGCAGTTAAAATGGTAACGATGCGAAGGGGTTACGCTGCGTTGCGCTTCGAACTTCGAACCATAATTTGCTAATGTTGAAGTGTAATATATCACTTGTGGTCAGCAACTGCTTCTTGGTGTGTCCGTTCGGTGTAATCGAGGTCATAAATAAAGAGTGATGCGCATCCTTTGGCCACCAATGAGCATGCGTTACTTAATCGATTATCAGCTGCTAAGTTTCGTTAAGATTGCGAAGTAAGCGTTGCCGCCGCGGATGGCGGCATTTTGTGCGCACGGTGTACTTTCGTAAATTAGCTTAACGTCATGTTCATGCCAGCGATATTTTCGATATTGTCAATTATTATCGTTTAACGGCTTAATGTTTTTCGGAGTTCTTTTCAGGAGTTTTTTTCTCTCGATCTTTCTCAGGGCAATCAAAAGCCATAGTGATGGTATTAAAATATCCCGATTTTCTTTAAAACTCGCATTGATCGCATGTCTCGGATTGATCCTCAAAGCAAATCGTCATCACTTCCTGTTTATTGCCATGCAATCATGAAGCCCGAAGCCTGCGTTTTATCTGATGCAATACTTTTATCGAGCAAATCGATGACAACTTGTGCACTCATCAATACTCTTCATAAAGATTATCTCCGTAAATGTCTTAAACATATGCAAATATGAAGAACGATTAAAAACTTGTCAGGCAACAAGAAGCCCATGCCAAATTTATCGAAAACGTTTTCGATATCTTCGATAATCCATCGGTTGACATACTTTCTCACCAAAGTAAACACGAAATTCGAATAATAACACTCCGTACACTGCCACTGATTACAGTGCACAGCATCCATTTAAGAATTTGCATATACTTTATGAAGACGAGGACCCGTCGCAAAAACGCATTAGTTATCGCCGACTTTCTTATCGCGTCGGCAGATCATCGTGGTTTTTATGAAAAGTGGTGGTGGCACACACCAAATGCCTCGCCACCGAGAGTTCATCATTTTCATCAATTCAATTACAACAAATTGTGCTTAATAATCGCTGACAAAAAAAAAAAAAAAATAAATAAAGAAAAAACCAAGAGTAATCCCTTTCAAAAGGCTACATGCGCCACGAGGTCTTATCGAATTCTAATGACACACTCTTCCGTCCTACACATTAAAAGACTTTTACGCTATCGAAATCTGCACGATCTGTATACAATTCATCAAAGCGTAGCTGCAGACACGATTGATCTAAAGTGATGTTCTGCGTTGATAGCACAGCAGAGCGCAACTCGAGGATCAATAAATATAGAACGCTGAGCGTCGTCGTACGCATAACATCCGGTTCTGGGCTATATTATGACCAGACTTCTGTTTTGTAGATACATTAGGGCTCTTTGGTTTTCCGTTCTGGCTCTCATCTTCGAATCCGGAGTCCAGTAGTCACTTTTGGAACCCTGGTTTTAATTCAACGCAAACACTGTAGTAATGTTTGTGCTTGGGAGTGTGTGTGATAGCATGCGGCTATGGAACGGACTTCAGCATCGGCAGCAGCAGCAGCATCGATCGCCAATGATCGATGTTGCAATAATTTAAAATAAATGATCTGCTTTGTCGATTTCATCGCAAGGCACTGATCAGAAATGGAGCTGGCATTGGGAGCTTAGCGTAGATTTTTGCGATGAATGATCAGCTTGATTATCGTAGGTGTTTTAGCTCGATATTTAATGATAATGTTCTTCAGTCTATTGCTCTCAATGTCCTTCCCTTAAAAATGGAATGAATGCCACTGTGTGTTGCCTCGGTAATTGTTGGTATTGTGATTATTCCTTCGAAATTCCTGGAACTACTTCAGTTTGTGCGAATTAAGTAGGTGTGCCCAAAGGTCGTAACGGTCTAATGAATTGCCTTCTTCTTGCTCGGAGGGTTTCCCTAGCGAAAGACCTCTAGACACATACAGTTCCTTATGTGTAATTGCAGTACCTAATATTAGGAACTACGTGCTTGGCACACTTTCGAAATCTAACTCTCCCTTAAATTAAAAGAAAAATATTTCTGCGAAGAGTTGGCCATTCAGAAAAAAATTATTGGACTGAAACTTGTGCACACGAGCGGAGAAATAACACATCAAGAGCGAGACCAATTTCAGTAATTAAAAGTACAAAAAATAATAACTTTGGCCAAGGCTCGATTAAAGGGAAAGTCGTTCGATTTTTCTCGTTTTTGTAAATAAATTCAGTTAATAATTAGTTGAATTCTGTAGCAATTTTAAGCCTTCTTTTATACAAATTGATTATAAAAAATTCCTTTAGGTCCCTAGACACCTCTACAGAATCCAACTATTAGATCATTTCTTTTAGATTAGCCAACCATATACGGAGTACTCCGAAAAAGAGTGTAAAAGTAGGTACTCCTTTTAAAGCACCCTGACGAATTGTTCTCGGAGTGCTCCAAATAAGAGTAATTAAGGACTCCTAACGGAGCTCTTCTAAGTAGTTCTTTTGCCAAGGCCTCAAAAAACAGCCTTGGAGCATTTAAGGACACAAAACAATCATTTAAGAAACTGATATCTGAAAGAGAGTCCAAAGAGACTCTTAAAGCGCATTCTAGCAATCATGAAAGATAAATTTTGAGATACTAAAAAGTATACTTTTTCCATATAAGGTCAGTGCTCTTTTTCCCGAAAAACTCTTTTTTGATCATTTGCTCCGGAAAGCTCCGAACGGACTCTTTTGGTTGGCTGGGTAATGATTAAACACAGATCATTTAAGGCAATTCGCAAATCTTCTGAAATCCCCTTTATACTTTTTGCGTGCAATCTTGCATGATAAACATGGCATCTATGCACTCATTCCATGATCCAATCGACAGTCGCTGAGTGACAGCGATCTAACCGTTCTTAACCGAAGCGTAATTGGAAAGTACATTCAAAAGTCTTATGCTGGCAAAGTAATGCCTCTGTTTTATTGGGATGGTGCATTTGAATAATTTATTATGATTATCTTAGAAGGAAAAACCATCAGCAGTGAATCTATTAAAAAAATATGTCGTTAATTTGGTACTTTGAAGAGTCAAAATTACGACGCTTAAAAGCTTCTCATAATGAAGAAGATAAAAATGTATGTTCACCAAGACAATTCTGCACCGTGACAAAGAAAAATTATGCTAAAAATATCATATGAATTAGGCTTCGAATTAGCATTCACCCACGCACATAAACCGAAATATTCTCCATTAGATCTGCACCACATGCGAATTTTCTTAGAGTTCTCTAATCCAAAAAAATAAAAGGATGCTGCTAGTCGGAAAATCTGAAATTATTGGCTGACATGTGAAGATTTCGCCAAACTTGATGGCCTATTTTGAGTGCAAAACCAAGGAGACACAAAATGTATCAAAAAATGGAAGGATAACCTTATAATCTAGTTGTCATAGACTTAGACTTGAAGGATGAAAAAATCTATAGCTTAAGAATAATAAAAAACGAATTTCTGACAAAAAAATTGTTTTTTCTTTTGTTAGACCGGGACTTAATCAGCCAACCTGTTTAACACATAAGAGCGAGCCCAATTTAGTAAATTAAAAGTACATAAAATATTTATGTAATTCTTTTGGCAAGCTGTTAAAGGGAAATCGTTAATTTACTTTTTGTAAATAAATTCGTTAATAATTAGTTAATTCTAAGAATTTAAACTTTTTATACAAATATTATAAAAAATTCCTTTAGGTCCCTAGACACCTCTACAGAATCCAACTATTAGACATTTCTTTTAGATTAGCCACCATATACGGAGTACTTCCGAAAAAGAGTTAAAATAGGTATCCTTTTAAAGCACCCTGACGAATTGTTCTCGGAGTGCTCCAAATAAGAGTAATTAAGGACTCCTAACGGAGCTCTTCTAAGTAGTTCTTTTGCCAAGGCCTCAAAAAACAGCCTTGGAGCATTTAAGGACACAAAACAATCATTTAAGAAACTGATATCTGAAAGAGAGTCCAAAGAGACTCTTAAAGCGCATTCTAGCAATCATGAAAGATAAATTTTGAGATACTAAAAAGTACACTTTTTCCATATAAGGCTCAGTGCTCTTTTCTCCCGAAAAACTCTCCTTTTTTTTGGATCATTTGCGCTCCGGGAAAGCTCCGAACGGACTCTTTTGGTTGGCTGGGTAATGATTAAACACAGATCATTATAAGGCAATTCGCAAAATCTTCTGAAATCCCCTTTAAATTTACTTTTTGCGTGCAATCTATGCATGATAAAATCGCCACTCCTACGTGCAATCCATTCCATGAATATTATATATCCAACACCAGCTCAATTACATGTGATCCTACACACGCATCATAAAAGCCCAGTCTTCTTAAGCCGAGGCCCGTAATTGTCAAAAAATTACATTCATAAACGATTCTTTATGTCGGAATATATTCTGTGATATGTAATTGTGCTAAATAGGTGTAAGATTTTAAGAATTATTGATAGACTCCTATCCTTAAGGAGTGATCCCATAAAGAATATAAATGTATTAAAAAAAAAATAATCTCTCTTAAAATTCTCATTTTAGCAGGAGATAAATTTAGAAGGGACTTGAGAACTTCTTACTAAGAAGACCTTGTGAATAGGCTATATAAGAATAAAAACCTAAAATGTTGAAATGCACTGAATTCTCATCGGAAAAGAAAAATATTTTTATCTCAAAAATATCGGATATGAATGATAGCAGCTGCGGCATTTCAATCACGCCCACGCTTGTTTACATAAATGTGCCGAGCAAATATTAGCACGATCCATTAGAAAACTGCACGTACGATGAGGAAATTTTGCTAGAGTTCTATTCTATTAATCACAAAAAAAAAAAAAAAAAAAAGAAAACATGAAATGCGAAGCAAACGTCGGAGAAATCGTGAAATTATTAAAGGAATGACATGTGCAAATCATTTTTCTTGCACCTTTTGGTTGGAATTTGATGCGTGCGCATGCGCAATGGTGACAAAAGACTGTTCAATTTTACGACAGAGGAAGTGATAACCCTTTGCTCTAGTTTCATAGACTTATGGATTGAATGCGAATAGAAAAAATGCTGATACATCGCTCGTGAGGAATCGAGCTGGTTAAAGAACACCTTTGCCTTCTGTTACAAAAATCAATTGTTTCTTTTTTATGTATTCCGATTCAACTATAAATTTACTTTTGCTATAACTTTTACTGTACCAGCAGCATGAGACAAGCACAGGATCTTAGGTAAATGTTCCACATCTCCATATGAAATATATATACATATATTTATGTATATTTTTTGATAATCTAAGAAAGAATCGATAACATTTTATGGGGTTCATTAAAGTGGCATATAGACCAGTCGTTAAGGTAGCCCAATGGCTATTAAAACTGAAATAGCGAACAACAATGTTGTGTAGATTAATAAAAGCATCAAAGTGTTTTACATATGCGAAAATTAAGACATTCCAAAAGCTCGTAAAACTGTTCGATAAATAGGATATTGGCGCTACCGCCCGCGATGGCGATAGCCATTTAACTTTATCGCAAATATTAAAGAAATCGTCAGGAGCTGGAGAATTTATGAATGCCAAATTAATTGTCTGGATTCCATTGAAGTACCTATGATTTTAAAAAATTCTAGCAACAATATATGCGATTTTCTAAAATTTTTGTTTTTGTTTTTTTTTCGCACTGAATTATCTGAACAAAAGATCATAATAGATAAACAGAAACCAATTACGCAAATTATTCTTATAGTTCCAACGGTAGAGACAATGCCGACAAATTATTTCCAAAGATAGTGATCTACAGTCTTCAGTCAAACCGCAAAACATTGAATATGACATCAAAGGAGGAATTTTCTTTTTGCATAATTTCGATTCATCAACGAAAAGAGCTTAAAATTGTTGCCGCCTGTTCATTCTTCTTGCAGCGCAAGGCGTGAATTATCCAATTTCTGTTAAATTTTTTCATTACTTAAGATTTTTTCTTTCTTCTCGTGCATAGGATAGTCTCATGGAGGTGCAGCGGCTTAGGCAAACATCCTGTGTTTTCGTTGAGATTATCCTGCTTAGAAAGTAGAACGTCCGAGCGAAAATACCTGGAAACAATGAGAGGAACACAAAGATATGTGTTGTATTTACATGTAAACATGATGGTCAGGGTTTTGTTTCCTAATCCGCGGCGGCTACCACATTCGCCTTTCAACGAGGTGCCGGACATATGGAAATCTGATGTGTACGAACATATGTGGGTATATGGAAACGAAATTGTTGTAATTCGAAACTTTTTGTTGATATGGAAAACTGACTTCTTTACGACAATTGGCAGCGGTCGTTCGGCCTTTGAAGTTTGGCATTCACCTTGAAGTCGATTTGATTGTTTGCTGAGCGCGTTGTTTTACTTTTGTGCATTTTTTTATGGGCTCAAAGCAAAAAAAAAAAAAAAAAAAACAAGCAATGATAGAGTTTTGGGAATTTGCAATGGCATACGATTTCCTCTTTGCAGTCGGCAGTTAACAAACATTTTATGAATTAACGTTACCAATAATGGGTGTGTACTTGAATGCAA
The DNA here is from genome assembly GCA_020466095.1 of Chlorops oryzae. Classification (NCBI taxonomy): domain Eukaryota; kingdom Metazoa; phylum Arthropoda; class Insecta; order Diptera; family Chloropidae; genus Chlorops; species Chlorops oryzae. The sequence continues at coordinate 42,183,807 of CM035808.1, forward strand.
TAAAATTGCTTATTGACTGCGCCGAAATTAGACGGCGCCATGCCATGCCATTGCGTGTTAGGACATGTAGCGTGCTAATTTCATGCGCAAGCCAAATTATACCCTTTTAAGCAACTGAACTTGGCTGACTTTTCACATGAAAGACCTCATATTGAACACACACACACACACCGCAAGGACACTCCATCGAAGGCAGTAAAGTGTGAAATTCATAGAAGAAACTGCTAAGAAAAAGTGTGAAGTCGTTTCGCACCTTTTTAGTCGATTCTTAGTTTAGTTTTGGTTTATTTTTTGGTTTTTGCACTACATTCACTGCCCCTGCCCAGCAGAAATCGCCAATCAAGGGTATCCTTCGCAGTTGAGAGTGTTCCGAGTGTTCGATTACTTTGTAGTCTCGTTCCATTTTGGCACCTTCGGAACATAGTTAAGAGAGTGATAAATGGTTTTTTAAGAGGCTCACTTGGTATTTTAGGCGCTTAATTGGAACATGCTGCTGCGTAAATCTGCTTAAATTTGGCACTAATAGGATTAGATTGGCACGTTGTTGTTGCTTTTTTCGGCGTTTTTTATTTTTTTATTTTTTTAAATTTTATTTTTTATTTTTATTTAATTTCAGACAGCACCTCAAAGACATGTGCTTATTCCTTGTTAACCAGCCGCTGTTATTTCGATCGAGTCTTCTTCGATCGGAGCTGTCTGGTGTCTGGCTCGATTTGAGGTGAGAAAGTAACACGACACCAACTTTGCTTAATTGTTGGCAACATTTGGGTTTCTTGTGTTGATTATGAAGCTCTTCATAGAACGCCGCCAGGAGGTGGACCAAAAACACATCAATCAGGCGAGAAAAATTTGCGAAAATTAACACCTACGTCAGTCGGTTGAACTTGATTGATAGCCTGTGCAAATATTTGGAGATCATTTGGATTCTACGAAGAGGAAACTATGAATATTTTAAATAACTTAGATCCATTCAGTGCATTTAATTGGATTTGGTCTGTATGTTTTTCATCAAAATTTCGCTTTGGTCACGTATAAAAATCGATTTAAGAAATTTAATTTAAGCCTTCTGAAGTTTTTTTCTCATGATTGCCATAAAAGGCACACACCCGTATCTACCTTGCATGCTATATTAGTTATATAATATTACACTAAAGCAATCGCTTGTCGTTAAATCCTTCCGCTATGGAGCACATCAAAAAGATAATTCCGCACATTATTGTTTCATTAAAAATCAATAAACGATGCCTTCACATGATTGCTGCATACATGCAACCATAAAACGTGTGACAACAACTCAATCAACTTTCGCATGCGATGCGCTTCACCTTCGATTAGGTCCTTCAATCCCCTTTCACAACGCTCCAATTGCTATGCAATCCTCTGTACGATATATATATAGAGAAGAAATATATGGCAATGAGTAAAATTGAGAGCTACCTCATCGGCTTGGGACACCGGTTAATTGAGCAATCAAGAAAATAATTTCGCTTTCTTTTAAAATTTCCACAAGAATTCTTTGAAGGTTTGCGTTTAGCGCGTGTTGCAAACATTTTTCGAAAATGTTTTCAAATAATTGCACTGCATTTGGACAGCAATAAAAGCAAATGATGCAATTTCTATTTTCGGGGTCAATGGCTCGAGGGCATTAATGAAAGTTCTGTGAGGACACACTTCGATGCATTTCATCGATCGCGTGGCTGAAATACGGAAGAAAGTAAATCGTTAATGACTGTTACCTCCGAATAAATAACTTCGAAAAAGGGTGATTCCAAGGTTACACTGAGAAATTTGATAAATAATTTCAAGTGGACTTTTATCACTGAACAAAAGTTTAATTAGAAGGTGCCGGTCTTATCCGATTATTACTTCTAAGAACCCTTAAACAACCCCCAAGAAACATTTGAATGGTTGAGCATATACCCAAAAGGCGCTGTCAATTTCTACTTCCCTTTGTCGAGAACATTTGTTAAGAGGCCCATAGTAAAGGGGCATGAAAGGTGTGATTTCCTACACATTGGCGCAGTATTCTTCAAAGGGGCAAACAATTTCGGAAGGGTGTTCTTTTTGTTAGAATTTCCTCCCTACTTCAACTTTGATTCAAGGGGCTAAGATTGCATGAAGAAGGTTGGCCTAGGATCGTCACAGTTTTCACAATACTCCAAGGGGTTCGGAAGAAAAACTCCAAGGTTCTGCTTTCTAAAAATGGTTCAGAGTAAGTCAACCCCAAGCAATATATTCGATTGAGTTGCTATCCAAATGCCAATAAATTTAAGGTCGGGCAAAACATTTTCTCAACAAAAGAAATAATTGGAGTTTCTCTAATAAACCAGTTGTATGCTCTGAGAAATGGGTAAAAAAAGGATTTTTATTCCTTAAACCACTAAAAATTGCTATCGATAGGAAACGCTTTTACACTTTCCCTTTTCCTAATCTGCATGATAAAGAAAGAAGAAAGAAATCGAAATTATGAAAATCATTCGAGTTCCTGAGAACACAAAAAGGGCAGATGTTTTTAACTTGACCGCATCTAATGGCCTGTGCCACTGTACGAAAGGAGAATCGAAGCGGCCGTGCCATGAAAAGAAGAAATCAAGCAGAGAAGGCAATGCGTATCTTTTGGATAATCCTGCAGACGGACTCGCGTACGCCTGTGGTAATGATAGTTATCAGTGTTTGGTTTTCGGTTACTCTCATTTCCAGGTGGAGCTGATATGAAATGGAGACTCTTTCTATGTTTTTTTTTATTTTCCTAAAAGATGAAACACAGCGAAGCCTTGACTTTGAATGTTAATGAACTTAGAAATCGAGAGAAAGAGACCAAAAAAGCTCCTTTATTTTAGTAAATATTTGGTTTTATTTCTTCAAAGATCGACTAGAATTGTCAACTTAAAAACGAAAAACCGTCCACATGATCTTAGCTTTATCTCCCCTATACAAGAAATGCGCTCTCGAAACATCATCCCCTAGCAACGAATCGCAGTATTTTACTCTTATTATTCTTCTGTTTTTTTTCCCCCACTGCAAGTGTTTGAAATAGCTCGCGGCAGTTTGTATCTTTAAATACACCTGCCACGCGCCGCCACCAACAAGACTAGCGGTCTTATGTGTGTGCCGTAGAGACTACCGCTTCACGGCAGCAACAGCGACTGAGCGCCGTTAAGTATCCAGTCAGCTAGCAACTCAACCGATACAACTTTCGTCCATGTCCTGCATTTAATTAATATATTAAGTCAGAGCGCAAAGGTCTTTTGAGCTGCTCTCCCTGTCTCTCGCCGATGTGAATTGAGTGCCAGGACACAAGCGATTTGAATACGTGTACTTTGAAGTGAGGTAGACAGAGTTCAGGTCCAGCGCTCGTTCCACACGTGTGTGGGTCCTGAACTTGTTTTCGTGAATATTAATTTTGTATTTCTCTATCTTTGTTTCGAAGGGAGCAAGGAAGGCTACAACAAGTTGTTGTTTACTTGCCGCTGAAAGGACGAAGCGTGACGAGAGCACGCGTCCGGAACCACGCTTCATAATAAAATGTAATTATCCATCCATTCAGGTATATCGAAGGCTCGTATCGGAGCGTTGCAATTAGGAGTGAACTACTTTATCGAACCAGTACCTTCCGACTAAAAGAAAAAAGTTTTCCAAAGTTTCATTTGAGTTGCATAACTCTTCCTTCCCTTTGGTATTGGTTTGTCTTTCTCTTATTGTAAAGAAAAACTATGAATGCAACGAAAGTGACTAAAGCTGAAAAATGTTACTAGCAGCTCTTAAGTGACTTCGAGCCTCGGAACGTGCCCTTTACATAGATCCTCTTCGAATCCTTTTTCTCATAACCACACACACTATAGAGAAATTCGCACAAAGCAAAAATAGTTTTAATATCGCAGATCGGCAAATGATCAAACCGAAAACTTGCAAATCATAGAGATCCCTTATATCTCACCGACTTTGCCACGTCCACTCTCGCTTTTCGCAAATTTTACGCAGTCACATTGTCGCCAAGATCCTCACGAAGTCACATAGTCGACAACTGACATCATTAACCATTCCAAGCTAAGCCATTGTTTGACCACGTCAATCAATATTCGTTCTTCCCTTATCGTCCCCAGCCTTCTCCGATAGTTCGAGAAACAGAAAACCAAATCATCTCACGGCAGCGACAATCCACAATATTTGAATAGTCAGCCGCAAAAACAAAAAAAAAAAGGCCATTTAGAGAAAGGACATCAAGGACAAAGAAAGTGTTAATGATTCGAAAACAAAAATCCAAAAGTACAGCACAAAATTGTGTAGGGAAAACAGGCAAAACAAAACTGATGAAAATGAGGAAAATTACAATAAAACGAAAGGATTCAACAATAATGGGGATCTATGGCTGTTGACATTCCGACTGTACATGCCGAGATCGTAGCGTCTCTAGCACTGATGGTATGAAGTGTCATGCATGAATTGCCGAAATGATGAATATTTTCCACGGCGAAAATTGACACGGGTGAAACAGACAGAAATCGATGAGAATTTTCCACAATTTCATTATTGTTTTTTGAGAAAAAAGAGTTGCAGAAAAATGGAAAATACTTCAGCTGTTGCACCTGGATTTTCAGACAAAAACATTCGGCGTAGAAAAAAGATTTTTGCAAAAGAATATAAAATGATCGTACTACTCGATCAGCGGAAATCCAGAAGCTGACAAAAGAGGAAACATTGCAAGGACAAAAAAAAAAAAAAAACAAAAACGAAAAGATCAAAGTAAATGCAACTCTTTAGAATTCAGGCATTGAGATGACACTTGATGACAGCTCATCAAAATTCCGTTCGTTGGATTCATTGAAAAAATTGGTTCCGAAGCATGGAAAAAACTTTTAATGTTTAAAGCTTTTGAGTACTCTCTGATTTGATCATTTAATTAGGGAAATAATTGAAATTGTTTGAACACCTAAGCAAGGCTTTCGTCTTGCATATTAACTTAGGTCCTCTCACAATTACCTCAATGAATCGAGACGACGCATGCCAAGACGTTCAAAGACTCCTGTCAATGCGGGAATGGTATTTTCTTACAAAGCCCATACGATTCTGATTGGCGCTAATGAATAGCGACGATCGTGAGTTGAATTGAAGACCCTCAATCAGTTCTCCTTTGGCATTACGTTAAGAAGAATCCGAACAATTTTAAGTTAATTAACACACCAAAGCATGCCTACTTGTTCAATTGCTGAGATTAATGCGGGATCCCTGAAGAGTTCCAAAGCATCGATAAAGAAAAAAATGATCGTGTTTTTAATGAAGTTATTACTTTCATAATGGCAATGATGAATGAAAAATTCATTTTTCTGTGATGCTCAGACGAATGGCATCTTTAGTATTTTGAGTGGAAAAGTTTTTGTCTGGTTTCTACTTTCGGATCTACTCAAAGGCATTGGAACACTTTTATCAAGAACGTAAAACAAAGCAGAAAGGGAAGATCAAGCTACGATCCATAATTCGTTGATAGTGATTAAGTTTAACAAGCTCTAAAGTTCCTAGTTGCATTGAAAAAGCTTCCCTGAAATAGTTTCATCAGGATTCGTGGAAAGGCAAAAATTTAATAATTTCTAGAAATCTCCATTCATTCATCGAAAATCAGTTGCGGTTCCTCTCCGATCGAGACTCTATTACGCACTGCTAGCTCACGAAATATGCCTCTGCAAGGAACTAAAGAAACAAAAAATCAATTACCAAGCCAAAAGGAGAACGAGAGCTCTGTGCTCTCGTCAAACTGGGAACAGTTTCTACCGATCAGGATTTCTTACCTGTCCGTACTTAAAACGAGTGGTAGATAAGAGTTACCTTACCTGAGCGAAAGAGCGAACGAATGAACAAGCGATCGCGTTGTTCCGAACACGTTTGCGCTCTCGCGAAAAACCCAGTCTCATTATAATTCGTTGCCGAGCAACTGCAGCTCGCCCCTTCCGAGACAGTCGAGCTATGTTGTTGCTTCAGTTTTTACCTGTTTATCGTACAGATCACAGGTATTGCAGGCGCTGGCGCGCTCTCCGTTGAGAGGACTCTCATAAATAAGCGAATGAAGGCGCGCTTAGAAGTACCTTGGCAACCGCACAGAAAGGTACAAAACATAAAGGTTTAGGACGAAGGGATTCATTCTCGTGCAAGGTGTCGTGTTGTAAGGAAGAATTCCTTCAAAGATTCGGAACATAAAAACTTTTTACGAAGCAATTCAAAATATTACGAGTTTATATTGAGCCGTGCCGCAAACGAAAAACAAAAAAAATGTCAAACAGTGTCGGTCATTATGTTAATAATATTAGTAAATCAAATACGAATGCACTGAATACGAAAATAATGAACATGAACATAAAAAATCCGCCACTTTATTCCAACACAACGACCGCTCCAAGTAATGCAGTCAAAGTTTTAAGTTATAAAAACATAGCGCCAGCACCACCGGCAGCTACTACGGAATACAAAGCAATCGCACCGGCTCCCGTTGACGTGGGTGTCAAGACTCGAAAATATATCCCACGTGCCGTAAACACTCCACCGTACGGCGTCGATCAGACACAATCGGTGCAGCGGCGCAATGCGCGTGAACGCAATCGCGTCAAACAGGTGAACAACAGTTTCGCCCGTCTTAGGCAACATTTGCCGCAGTACATCGTGTCCGATTTGACGAAAGGCGGCGGACGTGGACCACATAAGAAAATCAGTAAAGTGGATACGCTGCGCATTGCTGTTGAGTACATACGTCGTCTCGAGTATTTAGTCGAAGATTTGGGTGGCAATGAATGCTTGGCTACGGCCAGTGAATCGACAAATAACAACGACCCGAATGACGCCATGCAATCTCAGTATTACTCAACTTCCACGAGTCCGCAGACGGATTTTCCACAACAAACAATGACACTGCAACAATCCACACAATTCCAACAGCAATCGTTCTCCAGCACTTTGTTAACGCCGGTTTCCCTAGCGGCCTTTTCACCAGTTCAAACTAAAGTCGACATGTCCTGCCATTCACCGACAGCCTCGTACATTTCGAATACGTCTTTTGATTCCGGCACCTACGAACCAACGCAACAGCTGTCTCCCGAGCCCTACAACGACACCGGACGCGATATTTCGGCAAGAAATAATGCCAACCTTGCGCTCAAGTTCGAGCCTTACGACAACTTTAGACTGGATGAGGAAGATTGTACGCCTGACGATGACGAAATCATTGACTACATCTCTCTATGGCAAGAGGAACAACAGGCTTCGCAAAACTGACGAGGATTGTGATTGCCATTAGTACAGTAACTTCATTTAAAAAAAATAAAAAATATAAAGCAGGGACCATTATTGCCAGTGAGTTAAGCTCTTGTAAATGAAATTTTTAATTAATTCTAGTCAGTCACGTCATTTTTGTAAATAGTGTACAAATTTGTTGTAAGCTCATTTAGTTTTTATTTATAACGGAAGACAATGATTGAAAAAGTATTATAAATCGTATTTGAACTAATGGAAGACCTAATTATTTTTAAGTTAAAATTAAGAAAATATTTTTCTAAATTAATTTTTAATATTTTTAAATATTGTTATGATTAGTAAAAGGAACGGAGAACTGTTTTGAAAGACATAAAAATATTATAAAATACAATCGAAGATTAATTTTTTATTCCTTAGATCGGAAAAATATTGGGAGCCAATGTAATCTCAAAAGGCTTTCATTATGGAAAATGTTTAAAAAATCCTTATGCTGCATTTCCACAATTCTGTTGTGAGGAAATTTTTTTAATAGCGCCTAAATTTTTTCTCTCGGATTTAGGGAATTTTCTGATCAATTGTGCCATTACTGGGATTGCTTTTCATTATTATTTTCATCTGTCAATTGTGCAAAGGCAGATAAATTGTGCTAAAAGCTGCTTTGATGGGAGAAAACTTAAGCGAATAAATTTTAAAAAAATATAAAATTTAATAAAATCAGAATTTGTCTTAAGTTTTTGTATGCATGTGCCTACAGAGAAGTGTTTTTGCAATAACTGTGAGAGTATATGAGCTAAACTTCTCTTTCTTTATATAGCGAATCAACAGATTCCTATTTTGTTGCAATTTTTGGTCCCATTTTATTGACTCTTTTCTGCAACAAAAGTTTTTTGCTAGAAGAACAATAATTAATTTGTCCTTTAAAGGTCTTTGGCTCGGGATTTTAATGGGGTCTTTGAGAAAAAAGGAAAAGTCTTACAGTCCAGTGCCAACGTTGGAATTCTTTCATTTTCAGGACGGTCTTTTGGGAAAATTCAGCTTAATTGGTGACACCTTCTTGTCGATAATAAAATATGTTTTTAGGTGATTATTATGATTGTGACCAAATAAATGATGATGATAATTCCTACTGGGCTGCTTTGGTCAAATTGCGTTTGAATGCGATTGCACAGTAAAAACTATAGGTTTAAAATTAAAACCAATCGGTATAAAATTAAATCTTTTTAGTATTAAATTTGAATTTCAATACCAAAAAGTTTTATTTTAATACCTTTTGGTTTTAAAAGATCTCAAAAACGAACAAAATTCTCAAATTGTCAAATTGCTCTCGCGATTATATTGCTATCATACATACATACGAGGCGTCTATAGTTCGATTTTATCGAACGTTGATATAATAAATCTAGCACGTACGAATGAGATCGCTTGTTAGCGTACTGGAAGCGTTTTTGCTTAGCATTCTGAAAGGTCCGAGTTCGAACTCTGTCGCAGGCGAAAGAAATTGTGGAAAACTATTGGGGCTTGGAAAGAGGTAAAGTAAATTTTGAACTTGGAAAAAGGATAAATTTATGTACTCGGGAAGGAGAAGACATACATAGTTGCCAGCGATAAAGTTGAAGTATCTCGACTACCTTCAAAAATGTGTGTCTGTCCGTCATGCTGTTTCAAGAATTCCTATGAGAAGTTCTTCTGCTGGAATCTCTTTTTTTTTTCATAAAAAGATTGGTTGCAAGCTTTTTATTCCTGTTAAATTTTTATTCTTATTTATAATTATAACCTACTTCTTCCTTAAAAAAAAAAAAAAAAAAAATTACTCTCGCCTGACCGGGGATTGAGCTCGCCGACATCAGATTGTGAGGCAATATCTCTCATTTCTTTTCGCTCTACACATAAATTTTTTTTATTATTCATACGAAAAATGCTCAAACCAAAAAGGTTTTAATTTAATTCCTTTTTGGCATTGTTATATATAAACACCAAAATGGTATTAAATTTAAACTTTAGTTTTTACTGTGTGGAAGATATATTTCAATCCATTATTTTTTCCCATTTTTTTTTTTTTTTTTTTTTTTTTTTTTTTTAGTTCTAAGCGTCTTACACATAGAAAAAAGCAAGAATTGGAGAGAACTAAGCATTTAAACCCATTGAAATCCATCAGATACTTATAACTTCTTTAACCTAGCAGCTTTCGTTTTTCAATAGATAAAAATCTGGGTGTAATCGAAAAGGCTTTCCATTTCGATCATTAAAACTTTTTCAAAAAGTGATCATATTTGATAAACAAAAAAAATCCTTGATTGATATTCCCTTTCCATAAATGAACCACAGTCATTTGTCTTTATAATCCTCCAGACAGTCTCCTCAAAGCTCTCGATTGCGTGTCTCCAAGTCCAAAGGAAGTCATTACTTTCACTTAAGCTGTCTCTCCTACCAGCTATTAAGTTTATAGATTGTAAGCTTTTCTCCTCCTCCAATTTTTCATCGGACTCTCTCAAACAAATTGTGCAATCGTAAAAAATGAAGTAATATTGCCGATTTCAAAAAGTCTACGGGCAAACAACAAAATACTCAACAAGCCGTAACAGAAATGTGAGGCGTAATTGTTGCACTAAATGCTAAATTAGCTCATTTGCTAAAATAGCAACAAACTAATTTACATGCACATTTAAGAGGGAGCTAGACCTACAGAAATAAGCACAAGGACTAGCTACAACCCATGCCAGAACATACGCGCATACCTACATATCTCTGCGAATAGTCAAGAAGATTGCAAAATTAAAACTTGTTGAGCAACTGCGGGGTTTGCATATCGCCCGGCGTATCGAGTACTCGTCGAGTATCTCGAAGCCGATCATCATACATAGGATACTCATACTCGTATTCGTGTGGTGTACACTCGTGGAATTGACAAAGGCGATTCCTTAGAGCTTGAACTCGATTTCATTACCAGTAATTCGAAGAGCAGAGCCACGATGAGACCGAATCAGTTAATAAACCTATGTTTACCATGAGGAGGATGTGACTTTAGCCAAGAATCAACAAAATGAAGCGCGAAAAATGAAGCAAGACATAAGACACATAAAAAGGTGATCAGTAAATTGTTACGAACTAAGCGCGTTGATGAGCAGATCGCCCGCTCTCTCTCTCTCGCTCTCTCTCGCTAACTCTCCCATCGAGCATTCCCAATCCGTACGGAGGACGAGAGACGAAACGGCTTTCTTGATTATGATGCATCCAATGCATCATTAAGGAATCAGTATTTTCGCGTAGGTTTCCGTTCAAACATTTGAAAATAAAACATGAAAGGAAAACAAGACGGAGAATAATAAAATCATGTTGCTCTGGCAGCGGTTGCGAATGCATTTGATTGTGGCTTTGAGTGGATGATGAGATGTCGTTGTTCAGTCATTATGATGAGCAGTGGATTTTATGCGTTGCCATTGATAACTTGGCTGCTGCAGAAGCTGCTCTTAATGATGATTATGATGCACAACTCACATTGAGCACCTCATTCGGGCTCTGAAAAATTGTAGCCCACGTTTCCTTGCGATGCTTCGTATTTTGCTATTACCCGTGCTCGTGCGCTACGCTACGATGGGAGCAGAATCCAGTTTTTTCTTTTCTTCGAACTCGTGGTGAAAGAAAATTTGTTTACGCGCACAGATACTGAATTTAAGCTCTTTTTCCTTATATATATATATATATACATATATGCATATAAATAAATAAATTGTTATTTTTATTTTTAATATTTTAAATTTTTTTGCTTCTCTCTTTTCCTTTCGGTCACCAGCAACAGGCAAAAACAAGTGCAGCATGCGCTGTAATTATTAATTTATTGACTGCGTACCGCGTATGGACGTTTGATTTTAAGCGTTGCTAGCTTCTCTCTGCTGCTGCTCTTGTCGCTTTTGTTGTTGCTGTTGCTGTTGCTGTTGCGGTTCTTGTTGCTGCTGTTGGGCCTCGAGTCCTTATTGCTGCTGTCGTTATAGCGCATTGATCACATTGCATAATTAAGATCAATTGGCTATGAAATGCGAAATGCTGATAAATGGCAATGTTTTGTAATGAAGAATGTAAGATGAACATCGAAGATTTTTCCTGGAACTAGTAAAGTTGGTCGAATTTCATGGTGTGATCGTTATAATGAATTCATACATACAGACATGGATGCAGCGTTTCGTGCGTCGAAAGTGAACGAGTTAAGTAATTGGTGTTGAAATTAATGGGTGAATCGTATATTTTATCCATTTGCGAGTATGAAAAGATATGGCCGAAAAGAAGATTTGCGACATCGAAACGGCGATTTATCAAAGAATATTGCGAACAACAAAACTCACACATATCTTACGCGATATGGATAGACAATATCGGTGCGTTTTCGTGTGCCTGCATGTCCGTGTGCGTGTGTACTCATTTCGTTCGTGTGCCTGGTTTCAACAGTTTCTCTATAAAAATCAATGCAATGATTTGTAATATCCTTTGGCGGTATTTCGATTAAATTCACCGAAGATGCTTCAAGTCGTTGAAGTTCTCATTATCTTCCGGTTTTTAATGTCAATAAAATGTTCGAGAAAAACTGTTTGGCGGCATAACTCGTTTGTAAGTCATGTTTAAAAGTTTTTATGACCATGTCTTTTATATGAAAAAAAAGGTGAAAGCTTGAGGGCAAATATGCTGGGCTAAAGAGATTTTACGGCTCATTTTAAATGATACCTTCGAAGCATATTGATAGCCTCCCTCCCTCTCTCTCTCTCTCTCTCCCCCTCCCCTTCTCTCTCACTCACTCGCTCACTTTGTTTTTAATTGAAGAGGAAATGAAGCTTAAAATGAAATTATAATTAAAAGAACTAAGAGTAATTCAAAGAAATTTTGATTAAATTATGAGAAAATCAACCAATCTCATTGCCAATATCCTTCCAACTGATTCTCACGAATTCCACTCGCGGTAACTGTTAAACAAATATTTAGTCATTATTTCACACAGAGAACTGTTCTTTGTCGAAAGGACCTTTTCAACAGGATATTTATTTTGCTGAAAAATATTTATTTACATAAACCCTAACGTTTTATTTTTTGTACCGGAGCCCCTAAAGATGATAGAAAAAAGGTGGCAAATGTCAGACGGGTGCATTCATGCATGCACAAAATTTTGTATTTTCATGATGATGTGCTTTTAGCACGTTAGTTTGTTTTTTGAGGAAAAAACTATCAAGTGGCCGTAGGACAACAAAGTTTTTCATTAAAAAAACCGGAAGTAAGAATATAGGTAAACAATAATAGAAAATTACAGTGAAAAAGTGTTGCTTTTTTGAAGAACAATTCTTGTTATGCTTTCTGAACAGAATTTCTTGGATTCCTTGGTCTCACGAAAAATAATATATTTTTTTTCTCTTAATTTTTATAATGAATAAATCACTTAACATGACAATCCATTTATTTTGTCATACAAATTTAAGGCCAGCCGTGGAATTGAGACCTAACATCATTGTTTTCTAGCCCATCTCCCTCGAAGGTGACACTTTGCATTTGAATGAAGATAAATTTTCATTGTCAAGGTTGCTCCAAAATCGGAGAAAGTAGATCACAAAGGAGAAATCTTCGTTTCTGATATCTATTCAAAATATGTAGTAGGCAAGGATTAAATGCACTTGGAATTCACAATGGAGAAATTAGAACAAAACTTTCCCTTTTATTTTTCTCACAAGCCGAGAAATCGAAATAAAAGTAAAAAAAAAAAACGTTTGTCCCTCGGCTCTCATAGAACAAATAGAGAGAGAAAAAAATTGCCCCCTTTTCACTCAGTATGTGAGAAACAGTCACATTGTCCGCATGTCGCTTAGCTCGACAGCTTAATAGAGCATCAAACAATTATCAGAGGAAGCAAGTATCTCCAGACAATAACGTGTTGTGCATTTGAGGTCCTTTATTTATCACGTTGCCACGAATGTTCCATGGAAACGTTGTTTATTTGTTTTGACAGGTTCAAGAAACAGAAAAAGGGACAATTTCACATACCAAAAAAGTAAAAAGAAAAGAAAACAAAAATAATAAAAAGGGAAAACCTGCCATACCATTAAGGCGTCAGAGCGAATATACCCTGATGGATTATAATTTCACAGATGCATTCATGTATAAAACATTTCGAATGGAGTAAGACTTCTTCCCATTTTTGGTACTCTCTATAAATCAATTTAAATTAGCACAAATTATAGGTTTTTGCTTTTCTTAAATTGTACTAAATACGCGTAGATTGATGTGTGGCAAAAATTCACCAAGACCCTCAGCGGATCAGCGAATGACTACAGTCATATGAATGGCCACTTGCAAATTTTATTCTTATTTAACACCTTAGGCGTGATACTTTGTGCTTCTCTCCCGCTCTTTCTCGCTCTTCCTTCTCCTATACCTATCTTCATGTCTCAAAGTGCCGCGTTTCGGGATTATTTAAATTTCAGTGAAAATGAGAGCAGAACACTCTAATCCGTCTTTAGTATTCGGCGGTCTGTCTTTCAACTTTCATCTTTGCTTAAGCGTGCTAAAATATGATTTTTCGTAGATCTGATAATATTGTTTTCCTTTAGTGGGCGTTATCAATTATGCTTATGAATTATTGATTTTGCCTTTTGGCAACATAACGATTTCCCGATCGAAATAAGACTCATTCCAAAATCCATTGACCTTTTCTTAATTGTCTTCTCAAACTCTCAATGATTATCGAAGATTAAAAGAAAGTTAATTCATATAAAGCCACAAGAGAAATCCTCCAAGTAAAAAAATGACATCTTCATTAACAGACGCAAGGCATAAATCTGAGAAATGATTACTTTTGACAACGGGTATCTGCATTGTCAGAAGAAATTGAACACGGAGACTTGACAGGAAATATGTTCCAATTAGCGAGCGAATAATAACCGAGCGAGAAGGCATACCGTAAGCTCCCGATCAAATAGACCTTAATGCAATAAAGTTCTTACGCTCAACGTCAATTTTGCTGTCATATAAAATCGGATGATGAATGAAGTTGCAATCGCAAAGTGATTAGTTCTGCAGGAAATGTCTTATTAGATGCCTACTCTCTTAGGCGTATTGGCAAAAAGAGAATATGGTGCAAGAGAAATCGGTCAATTTCCCTATAGCATTCGGTACTTCAGAGCCACTTGATTCTAAAAAATATAATTTTCCGAAATTGTTTTCCAGAAGCCAGCTCTTTAAACCCTAAGTAAACATTAGTAATCATGAGTGTCGATTGATTTTCTTCGCTACTGGCGCCCGCCTACCTTAACAGTTTTGTTCAAAATAAAGTGAAAAATTATATTTTCCGCATAAAAGAAAACAAAAATAATTCTGACATAATTAAATTCACGAACTCCCTCATTCGAAGAAAGAAAAGAAAAAAAAAATGTCAGACGCTAGAACTAAATCTAAAACACTTAAGCAGCAAAGAAAACAAAAGAAATGGACGCACGCCTGACTGCTCCATTCAGTCCAAGAAGCACTTATAAAGACACCTTCATCCGATTAAAAACGCAGAAAATTGAAAGCACTTGAGTTATAAAAACGAAAGAAAGAGATACACACAGTGAGAGAGAGAGAGAAGGAGGGGGAGAGAAATTCTTGAATCCCGAATAAAAATTCGCAGACACGTACGAAAGTGTCTGAGATGTGCTTTGATGGATTATATGGATTTTGCACATAAAACAAAATTGATATCGAAACAAGACAAGAACAAGAATCACAAGACGCAACAGGTCAACGAGATGCCGCCACAGTCAGTTAAGACATCAGCCGATTTGCCGATCCGACAATGCCTCAGCCGCGCATTGAGGCAATCCGACGTCGAACGACGAAGCCGTGGCGACAAAGGACGGCGGCTTTGGAAGTGTGCACTTAAAGAACACATGTTTTTCATCAAAATTATTTGCATAAATGTGCAAAATGCTGTCTAGGATCCGGAGCGCGTGGTGAATTCATTGCACGCACAATGGCTACTCGGATGGAAGCCGAAAGTTTATAAATCGTACGCGGTGGAGGTGTTCTACTTGAATGCTTAGCGACTGCCTTTGACCAAAGGCGCAAATGGGCGTTGCACCGTTTCAATGTTATGACTGACCAAAGCATTTGTTTTCTGGCTGTGGCCGAACTGATCGATTGCTACACTTAAATAATCGACTCGTATTTTTGCTTTTCTTTTAATTTTTCTTTTTTGTTTCATTTTATTTTTGCTTTTTTTGCTATCGTTTGATTGGCTCCAGGAAGAGGAAAAAGCTCAAGCGAAGAACATTATGCGTTGCGTTACAATAAATCATGTACTGTAATTACCCGTTGGCATATAACAGGTCATGTGCCTCAGTGTATAGCGAGGAGTCTTACTATGGATCGAAAAGGTCTTACTAAATTTTTTTTTTTTTTTTTTAAGAGGAAAGAAGAGTGACTATCGGATAAAAGCTCTTCGTTTCCCCTAAAAAACAATTTAGATTGGTTGAAGTTCGGAGCATACTTCCTCATTATGAGTTCTGAACGCTTTGCACAGTGGAATGAAATGAATAATTTTATATAAAAAGAAACCCTTTCCAATCAATAGAAAAGGAAAAACACACTGAGTAAAGTCTTTCTGTGTTCTAAAGTGCCTACTCACTTAGATCGTTTAGCCCCACTGTGAGCTTTAGTGTTTCGGCGCTTATCTTTCCAAGGCTCAATGTGGCTTCTTCAATGATTTATTAACGCGTTTTGCCTGAAACAACCGTTCTGTGACTAAAGAATATAATCCGCATCCCTCCTTCAGTTCGATCTACTTGACTGAATTTGCATAAATTACTTACATATTTAGCTGAAGCGGCTGAATGAGCATTGCGCATGCGTACGTTGCAAATCGCCCGCGCAAACCAAAAAAAAAAAAAAACAAAACATAAAAAGGAAACCAGCTACTTCGACCATTTAGGAACGTAAAAAAAAGCACATACAAAAACACCGCCCGCGTTCGCCTGCGGTTATTGATGGATAAACGGAAATCAGTTTGCGATAATGTTAAAAAAAAAAACCGCAAAGATTCTTTCAGTAGCCCAAAGAGTGTTGCTTATTTTCGCTTAAGTGGACTCAGAACATGGCTTAAAAGTTCTATCATCAAAACTCAATTCGCTAAACGAAACAAAAGGAAATAAAAATGTAAGAATATAAAAATGCAGCACAAAAACCCTCATGTAATCCTCTGAGCAAGGCTACTTTGAAATGTACCCGCACTGCTGATCCCTTTAAAGGATTATTTGCTTTGAATGTTGTAACAACACGTAAAAAGGATTCTCAAATGGAATGGAATTCTAAATGAGACAATGACACTCATGATGACCAAAGGATTTTCCGTCAATGCTTTGATAGCTATGTTACATACGTTCCAGCTTAAGTGTCGGAAAAAGTTACATAAAGTGCAGCCACTCAACACAAGCAAATCCAATGATTTTGAATGATTGCATTATTCGCTTCGAGTTCATTTCCATAAAGGACGAATTAAAGGATATTTTTCCGATGAAAAAAAGCAAAAAAAAAAAAAAAAAACATCCAAGTATTTCTCTTTGTGCCATGACAAGCATACAAATATTTTGACAAAGACTCGAATTGTGTGTATTTGATTGGTTTGGTAAATGCATGAAAGCATTCCGAGAAATAGCGCCACCATAGGTAAGAGTATAGAAAATATTATGGTATTTGAATGCATATAATCCAAACGATATGCTTCTGATTTTATTCGAAGACTTGTTCGCACTTGAAAAATAAATTTCGACATTTAATGTATATATGTATGTACGAGTATATAATATTTCTCATGTTTTCCTTCGCACACATGCTGTGCTTCTTCTTAAAAGGCGCTCCACTTTGTGTTCGATAAAACATTGCCACATTGATGCAATGCAGACAAAGCTGTCAAATAAATATATCCAACATCTTCTTGCCGCTTTGACAACCATGTCAGCAGCATCTCTTTAATGTCATGCTTACAGTGTCCGATTGTTTCCATACACCTTCGACTCGCCGACACTGACTTGCAGGCGCGAGTTTTTTGCCCAGCTTCGCATTCAATCCCATCCCATCACTTCGCATCGCCTCGCATCGCATCGCATCCACTTCACTTGCTTATGTGGGTTGCATTGATGAGGAAAGCAAGTTTTGCTGCCTTACGATTTCATTCATAAATTCGTTAAGTACGTCGGGAATCTTTTAATTTTATTACCATGCCGCTGCAGAAATGTTGAGAAACGGTTTTTATTCACTACTTCGGAGTTTTTCCACAATGTTTTTGGTTTTGTTTTTGTCATAACCCTCCGGCGTAGATTTCCGATACACGTTAAATTTTTATTATTCTTGAAGAAATTGATGTATGATTACTTGGAGCATGAGAATGAAAAGATTATTGAGGAAGTAACTTTATAACGGAAATCAATTTGAAATGGTTCGGCCGATTCTGAGTACCTACTCCTCTGTCGTAAACAGTTGGGAAATTCTCTGAAAAGAACTAGTACTTTTACCAGAACTAGAAGAACCAGTGCAATTTTTGGGTAAGCTTCCACTATAAGTATATATTGGAATTATCGTATCCGTTCATCAGAGTTGAACTACAAATCAATCGATAGTTACTGAACATAATCGCTTCTTCGCATTATTTACTTAAGGAAAAAGGAGGAAAAAACCAACGATTCTAGTACTTTGTTCCCGTAAACAGCACTGACTGGCATTTAAATGGTGCAAATTTAGTCAATTGCCGATAAAAAAAACTAGAATAATTCTGGTGCATACTGCACTAGTGCTTTCCAGTCCAGATGCTAAACTGATTTTCTACAAAAATTTTTATGAGCAAGGGTAAAGAAAAGAACTAATACTGGTGGCTTTTGCACTAGTACAGCGCTAGTTGAAGTTTCTGCAGGGTCTTTTCAAATGCGAAATAATTGAGTTACCTTCTAATGCCAATTTTTCTGTTGAAAAAATCAGATTAAAAATCAGACTAATTTCGGGTAAAGAGGAGTGAATCGGAATACATTTTTTTTATTAATTTATTTTTATTTATTTATTCGAATAAACTCCGTCTAGAAACGCAGAAATTAGAGGGCAAAGGCTTAGGCTTAAACCCGCACTTTCTACGCTTGTTCGACTAATGACACTTAGGTAAAAAAAACTCTAAGCCTCATTAAGAATTAGCGATATACGAGGGCATAAAATTTCAAAGACATCCTGCTAAGAAGTCAAGATTGTCTGCACGACAGTCCAAACACTCGGACAATGGCAAGTAATGACGTCAAATGGGTATTTCCCAACAAAAATGCACCACACAACTGTTGCAAATTAATTTCACATTTAAAAGGCATTTAAGAAAATATTTGGATCTGCATAGCAAGTGTAACGAATGGTGCTAGGGAAGTAACAATTTAACAAATTTGTTCTAGCCACAAGGTCGCAGCTATTGACATTGAAAATCCCTGGTCACATCTGTTGCGATTTCGTACTTTAAAAGACCATACAGTAGTTGATAGTTTCGTAGAAGAAGAATTCATATTTTTTCCGCAATCTAAATTTCGCCAATTATATGCTGCAGCTAACTTAATCGAAAAGAACAGAATGACCATGGCTCATGTCAAAAATATCGCATGATCAGATCATGGCTGAAGAACGAGTGATAAGCAGAAGCATCGCAAATAACGCCTCATGTGGTTACGATTTCCTTTAATGGCTAATAAATATCAAATTTCATATTGAGGCCGTGGGCATGCTCTGCGTACTTTTTTTTCCTTTTGCTCCTTTATTTCCAACGAATCGGGTACCTACTTATTCCGCCAACATGCAGCTTAACAAATGCCCACGCAACATTTTCGCAATCGATCTTCGTATAAATTGATTGCTATTTATTTTTATAATTGGCTTGGACGAGTGATCCGCGCACGCTTTTGCTACACATTTTTAGTGTAATTTACGAAATTGTTGCACACAAATGGGCTATCATATTTCTTTGAGTGGCTACGGGAACCGCGCACTGCTGCAGCCCACCCAAATGTGCTGGAAGCAATTAGCAAAAAAGAGAAAAACAAGAAAAGAAAAAAAGAAACACTAAAAGGGAATATGATTTTTCAAGAATATGAATAAAGAAGAAGAACAATTGCAACTGTTGAATTGAATCGCAAAGTAACGAGTAATTTCGATGGACGCATGAAGCTAAAACGAAAGACTTAAGTAACGAACTTGGCACAAAAAAGTCCTCTTCTTAGAGGACAGAAAAGTTTCTTCGAAAACACTTCATTTAAAAAATTAGGTTTACAATTTTGAACATCTATTTCATGTTTTTCTGTTTCTTTAACAAAATTTCTGCTTCAAGTCCTTTAGGACATGCCTTTTAGGCCGCAAAACAAATTAATTGCATTTTAAATGTTACTCTCATAAAATTGCATTCCGAATAAAACTATGCGCCACATATGAAATTAAAAATAACTTAAGAATCACCTCTTGACAAGTGTTGACTGTAATAAGCACGATGATTTATGAGTTCAGCGAGTTATGCGCCACCAAACTGATCGGGTTAATCATTTTAATTACACGCTTGTTAAGGACTTGTAAATATAAAAAAAAAATATAGAATGAAATTGGAATATATTTTCCTCTCAAAATACAAAGAGCAACACTTTAATCGTTCTCCTTTTGATACCCCTATATTCTTGTTGAAAATCCTCTTTATAATCCTTTAGATTTCTTATCAGCATCTATTTCATTTTCCACTGACATTAATACCTGCATTAATATGATATTAGCGATATATACATTTGAAAAGGATCACAAAGAAGAAAAAAACAAACTCCACGATCATAAGAAAAACATCAAGAATTCTAGAAATTACAGTGACCAATCATATATGAAGCAATTATTCGATTCTTCAGGGACGCATTCCACACAACTATTGAACAAAGAAAATCCTTCACTCATGAGCACATTGAATGTGCATTGTCATTGTGGTTATGAAGATATTGAAGTCAAAGAGTCGAAGGCCATAAATTTTTATGACATTATCCTTGAATATGATCTTCAAAATTTTCTACATACGAGTATCCATACATACATACATATATATACGTATGTAAGAAATAGTAAATCCTTTTTAAGAATTTCCCTTACTTCTTTTGTTTGTCGAGGCGTACTTCGGAAAAAATATTCAAACTATTACAATAGTCCAGCTTAACTTTCTAAACCGATTAAAGGACAATTTTTATGTGTCTTCATTTGAAATTGACACTTTATAGGGGGATTAAAGGAGTATTAATTGGTAGGACATAAATACCAAGTACTTTCCTAAGTATCTTATCTTGGAATCTTTTCATTGTAAGTTTATTTAACAGTGAATTCGTGTGGTCTTTCTTAGGTGTTGAGCAATCTGCTTTTCGATTTGAATTGGAGGTCCTACAAAGGGACTTATTCAAAAGTGTCTAGAATTCAGTTGCTTTGATCACATTCTTTTTCTCTTTTTGAATATTTCAAATCTCTCCAATCGTGTATAAACGGGAAATCATGCGATTGGGTACCCATCTCTGAACTCCCAAAACAATTTGCAGCACTAATTCACCACTAACCATATTAGCTTAATGCACTCAAAATGCTCCATCAAGAATTTCAAGCGCATTGAGTTGAATTTATCTGCGAATATCCCCGAGGAAAACGGAATGTTTTGTTGTTTTCTTTAGTTTCTCCTTTTGTCGAGCATTCGATATGGTCCGGCAACACGATACGAGCATTTAGTATAAAACGAAAAAAAACGTTAATGTGAACGAATACACAATAACTTTTCATTCCGACTCGCGATTGCTTGGCCATCGGCAGTTTTTCGGTAATATTGTTCAACACCGATTCGAACACTTCGTTCATCTTGTTAGTGCGCTTGAGTAATGCGCTTTTGACCTGTGGTCAAACACAGCCCAGGCGATACGCTGAAGTGTAATGGAATTGTAGAAGTTGTAATTGGATTTAGATTAATTGCACGGCTGTGCACGGATCCACATGCGGATTATTGTTGCCTCGCACCGCATTGCCCGAGAGAGTCGCGGCAAAAACGAGAATCACGTATTTTTCGTACTCCGATTGCATTGATATAAATCTCTGTAAGCAGATCGTTCCACTCATGCTGTTTGGGTTCGAATTCATATGACCGCAGCATAATTTTTCATTATGAAACGATGGCGCTAGTTCTGATCGATTTCATGAGTGCGGTGTCAGTGTCGACGCTGTTTGTTTTCCTTTAAACAAAAAAATTAGACCTATTGATTTTGATGGTTGATAAGGAAAACAATGCAATACGAGAAAAAAATTATTTTTGCTCATTATTTTCAAATGTCATAATCGCTGACTTCGTAGAATTTTTCGGAAGAACAAAACTTCGATTACTTAATTAATTAGAATCGGGCTGTCACTATTAAGGGCGCTCGTATTTTGACGCACAGTGGCATTCTACCGCAATAAAGCAAATTGAAACAAATCTTTTTCCTATCTGCTTCTATGTATCTTCTTCTAAATAATTAATTATTCAAAACGCTTCGATTTTATTTAAATCAACGCGTGTATCCTTGAACTTGATTTTCTTTAATCCTCCTAAAAGTATAATAAACGCAGCTGGTTTCTCGTGTTTCCTTTCGAGAAAAACCAGATGCCCTTTGGTTGCATTTGTCACCCTTTCCCTTTTACCGATAATAAAGCAGTCCAGGTATTATCGTTCGAATAACAATAACAATAATCATGACTGAATCTCTAATTTCAAATTCAAATGTTGCTCCTGTTTTTTTTTGTATAAGATTTCAATCGAAAGGAAACTGTGCTGTTACCCTTTCATTGTAGCTCCTAATGCGTGATTCCCCTACATTTTTTTGGCTTGAGGCGGCAGGTGCGATGCGACATACCTTTCTGGGTGTTCCAATTGGCGAGTGTCAAGCAATTCAAGAGCTCAGGAAATAGAACGAGTTCCTTTCAATGGCACAACTGAAGGAATGGCAAAATTCGTTCAGTTTTTTTTTTTCCTCTTCAAGAGATTGTCAATCTTTGTAGCGGTATAAGACGCGTGTCAGAGCTTGAATACAATCAAGGAGGTGGCAAAGAATGCAAATGCCTGAATTCTTCAAGAAAACAGTAATGTTAACTGTGCTGCGGAAAATCCTTCCAAGGATATAATTATAGGTGCTGTTCGTGACAGACGGTCTGGCGTGCGTGCGCCGTCGTTTTGAAAGATGGAACAGTTTTAGTTTTGTGTGAAGAGGTACAGTTATGCCTTTGTTGTCATTATCACATCACTTTAAGGTTCTTTCATATTTCGATAGTGAATCCTATTGAGAATATGATGAATATCAGACCGGAATATTTTGTATTAAAAAAGCGACAGTGGCTACACTGAGCGAAAACTACGATTGTGTAATTAAAGGAAAACAAGTAAGAAAGCTAAAGTCGGTCAAGGCCGACTTTGAAATATCCAGCGTCCCGACATTATTGGCTCACTATGTTTTGCCTCTCCATTTGTGGGCGTGGCAGTGGGCGGGCCACATAAATTTTTTCCAACACATTTTATTTGCCTTGGTAAACCTATCTTGCGAATTTGAAGCTTCTACGCCTTTTACTTCGGAATTTAAGAAAAATCTCCATTTGTGGGCGTGGCAGTGGGCGGGCCACATACATTTTTTTCTACACCTTTCATTCTTCTTGGTCAACCTATTGCTCTGTTTAAAGGAAACAAAAACAAGTAAGGGTGTTATAGTCAGGCGAGCCTGACAGTAGAATACCCGACACATACACACATGTTCAAATAATTTTTAATATCAAGAGGTGTTTAAGGCCATAAGGGGCCCCATATACCGAATTCTGTTAAATTTAGATATAAAAAAACCGCCCCTTTGCCACGCCCACTTTTCCAATTTTTGTGCAACTCTAATCGGAGGCATAAATATACGCTCAAATTTTAAGTTTCAGTGGAATATCTCAAAAAAATCCGATTTTGGGGCAGTTTTAAGATTTTTGTGACAGACCCTAGTACTGGAGGTACCGTTAATAATGGACCGATCTCGAAAATTTTTTTGAGGATGTTTATGGCTACAAAGGAAGCATAACTGGAAAATTTCGTTCAAGTCCCATTTGAATTTCGGGTGTAGGAGAGAGTTTTTGAAAAACGCCCTTCGGCCACGGCCACTTTTTCAATTTTTTGAAATCGTATTACTTGCCTTTAAACATGTTCAAATATCAAATTTCATCAAAATATCTTGAAGGACTTCGATTTTAGAGCAGTTTTTGTGATTTTCGTAACAGACCCTACCCAACAAGCAAGATAGGGAAATCTGACCAGCATTAAGTCCATTCGACCTAGTTGGTTGAATTTTCCCTATTTTTGACCGTTTTTTTTTTGCCTTATAAATTACCTGTCTTTAAAGTCTTTTTTTCAAGGTAGAAATTACTTAAATTCTACCTTGGCGATGCCTTCAAAGTCATTTCAACTTTTAATAAAATTTTTGGTTGAAAAAATGTTAAAAATGCCCTCCTTAATGCCTTAGAAGTGACTTGACTTTGATTTCGAAATTATCTGAAGTTTTTAAGGCATATAAACCAAATTTTTACCTTAAATTCAAGTATCAAGTCCATATATAACTATATACATATGTCACTCAGGAGGCCGTTTCTATTTTGGCTTTTTTCAACACGGTCTTGGGTACCCACCAAAATGAGCATTTTTCACTTAGGTACTCACCAAAAGTATTTCTCTCTCGCTCTTTTTTCCCTGCCGAGTAACATCTCTTTCTAACTGGCGCGAAATGTCCCGCCCAAAATCTATGAGAGTGACAAATATAGTAATATATGATCAAGTCCGTTTTACTTTAAAGGCTATATTAAGGCAAAAATTGACTTATTTTATTGGATACTTCAACGTATAAGTCGAGTAGTCTTGATTTTTCGACTTTAAAGTCAAATTGTCGATTAGGACGAAATAAGTCAAACTAAAAAAAATATATGCCCTGTTCTGCCCTATATTTGCCCAATTCATAAGAGCGTGAATGTTTTTGATCTAACGTAGCGCCAAAGAGCATGATGCTCTCAGCTCTCACTGCGCAAAGACGTCACGTCAGAACTTCTCATATGACGCTGATGTTGTTTTGAGTGTAAACTCAAGCCAATTTTTGTGTTTTATTTATGTTTATTTTTATGTACAAATGCAGTAAATTTGTGTTTTATTTCAAATATTTAAAATTACAATAAGGGTCCTCATGGAACGCAGCTACACCTTGTAAACTGAGAAAAGTTAATAAAACTGTCAAATTTTGTATGAAAATTTTGACTTTTTTACTTACTTAACTCAGTTTACACGGTGTAAATGTTTTGCATGAGACCCCTTAGTGTTTTTCTTTTTTGAAAATAGTAGGTAATGTTTTCAATATTTTTCTATAGAGTAAAAAAGACATATCGTTAGCTTAATATAGATGAATTTCGTAGATGGTCATATCATATACAGGCATGCTCTAGAATCTGAATTCATTTCGACTAAAAATTCAATTTGAAATTCACAAATATTTTGAAGGATTACATTTTAAACCGAAAACAGTTTTATGGGAAATATAAAATGGTTAAACAATTTTACAGTATTCAATTACTTAGACTTTCTTATAATAACTACATTAAAAAAGTCAAAACTACAAATCTTCCTCTTTTATTCAGTTATTTTTTTTCCTGTAAAAATACTGAAAATGCATGTTACGCCCTTTTTATATTAAGCTTATATTTAAGTATGCCCCTCCGTCTGTTCATTTGTCCGTCTGTCTGTCTGTCTGTCTGTAAGAGAATACATTTATTATTTTCCAAAGTAAAAAGTTTTGAGTTTTTTATGCATTAATTAAAACATAAATATATGCCCAGTTTGTTGACCGGGACCAAAACTCGATTTAGTTAAATCTCGGCGTAAAATACAACAAAAAAAATAGGATTTTTTAATTAAATCGTTAGTTAAATGAGGAGCTTAGGAACAAAAGGTGACATTTACGTGTTTGGAATTTTTGGGTTTTTCATTTTTATACGACTCAAAAGGTTGACTTTTATCATTATCCGCTAAGATTAGTTTAAAAAAGTTACTTGCTTCGTAGAAAAATGAGCTTGAAAAGCTGCTTCTGGGGCAAAAAGTTACTTTTTAATATTTATTTTCTCAATTTACTCAAAAAAATAAAAAGTGTAAATCTCACCTTTTGTTCCTAAGCTCTTCAAATATAAAAATAAAACACAAAAGTTCCCTTGATTCACATGCAAGACAACAAACACTCTGAAAAACTCCTTCATGACGTCACGCCATATCTCTTTCTATTTGCGCTAAAGTACAGCACGCACGTGTTTGTGAAATTCGAGTATTTTGGCGGAATATTTACTTTCAAGGCGATTTAAAGGCCAAAACGCCGAATTAGGTCGAAATGTCTCTAGAATGCCTCAATAAGTGGAATACCTTATTGGTACTAAAATAAATAACAAAGGACCTGAAAGGCTACTTGAACGAAAAGTACCTTAAAATATCATTTTAGGTCAGAAATTATTTAAAAAAACTTGACTTTGTTTAAAATACTTAATTAGGGCATTCCAAATTTAGGTCGAAATTTCAAAGTGAATTTGACCTATTTGGTTAAGAAAAAATTTTTATACATTTTTATTTATAAAACATTTATTCGACTTTGTGGTCCATGTTTTACGTTCTGCCATCTTGTTTCGTATTTCAGTTTGCAAATTCTTCTTTCAATCTGTTTCAGTATGAAAAAAAATTTCTTTAAATAAAATTTTCTTTTATTTTTCATAATTGAAATGGCCCCAGAAAAATTCAGAATTGCAAGAAATACTTTCCCATAAATCTTAGCTAGCATATAAATTTGGTTTTATGAATCGAAAATATTTTTCCATAAAACCCATATTTTATTTATTTTTTTTTCAAATAACATAAGTAGTTGCTAGAATTTTCATTCTTTCATTCATTGCACTATGTGCAAATACATATTAATAAGTAAGAAATTATTATACCTATATCTTTCTCTTTTTCTCTACTTGAATTCATTTAATTCTTAAGCCCAGTTTAGGTGAAAAATTTCGTAATTTCGACGTCCTTTTGACTTCTTTCATACTTATTTTGGTCGAACTGCATTTTAATCCCTAACTTTAACAACTAAAGCCTTATTATGCCCTATTATTACTGCCAATCGACTTCCATTCTATTCCCCACTTTCGACGAATCAAGTCGAATGGACGTAATTTTGCTTTATTTAGGTCAGGTCAAACAAATAGTGTGCCCTTAAACGCAGTCGAATCGACTTATTTTCGACCTATTTTGTTAGTTGGGTAGTATGGAGGTACCCCTAAAAATGGTCCGATCGGATCCATTCTCGAACTTGTTCTTACTTATGTTGCCGTGAGCACGCATACCAAAATTTCGTCAAGATAACGAAATTTGGACTTATGCCTCGTAACATATTTAGCCACAAACATCCTCCTTAAAATTTTTTTCGATCGGACCATTCCGGATTCGGTACCCCTAACCTCCAGTACTAGGGTCTGTTACGAAAATCACAAAACTGCCTCAAAATCGGACTTTTTCGAAATATTTCCATGAAGCTTAGAATTTGAGCGTATATTTAAGCCTCTCATTAGAATTAAAAAAAAAAAATTAGAAAAGTGGGCTTGGTTAAAGAAATTTAACAAAAGTCGGTATATGGGGCCCCTAATAGCCTTAAAAACCTGTTGAATATTCTTTCTTAGTGGTTATGTGTTTTGGGCGAGGTTTAAAAATTATTACAGCATGTGTGTCTGTATCGGGTATTTTGTTGTCATGCTCACCTGACTATAAAACCCTTACTTGTTTAAGTTACTCCGGCAAACCAAAACAAAACAAATTCTGATTCCGGTAAGAGAAGTAGAATATAATAGAATAGAATAGAATAAATTCTTTATTTTCTCAACATAATTCAATTTACACAAATAAAGAAGTTACAAGATATTGACTAATAAGTCGTCTATCATCCTTTAAAACTTTACAATGGATAATCCTTAACGTAATGTAATAGGTATTAATTATCGAATTCATTTATTATAAGCCTCCTGTACTTTAGCGCATAACATAAGTAATTATATAGCTTACTCCACCGTCGCTTATATTACCATTCAAAATATTCACTAGTTCTTCATGGTTTAAGACTGTTTTTCCAACAGTGTCTGAATCTTATTCCCTAAGGATCGGGCATATTGCCATCATATGCTCCAGAGTTTCACCCTCTCTTAGATTACACAGGGTGCATAAAATACTTGCATTAATACGAAAGCCATTTGCATTTAATGGTAATAAATCACATCTTAGCCTTAAAAATCATTGCCATTTTGTGCACACTAAATGAGTCACAGAAATATTCGCTATCCCCTACAGCAATCAAGGTTTGTATAAAAAACGCGTGTTACTAGCTCGGCTCTTTCCCTGTATAGATGTTTCTATTCCGTTTTAAGATTTAGTTAAGAGATCGGTTCCTTTTATTAGACCACTCATTTTCGGACATAGAATTATCAAAACTGATGTTGAAATTCGCTCCAAGCATCGTTAATTTCTTTCGCCCAAAATAAATTTTTTGCAAGAATAAGCGTCGACAGTTTATGGAGGAGTCTATCTGAGCTAATTTAAAAATAGTTTTATTAACATATATTCCATATGGAGATTTAGGCTATAGAAGTGGTTGTCCTCTAGCATTTGTTTCCAAAGCTAGCGCATAATTGGAGAGTACAGTCGGGGACTTTCAAAATTCTTTTTAAGAAGTATCTTTGAAATTTAGTTTATTTCCTCGAAATGACTAAAACCCCATATCTTGCTGCATAAGTTTGTACGGATCTACAGACAGCTTGAAAAAGCTTGTACTTAGACGACAGGGCGATTGTTTTTTTGCTAAAAAAGTCTTTCCAGGTCACATTTAAACTATTTTTTGCCTTGTTATTCCTTGCTTGCACATGTTTGCTAAAGCTCATTTTTGGAGTTAATATCACCCCTAAGTACGTAAATTCAGACGCAAGTTTTACTTCTTCTCCTTTCTAGAACCACTTTTCATTTTGGCGATTCGCCCACCTTTCCTAAAAATAACCATCTCTGATCTTAGCGAGATTACACTTTCCATCTTCCACTTCCGTACAATAACTTTCCAGTCTATCGATCATGTTTTGCATAACCGCTATATCATCCGCAAGAAAGACGATGTCATCCGCATACAATAAGATTTTAATATTTTCCCCAGCAATCATAAGATCACCCGCAAGAAAGTCATGCAAATCTTGTAGATACAGCGCAAATAAGATTGGCGACAGCAAACACCCCTGTTTAACGCCAGAATGAGTCTCAAAAAAATCTGAAATTTCTTCTCTCGTCCTCACTGTTGACTTAGTGTGCTCGTAAATTCTTTCGATTAGCGAAACCATATTACTTGGTAAGCCCAAAACTCGTAGTTTGTGTAGAAGATATTTTCTTGGGATCCTATCAAAGGCTGCCTTAAAATCTACAAAAAAGGCATATACTTTTTTCTTTTCATAGAACTTAAGATGGACGATGCTTGCTAGGTTATAACATAGATATTGTCTATTGTCGAATAGCCTCTTCTGAAGCCAGCTTGAAATTCATTTAGGATGTTGCGTGATTCACTCCAATTTGTTATACGTTCGTTCATAACACCCATCAGGATTTTTGCTACACAGTTTATGAAAGCGATATACCGATGTAGCGATGTATGAAAGAGAAGTACCTTTCGGTATGTTTTTTGGGGTGCTTAAATCGAATCTGGGGTTAAAATGTACTCAACACCCTCAGAATTCGCCCCAGCAACACCCACCTCCCCCAAAAGGGTAAAGTTTCCAGGATATATAAAAAGGAGATTTAACTATCAAACCCTACATTTTTTTGGGTGCTTCAACGAATCTGAGCTCGAAATATATCCACAACTCTTAATTTTAGATCAAAAACCCTCATGACTCAGCAAATGTGTGAACAACCTCTTATGATAATGGCGATTGGAGCTATGGAAGATCGACGGTTTTTTTTTTTTTGTTTTTTGTTTTAGTCCTTGAAATCTTTGCAGACATCTCCTCTTAAATATTATAAACCTACGCCACTACTTTGTCAACGCGATAATCAATTTATAAATCATCCTTGGTGGACTCGATCAATCAATTGTGAAGACTAGCGGAACGTGACAAAAATTGAAAGGTGTCAAGAAAGAGAAAAAATAAAAGCCTCGCAGAAACCCTTAATTATAAGAAAGTGAAAAACGCAAGGCCAAAAGTAAGTTCGTATTAACAGTCTTCAGGTTTGGCACTTTAGATTTTTCGCCGAAACGCAGTGTCGCATGTTACTTTTAATGATAATTGCCGCAACAACTCATTTTTCAACGAATTCAAAACAGTTCGCGCAACACGGTGAAATACTTTATCGCCGATCTCAATCGGCGACATGCTTTACAATTATCACGGCATATTTCATTTGTTGCCGTCGCATCCCTATTCCCGACCACAGGCCATAACACCCAACGGTCAGGAACATCGACTATTCAGACATATGTATGTAAGTATATATGTTCAACGTACCTTCTCGATCAAAAGCCAAAAAAAAAAAAAAAAAAGCGGCGGAAGCTTTAAGTTCAATTCACGCTCGCCTTGTTAGTAATTAATTAAATAGAGTGCGGCAACAACAATTAGCTCGATGAACATTTCAACACAATTTATCTCTGAGGAAGAACACAACCTGAACAACAACCGGCAACGGACTCGCTAACAGTAGTAGTCGAAGCCGTCCATTTTAGATGTTAACGCACCGCCACGTTTAATTATGCCACCATTTGTTACGAGCATAGGCTTCCCCGACGTGTGTGGTCCTCGAACAAATTATTAGTCCCATTTGCATAATAATTCATGAACGACAACAAGGCGGTTTTATTCCTTCTTGTAAATGTTCCATTTAAGTTCCATAAGAAATGGATTCAGGCTATTCTAAATGATTGGGAAACTTTTTGCTAATAAATTAAATGGCCAAAATGTGTAGAAAATACAAGTAAAGGCCGGACTACAATGTTGCGGTCAAAGCACATTGTTTGGAGAGGATATCAAAGCCAAAAAGTAGTTTCTTTTTTGAAAGTTCTCTTTGCTAAAAAAAACGATTTAAGGCCAGGAATTTTTTCATAATTTTTTTAATCTGGCAGCACTTCTAAAGACGTAATAAAATCTCCTTTGAGGCTGAAAATGTGATTTTAATATACTCAGAAATGATCAACCAACCACCTCGCGCAATTATTACTCTTTGTCTTCATGTATGTGTGTGCATGTGTATGTATGTATGTTCATGACTTATTATTTCCTTGACTCCTCAAAACATCAGAATAAATCCATATACATTTATTTCTTCAGCTTTGGCAATTTAATGTAATTATAATGTACCGCAGGGGTAATTTTAACACCTCAACACCATCGACAAATATCATCAGTACGCTCAAAGCTGGAGAAGGACGGACAGACAGATGGACTGACGGACGGACATCCGAACGATACGCTCTTTTTTTATATATCAGTTTGGTTAAATCACAACAACTTCAATTCGGTTGGACTTCTAAGAAACCTTTCAAGCAGTCGGAACGACCAAAAGGAAGAAAAGGCCTCATCGTCTCCGTCAACCGACCAACTACAGAGCCGAGCAACGCCGAAACTCAATCCTGATGGAAAAGATGCAGTTGCTTTGGGGCACGTTTAAGCGTTTTGCAGTTATTTTCGCACCTCGACAATATTTTTTCGCACTTCGTAGCTTCTAATTTGGTGAAGCAATGATGATGAATTCGCTTGTTGTTGTTGTGCCTTTTGGTTTGGTTGGTGGAGGTGCTCGTGCTAATGGGCAGTGTTGATGCCGAGACCGTTGATTTCTTTATACCACGCACATGTGATATCAATTCAAAATTATCAGCAAGCAGTTTTTTTTTTTTTTTGGCCTGACTTCGGGTTGAATTGCATGCAGTAGCGATTTCGGTGTTGCTGCCGCTGTCCTGCATATCCTGTCAACACTTTTTGGGCGCAGAAAGATAGCAGCGTCTGTGAAGGCGATGAAAATGAACGGCTGCCTTGCCACACGTTGACGTTGAACGGTGCGAGTGCGTCGTGCAAATTACCGTTATTAGGTGTGATCGTGCGAATTTTTGTTTTAAAGAATTTTTTTATTTTGAATTTCCTTTTTTTTTTTTGCACTGCATCATGAAATACGGGGAGAAGAGCAGTGCAATGATGAAGAAAGTTGTTTGGGGACATGCGGAATTTCATCGAGACTTATCGCTAATTGAAAGTTATGATTTCATTATCGATCGGAAATTCACATTTAACGTTATTATTTATCATTCGGCGATAGTGAGAGAAAGTGAAAAAATACTGCAAAACACTTTTAAATAAGAAAGTGGTTTAAAATAAAATAACCATAAATACATTGACACCATTTTTTCATTTTGAACGTTTTTTTTCTTTTCTTTTTTTGAAGTCCGGAACACCCATAAAATACTTAATAAATGAGCTGTCAAGTCAGCTTCCCTATCAATACGTGTCATCAGACTGTCCTTTTGCCTCGTTTCGAACTGGAAGATTTCTACTTTTTGATAGCGCCGACCGCAAAAAAGAGTTCTTTCTCCACAATTCTAGCTCACAAGTTCATGAATGGATGCTGAATCCTTATCTGGGCAAAGTTACTCCAGTAAATCACGTTTACACGCATTTGGAATGCCCAAAAGTACGTGAAAGTACGCGTTACCTTTGCGCTTACGTGCTCTGCAGCCACAAACAGTAGCATCTAATGGATCGTAAAATAGTAAATTAATCGTATGTCACTTGGAACGTGATTAGTAAGCGAAAGGTATATATCCTCGATGTGATCCTTTTTCGAAGAGCGCACTCTGTGATCAAATTGCTGTAGTTCTTATTTCCAACCCCTATTCCAATATGAATTTCAAAGCAAAGAGTCCTTCCTATGTGAAGAGATTTCTTTTATCCTTTTTTTTTTAATCACATCATAAGGCGAGAGATGTCGCTTCGGTTATGGCTGATTGGAAATGTTCTGATTTGAAGGTAATTATCCCTTTAAAAATGTGTTATTTGTGCGTCTGTGTTTCACTTCCACGGCGCCTTCTTTTCGAAGATATTATCCTTCCAACAATAATTAATCAAATTTTGAAAATTATTTAAGGGTTGATGTGGAAACGGTAGTTGATTGAAAGCCTTGAGAAAAGCCGCTTACATTATCAATTTAATCGAGAAAATGAATATAAAATCCATTGAGAAAATCGATTTTTTGTTTTTTGAAAGGATAACACCTTCTTCTGTTTACACATGTGAATGAATTAAAATTCAATTTGGTGCGAGTCTTGAAGGTGTTGCTGTGTTGATTGAAAGTGGTTTGGAGGCACTACGATTTAAAATATTTCGAGTTCAAAGATTCTTGAAAGTAGGGTGGAACAGCTGAGTGAATTCACTTTAATTTAATTAACTATGAATGGTAGAGCGGTGCATGTAGAGCAAAAGTAAAAGTCGCCTTGAGTCGGAATGGACGTTTCAATCAAAAGTTTGGGCCAACTAGCCAATATGCTACCCACCCAACATTTTATTAAAATTCTGATTAAAAGCGACTCGAATTCGAGTGAGATTTGAACCTAGGAACCTATTCCTGTGTTCACCCGTCGGCACCAAGCTTTCCAAATCGAAAGTCATGGAAATTTTTACCCCCTTATTCATAATAAAATTTTAAATTTAAAACATTGTTTAAATGTCAAATTTCCTTACAAAAACTGAATTTAAACAATGTTTTAAAGTTAAAATTTGATTATGATTAAGGGGCTTAGTTTATAACTTTAAATTCGAATTTCACTCAGTTCAATTTTGAGTGAAATATAAGATATAATTTTTCTGAATGACCATATTTCAATCCCATAAGTGATTAATTGGCGATTGCTCTATGTTTTGTTTTTGTACTTTCAATGCGAATCGCTTTTGAAACATATTTAAGAGTCGTTTTCGAGTTTTCTTTTAATCGCTGATGAAAGCAATCGCTTTTTAATCATCAAAAGGAATCGAATAAGACTCCTCAAGAGGATTTTTGTTAAAACAATCTTCCAAATGTTGGGTGGGTAGTAACATGATATACATATGTAATTTCATTTTTTCAAATTAAGTCGTAATCATAAACATCACTTTGCTCAAAGGCTACTAGCAACAATGTCTCAAAACAATCCTTTACTGCCAATCAAGAAACAACTCTTTTTCGCTTATTAATTTGAAATTATTTCAGAAAAAAAAAAACAAAAACTGGATGTGATCGTTAATGCAATAACGCTATTCCGTAATCCTAAAGTTGCCAATAGCAATATCATCATCATCATCACCATCGGCTTGGCGATTTATGATTGTGACGCATAATGACGCGTCATAAATGCGTTTAACCCATTGAAGCGAATGTCGTCGCCTTACTGACACGCTGACACTGACCATGCGCAACAGAATCTGTATTTATGCAGATATCTCAAAGCAAAGCCACCGACTAGTAAACCCTTCAGAGCTCTTCTAGATCGAACCAATAGGGGGATAATGGAGAAAGATTCGTCGCGACTCTACTCGCAGAGGACGAGCATTGAGAAGAAATATCCATAGAAGGCAGTCGGTTAATATGCTGGCGATTGCAGCTGTCCGTCCCTCATAGTTTGTGCTCCTATGGGCACGCACGCGCTAAACAAAATGCCACATGGCCCAAGGCACAGTCGGTCGGCCGCTTAGACAGTCGACAGAAATGCGGCACACACCACACCAAACGTCGTCGTCGTCGTTGTCGTGCCGTGGCAGTCAGTCAGAGCCAATACCACGCCATTGATTGTCAATGCGCGAATCCCCCTTTTTGTGTATGCAAAACTTTCGTGCGTCGCGCTCGAATCGTGGACTGTAATTGCAAGTGGGGTA
The DNA here is from genome assembly GCA_020466095.1 of Chlorops oryzae. NCBI lineage: Eukaryota > Metazoa > Arthropoda > Insecta > Diptera > Chloropidae > Chlorops > Chlorops oryzae. Next base: position 42,218,043 of record CM035808.1, read on the forward strand.
AGCAGCAGTGCACCCACTTGAGGAAGGCTGTCATTCAATGTTTATGGCTATTGTTGTTATTGAGAGACGGACACAATATTGCGATTTTGTTGCACTGTTTTTATTATTTATGATTGCTGGCAAAACTTCAGCTCAGACTTCATCGACGACGTCAGTTGGTCCGACGCCAATGCGTGTCAATGTAGCATTTCGAGGATTAAACACTTCGAAGCAAGCTATAAAAATTCAGAAACGTTGATTATGGAAATGCAAAAAGCTTTGCCTCGGAAGCACGTGTCAAATGTAGTCAGCCAGTCAGCCAGTCGGTGCGATTTTTCAGCAAAAGAACTACAGAAAGAGGTTCAAGGGCAATTCAATTGATATTCTTTGGACATGATTTGATTGGTGAGTCATATCAGGCTGTACTTGGAAGGATCAAAAATGGAGCATGTATTAAAGTATCCAAACCTAATAATCGTAGAATGATTTCATCGAATGTTAAAAAAATAAAAAGTTTAAAAAGAAATAGGTCCATAAATTCCGAATCGATGAAGAAGAAGACGAACCCAAATACAAAATAAGAAACACCTCCGCTGAAGACTCAAGTACACCTACTGCCTAAGATTTGGTGACAAACACTTGCACTACATCAATGTACCCAGCGAGGACATATATACATACGCACATACACATGTACATGAGTATACTCTGGAGGGAAAATCAATTTTACTTTCTGTAAAGGACCTTTGTTCTAAAATAGCTCAAAGGAACGTTTTCTTCTTACTTTTTCAACGAAGAAAAAAGATCAGATATCCTTTTTGTCAACTTGATGTGGGACTCTTTGTGAGAACAAAACGTAAAGAAAAAAAAAAACGCACTCAAAGGAAGGTAGCTACGGTAAAGTATATAGAAAGTATATAAACAAGATTGGGATTCGAAGGAAAAGGAAAAAAAGAAAGACGCAAATAAAGACGATGAAGATCTGCTGGATGGCGGTACAAAATAGTGTATTGTACCATAATAGAAAAGAATAGAAAATAAGCGGATAGCAGTGAGTTAACAGAGATCAAGCAGCGCAGCATTTCGAAATTTCAATTTAAGAATTCAAAATTTTGGCCTGGAGCCATGGAGATGAAATGTTTTTCACCTAAAAAGTTCCTTATTTTCCTTTAGTTTTTTTTTTTATAAATTTAAAAAATTTTTTTTTTTTTTTTTCAAATTACTAAAACCATAAGTAGATATATACGTCATCAAAGTAGTTCGATTCGAAAGAAAAAATCGTTGGTCCTTCCGTCTGATTTTTAATACTTTTCGTTTACACAGCACGAACCTGTTTACAACATGCTCGCGCAGCAAGAGCAACTCAAACATAGCTCGCGCTCTTCTGTCATGGCTTGCCGCATAAGCTGATGAATTCCTATAGCAGCGCTCTCTTTCCTTATCTTCCCTACGAACTTCGAGCACGATCACTTGCAGCACTGTTCTCTGTCAAACCCTCTACAGGTAGCTAAGAACAGAACACTTGGGCAAAGCCACCACCAATATCACTCACAAGCATTGCTCCCAGCGTAGTTCGTCTGCCATACAGCGCAACATAAACTACTTAAAGGGCCTACCAGAGGACGAAGGGTATCATTCTGGAATCAGATTCCAAACAGTGAACACTCCAATTATTTTCTGCGCGTCAAAACTTTTGTGCTCGAGAATTTCTTTCAAGTGCCCCAATTCAAAGAAAAAGAAAAAAAGTAAAAAACAGAAATTTTAAATTCAGAGAAACTATTTTTTGTTTTGTTTTTGTAAAAGAACATTAAATCATCTCACCCAGTGGAGTAAAATGGCCAGTGTTTGTATGCCACAGTCGAATTACCAGCAGCAGCATTTCAATATCATGTTGCTGCAACATCAACAACATCAAAATCAGCAGCACTCATCGCAATTCCATGCGAAACACCAGCAGCGAATTGCACCGGCATCGTCGAAAATTCTTGGCAACAGCAACCTGCACAACATTCAAGCTGTGCCGAGCTCCCAAAATTTTGGACCTATGCTAGCCAAGAAGAAATACACATACGCCAACATGCCGTACGGGGAGCAGTTGCCGTCCGTGGCACGTCGCAATGCACGCGAGCGCAATCGTGTCAAGCAAGTTAACAACGGTTTCGCCAATCTACGCCAACATCTTCCACAAACGGTCATCAATGCTCTATCGAACGGTGGTCGTGGTGCGGCAAAGAAACTCTCCAAAGTGGATACACTCCGCATCGCTGTTGAATATATTCGCGGCCTCCAAGATTTGCTCGATGAAACTCATCCGACTGACACGGCGAGCGTAAATGCACATTTACTGGATGACTGCAGTAGTGAAGACAGCAACTATGCAGACTCTTCAATCGGCAGCCCAGTAAATGAGGCCAGACAAACAACAACAACAACTGCAACTACAACTACATTAAATCACTTGCACTCCTATCATTCGGAAGCCTCGGCATCGCCAACACCATCATATTGCGACTCGGACATTTCAATCGGTGGAGCAGCGCAATATATGCAACCGTTAAAATTGGAAGAGGAGCAATTTAAATTCGAAGCTTTTGGTAATTACAACGATCAACCAGATGATGAAGAATTACTGGACTACATTTCGTCCTGGCAGGAGCAATAGGACCACCACACTGTTAGAACCATTATCCGCCTGCGAAATCAAATCAAAAAAAAAAAAAAAAAACAACAAGAAAAAAATATCATTTGCGACACACCAGTCCAGTGGTCAATTACCTTGTGCACTGCTTGGCCGAGTTCGTGTGTGCTGCGTTTTGTCGTTCCTGTCATCGAGGACTAGTCAAGGTGTATTTCTATATAAATTCTGTACATTTTGTAAATATTAACATAGCAGTGCCTTGAGTATTATTTGATTATAAAAAACGATTCTAGCTTAAGTACAAAATAAGCTAAATGGAAGACAATGATTTAAAACACTTTAGACTAAGTTCTTAGAATTAATGTTAAGCAACAACGGAAGACACTAAACTTAGCATAAGAATCTTTTATACAAATTGTTGAACATATTAAAATTATTGAAAAAGAAAAATATAAAACAAAAATTATTTAAAATGAATTTCTTTGAACTTTTCACTTTTCAATTCCTGAAGGTTCCTTTCCAAAAAAAAAAAAAACTCCCGATAGTGATCACTCTTATGACGATTGCTACGATCAATGTTCCTATCGTAACTCAATATTTGAACAAGATGCAATTAGTTGTCATGGAAAACAAGCTTCAAACAGGAAGAAACTATGAGTAATCGGCAATAAAATCCAGCTCTTTAGGTAGCATACCTTGGCATGTGAGCCAACTAATCCAGTTATGTTGATTAGAAATGAAACAGCAACAACAACAAATAAATCCAATTATACTTGTGGTAATCAATTTGAAAGAAATCACCCCTTGTGAAGCATATCCTCTGGAATTCCACCCCACTCACCTCAAGCAATTTAACGCTAGTACAAAGTATCCTTTTGCACACGCGCATGAAGCGTGCACCGGAAATCATAAAAATTTTCATTTAAATTTTAACAATTAGAAAAAGTGCTTATTCAAACGTTAGCTCCCAAGCGCATTAATAGCCCAACCGAAAAGCGGAAGTTACCAGTCACGCCTCATAGATTCAAGGATCACGTGTTTCAACTCTTAGCCGAATGTACTGAAGAATACCTAATAAGTAGAGAAAGAAAAGCTGCTCGACCAATTCATGTCATCGACGGTCCAGAAAGGCGTTGGTAATTTTTTATATATTCTTATTTTTCGCTTAGTAATCTACTTCCGGTTAATACGAGTTCCGCCTGACGTCCCTAAAATTTCCGAACACATGCGCCAAGGACGACAGGACGAAGAGCAAACAATACGTAACAGGAACGTGTGCCAGGCAAGACAGGAACACGCCCAATTAATGCAAAAAAAAAAAAAAATTGAAAGAAACACGAAAACCCGAAAAAAATTGTCCATGCGATGATGTATGCGAACAAAATTGCCACAGAACAAAAAATTTTGTCAACCCAACAACCTCCTTTCCTGCTCGTTATTTATGCAAAAATGCAAAATTTTCGGACTGAATGAAATTAACACCCTTCTGGCAGGAGTCCCTCGATGCATGGCGAGCAGTGCATTCATAAGACGGATTCCTTGAAACTCGTTATGAAATAAAATATTTTCTTTTTCGCTTTCAAAATAATTCTGGTTAAGCCAGGATTTCTTTTATTCACAATACCTGACCATTAATTGGATATGAAGTAATATGAGAGTGTCTTTATGCAAAAAGGAACGCAAAATACTGGAAGTGCATTTGTTGTGTAACGTTACAATATAGTTCTTTAAAGTACCTACAGTACAGAACTTAATATTGTTTGAAATGTTCTTAGTGCCATCCTTTTTCGTTTTCTTTTTAGAAAATCGATCGTTTATTTTTTTGTTTTTTTCATTTATTTGTGCCAGGAAAAAGACAATTTGAAGCCAATCCATGCGCTAAATTTTAAGCTTGTATCTTAAGAAAAAGGAATATTTCTGAAGAATTGAAGTCACCCAAGTTTTACTTCTGCTATTCGCCTCTCTATTGACTGCTGTTGACGCATAATAAGAGTTAGAAAAGCATCAGTAACCGGTGGAACTGTTGAAAGTATCTCAAACTAGTCGAGGACGTAGAATACTTCCTGCTATCATTTGATGATCCCATTAAAAGTTTTGTTGGCTCTGTTGAAGGAGTTTCAGCAGGAGATCGAGATAGAATCCCAATGTACTTTTTTCTATTCCCTCAACAGTGTCTTCTCTCTTCTGATTTCGACAGGATGAAGGAAATAGAAAGAAAGACTGAATGTCGGTGGTTAGAAAAAATAGGAGGAACTACTGTACAAAGATTTCTCTACAATCGCACAAAATTTGATGCCAAATTTACGATAATTGTCAGAAAACGCTGGCTCATTGTTTCTCAAAATCTTTGCTTCCCTATTTTTCCTTTCCTTTTCACTTTTACGGAAATTGTAGACGTCAGCTTAAACGGACATAAAGATTGCTTAAGCATTGTTACCGGATATCAAAAGGAGCTTAAGTAGGTATAATAAGAACGACGATCCTATGAGGGTCCTTCCACCTGAGGCAGTTAGTTCTTCGCAAAAAGAACAGACAAAGCGGAAAACGAGCGTAGCTAAGTCGTAGGTGTCACAATATGGGCTAAGCCAATGAATGATTTCTTGTTAAATTCCTTCCAATTCCTTCTAAAGAATCCACCATGTGATTTTTTCACAAAAAAAAAATCTCCGCCATTTACGCAATTCGGGCCTTTAAACTTGAAGATTCGTAATCCTTAAGTTTGGACGTGTGTCGATATCGAATTCCAGACGTACTTCTCTCGTCTCGTTTTTTTTTTTTTTTCCTTTGCTGTTGTCTCAGTCCATTCCATAGCCTATACCTACATATGTATATCCGGGTCAGGAAGTACATATTTATTTTGCACTGCTCCTTCATAAAAATGTCACAGTGCATTGCAGTTAAGTGCTTGTTACACAAATTTTTATGAATTTTTCTTTCTTCGGCCTCTTTCGGGCTCATGGAAACATTGTAATTTGATCGGAATGTTATTTTTTCGTTTCTCAAAGGACAACAAAAAAAAAAGCGGTTCACAAAAATGTTCGTTTGCAAAGGCGACCTAGAGACACATATGCATATGTAGATTTTAATATTCATCTTGAGTTTATTATTGAAATTTGTTTTGGCGTCACATAAATTTGTGTTTGCTTCCACTAAAATGTTGTCCCAATAACGCCTACTGTCCATTATGTAGATTTATGTCTGTTGGTCTTTCTTGGCATTTGTTCATTTATCTTCAAGAGAAGTTTTCCATTTCTCTAGCCCATTTGAAATACTGTGAATTTTGACACTTTATCGCAGTGCTCCTTTGGTCAAAGGGTAATTGTGGACAAACTATTCCATTACGTCTGCACTTGAGCTAAAGTGGAGGAGAAGCTACCAAACAGATCCAGCTCTTCAATCAAAGCTGTTCTGCGAAAAACTATTACTTCTGACAAAATACTTAATGGGCGCCAAGTTTTTATGGAATGCAAGGAGATACGAGTATGTGAAAGCAAAGTAAAGATAAGATAGATGCTAAGCAGTAGCAGGCAAAATCAACCAGTTTCTGATGCAGCCAGAACGTCAATCACTTAAAATTTATGGCATACGTATGTATTCACCAAATCCGAATCGAATCAAAGAATATAAAATGATATTTCATAGAAATGCTGGCAATGCTAAAATGCCCCCAGAAACATCAACTATCGATACCATGTATCGGTTTAAGGACTGGCAATGCTTTAATCGATACTTAGATAACCATTTCTCTTGCAGTATTGCCACCACATAAGTCCTTTTTTGCAGAAATTTTACATAATTTGTCATCCTAGTCTTCACCACCTGACTCTAGATTGGAGAGTCCGCAACTTTTTGATCGCTTAGGGCTTCAAAATTTGTTCACATTAAGCTACCCATCATTTAATTAATAAGACAAAAAGTACTCAGCATCTACACAGTTTCAGTAAATTTCAAAAGCAGCTACTTATAAATTTCACAAAAAGGATTTTTGACTTGTCGTTGACAGTGGCGCAAACCACAAAACAAAACCGAATGCCGATCAAAGTCCTGCCTAGACATCATTTCAATCAACTCGACTCATTCATACGCGTATCACGCGTGGCAATCAAACGCAGCTAAACGAAAGGAGAGAAAATTGAATAGAGTTCTAGGAATACAGTCTCAAGCGAATGCATAAATTCCGTATTTCAACCACATTTCAGCCGAACAATCGCTATCGATCCTCATGCTGGTGATATTTGTTTACGAGTCAGAAGCAGCCATTTCAATTCTCTCCTACTGACTCATACAGGAATCAGCCCCACCATTTCATTCACCATTCAGTTTGTTGAGTTTTCTGATCTTTAACCTTTTGTTCGTGATGTCCTTGATTTGAAAACATTTTTCTACAGCGCAATAAACGATCCCTTCCTACAAAGGACCCCAAGTAGAAAGTTGAATGAAACTTTTGTTCCACATGACAGTCATAAACTTTTAAAGTCGCTTTGTCAAAATTCCCACTTTTTTTCATTCTTTTCTACGCTTATCCATTTCGCCGTTCAGGACACGCAGGACATGAGTTCTGCGTAGGAGCGGTAGGAACTTCTTTTACCTGAATACACTATTTTTCAGAGGTTCTTTTATAAGCAGTGAATACACTTTTACCGTCATTGTTGGCAATGCACATGTGTAATCAAAAATATCGTACAGGGGAATGAAGGCATTGTATTTGCGCATCTGGGTATGATATTTTATGTTGGCTCACAGTTTGATGAATATCATAAACAAATACGCTCTCAGACATAGTTCAGGAGTAAAATATTTGATGACGTTCAGGCAGGGATGTTAAAAATTCTGAAAACAAAATGATTCGAGAGCAAATTTGGGTATACTTCAAAAGCAGTGAGACAAAAATTCTTCTAAGTTAAGTTATTTCTGCATTTTCTCCATAAGAGTGAAAAACTTTTTTATACAGTCCAATCTGAACAGAATGAACCGCCGATAGAGTAAAAATATTGGTGGTGTGAGCACATTGACTGGGGTTTAACAACAAATAACGCTGGTGGTTTAACTTTTCGCTAGAAGACCTTTAAATATTCGTTAGGAGAACTTAATGAAACAAACATTCCTTTTGAATTAAAAAAAAACCAATTTTTTTGGACCTTCCACGTTAATTATAATATGTACCCATATTTGCACCAAATAAAGCAATTGAAACGTACAAAAATTGAGCCCCGATAGCGTCAACAGCCTCAGTAATAAACAAGTAAGGGTGTTATAGTCAGGCGAGCCTGACAATAAAATACCCGACACAGACTCACATGTTCAAATAATTTTTAATATCAAGAGGTGTTTAAGGCCATAAGGGGCCCCATATACCGACGTGTGTTAAATTTCTTTATGAAAACCTCCCCTTTTCCACGCCCACTTTTCCACTTTTTTTGAATTTTATTCGGAGGCATAGATATACGCTCAAATTCTAATTTTCATTGAAATATTTCGAAAAAGTCAGATTTTGGGGCAGGTTTGAGATTTTTGTGACAGACCCTAGTACTGGAGGTACCCTTAATAATGGGCCGATCAAGGAAATTTTTTGGGAGGATGTTTATAGCTACAAAGGAAGCATAAATGCCAAATTTCGTTCAAGTCCCATTTGAATTTCGAGTGTAGGAGGCAATTTTCGAAAAATACCCTTCGGCCACGCTCACTTTTAAAATTTTTGGAAATAATGCTATAATAACTGGCCTTTAAATATGTTCAAATATCAACTTTCATCAACATATCTTTAAAAACTTCGATTTTAGAGCAGTTTTTGTGATTTTCGTAACAGACCCTAGTAGTGGAGGTACCCCTAAAAATGGTCCGATCGGGTCCATTCTCGAACTTGTTCTTACTCATGTCGCCGTGAGCTCAACTGCTTCGATAAGATAGCTGTATACAGACAGACGGACAGACGGACATGTCTAAATCGAATCTCCTAGTGACGCTGATCATTTCTATATATATTTTGTAAGGTCTATTTCGACTGGTTCACACAAACGCAATATACCCTCGACACAGAGTGTGTCGGGTATAAAAAAAAATTTAACCCTGAGGAGTTATATGGAAAATAAATAAATTTCCAGTAATTAAAGAAATCAAATTTTTACGCAGATTAACAGCCAACTGTCAGGACTTTTAAGACATGTCGAATTTTTATAAACTTATTTGCAGAATCAACTGGTTTATGACATCAAAACCCCTATTAAGAAAAGCACGTTAGTACAAAACACTTTGTTTTTTTTTTCTTTCACAATTAAAGTGTTTTCCTTGGTGTAATAATCGTGTTTCTTGAGCTTAAATTTTGGTTTCAAGTGGCCCAAACGCAAAATTGTGCTAATTTCCAATAAGTGCTAAGAGCTTCACAAGCGCCAAGAACTTGCTGAAATGAAGTGCTTAGTTCGAAGGACATGCCAATGTTAAAATCATGTGTGTTTAAAAGGAGATACAAGCGCTTTCTTGCTGCTTATAAGAGTTTTTGGTCCGACTGGTTTAGTACAAATACTTCATAGTAAGCTATGAACCCGTGGCTCTAGGATAGCGTAGGAGATGCGTACTATGCTCTTGATCGCAGAGTCCGAGGTTAGATTCCCGTCACAGGCGAAACGGAGTGTAATGTTCCAAGCCTAGCACTGCTTATTCAAAAAATCGCATGTGAACCCAGCAGGAAATGTCACCCTGACAGAAACAATGATGTCAGGATGAATTTAGTGCCGACATGCCTGACATTTCGTAGAACACTTTGCATGACATTTGTACACAAAGTGACAGTGACTTGCCAGGTGTCACGCTAGAGGGTGCGATGGCGAAAAAAGCTTTTGAGAGCCGCATATGCTCTTGTTTCTCTAAATGTCTATTTTCAGAAATCTTTTTATACCCAGCGTAAGCGGAGATATAGACAAATATATATAGAAATGATCAGGATCAAAAACTGAATCGATTAAGACATGTCCGTCTGTCCGTCCGTCCGTCTGTCCGTGGTCGGATCTCCTCCGAAACGGCTGAACCAATGAAGTCGAAATTTGGCACACATGTATATCGGGGTCCGATCCTAAGTAAAATTGGGAGACATCCGCCCACTGCCACGCCCACAAATGAATTTATTGTGTTTTCAGTAAAATGCTTGTAACTTGCGAACCACTCAACACATTCCATTGATATTTGGTGTATTGGTAAACTACGAAAAGGGACATATCCTGGAAAAAAATGGACGCCGTCCTCCTCGAGCCACGCCCACAAATAAGGGCTTATCGTAACTTCTGAAGTAAAAGGCGTAGAAGTTTAAAAATCGCAACATAGGTTGACCAACCCAAATGAAAGGTGTAGGGAAAAAATTTATGTTGCCCGCCCACTTCCACGCCCACAAATGAAGATTTCTCGTAACTTCCGAAAAATGGACGCCGTCCTCCTCGAGCCACGCCCACAAAGAAATAAGCTTTCGTAACTTCTGAAGTAAAAGGCGTAGAAGCTTAAAATTCGCAACATAGGTTGACCAACCCAAATGAAAGGTGTAGGGAAATAATTTATGTGGCCCGCCCACTGCCACGCCCACAAATAGAGAAGCAAAACATAGTGCGCTCATAATGTCGGGACGCTGGGTATTTCAAAGTCGGGCTTGACCGACTTTAGCTTTCTTACTTGTTTTCAATTATTGTTAGCCTCAAAGAGGAACCGAACTCACGATTTTAGGACTCTGAGGCCCGCACGCTTTCCACTACGCCACGTCATGCTAAGGTCAACCTCACGCTTAAGCCTTGTTTAATTTTAAATAGCCAACGAGATTGAAGCATATTAACAGCACCTTTCTACGGTGACATTGCCATTCAAGGAGTCGTGCATGATAATGTCACCTGAATGTTCTAGTGAAATCACTGATGACTTCGTCCCGCAGGAAATACTTGCCTGTTCGAAAGTTCAGACTTCAGAATACTTCATACGATAGAGCACATAACAATGCTATAGACCGTTATCTGGGCAGCATGAAGGGGAGAAATTCAATAATTTCAGCACGCTCCGATAAGTCTATTGTGAGAATCGCGCGCGCTTGCGCAACAATAGCAAAGAAGCTAAACCAAAATCGATTAATGGTCAAAGATATGCCACAAGCTAAACGGCTATATACATGTATGTATGTATGTATGTATGCATCTGTGGAACGAAATCCAGGGAAAAGAAGGAAAAAATGGGTATGTGAACTCTGTCATAAAATCGGAAAATCAGATCAAACAGCGTGGGATGTTGACGACAGTTACGCCCGTTGGCACTGATCCGAAACCAAAGAGCGAGAGACAGCGAGCGCAACGAAGGTTCAAAGCGATATTGCCGACCGAAAAGGAATATGACGAAGCCACATAAACCGCAATATAATGCTGAAAATGATAATGACAAAAACTCAGCAGAAGAAACATTTTCAATTGTGATTCTAGATCACAAAATGACATTTTTAATGTTGGCAGGTTAAAAAGATTTTCAAAAAGCAAATAAAGAAAAGAAAACCAGAAAATTCTAATTCCGAGTCTTATTTTCTTTGGATTTTCGTTATTGATTTTGCTTTTTGCCACAGCCGATGTTTGGAGTCCCTAACCGACTTATCAATAAATTGTTTTTTTTTGTTTTTTCGGTGATTTCTGATTTGCTTCTTCGCAATTATTCCAGTCTGTCTTGCATAGTGCACTGATCAAGTACGGGCAGTGCGCAAAAGAAGAAGCCGACAGTTGCGAAGGGGGAAATGTCAGAGTGAGGCGGCAAATCTTCAACGCGCATTGATGTGCATTAAGACGTGAAATTGTCACATTGTCTGGTGTCTTTGTAGTCCAGGGCTGGATTTTGTTTTTCTACTTTTTTGCAAAGAAAAAAAAAAAAAAACAAATGATAAAACCTTTAAAGAAAAGTACTATGTGGAAAACAACGCAACACAATGAGCAGCAAAATGAACAGTAGCTGTGGATATTATTATCGGCATTGGCAACATCTACACAGAAGGATGCGTCCATTACCCGGCACTATCTGATGATGACTTTGAATACAATGCGCAGTCGGATTTGCTCGGAGATCATCGCTGACAGTATCAAGAGATTTCCTTTTACGCAATGCCAGCAGATTCGTTCTTCTTTGTTGCAGCAAAATTTTTCGCCGCATTGTTGGCTCATTCCTCTGCCTCAATGAATTTTATGCAGTGCAGAATAAAACTGGTTGCAATGCAACTACCAAAGCCCGCTGTGTTCGCAAACACCCTCAAATTCGTAGTACCTACCTATTGAGGTATTTTAGGTAAAATGACAGTAAAATATTTCGTGCCAAACGAAGAGGGAATTTTTCGGTGATATTTGAGTTTCCTATAAAGCGGTTTGCCACGATGACGCCCACTTTTTCTTTTGCTCTAGAAGAGAATGTATGTAATGCGGCCTAGGATGGCAGTCGCATCCCTTTTGTAGGTGCTACAAGAAGGCGTTAATTACAATGTCCTTTAACACAGTTTTTTTTTTTTTAGTACCGACACTGCAACATTAAAAGTAGGTGTGCCTCATTATTCTCGTACTGAAATTTTGGCAGAAAATGAATCAATTTTTGAAATGAAAATTTCGGAAAACCTTAGAATATTTGAAAGGACAAAAGTACTCTCCTTAGGTATACAGGAATAATTTAAAGGGATATTAAAGTACGCCTGCGGAGGGTTTAAGATTCGGTGAAAACTTAAAGATGCTCATCTTTATATTTAGAAGCTCAAAATATTGCTCGCTAAACTTCATAAATGTCTCTCTTAATTGGATTTTTCAGTTATTAAAAAGGCGCAATAACTCATCGGCAGTCGGAATGTAAGAGAAACTTTCACAGTTAATTCAACACTACCTGTATATTCTTGCAAAGGTGTTATATATCAAATACTTGAAGAAAACATTATCACCAAATCAGCAGGAAGTCTACGCGAAACAAATTCTGAAGTGTCAGAGTTTCGCCATGCTCTCAAGCATGCCGTTACCTGAGACAGAAAAAGAATCCTTCGAACTATTTTCCAACGTTTTCTCAGATTTAATATAACGTTATCTCTGAAATTGCATGTCCTGCGGTTTTCTAAGCCATTTAGGGCCATCATTAGTCCAAGCTAAGTCCTTACAGATAAGGTGAAGGTTCGAATATGAAGCCGGAGATCTTGTTAATCAATTGAGTTTTAACTGCAATCAGTTTCAGAAATCAGCAAACCTTTTCAGGATAATTAAACTGAATCGTTTGAGATGAAAAGTGCAAATGATGCAAAATAAAATTCTATAAGATACGTTTTTTAAAGGAATGGTGATAAACGAAACTAAGAGTAAGAATTGAAATTAAGGATTATGGCTTCAAACGTTGTCTTACTAAAGTATGAGACCCAATTTTGCTACGATGAAATGTTTCTCACAAGTAAAAATTCCTTTCATATTTGCGGAGATACTCTCTGCAGCCTCTCGTGTGTAGCATTTGAAATGAGTAAACAGGAAATAGGATCGAAACTTGTTATTAATTAAATTTATGATCTCGATTATCGAAATAAATGCGATGCATAAAACACAAAAAAGGCGAAGCATGACCAATTATTGTAGTTCAACTTAGAAACGATGGCGCCCTTTTTAATTTCCACCCTCATCGCTTGATATAAAACGATTTTCTATAAAATATGAAATATTAAAAAATAGAAGAGAGGCGGCGCGGCATTGAGGTAAAATAAACAAAGAAACTTAAGTTTGAAAAACACAAGTAGACGCCATTTAATTGAAGGCTCACAAATCGAGCAATTTTCCTCTCGACCGGCCTACCTCAAGACATGAATGCAATAAATTTTATTCCAACTCCTTAATTAAACAAGTGTAGTCAGCCCTCCGGCAATGTTCGTGTTTTTCCTGTGTGTACCCAAACATTTAAGAATCCATTGAAGAAAATTGCTAATTTAGGCAGATCAAAATGATAAAATCCGAATAGGATGCTACTAGGACAGCCTATTTTTCACAGTGCAGTGCTGAGTCGGCATTTTTGATGTCCTTTTTCGGCTGAGATGACAATAAGTTTTTTTTTCTATTGATTCGACAGCATTTTATTTAATTAATAGGTCAGAACGGCCGCTATTCCAATGAAAATGAGTCAACTTCTTCAAGAGTTCGTTTGTGGACTTGAAGAGGCGCAGGTAGAAACCGTAAAAGAAAATTATTCAAATGAACCCATTCATGAAATCGCTTTAGTCATTTCCTGAAAGCATAACTCGCTTCGGAGTGATCTTATCAATGAGACTTCCAACTCAGCGGGCATAAAATCAAAGCCTTAAATTGATTTCTCTAAGAATGTTGAACAACTTTCTTTGATAAAACGTAACCAGAATACCTAGAGGAAGCAATCTTGTTGGGCATAACACTGGCATTTTATTGACAAGGCACACGTGCTTATCTCGGCTAATGGACGAACGTGTCAACATGTCATAATGAATTGATATTTTATCGCGTATTAACATATCATATCGCGCGGAATAATGTGTTGAGGTCAGAAAAATAGAAATAGAAGTTTTCAGATGATCAAATTCAAGATATTTATGATCATTTTGAAGAGTGCCATTCACTCGGAAACTAGGTCAATAAGAACTTTTATTTATCAAGCAAAGCTTATAGCTGCGAACGAACGATTACAGTATAAAAAATGTGAATTATTTCCCTTTGTGCACGACGAATCGATAATTCGTGTTAAAATTCTTATAGCAGGAAGTAAAAATAAATACATTTCCGGCAAACAAGATTGCTAAAAAAAAAAAAATCATTTCCTCAAAAAGTAACCATTAATGAGCATAAATGCTTACAAAACGTCCTTAAAACTAAATACGAAATCCCCCCAAAATCTTTTTCTAAATTTCTCTTCACAAGCAAAAGAGCAATTTCCAGCTCATAATTACTTTTTTCACGCGTTTCAATTTTAATTTTTCGAAATCGAATGCTGACACGGCATATGCAGCGGAATAAACCGCAAAAGGGACTCCCTTTTTATGCAACATTTCCCGGCGACAGTCTTACTGAATGAAATTCTCGAAAAACAATCCTTGATTGAGACATTGTGCGCAACGTGGGCGGGAAATGCAAGTGTGAAATTTCTCAAATTGTGCGCAGCCACGACAGAAAATCGAGGAAAGCAGGCGTGAATGCAGCGCGCATTTCTTCTAATCCGCTTAAATTTTCACTTCAAAGTCGAAGGACTCTGAGCGCGCCATTTCCATCCGTCGGGATGCATTCATCTGCAAGTCCATAAAATTACTTTCTAAATCAATTAAAAGATTTAACTTTCCTTAAAGCGTATTGATGGATTCGTTCTCTATGCGATTACGACTTAATTTTACGCGCCATTTTTTGAGGCGTGTGCCGCCAAATTTACCTTTTGCCACATGCGACACGAGTAGAAGATTTCAAACTGCGCAGCTTGCACCGACATCAGGGCTATTTAAAATGACTCCGTTAATCAAAATCTGATCATCTTTAAGGACGATGTCTATGGTATTTCCAATTTACTCTGCAAGTCAGCTTGTTGGCAGCTCTTATTATTATTGAAACGAAATCTAACTTAAATGGATCTAACTGTGCAGATCAACTTGAACTGTATTGAATGATTGCAGTTTCTTCCACTCGGTGTCGATTCTTCAGCACGGTTTAAGAACATAAAGGTTCTTCTATTTTTTAAGTCTTCATGCCAGCTTAACTCAATCAAATAACTTTGCTATATTTAAATTTTTCAAAATGTCTTATATAAATAGTTTAAAACAAGGTCGACCCGCTGTGTCTTTCTGTCCGTATTTTTAGATCTTTTAAACTACATAGAGAGCATAGAACATAGTAGAGAACCGCTGATATTTTTTGAGGGTCATTCCATTGTTTCGGGTGTTACATTTGTTCGGTCAAAGTATAAATTTGTTTGTATTTTAAAAGAATATTTAAGCCATTAAACCAGTGATGCCAACTCCAAACAATTTTTTCTCCTAAATTAATTTCAAAAACCCCTAAAATCCGGCAATTTCAAACTAAAATATCCTAAAAATGCGTGTACCGTTTTTCGTTGTATTGGCGTAAGTAGAGATGTGAGAAAAGCATCGATAAAAGTCCGCATTTCCATGTTTCGAACGCCACCCGAAAAAATTTGGTACATGTGAAAGCTGTTTAAGAAACAAGCGAGATTCGGATGAAAGACAAGCGAAAAAATTTTATGCGGTATGATTGATATCGTATGAATGAAAAAAAATTGGATTCAGTAATCATTTTCCCCGAAAAAAAACCCTAAACATTTTTTACCCCCAAAAAATACCCAATTCAAATCAATTTCCCCCAAAAATAGGGTAAAATACCCTAAGTTGGCAGCACTGCATTAAAGCGCCAAATGTAACATCTGAGGGCCAATATTACCAAACATATTTAAAAAAATTTTAAAATTAAATTAAAAATTTTTTTATTTTAAATTTCATTTTCAATATGCAACTTTTTTAAGTATAGCAAAATGTGGCAGCACGCTCCACTGTCAGGGTAGTCAGTCTAATTCACAAATGATTGAAATATTATTTTAGAGCATGGAGCCGTGTGCGCGCGATTTTTCATCACTCTCATATCGCTGTAATCCGAATCCATAAATTTCAAGCTTTGCTTGTTTCGTTTTGCGCAGATTTTTCGGTAAAATTTTAGAATGAATGTAATCAGCTGTTTTTCTACCGCCCAAAACAGGGCTGTTACCATATCTTTAAAAAAACTTAAACAACCTGCTGAGGTAGTTTAAATTTTTTTTTTAAATATTTTAAAAATTTCGTTGGTGAAAATGGAAATCAGATTTTATTTTTAAAATTTTTTTAAATATGCTTGGTAATATTGGCCCTGAAACGATATACATAACGAGGGTATTTTACCCCAGTTTTGAGGAAAAATGATTTGAATTGGGTATTTTTGGGGGTTAAATATTTTTAGGGTTGTTGTTTTAGGGGAAAATAATTATTGAATCCAATTTTTTTTCATTCATATCACATAAAATTTTCCCGCTTGTCTTTCATCCGAAACTCGCTTGTTTCTTATAGCACTGACAGACATAGGTATTTGACACCATGATGGTGTGAAGCCTAGGTGCCACACATAGGTATTTCTCAAAAGTCTACCTTAGCCATCACACTTTTTATAGACTTCACACTACATTGAAAGGTAGGATTTATTGTGGACTTCCTAGATTGATATGGCAAGACGCTGCACAAAATTAAACGAAATATCGATTATTTTATCGGAAACCAGATTTTTAATTTCCAATTTCAAATATTTTATGCGAAATGCATGAAATTAATTCCATCATATGGATTTATATAACAAACAAACGATATTATCATGGATTCTTGAGATAAAATCGAGGCTAAATGTTACCGAAATGTTTTTATTGTGTTTTAGTTGTTTTAATTTTCAATTATCAGCTGTTTTAAAAAATTCCACAATAGAAATGCACAATCAATTGTAGAGTGTCACCCCAACATAGACATCTTTCATTGTAGTGTAAAGTCTATAGTAGTGATGTTACGAATGTGGTTTTTTACACATTCGCAAATGCGAATATCTGTCACCGATACTTGCGAATACGAATGCGAATGTTCAGCTTTAAATTAAGCGCCCGCCACAATGAAAATTAATTTAAATTTGTTTTCCAAGTCTTGTTTAATAATTTTTAAATATTGTTTTGAAATCTACACTTCAATAAACATATCAAATCAATCTACATAAAAGAAATATATAACATCTAAACGATTTGTATATTTTGCGGACGTTAATATTCGCACAAAACTTTGCGAATGCGAATACGAGTGTCCAGAAATATGCGAATATTCGCGAATGCGAAGGCGAATGGGAATATTCGCAGCATCACTAGTCTATAGACTTTACACCACATGTCTGTCAATGCTATTAAACAGCTTTCCCATGTACAGAATACTTCAAACGAAAAACGCTACACGCATTTTTAGGGCCAATATTACCAAGCACATTTAAAAAAATTTTTTAATTGAAATAAAAATTTTTTTATTTTAAATTTCATTTTCAATATGAAACTTTTTTAAATATCGCAAAATGTGGCAGCACGCTCCATTGTCAAGGTAGTCAGTCAAATTCACAGCTGCTTGAAATATTATTTTTGAGCATTGAGCCGCGTGCGCGCGATTGTTCATCAGTTTCATATCGCTGTAGTCCGAATCCATAAATTTAAAGCTTTGCTTCTTTCGTATTGCACAGATTTTTTCCGTAAAATTTTAGAATGAAAGTAATCAGCTGCTTTTCTACCGCCTAGAACAGGGCTGTTGTGGTATTTAAAAATAATAATTAAACGACCTATTGAGGTAGTTTAAATTTTTTTCAAAAATATTTTAAAATTTTCTTTGGTGAGGGGCTCTCTCCAGTTCTGTCAGAAATGAAACAGAAATGAAAAAATTCATATAAAAAAACACTTCAGAAAATTTCTGACTCATTTCTGAAGCCTTTTTCTATATGAAGTTTTTCATTTCTGACAGAGCTGGAGAGAGCCCCTGAAAATGAAAATCAGATTTTATTGTTAAAATTTTTTTAAATATACTTGGCCCTTAGGGTATTTTAGTTTTGGGGGTTTTTGAAATTAATTGGGGGAAAAAATATTTTTGGAGTTGGCATTACTGCTCTTGGACTATTGTACGTTGGCCCTCAAATTCACCATGAAATTATTACGATGAAATTTGAATATCTTTTAGCATCTTTATGCTGGGTTCATGCTTAGCCCTAAAAGCGCTTTTAGCGCATTTAGCTCTTAACGCGACTTTAAATGTGCTTTTAGCCATCCAAATTTTGAAAGCTTAATGCAAGTAAAAGCAACTTCAATGTAGCATTAAGGCGAATGCAACTCTGCTAACTTCGAAAAATTTCATGTTTCGAACTATTTGACAGTACGAATATATGGCAGCACTGCTGGTTTGTTTACGTTTTTGCTGGTTTGTTTACGTTTTCCAGTCAACACGCACAAGTTCTATTCCTAGTTAATAGTCTAATGTTTATGTAGTTCATTACACAATTTTGCACACCTTTGTATAAAGCGAGCAGTTGCAAAAAACTGGCACGCTTTTTGTTTATAGCACATATCGATGTGTTTAATTGTTCAATTTTGTTTTAATTGAACAGAATGGACAGGTATATCTGCACAATAAATAAAATGAATTTCAGCCGACGCATTTCGATTTCTTTTTCATCAAATTAAAACAGGACAGTTGTTTTGTAAGTCGAGAACATATGTTGTGTGTAAAAGCACATTTACTTAATGCGGCACTATGAACACTCTTCGAAAAATCGCTTTTCGAAAACCGTAAATGCGCTTTTAGGGTTAAGCATGAACATAGCATTATGCCGATCTGTCATCAAAAGTTTAACTCCGATTTCCTTTCTTCAAATGAATGAGCTCGTTACTTCTTTCGCATTTACTTTAAAAGCGTAGAACGTAGTTTTGAAACGATTTAGAAATCGAGAAATACCGCGGAATTCAATTTTCTGACCCGTTGAATCCAGGATTGGATGCCCCAAACGGCGTGATGATCTCTCGAGCTCGACAAAGTTGAATTGGGGAAAAAATTCTTGTGGACCACGTACCTAACTAACCGGGAAGGTGATGTTGTTCTTGATGATGATCAGGATGGGGATGATGTTGCCTTCGATTTTCACGGCGCGAATCCCGTTTTTATGCACGATTTTTAGCTTTTACGATTCCGCACGACCGCGACTTTCCGTTTTGTACTTTACTTTTTTATGCGAAAAGCTTGCAGAGCGAGCTGTCACTGGCGAACATATGAAAAAATCTATTGGCTTAATAATTTGTCAGTGTTGTCAATGTGCGTTTTGATGGCCTTTTCCCCGATTTCGCCGGTAAGGCCTCGGTTACACAGCAGCGACGTTGAAAATGGACACGGCGTTTCAGCCATTTTCCAGAATTGCTTTTTAATTTTCCTTGATATCATTTTTGCAAATGCGAGTGCAAGTATTCGTTGCAACACTGATACTTATTTATAGATGTGTACATATTCATAAGCTTTTCAGTGCCGTCCATTAATTACGTCAACAAAAATAGTGGGGGAGGGGGTCAAGAAAAATCTCTCCGAAGGCAGGGAGGGGGTTTTTGAAATTCTTACGTCAACTTAAGTCTTGTGTGTTTGCTTCGTTATGCCGAGTGCCGCTTTCAGACTATTGGATTTAACTGAATTTAACTGTTGTGATTTTAGCATTTAAAATAAAGATAAATGCTAAAATCACTTAAGCTAAAATCAGTTAAGGGTGCGGAAAAATCTCACTAAACCTCACCTTAGGGGGTCCAAATTTGTAGAAAATATGTTGACGTAATTAATGGGCGTCCCCTTACTGGATGATTGGTATCTAACTCAATAGGAATATTCACTGCCAAGTCCACCACGCACTATTTCAACAACAAGTTTAGATTTCAAAAGCCTGTTTACCTGTTTCAAAAGGCAATCTCCTTCACATTTGAATCATCGCCTCGAATAACGTTGTAAGCGACAAATTTCACATTTTTGGAAATTTTTCATGCCAGACAGAACGAGCAAAGTCATTTCACTTCTTTGAGAAAGTTTACCAAGAGTTAACACATTTATTATAGCTTAAAGTGCAAGAGTGTTTTTGATAGTGGAAGTAAAAAAAAAAGCATCGAAAATGTTGTCGCTTACAACGTTATTCGAGGCGGTGATTCATTTGAATACCATTTTTTAAGGACTTCTTCAAACTTCAAGCCATAAAATTACATTTTCCAAAATAAAGGAAAGTTTGAAAAGAAATCATATTCCCTTGGCGCCATAGCTGAACAAAGGACTTCCTCTAGAACAATAAGAAATCGGTAGCCCCGTGTCACACCATGTCACAGTTTCAATGTCTACGAAATAAATAATGAAATTGGCACTCAGCGAAAATTTTATTGGCACCACAACATATGGATAAATAACGCCTTCAATTAATTTTCCACTGGACAAAAGTGACAAGAAAAGGAATGCTTTCTGCAATTGATACCTCAATTCAGGAATAAGCATCTGATAGAGAAAAAAAAAACTGACAGAATCTTCTTGGAAAATAAGATATCACCGCATGATGACATAAAATTGTGAAACAAAAAGCAAACCAAAGCAAATGATGCTGGCAAACTATGCCACCATATGTACCTAGGCCAAGGAAAGACCACCGACGAGTAAATTTTCGAAACCTCCAGTCATTTCGCTGAGAGGAGTGAGCAATTCAGAAACGAAAAAAAATGTCACCATTTGATTTCTCGCAAAAAATCTTTTGTTTACACTTTTATGCTCGTATCTCTATTATTGTCTCTGATGTCGTATATTTTGGTTAGAGTGTGGTCAAAACATTGCCTTTGTGAACAATGGACCTCACAGGTAAAATGCATGCAGCGCTAAATACCTTGAAATGAGCATGGAATGAATGCCTAGCTGTATAAGCATTTCCCTTTGTTTCGAGCAAGGATTTTGTGACAATTTTCGTATCGAATCCTTGCTGCTCTTTTTCTTCTTTCGTCTTTGGTATTGAAGCTGGCAGGCGCACAGCAGTAGGTTTGAAAAATATACTAATGCCCTTTAAGCTCTCTTAAAATAATATTTTGAAACATGTCCATTAGGGTAGATTTTTTGGTATTAGAAGGGTCTTCATGGAGAATGGTTCTACTGTTCATTTCGATATAATTTCTGAAAGAAATGTATATCGAATAAAGAATTTAATATGCATACATTCACTATCATCCAAATCACAGAGAATACTCTATAGGAGGTGGACTTTGAACTGGCTTAAAGTTTTCACTGTACCGTCGAAGTTTTACTTGCATGGCTTAGGTCTCCAGAAGAAGTTTTTATACAAATATTCAAATTAATTTGAATAGATCTTTGGTTTTTAGCTTAATACTGAAGCCTGCAACGGATAATATTTTTTATCTACAGCTCAATATGTCACAAGGACTTCGCCCAGAAAAATTCCAAACATTAAGATGCTTTGTCAGAAAAATTAAATTCTTTTGTTCTTTCGAAAAATGAGATACTTTTTGCTGCACGCAGCTTGATACGAAAATCATTACTTGGCAGTACAAAAGTAATTTTGGTATTGTTTTCTCTTCAATTAGGAAGTAAAGAGCAACCGTTGAATGTGCCCACGGGACAGTTTTGATGACCTAGCAGAACAAAGGGCACCCTTTGACTCGTTCTGTGAATACAAACGAATGAGCTCAGAACAAACGTGACCAATAAATCGGAAATCAAGTCATGTGGCCAACTCAAAATAGCTGAAGTGTACCATAAAAGTGAGCTGAGCTGAGCTGAGCATAGCATAGCAACGCGAAGGACATCTGTTGGAACAATGATGACATTCTATGTGGTTATGGCCCAACGCCATATGCACACCTGGCCGTGTGTTTGCAAAACAAATTTATTCTAATGTTTGCCTTAATTTTCCTTAAGGGAGTTGTCATCTTCGATGCCAATAGAGACGAAATTTTTATGCGACGACCACTTGCGGTTTTCTAGGCAAAAATTAATGAAAACAAATATTGAACAGTACCTAATGACGACCGGATTTCAACTGACACAATGAGACGCATGCCATACGCATGCGATGCGATGCGATTCGATCCTTCTGCTGGTGGTGGGCTATTAATAAATCCTCTTGTGCCAACTTGTTCGAATGTGTGTTCATAGTGCACACTCTTAGGTTACTAAGTACCTACATATGCAGCCTTATTGGCACACGAATGTTCCAAGTCGCCTGCACGCCAAAATGATGGTCTACAGCTGCTCCAAGCAAAAGGCGCGCCTGGCTAAAAACCCATTGGATGGAATATATGATCGAACATATGCATGCACGTATGTTTGTATGTATGTAGGTATGTAGGTACCTACGTTAAGCGAAGCAACGTCATTAAGCCCGCATATGAGTGCAGGCATGCGTACAGCTTGTCGCACTTAACTCAAAACTTCACTTGCACTGATCTTGCCTGCCCGTACTTTGACACTGTGACTTCGAGTCCGAGGACTTTAATTTCAATTTCACTTTTTTCGGTTTTTCATATTTTAAAACTGAAAGTCATTTTATTTTCTTTATGAAGTCTTCGAAATACTTTATGAGACCATTTACCCAAGTAACTGCATAAGTTTTTGTATATGATGCGACTTTAAAAAAGAGCAGTGGCCAAAAGGCGTCAATCTTTATTAACACACTTCTGTTTCGCTACTCCTTGCAGTCGACTAGCGCTGAGGCCCGATCGCTTTGAAGGCACGGATTTGGATACGTCTGGTGGTAGGTACCTAGTACGAACTGAAATTAAACGTCGAATCGTGCATGAAATTCGGAACATTCGACTTTGGCTTATGTGCTACGGAAATATCAGCTACAAATTGCGTTGTGATTATAGAGTCCGTGACAACATCGTTTTTTTTTTCCCTTTTTTTTTTGAAGACTTGAAGTAAGATTTCATTAAATTAAGGTAAAATTGAAAATATTATGACATTGAAGTTGGGAAATACGTTACGCGTTCGTTAAAAAGAAAGTTTAAATACCGTTAAGGTCAGTTTCTTTTTAAGCTAAGTACTTACATTCCCGTCTATTCAATTGAACATTTTATTTGAATGACATTTACGAAAAATCATTGTGAATTTAAAAAGCAGTCAAAGCAGCAAATATGACTTCTCAAGATCAAATTTCAATGGCCCATTCGTCTTTCACATTATTCGGAAAATATTCATGAATCTTTTCAAAACCAACAAAAACATTTCATATTCCTTTGTAAAAACAGAAAATTTTCCTTGAAACTCTTTAAATTACAAAGAAATTGTAAGAGGGATACAAATTCGGAAATCCTTCCTCAAAAGGGTTAACTTCCGCTCTTCCACCTAAGTCACTTCAGTTGTTTTTCTACACGAAAGGATAACAGAACCACAATTTCTGTCATTTGAATACTTAAATGCGAAACTCTTTGTGATAAAAATCGAGTACGCCTATAACTCATGAGCCATTATTTTGTCTAAGATTGCCAATGTTTTGACAAGAAGTGCTCTTCACGAAAAGAAAAAAAATTTTTTTTTTTTTTTTGTTCATATTTGTTTCCTTCGGGTATGAAGCCTTTCATTAGAATACGACGGATCATACGTAGGACTCATTGTGACTGGCTCTGGGAATTTGGCGCGTGCATTTGCAATAAATTCGACTTTCTATGACACTTATCCTGTAACTCATATGAATGTCCTTTTAAATGTTTTTGTAGGCTGAACCCTGTTAAATGGCTTAAAGTCGAAAGAGTTGAGTTTCAGCACGCGTGTTTGTTTCTTTTTCCTCCTCTTCTACTCGCTCTCCATGTAGCGACGATCGTATGTAAATAATCTCGCACCTAAGTATAAGGTTTCTCCCAGCACGTTCGCCCTCGCCTCAATCCTAACGATCTGCATAAGAAACGAGCGTAGCAGACAATTTAGGAAATTACCAAAGTGAATGGCGTTGCCAATTGTTGGCTTCTGCGTTTTATAAGCAAATCAAACCAATTGGATGTGATTGTGCGCGGTGGCATCTGAACAATCGGACAAAGCTAACAAATGATCAGTGGATCAAATCGAAACAATTTCAGAACAATTCCTCACTAATTTGCGCATGGTTTATTGGACACTGTCGTAGTGCGCCCCAATGGATGGCAGAGTGCAGAGCGAGCTCTGTTCAGCCCAGTTGTTGTCCGTCGTCTGATGCTAAGTCACCAACAGTGCTGATTATGGTGATTATTTATTTCTTGCCGATTATTTTGCATACGAAGGCGAGTTCTTTGTTATTCGTCTTTTATTCCGATTACACTGAGAAAATTCAAATTGAAAAGAATTCCATCATATGTTTACATAATTATTAAAAGAATGAATTTCTCGCTAGCTTTTCAGTCTGGGCTCGAGAATATCATATACTGCGTTTTCACGTACGCCAGATACTGTTTTTAACGATCCGCCAGGGTTGCTTATTTCAACCATAGGGAAACAGAAAAATTTTTTAGGAAAATCTTTCGCTTTTGCATCAATCGCATTGACAGAAGAGTATAAAAATCCGAGTCGGACATTTTATCCATTTGTAATGGAAAATTAAAAAACTCAAATCATATATTTTCGTATATGTGCTACCACCTCGTATAAGTCTCAGTCTGGTAGCACGAAAAATTATTTCTGGATTGCCGTATAAACGGTGACTTCACTACTCGCGATTATATTTTAATTGCTATTAGCTGCCGTATGAACGCAGGTAAAAGATGTTAAATAAAACAGTTCAGCAATATGAGGAGAAAAATTAATCGAATCGAATTTTCTTTGTTGAATTTCAAGCACAAAGTTTTAATTTAAATACAATTCCATTAAATGATGTTAATAAAAAAATATGGGTCTCTCTTTAATGAACCTTTTGGAGAGTAGGCAATTTAAATCCGAACCCGAATGGCTCTCTATCAAATGAATAGCGATTTCTTTCAACAAAGACTGATTTTTCGCAAGAGATAGGAAAATAAATTTTCCCCGATTGGCTAATCAATCTCTCAGCCAGTAATTTCAAGGCTAGCATTCAACGCTAAACTGCCATCGGCCACAAAATTAGTCACCTAGAATTTCTTTTAGTGTACGCTCGCGCGATTTATTTGTGGACGAGTATTGTTCATGTTATGCAAGCCGCACTCAGTATGAATTAAGGCCAAAATTCTTAGTCATTATTTTTGTCTGCCTATGCCATTGGTATTTCCGAGGCATTCAACACTTAATTATAAAAAATTGGAAAATATTCTCTTCAAATTAAATGCGACGCCGTCATCAAAGCAAGAACGGTGCTACCACTCAACGCCTCTCAAAAGAAAGCGACAGTTTGATCTGACCGGCTCTACTATAATTAAGGTATTTAAATTACTTTTCCCTCACCGGGCAAAGCAGAACACCATTTTCAATATGCATTCAAACTCATTAGAATTTCTCAGGTATTTTCATCCTTCTTTCTTCTTTCTCCCAATTTTCTTTCCCCGTAACGCGTGCACTTCAAATTATGCATTTCAACGGTGGTCCTTTCTCATCGAAAAATATAAAAAAAATAAAATCATTGCCAAAGGACATTTCTTTCGTAGCTTAATTGTTAAGAAGGGCAACAACTGAAAATAGAATAAAATAGCATCTAGATCATGTCGAAGGAGAGCAATTTTTCAAGGATTCCGCTTTCAATTTCTTATTTTTTTTATTTTTTTTTTTTTTAATCCAACATCATAGCCCACACACGCGCAGTGATGGCTAAGAATGGCTATGATGGGAATGCGTGATCTTTTTCGAACATTAAGAAAACTGAAGCGCAGAAATTGAATTTCGTTGCGTGTTTTCCAAAAACGTGCAGTTTTTCCTCTCTCAATTTTTCGAATTAAGTAAAAGAAAAGTTTTTTATTGCTGAAACGAATGTGATTATGCTCTCACGGACTGGCTTTGCTTTCAGTTAGCATTACAGAAAGGATTATACGCGTGCGGATATTCCATTTCGGAGCAGCGCGCCTTCAACAAAAAAAAAAAAAAAAAAAAATTTGTTTTTCCTTTTGGAGTTTAGAATCAAAATCAATCGAGCGAAAAAGTTAATTTGGATAAAGAAAAAGAATGCATTTCAATTGGAAGGGAAAAAAGCGTGAAATATTTTAAAATACTGTGACGAATTCTTTCAAATGTTTAGCATTCTTTCGAATAAGAGAATATAGTTACGAGTGGAAATATTTGAATATTCAATCGGTAGCGCCACATCGTCAATATGAAGAATAACCGTCTGAAAATGTTAACGAAATTCTAGACAGACGATACTGGTATCATATTTAATGTCGAACCGAATATAATTGATCTCGAGCATTGCCAAATCGTCATCATAAAATATAATGATCTTGCCCACTCGTGATCGTCTACTGCATTTACGATCATCGGCATGTCATGGAAGACGACGCCTCATCAGCATTGAAATGTACTCGAAAATTGAGTTGATTGGAGAGCAAATAGCCAAAGGATAAAAAAGAAACATTAAATCAACCGATGCTCGAGTCGGAACAATAAACCTTTTTAAGCACTAATTAATTGCCCACTTAACCGGAACAAACACGAACAAAACGTCCGATCATTGATCATGCAACTCTTTTTTAATTTACGTTAAATGCAAACAACTACGCCTGCTCAACTTCAAATTCATGTCGTTCAAAGCAATTAATTAAATCAAATTATGTTTTTAATCGATTTGCAATAAAATCCACTTAAATGTGAATATTGAATATGCGCGATCTCGCAATTAAACGATCGTCGAAATGATCCTGCAGCTATCTGTGTATGTGTGTGTGTGTCTGTGTGCTTAAGAATTGAAATCACTTTAAGTATCTTGTGGTACAACAGTTTTGTCGCCTGCCCTCAAGTCCAATGCGTACGCAGTCCTTACTTCGGCCCCGACGCATTCGGCGGAAACGTGTCGAGAGACGATAGCGTTTTAATTACTCACTGACTGAAACTTTTCGTGCGCATTTCTGTTGCATCCAAATCATTCCGAGCATTCAAGCATTAATTATAATGCTTTCTGGCAGAGAATCAGGACCGATTCGGCATATCAGCGTAATCATATGAAGCGTTAACCCGTCTTCCCTCTGCGAATCAGCTATGATCGTGAGTTGTTCAATGTCGTGTTTTTCGACTATTGCTTCGTCGGCCGTGCACAGTGGGCCAAAATTATAACTTCATATATTATATTGTTCTATAGGGTCAAAGTATTAATGCTTATTTTCAGCCAGACATATCTCATGACAAGAAAAACATGTAAGGGTGTTATAGTCAGGCGAGCCTGACAATACAATACACACATGTTAAAATAATTTTTAAAATGCGCCCAAAAAAAAACCATTAAGAAAGAATAATCAAGAGATTCTTAAGGCCATAAGGGGCCCAAAGTTATGACTTTGTTAAATTTCCTTATGAAAACCACCTCTTTGCCACGCCCACTTTAAAAAAATTTTTTTTGCATATCATGTTTATGGCTACAAACGAAGCATACTTTGCCAACTTTGGTTCAAGTGCCATTTGAATTTCGGGTGTGGGAGACAATTTTCGAAAACCGCCCTTCTGCCACGCCCACTTTAAAAATTTTTGAAATCACATTATTTGTCTTCGAATAAGTTTAATTATCAAATTACCTTAAAATATCTTAAAAACCCCGGTTGTAGAGCAATTTTTGTGAAATATATAACAGACCCTAGTACTGGAGGCACCCCTAAAAATATTCCGATCGTGTCCACTCCTTGTTCTTACTCCTGTTCCCGTGAAGACGCATACATATTTTCGTCAAGATAGCTCAACTCCTCCGATAAGAAAACTGTATATGGACAGACATACAGACGGACGGACATGGCTTAATCGAATCTCCTGGTGACGCTGATCATTTCTATATATATTTTGTATGGTCTATCTCGACTGGTTCTGGTTGTTACACACAACCACACAAACGCAATATACCCTCGATACACAGTGTGGCGGGTATAAAAAAAGTTGCATGGTTATTGTTGTCCTTTCAATAGGAGGACGACTGTTACTTATACAGTGGCAGATGTATTTGACGAGAGTGTTATACAACTTTTTTTATGTGATGAAATTTTCAAAACACTCACCCTGCTCCGGATGTACTAGCTGTCGTGAATCACCCTGTATTTAATGGCACTTAATGCAGTTACCAAAAATTCCAAAAGTAGGCGTGCCAAAAGGGCACGAATTGTCTCCTACTCCAGAAATAACAAGTCAGAAAGCTAAAATCGGTCAAGCCCGACTTTGAAATACCCAGATTCCCGACATTATGAGCGCACTATGTTTGCCTTCTCTATTTGTGGGCGTGGCAGTGGGCGGGCCGCATAAATTATTTCCCTACACCTTTCATTCGCCTTGGTCAACCTATGTTGCGAATTTGAAGCTTCTACGCCTTTTACTTCGGAAGTTACGAAAATTCTCTATTTGTGGGCGTGGCAATGGACGGGCCACATAAATTTTTTTACTTCACCTTTTATTCGACTTGGTCAACATATGTTGCGGATTATAAGCTTCTACGACTTTTACTTCGGAAGTTACGAAAAATCTTCATTTGTGGGCGTGGCAGGGGGCGGGCCATATAAATTTTTTTCCTACACCTTTCATTCGCCTTGTTCAACCTATGTTGCGAATTTGAAGCTTCTACGCCTTTTACTTCACAAGTTACGATAAGCCCTTATTTGTGGGCTTATTTGTGGGCGTGGCTCACGGAGGGCGGCGTCCATTTTTTTCCAGGATATGTCCCTTTTTGTAGTTTACCAGTACACCAAATATCAAATGGAATGTGTTGAGTGGTTCGCAAGTTACAAGCATTTTACTGAAAACACATTATATTCATTTGTGGGCGTGGCAGCGGGCGGATGTCTCCCATTTTTACTTAGGATCATACTCGGATCCCGATGTACCTGTGTGCCAAATTTCGACTTGATTGGTTCAGCCGTTTCGGAGGAGATCCGACCACGGACGGACGGACAGACGGACATGTCTAAATTGATTCAGTTTTTGATCCTGATCATTTCTATATATATATATATATGTCTATATCTCCGGAGCTTAGTTCTCCCTGTTACAAGATTCGCACAAAACTAATATACCCCGCTTACGCTGGGTATAAAAATGGGACTTCAACGAAAGTGGGCATGTGTACTTTCTCTGTAGTCATTAACATCTTCTACAAAAGTTTTCTTGGTCCACTATTAACGGTACCTCCAGTTATGGGGTCTGTCTCAAAAATCCGCCCAATATCAAAGTTTTTCAAGATATTTCAATGAAGCTTGCGTATATTTAAATTAGATTTCAAAAAATGTCAAAAAATGGGCGTGGCTGAGTATCAGTTTCATAAAGAAATTATGCAAAAGTTGGCACATGGGGCTCCTTATGGTCTTAAAAATCTCCAGAATACTTTTTCTTAATACTCGTGGTCCTTGGGCCTGTTTTCAAAATATTTTCAAACATATATTTCTGTCTCGGGTATTGTATTTTATGTAACACCCTTAGTCCCGTTTGCTACTGTTTCCGTTAAATTTTACTATCACAATATCCTCTCAAAGTGTCAATATTTTCATACAAATTCTTTTGTTTTTCGGAACGAAAAATTTATTCGGAACAGTCGAAAACGGGCCTTAATTGTTTATTTTTAAGTTATCTCGCGTGAAAGACGATCTACTCCACTGTATTGGAAGACTTCTAAGGCGCCATGTTCAACCGAAGAAATACCACAAAATATCTGCTTTATGAAGACCAACACGCAAAACGAATTGAACTTCAATAAATGAGCACAAAAATAATTCAAATCGTGTCACATCACAGTGCAATAGCGATTGCAATAAACGCCAAACCGCATCACAGCAGTTCACATTTCACCGCAAATGCGAATTCACATTGAAGCTAACACAAGAAATCGATTTACGTGGAGATATTTATTGTGGCCAAGTCTGAATTCGACTTGATTAAGAGGCGTTACACATGCTTGTTCAAGAGCATCACACAAAAATCGATGAGAAAGATAAACAATTATCGCGGCAATGATAACAATTAAGGAAGATAAATAAGATTTTTAATTAAGCTCTCTTCAGATAACAGGCCCTCACTCATTTGCTCATTTATGCATTAAAGCAATATGCCTGGGTAGTAAAAATAAACTCATCTGCGTTCATTTTAAGTGCGAAATGACATTTTGATAGAAATGCAATTTGATTGTGGTTTTACCCTCGCATGGTCAGATGATGGACCATATCGGCCACACAAGCCCGAATCGGCATGAGGGCAGCCTAAGCAGCGTATCGTATTGCCAATCATCAAATACACTCCTGCAAGGACTTAAGCGTTATGTCATTCAAGTGCCATTAGCAGCGTTGAGTACTTCATTAGAACGCAATATGTCCTTTTTTCTTAACAATGGAATATTGCCTGCTATTGTTATGTCACATGTGGTCGCTCCCAGTGAATTTTTCGCAGATGGAACGTGATCAGTTTTTAGCATAATCTTTCCGATGCCGTAAATATTCAGATCCTTTGACAATTTCGGAATACAAACTTTTCGGAGTCTATGCTGGCAGCTCATAATGAATATGCATGTTTTTTTTTCCCAATAGTTCTTAATAAGCCTGAAGTGAGTGGAACAAATCGAACAGATCCTCTATGGAAATGTACATATATTCAAATCGCAATTCCCTATGGGTCAATGGTTTCATGTTGCTAATCCTTGAATATATTTGAGTATTCGTTAATAAAGGAAATTTACTCACCACTTCGATATCTCTAGAAAAAACATATTACTCTATGAGAAATCTTCACGGTAGATTTACCCTTTTTAATGAGACGCAATTTTTTGTGCTGACCTCACACCAATTTCAAATGAAAGGTGCCGTCAAGGGACATAATAGAAGTTACAAAAAAAGTAAAAAAATACCTGATAATAATAATAATAATCTACAAAACGTAAGCTGTTTACTAATACAACATGATGAAATGCATGAAACGATCAAAATCCTTTAATAGTAGCAACCGTAGCTGTCAGTCTTGACTATGAAAACCGACGACTCTATGCACCCGACTGTCAAGGAAAATTTTTATTGAAAACTTCGGTGCACGATAACTCGCATCGCCAGACTGTCAGAAGATAAGCTCAAAAACGTTTCGGGCCCCAAAGGCTTAGGCAGCAGTCGTCTCTACCGACAAGCATCCAACAGCGATGCATTCAACCATGCATGGAAGAAGCTCCTGAACAAAGATTGCATCAAACATTTAGATGCCTCCCGTTGTAAACACTTGCCATTGTACATGCTGTCGCACAAAGAACCTTCGCATGGTTCAGTGGTATCACATAAAAGGAATCAACCTTACAAATCCTAAATTGATGCGCCAAGTGCTTGATTCTTCGACTAGCTTCTCTTTTAAGACTTTAAGGCTCCGAGATAGAGTTATAATATTGTACATGTCGTGTTTTTTGGCCATCAACTGCCTTTGTTTTCTTCTACTTGCACTACACGGGCTTTGATTTTTGTCTTGGCGGACACCAAATGCGTCGAACGTTGTTGAGCAGCAGATTGACTCCAGAGTGGATCTCTCTAACTCTGCACATAAATTGTCCGACACAGTTTATGCTGCGGGCGACGCATTTTACTCAAAGATCATCTCACATCATACTCAGGACGGGACGGGACGGGATGGATAAGCAATCCATAGAGCCATGACAAAGATGCCCTTGGTGCTTTTGACCAAATCCAGCGATTATAGTGATGATGATGCTACTGATGATGAAGATCGTTTATTTGTTTTTAGTGCATCATTATCTGTGATGCATTAGATTAGCGTGCATTATCCTCTTGTAAAATGCATTATTATCGGTGTTTTACTGCTCCGTTTGTTATTCCGATGGTCGGTCACAAAATTGCATCGTCGCTTCCGTTGGCTCTGTTGTTATTGTTTACTTCAATCATCATGAAAAACACTGGAAGCGTTTTCCTCTAAACACCTTCTCGGAAATTATTTTGTTAAGCTTACTGTGTGCCATTGGATTGGGTAGGCGGCTGCTTCCGACTAACAGTGACGAACTTTAGATGAATGACTTTTGCTCTCGGTTATTTGCTTTTGTAGAGTACAGCCCTGCCTCCAAAAAAAAAAAAAAAAATTAGTATTCATTTATCATTTAGCACTGTGGGCGTACGTATGCAAATGAAGAACATTTTCTTCGCAATGGAGAGTTTGGAGATTAATGTACCCGAACGGTCGAGATGTTCTTGGAATGTATTAAGGATATTTTTAGTGGAAATTGTGAAGGCATTTGTTCCTTTTTATGAATTATATCCGCTTGTACGAGTACCTCAATCGCTTTCTTTGGTTATCTACTCTCGAAAGATGCCATAAATAGAAGCAACAAATCGTGTTAATAAACTAAAAAATTTACGATATTGCAATTTCCTTTTGAAAGGGCGACACATTTTGTGGTCTAAATTATCGTTTGAGCTCTCAATCGAAAAATACATTTTGTCCTTTCGTTAACAATGAATCGAAAAATGCTGAGAAAATCTTTCAATGAAGTTATATTTTTATTTAAAAAAAATATAATTCTGACTTTCATTTTCAAACGATCAATAAATGACAATTCAATGATCAATGATCTTTGACCGCAGCTATTCAGAGGAGTTATATTTTTAAAGTAGAGAATTGACTTCGAAGTGACAATAGCGCACGAAAGAATGATCACTTGAAGTTATATTGTAGAAGTAGAAGAAAACTGAATTCCTTTTAACCTTGTTGTCTCAATCTGATTCATGGGAAAGTAAAAAAAAAAAATACAAAAAAAATTGCAATCGGACGGACATTGCTGGTTTTTGTTTGTTAGGAACAATCTTTTTTAGGAATTTCGACGGTTCCTTTTTTATAATTTTCTTCAGAAAATATTTATTAAAAGCGAACTATTTTTTGCCCCTGCCGCGAATGGTTTAACCATTTGAAGCTAGCAACAATTTTGTTTGGTTTCTTTTATTGGAGATTTCTTGATCCCACATTTTATATGTTCGCGCTGTTGGAGTGCTATGAAATTGACTCACTTGAAGCTCGAGTTGATAAGCAAAGTGACTCTGTTTCTTGTTTGCGCACACTTCGAGCTCGTGCCTAAGAATTTTTTATTAGACCTACGTCGATAAATATGTTTATCAATAAAGCCCTAAAAATTTTCACCCGAGCAGCAAGAGCACCCTTTTTTATTTGCATTGAATATGACAAAAGTCAGATATGTTTGGATTTTTATTTATTTTATGTTTGTTTATGCTTAACCGATTCGAAATTGAAGACACTTTGGAATTCGAAGCCTTCATGTCGATTATTGAATCGGGTTATCAATGCGTGGGTGTATAAAATTTTATTTTAAGTTTGCTTCTTTTTGGAATGATTTTTTTTGTTTTTTTTTTTGTATTTCTTTGGTTTGCTTTTTAACATCTTTTATCTGTAGGTGATATGCAAAGAAGCGCCATTTTTTTTTGCATATTCTTCATAACGGATCGGAAATGGTGAGTCATTTTTGTGATTGAAATAAACATTTTTGTTGAAAATAATGTATATCTATGGTATGGTTTTTTCAAAGGAACTATGTATTTATAAGTAGGTATATACAGGGTGTCCGGGAAACTTTCTGCATAATTTTAACATGCGATACCTACACCGAAAAAAAAATGTATACGAAATCGTCATAATATTGATATTTTTCACTTACAAATGTGAGCCGATACGCAATATTATTAAAATTATACTACCTGTCGTATCAATTCTATACTTTTTTATTTGTCAAGCTTGATACGAAAAAAGTAAATTTGACATGAATGCATGACAATATTTGAAATGAAAAAATTTCAAATTGATACTAAAAAGGACAATTTGATAAGATTTATGAGATATTGATACGCAAAATATAGTTTTGATACTGATCTAATATGGAAAAGATATTAAAAATGTAATTTATCACCAGAATTGCACGGATATTGAAAATGTAAGATTAATACGAAAAATTGATACGCAAGTGTAAAACATTTCCGTATCAATTTGATGATTTTCGTATCAGAGGAATATTAAAAAATATTAACTTGATATTATAAATATCAGTCTGATATTTTTTAATGCAAAATTGATATTTTTCAATTTATACGAGGATTGATACGGGTTTATCAATCTTCGGATCAGGCGGATTTTTTTCGGTGTAGTGTCAAGGACTATGTTTTTTGTTCTTGCACCACTTGCCTAAAAGGTACCGTTACTGAGTTATAGCAGTTCAAAATAGGATGCATTTTTGAATGCATTTTTAAATATTCTACAAAATACCTGTACATTTTCAAATTATATCTTTGATTTTCTTTGAAAATTCTGTCGAAAAAAATCCGTTCATTCAAGCAGAATTGTCACAGAATATTTGAATGAAGAATACGGGTCGAACTGGATTGGTAGGAATGGTCCTATGAAATGGCCAGCAAGATCTCCAAACTTGACATCTTAAGACTTTTACGTTTGGGGACGAGCCAAAGAACTGGTCTATAATGAAGAAATTGAAAGCCTTCAACATTTGAAACAAAAAAATTTTCACTGCAATTGGACAATTGGTGAAGAGCTAAGCATGGAAATAACCACCACCACAATAAGGCAGCGTTATTTAAAATGTATTGAAAAACAATGGTCACATTTTGAACATTTCATTCATTAAAGAAATGATTTGCAGAATTATAAAGGAATTTTTTTGACAGGCTTTTCAAAGAAAATCAAAGATATAATTTGAAAATGTACAGGGATATTGTAGAATATTTAAAAAATGCATTAAAAAATGCATCCTACTTTGAAGTGCTATAACTCAGTAACGGTACCTTTTAGGCAAGTGGTGCAAGAACAAAAAACATAGCCCTTGACATTAGGTATCACATGTTAGAACTATGCAGAAAGTTACCCGGACGCCCTGTACATATAGAGTTGAATAAATAAGGATGCTATAATCATGTGAGCTTAACAATACAATACCCGAATATATATTTGAATATATCTGATTTTAAAACAGGCCCGAATATAACTCCCACTGGAACAAATAGTATTGGGGATTAGCATAAAAGAACACCATCTGATTTTCGATTCCCTTCTGAATTATTGACGCAAGAAGCTTTTTTAAGAAACTCCCCATTTTTCATTCCTACTTTTCCATTATAACTGTAAACATTTAACAGTTTGAAAATTTGCACAAATTAAAGACTTCATCCAAATATCTCCAAAACTAGAGATCTTGGAACTGGAGCTACCCTTGTCTCGTCAAGAAATTTTAATAAGGAAAAGGGTTAATAAAAGCAGGTGAAACTGACATTTCTATTCGTATATTGGTATGGTCAATCTCGAGATTTGACGGAATATCATTTTCATACTAGCAGCTAAATCTACATTTAAAGCTAAATTCTGCATTTATCCGTGCATTTAAATGCATTTGGAGCACTCGAAATGCACAAATATATTCTAAAGTTATGATAATTTCGTTGCAACACTGGCGAAAAAGTACGAAATAAATTGTTATTCTTTGTAACACAACCCATACATTCAACAATAAGACGGCCAACTTTAAAAAAAGTCTATGCAGGACACCGGCGCTTATCCAAAACATGATTAAAAATTTTTTGGATTTGTTGGTGGTCTACTTATATTAAAAACGAAGAATACTACTGATTCACAATTTATTTTCAAAATCATATTTTCCACATGAGTTGCATATTTTAACAAGTTCTGAGTTTTGGTTCAGAATGTCATTTCGGGACAGCGCCGCAGAATGCGTGATGGTTGGCCGCCTTATTCAACAAACGAATCGGCTGATTCTTAATGCTGAATTAGTGCTAAATGCAAATGTGTGTAGTCTGAAAGGCTTCGAATATATCGCGCTAAATACTGAATTTACATATGAGCAAATCTGCGAAGCTTATTATACACGTACGCACAATCGCAATATGCCCTCGACACAGAGTGTAACAGTTAAAAAATTAATCATTTTTGGTATTATTTGCTTCAAAAACTTAAAAAAACGAAACTATAAGCTTTCATTGTTTCTTCACTGCCAATCTTTCCATACTATAATAATGTGTGTAAGGCGTCACCCTTAATCCTAAACTCAATTTAAAACACTTATTTCGTTAATCATTTGCAATTTACTGATCTCAATGCACAAAATTGGGTCAATCTTTATCGTTATTTTCAAGGAAAGTCTTGGCGTTATATTGATATTTTTTTTATCGATTTTGAAAGTGAATTTTTTGATGAAAAATACAATTTTGATCGCACATTACATCAAGTGTTGGCTTAAAGATGAAATTATGTAATAAAATAAAACTTAATTTAATTACCTGAAGCAAAGTATGGACGACGAAATAAATTATTAAAGCCGCCAGTACTTCATTTTAATTGAAAATAAAAATTGAAAAATGAAAATTTAAAAAGAGCTCAAGGATATACATATACTAAAAATACTTACCGGCTGAGGCTCGTTTATTTTTTATTTAAATCTGCCATCGATAAGCCTTATTGGCATTCAATCAGCGCACAATATGAAGTCATCAATCAATGCGGCGTAAGCGACTCAAATGCAAAACTTTCTAAAAAAAAATCATGAGATCTATGGCACTCTGGGTAACATGAAAATTGGCAGTTCTGCACGTAAATCTTTTGTAATTGGAAAAAGTATAAAATAATTTATCGAAAATGTATCAAAAAAAAAAAAAATAAGAAAAATAAGAAAAAAGCTGTTCACATTACATGAAAATCGATGGACATTAAAACTTTTGCTTATCCGAAGCCACCGAAAACCCCAGAAGCGTTGTGGTAGCTGGAACGGCAGCTTCTTCGGCTTCACCTCCCTCTGTGCGATTACATGTTGCGCTGTGCTAATTGAAATACTCTTAATCAGATGCTTCTCTTTTCCGAAAAGCCGCATCGATACGAACTTTTATACGAGGTGGTATTTAATCCAACGTTTTGATGTACCTGCACTGTCCTTAAGCTGCAGTCGCTTCGGATAATGTTGCATGCCTTAATCTAGTGACTGCAAAAGTGGCAAAACAGTAGTAAGCGCAAAGGTACGACCTCGTACGCGTGCAGTAAACGGTCTGATATCTTGTTAAGTTCGAACTTCAGTTTAGCCATCGTATGAAAAATCCTCCTCCCGAGGATCATTCATATATACAAACATACATACCTACAATGTTATGAGTGTATTAAATGTAAGTAGCCAAGTTGGTAGTTGCGGCACGCATGCGCAACGGCGTTTTAGCGCTTAACAAGGTAGGCGAAACGCAGTTAAGCGGTTTCACTTTATTTTGAATTTCTTTTTTTTTTTGTTATTGTATTATTTTTATCATGTATTTTCCTTTCTTAAGCTCTCAGACTTTGTGATATTGTAATCAAGCTGCTTTGGGAAAGTAGTTTCGATTCAAAACGGGAGGAAGCGCCCGTCTTTTTCATATTGCCTTTCATTAAGTAGACGCGTACGCGCGTACTTAAGCCTGAAGTTTCACTTCTTAATCGAGTGGTTTAAAATTGTCTAAGTCCGTCTGTCCAACGATTCACTCGTCCAGTAATCAGTTCTGCTTAAATGAGATCAATTGAGAAATCTTATTAAAAATACATTAAAACATCGAACGAGCTGAGTCTTTGGTTCGGAAATAATGCACCGCCCTACGACAAGCGGATAATCAGTAATTTCCTTGATTACATTGTTCGCCAGCGAAATGTTCTCTAACAAGGCCTTAACAAGAGTGAAAAGTAAAAAAAAAAAAACAAGCGGAATAAGAAGAAATAAACCCTTTTAAGAAAAGTGATTTCGTCTCAGAGTGAGCCAGGAATGGAAAAAAGAGTCATGAATTTTTATTGATCATAAAGTTTTGGTAAATGCGAGTGTAACGGTGAAATATTCAAATCGCAATGCGACTTCCTGCCACACAACGCGCAACTCGCAGCTCACAATTCGATTCGTATGCGCATTTAAGTCAATCAAAAATCAATTCATAAAATTTGCAAAGCAATCAAATTTGTTATAAAACTGTCAATATAGGGTTGCTGCCGAAGCAGCAGCAGCAGAAGCAGCGACAACACGCGTTTGTGCCCTTAAAAGACAGGGTAATTGAGAGCCCTTCTCCAATTGTCTGATCGGGCAAAATACATACACATTCAAAATAATGGCTCTTTTTGCGGTTGTATGCAAACTAGCGGGAATCAATGAATGTATCTCTAAATGTGACTTACTTTGCATACTCAGGCCTCGGTGCCAACGTGTATCCGAGTAGCCTTTCGAGCAAACAAACGAAGGAGCACCATATCGTCATAAAAGATCTTGTGCGACTACGATCGCTTGACTGCTAGCTGCTGGCCATTTGCCGTAAAACAATGTTGTCAAACAGACAGACACAATTCAATCATTTTGTAGCCGAACGGCCGGACAAAAGCAAAAAGAAATGTTACGGTCAGACTTAAGCGATCACAACAACTAGATTAAACGATCATCGATCAGTGCACCGTAGCGTTGAGATTCTGTCGAGTATACAAATGCAATACGCACTTTTTAAACTTGGTAAAATGAAAAGGAGACTGCTTTTGAGAAGGAAGAAATCTGTGTGCGGATCAATAAGTTCATTGAAATTAATAAAGAATTTTCTCATATAAGTTGAACCATTTAAAGCATTGTGGTATCATCCTGGTGGCAAAATTTCAAAAAATTATTTATAAGCTTCGTCAAGATATTAACGTAGGCGTATTCTCTGTTTCCCAGATTTTGAAAAACCGACCGAGCAACGGGTAAGCAGGACAAATAGCGTCTAAAACAAAAAAAAAGGGTCCTTTATTAAACTATAATTTGAGTTCAATTTTCACAAAAAAGGTAAACTCTTTAACCCTTTAAAGACCTATTTTTTTCGAAGTTTTTTGGTTTCTACCGGAACCAGTGGAATATTAGGGCTTAAGAAGACTGAGAAAACGTATGAAACGCTCTTAGGGGCCGTCCACGTATTACGTCAGCATGGTTTTGACCATTTTAGACCCCCGTCCCCCTTATCAACAATCGTCATCGTGTATCCTATCCCCCTCCTCTTTAAATCATCTTTGAGCCCTTTATTATTGCACAAGTAAATAGAAATTTTATTTCTTCAAAACAATGTTTCATACAATTTTCTTATAAGATAGAGATGATGACATGATAATTGCGAATTGTCCCCCCTCTCCATCATCATCAAGCGGCATCATTCTCGAGAGCAACCCCCCTTGTATGATGACGTAATATATGAACGACCCATACCACAGACAGCCGAAAAGATCTTCCCATCCTCCTGCGTGAGCAACTTTTCAATCGTCCCTCGTATTTTAACCAAATTTCAAGAAAATTTTACTTTAGTCAATGCCTTAACTCACTTAACGCAATGCCTTTGCCAACATCAATGACAATCAGTGACAACCATGATGATCACTCGGGTGGTCTTATCGTGCAACTTGATTTCTGTTTCCTCCGATTTTTAATACAGACTGTAGGACAATTTCATTTTACTTTTCTTTCCTTCTCCATTTCTATCGAATCGAAGAGCCTTCCTTTTGATGCATACGTTTTTAATATATTCCACGCTCGATTTGTATAAATTTGATTAGAGAGACCGAAAAATCGATAGCACTTGTTGCTGTTGTTGCTCGCAACATCCAAGGCAGGTACAACTCTGGGCTAAGTTATGATCGGTTTTCCTATGCGGAGCAACTGATTTCCAATCAATATGACATTGTTTTCGGAGGCTCTGCATGGGAAACTCTTTTTACTTTTATTAAGCAATTGAAAAAAAAAAATCCCTCTTATTCAGCGTTGGCATCGCTCCTAAGCCGCAGCAAGTGATCAATCAAAAATGCTAAGGACACGAAAATAGTTTATGATGGCACTGCAGTTGCAGCGATATTTGTTTGCTGTCTGCCGCATGCAAGTGATAAACTATGAACAAAACGAAGTGGATGATGGCTTCGATATGATATACAATTTGTTAGATTTCGTACATTTTCTGTACGCATCGTAAATTTTTGTTGTTTTTTTTTTTTCTTTATAGAATAAAACTTTTCAAGTGACCGGACAAAAGTCGTCCGATGATAGAATTATGAGCAGGCAAACGTTTTATAATGAATGCAATTGAATGTCTGCAGCATCCGTTTGTGTCGTTTTGAAGTTGTCTGATTTCTTTTGAATATCTTATCGATTCGAAATTGTTAAATTTCACGAAAAAGCTGTTGAAATTATTGTGCACAGAACCTTAAAAGGAACAGAAAGATGTATTGCAGCTTATCGTTGAAACTTGATCAGTTTTAAGAAAAACCTGCTTAAGTAGAGAGCCTTCGCCATGGGCCGGCCTCCTGTTCCCGACAGCCTGAACGAATAGTTAAAGAGAAAGAGAAAAAAACCTTCTTACATTTAATTTGCATATTTTGAACAAGACGCGGAACGTGTGCACTGCAACGCCAATAGATACTCAAAGCACACTTCCCGCGATACTTATTGATAATAAAATAAAAATCTTCAAAGATTTGTAAATTGCTTGCAGTATTTGATGAAGATACAGCAAGGCACATTTAAGCAACAAGAAAGCCCCTTCCAAAGGGCGTAAAAGATTCGAGACAGATAAGAGCTTCGGCAAAGCCTTCAAGTACTAATACCCGTGTAGACATATTATGCTGAGATATTAAAAGATTAAGGCTCCAGTAATCGGAAAACACGATTATTTGTTAGCTCTTTAAATGATTGTGATCGATCGGAGTTGCGCGCAAAAGGCAAAAGAATTCGAAAAATTTTGATTAAACAACCCACAAATCGAAGCATTAACTTAAACTTTTATCATTTAATCATTATTTTTATTTCTGTATTGATTTATTTTTATATTGATCAATACATTTGAGCTCTGTTAAAATACCTTCGCGCATGATCTCTTCTTTCCAGTAACAATGTCGGTGGTCTTTGCTTTTGTTATCACTCATTCTATCTGCACAATCAAAAGTACTTTTTTTTATGATTGATTGCTATCGTCATATTATGCAATTGAGCAGAAATTGGCAAAGCAAAAAAAAACAAAAAAATGAATGAAAGAAATTAAATTGAAATCAATTGCTCTCATTAAGCTGTTGCCCCAAGCCATCATTAACTGCAAAAAGGACCCACGTCAGCTCATCACATAAATCCTAATCCCGCAACTGAAAAAACAATAATAAATCCTCGGATGCAATTCACTTTTTTCGAGTACCGTCTTCGCTCCTCAGTAAATCACGCACTCACATAAATCGCATTCGAGCAACTTATAAATTGCACTGCAAACGCAGGGAAAAAAAGAGAGCCTCAAATCAGTTCAAACGAGCGGAAAAAATATCGCTAATAATAAAGAGTAAATAAAAAATTAACTCAGGTCGAGATTCCGCGTGGACCGCACACAAAGGTCATTCGCTTTGTTGCCCAATTACTACATGGACTGAAATTTTTTTATATACATAAATATTAATTGGAGGATTGCCTTAAATACTTTATAAGCAAACGAAGAGTTCAATTGATGAGCGATCATTAAAAAAACGATCGCGCTCACGATCGCACAAAGTGAATATGATGGATTTTTAGTTGAAAATTCCGCCGAAAGAGAGTCCAAGGCTAAGAAATACTTATAGGATAGAGATGCTAGCTCGCAGTGCTATGATCGGGAAAAGAAGACACTATCATGTCGCCCACACTCTGTCCTTGTGATCGTGTATGAATTAGTAACGCATATCAACTTCAAGTGGCAGAACTTCGTACCTAGAAGGTTCTAACTCATTATTTTATTTATGAATGAGCTATAAAAAGAAAAATTATGAGTTCATTAGTAGTTGTGGCCATAAAATAGTATCGGCTTCCCCTCTCTCTCTCTCTATATATATATAGTATCTATCCCTCTGAAGCCGAAGGGAAAAAGTGTCACCAAAGCAACGCTTCGATTAAGCGTGACTGAAACTGGTCGTTTCTTCTAGTCGTTCATCTCCCATAACTTTCCTAGCCGCCTTCGCAACGTTGTAGGTCTTCCGTGAAAATAATTAGAGACATTTCATCGGTCTTAAGTTATTCAACTTTTGCACGGTCGACAGGTTACAAATTGAGAATTTATCTTCGACCTATGACACCTTTTTCTTTTTTTTTTTTTTTTTTTTGGTACAAAAACAAGCTGCCTTTTAACCTTTACCGGCAATGCTTGATCTTGCATCAGTTGACGCAAATTAGGCGATATGTTCACTGAGCATACACGAAAGAGATCTGCTACCGAACAAAAAAGCCTTTCATAAGGAATAAGAATATTCAAGCACGGAGGGAAACAAATTTTCGGTAAGCCGAAACAAATCAATTTCGTGTGTTGAAGCAAAAGAGCCCAAAGCAGCAAGACAGAAATGTCAATAATGTCAGCAACTGTAACAACAATTACACTGACTTTGTTATAGCGCCAAAAATGTTTCATAAGGACACAAAAAACAAAAAAAAAAACAAACAAAAAAATGCCGTTGAAAAAACAAAACCCTGAAGACGCATTGGCACATTCGAACGTTTGCGTTGTCCTGCGCCGACCGCTTGCATAAAGGTGTCAAAATCATTGAAGCGCACTGAAATTGATTGAGCGGCATGCCATTGTTTTTGTCATCGGTGTCATGAAGAAATATCCTTTATTTATGTCTTAAGAAGAGTAAGCGTCGATCTTCAGAGTTTTAATGTGCTACACGTGGGACATTATGTGCAGCACGCTTGGCTCGAATGCAATGCTTAACTGGCCAGGTCAAGACATATCGTGGTCCATGTGTAAAGAAAAAATCGCTTGTTGCCGAGGTGGGTGCATTTGCGCTAGAGAATAATAGCGATGTAGGTCTTTTATTTCTCAGTCGAAAGTATTAACAAGGCTTCAGCAATATTGTGCAACAACATATGATTGAATGGGAAAGAAAGAGAAACAAACATTGTTACCGAAACTCGCAACAAAAAAGTCTCTTTCCTTCGCATGCCCAGCAAACATTCAGACGATGTTTTACCGATGATTTTCCCGTTCGTAACCGTGGCTTTCTTATTGCGGAATAGTAAACCTTGTTAGATACTTATCCGGTCGCCCGCGACTCTTTTGAAAGAGCTATTGGCGATACATGAAAATCATCGCGGAATAGTCCCGTTGATATTATTTCAGTAATGATTAGTAACAAAAATCAAATGACTTCACTTGATTGAATAAAGCAAAAGCTACAATACCATAGGGTATATATTAGGAAAACATCGTGTAAACCTCTTCGTAAAGAGACTTTGAGAATGCTCGTCTGGGAGATGATAACGCGATATATTTCGGATTGCTCGCGTAATGTTCGTCAAAGCAATATAAATTTTTTCTACATATCCTTGGTTGGTAGAGTTGAGAAAGCATCGCCAGTTACTCTTCCAAAAGAGTCGTGGGCGACTGGACAAGTACCTAACAACCCGGCTAGATTTATCTAGTCGTTGCTAGCTAGGCCCTAGCTATTTAGTAACTAGATTACTCTAGGCAATTTCCAGCCGCGAAGGTTTACTATTCTGCAAGAAGGAAGCAACGGTTGCGGACAAGTGAAACATCGCCGCGGAACACTCTTCCGCGATACAAAATGTTGGCTGTGTGAGCTTCTATAAAAATTTTACTCTTATCTCGACTGCCGGTGATAATGACAATGGTTTCGAAAGAGAACTTGCGATATTTTTCTCCTGGCTTTTTAAGGCACTAAGTTAAGCAATCAAAATTTTTATTTTCTAAAT
Source organism: Chlorops oryzae (assembly GCA_020466095.1). Taxonomy (NCBI): domain Eukaryota; kingdom Metazoa; phylum Arthropoda; class Insecta; order Diptera; family Chloropidae; genus Chlorops; species Chlorops oryzae. The sequence continues at coordinate 42,262,071 of CM035808.1, forward strand.
TGACGTGAAAATTCCTCTCAGAATAAACGAAGGCCGCAGGAAATCGTAAACCTATTTGATGCGAACATGCGCAATAATGAAAAATAATTTCGCTGTAACTAACAGCATGAATTCATCGCAAAAATGTGATAAACTGAAGCAAAGAAAATAAGTAAAATAATAAGTTTCACAGTTCTTCTCCGAGGTGTTCGAAAGAGCAGACTCTTAACGCGATCGCGGGCCCCCCATGTTGTCGATCATGTTATCAGTAATTGAAGTGCATCAGGCACGTCTGATCGTAAAGGTTTATGACGAACACCGAACACTATCAATTTCGAGATGAATCTAGCAACGACGAACTAAGTATTCAATACACTGCAACATAACTTTAGAACATCCTTTACACAGAACCGAAAATAATAAATGTACCAATTAGTAAACAAAAAAAAAAATAATTAAAAAAACGAAAGATACCGATCAACAGAAGCTAGAAAAATCGTGCCACTGTGCTCACAACTTTCTCTAACAGTCACTAATGAAGGCTTAAAGAAAGGTTAAAAGGACCTACCACAACGTGACTTACGTGGTTTTTTCTTTAACAACTTATCCCTAAAGGACTCTTATCTTAAGTGCACTTTCTAAAAAATTTTTCATTCAAGGTAACCAAACTACCCCTAAACGTTTTTAATAATTTTATTGTCCCATAAAAACTTCCCTCAAATTGATTAGCATAGAGATTAAAAAGGGTTTTCGTTTATCCTCAAATGAATAAAAAATCCTAAAAGGAAAGGAGAAAAGAGAGAAAAAAATGGAGATGAAATGCATTCTGTGAGCTGTTAATCTTTTGGATATACCAGTTATGCCCAAATGAATGGTCTTAATGAAGAATTATTATGCTAGCCGACTGACCTAAATCGTAAGGTATGTACTTTCATCGCGGTCTTCAACTTTTTCCATTATTTGTTTAGCGATATGGGTTAATACGAACTCAGAAGCATGTGTAATGCATAAGAAACTCGGCAGATCGTTGCTAAATTTGGCAATTTCGACATTGATGGGCACTAATTGATTGTTATTAATGCTGCTGGCTGGATTATAAGGCAACATGTGCAAGGCTCAATAAAGTTTAAGACCGCTACCGATGCTCTTCATTCAACTACCGATCTATATTTTTTTTAATGTGCAATTTTCAATGCAAAACCGGCGAAAGTAATTTTTGCAGCAGGATAAGATTTTTCCTTAGCATATATGAGGTTATGGTGCTAACTGGTTCTCTTCTGGCACGCTTATTGAAAACGCTTACGCCTCAATACATTGCTTCCATTGCTCTTACAGCCTCGAACGAGTGTGGTTGCCGCTGCGCTTCTCTTGCGTTTGTAAAACTCATCACTTTACGCTGATGAATTCGCCATAGCGCATAAATCATTTTTATTTCATTTTATTTTTAACATTGTTTAAATTCATGCCAGACCACCCAAGTCGCAGCGTATTGGTGGACAAGATCAAGGTTGCTCTTAACATGCGTGATGACCAATTGTGGTAAGGCCATAACAATTACTTGCGTTGCATGAGTGCTTGTATGACAAAGCTCTATCGAAATGTTGCCTGGACATTAAAAACGATTTCGCTTATATGTAGAGGGAAGCGACTTTCAACGAGAGCACGGACTGAAGTATTTGAGGAGCCCACAGTTACGCAAAGGGCCCTCAATTTGTTTAGATATTCGGACTGAGGCTAGCGTGGGACTTTTTTATTTTTTTCAATTTTAGCAAGGCTCAATTGCGGCCTGAAACTCTTCCATCCGGGCAAGTAAAAGAAAAAACGAGTACTTGTTCTGTTGCAAAAAAATATTCAGAGATTGAACGTCTTGCCTACTTTCTAAAATTGGAGATTCGATCATCACGATCGTCGCCGTCGCCGGTGCATGCAGTAGTCTCTGGACTACTAAATTTGCCGACTTACTTAATTGCATCCTGCGAACGCAGTCTCTTAAACTGTGACATTCTCGATAAGTGGCCACGATTAGACAAACGCTTACTGATTTCGAAGCTGCTTTTCGCACACAAAAGACCCCATTAATCGTTGCGAGATAGCCGGAGTCGGATAGGGTTTTTGACTGCAATACGGTATCATAAATTAATCGCATCAAATGAATGAATTATCGCGCGCCAAGCTCTCGCTCGCTCAAGAACATATCATTTTCAAACGAATTTCGTACGCTTGCCGCCATTGATTCGATCGTACGCTGCAGCGTACTGCAACGCATAAAGAAAGGATATGCATGGTATATCGAGATCGAATTTCGAGACACAAAAAAGCCTTCACTTGAAAAAACCAATTCGAATCGAGTATTTTTTGTGATTATGCCAAAAGCGTGCGATTTGAACTTCAATTTCATTTGGTTGATCGATTTTAGCACGCAACGCATGCGATGCCAGCGTCCGGCGATCTGCTTGCGTACTTAACGAGATATTTATTAGGTTCCAGGGCGAAGGCGGTGGAGGTGGGCTCACCATGTTGCCCGAAGTGAATCGATGACGGGGGATTGTTATTTTGTACTTTTGTGCTTTTTTTTATTGCAGGGAGAATCTTCCAACACCACGCATAGGGTGTAAATTTTTGATACCTTCTCTTGCAAATATTTTCGTTTATTTGAAAACAAGCCGAAAGAACGCCTCGCAAAAATAATCGAAGCCCGGTCGGATTACTCCCAAAAGCTGCCTCCGGTCATAAGACTTAAGACATTCATTCGTTCGATGCGCTTTTCTGCCAACCTGTTGCCGTTACAAATGCGGCAAATCCATTTTACTTACTTGCGCAGTGTTGCGCATGCGCATATCCATCCTACACCGCCTACACCGGTCGATTGGTGCAAAGTGATTTCGTTTATTTTTCATTGTGCATTGTGGTACCCTAAAGCCACTGTTGGTCTCTCCGCATATTTATGATGTGATTCCGATCAATTGGCATAATCTATTTAGCTGGAGTGCTTCAGAAGAACATGCGTGAGAAGACCAGACGTGCAACGCAAGTTAGTGCATTCGATTTGTAATGAACACATTCAAAATCAGTCGATTCTAAGTGAAAAATTTTTCCTTCAATCAAAATGAATATAAAATTCATAAAAGTAATATTTTGTAAATGAAAATGGACTGCCTGAAATTCAAAATATGTAACTGCTCATAAACCAAGCAACCACATTAAAGTCTTGATCGTCGTAAGTCCCAGGTATCTCAGGCGCTCGAATGACTGAGCCGAAAAATTTCAAACTCGAAGAATATTCCATAAATCCGTTTTTGCAATAAGCATTAAAATTCTGAAAATCTCAGACGAAAAGAAGACTCACCGTCCTCGCACTGCAAATGGGAAGTCACAAGAGAGATTTCAATTAAATTGACAAATTTTTATTGAGAACGCTAAACGCGACTTTACGCGATGTCTATGCACTGGGCGGACGACTTGACGTACGTCAATTAAAAGACAACTTCATATATCAACATTCCTCGACCAATTTAGTAAAACCTTCGATATTAATTTTTATGTGAAAATCGCGCAAAAACGTAAGCAGTTATTGGCAAAACTATAATTCCTCGCCAATACAGCAAAACAGTCAACATCGGACTCGGACGCACACTCGTAAGATCGCCGGTTATGACAGCAATAAGTAAGGCTGAGAAGGAAAAAAGCCTTGAAAAATGTGCAAAAAACTCACGATATGCGTAATGTACTGACAGCTAAGCAGCTTAAGACAACCAACGGTGGTCAAAACACAACGATGATTGAAACTGTCTGGGCCGAAGTTTTTCCTTATGAGAGTCTTTTCATTTTTGAGTCCTATAGGGGGGAACTAGTTTTTTTTTGTTTTTTTTTTTTTTTGCTGGAGTAAAGTATTGATTGATGATAGCCGATTGATTAAAAACTGATTAAAAGCTTAGACGCACTATGCTTTAATAGGCTTTTGATGGCTAAAAAATGAGCAATGTCCGATCATATATCATCAAACGATATAATATTGATCACATCGATTTTAATTGGATCACTTTGTCAAAATTTCGAGTGAAAAACCTTTTTATGGAAAGGTTTAAAAGAAAAAAATATTCTTCGGCGGTGACTTCATTCGCTCTTTTTAAAGGTTTTCTTCTTGCATAGCGAAACGGAAGACAATCTCGTGTGTCAAATCGATTGAAAAAACGCCCACAAAACAAAGAGAATAATCCGATAATTAGAAAAAAAAGATCGACAACTAGGGCGAAAATTCGTTCAGCACAGCTGTGCAAAAAAAGCCTACTAAAATGTCCCAAATTTCAATTAAATTAAAAAATAATTAGCGGAACTGTCTTGAAATGGCATGAAAATGAAAGCAAAAAACAAAAAATCAAATGAAATACAATGAAAGATGCAACGCAAACAAAAGGTAGGTGATAATGAACAAAATAGAAGTGACAAAACTAACAATAGCTGCCAATAAAATAGTACAATGAGGACAATGGTCATACAATGTCATTTACGGACAAAGGCAATTTGTTCCGAACGATAAATATTTCGCCAAAAATGAAATCCAATTGAAAATGTATTTTTTTCCATGTGAAAAGAAGCAAGCAACAAAAGGAAAGTGTCGGAAATTCTTGAGAAAATGCACATTGAAACGCGTGTCATGAAGCGCAGTCATAGATTCAAGAAAAAGAAACATTAGACACTTTATTGCTACCCTGATGCCGCTGCAAAGGATCAACAAAAATACCAAAAAAAAAAAAGGGAAAAAAATTCAATAAATTAAAGCGAAAATTTCGTGAAAAAATTGAATTCAATTGAAAGGACAATGTTCTGTCCCGAAAAAGGAAAACTGAATTCGAAACCTGCTTTAATCTTTTTCCATTGCATTCATCGATCGGCTCAAGCACTTAAGCTGCGATACATCAACGAATGAAAATTGCATCAAGACGACCTGCTGTCAAAATTTATTAAAATCCTTCGAAATCTTGAGACGACGCTTTTTAACATACGAGAATCCTCAACAACAACAAAAAAATGTTTTTTCATTTCTTCTCTCTGGCATTGTATTCCGGATATCCGTTCATTGCACTATCTTGAATATATACTAAGGACATATACTTGTACACATGTGAATGTTGGTAGGTAAAAACGAAATCCTACATAATTATGAGACACAATTGTTCCTGCTTCCTTTGTCCGAAATAATATGTACCAAAAGTGCAAAAGCGAGTCGTCTCTCTTTTGACAATTCAATTTGTCTTTATTTCACCTAAGCTGACCGGATGCATTCTGGCATTTTCAGAGTAGTATGTACTACTGAGTACATTGCACTCGAGACTCGTTTTATGCAATTCATTTCAATGTCCCTCTTTTTGCCATTCCGTTTTACTCTTCACTCGAAATTGCCTGTTAGTCTGAGAGAATTTTATTATATTCATCTTGCAGTCTTGCTTGGGCTAGACCACACTTGGTCGATCAACTGCTGAGCGCGAAGTATTGTTAACTGCAAATCAAAAGGACCCCATGCATTAGAAACCCGAAGACATTCGACTCAAACAGTGATTTGCACAATGAATTTGAAGGTGCAGAATGCTTTCAATTAAGGGTGGTCCTGAGGGAGACACCAGCTCAAAGTAGATTCCTCACCATAATAATCAAGATGTCTCAAGCAAAGCCGAAACTGAACTGATTCCATGCAATCATTGAATACGCCAATCATTAATATACCCATCACATAAACTTCACAAACGAAATGCGAGCTGAAAATGTGATCTGCATACTAAACCAATAATCGTCAAGCAGGCGAAGATGTAAATGCAAATCAAAGACCATGCATTAGAAACCCGAAGACATTCGACTCAAACAGTGATTTGCAAATAATTAAGGTCAGAATGCTTTCAATTAAGGGTGGTCCTGAGGGAAACACAGCTCAAAGTAGATTCCTCACCATAATAATCAAGATGTCTCAAGCAAAGCCGAAACTGAACTGATTCCATGCAATCATTGAATACGCCAACATTAATTCCCATCAGGCATAAACTATAAAGCGCACAGCATAAGTTCGCTTGGCAACTAAATCCAATTAAGGAAAGCGACAATTAAAAGAAACCAACCAAGGGAATTCACTCGAAACAAACGATTAAAGCCAGATTACACAGTACACATCACACGCACACAACTTGCAGACAGCGACTCCGGAGCAAGTGTAGCAACAATAAAAGCGCACTCAGTGCTCATATTTAACTTGGAACTAATCAACCGACCAAGGGTAATGACCAAAAAAGAAACCTTACCATTGGAGAATTACCGATATATAATTACACACGAAGAACGAGTTGAAGGTACTATGCGCATGCTCATTGGATGTTCGTACAGCCAGGCTGTAGATTGTGGTATAGCAGGCAAGCTCGAGAGACAGAAAGACATGGCAACAATTAAGCTCAACCGACCAAGTTTGTATTGTACCAATGCGCAACTTAATTGTGCTTAAACACGAACATTTAAAATTGCACAAAAAGAAAATTAAATAACACGAAGTTGAAAAGGAGTTTCTGAAAAATCGTTGACTTTGAGTCTTAATTTGAATTTACACATCACCATCATTGGCACACAGAAGTTAGTCTAACAAATTTTATTTCCCTCAAAGACAGAGGCCCCCGCCTACTTCAAGCGTAAAAATTTTTAACACTTACGTGACAGTTATCGGCTGATCCGGTTCTTATAAACCCGCGTATGGTGTCGTCCTTAGAGCACGTTTCAAATGAAACAACAAAATCCCCAACATATGAAATCAACCGCAGTTTGCAATGGACAACACGCATGCACATTGGATCGCGTGGCAATGCTGCATCCATCAATTGAATACGAATTTTTTGTTTGTTGTCCTTGGATTGACAAAAAAAAAAAAAAAAAAAAAATGGGCACTTTGCTTTGCTGCTTGAAATTTTTTCTCTTCAATATGATCAAAAGCTCAAATTAAAGTTTGTGTGACAAAGCCAAATTGAGGCCCAAGCCCCGGGTCGGCATTTAATGATGCAGCGATGATATTGCAAGAGCCATCGAATCAAGACATAAAATGTTCGAACCCGAATTCAGGCAACGCAATGATTTAAGAGCGCGCAAATAAGCTTCATCATAAAACGCGGTAATGACACCGATCGAAAGATGATTCTACAGAAAATCTACGCACACAGCCCCGACTATTTATGATAATTTCATCTTGAACGCTTTTTGTGTGACACTAAGGACAAAGGAAATACGCGTTTCCTTGCTTCGGTTTCTTCAAAACAAACAAAAAATCAACCTCATAATGGCCTGTCATTATCATTGATGAATGACTACGGCCATGTTTACATGTTAAGGCAAATATTGCCCCTTAACTTCAAAGCCAAACAATTGGATTAAATAAGCAAAAAAAAAAAAAAAAATTGTGCCCAAATCATCAATTATCTTTAATATTAGGCGTTTGCTAATGACAAACCACAGCTGCCATGCTGTAAAGGCGCCATTTGTAGCACTTGATGCTTTCACCAGTCCCTTCAATGCAACTTGCCTCTTAGTCATTTGGTTAATGCCTTAAGTCCCACCTGTGCTTTAAGAATCTCCTTTATTTTTTTCGCGTCCACTCCATTATATGAAATGCACTCACTTCATTATCGCATTAAATTCATAAACAAACAAAACTGATCTCATCGTTACATGCTATGAATTTTAATGAAATTAAAACGGTACCTACTCAAACCTCAACTTCGAGAAATCATAAAGATTTTTAATTCATTTTATATAGTAGGTACCTCTCAACGATCATCGTCATCATCGTCGGGGAATAACTTTACAAAGTATCAGATCCTTCCGAATGATATCAAATATTGCAACGAATTCACTCATAAAGCATCACTTTACTTCGCACATTCATGGGGTGTCCTTTTTCGCGTCTCAGTGAACCATAAGGTAAATGTATTGGAATCTTCATTGAAATGAGCTCTTGTACGATTCGAGATAATAATATATGGTGCGTTAAACTTAATCTCTTTTCACGAAAGTGTACGCACATCCCAATGCATTAATATCATCGCTGGGAGACCAAGAATAAAACTATACAATATGAAAACCAGGAATCACAATGAATCCGAATAAAAGGACACACAGACTGATCCAAGAACATCGTGAGCGTTAGGCAACGGGGCCGTTCAATATGTTCGAAGAGTTTGAACAGAAACAGTGACGGGTAAAATAGATCGCCTATCGGAACAAATCAAAAACTTGCCTTATTCCTTCCCAAAATAAAGCCTAAGTATCCCGTCTCTAAGGCAAAAATAAAAATAGCTACATAGCACAATCAAAAGCCTTAAGATCCAGAGAACATCACAACACCAAATCCTGATCCCAAAATCAGTGGCAGGCAACCTCCAACACTCGTTTCGTAATCCTCATCATTATGTTCAAACATATCTTCACCACTGGATAAATAAGCACTCATTGATGCCAACGAACATTGCTCTTCTTTTAATTATGTACAAATACAAGAATCAACCGTTGAGCAGCCACCAGCCGCACAACAGGAGAGCTGATCAGCGCTCAGCTTTATCATCATCACAAGTATTATGGTCATCGCACACTACGTAGGTTAAAGCAAGAGCCACGACGATGCCATTGACATTTGAAGTTGTGTTGAGAACTTCTTCACAGGCATTTGTGGGATTATTTGGTGGCAACATCAACGCAGCAACAGCAGCGGCAGCAGCAGCGTAATATCACCCGTCATCGTCATTCATCAGACGGACAGTGTTGATGGGTCTCGGCGTGCGTTGAAATAATTCCACCTTCTGCTTCTGTAAGCTTCTGGATCATCGGTTTCTTTGCCCTCCTGGCTTGGCTCCTTCGGATCACGATGACGTTGTGTTGTTGATGCATTCGTTTTTGTTGTCGATTCGACAACTCGGTTTCAATGTCAGTTGATGTTAATATGACGTTTGATGCATCTTACGTGCTTTGCCGCTTTTCGTTAAGTTTCCGATTGTGGCGCGCAGCGTGTTGATTTTGATACTCGAGAAGGGCTCGCAGTTAAGCTGAAAAGTGTTGTACGTACAACGACCTATTGCAAAGTCACAGTTAGAAGGACCGACTGTGACTTTGGAAACTGTTTTTTTATGACACTCTGTTCGATTGTATATTGCGTTTTGTTGGGTTGTGTGTAACACCGAACGTCGAGATGACCATACAATGTATATAGATAATGATTTAGCGTCACTCAGGAGATTCGATTTAGACATGTCCTTCTGTCCGTTTGTCTGTCTGTCCGTCTGTCTGTCTGTCTGTATACAGTTATCTTATCGAAGAGTTGAGCTATCTTGACAAAATTTGGTATGCTGCTCACGACATGAGTAAGAACAAGTTCGAGAATGGACCGATCGGACCATTTTTAGGTACTCCAGTACTAGGTCTGTTACGAAAATCACAAAGATGCTTAAACGATGTTTTATCAATATTTTGATGAAATTTGATATTTGAACATGTTTCAAGGCAAGTAATACGATTTCCAAAAATTTTAAGTGGGCGTGGCAAAGCGTTTTTCGAAAATGTTAAGAACTTCAAATGGACTTGAACGAAAGTTGGCACTTATGCTTCTTTTGTAGCCATAAACATTCTCCATAAAATTTCCTGGATCGGTCCATTATAGAGTACCTCAGTACTAGGGTCTGTCACAATCTCAAAACTGCTCAAAATGACTTTTTCCAAATATTTCAATGAAACTTAGATTTGAGCATATATTTAAGCCTCGATTAGAATTCCAAGAATTGAAAAGTTTGCAAAGGGGCAGTTTTCATAAAAATCTATCACAAGTCGGTATTAGGGGCCCTATGGCCTTAAACCTCTTGATATTAAAAATTATTTGAACACGTGTGTCTGTGTGGGTATTCTATTGTCAGGCTCGCCTGACTATAACACCCTTACTTGTTTTTTTTTGATTTTTAATTTTTATTTATTTTTTTTTTTTGTATTACAAAGTCAATCGGCGATAAGCGTGGCCGATGTGCACGCTTCTTAATGCTTTAGATTCGTGGTTACTGATTTTTGCCTTCCTTCAGAGATATTTACTTTTTCCTTCCTTCCTTGTTTTTTTTTGCTGTGCTTTTGTTGATTGCTGATATTCGTATGAATTTTGACGTTTGCGTGCTAAGCGCCGATTTGAGTTGATTTAATTTATGAAATGATTAAAACGAGAACATAATGCAGAAGAAGCAGCAAAAGGAGTAGATCTTTAAAACTGCATCATCAATTTTTGAGAATTAAAAGTTTCCCTTGGCTCAATCAAAATCTTCAATTCTTGTGTATGGGAAAATTTGGAAATTTGGCAGATTTAATTGAAATGAGAAAAGAATAATAATCTATGCTATTTTCAAACAGTTTGACATATAGTTCCAATGAAGCTATTAGCAGATCATGATAAAATTTCAAGATCTCAAAGAAAAAACCTTTGATGACTTACTCCCGAAAACTCTTAAAATACTTTTAGAGGCAAAAGAAAAAAGTTCAATCGGTGACCGCCAGTGGAAGTGATGAACTTGAATTGCACCCAAGGGAATTCGAAAAACGTTTGAGAGATAACAAAAAGTGCCTCAACAACAATTTCGGTATGTGTTCACAGCGCAGGCGCACAACATAATTATCCAAGGCTAATTGTAGAAGAAAGAAAACCGACGTGCACTTGAAACACTCGCAAGGACCGAATCGAGATCAAACATTCAACACAGCAAAATTGAAGCAAATTAGCTTTAAAGCGAATTAGTCGGCATAGCTCACGGCTTCATTAGCCATTGCAGACATTAGCTGAAAGACCAGAAACCAAGACGACCAGCAGACGAAGTGCAATTCTTCGTGATGACACGAGGAATACCTTTCATTGAAATTGTTTTTTTTTTCGCTTTCAATTCCTGCTCCAAGTAATTGCAGCCTTGAGCCTACTTCAATTAGGTAATTCGAGCCATGGATTCTATTGTCACAACGTCAACGAGAAGCTTCAATAATAAAGGCTACCATCGCCGATAATTTTTTTGTTTGTTTTTTTTTTTTGTTTTTCTGAAAGTCAAATGCTTCTCTTTTGAAAGAAGAACGAAAAACTTGACAGCAACGAACTACTTAAGTTCTCCTGGCGCACACGTTCCCAAACAGGTTCTCGGTACACTTCAGCACGCATCGACATTGAGCTTATAATGATCTACATGCTAATGATTTTGAGCTGAAAGTAGTGTGTAGGTAAATGAAGCAGAGAATATCATTATACCCGCATATATGCTTAAGTCCCACATAAATTTTCCCCTCTAAGCAAATTCATTAAGCCTGTATCGCAGCCGTAAACGTACTTGTTCATGACAACTTGTCGGCAGATTCACTTCCATATCATGCTACGTAATTGATCCTTTTTGATTTTATGATCTTTTGCAACTCGGTGCCTTCGTCTCGCCTCTTTTCTTTTTGGTTTTATTTCAATCAACACATGTCTTACAGTACGACGACAAGCCTCGTCTTTGCTTGCGTTATGAGCTGAGTTTAATGCAATTTATGCTGGTCCTTGAAGTCAACCACTTTTTTTTGTTTTTATGATGCGATATCATTGATATCGGATTTGATTTTAGCAAATCACTTATAACGTCATTGTAAGTGCTTCATTTTCAAGATATAATGGTAGCATTAAATGCCGTTTAAGGAGGCTTTCTTCGTTGGTGGTGCTGTCTGAGACGTCTTATGAGAAAGAACGGAAAAATTTTTATTTTATTAAGTTCTTTATATTAGACTTTCTTATCAATTTTTATTTGATATTTGAAATTTTCGAATCTCTTCTTCCCATCAATATATTGGATTTCCTTAATAAAACTCTATAAGGCCCTTTCAAATGAGCCCGAAGTGGCGCCAAAGTAAATGCATTCCTAATACACCCTGTCACTGCATGCCTTCATTAATTCATTTATGTATGAGCAAGAGGTGGGCAAATGGGTATGAGACTTCCAGTTCTTAATTACCGCCTTCTGTTGATATTTTCAACCAATAAATGGACAAATGTTTATTAATAAATATTAACAAGCCCCACTCTCAAGGCCCATAAATGTATACGCTTTATGGTTAGGTATCGATAGCTTCAGGCAATTGAGAGTGTCGTTAAAAAAACGTTTTTGCCAAAATATATGCACTCACCCTTTGAAAATCTTATTTCTGAGCATACATTTTGTAAATTTATACAAAAAAAGCTACTAAATCAAGCCTTGAATAAATATTCATGCATGCTCACAATCATTACAAAACGAAAGACTTAAGCGAGAAACTTGATACTGTTGAGCTCACACTATGGGCTGTCCGCAGCCACACGCCAAAAGGAGAAGGGTTATACATGCACTGCGAGCGTTTTGTGAGAGAATATCAGTCTCATAATACATTTGATGGAGCATTTCGCTTACATAAATCAGATATTTAGGGTATATTTTTCTCTGTGTATTATCTCACCGAAACTCTAGATAGGAACAAATTTGCAATTAAAAACAATAACTCATAAGGAAACCATGGAAGAGATACCTTAGTGGGTCTTACACCTTCATTTCATAATTTTTATTTGCAGTTCTTCCCCTCTGAGCGAGAGAGAGTGTTGGACACATAAAACAGTGCTGGACAGCAATCATTGCTCAATACTGCCGCTCACATGCTGTATGAAACAGAGCGATATGTTCGCATACACCGGCGTACTCGTATCGTTCGTCGAGTGCATTTTAGCAGTGAAATATCATAATTGTCCTCGGGTCATATTGCTTGTCTTGCAGTTTATCATATTCGAAGCTTCATACGTCCAGGGAGCTTTTTTTCTTTTCTTTTTTTTATTTTATTTTATTTTCGTTTCGTTTACTCCTGCACTTTTGCTATTTTCTTCCGCTCCTCCACGTGTGTCTACAATTTTCTCGTTTCTTTCTGTCTGCTGCCAATATGCGGCATCCGCATATTATTTAAGTCCTCAAGATTGATGTTAACGGGAAGCGAATGCTTTTTATTTGGACGTCAATTCAGTCGAGGGCTTCCTTTGAATTGTTTTCGCCTTGCTGCAGTTTGGCTCTGTTCAGTTCAGCTCAGCTCAGCTCGATATGGAATCGTAAGTGGTGAGTTGTGCTTTGCTGTTGTTCTGTCCGATTCCCACTAGTCTATCTGTCTTGTTGTTTTCTTGTCGTTTCAGTCTTCATCTTATTTTATGCTTCAGTTTATTGTTGGCCGATCTTATTGGTGCCCCATGTACGAGTATTTAACATACGGGAGACTGCATCAAGTGCATTTCGTACTCAAGGTATACTTCGAGAGCGTCATATCTAGCTGTAATTTTTTTTTTTGGTTTTTTTGTTTTTGCATTTGTTTTTGTAAGTGTAAATTTTATTACAATTTTAATCTTGATTCAATGTCGATCTTCGATCGTTCATCTTAGTCTGGCTGGTGGATGTTTCAGTCACTTACCAAAAGCGAATTGAGATCGTTTGGCACCGGAAAGCGAATTCATTTTCTTTTAGTCTTTTTGTTTTTTCTCTCTTACGTGATATCCGGTCGATCAATTGAAGTAGTGCCAATCTCTTTCGTTTAATCCATTTCACTTGCAGTTGCAGATAAAAAGAAATGCTCGAGGATTTCGTTTATCATATTTTGTTTTATTGAAAGCGGAAGGAATCCATTTTAAATGCATGAGAAGAGTCAAAGGGATTGCATAGTGACGAGAGAAAGCAGCATTTCTCTCTTATTGGATGTCCAAGACCCTTTCGGCCTGTACTGACACTGTTACTGACATACATATTTATGTATATTTGCCTTAATGAGCAAAAATTTCACTTATATTTTAATTAAAGAGAACAGGAACCTGCTGAGCCTTTCATGAAGAATTCGTTATAAGTTGAGAAAAAATTGTCTAAACATGAAAGAAATCTACAAATTTTCTTTCACAACACAACGCATAGGGACAACTTTTATGGTCAGAGTATAAATTTTATCAGGAGAATCAAATCTTTTCATGAAATTCCGACAAGTGCAGCGAGATAAGATTATTTATGAACGTAAAGAAAAGGCGTTTACAACGGCGACATTGATAGTGATCTTGAGAATCCTTTTCTATTCTTTTTCTATAAAATTACGCTTTCATAATGTTCGTGTTTATGTATACTTTGTGTCATTAGTATCACTGAAAGGACATAATTTATAATATTTTTTACAGGGTTGTTAAGAACTATAGAGGACATCTTTTTTGTTGAATTTTTTCCCTGTAAATGAAAATGTCTCTGTTTATAAGAGGGCACTTTTTCAGACTGCTGACAGTTTTACAATACTATTTAGGTATATTTTTTTTAACATATCTCGTTAAGTTTACGAGTTCTTTGCAATGCACATGCGGGGCGTGCAGAGTATGCGCCCATTGTGTTTGTTTATTTCGAATTACTACAGATTTTATTGTCAGAAAATTTGTACTGGAAATGTCAATCGTTGAAAAAAATTGTATTCGAGGGCGTTTTATTGTGCGATCAGTAGCCGAGATGCGATTCTGTAATGTCTATAAGAGAGAAATTTCCTTTGTTTGTGTAAAATATATTTCTATTTTTTGAGTCCTTTCTGAAGACTATATCAAGTGAATTAAAATTAATTATTGTCTTTTTTCCATAAGATTTAATCAATTGAACTATTTTTTAATTGCAGTGCCTTTGCGCCTCAAAAACATTCAGCCCGATTCTAAATATACCCGCGGAATTTTTTCGTGAGGATTTGAAAAATATTCTGCAATTCTAGCACACTAGGAGGATAATATAAAGCGAGCAAGAATTTCGAATATTTTAAAGCAAAGGTCATTACAATTGCTTCTTTATTAATGCTTGGAACACTTCCTTTATCTAGGGAAAAAATTCCCGCGGGATATTCATTTAGAATAGGGCTGATTATCACTTCAAAACTCACTATTTAATTACGATTGAAACACTTTAAATATAACTGCACCATGATCCTTTAGCTCCAGACTCGCATCAGAAGTCATATCGCATTGCCTGGCACGCGTATACCATAATGAAGTGATGTTCCCCCAGTGAGTATTTTGTGGCTTATGCCTAACACGTTGCTTTAACCCTTTTCCTCCTGATAAAATACGTCATTACGGAATAAACCAGCAGCCAGGCTAAATCATTAAGAATGCAGTGCAAGTGTTTTTTTTTTTATTCTTTGAGCCATGATGTGAAAAACACCGGGCCTCTTGCCATCAACTTGATAAAAGTGCTGGCTAATACGATAGCAGGGACCCAAACTACATAAGCGCGCATGCGTAGATGCATCAATAACAAAATACGCAGAGATATTGCCTAATTCAACGAAAGAGATGGAGAGAGAGAGAGAGAGAGTGAGAGTGAGAGAGGGTGCACAACAAAGTGCATTGAGACTTATAACCTCAGGTCCTGTTATAATGCCATATAAATGTAAAGCATTGTACGATTGTATTGGTGTCCGGTGGTACGCGCTTTTTTTCTGTATTTTTGGTGTTTTTGTTATTTCATTCTGCAGCTGTGCATCTGCTTCCTTGGATCCTTTTAATGCTACTCAATTGGGCACAAATTTGAGTGTTTAGATGGATTTTTTGATAAAACTTTTACGTACATATATAAAAGATGAAAACATACAAATGGAGATGGCACATACCACAATAAGTACGTTTATATGTACGTAGAAAGCAATGGAATCAACGAAGAAAATAATAACGTTGTAATGAGGAGAAGAATGTACCTAACCTAAGGAATAATCGTAAAAAGGTTTCATTCAATACCTTTAAAGCTTTTTTTTGGGCTTGCTGAATGTTGATGGACATCTAAAAGACCATTTCAAAGTGGATAATTAGTGGTCCCCAAGATGTAGAAACGTAGGGGAAAACGTGAGCTTTCTAAAATGCTTTCTAATTTCTCGCAAGCAATGGGATTTTTTGTCCAACTGCAGCCTTGATGGGTTCTCCTTTCTTCACTCTCAGTTACCCAAATACTGCTTATTGAGGGATTCTTTAAAGATTTTCATTTTCCATTTCTTTCATCTCTATAATTATGAGCAAATACTTTAATGTGTTTTTTAATGAATGCGAAGAACAAAATATTTTGCGTATAGTTTTATATCGCAAGCAAACAGCAATTTTAAACAACGAACCGAGAACGGGACTGCCTTAACCTTTGTAAAGTCTCGAAATTAAAAGAGCCATAGTGTTTAATTAATTATTAACCACCTTTCCGTACCTTTAGTCGCACTCGACCATAATGGACAGAAGCCATAAGCACAACAATATTACTTCAAACAATCCATGCCGTTTACACAAGAGCCCCCGAACAAAAAGAAATCTGATCGACTTTGTCTGCCCAAAAGGAATTTCAAATAAAAATAAAATACCACAATTTATGGTTACATTAATTTAAACGTCTTCACTACTCGCCAGTTGATCTACATAGCTACGATTGTCGGACATTCGCATCGTTACGATGACTAAAATATAATGTCAGCCTACAAGTCGAGTGGCTCCCTAAGGAAAGTTGTTGCTAAAATGCTAAAAGGTATTCCCTTTCCTAATCATTTAATAATAATCATAATCATTTCACAAAATATGTTGACGAAGATACGCATTTCTTGATAAAAAGACATTTATACAATTATAGAAAAAAAAAAGTACGCTACGGTTGGTCATTGGCGGTTCAATCGTAAAGGTTTTCTCTTTTCTCTTTAAAATAAGAAATTACTTTTATCTCCGTAGCGTGAGCAGGGTATATTAGCCCAGCGGCGCAAATGCACATTACGAAATCGAATTCTTCTCAGATACTTAGCAATCAGCATGGCAGAATGAATCGATTACAAACCATATTACTTCTACATAAGCATGGCCGCTTTGTAATCAGCGCCCATTACGAAGCTATTTACTTGTAAGCAAAAGAGGTGCAGCTTCACGGACCTGAAGTATTCCACTGCCGAATACTCGTCAGGCGTTTACTACATTGGAGTGCTTTAAAGCTTCAATAGAAAAGCCCATGTATAGACCTGAAGTCTCTCAGTGGGTAGAGTGTACGCCAAGCAACCCAATGTACGCAGGTTCGAACTCCCCTCTGGTGAGCGCCGATTTATTTGTATTTTTTTTTTTTTAATTAAAAAATTAGGCTTTCAAATTAATTTCATAGGAATATTTACACAAGCTAAGTCCATACCCTATCTACAGAGCCATGTGAATCTCTGATTCATAACTCATAATTTTCCCTGCATGTAGGGAAAAAACAAAAAAAAAATAAAACCCTGATTACAATATTAGCCAAATTAATCTATTACAAGTATGCTTTCCGTAATGCACTTAGTGGGCGCAACCCATTTAGCAGTGAGGCGCTGGGAGTTTTGTGCCGATCTTGTAACAGATTGAATTAAGTAAGTTCCACAGAAATAGAACCTCGTTTAAAACGGCTGCGCCAATCACGTAAAAATTTGGACCGCAAACCCGATCGTAAGTAAAAATGGGTAACGCCACGCCCACAAATAGAGATTATTCATAACTTCCGAAGTAGAAATCGTAGAAGCTTCCCATTCGTAACAGTGGTTGACCAAGATGAATAAAAGGTTTACGGGAAAAATTTATGCAATCCACGAATACATTGGTTTTTTCTTACTTGAAATAAAGTGTTCTTTCTCTTAACCGGATACTTGCGGATGAAAGGGTTTGTCCGCTCAACAGAGGTTTCCACCTAAGAGGAAACTATTTGAGATGCAGGAACATCAGAGTATCCCCAAAACATATATTTAAGAGGGATGTCCTCTTAGGAGGCGTTTCCGCAAGGCAACTGCATTACAATATATTAATATTATCGCGACGCTGGGTATATCAAAGTCGGGCTTGACTGACAAAAGGTGTGACAAACTTAGTGGTGTTCTTAAAGTACCTCCCATTACTGTACATCCTTCCAGTCGGGAGCCAAATAGTTAGTGGAATTCGCTTCTGGAAATTATCCCATGGAGCCAGTAGCTCAACAGTTGCTCTGTGACCGTATAAAATACGAAAACGACGCCGCGTGTTGACATGTGATAAAATGTGTAGCGTAATTAAGTCATTTGCTGTGATATCATTACCACCACTGCTGGTCTACGATCTACTTAAGGGTCCCGAAAAGGCTCAGATGTCGGTTTTTTGTTTCACTTTAAATTCCCCCTCAAACAACGTGTCCCAAGTCACTCGAATTTTGCTTTTTTTTGCTTCTGTTGTGCTGGTTTTCGTCGGCGATTACAATAAAGTATGATTATTTAAATCGACAAGCAGTGACGGGACATTTTCCCGCACGCTAGCACGAGACATGACTGCGATGATAACCATTGAAATTTATTCTTTCGATGTCATTTTTATTGGCGTATTTGCGAATTTCTGAATTACATTTAAATTGACGTAAATGACTCTAATTGGTATTATAATTTTGGCATTCGAATTAAAAAGTCCTTTCTGTCCTTACCTCTGTGCCGCCGATCAATAAAGTAATTAAATGAAATATCGGAAAAGAAATGAAATGAAATGAAACGAAACCAAACGAAACGAAAAGAAATGAAACGGAATATAATTACTTTCTTTTCTGAGCTCGTAATTTAGCAAATCATGCTCATAATCATGCCTTGCTGTCCAGACGGATATCCTTATAAATAAATTCGCTATCCCTTTTGGACGGATGCTGGCTGATGTCTTGTACACTCTCCCAAAATGCAATCGCTACAAGTGTGATAAAATTGTTGAGTTAATGTTCCTCCGCCGTGCGGCACCGATAGTGTAGGAGCTCCTTGTTAACCACACAAACCAGACACGGACCACACAATCGGAATTCGGTAAGTGCTGCTGGATTTTCAGTGGATTGATTTGCTTAAACAGAGACGATATCTGCGGTTGAGACGCCTTCGGAGGAAGCGGAGAAATTAATTTGTTTGTTTGATTAAACTCGCCCGATTGTCGTCATGCGTGGTCCTTTATCCCCATTACTCTTATGTTACTTGATGCATGTACACTTGTACACTTGTTAGGAGCGGCTTTTTATGTTTTATGCAAGCGGCTTTTGGTCTTTTATTTACCTGCCTTG
Organism: Chlorops oryzae; assembly: GCA_020466095.1. Lineage (NCBI taxonomy): Eukaryota > Metazoa > Arthropoda > Insecta > Diptera > Chloropidae > Chlorops > Chlorops oryzae. The sequence goes on from CM035808.1 coordinate 42,281,159, forward strand.
TTAGACTAATTGATTTGCCGACTTCCAGATTGCAGCAGTATTTGGCGGCTGTGGGAATTTTCGGTTCCACTTAAATGTGCCAGTTTAAGATGTTTTTTTTTTTTTTGCTCCATGAAGACAGTCATCCGATGATATGGAAGGCAGTGAGAGTTGTGTGAGGATACGATTGAAACATCTATGCTCTTATCAGGCAAAAATATAAGCCTTAATGGGTTTTCTTTCTCTTAAAATAATTTTTTTTACAAAGCTTGCAATAAGAAAAATTTATTATAATTTCTAGAAACAATGCATTGGGAAATTTTGTGGGTATTAATGTTCACCTACACTTATCTTTGTTTGTACACATACAGTCTAACTTCCATAACTCGAACTTCTACAACTCGAATTTTCTATAACTCGAACTGAATCGGGTGGCCATAGCGAATATTTTATATACAAATTAGTTCAGGCCCGTGCGCACGGGGGGAGTTTTGGGTGTTAAAACCCCCCCCATTGAGAATAAGAATTATAAATATTATATATAAAACGAAAAAGGAAATTTCGCACAATGGGCCAAGCTGATGCAAGAAGAATTGCATGAGCTGTCGCGTACTCGGCAACTCGTGCAAATACTTGATATAAAATAATTGGCAAATACTCCAAATAGTTCCCATTTTAATTTTTGTACTTTGATAGAAATTTTTCATGATAGACTATTAGCACCTAGAAATTTGAAAATTCTCCGGCAGAAATTTCAATTGAGGTAACTGATCCAAATAAGGAAATGCGATCCAAATAAAAACATTCGAAATCAATTCGATTTCAATAGAAATTTATTTGTCCAGATGAACATCGAAATTGCACAATTTCAGAAAATTTCGAAACAAATCTGACATTTAAAATTGAGTCAATTTAAATTTTGTTCTGAAATTGATTGCTTAAATACAAATATCGCATGTAGGCAAAAATTTTCGTGTATTGTAAGGCTTGCTTTTAACCGATATTTACTGTATATCTGTATATCTACAGAAAGCTACCAACAACAATACGGGTAGACACAAAGTGGCACTCCAAAATTAGAAATAAAACTGGCAATGCAAAAACACTTCATTTCACCACAGCAGAGCTTAGGATTTCGCTGCTCTAGCGTGCATCTTTTTGACAAATGCTTTATGCCTATGTTCAGGCAGCGTAGCTCTAACACATTACATGGATTAGGAAGAAGAAGCCCAGTAGATAATTATGGAGTAATACCCAAACCGAGCAAAAAAGAGTAATGACTTATTCATCCAATTGGAGTAAGAAGCGACCAATCGAGGTTTTATTTCAATTTTTATAATCGCTTAATGATTCATTTGGAGTAATAGGAGAGCAACTTATGTTATTTAATGACTTATATATCCATCTGGATCTGATGCTGCAAGAAAAGAATTGCTCGAAAGAAGAGAGAGAGCTTCTGAATATTTCCGAGAAATTTTTGAGAAGGCGTACACCGTCGGCAAGGAGCATGATATCGAATTGCGAAAGCCTCGGTTAACTGCGAAACAAACACATCGCAACAACGTCGTCACTGATTCAGTTGAGGATTACTTTCGCATAACCATATACGTACCATACCTTGATACTTTCATCGCTCATCTTCATGATAGGTTCCTCAATCATCGCAATATCCTATCAAATTTCGATTGCCTGTTCCCAAATAAAATGAAAGCACTCAATGTAGAGTCTTGTGTTCAATTATTTACACAATACTCTTCTATCTTGCACAATGATAGTCCTAACTTCTGGATCAGTGAAGTTCAACTTTGGCATCGGCGAATTTCTGGAATGGATATAAAAAATTCACTTGATGCGCTTGATATTTGCAATGCAGATGCATTTCCGAACATCCATCAAATCCTCCGCATAATGGCAATTTTACCCGTTACTACTGCTACAAATGAAAGGTCTTTCTCAACATTGCGTCGTCTTAAAACATACCTCAGATCGACTATGTCTGAAGATCGACTAAATGGCCTAGCCTCACTGAATATACATCGTGAGGTTGAAATTGACGTGGAAACGATTTTGGAAGACTTTTTTTCTGTGCCTCGAAGGGTTTCTTTGTTGCATGAAACTCACCAAAACTGAATTGTTATAATAAAGTCATTGAAATCGTTACTCTTGATTTTTAACCAATAGTTTTGATTAATAGAAAAAAACCCCCCCCTTGGGCAATTCCTGCGCACGGGCCTGAATTAGTTTCCCTAACTCGAAGTCTCTATAACTCGAACTATTTCTTTGGATAATGGTGGTTACACTTATGGAAGTTACACTATAGTAGTTTAAAATACGGGCTCATTTCCCGTAATGGTCTTTCAAACGGACATGCTAAGCAAGCTAGATTCGAAATTTCGGATTTCGCAATCCCCGCAAACTCACCTTGTTTCACTTTTTCACCCTTCCAATATTTTCTCTCTTACTTCCGCTAATTTTTCAGGGCATAAAAACTGAAACCCGTTTTTCGCCGGCCTACATGAAACGGTGTATTTCGATTACTTGTCGGAAAATCGCTAAACAAAAATATTTTCAGTAAAAACAAATAAACGACAAATGGAAATAAGTGAAACACTCAACGGGGGCTTATCTTTCTCTCATTGTAGTACGATATATCTGAAATCCAGGCAGGCTCAATTAAACAAACATGCCGAAAAGGACATCAAAAGACAAATTGCACTTGTCGAAATGTGAACACGAGCCGATGTCAAGTGCAGAAGCCGCTTCAGTAGGACACGTAGACAATACCCAACTGAGAGCAATCAAAGAGCGGTCAAAGGACAAATGCCGCCAATTGATAAAAATCATGTTTGAGTAGACAACTATTTGGTTTCTCAAAAGGACAAAAAAAAACTGTAATTGACTGTGTAGGCTCAATGGTTTTTCAAAAAATATCCTTGAAAGTGACAGCAATTATTTGCTAACGGTCAAAAAAAAAATCGAGAAAGGCGGAAGTATTCAGCGAATCCTTTTTCACTGGCAATTTTATGTCGCCGCGACTGACCGCAGAGAAATCATTTATTTGATGTCCTCCATTTGGAAGGAAGGCATAAATTCTTTTTTGTTTTTTTCTATTGCAGGCATTTAGTTTCATCGGATATTAATGAATTTATTCTTCAGCTTCTGTGCCGTAGATGCCAGTTGGCGAGAGGCCATGGGTTTGACTCCCAGCTGAGGTCGTGGAATGTTTTTGTAATTTTTTCTGTTACTGTCCTTCTTTGCTTTCCAATTTTTCGTGGCATCATAAAGGGCCCAGTTGGTGCCTTGGTGGCAGTCACACTAACCTAACCTAACCTAACCTAACCTAACCTAACCTAACCTAACTAACCTAACCTAACCTAACCTAACTAATCCTAACCTAATCTAACTAACCTAACTACTAACTAACTAACCTAACCTAACCTAACCTAACCTAACCTAACCTAACAATCTAACTAACCTAACCTAACCTAACCTAACCTAACCTAACTAAATACGCCTAACCTGTCCTTTCGTATCTTTTGTTTTAATGCGAGCCATTTGGAGAGATTTGTTTTGGAAATGTCCTTCTGTTAAGCAGTTGTTATGCATTTGTTGGGTGCGCCTTGAGATGATGGGGGCAGTGTTGTCATAGCTTGCATTGAATTCTTTAGATTGATCGATTCCTTTTGTTTTACCAGCTAAAAATGCTTTTTTTTACAATGGCTATCACTTTGAGTCCTCCCTACAGGTAGTATCCCTGCAAAAACTTCACTTTTGATTTCCCATTTCTTGATTGATGCTGCGAAGTTTGCACCGACCTCACCAAATCGGCAAATCGAGTGCGAAAAATTCTCACTGAAACTCACCCTAGGGGGGAGGGGGTCCAAAGCTGGAGAAAATATGTTTACGTAATTAATGGATGTCCCCTAATACCAAACGAAAACTATATCGATTTCAAATCTGATTCTAACAACTTTCGGTTTCTATAAGACCCCCGAATATATTCGGGCCGATTCTGAAAGTCGAACAATTAAGAGCGTCATTGTCATTGGAAGATCTTTAACTTAAGGTACTTTTAGGAAAGATTATTTATTATTATATAATCGGTCCATTGGTTTCGTCATAACCTCAAAAATTGGAAATACTTCATTAATTCACGAATTAATCGCAATCAGGTCCTTTTTTGAGGTTATGTTGGAACCTGGACCCAATGGAGCTATATGGACCTCAAATTCTGATTCAGAGAAAACATAGTCAGACCCTACTGCGAGAAATTATGGAGTTATAAATTTCCAGGAATATCTTGATTGAAATGGTAAGATATTGTATATACCATGTTTTAAGGAATTTTAAGATCTATTTGTAAGGTTATGTCGAAACCTGGACGCGATGGCCCCAAATAGACACTCAATTCGGATTCAGCAACCCAGAAAACATATAGAACGTATATTGGCACCTCTGGGTCTGAACACTTTCTTTATTTTGTGGGGTTGTATTATTGATGGTACTCCAGCCTACTAGGGTCTGTCACAAAAATCCTAAAACTACACAAAAATCTGAGATTTTCGATATATTTTAATGAAATTTTGAATTGAACTTATATTTAAGCCTCTGATTAAATTTCCTAAAATCGGAAAAATGGGCGTGGCAAAAGGGCGGTTTTTTTTACAAATTACAAATTATTTTTTTATTTATTTCATCGTAGTACTTAAAAGCGAACTTTTGTAAATTGCACCAGTCAATCTTTGTTAACTTAAACTTAGCGAAACATTAAGACAAATGGACATAACAAATAAACATAGTCTAAAATAAAATATAACTTAAAATATAACTTAAACTGAAACGTAAATTTAACAGTAAAAAAATTAAACAGTAACAAAACAGTGACTTGAAGATGCATTACAGTTAAAGACAATAAACAAAAATAATTAATACATGAATAATTCAAGAAGTTATACCTATCCTTAATTATCCTAAACTATCAATTCCTTGAAAATATAATTTTATTCTCCGATTTTCATTACAAATTGTATATAAAATCGGAATATGAGGCTATTAGTGGTCTTTCAAATCTCCAGAATACCTTGTGTCAATGGTAGTGGTCTTGGGCCTGTATTAAAAAAATGTTCTTACATTTATACAAATGTTCATATAACATATATGTATGTCTGCGTTGGGTATTGTATGGTCAGGCTCGATTGACTATTACACCCTTACGTTCTTTTTATTTTGTAACTTTTTTTTTATTTTTCCACCGTTTTGGCAATTGAATTGATTTCGAAGAATTCTATAAGGAACAATGTAGTTATTTACGTAAATATGTAAGGGGAAAAAATCGATTCTTTTATCTGTGGACAAGGCGTAACTATCAGTGATAGTCTATCACATTTATAGGGGACAATATACAGAGAATGACAACAAATATTTTCAGTGAAGATACAATAAAAGGCGTTTTCGATGTACCTTCCATTTAATCCATTATGATTGAAACTATTTATATATGGACAATTCACTCCATTCAGTTAAACTGACTTTCGATTCTCGACTGCTGAAGAATGGTACAACGCCATTCAAACTCACTCCCTTTTCGAACAATAAATACTTCGCTGGAATGTTTATGAATGAGCTTACCTCGGAGAGAATCGAAAGAATGTTACGGCAATGTTTGCACAACAGAATAACTGCCAACGGACATTGAATAAAATCCATTTTCCTACTTCTTCTTATTTTTGACACTTGTTTACATAGCTTCAACATGCTTTATATTTATGTATGTTTTTTTTTTCTCGATGTTTGCTTAGAGCATCGACGAAAAAAATTCCTCTGCGACGGAAAATCTTACGCAAAAAGTGCCATGAATGCGCCCCCATGCTGTGCAAATGAATCGTGTTAGATGAAAACCTTGGCAAATTGTTTTCAGAAGCCATAACACTATCAAAAGCAACTTTTGTTCGTTGCTCAAACGTTTTTTAAAGATTGTTTGTCTTAAGGATCGTAGCTGTCAGTTTTGCCGTTGAAGAATTGCCAAAGGTTGTAACATTTTATAGTTGCCCATTGCGGTACCTGCTGATTTTGCGCATCCGTGCCGAAGTTTGCATTGCATGGGAAAAACGAAGGGCGAAGGAATTTTAGTAAAAGAAAACCACAAAACATGCCAACAAATTCGTTTTTTGCAATCATCAATTCAATTCGAAGAGGTCTGTGTGTATATAGATCATCCTTGTAATGGGTCGAAACGCACGAACGTTGTTGCAAACATACATACATTTCTGAGAAACACTTCTCTGGACGTTATATAAAACTAAAAGAAACTATTCCCATATCCTTTAAAGTACACAGCTTAGGTGTTTGTTATCCCAAAGGATCTAGTTAGCTTTTGTAATCTTGCCATTTTTTATTTCTAAAAGGATTGCTGCATTTGGGGGAAAACAGATTATCAAAAGACAATGTAAGAGGTTTTCCAAAATTTTCAGGAGTTTTTTTCTTTGGGTAAATCTCGTTATTCATCATCCGTTTTTGGCGCATAGCATAGCAGGATCATTATAAACCGGAGTTTCTTCGACTTCTTCTTTAGTTATTACTTTAAATTCCATGTCACGCTGACAATAGCTCGGTACCAATTCCAATTCGCTAGAGCTTTTACAACAAATTTTCTTAAGCATATTACAGTAAGCCTGATCGAGTGGCATTATGCCCAGGTAACCTTTATAGTACTTCGCTTTAAGCATTGCCTTCGATCTGGGCGGTCTATACTCACTGGTAATGATATAAGAAAGGCAACCGAGAATCTGATCGCGTCGAGCAATGTAATCGTCATAATTTTTGGAAAACGCCTCCTCTTTTCCAGTCTCTTTGCACAGTTCGGGTGTAGCCTCCCGAATAACATCCAAAATTTGATCATACTTTTCCCTTTTCGCTACATATTCCTTTTCGGCCTCTTTTAAAGCAATATATTTCTCATAAAGTACAGAGCTTTGCTGCTCGATATCGGAAAGCAATTCTTGTTCATCGGCATATTTCAACGACTCTTGGCGCTCGAACTCCTTTATAGCTTCGTACATTTTCCGGTACTTCGAACCGGTAATAACTTGCAGTCTATAGTGATTGTAGGACTTTGTTAGTTTCTCCAACAAGTCCGACCGCTTTTGTTGCGTAGTCTCAAGACGCTTCGTTATTTCCTGTGTAAGCATGTAGGTTTCCTTCACAACGCCGGCGCTGTCCTTTAATCGTGTCAGCATTTTTTCCACTTTCAGATTTATTGGTATTTGAATATTGTATTCCTTGCGCAATTCCCTATTCTCGCTAAGCAATCGGCGTGTATATGCCGCGCTGCGAACCTCTCGCGAGAGTGTGAAATCACTGCTGACTCTTGCGTAGCGTGTCTTGGCCTGTTCGGCGATATTATTGCGTATGACGACGTTCTTCTGATGCTGTGCGTAAATTAGATCCTGATGTTTTTTATCCTTGTCCTTGGCAATTATATTAACATTGCTCATCATGTCGATGAGGTTATCCTTTTGAGCTGAAATTCGACATAATGTTTTCAATTTTGAACCTAGAATTTCGATATCGGTTTTAAGGTATTTCTGATTCTTATCAAACTTCTTCGTGAGTTCGGATATACGATTTTTCGTCTCGCTCTGCAATTCCATCATGTTCCGATTGATTTCAATATTGTATTCTTCCTCGATGGTCAAGAGTTCGTGCTTCCTTTTTTTAATGCGTGTCAAATGCTCGCTCACATCATTATCGATCTCATCTGTTTCGACGAGCTTCTTAATGTACTCCTGATTTATTTGATCGACTTTTGATGCTTTTCTCCGCAATTCGGATAATTTGGCGTTTAAGTCAACCAACGTATTCTCATATTCACGTTTCGATGGTTTTGGTGGTGGTTTCGCTTTGGCTTTTTTTGATTTCTTTTTCTTCTTAACGTCATCGAAAAGAAAATCCATATCTTCCTTTGGCTTTTCTTTAACCTCATCTTCGGCTCCAGCTTCGGCAACAAGTCCTGGATCTTCAGTTAATTCAGCCATTTTTATTCGATTACGAAGAATCTGCTATTGAGAATATCCGATAAAAAATATATATAATAAATAAAATAATTCTCAGAGTTATATGTAGTTTTTTATAAATATCGTTTTAAAATACAATAGATCTGTGTTTACTGAGGTCCATATTTTATATTCTTTTTTCTTTAGGCTCTAAAAACCAAGGCCTTGTTTAGGAAAATTTCTGGTAGGTGGAAAAGAAATTCTACTCTTCCCTTCATTAAGGCTCAATTTCGCGGGAAGGTGCGTCCTCGCGTAGGCGGATGGTTAGCTAGCTAGGGTTATTGAAATCGTCTGGGAATAAAATTTGAACATATTTATATGCTAGTAACGTATTGTACGGCGGCCTCCATAGCATAGTTGGTTGAGATGCCAACTAACGATGCGAGAGGTTCTGGGTTCAAATCCCAGCTCGGTCGTGGGAATTAGTTGTGTCGTTTTTTCTGTCTCCGTTGATCTTTGTTTTTCCGTTTTGGCATCACAACGGGCCCATGTGAGGCCTTAGTCTATCATACTTGGTGGCAGCAACTCTAAACAACCAACCAACATATTATGTTGTTAGTCATGATAATAATTATTAATTAAGTAATTAAGTCCACACATCTGCAGTTGATTTGTGCGTAGCTGTTGCAATTATATAATTTGGCTTGCATGACTTCAAAAATAAATTCAATATTCCAATAAAAATGTAAGTAGGTACATACATGTGTATATTTCGACTTTTAAGTAGAATAAGAAAAAATCTATGGAAAATTTTAATGCAGTCAACACTTGAGAAGTCACACAATCTTATCAGAAGCGCAATAATTTGTCAGTATGACTTCTTTCAGACAAGAGACGAAATTTTAGAATTAATATTGTAAGCACACATCATCGGTATCTACAAACAGTCGAAGTGTTTAAGCCAAAGGAACCCAATTATACAGCATGACTTGAATTGACAACCTTTGAACAGTAGGGTGCATGTGTCGCACGACATGTAGTGCATCTGCTTTGCAAAAATCTTCATAGAATCTCTTAGATAAGAACAAGTGCACGAAGACGCCAGTGCTATCGACGCGAGGTACTCGAGCAATAAGAAATCGACCGCAACATTTGCTTAATGATACCTTCTAGACGGGGCATCAAATGAAGTAATTTCGTTGTTTGAAGCTGGCGTCATTGACGTTCTGCGCACAATTTTGGAATCATGCAGGTGTTTATCGCAGTTCTTAGAAATCAATTGCTAACTACTACTCCTAGGTACTTGGAAGCAAGGTTTCTCGATTGAATGCCTTTTGTGAAATTTTCTTAAGCATCAACGAGAAATCCACCTCATTCAAAACGTATTTGAAATCCATCTTCAGCACTTAGACATCAAGACTTTGTGTTCAATCGAGCGTTAATTATCGTCAATCAATTGAAAAATCGGTCCTATATCTCCAGCAAGCCTTTTTCTTTCGCTGCAGGTCGTGTGCGCGGGGTTAGAAAATTCAAAGATTTGGCGCGCATTTTCGCAAGAGGACATTGCGGTGGTTGTTTCATATTTTTATAGCCCTAATCCTTTAAGACCATGCCATTGATTTTGCTGTTTTTTCAGCATTTTAAGGTTAGAAAATTTTCAAAATACCTTATTCTGTTATCACTTTTTGCTTTCAAAAATTAATCCCTTTGTGATTGGGCCACAAAAAAAAAAAAATCAATTTGAAAACAATTTCGACTTGTGGAAAAATTTTTTTTTTATTTAAACTTTGCTTATCTTTACTGCATCTTCCTTTGGGTGGGAACTAACAGTAATTAATCAAATCTTATTTTTTAAATATAACTTAACTATTTATACATATATAACAGAGATATAATAGTTTTGATTCCAACGGGCCTCTATTTGAGAAACTGGGCTGCTGAGGACTTATTACTGTTAAGCCGTGTCCTTTGCTAGGATGAGTCTTGATCATGCACGAGCGAGGTGCGTCAAGCTTAGTGAATCCGTTGGTAGGATGAGTCTTGATCATGCACGAGCGAGGTGCTTGTGGAAAAATGAAAAAAAAATTTAAAGATATTATTTTTTTAGAATCATAAGGGGTATTCACAAAGGCGTGTTAACAACGTTGGAAAGTCGGAAAATCGTAAAACTGCGACTTCTTAAAATTTTTTTATACTTTGTTTGTATCTTCCACAACTTTTTAAGCAGTTAAATTTTTCCGATTTTCCGACTTTCCTATTTTCCGACGCCTTTGTGAATACCCCTATAGTGTCGTTCCGCAAATATTGTGTCTCGACATTGTCGATCCAAACGCCAGTAACAGCTGCGGCGAACACGAGAAGCTGACATCGAGGACACATAGCGAAGACACTCACCCCGATCAATGTTAGCGACATAATTTAGCTGAGACAAAAAATTTTAAAAAGGCTCAGAGGCTGTACCTGATCACCTTTTTTGTGGCTCTGCAAAAAAAAACAGAATTTACCACCCCAAAGATGGCACTGATTGGGAAACTGTTTTCGCATATCTATCCCCTCAGAGTTCTGCTTTGGGCATTTACCTCTAAATTGGAGCCTTCTCAGAGGACTGTTCAACTTTAAATCATTTCGGATCTTTGACATACAGAAAGGCACACAAAAAACCTTTCTATGAACGATTTACTTCTAAAAACGTGAAAACTTATGGACGCCTTCTAGAGGAGCTTTCTTAAGAAGGTAAACGTGCCTCAATAAGACAATATAAAAAAAAAAATACTAATTAAACTCATTTTCTTACACTCCTATCGAGACGTTCGCCAACATTGTTGGCATTCACCTTGCGTTTAACAACTGTTTAGCAACACACAACATTCGTTTATTTACAGCTTTAATCCTTGTACACAATTTAATTAATCGCACGTTCCGCTTGTGCGACGTCATCAGGAGTCATCACCGCACCGCACAGGAATCTCAGGCTGAGTAAATCGAATCAACTAACCGTAAAGCGCAGCACTTGAAAGAGATGCCAATGCTAATTAAGAAAATTAAAACAATTTTACAATTTATTATGCTACAAAGTGGGAAATCCTGTTTGTCCTTCGACAACCCCAACTAGGATACGAACGTCTATCCAGAGCGATTGCGAGAGCAATTAACACGCGAAAAAATTGTCACAGCACTAAACCAGTCCGGTCAGCACCTGCACATAACATGAGCTAATCGCCAAAGGCACTTAGCTAGGGATGAAAGATTGCGCGCGTGCGCACGGCCACGGCACCGCAGCACTGGACGACACCCGATTGCGTATGTATGCATGTGTTCACGAGCATATGTAAATGGGACAGTGTAACACGGTCCTGCATTAAGATCCTTGCAAGGTCACTTTTTTAATTAATCTACGTGCACAATTACATACGTCGCGTATGTGAAATCTCGCCGATCCAGTTACTCTGAATGGAATTTTTTATATTTCTTATTCTCGTCAATTTTAATTTCAATTCCGATTTCAAACTGCGATCTACAAATATTCTGTTCGTCCACTTTTCCTGCATACCTTCATAACAATAGCGACTCATCATTCAGTTTCTAATCACCTTTGACATGCATGCTCTCCCGGCGATGTTATCATAACTTTGACAACTTCGGCCACAAGAAGGGCAGTATTTTATCTGAGACAAAAGACAATACGAGGACGAAAAAATAACAGCCGAATAGTTTAGCAGAACAGAGCCGACGCTGGCGTATCCTACGGAATTTGCATAAATTAAGCATTTTTTCGGTTTTCCCTTTTGTTTGGCTACTTTCGCGCTTGCATTCATTGAATTGGCCATTAAATCCGTAATCAAGGACATTCTGCGCGTGCGCGCATTTATTATGCTCTTTTTACATTTCGTTTGAATTTCGTACGATGGCACATTGAATTGTGGGGTGGTTTCCATTCAAAATGAATCCTTTATTTGAAGCTGTTGCGAAAATAGTTTGAATATCAAATGCACAATGCAAAATCTGGTGATTTAAATAGTTTTGTGCTGCGGAAGGACTTCTAAGGCTTTGAATTTCAGATCGTTCTTCGAACAAAGTACTGTGGGACGAAGAAAATTGTTTCTCAGGCAAATTTTTGGTGCTCCGCTATGACTCATGGGTTTTTGTGGAGGCACTGCGACAATTAATAGAGATTTATTGTGTCAATTGTTCCCATTTAGTATCTGTATGTATTTAGTATGTGTTCTATCATCCAAATGAAGGAGAGGACATTGAAATAAGTTTCGAACCTCAGCTCGTCGTGGCTTAAGAGGGGTTTGTTAAAGACTATGAGTCTAAGCCTACATAGAGCAACACATTTACCCATTATATGGGTCCCCGTCCTAAATATAGAGTCTGCACTGAGAGTCTCCTATCAGGTGCATCTTGTGGAGCTGGTATTTCAGTCGACAGTGGCCTGAGAGAAGGGAAACTAATCTACCCATATTTGCTTTCCCTAATTTTAGCATTTCTGAGGTCCTGACTTAATATGGGTTCACACTGAGTGTCAGGCCTGTCAGACTTCGTCATGATTCATGGGTTATTAAAAGGGCTCTAAAAATGGCGAAAATTGCTTTCTAATCAATGAGAAAATTCTCGTAAAATCTCCAATCTCATGCCACTTAATAATGTCTTTAAGGCCTTTGTCCTAATGTCTGAAACTCAGTATATATAAATTTTAATTTAATTATAATAAAAATTTTTCTTTGCAATGAAAAATTCAATGCAAGAAAATTTTAATAAAATGGGCAAAATTGGTCGAAGATTTTAAGAACATTTTCTAGATGCATTAATGTGAACTTTTTTGCGGCATTTTTTAATCGTTTTTGACGCAATTCTTTTCATGTTTTGGACATTTTTTCCGAGCTCTAGTTACAAACTATGACTAAAAAATTATATTATTTAATTCAAAATATTTTAACTTCGAATGTTTTTGTTTTCAGGACCTCTTTAATTACTAAGGCAATGATTTGAGAACGTTTCTCTGAAAATGTGCTTTTTTATATCAACCGCGACTGCATGAAAGGGTTAAGCTTTGAACGATTAAAGCTTTCGTTATTGAAGAGACATCCCTTTTTGTCTTAAATCTCAATTAAGATTGTTTCCCTTCTTTTTAAAATTTCTTCTCCTTGAGAAACCTTTAAGCACGAATAGAAGAAATTGCGGTTCGAGGGGAAAGGTAAACTGCGACCCCAAATAAACAAAAATATCCTATGTATGGTACGTATATAAGATTACTGGTTTGGTCTGCTTCAGAGCTCTTGAAAATTTTTCGGGCTCCTTTATAAAATAAGGGCTTGAGAGTCCACCCGCTCAGCGGAACTTTTGTCCAAGGTATAAAATCAAACACATTTTTCCATCGAATTTTACGACACATCAGAGCACTGTGCATGATCCTTCATGTACTTCAACACCCCATATAGTATAATACACCCAATAATCTGAACTTCTTTCAAAGATAAGCTTTGATCAAATCACAACAGCAAATAGCTTAAGGGTGCTTTAAATACTAACAAAAAAAAAAGGACCCGTCAGAGATAGACTATCAAAGGAGGAGTGTATGGGTGCGTAAATACTCGTATGGCTAGAGCACAGTATATATAATCAGTTCCAGTCGATCGATATATGTAGTTATGTATATACATATATTTGCGATTGCGTACATACAATGCTCTCAGATAAAACCGTTGGAATTAATTCTGTGCCTTACATTCTTCTGTGCCAACAAAATCCAGAGTCATCCATCGTACGAGCCAAAGGACAGTTTCATTTCGGTGCAATACAACGGAATCGAGGGTTGAACTCAACGAACGTTCGGTGCTCTAAGGACACTTAATGTATGGTTGGCTCTTTGGCTTAATACTTGGCTCTTTGTTTCATTGCGCCTGCGTTGAATGATTGCAGCAGGAGCAGATGTTTCCAGCGCAGAGTAAACCCCAGCACGGGATACAATTTTTATTTCATTTTTTTTTCACCGTCGTTGCCGTTGCCGTTTTTATTTGGTTTGATGAGTCCTTTGTGTTTGAAAATGATTTTTTCCTTTTATGTTTTTTTTTTTTTTTTTATTTAAGTTCCTGAATTTAATTGATTTGAGTACGTAGGACGGTCCTATGCGATTTTTGGCATTGTACGGTTTATAGAAATTTCTTATATCCGTACGGTCCGGCACATCCAGTTTTTGAAATGCCGTTGCTTCTTTTTATTTTTGTTTTTGTTTTTGCTTTTGTAAAATCTTCATGGCTGTGTTGAGTATTGGAAAAATTCTCATTTTAAAATCAGAATGTTCCGATGATGATCGGGATTGGAGGGTGGAATTTTTCGCTTCGCCATCGTGTTTGAATGCATTTTACGGAAATTTATTTAAGTGCTTGCTGGAAAAGGATAACCAGTGCTCGGAAATCCGAATGAGTTTCCCTTTTGTTTAGTGGAATTTATGTGTGAGAAAAACTGCAATTGGTGCGTACTTATGGCACGTGTTCGGGAAAAATCTATTGTGAATTTTGTAGTTTCGGACGATGGCAGCTAGTGGAATTGCATTAATATAAAAATATGTTTGGCGGTTTTCGTGCATCTATCATTCTTTCAATGCTAGGTTATACGGCATATTTTTTTTTTTGTAATGATCCTTTTTTCAGAAACTTATTCCCTGATTATGTATGACAACTATACTCAAACTAGTTGTAATATGAAGACTATGGTTGTTATTTTGGTATTTTGTTTTACAACTAGTTCAACAACTAGTTCGTTTTTAGTTGTGTTGTAATTTTTTGACTATTATGGAAGACAACGAATGTAATTTCTAGTTGTGAGAAATGTCAAAATCATACAATATGCTATAATTTAGTTGAGTTGTCTTCAAGTAGACTAGACTAAAAATGTTTTAAATACATAATCAGTGCATTATTTTCGAATAACTCTACAAATTTTCTTACAAACCAAATGAGAGTTGGTTGGCTTCGACCCAAAATGTGTTAAAGGACACATCACCAGCCAGTCAACTAGGCCCATATCATTCCTCTCAGGAGATTGCCTCCAGCCACTAGACTCTTCAGCTTTATCGGTTTCTTGGAATCACTCTGCATGATGGAATGCCGAGTACATTTGTACTTGAGGTAGATCGCAGTATGGAGCGTCCTCTAAGTTCGGTTTCCTCTGCATTCATTTTTGTTATATGCCCGGCTGATATACATACTCATCAACTCATCTATGAACATGAAATGTGGCATGAGATCCGCCAAGCTCTTGAAAACAAATCGCTCTTTTGTATTGCAGACTATTGAAAAAATAAATAGGTATTGTGGAGAGAATGTTTCTTTATTCCACAAGAGTCCTTAAGCTTCGTTGCGAAGTACACCTACAGATCGCTTTCAACTCTAACAAGAATCTTCGAAATTTTTGTAATTCTTACAATATAATTATCTGAATGAATTGTTCAGTCGCCTCAATAGGTTCGTAGCCTTAATTCGACAATTTGATACACCTAAGAGGGTGGAATATTATAATAAGCATTGAAAACTTAAAGGGAATAGTTTAACGTGATCATACTTCATGCTCAATCGAATGGAAACTCTATTCATTCACATAAAATGAAAAAATAAAAAACCTCGATCACAATAAATGTTTTCTGAACTATCGATTATGTTAGCGGGTGTTCAATTCAATGAAATCTACTCCAAAAATTCAAAATCTTAAAAAAAAATCTCAATTACCGTCACTTTGAACATTTCAGTCCGAAATCCAGAAGCATTTCAAAGCGCATGCGTCCACTTGTGTTAAAGGAAGTGATGCTCACTCAATACACTTCGATGTGGAAATTTATTGACTCACAACTGTGCGCATTTCCCATTTTCAGAGTCAACGTGTCGGATTAGGTGCAGTCGAGTGAACCATCCACTTGAGCCGACGACAAGTAGTCAGCGTTCTTAAAACTGCACTTCAGACAAACATTCGCCGTCGATTCTGTAGTCCTCAATTCCTTCCTACTGTGATCTCGAGTGTGTACTTCTTGCCTTCATGCTTCCAAGCTAATTCCATCGAATCGAATAAAATACTTGAACCAGAATTTTAGCAAAACTCTCCGAGATCATGATCATTTTTTATTTAACTTGCGATCGATTTATTTGATAGAAAATCGTAAATGATTTCCAGCAAGGGAATTTTTCTAATATTTTTCGATATTTTCTTAACATTCACATTCCGTTCGACATAAATTTGATCCTGTCTACTATAGTATAGACACACACTACGAGTATGTAGCTCTGGTCTCACATGAAGAACTTTTATTGACTTTGTTTGTTATTTTTTCTCATCAGAGCTGCGTTGGAGCTCTTTAAAAACGTCTCATGTTCTTCTGAGTATGACTACCTCTACTCCCAGGATATATGAATCTTCATCTTTCATTCGAAAGAACATTCAAATGAAGTGCCCACAAGTGGTACACAGATCAATAAATCAAACTCACATGTGCTCGTGTGAGTTCGGAATGTGAGCTCCGCACAGTCAACATCGATTACAATTTCATGAAAGAATTTTTCAAATATGTACTTCTGGAATTTAAAAATCCTTCTTAGATGCGTATGTATGTGTGAATGAGAAATATTTTCAATTAAATTAAATTTAAAAATTCACGAAAACCTGAAAATATTTAAATTAAAGTCGCCTGAAGGCCAAAAAAAAAAAAAAAATTAGCGCGCAAGACTGAACAATAGTGAATCACATGATCGTTTGCATATATCCTTTTTTGAACTCCTAAAGAGCGACGGAAATATGAACAGAGCGAATGCGGACTTTCAACCCTAAATGACTGAAACAGTCGGCGCAAAAGGATTTTTGCACCATTGCTTTATAATTTAAGAACTCCAACAACAAAACAACTTGCTTTATTAAGGTGTATTTTTTGTATACCTACTATTTGCTCTATTGTATTCCATTAATGCACCATGCAAATTGTACACCCGGTAGGTAGCTAAGGTTCCTTATTCGCAAGTAAACCCCTTCCAAAGCCATACATACAATTGCACAAATTTCCTTTTTAGCGTTCATATAGCAGAGTGGAAGAAAGAACACAATGAAATGATCGCTCGCTACGGACTTGCTGACTTCAAGGGAAGGCAATGGCTCAAACACAAGTTGCGCTCTTAATAAAGGATAACAGCAGGAGAATCACGATTCTATAATTCACCTCGTTCGAAACAAAAAAACACAAAAACCGAAATCGAAAATATGGATTTATGTATGTATAAATAAATCTGCATAAATGGATCAAAAATAGAATGAATTTTATTCGAGCAAGCAACAATAAAAGGTCCTGCTGCGTTGGCTAGTCAAACAACAATTTCAACACAAATTTTATGTTTTTCCATCGGAAAAATTTTCTAGATATGATCAAACTTCAAACATACATATGTAGGTTTGTCCGATCGAAACTATAAACAAAGATAAGCGATCTTTTTCAATTAAAAATTTGTATTGGAAACACGCAAACACAGCCCTGCCATTGCCGTTTCTCCACTGCGCCCTAATACCCTTTTTCATTAATTTTCGCAATGTTTCGTTTTTTTTTCCCCCCTTTTTTGCTGAGTATCAACGAAGCGTGTAACTTGCTAAAACTATTGAGCAATTTATTTATTGTCACAATTTTTTTTATCTTACAAAATTTCCCCCGTGTTCATTAGAGCTCAAAAACTATGGTCTACAACGATTAAGGGTCCCGTTAGAGTGCTTTTTGACTACGGATTCCTTTTCAGTACACAAAGAAAGCGCAAATTCGAAATAATTCTTAATTACAATAGCGAAATGACAGCTACGGAAACCGTTTTAATTAATTACATTCTTGTAGTTTCTTTTGATTTGTTGTAATTTTAAGAGAAAGCAAGGAAATTTGAAAAGCCTTTCTGCCGAGATCTCTTATAGGGGTTACAAAAAGAAAAGAAAAGAAAAGAAAAAATCCTGGCAATAAATTCTAATCAAAATTGACATTGCTTTGATTTGTATAAGCAATTAGGGTAGGCCGAAGTGAGTGAGTTCCTGTTTAATTTTCTTGTTTTGGGTGAAATTTTATGTTTCCTCAAAGTATTTTCTTTAGTTTTTTTTTTTTTTTTTTAATGTAGTTTAAATAGAACAACTTTTCTTCGATTGCAATTAACACAATAGTTCAACAAATTTACATATCCTTTATTATTTTGTTGGCATAATTTTTTGGGTAAAACAAGTTGTTCGACATAAGAATGATATTTGACAGTATATTTTTCATGTCAGTCATGGCAGCGTTTACGCTACAATAATTTTATGCTGTCCTTTAATTGTTGTTTTTCTGGTATTGCCGCACCACTTTGCCCACCGACTTTTTTTTCATCAGCTCGCTCGCATTATCACTCCTAAGTTTATTTCAAAGTGTACATAATTCCACACAATTTCCCAAGATCATGTATACGTGTGCATATGTATATATACATGTCCCTAAAAGGACAATAAACTTTTTGTTCGCAACATGTTGTATACCTTTTTCCCATATGCCATATGGTTGCCATTTATGACAAGTTATTTACCCCGCTCGATTTTTTAATTTTTTATTTTTCTTTTTATGCCTATAAAGGCCCTGTACATAGGTCTTAAGTTCGATGAAAGTTTTGTGAACCATTACCGGTTCTATATTTAAGTTTTAAATCTCGAACTTCTTAGAGCAATGGCAACGGTTGAATAAACGGAAAGTTCAAAACTTAAATGCCTCTCGCGAGGCTGAGTCGGAGGGTTCGAGCATCACGTCGAGCGAGGAACAGAGGAGTGCTTTTTGACGCATTGACTTGGTTTCGTCCTCTTTTAAAAGAAAACACAATGCCGCAGGGTGTATATAGAGAGCTGTGTGCCGGGGACAAGTAGGCATCAGCGCAGGGGATTCTTTGGATTTCTTTCAATTAAAAGCTGGATTGAAAGGAATTCTCAGACTTGGTAAAACCTAAATTTATTGAAAACGAAATAAAAACGAAAAAAGCGAAACAGGTATGCTAAGATATTCAAAAAGAACTTGTCGCCTTTGTTGTCGCTGGTTTTACTTACCAAAAGAATAGAGTAGGTACCTATAGGGGAATAACAATGCTAGGGTAGTCACTGTAAGGAATATGCAGAGAAAAATAGAAACTCTATTCTATGCTTTAAGTCATTTCTTCAAATGAAACAGAACTCATTGAACTGTTCATTGGCTTCATTTGCCCCCAGAATCATATCTTAAGGTCCCCTTTTCGATTACTTAAAGACATCACACAACATCACACACAAAAAACAAAAAGCTCCATGCGTATACCATAGATGTCGCGCTTTTTAGTTAAAAAGTCGTTAAAACTTGAATCCACTTAAAGGGCGCAATATCATAACACTTGGTGTTATATAGCATATATCTATACATCCACATATATACATCGGACTGCCTGTGGTACGATAAGGTAAACCACCCTTGGCGCAAGAGAAGATAAGTATATGCCTCGCCTCATTCTGCAGCATTCTTTTTTAATGCAAGGAGATCATATGTTAGATTTCCCAAAAAAAAAAAAAAAAAAAAAACAATAATAATAATAATAACCACGAGCAGAAGTGGAGAGCAGCAAGGCATTGGGAAGTTGTAGGGCTCTCCGACCAGATCGGCAGCTAAGTGTATGTGTATGCAAGGAATATTCAAGCGAAAAATAGAGTAGGATATGGCGATAAAAAATTTTTGTGGAGACATGAACGGCAACAATAGCACGTCCTTTCAAAGACTCAACACCCCAGAAGAATTGAGTCAGCCAGCGAGTCAGCTAGCTAGCTATCCAAGGGGATGAAAAGTCATGCAAACACAAGAATGCTCTTGTGTGTGTTCGATCAGAAGTACACTGAGAGAAAAACTGATTATATTCCCTGTTTTCAGAAGCGAATTAACTCTAAAGCATTTAAAATAAAAGAGATTCAGAGATTTATATGTCGCAAAGAATAGTTCCCTATCTTCATATACATGTCCAGTCGTTAAGGATGCTGCTCTCGTACACTTTAAGTTAATATTTCAATATGAAAGTGATGTGATATTTTAGATTTAAGTAGTTAATTGAATTGAAAGTCGTATAAATGGAAAGCAAGCAGGAGTTGACGTTCCGGAAGGTGCACAAATAGAAGTGTTTTTCAGATCAATATGAAAATTCCGCAATTTCCGTGAAATAAGCAATGTCACAAAATGAAACCTTTGAGATTGAAAATAAAAGCATATTCCAATTTTTTATATAGATCACCGAAAACTAACTTTTCGATTGATTATTGCAGTTATTTTTCAAATAGGTTAGGGACGCCGTAATTATTTACCACATGGATTTTCGCAATACGGATATCGATCGCCACTCATATAAGCCCTTTAATTATATAATAAGCTCTTTAATTGAAAATAAAAGAAAACATTGTATTACAGATCTGGAAACGCTTTGTTTCTTGGTTGTTCTATAAAGCACATTGCAAGGAGGAACAAACAGAAGGAGAAAATTTAAGAATTGCTGAATAGCGAGACAAATTTCCCAGATGCGCTGAAATCTAGCAAAAGAAAAGCGGGGCACAAAAACTGAAATTGAAGTTTGTAGGAAGCATACCGAATCATTGCCTGTAAACGAATAATGAAAAAAAAGTTTTTTAATTTAAATAAAACCAAATTTATTTTTCGGCGGTTTGCTTACTTTCTGCTGGATCTGCCCATTGCCTTATCATTTGTTCTTTATAAACTGCGTGTATTTTTTCTTCTTCATCAAAGTGTGCAAATATAAGATTGTGAAAAAATGATAATATTTTTCGATCAGCATGAGCTTAAATCATTAATGGTCTTTTACGATGGAACTTCACTTTTTTCGGGAATTTTTTTTTTCTGTGTATCATTTCAGTGTTTGGCGCACCTATATCAGTCGGCGCAGCACTCCGTGTATCCTTAATACCTTGACGTATATAATAAATTTTATTTAGTGTTTTTCGTTACATAAGCTCATGCCGTTGAGCTAGCGCCCGAAGGATATACAATATGTACATGCATGTGACGTCGAGTTCCTGCATTCCCATTACAATTGTGTATGCCATCCGTCACCGAAGTCATTTCCGTTGATTGTGGTAGTAACATAAGGTATCGGCAATCGCTACCAATATCAGTGGTGCTAGTAGTGCTGCTGGTGGTGGTGGTAGGACGTTTGTTGCGATCGACGCCCCATGACATTTCATTTCTAGACATCGGGCACGCGACACAGAAAGGTAACAGCTGTCCCTGGCATAGGACATTCCGGAAAAACTTACCGCACACCAAACTAGTCTCAAACGGGACGGAGCACGAGAAGGTTGTGGCGGGAAAACAAAGCGCTTAAAGTTTTTCCGTTCTTCGATTTAAAGGAAATAATCAAATTGGAAAATAATTCAATGGCAACAATAAGCCTCCTCGGCTATGGTGCATCTCAAGGAATAAGATTGACGAAAACGTTTAACGCAAACATGTCGATCAGTGCAACAGATCAGGATGAAAACGTTAGCCACAGCAAAACATTCACTAAAATAACCGTGCAAAATGTTTTGACCGAGAACGATCGGAACTCTATAAACATCAGCAATAATAGCATTGCAAGTCTAAATAGTGTGAATACCATCGTTAGGAAAATTAAGGATTTCGGTATGGTTGGTGCTGTGAATAACGCGGGTGCAGGCACAGGCAGCGCAACAAATAGTGCCTCGAAAAGTTTACTTATTCGTAAAAGGTCAATGACAACAAGCGTCAAGAATAATTTAAACGAGAACCTAAATCCATCAATACCGGCCCCAAAGAAGCTAAAACAAACCAAAGAGCAGCAGCAGCAGCAGCAGCAGCAGAATCAGGAGCAGCAAGACCAAATGGTTAGTAGGGTACCAAAGAAGAAAAACAACGAGAACTTGCCGCGTCCAAAGAAAGTCCTAGGAGCACTGAATGTAACGGTCAACGGTGGTAACCCTAAGCCAGCTGGTACTCCCGGGCGCAAGGGCCTGCCATTGCCGCAAGCCGTAGCGCGTAGAAATGCACGCGAGCGGAACCGCGTCAAGCAGGTCAACAATGGGTTCGCTGCCCTGCGGGATCGCATTCCTGAAGAAGTCGCTGAAGCTTTTGAGACACAAGGCACCGGGCGTGGCACGAGTGCCAAGAAACTGAGCAAGGTCGAAACATTACGCATGGCAGTGGAGTACATTCGCAGCTTGGAACGTTTGCTCGGCTTTGATTTCGCCGTCGAAGGACGTGAAGCTCTGGGACAGCTATATTCTGGTTCCAGTGGTGACGATAGCTACTCGCTTATTAAGGATGAATTCGATACGCTTTCGCCTAGTGTGGATGAAAATTTCGAAGATTCACTCAACCATTACGATATGGACGATTATTTCAGACCAACTGAGGCAAAGAACAACGGATCTCAGGCTGAGCTTTCAGATACGAGTCTCAATTCAACTAGTCCAATGGATAATCTACCAAATATAACAACCTTACATGGTTTGCAATACATCAGAATACCTGGCACGAATACTTATCAACTGCTTACGCCGGATATCTTTGTTGGTACTACACATTCACCTCCGAATTCCAGTCTGGATGATGAGAATTTCAGTGCATTAATTGACGCAAATTGCCAAAGTCCCAATTTTGTTGGGCAAACATCACCAATTCAAGCACCAACAAATTCAACATCACCCAATATATCAACAACAACAACTGGCACAGCATTGAATGCACCTGCTTCACCGAGTACTGCTACAATGCAGTCAACAGTAACAAACAGCTCAACGTTCGAGAACGGTGAACCTGTAGCGGTACGATTATCGCGTTTAACGCCCGTGCCACAATTGCTGCCAACAACATCATCCCCAAATGCAGCTCCGCACTCGTCATCGTCGTCGTCATCATCATCATCATCATCATCGTCTTTGTATCGGCAACAGCAGACAACGGAACCATCGCAGCAAGCAATAGCAACATTATCACCTGCCGTTAATGAACAGCCAGCGCAAGCGTGTGCCACGGCAGTTACAAGCGAAGTGCATCGTCAATTCATTGCACCTACCCTGCCTCGTTTATTGCCGTACTCAATCAAACAGGAATACGGTGAGTCGGTGAATTTCGTCTCCACAACGACAAAGTCGTCCCCCAATGATGTTAACGCATATCAGACAACACGAGCAGCAGGCGAACAGCATGAGCACGCGACACTTTCAATGTCACCACCCCTGGACCGTTGCAATCGATTGCCGTTGATTGCACCCCATCACACCAGTGCCATTGAATTGCAATCGTTTTACGAGCAAGACGACAGCGGCTCGTTCTACGACAACAATCTCAGCTTCAAGAAGGACCTCGACGATGTCTTGCTCGATGCATCATCGGCTACGAATGCGGGGCTATCTGATGAGAGCATGATTGAGGCGATCGACTGGTGGGAAGCACATACACCCCAATCCGATGGCGGCAGTGCGGTCATGCTCTAAGCTTGCACACACTGAAATCCTAGTTTTTAAGCACTTAACACTGCTGATGACGCTTATTGTTTTTAAGAAAACCCTTTTCTATTTTTAAGTTTCTCTCCATTAATTTATTTTATTTACAGAAATATTTTTTTGAAATAAGCTAAATTATTTTTCTTCTAGCTTACTTCCACGATAAGTACTTTTTATGAATACCTATATGTATTCATTATTTTTACATACCTACCGTTAAAGATGTAAGTGATATATAGAAAAAGAAAAAAATTTTTGAGTGTTGATGAGTTCTAGTTACAAATGACAGCTTCATGATAAGTGTATCGTAAATAAAAAATAAATGAATAAAAATAAAAAACTATAAAATAATTTAATCTCAGCCGTCTTAAGTTGAAGCAATGTAGGTACATAATTTTAGGATGTAAGGAGAATTCCTGAGAGTGTTTAGATTTTTTATGTTTTTGTTTTTGTGTGTTTTAAATGCTTCGGAATATGAAGGCAAGGCATTTTGTTTTCTAATTGGCGTTAATTGTATTAGGCCGATGTACTTTAATTTTGAACTAATTTGATTCACATTGACGTTAATGGGTGCAAATTCATAAATATTGATGTTTGAATGTTTATATGTTTTCTCGCACATTTCGTGGGCAAATGACATGCAGAACTGAGCAACTAAAAGTCTAAGTTCAAATTAAGCAGCTCGAAGCCTGACAAAGTTCAGCCGAACAAAATTGTCCCCGTAAAAGAAAATATTATTGAGCTGGTTTTGTTACGAGTTAAAAAAGCCTCACGGGTCTTTTAAACAATGATTATTTAATAAATGAATATTACGTACTTTTGAGCAATTATCAGGCTATAACATAGGTAATTATCAACTGATTTTCATTTGCTTACCCGATATAGAAAGGTCGGCATTTCCATTGATGTATATATTTTTGAAGGAAACTTTAAAAAACTTGGTCTTTTAATCGATCAAACACAAAATTGTTATGATTTTTTTAAAATTTTTCAACTTTGGCGTTGGTTTTAAGCACTATTTTATAAAAAAGGTCTACCGAGTGTGAATTTATTAGAAAAGAACGTTAATCAACAAGTAAAACACAAGTTCTTTCTTCAAAAAACGGTTTGTAATTAAGCAAGTTATTCAACTTAAGCTTAAAAATGAACACCCGCCCAGTTCAACCCACAGAAAGGCTGAGGACCAAGAAGAGGGGTGTTTGATGCTGTCCTTGCTAGCTCATCAGCTAGCCCCTTATCACCAATCCCCGTGAGACCTGGAACCCAGTATAAATCAACTTTATTGCGTGCCGCTAGTTTCTGAAGTAGTTCAAAGAATTTAAGGACTTGCTTTGACTTGATAGCCGAAGATGATAGATGATATGCGGCCTACGAAAAATCATTACTTTTGGGAGCCTGTGTGAGCGTGTCTGAAGGAGGACAAGCGGGGTGCGGGGACGATGGCGATTGACGATAAGGTGAAGGGGTTCTAAAACGATCAAAAATATGCTGACGTAATACATGGACGGCCCCTAAGCAAACTAAAGGTCCAGGCTTAATACGTCCACAACTGATTTTTGACTTTGAAAATCGCAAACTAATTAGGTACCTTGAAGTGCGATGATTCTGAAAGATATTTCATCTTTATCTTCGGTTTATAAGCCGAATTGATTCAAATTAACATTCTTCAAGGCGTAAGTGGTTGAGATGCCAACTGGCAACGTGTAAGGCAGAGGGTTCAACTCTCAACAAGCTCGTGGATCTTTACAATAACAAGTCTTGATGTTTTTTTTTTCGATCTTTTACTATACTACGTTGCGGGCACAAAGTCCTCGTTACCAGGAGTACATTCAACTAAAAACTTGGAAAAACATATACAGAAACTGTGGACCATTCCATTGAAAACTATTCTGTAACGTTAGGCTCATAATGCAACTTCTGAGTATCTTCTAAACAGTTATAAAACAACAATCTCATTTAGGATGCTTCTTCCTGTTTTCAATGAACGAAGTACCACACTCATGGCATATTTTTTTCTACTTTGATAGGACTACTACATAGTCATTCAATTTGAAAATGAACTATCTATTATCTCTTATTTTGATACATAAGAATGAGTTTGAGCTTTTTCGCTTAGAGGACACCCTTCAAAACGGAAGAGCTCCGAACCGCATGATGCTAACTTGCTATTAGTTATTAAAGGTTTCAGGATAATTACACCCGAAAAAGACAATGTGCTGTCATTCCCTTCAATGCAATCAGTTTCATACGAGTAAAGTTATTTTTCTCACTACTTATTCGAAATTTTATGAAACCCGTTTCGAAATGAAACTCTCACAATGCTCGTAATTACGAAGGCCACCCATCGTACTCTTCATATACAATATGACACAAAGAAATCTTTTTAAAAAGCCATTAAGTCGTATAAAATTTTGTAAAGATTGTCGTGCAACGGTGCAACCACAATAAAAATAAACAATAACAAACCGGAAATGACCTGTAAGTGCATGCAATACCAATGAAAATTAATGGTGTTGAGCAACGGTTTACAGCGCCATGCGCGGTATTAGCGATAGCTGACAACCATACTCGGACTAATGTCCCCGGTATCATATTAAATTTTTATGGCACAAACAATAAATTTTTGAACACTCGGCTTTTCCCGCAACTAGCGAACGCGCATGCATAATTCAAGGGACATTACGAAAGGATAGAAAAATATTCAAACGAACTTAAAACGTTCCCAAATGCTGACAATGTCCTGTTTCTGTATTCAATATGGCTAAAGGCCATATGCATGCATATAAATATCGCTATGGGTTGAAAATTTCGAAAATTTTGAAAACGTTGAAAACGTTGAAACTGTCCCCCTGGGTACTGGCTGTCAGTCAGACTACATTTCATTCGCTCACGACAAATCATTATAATCTTTGAATTCGTCCAAGCATGTAGAAGCAGCAGCTCCGAAATTTTCAAGTCACGGCACCACAAACGGACTACTCATCATCATCGCTGTCGTAGCCGCTGCTATCATCAGCCTTAACATCATCATAAGGATATTCAAATGAGCTGCCTTCGATGGATGATGAAATGATGGGAAACAACGAAACATACGCATGCGCAGTAGAATGTTGTATTTGGTGGTGTGTGTGTGTGTGTGTGTGTGTGTGTGTTCTCAGAGACAACGGGCGCATATCAGATAACTCAACTTTCCATCAAAATTTTTCAAAATGTCCTGCAAAATGATGATTCGGGAATATTTACGCACGATGCCGCTCATGTTAGTTTTGTAAACAAAATCAAGGCATCTTCCATGCTAAGCATCATCGCTGTCCCTCTCATTGTTGTCGTTGTTGTTGTTTTCGTTATGGTTTTTTGTTTTAAAAGACTTTTTTTTTGTGAGCCGACAATTTTGTTGATGAGAGAATGATCGAGGAAAATGCTGCGATAAAATGTCCTTCCGCATCAATATTATGGTACTTCTTTCGTATAGTTTTCGTTGTGCGCAAGCGTAGAAACGTGGGAAATGCTCACCAACTCGGGTCGGGATTGTTGGTTTTCGAATGTGCAAATACCCATATGGGAGTATATGTGTAATGAGCACATACTCACAGCCTCATTTTCTCATTTTCCTTTTTTTTTTTTTTTTTTGTTTTCGATTGAAATTTTGTTGATATTAGTTAGCTTATGTGCCTTGATCCTCTTTGAAGTATTAAGTAACCTAAGTTTGCATCATAAACTGGATGGGCAAAAAATGGGTTAAATACCTTCCTTAATCTTGAGAAATGAGCACATCAAATTTATTTGAAAGGAATCTTTCCAAACCGGCGCGAAAGATTTTTTTAGGATTTAAAACGTGCTTTTGGCGGAAAAGGGACAGGATTTGGGATATTTTCTTTTAAGATGGAGAATCTTAAAAGCGGAATTACTGGAATTATTTTTTTTTTTTTATTCGTTGTTTTTTTATGTGTTAATTGTAGACCTTTTAGTTGAGATAAAGAACGAAGAATTCCTTTTTATGTATTTTAACACTTTCTTTAGTAAGAAGGGGAAGGAAAGGTTTCTTCTTTTCAAGTTGTGTTGCCAGGTTAAGTTTTCGTAAAATCTGACAAGCTAAAGAAAATATCTTTACTGAAGATTATATATTTTATAATTCGAAAGAAAAGTCTTTTTTGAAGATAAAAATATTCATTTTAGCGGGGTATACATTTAGAAGGATTTTTAGAAGGCTTTGTGATTTGACCCATGGTATATTTTTTCCGGCAAATTAATCAAATACAAATACAGTCGAACTTCCGTATAGTGAACGCCCTGGAGGAAGTCTGTCGCCATATGGCCCCAAGTCTATATTGGCGTCAATATAGACAAGAGAACTAGTGACAACGTCAACAGTATTTATAGGCGGTGTCATTAGAGAAACTGTACTGTCAAGAGATATAGTTCATCTCCATTGACCATGTCAACAACGTGTCTCCTTGTAAAATGTGCCGCAAAATTGAACAAGTTAGACTCGTTAAAACTAAAATGCAAGCTATTTTTATTGAAAGCGGAAAGTATAAATATATATATTAATTACTGGTAACTAGCGAAAAAGTACTCCTTTTGTCTACATAATAGTACCGACGTCACTAGTTCGTCAATAGTTTTTCGGTCTACTGTCGACATTCAATGACAACTCAATGTTAAATGTCTATAGCGCAAAGCATTGCGGCGGGTATAGCTGGTCAGTAGTACTGTCGACGCGGTCATTAGTGAAAGAGTATAGATTCACTATTGACATTTCCTGCAGGGCGTCTATACAATGAAGTTCTCCCTACTATGAAATAATTTCAAACGCACAGCTTTTTCGTTCCACTTTCAGTGTACGTGTAAATAATTTCTGTAAAATGAAATTTCTATATAATGAAGTGATTTTCTGGTCCCGTGCGACTTCATTATAAGGAAGTTCGACTGTAATATATATGTCTTAACGTTTTTACATCGAAAGAAAGCGAAAGCATTAATATTACAGGGTATTGCTGCAAGACTTAAGAAACCTCTTATCAAGTGCTACTTATTAGATGGATTTTTTTTGAATTTTGTTTTTTTGAAGTGGATTTCTAAAGAGATTTTTGGACAGTCTCCGAGGAAAAAACTGCTCTTGAATACTGGCAACAATGAATTAAAACAACAATTACACAATGCTACAAAAAAAAATTTTTTCATGCCCTTTTTTTCTCGCAAAAACTGGTATGCCTAATATTGGGCTAATTTGCATTGGTTGCTAAGAAATGGTTCGATAAGTGAGTGAAAGTAGCGAAATATATGAGCAAAAAATGGCCCTTCTGACCTAATAGAATCCACAATTAGAGTCTTAGGCTGGCGTTTTGGCACTTCAAATATGCGTACGGTCTCCACCTTTCCGAATTAGGTATATCTGCTTGACTAGTTTATACAGTAATTGAGTTATGGTCCGAAATATGGGACAAAGTATAGAAAATTCACTTTTTTCACAATTTGGGCCATATCTCGGAAACGCTACTTAATCCATCAAACCATTGACCTTTTTGGAATGAAGGAGCCCTAAGCTAACATAAAACAAGTAAGGGTGTTATAGTCAGGCGAGCCTGACAATAGAATACCCGACACAGACACACATGTTCAAAGAATTTTTAATATCAAGAGGCGTTTAAGACCATAAGAGGCCACATATACCGACTTTTGATAGATTTCTTTATGAAAACTGCCCCTTTGCCACGCCCACTTTTCCAATTTTTGTTGAACTATAATCGGAGGCTTAAATATATGCTCAAATTTTAAGTTTCATTAAAATATTTCAAAAAAGTCCGATTTTAAGGCAGTTTTGGGATTTTTGTAACAGACCCTAGTACTGGAGGTACCCATAAAAATGGTCCGATCGGGTCCATTCTCGAACTTGTTCTTACTCATGTGCCTTTGAGGTTGCGTTCCAAATTTTGTCAAGATAGCTCAACTCCTTCGATAAGATAACTGTATACAAACAGACGGACAGACGGACAGACAGACGGACAGACAGACGGACAGACAGACGACAGACGGACAGACGAGACAGACGACGGACAGACAGACGGACAGACAGACGGACAGACAGACGGACAGACAGACGGACAGACAGACGGACAGACAGACGGACAGACAGACGAGACAGACAGACGGACAGACAGACGGACAGACAGACGGACAGACAGACGGACAGACAGACGGACAGACAGACGGACATGGCTAAATCGAATCTCCTGGTGACGCTGATCATATCTACATATATATATTTTGTATGGTCTATCTCGACTGGTTCTGGGTGTTACACACAACCACACAAACGCAATATACCCTCGACACAGAGTGTGTCGGGTATAAAAAATCGTGTACGCAACGGAGGTATTTTTTCAAAGACGGTCCATTTCGGCGCCACTTTTAAAATAAGTACAAAAAATTACAAAAAAAAATACAACAAAATTTTTTCGGATTGTCAATAAATAAGAATATAAGCCTGTAAGCTTAAAAACACGTTTTTTATTTGGCTTAATACCAAAAAAAAATAAATCATCAGAATTCCCTTAATTTTCGTGCTCTATAGCAGAAGGTCCCCTTAAAAATCTCTCCCTATGATATGCGACTTGCTGCATAGTCTTCACGCAATTTCATTCAATGAATTGATAAATTTAATTTAAAATTTATATGACAATAACTTTCGATAGTCTAACTTGATTTATCAATCTTGAGAATGAATTCCAAAATGAAGTAAGTTGCGTTCAGCCAAGACTGTTTAAGCCCGCTGAATTTTCAAGACTTTGACAAAGTATCTGTGGCATACTTCCAATTCTCAATGAAGATAATCGTTGGGGGTGATTTCTTATGCTTTTGTTTAGTGACAATGTCATTCCATCTAGACACCCACATGCTCCCATTAACAAATCTTAAATTAATTTTTAAAAACTTCTTCAAACTAAGCTAATTATGAAAAAAATAAGCTTGAAAAGTTTCAAAGTTTTCCCATTCAACGATAAAAAAAAAAAGAAATATTTGAACTTGGAAATGGCAATGGAAATTTTCCAAAAAATTAAAACAACAAGAACGGGTTTTCAATATTCCGAATTACATTGTTTGGAGCCGGGGATTTCGTAGCGAATCACTTTGTCAATTTAAACTTTTCGACAAAATAATACCGACCGAATACGAATGCGAAAGGCGAAAGGAAAATTTACATATTCACAAAATTAGTTTTCCTCGAACATTTTTCTTTGTGGAACATGCCGTTTTTCGGCTCAATGCGGAAACCACATTAATTTTAATTATTAGTGCAGTAAATTTATGCTAATTTATAGGAAAACTTAACAAACGACATTTATACCTTATACTTTTGCGGAGCATTACGGACACGTCAGTTGCAACAACGTTGCTCGCACACTGCGTGAGAACGCCGGGTGACATCATCTGCACAACACATCAGTAGAAGGCCTTGGTGGGTCTTTTACTTATTCCCTATCCCATCCTATATGTATAACACCAATACCCCTTTTTCCTTTTTTGTTTTCTTCCTCCTTTCTTCCCTCTTGAATATGGTGTCAAAGAAAAATCGACTTATTTCACGCCTTAAATGTGATTGCTATGAAAAATGCTCTAAATTCTAAAACTAATTGCATATGCAAAGTTGGAAGTGCTCTTCTGAGCTGAGTGCGAGTGCGACTGCGACTGCGAGTGCGACTGCCACTGAGTACTCGTATTTGTAGTTCTAGAATTAAGAAATGCTAATTTCATGTAAATAGTTCAGAGCAGAAAATAAAGAAATAAATTAAAGAGAAAAATATTCACAATGGGTACGCGAAAGCGAATGAGAAAGGTGATGTATCTATGTACCCATTTACGTATTTATTTGTCGCGTTACCTTTAGAAACAATCATAAATTCGTTTCATGACGTCTGCGGAGTACGATTGCGGGATTGCGGAATTTCTGTAGATCTGGATATATGAGGAATCTGCTACAATTTTGCATGCATACTATTTAACTTGATGAATGATTTATCAACTATCATCATCAACATTAGACCTGAGGTTGGGTCACAAGCTGATTTTCGAATTTCCCTGGAACAACCTTGCTGACCTCAAGGTAAACCTCTGCAGATGACGTCGTAGTCTAACAGAGCCCGCAAAACAGAAAATCTTGCGTACGTCTGAAGTAACGATCCTTGTGCTCTCTGAAAAAAATCCTTTTTATCTCAAATTTTCGCTTTTTTTAGATTCAAAACTATGTACCCTTATAAGCAGAGCAAGTAGAATATGCTCGAAACAAAATGCAGATACATGCCAGATACATATGCTTGAAAAATGTTTCACAAGTTTCTGGGAACATTTTTGACAGTTCGAAATTTAAATTAAATTTTTAAAATTTGAATTTAGAATTTAAAAACTTTGCAATGTTGTATGTTCCTTACATTATTATGTCTGGTTAACATTTTTTAAGTTTTATAAGACCGTTTATTAAGGTCGACTATTGTTTGCATTTTTGGCTTGAGAGAGTCAATCAATTTTCAAATCAACGTTTAGTTGCAGGTTGGCACCTGGACCCTCTCAATCCGTTTGTCCTTCTGTCCATCTTCTTTGATTTTCCTTACAGGTTGGGTCTTTAGAGGATTAAGTTGATTTGTACCAAAATTTGAAAAGAGTACATAACAAAATTGGAAAAATAGGTTACTTGGGATACGTTAGGCATGATTCTGGCCCTAGTAAACTAGGTGCATTATTTGGTGGAAAACGAAGAAGTTTTCTGATGACAAAAACAAAAACCAATCATGTAATTAAAAAAAATCATTTTATTTTCTTAACTCTGATTGCAATATACAACTAAATGTTGTTTTATATTTTCAAATGAAAATGATCTTCGCTTTTCTGTTAAAGTACCATTATAGCATGAAAATGAACGCTCTACATTATGGTTGCTTTGCAGACAATGCACTTGAGAAAAGAACCCACGGATTGGAACACCCCTGGATATAATTCCTCAACGCGAGACCAGAATTCCTCATTGGTTTCTTTTTCTTTAGGCATTTTCAGATGCAAATTTTAACAGTTTTTGTAAAACCAAATTTTCACTTCTCTCGATTTATATTTAAATTTTTTTACCAAAATCAAATAAAACAAGTAAGGGTGTTATAGTCAGGCGAGCCTGACAATAGAATACCCGACACAGACACATAGTATGTTCAAATAAATTTCAATATCAAGAAGTCTTTAAGGCCATAAGGCGCCGCATATACCGACTTTTGTTGAATTTCTTTATGAAAACCGCCCGTTTGCCACGCCCACTTTTCAAATTTTTTTTTTCTAATCGGAGGCCTTAATATACGCTCAAATTCTAAGTTTTAGTGGAATATCTCAAAAAAATCCGTTTTTGGGGCAGTTTTGAGATTTTTGTGACAGACCCTAGTACTGGAGGTACCCTTAATTTTTGGAGAGGATGTTAATGGCTACAAAGGAAGCATAACTGCCGAATTTCGTTCAAGTCCCATTTGAAATTCGGGTGAAGGAGGCAATTTTCGAAAAACGCCCTTCGGCCACGCCCACTTTTCCAATTTTTTGAAATTGAATAACTTGACTTCAAATATGTTCAACTATTAAATTTCATCAAAATAGCTTGAAAAACTTTGATTTTAGAGCAGTTTTTGTGATTTTCGTAACAGACCCTAGTACTGGAGGTACCCCTAAAAATGGTCCGATCGGGTCCATTCTCGAACTTGTTCTTACTCATGTCCCCGTGAGCACGCATACCAAATTTCATCAAGATAGCTCAACTCCTTCGACAAGAAAACTGTATACAAACAGACAGACAGACGGACATGGCTAAATCGAATCTCCTGGTGATGCTGATAATTTCTATATATATTTTGTATAGTCTATCTCAACTGGTTCTGGGTGTTACACACAACCACACAAACGCAATATACCCTCGACACAGAGTGTTTCGGGTATAAAAAACTGAGAAATTAAAGATTTTAGCAAAATTTGTATGCTTAAAAAATTTAAAAAAAGATTCTATGTATAGGAATTTCTTGAAAGAGCTTGTGCGTGACGTTTTAGAAGGCGCAATGAAAGCAACTCTATTTAATTGGTTGGCAACTTACCTTCTGTTTCCCCGTAATATTTGCCTTGAAATTTACTTGCCTGTTTTATTCTCCATTTTTCCACAAATTCTTTTCTATTTGACAGGGTTCGAACTCGGACCTTCCAGATTACAAGTCTAGCACACTTCAACTACGCCATCGCGTGATATGATTTGAGCTTGCTAGTTTTATTACATCAATATAATTAGGAAACAGTAGAAACTATTAGATTGACAGTAGAACTTAATGTATTTTACGTAGATTCTATGACATTTCCATCGTAGATTCTATGATATTTAAATTGTAAAGTCTATGATGGACATAATTCTTCCACAGTAGGAACTATTATATTATCTATTATATTTTATATATTATATTATTATATTATATATTATATATTCTACGTCTTCCTATCGTAAAACGCTGAAAAATTTTTACAGTGTACTACTCTGCACAGTTCTACACATTTCGACACAATTTTACAATTCTCTACACAAGTCTACACTTCTCTCCACAATTTTACATATACAGTGTACTCTCTCCTTGGGGACACTATTTTTAAACGGACACGTTTTGGGAATGCTCTAGTATTCCTGCTTCTCAAATAGTTTCCTCTTAACCGGACACCTCTGTTAAGCGGACATATTTTTTGGCTTAAGAGGGAGTGTACTGTACAACAACTTTGTTATTCAGCCTTACAGAGTCCATATGGGGTGGCTCCAGACCAGGGGTTTTGTTTTTAAAACCATCTTTTCCCATCGCCCCCAAATTAAGGAAAATTTACACCTACAGCTTAATTTCTACATCGCCGTCCTAAACTCTTTATTAAGTTTTATGATGCAATAATTATTAGTTCTTACCGATATTTCCTCTTGAATTAGATCAAAATGTTCAACATCAATTTTTATTAAAATGGCCTTAAAAAAGGCAATTTCATTTATTCCTTCATGATAAACCAAGTGCTTTAGTTACACATTGTTCTATGTAAATATTTACAAGTTAGAAACATTGATCAAATATGCTGTTGTCCTAGCAGATATTATGCTTAGAGAATATTTCAAACCTTAAGAAGTAACGCTTGAGAATAATTTCAAAATTTGTTTTAAAACGCTGAGAAGCAGCTTTATCAAGCGGACTTATTTTGCAAAAACCTAGGCTCGCACATTCTCAGGACCACAAGCACATTTTCATACTAAAAGTGTTGAATATTATTATCGTATTTCCCTTTATTTACCTTTTGTGAATGCATTTATGTCAACTTAACAATCGCTTTTCAAAACACAAGGATATTCTTCTTGGTTTTACAAGTTTATTTCCTCAAAGCGATACTGCAAAAGTTGATGATTTTTTAGACAAATTTAAAAACACTTTCAGTTTAACAAGATATTTAGAGGAAATTTGATGATTCAAAACTGGAGCTCACTATTTGGTATAACTAATAAATAATTTAGAAAAAATGAAAGACCAAAAACAGTGTTTGACGCTATTAAATTTTTGTAAAAAAGTATTTTACCAAATATTTTTATTTTATTAACTATTTTGCTACTCTTCCAATAACACATGTAAAATAGAGATCTTTTCAACTCTCGCCGACTCAAAACTTATATTAGATCTACAATGACAACAGGTTAAATCTTAGCACTTCCACGTCCATCGAGATTACTCTGTAGAGGACATACTAAATAAACTTCTGAAAGCAAGCGCAGACTTAACATTGCACTTATATCTTGAATATTCCTTCGAAAATACTTTATTTTACTTTGTACACTTATAAAAGTAAAATATTTATGGAAATATTTTTAACTTATATATTTTGTAAGCTTTTTACGAAATAAAAACAAAATTTTAGAAAAATTTTCTGCGAACCCCGCCCAGATTGACAATCCATGGCTCGGCCGGTGGCTCAATCATTTTTTTTTAACAAGCCACGCTTTATACAGCCGATGGACTACACCTTAGTAAAATTGAAACCATAAAGCTTAATTTCTTTAATCATGTTATTGATATATGTATGAACCAATGTATTTACTACCCACCGTGATTTTTTATGCTTCAAATGATCGACCCATCACTTATTATAGATACACTTTTTCGTCCCGAAGATATCCTGCCGCTTCATCACGTGCTGTTCGAAATAAACAACAATAGGGACGATAATGTACTGGCTACTGCGCTAGAGAATACCCAGATCAAAGACATGAGAGACGATAAACAGAATGACATTTGGAAATTTATGCAAGTTATTGTTTTTCCATCATCCATAAGAGTGCGTCTTGAAATTACTTCGAGTAGATTGCATCACATACGCACATCTGTCGATCGTTTTTGAAAAGTCTATGCAAAGGAAAAAATGCAAAATAATTTGGAAAATAGACAAAAAAAAAAAAAAAAATTAGCCGAAACGCAAAAATATAAAAGGGGATGTCTTAAAGACAAACAAATGGTAATTTTTCATCCAGAAAATCGAAAGAAAAAATTTCCGATAGCAGAAGATGTGTACTTTCGCAACGATCTGCACTCACACTTCGCTCCCAGCATTTGCACCTTTGGCGTAATTCGAGGACTGCTTTCGTTCGGTGTAGGTACTTATTGCGCATGTGCCAAGGGTTTTCTTACATATTTTCTTTTGGACGCAAGCTGAAGAAAATTGGAAAATCATAATTTTTGTTGCCGTAATGTCTGGCTTTCCTTCTTTTTTTCCTTTTCTTCCTATTACTTCATTTGCTGCATTGTGGGCGCTACGTTTCCGATTTCGTTCAAAAAATATAGACAGAGCAAGAGAGAGATAGGGGGAGAGAAAGATAGAGAGAGAGAGAGAGAGAGAGAGAGAGGGAGAAAAACGCATCTTTGCTCTGCAAAAATAAAAGAAAAGAAGAAATCTTTGGCTTTACATTCGTCCTTTTTTTCGATTATAAATTGGCATTGCTGTCACGGTTTACTGTTATTTATTATCTACTCCGACTCAGTGACTGCTCTCCTATCTGGCTATCCAAGTCTTTTTTGCTAATAAAACATCTTGGTCGACAGTTATCCTTCGTTTGATCTTGCGGAAAATACGAACAGTGAAAATCCATTGAACGTTAGATGGGGAGACAAACTCCGTTATGCTTATTATTTATGAAAAATTGTAATTCAACACGCCCCTCGCTGCTTTATCCTGCGTGCGCACCCAAAACCGTACGAGTAAGTCCTTTCCAAGTGAAATGAGTGAAAAGAAAAATAGATTCGAAAATTTCCGTCCTTCTCATTTTTTGTTTGGCTTTTGTCTTTGTATTTGTGTTTGTGATCGAGTTTTCTATTACACACTCGTTTCGATCAATTGTCAAATGCCAATTTATTCTTTGGCTTAGCTTCCCTGCTTACCTACCTACAGGCTCTATTTGTTTAGGGAATTTCTATTTCTATGCGATTTCTAAATTCCGTCTGCACTGCTTTCATTTATAATGGGTATTTGCCAAAGAGCTTAAGGATATTGTCCTTCACATGAAGGATTTAGTTACAATCCTTTCTCTTCGAGAGCGTGCTCTCCGACAACGTGCGGAAAGTTGTAGAGCGGTTCTTTAATTTCGTTTTTATACTTACCTTTACGGTTCGTACCGTTACCTCCAAATTCCGTTAGCTGTAATGTTCACTTTTCAATGAGATCCTTTATTACGGGATGCCTCGGATGATATTTCATAACTGATGTGTGGGTGCTCTATGATGGCATATAGCATTTCAATTCGGATTGTTGAAGTTCTACACCCTATGGAATACACATTTACCTTTTTAAATTACGAATTATTCTTCATTCGATGGATGAACTCGGGGAAGAGAGCAAAGTCCGAATTCTCTGGGTCTGCGGTCATGCGGGAGTTGAGGGAAACCAGAAAGCGGACGAAGTAGCTAAAGAAGGGGCTACAAACCCGAACGTTTTGGATCTGGTACCCTTACCCATTAGCCTCCGTCAAGTTTGACCTTAACGAACGACTCTTAAGATCTGCCGAAAGAAGATTGTGCAATACCCCAACGTGCAGGTATACGAAAAAACTATAGGAATACTACAAAAGGAGTACTGCAGGATATTAGTTCAGGTGCTAACTGGGCACTGTACTGTTATGTGCTCGCCTTTTTATTATGAACCTAGTGTCCTCGGACCTCTGTTGGAGGTGTTTAGAATCAGGGGCAAAGGAAACTGTAGAACACCTACTGTATCACTGCCCGGCTATTGCGCGATCAAGACTTAGTTTCTTTGGGGACCCATGGCTGATGGACTTACATTGTATGTCTGTACATAATCTATCAACGATCTTAAACTTCGCGGAGAAATCCAAAGCCTTTCAAATCACACGGACCAATGTTAAACCCACGCGGTCTATTTTCGGTCCTAATTACCAACCAGTTTAACCTAACCTAATCAATGGATGAAGTGCTTTGCAAGTGTGTTTCAAGGACGGACTAAAATCTGCTTAAAATATTTAGCCAGTCTTAGCACCTTAAACTTGTAGTAAAATGGACTTCGTTATTTACAAGTAAGCCACTTCAGAAGCCGCAGTCTGTAACACCTTTCATCTTTGAAAAGGATTTAACAAGGACAAAAACTCATCAGAAATAAATCCGGCTTCTTAAAGGACGACCTGCTTTAGACCTGAATGTTCTTAAGTGCATTTGAACGAAAATCTTTACTCAAAGAAAAAATAAACTTCAATTCAAAGAGTAACTCGAAAAAGTATTCCTGTTTTCTTCTTCATTTCATTTCGTTTCATTCCATTTGACTCCGCTCTGACAAGTCATTCAACTTGAAACAATTTCTTGCTTTTGCCTTCGGAGGTACCTACTCCTTTTCTTTTGCCGCTACACGTTTTTATTCAAATTTTCTTATTAGGTAGATAGTGAGTAGTCTAATTCACTTGATATATGTATGTACCTATGTATGCATAAACACATTTATAAAGGCGTACATTTTGGGTAACATTTGCGCAAGGATACTTGTTGTGAGAAAACACAATTGTGCTGCGAGTGTATGTCCTCGGGGTTTATTATACGTTGTGTTTTGTTCCATATGGAGACAGAAACTTAAGCAGCAATGCTTATTTCATGGTTGAGAACAGCTCGTACTGCTTGCACTGCGCGTGCGCACAGATGACGCGCTTATGCACTGGATCAAAGTGTGTGCTATGAAGACATTTCCTTCTTTTAAAAACGGAATACATTCCAGCAATGTTTTATCTTATGTTAATAAGCAACAGAGAAGCATTTTCTTAGAATTTCTTTGATATTCTGATGTTCTCTTCCCCCCAAAACGAAAAAAGAGAACCCAATTAGAGCTGCGTTGGTCTTGAGTTGTGGTTTAGCATTGCCTCGCATTATGATCACATGATCTCCATATGGTGTTTACTTATATATCAGAAGAGGTTGACATATTTCCATATTTTCTCATTCGAAGAGGTCACAACTAAAAGAAAAAAATTTCATTAATTTAACTTATTCACATTAGTGGGATTCATTCAGCTTCGGAAACTTTACGAAACGAGAATTTTGTTACTTAACTGTCAAAATTTATATGAAAATTGCCGATGGGAAATGTAAAAAAGGCATTTTCAAAGCTTTATGAATCCCTATATTAACTTCCACAGCAAGAAATTTCCTATTCAAAAATAATCCTCGATTTTAATTAATTTCGCAGGGCATTAAGCATTTGCAAATAATCCTTAAAACTATTAACAGCAACCTTCGTAACAATGGCCACTTGAACAGGTCCCTTAGGTACTTGAGAAAAACGATTAACGCAGAGCACCCTACAAAAACTAAAGCGGATTAACGCAAAACTATAAAAACCTGTAAAAATGTCACACCACTCATCGAGCTCGGGCATTTCATTCACACTTTTCAATTCTTTCAGAGAACTTCATACAAAAAAAAAAAAAAAACACCAAAAAGGTAAAAAAGAATTAATCTCCCGCTGTCGAAAATCCAAAAAAGCAAAATATTATTTTTGCAATATTCTTTTTTTTTCATGAATCTTTTCCATTGTACTTTTTTTTGAGAATTTCGGCAACGTCGCCAACATTGCATGATTTGATATTATACATTTGAGTATAAAGATGTTTTTTCCTTGTGAGCATATCCTACGGTGAGTTTTGACACTGTCCATTATAAAATCAATTGTCGTTGTACAATTTTAAAAAGAAAGTCTTTCATTTCTTATTTCTTGCACTGATTGAATTGTCAAAATAAGAGTTTCCATCATTCAATCGGGCCTAGCGGGAAATCCTAAAAGTCATGCAGAGTCATTCAAATTGGTTACACTAGTTTAGCATTGAGATTTTTTGCAAATAATGCTATTATGTTGTGAGGGGAAAGAGGTCTAAGAAAATGAGAATGAAGATCGTTTCCGAGGTGGTCGTCTCGAGAATCAAAGCAACGACAGATTGAACTCATGTAGAGGAAGAGACCACCTTGAATTTAATGGCGTATTCAAGGAAATTTTGCAATATCGAGTCATAAATATTTACTATCGACTATTCCAACAAACTCTTCCATCGAAGGATCTGTGCGGTGCCAGCCGACTGGTTAGCGCCTTATAATCTTTCAAGAAAGTGTCTTGGAAGTCGATGAAGATCCTCATTTGCGATCAAAGCCTGATGATGTCAGCATTTTCAACCAAATTTCGAGATAAACGAAACAAAAATATTTTTAAAAAAGTACCTATCTTTTGAAATTGAACCCCTTACTCGAGCCGTCAATCCTTTTTCTAATGTGATTAAGTAGCTCTTGTCGAATTTGACATTTTCGAGTACGTGTTGAAATGTCAGCGACAGTCTTACATGAAATCGGAGTGAGTGAACTAAAACGTCAGTGATTTAACGAAGGTTTTACTTCAGGCAACCAAAAGAAATAATATCTACAATCTTAATAATGTGTATGTAAACCTACATATGCTACATGTATGCATTTTTTTTTTAAATCACAATTATCAAAATATTTACCAAAATTCCAATAAAGCGGCCTTGTGATGCCGGTACTAAGTACCGATTAATCAAATCACAAGTATCAGAGTGGCATTGAGCGCGAAAAAGTCGAAGCTCTCTTGGCTTCGGCATGTGCCTTAGTATACCTTTCACTAACTTAAGTTGACACCTAATTTGTAATTGTATGAAAAAAGGACCTTACTTCCCCATAATATCACACTAAAATATGACAATCATGATAAATGCTAATTCCATTGTGTTAAAATGGCTGTCATTTATGGCGGCTTATGTACTAATACCCAGAAAAGATGCTACATTTTATTGGTAATACTAAAGTGAGTTCCGAATTAAGCCTCCACGTTATGGTTGCATAAAGGAAAACAAAAAACAATAACAACAACAAAAACAAAAACTCCTTCTGTTGGACTGTTCGAATGGAACGACGAAGAAGACGAAGAAGAAGAAGAGCAAGAACGAGGCAGAAGACAACCCTTCGTCTTGCAATTCCTTTAAACATAATTTACACATTTCTATCACTCAATGTCTTTTCTTTTCACATCATTAAGCTACCTTATGATGCTTTTCAACATATGTCGATTCACGAATTCTCGCAGACTTCTTTTGTCAGTAGCTAATTTACGTCTATTCCGCTTGATTAATTTTTTTGCGAAAATATTCAAGTGTGACATGACATCATGAAATTTTCAACATTGATTAACGATGACAACGTTTCGATTCTCAATGGCTGTTTTTGTGAATGCATTAATGCAAAAAGATATTCCACTTGGAGTTGATAATTCGAAAAATTCTGAGCAAATTGTTGCAAATGTTTCTTGCGATTTCCTTGGAAAGCTACATACACCCAGCCGGAATTGTGTACAGGAGATTCGCGAAGACGTGCATAGCACACATAATGATGTGAATAGCACGGTGCTAATATACGAGATCTGTCCACTTTTCCTGATACATGTGTTAGGATGTTCCGTAGTGTGAAAACTGGGTTCACTGTGTATAGCATTGGTATATTGAAATACATAATAAAAAATAGCGGCTTCGCTCACTTCGTTCTATACACAAGCCATATACCGGGTGTATGGCATAGTATACAGCCTGTGAAATAATTTGAAAGCAGTTTTTTTTCTTACGTTGGCCTATCTACGTCTTCAGATACCTCGTGCCCATATACCGTAACACCCTGCTGGGATGATCCCAACAAACATATCGCACATGTACAACAAGAGTGTCACAACTCAAAATTTGCAATATATCAGAAAACACAGAAAAACCGATGCAGTCTAGATACATTTGTATGACGAAGGAACTGACATAACTGTTTTGTTCGCTCACTTGCAGTAACAAAAACGCAACTTTGAGTGTGCGATTAGGTAGACAGGTGACCTGTGAACACATTTCTTGCATTAACCCCAGTTTGACAAATTTTGAGTTGTGACAATCTTGTTGTACATCGCACATGGTCTTCAAAATAAGTCATTAATGATGAGTGCTATGAAATCGTATACTGAATGAGGCCGTATAAGAGTCGTATAAGATGGCTTCTACACTCATATTGAACTCTTATTTGCTCCTTACAAAAATGTGACACTTGCAATGCTCTTTTACTACTAATTAGTCCCATTTTTCAGGATCTAATTTTTGATCGTCATATCTCCGACTCATTTGCGACTCATAAATAACTGAGCACTTCGAACATTTTTGCTTATGTATATCGAAAAGTCTTGCCTTAATGAAAGGTTTTGAAAAGTTTTCAGGGCCCATTGGATACGCTTTACAGCCTTGAGGAATAATTCCAGTGTAACGCTTGTTAAGCTTTAATCCAGTTTTTGTTCATCTTGTTCCACACCATTACTCTCTGTACAGTACCTTTATTTTTGCCAACTGGTTCA
This sequence comes from Chlorops oryzae, assembly GCA_020466095.1. Taxonomy (NCBI): domain Eukaryota; kingdom Metazoa; phylum Arthropoda; class Insecta; order Diptera; family Chloropidae; genus Chlorops; species Chlorops oryzae. Next base: position 42,323,590 of record CM035808.1, read on the forward strand.
CATTAGTCCTTTTTTCTGCAATCAAAGACCTATCGCATGCTCCAATTTCATTCTCACCATCGCTTAAAGAAATCTAAGCAAAACTACAACGCAATTTCCCCTTAATCCTTGCTTCAATCTCAGATTACCGATACAGACTTAAAAGAACAAGAAGAAGAATAAAACGAAAGGATTGAATTTTCTAACAGTATTGAATTATTTCCATGACATATTTATTGTGTTCAATGTTGCAAGACTTGATCCTTTCACTCACTCATCAAATCGATTTGAAAAGAAATTTCACTTTCATCGATGCATTTTTTTTTCTGCATTCAGGCCAGAGCCCATAAATATATATCACCGGTAATCACATGTGAAAGAGAATTTTCTAGCTCTATCCCTTTTCTATTATTTTTCTTTTTCCTATTTTCTCTTTTCTATTTTCTATTTTCAGCTTCCAAATCGGTTAGGAGAAAGGATTGTATTACGGAAATCCTTTCGTTTTCTGCAATGCAATGACACAAAAGAGTTTCCTGTGAATTTCGAAACTAACAAGATTAACGAAAGGCTTGCGAACTATTTGACAGGATACGCACAGGTTTCAGGGGATATTTCGTGAAAAAAAAAATTATTATATAAATACACCAACACGATAGCATTAGCGGCAGCCTTTAAAATTCGCTCCGGTATTGCGTAGTGGTTCTACAGCAACAACAACAACAACAAATGAAGAGCAAAAATTTTGTATTTTGGGATGAAATCGAAACCATTAGATATGGTATGGAAAACGCCTACCTGTTGTTGTAACGATTTTCTCACCTACGGAAAACGCACATGCTCAGCCATTCCAAACATTTTTGTCTAATTGAAAAAATTATTATCCGTATATTTCCTCAACCAAACAGTGGCTTTGCAGGATTCACAATGATTATAGAGTATTCCTATAATTTACAAGAATTATTTTAATTTTAAATAATTTTTTCTTTTATATCATATCACTATTGTAAGCAGCACGTGGTGTAAGCACAACATTGAAGCCATTTTCCAGTTTTAAAATAATATCGGCTTGAAGTTTAAAATCAGACTCTTTAGCATTACTGTGTACCGAGAATTGTCGCAATAGCGTAGACAAAAGGACTTTGAGCATCAACATGGCATACTTACGACCTTTAAAGAGAAATTCCCAATTAATGGACTACATATGTACATATATACCTAGCTATGGACTTTGAAAACGGTCGTAAGAACTTACCGACACAGCTACGTGGTCCAGCGCTAAATGGTATATAACTGTAGTAATGGCGTTTGGAAACCTTTTCGGGTAAGAAATTATCAGGATCAAATTTATCGGGATTCTCATAAATGTCGGCCCGTCTATGTACAGCGTACTGGCCCAGCACGACGGTCGTGTTCTTGGGAATAACATACGGGCCCGATGCTAATTTAACATCTTCATTGACTTTACGCGCAATGATAGGTACCGGCGGATACAGGCGCAAGGCTTCCTTTATAACACGCTCCAGATAATTCATTTGTAGCGTATCGGCGAATGTACAATCGCGGTCCATATTTTCACCAAATATTGCCTTTTGTTCTGCATAGACTTTGTTTTGTATATCCTTGTAGATACCCAGAAGGCAAAGAACAAAACTCGATCCTGCCGAGGTTGTGTCGTGACCCTATTAATTAATGGAAATTTCCGTTTTTTTTTTTTTGTTTGTTTTTTTTTTGAATTTCCAACTTCCTTTCACTAATCACACCCACGATTGCTTACCTCAAACATAATTGTATTGACTTCATCCATGACATCCTTTTCATTCCATTCGATTTCGGGATTCTTTGTCATTTCAACCATGGCATCCAGTAATGCTAAACGACGCTTAGCACCTGTTAATAGGTAAAAATTAGCAACGCTTATCTTCACACCTATTCGAGGTAATCAATCGCATCGCAAAGGATGTATGTATACCTACCTACATCACTCTCGTCGATATCATCCAAATCATCGCGAAGACCCTCTTTGTTCTCCAACGCTTTCAACTGTTTATTCAATTCTTCTTGGTCATCTATCACACCATCTGTTTCCACATTGAAGTCTTGACGTCTCTCGGCGATGACGCGTTTCGTCAGCGATAGTATTATATTCATCATATTGTCACCCTTCTCGCGCATTTTAGTCCACTTGTATATGGCATCCAACCGATAGAACAACTTAACCTGACGCTTATGTATTATATCACACATATCCACAACGGCTTGTGCATAGTCGAAGCATTTCTTTCCTTCTGGCAATTTCTTAACTCCCATAGCTGTGCTCAACAGGATTTCGACAGTGGTTTGGCTCATATGATCGTGCACGTCAATTTCTTTGCCAGCAAGTTGTCCCAAATTCTTTGCGACTCGCTTGGAGTGCTTCACAAACGTTGGAACGAAACTCTTCAGAATGCTCTGATGGAATGTCGGTGCAATCATTTTGCGATGATGGCGCCAATGATCGCCTTTACTAATTAATAAACCATCTCCGAACCACGGTTGAAAGAACCGATATTCCTCGGATTTCTCCAAATGCTTCTGACTGTTTAGAATGATTTCAATATCAGCGGGATTCGTAAGAAAGACCAAGAATTTATTGCCCAATAGACCGCAAACGGTCTCACCATATCGATGGAGATATGAGAGTGCTTTTCTCATAATTTCTAATAGTTATTTTGATAAAATTTTTTTTTGTGTTTTGGAAAAACATTGTTAATCATTTTACCTTCATCATTTGAAAGCCTAAAAAAAATACTCACGCGCATTGGTCAAGCCAGCCACTAAGTGCGCATTACCAATTATAGGAAGTTTTGGTGGTCCAGGCATATTTTTCAACTTCTTATACGACTGAGTATTACGAAACCATAATTCATATAACACTATTGCTATCAATGTACCGCAAAGTCCTGTATAGACAGGACTTGGTAATATATGACTGTGTGCATCATCCATCAAATTTGTTTGCGTATTATTTAAGACCTCCATTTTGTACGGCTTTGCTGGGTATTTTCGAGCTGCGATTTTGCGCCGTTGTCTCCGATGGAAGCTCACTGTAGACTAATCGAATGCTTTCGGCGGACGGAAGTTTTTGATATACGCATTTTGAACTTAAGAGTTCTTTTTATGCTAATTTCACATGCTTTAAAAATACGAACAATACGAACTCAAAGGTGACGATCAGTGGCGGAATTAGAATTAGCCCTGGAAGTAGGTACATACTAAGTCCAATTGTTATTGATGATCGATGATTGTTTACTTTTTGTTTTCAGTTTTCAATTCGCAGTGTTTTCTTTGTCACGATTGAGTAAGTGCAGAAGCCAAATTGTCTTGATTGTTCATACAGTAGCGTAGTTGGGACCTCTCAAAAAGGGGCTTACAAGCCAGGCCCGTGCGCAGGAATCACTCATGGGGGGGTTCTAACTCAAGTACGTTATGTTACGCTGTGTTACTAATCGAATCCTAAGAGGTCCAAATTTGTTTGTTTAATTTGGTTTTCACAAGAGGAAATATCAATATACTAGCAATGACCTCAAGAAATATTTTGAAATGCCGAGTAAAAAAATATTCAACCCGTCTATGGGGGGCCTTTGCGTATGGGCCTGTTACAAGCATTGATTGTTTTTCCTTAGATCCCGCTTCATATCTAAAATCGTTTTAAAAACATCCGAATGAGGGGATATGCGCCCCATATTCGTCCCCATTAGTGCACTATTGATTGCGTAAGCACTTCTTCTAATGTTATGCGTCTTAGAAACAAATCAATATGAACCTTGTCTGACATTGTCGTCGTAATTTTGTTTATTTATACAGAGATTTTTAGCTTTACTTTTATGAAATTATAAAAAACGTGACTAATACTCAAAACATTTCCACTAAAAGCTCTTAAACTTCCAAAATAACTGCTTCTTGATCTAAGTATTCTATTCTATTGTGAGGAATGATTTGAATGAAAGAAAATAATATAAATCATGTATATACATATGTACATAGCTCAACTCTACGATACCTTCCATAGGAATACTTACATAGATTAGACTTTCTTCTTCTTATGGACTTTGGTTGGTGTTGGATTTCTAATGTTCCAAATGCATTAGAAATTCAAATGACCATAAATCGAAAGTCGAAACAGTAAAGTCAGGCGATTGAATATATTAATATTTTGCATTTTTAAAATCCTTAAACTTTGACCCGTCTTTAAATAATCATCCAAAGTTCAAATGATTATGTTTAAAGCTTTCATCTAGCTCTCAGTTGAATAAATTGAAAAAATGGATAAAAAAATTTATTAATTAAATAAAAATATCAGGACTCTTTTTTTGCAGTTTTCAACTGTAGATGCTCTTTATTTAATTATTTGATTTTTTTTTTTAACTTTTACAATATCCTTTTTTGGTGGATTCGATTTGCCAAAATTTATTCAAGAATAAAAATACATCTGTTACCCAACAATAAAATCTTCCTCTAAAATATATTTGTTGTTTTTGTTGTGAAGCTTTTTTTTTTTAATTCTAAAAATCCATTTTAAAGAAATCAAAGTGATTCCGGGTAATCTTAAAAGAATTCTTAATGCCAATTTTTTATCACATTTAAAAAAGGTGTTCATTTAGTTGAAAATAAAAAAGAAGTCTCATCAAAGGTCCCAAGCGAAGAGAAACATGAACGTCCATTATGCCATAACATGCTTACGTGGCTCCAGAACTATGTTGAAACCATTCTCGAGTTTAAGGATAATATCGGCCTGCAATTTGAAGTCGGATTCTTTCTGATACGAATGCACCTTGTAGGCCCGCAGAATGGTCGAAAGAAGTACTTTCAATTTCAGCATAGCGTATTTACGGCCGACGCAGCTACGTGGACCCGCACTGAATGGAATGAAACTGTAATAGTGCCGTTGAGCCATTCGTTCGGGTAGGAAATTATCGGGATCGAATTTATCGGGGTTGGGATAAATATCAGCACGACGATGAACACGGTATTGCAACACGACAACTGTTGTGCCCTTGGGCACGGTGTAGGGGCCCGATTGTAGTTTGACATCGTTTTCTAAACGACGAGCAATCAATGGTACCGGTGGGTACAAACGTAGGGTCTCCATAATAACGCGTTCCAAATATTTCATTTCCATGGTATCGGCAAAGTTGCAATCACGTGTCATATTTTCACCGAAAATAGCCTTTTGTTCAGCGTAGACCTTATCTTGAATATCCTTATGAATACCTAACAAGCAGAGTGCGAAGCTCGAGCCAGCGGAGGTAGTGTCGTGACCCTAAGTTCAAAATAATCAAATAACATTATCAGCCCGATTCTGAATAATCCCGCGGAACGAATTCCCGGCGAATTTAATTTTCTCGAGACTTAAATTCTCCTTTTTCAAATAGATAGGGTAAGGAAAATTACGGTTATGGGTCAAATACCCATTCCCAAACAAATTTCTTCTCCTAAATATATTAAAAAAGAAGAAGTTTACTCCCGAGAAAAGTAAATTTCCCGGGAATATTCAGAATCGGACTGTATGTTTCATTCTAAGCAGTCCACATGGAAACTACTTACTTCAAACATAATCGTATTGACTTCATCCATAATATCCTTCTCATTCCATTCGATTTCGGGGTTCTTGGCCATTTCAACCATGGCATCCAATAAGGCCAAACGACGCTTGGCACCTTTTAAGATTTCTCTTTAGTTTATTTCCACAAAAACCGCAGATCTTTCGACTTACCAACGTCATTTTCATCGATATCATCCAAATCATCGCGAAGGCCACTAATTTTCTTTGCTGCTGAGCCCTTTGATTTAGAAGGCTCTTCAATTTCTTCGACAATTCCGCGTGCTTCGGCACTGAAATTCTCTTTCCTATCGGTTACGACCTTCTTGGTCATTCCTAAAATAATATCCATCATCTTATCGCCCTTCTTACGAAGCTCGGTGAAATTGTAAATGGCATCCAAACGATAGAACAATTTAATCTGTCTCTTATGAATGATATCACACATATCTACAACGGCCTGTGCATACTCGAAGCTCTTGTTTCCTTCTGGAACCTTTTTAACACCCATAGCAGTGGATAGAAGAATTTCAACCGTTGTCTGCGACATATAATCATGGACATCGAACTCTTTGCCAACTTCTTTGGCCATTCGACCGACAACAATCTTCGAATGTTGAACAAATGTCGGAACGAAACTCTTCAGAATGCTCTGATGGAAGGTCGGCGCAATCATTTTGCGATGATGACGCCAATGACTGCCCTTACTAATGAGCAAACCATCGCCGAACCAGGGCTTGAAGTATCGATACTCTTCGGCCTTTTCCAAATGACTATTGCTACTCAATATAATTTCAATATCCGCAGGATTGGTAAGAAAGACCAGCAAGACGTGTCCCAACCAAGCTCGCATGGTGTCACCAAATTTATTCAAGTAAGCATTTCCACGCGCCATAATTTCTGTGAAAAAAATTTTAAATTTCGCCACAAACAAAAAATTAAAAATCTCAAAAAAAAAAAAAAAAAAAACTAGACAAACCAGCATTTGTTAGTCCTGCAGCTAAATGTGCACTTCCCAAGAGTGGTAATTCCGGTGGAGAGGGTATATTTTTGGTCATTTTGTATTCTCGTGTATTTCGGTGCCAATATTCATAAAGTGCCATTGCGGTAACTGTTCCAATCAAAGCAATCCAAAGAGGATTAATGCCACCAGCCGAGCTGGCTTGCTGCAATGTTTCCTGCACTGTGGCTGCTGACATTTTCGCTTATTGTCCTGCAGTCTTAGGATCAAAAGCCAAAGAAAAAATTAATTTATATCACTTTAATCCGAGTCCGTCCTTTTAGTTCGACTTGTATGCTTAGTTTAACGGCACTTCGTCTACTGCGCCCAAACTTGTGATTTCCCAGAACTATATGAGCTTCTATTTGTCTTGTTTTTGCGAATTAATTAATTTGAATTTAAAATAAATGTGTTGTTTTTTTCATTCAATTTTTCTTTTACTTTACATACCATTTTTCTTTGTTTTCAATGGCCTGTTTTCTTTAATTATGTCAATTTTATATAAATCCATTGTTTACTTTTGTCTCGCTTTGAGCTTTCATTGTGAAAGGAAGCTTTCCGACTGGACTTTGACTATTTGGGATTATTTACCAAAATAGTTTTGGGGTCACTGAAATGAAATTTGTTTATTTTGGCTACTAAAACGAAAGCCCCTCGTTGAAACAGTTGGATGGTTCTCCACCTTTCTGCTCAATAATTATTTTTTATTCTCAATTCGAAAAATAAGCTTTAATGTATTAATGAATTAATATTCCAAACGTGAAGCCTGCCAAAGAGCGTCCACATGTCGATCTGTGAACTTTTGTTATTCAAATTTCAATTAATACCTATATTCTTATATTTCCAAGTGGCTCTCACATTAGCCGGGGGAACTTCATCGGTTTTTTAGAAAGACTTTTCCGTTTCGAAAACCTCACCAAAATGCAATTCAATTAAAATTTTGATGTTAAAAAACAAACTTCTTACAGTTATGATTTCCTTCAGGCAACAACGCTTTGCGTAATAGTGAGAGGTAAAAATCTGGTTTTATCGGCGATTTATTGCCCACCTCGTTTTTAGCATAACCGAAAAAATGTTTCTTAGACTTCTTTAAGACATTAGGTGATAAGTTCCTAGCAGCAGGAGACTATAATGCAAAGCACATTTTCTGGGGTTCCAGAACGTGCAATCCTAAGGGTCAGCAATTATACAAGGCTATTATCAATAAAAACAATTCTCTAGACTTTGTATCTCCAAAACAGCCAACTTATTGGCCAACAGATCTCCAAAAAATTCCAGACCTCTTAGATTTCGGAATAACTAAAGGTATTGCAAGAGAGCTTATTTCTGCAAAAGCAACAACCGACCTCTCCTCAGATCATTCCCCAGTTGTATTCGTTTTGAACAAATATCCGGAACCAGTAAAACGCCCACCCAGCTTAACAGATGCAGGCACAAATTGGTTAAAATACAAAAAGCACATAAGTGCGCATATTCATACTAACTATAAAATTGAATGCATTGATCATATTGATGATGCCGTAACTGTTTTTAACTCTTATTTGGCATCAGCAGCGCAAAATCGACTCCTCATACTAAATATAGAACAAAACACGCCTTCTCTAATAGGGAAATTGAAAATCTCGTCGCAGAAAAACGAAGATTCAGGCGCGAATGGCAGCAGGGTCCGTTCTCCGTTGGCCAAAAACAAGCTAAAAGAAGTAGAAAAAAAGCTAAGAGCAAGTTTAAATAGGGAGAAAGAATGTAAAACGCGCAACTTTGTCGAGAACCTTACGCCCAGAGGCTCAAATCGTAGTTCCTTGTGGCTGGCAAGCCGCTCTATGAAGACCCCAGTGCAGATGAAAACCCGTTCGGTGTCTCAACAGTGGATGGCGCGCTCAGATGAAGAGAAAGCTATGGTTTTTGCTTTGCACCTCAATAAGGTATTCCAACCGAATCCGAAACTGCTGACATGTTTCCCAATTTGCGAAAACACCGTAATTAATACAATTGTTCAAAAGAAATGCTATTAAAAAATAATTGTCCAAAAAAGCCCGGACAGACTTTACCCGAAAATGTAAAAATATAATTAGTAGAGTACATTTTTAACTCATTTGAATAATTGGATCACTCCGATTAAATATTGGAAAGTTCTTTTTAAAATGGTACTAACAGGAAAAATCTACCCTAATCTTTTAAGCCAATTAAACCCTCTTTCTCCAAAATATTCAAAATTATATTCTAAATTAAACATATTCCAGAAATTATCCCTCCGACTATCAATTGTTTCAAATAAAGTACTATTAAAGGTAAATGATTACTAAATCATAAACTCCTATAAAATGGGTTACGGCTTCTTAGTATTCCTTATTGCAACCAAGATTCATACAATTTGGCATTTGAAGTTATTTATAATCAAAAATACTTCCTCAATTTTCCGATCTTTAGTCATTTTCAACATAATCAAACTGAAGCACTAATTTTCTTTGTTGATTAAAAAACCTTTCAAATAAACGCGAATCCCCCAAGGGATTTTTGGCCTTTTCTTTACCTTATATACACAGCTATCCAATACGATAGAATATTGATTCAACATTGCTTTGACAAGGTCTTATGGCAAAGGACATAATATCCAATTCTTCTCTAGTATGAGCGAATCCAAACTGATCTAAAGGCGACAAATTTATACCAATTAACACATTAATTTCACCTGCAATGAAAGCATTTCCAATTTTCCTAATAATTGACCACAATGTGCTGTTCCATTCTCGGATCATTTGACGAAAAATCTTATGGTAAGCATATTAAGCAGAAACCAAATGACTTAAAGCCAACAGCCTGCACTGGTTAATAAATAGCCGCTCTCCTCTAAAGCTTGAATATAAAATCCTTCTATACAACCAATATAAAACAATATGGAATATGGCTTACAATTGTATGGAAATGCCGCTCTTCGAATTAGAAATCCTGCAAAGAGCACAGTCCAATCCTAAGGACTATAACAGGAGCTCCTTGTTTTTCTCGAATGAACGTATCCATTAAAGCTCAACGTAGATGGTTTAAAACAGAGTTCACAAATCAAAGAGAAATTACTTCAATAAATTGCGCAGACATGTAAATCCTTGCCCGTGTTATCGAACACATCGTTCTCTTCCAGATTGAAAAGAAATGACCGGTCAGCAATTATAAATCGTTCTACAAGCAGGTTCAATCAAATGCACATCCATAAACTCAGCTTTCCTAGCTGATCGTCTACTTTGGGTGCACTCCATGCACCCTTGCAATTCCACGCATCCATAAACTCAATTACCTAGCATCGTAACTCGGTGGGTGCACTACCATGCACCCTTGCAATCCAACGCACATTCATAAACTCTTTCCTATTGATCGTCATCTCGGTGGTGCACTCCATGCACCCTTGAAATCCACGCACAGCTAGCTGCTTAAATCTTCACTTGTTCCTCACCACCATATTACACGTGTTTCTTCACACTCAGCCAAGCCCAGTTTTCGTATCCGTCCGCAATGAATATTACTAAGTCATAATCTTTTCAATTAGAAAATGCTTTGTGATTTAATAATCCAATTAGGTGTAACCTTTAAAAACTTATTGCTAGACTCCTATATTAGAGGAGTGATCCAATAAATAATAAAACGTTTTAAAAAAAAAAAAAAAAAAAAAAAACAAACTACAAAGGTTCTTAGATTAATGTGCGGAGCCCTATTAAAATATTGCATTGGAATATCCATACCCAGAGAAAACAAAATTTTAAATCCAAAAAAAAAAAAAAATCTCGTTAAACACAACTGAAGGGCGCTGAAACCAATCCCAATCAACCGTTTTTTTATATTTTTTTGTTTTGTTGTTATATTGGCTCTAGTTTTTGAGATATTCGCGGTTTTTTTTTTTTTTTTTTTTTTTTTTTTTTTTTTTTTTTTTTTTTTTTTTTTTTTTTTTTTTTTTTTTTTTTTTTTTTTTTTTTTTTTTTTTTTTTTTTTTTTTTTTTTTTTTTTTTTTTTTTTTTTTTTTTTTTTTTTTTTTTTTTTTTTTTTTTTTTTTTTTTTTTTTTTTTTTTTTTTTTTTTTTTTTTTTTTTTTTTTTTTTTTTTTTTTTTTTTTTTTTTTTTTTTTTTTTTTTTTTTTTTTTTTTTTTTTTTTTTTTTTTTTTTTTTTTTTTTTTTTTTTTTTTTTTTTTTTTTTTTTTTTTTTTTTTTTTTTTTTTTTTTTTTTTTTTTTTTTTTTTTTTTTTTTTTTTTTTTTTTTTTTTTTTTTTTTTTTTTTTTTTTTTTTTTTTTTTTTTTTTTTTTTTTTTTTTTTTTTTTTTTTTTTTTTTTTTTTTTTTTTTTTTTTTTTTTTTTTTTTTTTTTTTTTTTTTTTTTTTTTTTTTTTTTTTTTTTTTTTTTTTTTTTTTTTTTTTTTTTTTTTTTTTTTTTTTTTTTTTTTTTTTTTTTTTTTTTTTTTTTTTTTTTTTTTTTTTTTTTTTTTTTTTTTTTTTTTTTTTTTTTTTTTTTTTTTTTTTTTTTTTTTTTTTTTTTTTTTTTTTTTTTTTTTTTTTTTTTTTTTTTTTTTTTTTTTTTTTTTTTTTTTTTTTTTTTTTTTTTTTTTTTTTTTTTTTTTTTTTTTTTTTTTTTTTTTTTTTTTTTTTTTTTTTTTTTTTTTTTTTTTTTTTTTTTTTTTTTTTTTTTTTTTTTTTTTTTTTTTTTTTTTTTTTTTTTTTTTTCCCCCCCCCCCCCCCCCCCCCCCCCCCCCCCCCCCCCCCCCCCCCCCCCCCCCCCCCCCCCCCCCCCCCCCCCCCCCCCCCCCCCCCCCCCCCCCCCCCCCCCCCCCCCCCCCCCCCCCCCCCCCCCCCCCCCCCCCCCCCCCCCCCCCCCCCCCCCCCCCCCCCCCCCCCCCCCCCCCCCCCCCCCCCCCCCCCCCCCCCCCCCCCCCCCCCCCCCCCCCCCCCCCCCCCCCCCCCCCCCCCCCCCCCCCCCCCCCCCCCCCCCCCCCCCCCCCCCCCCCCCCCCCCCCCCCCCCCCCCCCCCCCCCCCCCCCCCCCCCCCCCCCCCCCCCCCCCCCCCCCCCCCCCCCCCCCCCCCCCCCCCCCCCCCCCCCCCCCCCCCCCCCCCCCCCCCCCCCCCCCCCCCCCCCCCCCCCCCCCCCCCCCCCCCCCCCCCCCCCCCCCCCCCCCCCCCCCCCCCCCCCCCCCCCCCCCCCCCCCCCCCCCCCCCCCCCCCCCCCCCCCCCCCCCCGGGGGGGGGAACAAATGTCGGAACGAAACTCTTCAGAATGCTCTGATGGAAGGTCGGTGCAATCATTTTGCGATGATGACGCCAATGACTGCCCTTACTAATGAGCAAACCATCGCCGAACCAGGGCTTGAAGTATCGATACTCTTCGGCCTTTTCCAAATGACTATTGCTACTCAATATAATTTCAATATCCGCAGGATTGGTAAGAAAGACCAACAAGACGTGTCCCAACCAAGCTCGCATGGTGTCACCAAATTTATTCAAGTAAGCATTTCCACGCGCCATAATTTCTGTGAAAAAAATTTTAAATTTCGCCACAAACAAAAAATTAAAAATCTCAAAAAAAAAAAAAAAAAAAACTAGACAAACCAGCATTTGTTAGTCCTGCAGCTAAATGTGCACTTCCCAAGAGTGGTAATTCCGGTGGAGAGGGTATATTTTTGGTCATTTTGTATTCTCGTGTATTTCGGTGCCAATATTCATAAAGTGCCATTGCGGTAACTGTTCCAATCAAAGCAATCCAAAGAGGATTAATGCCACCAGCCGAGCTGGCTTGCTGCAATGTTTCCTGCACTGTGGCTGCTGACATTTTCGCTTATTGTCCTGCAGTCTTAGGATCAAAAGCCAAAGAAAAAATTAATTTATATCACTTTAATCCGAGTCCGTCCTTTTAGTTCGACTTGTATGCTTAGTTTAACGGCACTTCGTCTACTGCGCCCAAACTTGTGATTTCCCAGAACTATATGAGCTTCTATTTGTCTTGTTTTTGCGAATTAATTAATTTGAATTTAAAATAAATGTGTTGTTTTTTTCATTCAATTTTATATAAATCCATTGTTTACTTTTGTCTCGCTTTGAGCTTTCATTGTGAAAGGAAGCTTTCCGACTGGACTTTGACTATTTGGGATTATTTACCAAAATAGTTTTGGGGTCACTGAAATGAAATTTGTTTATTTTGGCTACTAAAACGAAAGCCCCTCGTTGAAACAGTTGGATGGTTCTCCACCTTTCTGCTCAATAATTATTTTTTATTCTCAATTCGAAAAAATAAACTTTAATGTATTAATGAATTAATATTCCAAACGTGAAGCCTGCCAAAGAGCGTCCACATGTCGATCTGTGAACTTTTGTTATTCAAATTTCAATTAATACCTATATTCTTATATTTCCAAGTGGCTCTCACATTAGCCTGGGGAACTTCATCGGTTTTTTAGAAAGACTTTTCCGTTTCGAAAACCTCACCAAAATGCAATTCAATTAAAATTTTGATGTTAAAAAACAAACTACAAAGGTTCTTAGATTAATGTGCGGAGCCCTATTAAAATATTGCATTGGAATATCCACACCCAGAGAAAACAAAATTTTAAATCCAAAAAAAAATAAATAAATCTCGTAAACACAACTGAAGGGCGCTGAAACCAATCCCATCAACCGTTTTTTTTTTTTTTTTTTTTTTTTTTTTTTTTTTGTTGTTATATTGGCTCTAGTTTTTGAGAAATCGCGGTTTAAAAATTATGACTAACTTCATTTAAAAATATATATATATTTAGTTCATGTTGCTATATATATATATATATATATATATATATATATATATATATATGTGACAGAATAATGACGATAACGTTAATTACTTGTATTTAGTAGAATTCCTAATGGGAAAGAAAATCACTAGCACCTTGAGAGTTCAAACCCCGCATTTTGGACCAAGTAAAATGTTTTAAGTAAAAAGCAAAATTATGCTTGCATACTTTAGGGATCCACTTTTAAACGCGAAAATCTCCGTTAACTGAGCCAAACCCAAAAAATCAATATCACTATTGTAACACAAGTCGACGAAATGAAACTTTAGGCTTGTTTCTGGTTTCTAATAGTTGTTTTCTGGCTCACTAATTCAGATTATATCTGAAAACCCATTTTTTTTTTTTTAAGTTTGAGTTTTGTGGTCAGGAGAACGAAGTTTTGAAATTTTCGCGTCAATTTCTAGATTTTTCTCAAAATCTCAGGAAGTATGTATGTGTTATAAGAAGTTTTCAAAAGTTTTCAAAAAACTGATTACAACTAGTCTAGTTTGGGTCTAGTTCCAAACTGATCCAAAAAGAACTAGTTGTAACCAGTTTTTTGAAAAAGTTTAAGTGCCAAAATTCTTTCGAAATTTTCACTTATTTTATATGCGAATTTTCATAAAAATCGGACGTCGGCAGCGGTTTGAATGCATGTTCGACGATTTCTGCCTGAAGCATTTTGAATTTGAGCAGAGTCGGTAAACTCCTTATAACTTCTACAATTTTCTACCAATTTCAGCATAACACAACATTTTGAAAACGTAAAATACGCAATGTTATTGTTTCAAAGTAAAAAAATAATGTCTAGAAATTTTGCCGAATAAATATATCAAAATGAATTCAAAAATTTTCGAAAAAAATTCAAAAAAATCTACATTTTTCAAATTGAAGTTAAGCTTTGATTGAAACAAATGATACATCGTAGTAAAGGTTCATTCTTTCATCTTTTAAGCAAGATACATAAAATGCAAAACACATACTCACTTCCGCATACAAAATCCAGAAATTGACGCTAAAATTTCAAAATTCGTCCTCCTGACCACAAAATCAAACTTAATAATAAAAATATAAAAAAAATTGTTTTCCTTCATTACTTAGGTATAAGAAGTCGGAATCTGATATACAGAAGGCAGAAACAAATCTCGTGTTTACTTGTGTAATCAGAATATTTTAGTTCTTACTTGTAGATATGAAAGCAGCTTGTCGGTTTTTTTAACTAGCACAGTGTAATCAAAAAGGATTCAGGTTCAACTGAGTTTCTTTTTATCGGAAATATTATTATTATTAATTAGGCTGTAAAGCACCACAACCAGAGCCGGATTAAGGTTGCCGGGGCCCGGAGGCCAGAGAATGGTGGTCCCCTCTGTTAATTGAAAGATATAGGATGAAATTTCACACAATGCAGAAAATGTGTTTGTAGAAAGGTTATCAATTATAAGAATGAAAATATTTTTCAACGTTCACATTTTGTTTATTTATCGAGAGGCATTCGATAAAAATATAGGATCAACTTAAACTTATAAACGAAAAAAATGCAGTCATCTCAATTCGGCAACGACGGTGTAATGGGTAAGCAGATGACTAGTAATCGAAAGGTTCGCGGTTCAAATCTCACAGCGTGGATTTAAAAGAGTTGTGATAAGCAGCATTGGAAACGTTTATTTTTTATTTTTTTTCCAAAGTAGTCTTATTCGAAAACAATTCAAGAATCGGTTCGCTTAGGTTCGTAAACGATAAAAAATTCGATAAAAATACGAACCGCGTAAAAAGGTTACTCCCTCACGAATTCGAATTCGATTCGAACTCGCTGTGCTTATTGGGTGTGGACACTGATGCATGATGTCAATTGTATGGGTAAGTGTACATCACACGTACACGGGTATTGATCAGGCGATTGAATGTTTATTTTGGTGCCTTCATATATATATAATATATCCGCGATATATCGATTATCGACATATTAAAGTCGAAAATTTGACATATCATTTCGACTTTAAAACAATCCGGCGATAAGATTCGACTTAATGTGTTTACCCATTTTTTTAGAATGCAAAAAATCTATAAAATTAAAATTCAAATTTTTAAAAAACTGAACCCTTTCAAATTTTTTAAATTCTTTCCTTTGTTTAAATTTAACAATTCCCCAATTTTTTTTTTTAAATATTAAGGTTGCCGGTTTAAAAGGAATTTTGAATTAACCAAAATTATTAAAGGTTTGATTTGGTTCCAAAAATTTTAAAAGGAAGAAAACATTAAATGATTTACATGATTTTGAAAAATAAATAAGAAAAGAATAAAAAATAATTAGTTTAATAACACTTATTTGAAAAAAATTTATTAAAAATTAGGGTTTTTACATCGCGATTTTAAAGTTACCCTATAGGTTCCGGAAATCTATTTTAAAACTAGCTTTTTTATTAATTTATTTTTCCTTAAATTTACATTACATTGATGTTCCCACAATGAGATTGAGGGGGTTTTTCTAATAAATAAAATCACATTCCCTCTCGTTAAATGATAAATTGTAATATTATTAAATTCAATGAATTTTTGATTAATTAATTTAAAAAGAAATTTTTTCTCAAAATTTTAAACAATAGAAATTAAATGCAGTAAGGCTATTTAATTGCATTTGTCAAATGAAAATTAAAAATTTTCGTAAATTCTCACTTAGACTCGTGCGACATGTCCATTTTGAATATAAAGAAATCATCTTAAAACAACAATGTTTAAAAAATTTTGGATTTACGATATCGACATTTAAAAATCTGAAACAATTTATTATTAGGTGGTTATATTGGTATAACCTAAAAAGTAAAGATCGTTTATATAAAAAGTCCTTGCTACGAGTTCTTAACATTTTCACTAGTACTCATTATATTCACCATTGACCATTTAACGAATTTTTTCGAATTATAATTTTTCATGTGGTAAGTGGCGATAATATATCAGCTGACCAAATTAGTTTTTAAGTTTAAAAGTAAAATTTTGGAACTTCGACCATTTTTTGGATACATTAACGGAAATTCGCTGAAAAATTGCAAGTTTTTTTCGGTTAGTTCAAAAATAGCAGTTTTATTCTCGAATTAAGGAGAGTTTTCTTAAAAATGTTTCTGTCTATATTCGTATGATAAAGTTACTAATAGAAAAAAAATACAATTGTTTGTCAGATGCATGATATTTGAATTTCACTTGCTCGCACAGAATTTGGAAAACCTCACAACAGTTGAAAAAATCTGGTAGGTTAATTCAAGATGTGGACCATTATTCCCAAATCAGGGGAATTCTTTTCTCTCTGCCGTGAGGACAAATTGAAAATACTTTTTTGACTTTTGCCACACAGAACATGTAATTCCAATTGTAAAAAGTCACGGTGAATCCTCGATTTTCTGCTAACCGCAAGAATGCAAATTCGGCTGTCCAACTCCAAAATCTGCTAGATCTAGCCAAAAATCTGCTGATCAGGCACACTGCTTTTTATAATACTTAAGACTTATTCGTTATAACTTGTTTCCACACACATACATATGGCAATTTCACCACATAGAATACTTATGGCCTTATTGGAATTTTTCAAATATAGAAATTTCGGAAGTAATTAAAGAAGTTATGAAGAGTTTGAAAATTGCTTCGACGTATTGTCTCTTTAATGCGAAAGGTTAAAATAAATCGTCATAAAATCACTTACTCCGCAACACAAATCCGCTGCTCCACGAAAAAGCGGTCAAGTGCGACTCTGAGTAGAGCGAATAATATAAAAAAAAATTTACTAAATAGCATATTTTCGGAAAACTCAGATTGATAGTTAGCAAGTAATTTGTGATGATAAAAGGGTTTTTCAATTCTTAGTCCACTGAATAACCGTATAAACAATCGAAAATTTAAGAGAGTAGTTACGAATATCTTAAAGCTATAATAAATTAAAAAATAATTTGATCTGTGTGGCCCAGTTTTAACATGTGCACGGTAGCCAACAGTTGCCCCCCCCAGAAATGTCCTTGTTATAACCTAAGATTTTCAAACTTATTTTTAGATAAGTTGACTATGACTAGAATTTAAAAATAAAACGACTCACTACTTGAGTGCCGATTCTTACAAAATAAAAACTCTTAAACTATTACGTCTGAAATAACATTCTGAAGTAGTTAAATTTACAATGCTATTTAACAATTTTTCTCCATTAAAACCATATACAAATTTTTGAATTTTAGCTGTGCGACTTTTCATAAATACATTTTTCCCTCAATTATAAAATAGATTATATGAAATTTGAAAGTGATAAAAAAAGTGAATAAAAAAGATCATTTGTTAGCGTCATTTCTAAAGTAAATTTGGACACTGAATCCGAATCTGGCGTTAAAAATACATTAAATTTAACTATCAATAGAACAAACGTGATGTTTTACCAAAATATCGTGATTTTCGGCCAAAAAATGAAAGAAATGTAGGAAATTATTTTAATTTCAATTGTTAGCTCATAGCTTCATTCGGATTCAGTGTCCAAATTTACTTTAGAAATGACGCTACAAATGAATTTTTATACACTTTTTTATCACTTTCAAATTTCATATATTCAATTTTATAATTGAGGAAAAATGTATTTATGAAAAGCCGCACACCTAAAATTTAAAATTTGTATATGGTTTAATGGAGAAAAAGTTTTAAAATTAGATGTATTTTACGAATTTCGCTGACGCAGGCCTGTTAAAAATTCTTCCATACAAATTGACCCGCCCTAATATATATATATATATAACAGGTTGGCTGATAAGTCCCCGGTCTAACAAAGAAAAACAGATTTTTTGTCAAAATTCGTTTTTATTATTCAACATAGTTCCCTTCAAGAGCGATACAACGATTATAACGACCTTCCAATTTTTTGATACCATTTTGGTAGTACTCCTTCGGTTTTGCCTCAAAATAGGCCTCAGTTTCGGCGATCACCTCTTCATTGCAGCCAAATTTTTTCCCTGCGAGCATCCTTTTGAGGTCTGAGAACAAGAAAAAGTCGCTGGGGGCCAGATCTGGAGAATACGGTGGGTGGGGAAGCAATTCGAAGCAATTCATGAATTTTTGCCATCGTTCTCAATGACTTGTGGCACGGTGCGTTGTCTTGGTGGAACAACACTTTTTTCTTCTTCATATGGGGCCGTTTTGCCGCGATTTCGACCTTCAAACGCTCCAATAACGACATATAATAGTCACTGTTGATGGTTTTTTTCCTTCTCAAGATAATCGATAAAAATTATTCCATGCCCATCCCAAAAAACAGAGGCCGTTACTTTGCCAGCAGACTTTTGAGTCTTTCCACGCTTCGGAGACGGTTCACCGATCGCTGTCCACTCAGCCGACTGTCGATTGGACTCAGGAGTGTAGTGATAGAGCCATGTTTCATCCATTGTCACATATCGACGCAAAAACTCGGGTGTATTGCGAGTTAACAGCTGCAAACACCGCTCAGAATCATCAACACGTTGTTGTTTTTGGTCAAATGTGAGCTCGCGCGGCACCCATTTTGCACAGAGCTTTTTCATATCCAAATATTGATGAATGATATGACCAACACGTTCCTTTGATATCTTTAAGGCCTCTGCTATCTCGATCAACTTCATTTTACGGTCATTCAAAATCATTTGTGAATTTTTTTGATGTTTTCGTCGGTAACCACCTCTTTCGGGCGTCCACTGCGTTCACCGTCCTCCGTGCTCATTTCACCACGCTTGAATTTTGCATACCAATCAATTTTTGTTGATTTTCCTGGGGCAGAGTCCGGAAACTCATTATCAAGCCAAGTTTTTGCTTCCACTGTATTTTTTCCCTTCAGAAAACAGTATTTTATCAAAACACGAAATTCCTTTTTTTCCATTTTTTTTCACAATAACAAAAGTTGCTTCACCAAAGACGCTCTATCTCACAAACTAATTGACTTACAGACGTCAAATTTTGACACGAATCATTTGAAGGTTGCCACTATATAAAAATAATATGCATTTAATACTAGCGACGCCATCTATGTGTCAGACCGGGGACTTATCAGCCAACCTGTTTATATGGCAGAATAATGACGATAACGTTAATTACTTGTATTTAGTGGAATTCCTAATGGGAAAGCAAATCACTAGCACCTGAGAGTTCAAACCCCGCATTTTGGACCAAGTAAAATGTTTTAAGTAAAAAGCAAAATTATGCTTGCATACTTTAGGGATCCACTTTTAAACGCGAAAATCTCCTTTAACTGAGCCAAACCCAAAAAATCAATATCACTATTGTAACACAAGTCGACAAATTAAACCTTAGGCTTGTTTCTGGTTTCTAATAGTTGTTTTCTGGCTCACTAATTCAGATTATATCTGAAAACCCATTTTTTTTTTAAGTTTGATTTTGTGGTCAGGAGGACGAGTTTTGAAATTTTCGCGTCAATTTCTAGATTTTTCTCAAAATCTCAGGAAGTATGTATGTGTTATAAGAAGTTTTCAAAAGTTTTCAAAAAACTGATTACAACTAGTCTAGTTTGGGTCTAGTTCCAAACTGATCCAAAGAGGACTAGTTGTAACCAGTTTTTTGACAAAGTTTAAGTGCCAAAATTCTTCGAAATTTTTACTTATTTTATATGCGAATTTTCATAAAAATCGGACGTCAGCAGCGGTTTGAATGCATGTTCGACGATTTCTGCCTGAAGCATTTTGAATTTGAGCAGAGTCGGTAAACTCCTTATAACTTCTACAATTTTCTACCAATTTCAGCATAACACAACATTTTGAAAACGTAAAATACGCAATGTTATTGTTTCAAAGTAAAAAAATAATGTTTAGAATTTTTACCGAATAAATATATCAAAATGAATTCAAAAATTTTCGAAAAAAATTCAAAAAAAATCTACATTTTTCAAATTTGAATGGCTATAGATCTTGAAGTTAAGCTTTGATTGAAACAAATGATACATCGTTGTAAAGGTTCATTCTTCATCTTTTAAGCAAGATACATAAAATGCAAAACACATACATACTTCCACATACAAAGTCCAGAAATTGACGCTAAAATTTCAAAATTCGTCCTCCTGACCACAAAATCAAACTTAAAAATAAAAAAAATTGTTTTCCTTCATTACTTAGGTATAAGAAGTCGGAATCTGATATACAGAAGGCAGAAACAAATCTCGTGTTTACTTGTGTAATCAGAATATTTTAGTTTTTACTTCTAGATATGAAAGCAGCTTGTCGGTTTTTTTGAACTAGCACAGTGTAATCAAAAAGGATTCAGGTTCAACTGAGTTTCTTTTTATCGGAAATATTATTATTATTAATTAGGCTGTAAAGCACCACAACCTAAAAGATCTTTTGTACAGCCCGTATTCCTTTAAGATAATTTAACACTACTAAAGAATCTTAGAATTTCTAAAGGATTAAAACGACTCACTACTTGAGTGGCCGTTATTCTTATCGAAAATAGATAAAGCTCTCGAAACTGCATTAGCGCTGCTGGTGTTTAAATAACATTGCTGATTGTTAGATTAACATTTCACACTGCTATTTAAACAATTTGTGTCACGTGTTAGCTGAACATGTTATGTATATATAATTGAGTTCGCCAGGATAATTTGTTGAATTTGTTTTTGTTTTCCATGCATGTTTTCATATATGTTATTAATTTAACATGTATCATGTTGACTATTTTTTCGCTGAGTGCATGAAAGGAAAATCAAAATTTCGCTTACGTGTCATTAGCTTCGAGTACCAGCAGCGAATGTCCTTCAAAACAAACAACTTCTTTATAATCTTTTCCGACAAAATAGTCTTTTTTAATATTTAGGATAAATGTCTTATTGTGAGCGATCTCAGAAAGCAATCGACCATTGGAAGTCTGTCGCTTGCAAGACAAGTCAAGCGATTTAAATATATATACCAAAATTGTTAAATGAAGCATTTAAGATGAGCATCCGGCATAGCACGCGCAAGTGAACATAGCATTTAACACATCCTAGACATATCATTCAGCTACAACAATTGACTACCACTACGAAATCGAAAAAAGAAAATAACATCCACTTAAGAAAACGCGAAAAAAATAAGAAGAAAGGAAAGTGAAAACGAAGCCCAAAAGTAGTATTTATAGCAGGACGAAGTACAAAAAGTAAAATACAAATTATCCTTCCGGTTTCGAGTTTTGTAGGATGCCTGAAAAAAATAAGTCATTGAACAATAAAGTGCGTTCGTGCACTCCTACGTCAGGATATGCAGGAACAATGAATGTCCAACAAGTGTTTCGTCGCGAAGCAAGTCGTCAAAACAATGAACCGACAAAGCAAGGAAATCCAAGTATGGAAATTGAATATTCGCGCACAATAAGCACTTGCAATAAGTTCAACGTCAACATATCAAGAAATTCTAAAACGGATGTAGGTGTTTCTCTCTCTCTCTCTCTCTCTCTCTCTCTCTCTCTCGCTCTTTGCCCTTGCTCTTCTGTTTGGCTTTCATTTTCGTTTCGTTTCATTTCATTTCGTTTTCCCAAATTGAATTGCTTTCTTTGATACTCCTTTTGTTTGTCTGGCTGCCTATTGTAGTTTAGTATTTTGCATATTTTTTTTGGGTCCCTTTCTTGAAGACATTTGTAGTAGCGTGGTGGTTTCATTCACTAGATTTTGGAGTCTTCTAAGCGAATTCATTTTAAAGTCTTTGGTATTGTCGAAACACCTGAGAACACAAAAATACTGTAGGAAATCGTTTGATGATTGCTGATTATTCATTTTGATGATTGCGAATTTCCAGTGAACCACGTTCTGAACACGCTTTTTCGATCAAAGAGTATCAGAAATTCCCAGAATTTAATAACTCGAGTGAGGGGTCATATTATCACATGAGTCATTCGGAAAGCTAAAATGTATGGTTCACATAAAGAATGTCTATCTAAGAATACGAGTTTCCCGACAAGGTTTTCAATTGCATGAAATTAAAGCTGTTTGATACATAGGTACATATGTATGTACCGTTGATATGACTTTGAGTTGACATACCACGATTTACCAAAAAGATGACACAGTGGCGGATCCAGGATTTGGCGAAGGGGGCTCCAAGAAAGTCTACCACTATTGTTTGCTAGCGGCAGCAAAATAATTTTTGTTTATTTTAAGGAAATTACACTGTGGTAATCGAAAAAAAAGACAAGACCGGTGACAACGGTTTCCCCCTATTTCGGGCACGGGGAATCGAACTGCATCACGAAACGAAATTTATTTTCCGGCTTGCTTTTTAGTATTTTCCAAGATGTGGTTTGATTCGGATGACGATGTTGTGCCGATATTATTTTTATTATTAAAAAACTTTGAGAGAAATGAAGGTAATAATAAGGAATGGTGGGTCCATCCCTTCAATCAAAGACGTGAATCGGAGGAATGGTTAAAAAACCTCATCGTTGAATTTCGGAAATATCGCGGAAAATTTCGCAAACTTTGTTTTTGAAAAACAACGGGCCAGCTAACGACAACCAAGCATGACTTTCGGGTTTGCTTTGTTTTCTTCGTTTCGTTTGATGCGGTGTGTTTTGAACCATAAGAATGCAATGCAAATAATGACAACCGCTATGACTAAAGACGATTTTGCTTCATTCGGTGTGGGTTGAACGTATGCAAAGCCGTGTATTTTCGCAGCAAACGAAAACAAGGCGTTTTGTTTTGACTAATTTGGTGTGTGTTGCCCCATAAGGTACAATGTACTGTTGTTTTGGAAAACCGAAATAAACATTTTGACTAATCCGGTGTGTTTTCAGCCTAAAAGCCTATACTGAGATATGCAGCAAGTAAAGCGCCCACAAGAAATACGTGCAAAAAAATTGAAAAGTACTTCGAAGTAAATACTTTACTTTCGCTTATACTGAGATGTCAAGTAATCAAGTGCGCAGGGTTGCATGAGATTTTCCTGGTTTACTTCGTCATAGAAATGAACATGTCCATTTTTTATGCAAAGTAAATGCCAGGAAAGCTGATTGCGGCACATTTTTCAAAGTAAATACTGACACCGACTTCTAAGGTGTTAAATTATTGGCATACTTTAAAGAATTAAGGGAGCGTGCATATAGTTGTCTCTCTCACACTTTACGACGTTGTAGCATATAGGCTCCTAATGTGCAAGTAGTTACTGCATATCTCAGTATAGGCTCTAAGCCTTCATGCAAAAATTTGTTTTAAAAATTTTTTTGGACACTTTTTGGCCCATATCTATGTTTGAGTTGAAGTTGGGTATTATTAACTGGTATCAAAATGTAGTCTACGATACGCCAAGTAATTCTTCCTAAAACACTGTAATGATAAAATGTAGCGTTAGGGAGCTATACGCGTTTAAAAGTGCAAAAATTTCAAATTTCGTGCGAGATTTTTTCTTGCATACTCTTAGGATGTGCCTTTAGCATATATTCAAGCCATTAAATTTCAACATATTTAATAACATACTTTTAGTAGTAAAAAAAATATTTAAATATATATTTTTCAACTTACCTCATTTCTTTATTCTTCGTTTATTCTACTGGAGCGAAAACGAAAGCAAAGAGAATTATAGAAAAAAAGAAGAGGTGGAAGAGGGATGGTTTTGGAAAAATTACTCCTAAATTCATAATTCAGTTGACCAAATTAAGATAAGAGCCAGTTGAAGAGTTTCGGTTCTTACACTAAACTAAAAGCGCACTATAGAAATAAAAAGAATTGAAGGTTTTTCGTGATTTTAGGGATTTGGATTTTTACTTACCATCATCATGTCTTTTTGCGACTCGCAAAATCAAAAACAAACAAAAATCCTTTACAACCAAGTCGTTCTTGTTGATAGGGCTTGAACGAGCAGTGTTAAGGTCGCGAGTCGTGAATACCATGCACTACGCTACATCGAACCTCTGGTGCTCCGTAATTTTTAATGATCGGGTTCATCTATTTAATTTTTAAAAGCTTAACAAAACAAACATGAACTATGTAACACTTGACATAAATGTGGTGTGTAGTGTATTGGTAGAGAATCGGGCTATCACCTCAAAGACCTGGGTTCAATCCTAGTCAAAACATTTGCTTTTTTTTTAAATAATTTCTATAATAATTCTCTTTGCTTTCGTTTTCGCTCCAGTAGAATAAGCAAGGTGTATTTAATAAGGTGATAGCAGTTCTACAAGTACAACTCGACAAAAACAATAGGGAGGTGTTTTTGTTGTGGCGAGTACGTCCAAATGTCAAATATGTTGTTGTGAATACAGAAATTTTAATGTCAACTAATGAATACAAAAACAAATTTTGAAACAAAATAAAAATTCGTGACATTTAAATGGGAAAATAATAAAATAAGAAGAAGACGTATGTGCTACTGACCACCTTATTAAATACACATTGTTGTCTAGTTTCAATTTTTAAAATTTTCAAAACCTGCTTTATTGAATTTTAATATTTTTCCGAACAAAAATCTAAATTTTTAGAAAATGCTAAATGCGAAACGCAATGAAAGCGATTCTATCATCTCTAAAGATGCAAAAGCAAAATGCGTTCTAGTGGAAATAGCCCCTTATTCGAATACATTATCCACATTTCGGTTTTATTTGAACCTTCCTAAGTTGATTACTAAGCGAGTTCCTATAAACGTTGACTCTAAAAGCTCCAAACATATTGCTTCATTGAAATAGGTATAGACAAATATGTACATGCAGCACAGATTCTCCTGAACAAGAAGGGTGCGCCAAAAAGGGAAATACGATTTCTTACAAAAGGAAAACATGTACTTTATTTCTTAAGCGGTGTAATACAAAACTTTACAATTAACAAAATTCTACTAGTACTTTAAATTAATAAATAAATAATTCTAACAATACAGATATAACAAATTTGCAAGATACTCTCACATACACACTCACAACATAGGGAAATTTGAAATGTGCTTTGAACTTGCATTAGAACATCTTCTTTTTCACTGCAGTATAACGTTCCATATAAACTTCATAGCCTTCAAGATCTGTGAATTGTTTTGAATTAAATAAATTCCCATCGACGCAGAGAATACATATTTTGGAATCTTTTAGAATTCGCGGTGTGAAAGCATTCGCTTGTAAGCAATTCTCCTCCAAACGGAGTGTTTTCAGTTTCGGACATATTGCTATTTCTTCCGATAGTGATGACACCTGATTCTGATTCAAATTTAGTTCGGTAACATAAAGGTTTGAGACATCCGAAGGAACTGCTGTTATCTTATTGCGTGAAAGATCGAGCACATCCAAGTGTTTAAGGCCACAGAACATGATCGGAAATTCTTTCAGTTGGTTGTTGCTTAAATTGACGGTTTTGAGGTTGCTACAATTGGCCAACGACTTTGGTAAGGATACCAAATAGTTATTCATGACGAGCAGCACCTCAAGTTTAAGTAACTCCCCTATTACCTCGGGCAGTTCTGAAAAAAAAAGATAATACTTTGTAGATTTGTTGAGTATTTAATTAAATTTTATCGTCCGCAATAAGAAATAATTCCTTGAGTTGGTCTAACACTTAAGCTGCAATCAGTGAGTGCAATATCGATGCAAGGTGACTCAAATGGTCTTATATTTGAAATCACTCGTGAACATTCAATTTCAGATGAATATGAGTTTACCCTCTATTTCTAATAGTTGGAAATGACCAAAAATATTTAAATTTTTTGTTTCATTGACTTATTTTAAATGGTTATTTTAAATTACTAATATATTATAGATCAAAACAAATGATTCGGTCATTTCAAAAACCTCTTAAGTCGAATTTTTTCCATCATAAATTCTTGTAGCTTAAAAGGGTTCCTTAAAGGTAGATGCGTATTTTGGGAATAGAACACATAAGCTAAAACATTCCTTTCTATTTAATACTGAATGAATGATAAAAACTCATTGGTTGGAGCGTAATATGACTGCCACACGTAGATCGAAATTGAGCAATTTCAAAAAATTTCAGAACAAATTTGACATTTGAAATTGAGGCAATTTCAATTTTGTTCTGAAATTGAGCAATTTCGATCTACGTGTGGCAGGCATATAAAGCATTTTCTAATTGATTCCTACAAAATTGTATTCTAGTGACTTATGAGTAGAGCTCGGATTTTGAATATTTTGAATTTTTTTAAATTATTTGAATTTATTGAATATATTCAATTTTCTTGAATTTTTTTGCATTTAATTGTGCTTTTTGAATATTTTTTTCACTGAAGTAGGCTTTTTTGTTAATTTGACAATTCAACATTTTAAAAGGCATACTAAATCGAACTAAAGCCCAAAATCCAATATTGCGAGAGCCCGATGCGAGAGTGCGCGACTTCACGAAAATGTTTTGCGTGACGCATTTCAATCTCCAATGAGAGTTTTGCGTCACGCAGATGATAACACAATTTCGCTTCTAGTAATGCAATATTTGAACCGAGTACCAATCTTACGAGTGCCGAGTACTCAAAAATTATACTTTATCACTTGAGTTTAAGTTTTAAATCAAAATTTTCAAAAATTTTAAAAAAATTTTCCAAATGAACCAAAACTCGCGGAATATTATAAAAGCTCTTGTTCACGGAACAGTGAACAGTTTTTGTTTTATTAGTTTAAACGAGTACCCAATAGTGAGTATCTCAAAAAATAGCTACATCATTAACCTGTCAAATTGCCTCGCAACGAGAAATATTAAATTTTTCAAAATTTTCTCGCTACGAGGTCTCGCAGTGCGATACATTGGAGCTTGAACCATATGATTGAATGTATTAAAAATTGTGTGCGTCTCGCCTCGCGCTCTCGCATCGGGCTCTCGCAATGTTGGATTTTGGGCTTAATTTGGGATTTTTGACTGTGAATTTTTTGAATATTTTGAATTTTTTTCATTTTTTTTGCATTTTTTCGAATACTTTTTGAATATTTTTTGATTTTTTTTTTTCATTTTTTTACATATTCAAATTCCGAGGCATACTTATGAGTATTTTAAAATGACCGATTCAAATAAGTACATAAGTATTAAAAGTCAAATAGCTGGTTAGGAGAGCTGATGGAAAAAGAAGAAAGGTGGGAGAGTAATGGTTTCATTATTAATAGTCTTGGAGCTTCAATAGTAGATTGGCTTGGACCTTGAGTCCAGAATATAAATGTTAATGCCTATTCAATATTGGTGAAATTTTGATCCGAAACGAGCCGGTGTCATGTCACCGGTTTTTCTTTGTAGTTTTTCTAAAAAAGGCTACCTTGCTAAGATAGAAACTGGTTTTAAATGCACAATTGCATTTCATTTCCAATGGATTGAGGTGGTCACGCAGGTGTCTTCTGGCACAGCGTGAACTAGTGAAGCTCTTCTCTTCACTCTCAAATTCATCACTAAAAAAGAGTAATCAGGGGTGTCACAGAATCCGATAGCTGTCGGAATCGAAATTTAGCCGAATTAATTTTCATATGTATTTCATAGATAGCCGGATAAAATAGGGTTCTGTGCAATTAATAACCGATAATAGTTCCGATTCAAAACCAAAAACGACAAAATTTTTAAATTCTGTATGAAATTTCGATCGGTTTTAATTCCGATTCCGACAGCTATCGGATTCTATGACACCCCTGAATATTTTTAATTTCCCGGCCTCCTAGTCTCGTTTTAATTTTTTCATTTGCTAGATTTTTCAAAACAAATTTCAAATTTTCTGTCAAAAACGCAATCAGTTGCTTTCAAACTGTGAAATTCACAGGATTCAGCTCACAACCGAGAAATTTTTTTTCCACTCCACCTTATAATACCGAATAAACTGATAGTTAATACTGTTGACAAGTATCAATCGATTGATAGATGACAATTTATATAAATGTACCTGTCAGCTTGTTGTTTGCAAGATTGAGATGCTTCAATAAAGTAAAACGGCCTAGTTCGTCAGGAATACGTTCGAATCGATTCTCGGAAAGGTCAAGAGTTTTCAGCACATTCGGATAGTTGTTCTTTAATTGCTGTAATTAAATATATATATATACGATTTCATTTTAGTTGCATTGTTTTGGCTACTCACTGGAGGAAACTCATGCAGTCGTTGCAGAGAAATTTTCAATATCCCAGTCTTTTGGGCCGTTTCCAGGTGTTGCTTGATTTGTTTGTTTCCCATCACTCCACCCTCAATGACGAAGAATTTTATGTAGGAACGAAATCAAACGAATTTAATTAAGCAATAAGCAATCAGCAGTTGGGAGTGCTTTGTAGAGATGGATAAATTCGATATTCGATCGTTGGAAATCGATTTTTTGCCTTCAAACAACGTATTTCGGGAATCGAACTTTGAACGCGGTCACACGCGCAAAATAAACATTCAGTCTGACTGATCAGTCACCCGTGTACGTGTTGATGTACTCATGCCCATACAATTAACATCATGTGTCGGTGTACCGCTCACATGTTCTTTTGCACTAACACAATTAAAAGACTGGTTCAGTCAGACTGAATGTTTATGTAGCCCTTAAGACATGTTTTAAGACAATTTCAATTCATCCTAAGCGCTACATAAACATTCAGTCTGAATGAACCAGTCAGGAGATTGTGATAGTTGTGTTAATGGCGTGGGAAGCCCGGGGAAGAGAGAAAAACACTCCTATACCGCATCTACCTTAGTGAAAAAGCGTGTGTGTAATACACGAACACGATTATCGGTTGATGGAGCAGTCAACCATTCATTGAATTCATCGTGCGCATGCAAACACGAAAAAGAAAAACAAAATGCCCAGCAAAAATACGTGACTGAGCTTAAATGAATTTTCATCAACACCAGCGCAGCCAGAAGTTCCGCTTTTTGGCCTTAAATTAAAATATCCCGCCGTGACATAAAAAAATCCCGCAATCAAATATTTGAAAAATGATTTTTTTCCTTTTATGCTCATTAATATTGCTAAAACCTAATTCAATCTTATTAAAAATATTATATCTAAAATGTTAAATTTTTCGGTTGTATAAGTATGTAAAAGATAAAAAGGAAATCGAAGATGATGTGCATGGGTCAGAAAAGTAAAAAAAAATCTTCAAATGTTACAAAATGTGTCATAAAAATATCGAAAAGCGAGCAATAAAGCCATAAAAAAGTGACTATGAAAATATTTGGGAACGGAGCTTTTGTGGGAATTCTGCATTTGTTGTCTCGGGGAAATAAATTAAAATTTTTCCAGTAGTTTTTCATGAAATCCTTCATGTTTTTGGAATATTTTAAAAAAAATACCACTTTGTAAGAAAATTCATCTGGCAACGCTGATCAGCTAGTACACTGATGACTGATCAATTAGACTGAATATATATATGGCGCTTTAGAGTTTTATGACCAACCGCCAACCTTTTTTCCAGTTTTTTTGTTCCTAGGGAGCGATGTAAACAAAAAGCGCTTAATTTACTTGCTTCTTCTTTACATTTTACCTCCTCAGAACCGTAATTTTTTTTTTTTTTTTTTTTTTTTTTGTTTGAAATGTACATTACATTTTTCTGAATTAGTTTAACTTAATAAAGTTTTAGTCGCCAGTTATATTGTTATTAAAAATACAATTTTCTATGTAGGTTTGAAGTTAATAAAGAATTAGATATCAAATGGTGGAGCTTTCAATGTTTTGCAAAGACAATCGCTTGTATTATTATTGGCTTCAGACGCCAGTAAACTATCTGAGAACCCTAACCAGGCAGCTAAAACTTGATGCTAAAATATTTCATTTTAGATAAAAAGACAGAAATATGCTTGCATAAAAATTTTTTTTATAAAAATTTGTTCTCATAGGTTTTTATTATGCTCGATCTTTGTATCTATTGAAATAGAAAACAAATCAATCGAAAGAAATGAAGACAGGGTCAAAGAACTTGCTGGCGTTATGGCGTTGCTTTGATTTGCTTCGTTGTTTTCTACATATACGATATTTATATTTTACTTTAGAAAGACTGTTAAAATAGTATTTCCTCCATGAATGACACCAATATGATCGAATAAACGTCAAAAACCTCCAATCACCAGTTGACTCATTGTTGCAAAGCATGTTTTGTACACGTGTGACCGCGATCTTGGTAGATGGTCTCAAATGTCAATCGATAGTCGAAAAAATACTTAATAGCGCGTTTCTATATGGTGTTTAACTCTGAGATGTTTAGCTAAACACTTCGAGCGGTTCCACGTATGCGAGGTGTTTAAGTTTGACAGCTGTTTGTTTATTTACAATTGCAAGCAGTGTTGCCATTTGTAAGAAAATCACTTGAAGGGAAAGAGGGACAGAATTATTAAATTCGGCAAAATGTAGGGAATTCGTGGTATATTCTTAAATATTAAGATATATTTTGAATATAGTTTCTTGTCGATCAATAAAAACGAGAAAATAAACGTCTCGTCTCGTGGAGTTGGAAGTGGAAAACCAAGAAAAAACTATATCTGAAAGAATTTAGGAGGATTATAATTTTTACACGGTTTTGAAATCGATTTCTGTGACATGGCCCATAACCTTAATTTTATTATTTTTGGTAAAAACTTTTGTTCAGCATTGATACTCTACCAAGAATCATACAATACAAGATTATGCCTTGCGCATATTATAAATTTTTTTCGAATTTTTCCGTGTAAAAAAATTTAGGGAATTTTTTTTAGTTTGTAGGGAGTTTTTAGTTTTGCTTTTGGCAACATTGCAAAACATGAGCAACACAAATTGCTATTATTTTGTGAAGTTAAAAGAAATGGATAATTCAAGTGACAAAGATCAAGATTTTATGGCATTTTGACAGTCGCTATTGATATCTGGAAAAATAATTTGCAAATAACTAGATAAATATTCAACGCAAAGTATTTCGTCTTTACCTTCCATTTTCATTTTTTGTTTTGATTTTCTTTTGACAGTTAGATATGCATGAAATTCCGATACGAAAAATCGATTATTTCCTATCGATGACAGTGTTTATGAGGTGTTAAAGAGATAAACACTTTGTTATCGCGTTTAACTTTTGTATGGCAAAACACGAGTTTAACACCTCGTTTAGGGCCCTAAACGCTTAAACGCGATTTAAACACCATATGGAAATGCACTATAACTCGATACTTCCGATAATGCCTATACGCTATTTACACGTTAAGACATTTCGATAATGAAACAAATTTTCGTTGGCAAGGGAGGCAGGGGGAAGAGAGAAAACCGCTACCATACCACATCCCCGTGCGTCCCTAGCCAACAAAAAGTGTGTTTCGTTATCGAAATGTCTTAACGTGTAAATGGCCTCTTATCGAATGCTGTCAGCTGAGGCGAGAATCATACTGCGGAAATTAAGCAAATGTTTGTACAAACAAGCGACGTATGCCCCAGCAAACTAAGATACCTAGATTAACCACTACAAATATATGTTTTCCAACGTCAGTGAACATGCAAGCAGACGAAAATGGAAGGAACGAAGTGAAGTTCACTTGCAAAAATTGGTACTCGTTTGCAAAAATAATAAAAAACACATATCATCGCATTTGATGAACTCTCACCGAATTGGGCGTGCATAGTTTCCACAGTTGGGGAAACAATTTCTCATACAAAAGAAACTCATGACTGTGGAAACCTTGCGCACTTGTGTGAATACCACTAGTGTTTCCAAACATAGTTCATATTTGTGTGACCGCGCTCTAAGTTGACTTAACATTCGATTATCGAACCGGCTGCCCATCCCTACATTAGCGTAATCTGATTGGCAAAATGATTCACAGTTTGTTTATTGTGAATAACAGCGGGTAAGTTAATTCCACAAATCAAAAAAACACCTAAGAACCTTTTGCTTTCCAGTGACGTCTTTCTAGAGAAACATTGGAGGTCCGTCGTCTCCCGTTCCGTTTGTGACTACTTCCTCGAGGCTCAGCGAAAGTCGCCATATGTTTGTTGTTGTTGTTGTTGTACTCCTTTAAAGATTTTCTAATCAGATTTTATTGTAGGACGTTCCTCCTGTTATTGCAACGCCGCACTATTATTTGATAACTATACAACGAAAGGGAATCTCGTTAGTAGCTGCGGCCAAGCAAGAAGTACCTCCATTATTCGTGATAGAGTTCCTGCATCGAGTAATTGACACCTTCGAAGATTATTTTAGGTATTTTCGAATTTATTTCGTGATAACGTCTATTAAATCGAGCTATGAAAATTTGACTGTACACCCGCTCTCTTTTGACACAGTCTTTTTGTACGCGATTTTGAAATAACGCGGTTCACCAAAAAAAAAAAAAAAAAATATTTTAATAAATTTTGTCAGCGTCTTAACGGGCCCACAAACGCTTCATCAAATCCATGAATCGGTTACAATCGACGTCAAATTTCGTGTCTGTAGCTTGGTTGACATACATCGCAAGTTTTCAAAATTTTTGGGATATGTTTTTGTTTTTTCAACGTATTGCTGGATTTAATGAGACGTTTGTGGGCAGTCTTACAGAAACTTATCTGTATGGCAACTCCACTTCATGGATTGGTTGGAATTTATTTACAGTTTTTTCATATAACACGAATTTTTACATCTCTGGGACATATCCCCGAATTTAACATAAGCCCTCGTATAATTTTACACGGAATTTCGAGGGACCGATCTACCGTGTTAAAAGAGAGCCGGGTGTATTTCATTCCATCTAAAATTCTCATGAGCTTTACGCCGATTGACATATAAAGGTAGGCAAAATTGTTTAACATTTTTAAAATATGACGTTGTCACGTAAAATTATCGTTCGTAATTATTTGTAATTTATATGTTGCCCCTTTTTCAATGTTGTTTAATTTCAGTGATTGCTCCGAATCAATCATTAAGGAGAATTATGTGGTTGTGTATGAATTGTTGGATGAAATGCTCGACAATGGATTTCCCTTGGCAACGGAGAGTAACATACTCAAGGAATTGATTAAGCCGCCAAATATTCTACGTACAATCGCCAATACTGTAACGGGTAAAAGCAAGTGGGTCAAATTGATTCTGTAGTTTCTTTCAGAGATGATTTCCTATTCTTTATTCCTTTAGTGTAAGCACAATACTTCCATCTGGACAGCTGTCCTCTATTCCGTGGAGACGTAGTGGCGTTCGATATACGAACAATGAAGCCTATTTTGATGTGATTGAGGAAGTTGATGCCATCATCGATAAGTCGGGATCAACTGTTTTTGCGGAAATTCAGGGATATGTAAGAAGCCTAAACGTACATATTTTGAACTTTTCGGCCTTCAATTAATATGTCGTCTTTAGATCGAAAGCTGCATAAAGCTGTCTGGTATGCCAGATTTAACACTTTCCTTTATGAATCCACGTCTCTTCGATGATGTCTCATTTCATCCTTGCGTGCGATTCAAACGATGGGAAGCTGAACGTTTACTATCTTTTATACCACCGGATGGCAATTTCCGACTTATGTCATATCACATTAGTTCTCAATCCGTTGTAGCCATTCCAATTTATATACGTCATAATTTCTCAATTAAGACTGGTGAACAGGGACGTCTAGATTTGACAATCGGACCACGTACTACACTTGGTCGAGTTGTAGACAAAGTGAAATTAGAAATAACAATGCCAAAATGTGTCTTAAACTGCCTGCTCGTACCCAATCAGGGTAAATACACATTTGATTCAGTGAGCAAAACCCTTTCCTGGGATGTTGGACGAATCGATGTAACAAAGCTGCCCAATATACGTGGCTCTGTAAGTAAAAGTTTATTTTTAAATGCACGCCTAAGATAACAATAAAAAATGTTGTCATGTCCTCAGGTTTCTATAACACCCGGAAGTACCAACATAGATTCCAATCCTTCAATTAATGTGCAATTCTCGATCTCGCAACTGGCTGTTTCGGGTCTCAAAGTTAATCGTTTGGATATGTATGGTGAAAAATATAAGCCCTTTAAGGGAGTTAAGTATATAACGAAAGCTGGGAAATTCCAAGTTCGCATGTGAGAAAAGTAAACATAATAGCTAAATATATTTTAAATTGAATATAAGAATTCGTGCTGATTTGAACAAATTAGAATATAAAATATACTCATATTGAATCCGTGCAACGGTCCTGTTGTCAAAGGCGACGTACGAACGTTCAAATATCTGATTGTATAATTCCATTCTACAAGCGTAATAAAAATGACAACATATATAGAAATATGTAAATAACTGCAAAAAGACAAAGTGCTTTGTTAAATTCAATAATTCAATTCGCATCCAATAACATCATTTTGTTCACACTCGTTAGTTGTTCACATCGATCTTGGCTCTCGTGTCCAGCTGTCTGTCAAAGTCTTCGTCCATATATGTTTTTGACATACTCAATTGCGAATTAAAAATGACAGCGTCTATTTCATGTCGATGGAAGTTTTATTCTCTTCAAATATATTTTTTTCATTTATTGGCGTGCTCATTGCCCAATTTTGAATGGTGGACTGCATGACTAGACAAGAAGAGCGTGAAAAACTTGAATCTAACCATTTTTGAAATGTGTAAAATTCATTTACGACCATGAATTTATGTGGAATTCTAATCTTTTTTTTTTTTTATTCTACCTCATCGAAATTATTTTTTATTAAATTTGTGTCTGACAAATTCCTAATTGGATTTCAATTTCAAAATATTTGATCTTCGAATGACACATTTGCGTGATATTTCACGTTTTTCTCTTTCTATAGCAATCCAAGAGTTTCATATTCAACAGCCCGACACTCAAGTGCTATCGCTATCGAAAAATTTTATTCCCTTTTTACCTTTCCAACACTATTGTTTTACTGAAACTTGATCATCAGAGCTACTGTTATGCATAAAATCGAGTTATAAAAAAAATACTTTATTGAAAATATTTTTAGTTTTTTATTTTGTAAGTATAATTAGAACTCAGAACCAGTAGTGGAAGGTCTCAGTGAGACAGAGGCAATTGATTGGTTGATTGGGAATTTTAATTTTTTTTTTTTTTTTTTAATAAAAACCATCAATGCTTAAGATTTTAATGCCCTCAATTAAAATTTTTCTGCAGTAGGTGATCTCTTAAGTTATGAAAGCTTGCATTGATTTTTTTACATTTTAAAAGAAATTTCAAAATTTTACCGCATTTAATCGAAAAGATTTAAAATGGGTTTATAATTATAATGTAGAACTGTAGCAATTGATATCTCAGATGCATACAGCCAGAGCTTGGCACGTTGGATCGCGTGCAAAGATCGCGGTTTATGTCACACTCGACCGCAATTGTGAGTCAAAAAATTGCATCCGTTGATAGGTGCTGTCAGGTGATTGCTCTGTCTGCCAATATAACATTAATGTGATGCAATTAGCTTCCATAAGGTCAATAACGCCAATCAAAATTTCAAAAACAAAAAAAAAAATAAACTAATTTGACTTCCGAACGATCCGATCTGAAGTTCAACAATTCGTCACTCGAGAAAAAAGCTTATATTCATGAGTTGATTTCATTTTA
This sequence comes from Chlorops oryzae, assembly GCA_020466095.1. Classification (NCBI taxonomy): domain Eukaryota; kingdom Metazoa; phylum Arthropoda; class Insecta; order Diptera; family Chloropidae; genus Chlorops; species Chlorops oryzae. Next base: position 42,359,313 of record CM035808.1, read on the forward strand.
ATGGACGCAAGCATAACAAAAAAGAACTTTCATTTTTTCAACTATGCGTAAGACATTCTGTAAAAAACCGCAAAGTGATTTATTGTATCCGAAAATATCGAAAGTTGAATAAGTGCCCTCAGGTTCACATAAAGTTGTGGTGAAAAGGCAGGAAATACTTAACAGATGATTCAGACTATGGGTTAAATTGAAATCGATTTTTTTTTTTTTTTTTAATTAATTAATTAATTAATTAATTTTTTTAATTAAACATCTTTTAAGATACTTTTATGATTCCTTCCCATTTTTTTCCATTACAGCAAAGGCTAAAATAACCGCGGCTATTGAAAAACTAAGGAAAGAATTTCAAAAACTTGGGATACATTAAAAAATATCGATATTTGAACATACTTGAATCCATGTATTCATGGTTAAAAAAAAAAAAATCTTAACCTGCCTGTTAGAGATTTGCCCAATTCGTGCTCCTGCATTCTTTCGAAAAAATTTTCAAGCTAAATTTTCACTTCGAGCGTTAAAAGAACACATTTGAATCTCATAAGCGTATACAGCTTCTATTTATTTAACAAAGTTATGCAAAATGCGTCTGGCTTGACACGGCTTTGGTGCATTTGTGCTGCAATTTACTAAACGAAAACAGGTTTAAACATGCGCAACCATTAACCAAATGGAAAAAATGCCTCTGCCAGTCTGTCCATTGGACCCATTGCATGTCGGACCACGCATACAAATCAAGTTTTGCATTTTTACCACAAAATTTATTGATTTTTCTTACGTCGAGTTGCATATGTACGGCCATGTATGAATGTCTTTTTCAAGTTTTTTCTCGAGAGTATCTTTTGAGTTTTTAGAAAACGTTCGAATGTTGCAAAAATGAAGTAAGTTACGAGCTAAAAGGCTTGGTTTCATGTAGACGGGTACGAGAAGTTCAAATCTTATGTACATATCTATTTAGAAGAAGCATTTCATGGTTAAAAGGCATGTTATGGATTACCGGTACGATTGCTTTTAGATGCTGTTAAAAAGGAGGAACGTAAGGCAGAATGTTTTAATGTTTCCAGGAACATGTTGGGTAAAGCTTTAACGAAATAATCTTTATATTTTGTATGCTATAGCATTAGTACCTACATGAATAAGGTCACATGTGTGTGAATAATTTTTTGTATATATTTATTTAAAAACGAATATCAATATTTAAGTCATATACAGGGTACCCACAGAATTAAAAAATTTTTTTTAATACGCGATAGCTTAAGTCAAGAGCTGTATTTTTTGTTTTTGTCTAAAAAGTGCCAGTATTGAGTTATATCACTTTGAAAGATGACACATTTTGTATAGAAAAAATAAACAATTTCGAAAATTTCTAAGTATTTTTTATAAGTATCTAAAATCAAATCCAAAAATCATCCTTTTTTAAAGTGCTATAACTCAATACCGGTACCTTTTAGACTAGTGGTCCAAAAACAAAAAATACAGCTCTTGACATAACCTATCGTGTATTTAAATAATGCTGAAAATTCCGTGGACACCCTGTATCTCTGTAAAATTTTTCATTATTTTATTGCTCCAGACAAAATTATTAAATTATTTTCATATTTATTTTTCCAATTATTTATTTAATTTATTTAGTTATTTATTTAGGCCCGGTTTCACGAAGCTATTTAAATGAACTAAAATGAAACGAACTGTCGAACTTCATATAAAAAATAGTTAGTTTTCATTTAAGTTTTATTTAATTAGCTTGGTGAAATCGGGCCTTAAAGTTCGCTTTCCCAATACTACAAATGAATTGAGTAGGAATTTCTTTAACGCTACCAATTGTCCATTAATTAGCACGCGATTACTTCCCATGCAGCTACCGCGCATAACTAAGCTAGTCATGTATGGACTCGTAGAAGTCCACCAACAATTTTCCCTTTCCGCTTGATATGAAAGAATGGAATTAAAACTTGTTTCTCTTATACTCAACTTTGACATTGACCTCGTTCACGAAAATTCATAAAATAATTTAAAATTGCTGTTATTGCGGCTACCATCGTTACAGTTGACCGGTAAATTTCTGCACAAGATTCGGTGGCTACATGTGGTGATTTCTTGGCAAGCTACTTGTTTTTCGCGACTGGATGAAATATAAAGAAATTAAAGAAAATAGCGCTGGCTACCAGCCGGAAAGCCTTACATTGCGAACTCAGCGAATATGGATATTTCTTGCGTTTCGTTTTGTTTCGTTTCGTTTCGATTCGTTTCTTCTGAGCAAGATTAATGCGAAAATAATCTGTGCAATTGTGTGAAGACTCCTGCGGACTTGAGAAGCAAGAGGAGGAACAATAATAATAATAAGAGAAAAAGTAAGGAAAAAAAGTAAGAACAAATTGGCATCGGAGAAGAAAATTTTAAAGCTGAAAATAGGCAATAATAATGGCAAAGAAGGTGATAGCGGCTCTGATTCGTGATCGGCTATGGTAAGACGTGTTTCCAGTTACACACATTCGCTCTTTTGTGCTAAAGAATTCAAAAGTCTTGACAGTGAAACTGGCTCAATGGCTGATTTATTTGGTTCGGCATTGTGGTTCAAAAGATCGTGAGAAAAATTCTAATGATCCTCTCCGTTCTGAGTCATCGTCTGGGCGAATTGTAATCATCATCGCAATCGTCACAGGAATACGAATAACAATCTCACTGCGTGGTGCATAATTATTTGGAGTTAAACTGTTCAACTACTGAGATCGTGGGAGAACCAAAAAAAAAAAAAAAAAAAAAAAAAAACCAAAGAAGAAAAGAGTTCTTAACCGATCTCGAGCAAGAGACGAGCTAGCAAGCAATCAGCTTTCTTTTTGAAATTCCTTTGGAGCACCAAAGTTCAACTTTTTATTAGTGCCTGCGTTCTGCATGATGGAAGGCTTGTATGTATGTCGGAGCATACGCCACATTGCTTGTGGGTACATAGCTAACTATTCTTTTAAGGTTGAATGCACACTAAGCTTGCAGTGAAACCTGTCTGACTGCTTTCTGGCTTTTGGCTGTACGTGGTGACTACGTAGCTTAACCAAGACGATTGCAATAAAGCTGACGGTGTATGCTGCGGCATAAAAGTCTCTCCTTAAACCTCAAATACTATATACCATGGAAACCACGACTCTGATGGTATTAAATAGGCATCCCTTTTCTTTATTTTTATTTATTTACTACTTTTTTTTTTTTTTTTTTTTGAATTTTATTGCAAACATCCAAAGGGCGGAGAGTTGCCATCATCTTAAGTGCGGTTAAAGTGACTTGCATGTCGCATGCTGTTACAAGCTTGGCAAATGTGGTCGGCATAGGTTCGAATACCGCAGAGTACCTTTGTGCAAAGATACACGAGACAAATTAATATGTAAAGAAAAGTTAGCCACATAACATTGTGGTTTCCACATTGGCCAGCTATAGAAACGGTAGTAAAAGTTTTAATTAAAGAAAATATATATTGATTTTTGTTTTTTTTTTTCAATTATTGCAAGTCTGCGAACAATCGTAAAATCCGAGTTGCTCAAAATGACTTTTTTCAATATAAGTTAAGCATACGAATCCTTTATATATGTGTATTGGAAGATGTTCCATTTGTACAACTGTACACCAGCCTAAATGAACTTAATTTTTCGCAACGAAAAAAAAAAAATCTTAAATATTTTCCTTTACCTCAATGCTTTTCATTTTACCATTGGCAGATTGGCGCCCAATTATCAGGTTCGTAGCTTAAGTCTTTTGTTATTCCGCCTCTCTGTGCATAACATGCGCACGGACAGCATCTATTCTTCTCTCATGTTTATTTTTTTTTTTTTTTGTTGAATTTTTTTGAATCTTTTCTTGCCTTCGCTGCGAATCGTTAACGTATAAAAAAGATAATTTCAAAAGATCATATTTTTTAATTAAACCTTAGCGCCATTATCAGAAGCCATTACGGTTGGGCAAAAATTATGCTTTGGTAAATCGTCAACTTTTGCCTTTAAAATGCCTTAGCGTACCTGAGTCATTTGTTCGTTTTAAAACAAGTTAACAAATACTTTGAAATATTGAGTTTTAAAGGCGTTTAATTAATTCCAATTTTCAAGCCAAGCAGCCGAGTGAAGAACAAGCAGAAGCGAAAATGGAAACAAAAAGTTGTCCAGCCGGCAGCAGCAGCAGCAGCAGCGGCAACAGAAAAGAACCCACGAACACAATAAAAACAACAAAAACAACAGTGACAAACAGCAGCAGTCATTTTCAGCACAGTCCGCGTAACTTTGGTGACTATGGCGAAATTGGTAGCTACAGCAGCCAACACTCAAAACGGGTTAACACTACTCGTAAACTCTAAGGAATTAAAGAAGCAGAAAAGAACAAAAAAAAAAGAAAAAATCGAAACGAAAAAGTAGCAAGATAAAAGGTAAAAATTATAGCCACCGCCGTTCGCGTGTTAAACTCCAGACTTGAGTTTAGACCAAGAATCGAAAAATTTGTTGCCTGAAACACTTCTCCAACCTGCAAAAGGAATTCTCGTGCTTCAATTTTATTATTCAATTTTAATTTATTTTTTTATTTTATAAGAATTCATTTTGCTAGATTCTTCAATAGGCAACAAATTTTCTTAAAATCTTAAAGTTTTTCAGAGGCATTGCAAATTATGGCAAATAACTTCCCACACTTATCTTTTAAGGCATTGAAACTTCGGAGTTATTTTTGTTCTTAGTTTAATCGATACAAGTTCTTACTGAAGTAATCAGAAGAATCTATTACACAGGGCAACAAAAAACGTTTTTTTCTTTTCCGCATGAGATATTTTTGCTGAATTGTATGTCACTCAGTCTTCTAAAAAATTGAAAATTATCTAAAAAAAATCCACCAGCTCAGATTTTCGAGGAAATTGCGTAATTAATTTTTAGCACCATTGCTTATTTTCCAACTAATTTTTTTTAAATATGGCGTAAGTTATTTTAAAATTTTAAAAACTTCTGTACTCTCAAAACATCATCCTTTATTATGCCATCAAAAATATTATACAAATTTTTGAAATTAATCGCGCAAAATGCACCTCAAATTCAAAAATGTGGGAAATTAATGTAAAATTTTCATTGTTTTTGGATTTTTGAATGTATATAGCTCAGCCATTATTGACAGATCTCTATCACTATCTGAGGTTAATGTGCAACCAATTCTGTAGGTCTATGTCAAATCTGACCATCGTTGTCTCAACCTTTGGGAAGATATAAGAGGTTTTCTAAAGCAACTCAATTGTATACTTAACATAAGACAAGTTGGAACAGAAAAACTCACTTGTTTTTGTGTTTCACAAACAAATCATGACTAGATTGATTTAAAATATTGGGTCAGAGAAAAATAAAGTTCGGTTTAAAATGTGCTCAATTCCATAGCATATGTTCATATAAATGCAAAAATATCTCACACAAAATTATAGACTATATAATTAATGGTGGTGAAAGTTAAGGAATTTTCGTTTTAGTTAAATCTAATGATAATATATTTTAAAGTTATTAACCCGCATCCATCGTTTGCAACGTAAGGCCGCGTAGATATATCTAGCTGCATTATTGAAAGCCACTAGAAGCTTATGTTGCGAACCAGAGTCAAGTTTGCAATAAATATTGACAAAATAATTTATATGCGGCATAATCAACTGAATAACAAGTCTGCGTCTGGTGTCAGGTGGAGTGTATTCAATCGATTTGTGAAGATACCGGAGGGTCCCATAAATTTTCCCTATAGTGGCATTAACATGATCAGTGGAAGTGAGCCTAGAGTTGACAACAAAGCCAAGGCTTTTAACAGTGGAAACTAAATCCAGCTGTGTTAGTCCAATTAACAGGGGTGGGATAGCAAGGCTCAAGGATTCTCTCGAGATAGGCAGTACTTTTGTTTTCAGTGGGTTAATTAGAAGCATGTTAGTTTCAGCCCATCTGTTCAACATGAATAAATCAGAGTTCATTTGTAGGTCAGATCTTCAACGAGTCCAATAGGTCGCGAGAGATATAGTTGAACGTCATCAGCATAGGCATGAATTGTGACATATTTAAAAACCTTGAAAACATCATTTAAGAAAATTGAGAATAATAAGGGACCCAAAATAGACCCCTTAGGCACCCCTGAGTAGATTGACTTAAACAGTGAGAAAATGTTTCCAACTTTAACCTGCTGCAATCTACCTCCAAGGTAGTTTAACAGTAGTTTGACTGCACTATAACCAAAGTTAAAAGATTTTTTAGCTTACTACATAGCAGAGTGACAGAGTCAAGGGCGTTTCAAAAGTCCACAAAACACAGCAGAGTCAAAAAGATTTGATCATAGCTTACTCTAATGTCATCAATAACTTTCATCATGGCAGTTTCACAACTGTTACCAGGACGAAAACCTGACTGCAGAGGTGATAGTAAATTGAATGCGTTTAAATGTTTCGATATTTGATTATACATAATTCTTTCCAGGACTTTTCCTAAGGCTGGTAGAATGCTTATGGGCCTTTAGTCATTTGGAGCGGAATCAGAGGAAGTTTTTGCTATCGGGATGGCTTTTGCAGTTTTCCATAGCTCAGGAAATGTCGAAGAAGCAATGCAATGGTTAATGATATGCGTTAGAGACGGAAGTATGTAAGGCAGAGATATTTTAATGAACTTAATGGGTATTCCATCAACTCCCAACGCATTCGAGTCCACAGAAAGAATACATTAAACGACATCATTTTTAATTACAGGGGAAAATTCAAAAAATGGTAACCCAGTTACCTGCTCAGGCACCAACATAGAGGTACTGTTGTTCAGCAAACTAGAGCCACCATTAGAAAGAAAAAATGAATTCAGTACATCCGGATCCAGCTTACATTCAGTTGAGTCTTTGCCAAAGACTTTATATTTCTTGATGTTGCGCCATAGTTGTCGGGAGTTTAAACCAGGATTAAGTTTATTTAACGCAAACGTTATTCGGCGTTGAATTTCATTACTTGATGTTTTCCGTAGAAATCTTTTCGAAAAAGTAACCGCGTTGAAATTTTACAAATGCCTAAGGCAACCTACATGCAGTGGAATATTTGCCAAAAAAACCAAATAAAATAACTGAAACTGAGGCGCTAACTTATAGAAATAATATAAATGATAACTTCTAATCTTAGCACGTGATACGATAATGCTGAGCTCAGGTTAGGCTGACGGCACCGGTTACAGCCTGTAAGAGCTTATTTAATATAATGGAAGAAACTGTTGTCCAAAATAAAACTAACTAATCAAATAAAATATCTCGATGAGACATTTGCAAATTAATTGCTAGAGAAAACGCCAATCTTTCCATCATATTATTGAGCAGTAAGCAACCATTTATTTTTCATTTCGAAAAAGATATCAAAAGTTTTTAAAACCTCAATATTATTTTAAATCTGGGGTGATCTTTGGTGACACCATAAAAACCAAGACAACTCAGCATTCATCTCCGATTTTGTCATTTGTGTCCCCAAGGCAACCAACTTACTGGCCATCAGACCTCCAAAAAATTCCTGACCTCTTAGATTTCGGGATCATTAAGGGTATTGCAAGAGAACTTATTTCAGCAAAAGCGACAGCTGACCTCTCGTCGGATCATTCGCCTGTTGTATTTCTATTACACAAGTATCCAATAAAACTTGAACGTTCAATCAGCCTAACAAATCCAAGGACTAACTGGCTGAAGTACAAAAAGTATATAAGTTCGCATATACATACTAAATATAAAATAGACTGCAATGAGCATATTGATGACGCCGTAACTGTTTTTTCTTCCATTCTTGAATCAGCAGCGAAAAATTCTACTCCTTGTACGGAAGACAGGACTAGAAAAACCAGGACCAATATAGAAATTGAAAACCTTGTCGCCAAAAAACGAAGATGCAGGCGCGAATGGCAACGATTCCGGTCACCATTTGCCAAAGATAGACTAAAAGACGCTGAAAAAAAAGCTTCGACTAGCTCTATTCCGGGAAAAGGAAATTGAAAAAAGCCATTTTATCCAGAAACTTACACCCAGGGGTGTTAATCGGGAGTCCATGTGGATAGCGAGCCGCACTTTTAATACTCCTGTATATAGTGAGTCACCTATTCGTAGACCTAACAATGGGTGGGCGCGTTCCGACGAAGAGAAAGCAACGGCTTTTGCAGTACACCTTAATAGAGTATTTCAACCAAACCCGAGCACTATTGTACACAACTTTCCAACTCAATCCGAAAACACAAACAGAATTCGCGCAAACTTTATTCCGAGTGAGTTATCTAATACCATAAAAAGTGAACTAGTCTGTAAAAAAGCCCCTGGACATGATCTTATTACTCCGAAAATGTTAAAAAATTTACCTTTCGTAGCAGTAGTATTTTTAACTGTGCTTTTTAATTCTATTATAAAGTATGGTTATTTTCCAAAAGATTGGAAACGGTCGGTTATTAAAATGGTGCTTAAACCCGGTAAAGATCCTACGCAAACTTCCTCTTACAGACCCATAAGTCTCCTTCTTGCCTTTCAAAGTTATTCGAAAAACTTTTGATATCCAAATTGACTCCATTTCTTCAGGAACAACATATTATTCCTTCCCATCAATTTGGATTCAGAAAAAAACACGGTACTATTGAGCAAGTAAATCGTATTACCAACGAAATAAGAATCGCATTTGAACATCGCGAGTACTGCTCAGCAGTTTTTCTGGACGTGCAACAAGCGTTCGACAAAGTTTGGCACGACGGTTTGCTGCATAAAATCAGAAACTTACTTCCTTTAAATTTTCACGCGACCTTTGAGTCATACTTAAAACATAGAACGTTTCAAGACACAACTCGTTTACAACAAAATGTTATGAAATTCATGCAGGGGTTCCTCAAGGAAGTGTTGTTGGGCCTATTCTCTATCTTTTGTACACAGCGGATATTCCTAATAGCGATCGAGTATCAATTTCGACATTTGCTGACGACACAGCGATACTAAGCCGCCACAAGGATATTTGTGTTGCAACTTCTAAGCTCCAAAATCATCTCCGCGAAATCCATGACTGGCTTACTAAATGGCGAATCCAAATAAACGAACTCAAATGCCGACATATCACTTTCACGCTAAACAGGAAAGCTTCGCCGGACATTTTCCTTAATAACACGCGCATCCCTCAATGTGAAGAAGTTACTTACCTCGGAATTCACTTAGATAAAAGATTGACATGGCGTAAGCACATCGAGGCTAAGAGAACCCAAATGAAGCTGCAAGCAAGCAGGTTACACTGGCTCATAAATAATCGCTCTGATCTAAAACTAGATTATAAAGTCCTTCTGTACAAGCAAGTTATTAAACCAATATGGACTTATGGTTTGCAATTGTATGGACATGCAAGCGCTTCGAATATAGACATTCTACAGAGAGCACAATCTAAAATCCTTAGGACAATTACAGGAGCCCCATGGTTTGTTACAAATGAAAGAATACATAGAGAGCTCAACGTAGAAATGGTGAAAACGGAATTCGCCAAAATCAAAGAAAAATATTTTTGTAAACTGCGAGCGCACGTAAATCCACTAGCGCGTTCACTAACTAATTCATTACACTATTCGAGGCTAAAAAGAAATGATCGACCAGCGCTTCCAAATACAACAGGTGCAATCCATGCACATTCAACAACACAGCTCTCCTAGCTGATTGCCGACTCGGTTTTCGGAGTGCAATCCATGCACATTCAACAACACAGCTCTCCTAGCTGATTGCCGACGCGGTTTTCGGAGTGCAATCCATGCACATACAACAACACAGCTCTCCTAGCTGATTGCCGACGCGGTTTTCGGAGTGCAATCCATGCACTTCCAAAAACAACAGCTTTCCTAGCTATAAAGTCAAAAAATCTACATTCTCCCGGGTAATCCACTGCATAACCACCTTACTGAGCTTTATATTAAGCTCTCCAACACCGTTCTCAATTACATGTGCTCCTACACACACATCATAAAAGCCTAGCTCCAGCGAAAAGGCACGTAATTATCTAAAAATTACATCCCATAAAGGATTCTTCAAATCTGAATATGCTCTGTGATATGTAATTGTTAACTTTAGGTGTAAGATTTTATAAATTATTGATAGACTCCTATCCTAAAGGAGTGATCCAATAAATTAAATGAATTGTTTTAAAAAAAAAAAAAATCTCCGATTTTGGGCTATTTTCTATATTAGTTTGCTGTTGGCAAGCCTAGGTTTCTCTTGGCCCTACGCTATGCCAGTTTGTTATGGTCTTCGATGTCTACTTATATGGGAATGGTGGGAATACTCCCGAGAAGTTTGAAGACTCTTCTGCTTCTATGAAACCAAATATTGCTTCTCACAAAGCGCTGCTGTGATAAGTCATACAATTAAATAATTTATATATATATTTACCTTAAATCCCAAACGTTTTAAGTCAACTTCCTAAAATTAACAAATTTTTCAAACAGTACCAAAAAACCATCGTGTACTTTCAACAGCCATTTATCACCTTTTTGTTAAATTAAAGAAAAGAAAACCCCCAAAAAAAAAATTTTATTTTTTTAGCTCATATCTTATGTGAATCCCGCTCGTTAGCGTTGTTTTTATTCTTTTTGTTGAATTTATAATCGAAAATAGTTGAATATTGAACGATCAATTAACATATCGTACGAAAATAGATTATAAAGAATAGCAAGTCAATAAAGCACTTTATTTTTTTTTATATCAAAACGTTTAATTTTTTAACGCTTTTGCTTTTGAATGCGACTCTTTGAACATTTAAAATGCAGTTCATTGCGATATTGTAATCGCCTTTAGTAAGATGTGCTAAATTGAATGCACCTATTTGAGGTTGAAAATCGTGTTGGCAACATTAACGAATGCCTTCTAAAAACGATTGCTTAAATCCACAAAATACTAACAATTCATTTTGCCAAACAGTTTAAGGTGAGCAGAGCAGTGAAAGTTGATAATCGATAGACTCAAAGAGAGACTATTGAAGTAACTGAAATGATTTTTTTTTTTTTAAATGAAATTTACTTATTTTCTAATATTTTTTCTAGTGCTATTTTTGAGGATGCTATTCAGCTTGTTATAGAATTATGGTCATACTCGGCATGGTGATGGTCCACAAGCTTCTTCAACTAGTCTCATTGTCTGCAATTATGTATTACTGAAAGAGTGTCTGGACCTTTTGTTCAACTCCGACAATTGTTCTCAAATGTATTCTACCAATTAGACAGTCAAGAGTGCTAAGGCTACGATGTTATGGACATGTCCTGAGAGCAGATGATGACAGCTTGGCGAAAAAGGGGTACAGACTTCAATTTCAAGGTTTGCAGATAACGGGGGCGTCCGAAACAACGTTGGATAGACAAAGTTCAATGGGACTTCGAGGCTGTAGGAGTTTTCGGGGAGGATGCAACCGATCGCGTTCTGCGGACCCCGGCATAGGCAGGGACTTTTAAAACGCAAGAAGAAGAAGACTACACAGAGTCCCGGGGACCATTGGAATGGTACGTTTTTATAATATAAACTGAAAGGCTTTCTATCCGTCTAAATTTGAATATATTTCTGTCCGAATAAAAATCGTTCACACTACTCTTAGAGCAAACGGCACCCACGTGCATACATATATTCCTACCTGCTTCAATAAATACACTTGTAAAAAGCTTCTCTCGATCTTCGAAATCTATAAAACGAATTTATTGTCTCGTAAAATTTCTTTTAAATAGAAAAACTATAAAAATGCAATAAACATTTATGAATATTTTAATGTGACTAGTCTACAAATTTTTGTTAACTTCTTAGAGATTTAAGTTCTTCCATCCATAAATACGGAAACTGTGTACTTACTCATCGTTTAGTTCTTGATTCTCCGTCGTAACGAGAGAGGCAAAACGATCTTCGACAGCGTTTGTCTGGTTTTCTTGGGCGTTTTTTTTTTTTTTATATTTTTGCATTTCTTCTCCGAGTCTCATGCAAAAAGTCAAGAGGAACCGCAGCAACGTTAAATCAAAGACCGTCATTCCTGTTGGACCACAGCACTGAGGCCCAACGCAGTCGCTCCAGCCATCGATGATTCAGAGATACAGTTTTTTGCTCTTAGTCGATTGTTTGCTGGGCATACGAAGGAATAACAGTGTTTTTCGGTTGGGTTCCACTTTCAATCTGCTTCACTTCTTTTATGTCTTTTCAGCTTAACCATAGCTCATTATAAACATAAAATTGTGAAATATTTTCTGCTTTATGTCTTCTACTTCTTTCTTTCATTCTTTCTTTCTGACAAAAGGTCTCGCATAAAAGGAGCAGAACAAAAAAGGCAGAAGAGTACAAAAAAAAAATTCCAAGTTTTTTATGCTTGAACTGCAAGAGGAATTTGCATAAGTTAAACTTCGTTTAGAAGATTTTCTTGTGTCTCGATTCTGCAATTCCTCATGTAGATGCTGAAATTGTAGATATTATCATCAAGATTTATGTGAATTAAGAAAAGCTGTGCCTCTCCACTCAGTTGTTCAAATTCTGCGACTCTATCGTACTTTTAATAAATTGCATTGGAAGATCGATTTTCCAATGTCGCCAAACGTGTAATTGGAGTTAAGCTGTTCGAAAAAATATTCGGATATCGATATCAGTTCGACTGTTTTTATTTTATTTATTTTTTTCTTCCTTTTTAAAGTAGGATATGTGTATATGTACGTATAGTAGAAAATATGCTGCCCTGCAGTAACTTTGAACAGCGGCGTAACTATACCATTTGGGACCCGTGGCAAAATCTTTTCATGGGGCCCTATCAGTATAAGTAAATCGTCACGTTGTACTTAGTTTATTTTAATAAACCCCCAGCGGGAAATGTCCCGCTGACATCATCGGTGAAGTCAGGGTGACTTTGGATCCGGTATGCATGACATTTCATATGAGACTTTCTTTGACATTTGTACAGGAGTGGTACAGTGAATTCACCGGTGACATGATCGGTCATGCTAGGGGGTGCGATGGCGAAAAAAAGCATTTGAGAGAGCAGCACATTTGCTCTTTTCACTCTAAATGTCAATTTATAGAAACCAGTTTTATAACTTCTCTTCCTTGTCCTCTCTTTGGATATTTCGCAATTTTCTAAAAATCTATTTTTAACAATTTTTGTTCGCCTTAGCCAGGGATCGAACCCGCTATCTTCGGATTCTGAGTCGAGCACTCATCAATATCACCATTTCAATAGCCAATGAGATTCAAGCACGTGAACAGCATCCCTCCATGATGACATGTCCTCCAAGATGGCATGCATGACAATGTCACCTATATGTCATCGATGACATCACTGGTGACCTTTTCATGCAGGAGATAACTTCCCGCTGAGCCAGCAGCTTATATACATACATAAGTCTCACTGCTGGACCAATGCAAACCCGATAGGGAATTGGCTATACATAGTTAGCCCTTGTGTCCCATATAGTGTAGGGGGCCTCGTATAGATCTGCTCGTCGGCGCGGTGGGCTCCTGAGGATCCAATCCGGGCCTGAATTCAATCCACCTCGAGTTAGCTTCGAGACAATGTTAAATTAAATTTTTTCTGAGCTTGCGGAGTTCTGGCCCTTGGCATTTTGCCAGCTGACCACTGGCCACTGACTTTACTTAACGTGCCTACTCATGCCACCAGAAACAAATGAACTAATTGAACTGCAGAAAAAGATTGTAGGAAATAGAAGGACGTAGATCATAAATAGATACAAGAAGGGTGGTTTATTTTTATTGACTTTGCCAACAGCATGCTTACGTTTTGTATGTTCAGCAGAATTTGCTGGTAGCACTGTCATCCAGGGCTACCCAACTCTGCACGCAGGGCTACCATAAACTGGTTCAAATGTATCAAATCGGTCTTGCGGTTCCTAGAATGTCAATAGTTCTGGCGTCCCTACTAGATTTCGTAGGATAACATAATGTTAATTGGCAATAGGCGAAAGCATTGCATCGTGGATAGAGTGTGACTAGTATTGTTGGCATGAAAACTACTTTGAAACTACTCACGCTTCCTGCAGGGTACGAACACAAAAATCACCCTTTGCCAAATGACATTGTATCGAGATGATTATTGTGTATAGAATGAAATCGTATACAAAATCTAATGTGTAAACATCTAGAATGTACGAAATATTATTTTGATAAAGATTAAAAATGAATTGGATTTTGCGAATCAAGTTAATTAAGATAAGAGCCTCCATAAGAGTCCCATTGTGGGCTGTCGCTGTCTTCAAATCAGCGGAGCCGATGAGGAAAGGCTCCGAGATGATTTTGTATTTCTAAAAATATTTTCTTAAGATTACTATACAGTGTACTCTCTCTTAAGCGGACATCCACGGGACCGAAAAATATGTCCGCCTAAAAGGAAACTTTTTGAGAAGCAGTAACACAAGAGCTTTCCCAAAAAGTGTCCGTTTAATATAATATAAATATAAAAATATAAATTTCCGATTATTAAAGTGAACTGATTAATTTACCGAAAAAATATATTTTAGCGATTTGAATAGTAATCGCTGAGAAAGATATTACAGGCATGATGTTCGTAATACGTTCGATACAAGATCGCATAGTTCGGCGCAGATTTTACGCATAAAATGATTTTTCGGCAACTTGTCGCAAAGGACTTAGACAAACTTTCTAAAATAGTACGTCTATAAAGGCGGTCCGATTAAGAGGAGTGTCCGCAAGCAGAGAGTGCACTGTATATATTCCGTTTGTTTGTTTATTTGAATGTTTGTGGGATATTGAGGTCAAGTTTGTTTTTACCCTGTATAGTTCAGGGCGTTTTTTCCAATGATTTCAATTCTAAAGGACTTAAATAATTTTAAAATATTACGCTAATATAGGAAATGATGCTGCCGAAAATAATGTAGGTACCTAATTTTATCTTATTAAATTTAATTTTATTACAAAGAAATTATTTGAAAATATTAGCACTTTGAATTTAACGACTCAAAGTATAAAGAATTTAATTATTTTTTAAAATTTTGAAGTAGTAAGGTCGATCGTTCTATAACGAAAAAGATAACCAGTCAAAGTGAGCTCAATAAATGAAAAATTCATATAATTTGTAAACTTAATTATTGCTCTCAGTAAATAATGACTTTAAAAAAGCTTTGAAGTATTTTCTCATCAATAATAATGCAAAAGATTTAAATGCAATTTTTTATTTTATTTTTATTTTTTATTAAATAAATACGTACGTAGTTGTGCAATAATTTATTCAAATGACCGCGAGATGATTTCGATAGAATCAATCAGAACGTTGTTATTTTAAGATAAATTGCGGAATGAAATTATCTTTGGATCTGATATGAGAATAAATTGAACGAGTAAGGGTGTTATAGTTATGGGTTGCTCAAAATACAATACCCGACACAAGAACACACGTCAAGAACATCAACTGCGGACTTCCGTTCAATTCCATAACGAATTTTTAAAATAGTTGCGGTACTTTAATAAAACTTCCGTTTTGCCACGCCTATTTTTCTATTATAGTAATTTTAGATGTCGTCAACATCTATCAAAATATATCGAAAATGGTTCTATCAAGGCCCATCTCGAACTTGGTCTTACTAACCCAGCAGCCAACAGTGCCTACGAGGTTGTAGGCCAACTGCCTACCAATAGCTTACTTTATGTGGTGGTGATAGACTTTTATACTATAAAACGGCCACGATCGAGCAAAAGTATACTAGGATGGTATATGAGGTCGTATGCATTACCGCCTACGGCCTACAAAATGTGTTACGGTTCATTGCTTCTGCAAGCAGAGTTTTGGCCGTTGGGAATTTTGCCGCCAGCACGCCTACCAAATTTCGTCAAGATAGCTCAGCTTCGTCCATAAAAAAAAACTTTACATACATACAGACAGACAGACCGACATGGTTAAATCGAATCTCCTATTAACGTTGATCAAATATATTCAAATTTCGTGTAGAATATCTCGAGTGCTGCTACGGTTACATACGTACGCACAAACGATAAATACGCTCGACACAGCTCGAGCCGGGCTTAAAAAGAAAAATCGTGACCGAAAAGGCGTTGTCCGTTGCAAGTGATAATCAATTAGTCAAACGCAGATAACTTTTGAGTATACTTGATTGTATCTATAACAAAAGAAAGAGACTGAAAATTGAAGATTTATAAAAATAAGTAAACAGTATTTCCCGGATAAATGAATATCTGCTTTAAGGCATCGTCACTCACGCCATTGTTCCTCGTCAGTGTACTGAAATTTTTTCGCCACAATCATTGCCACATAGTCTATAAGAATGGGTTCGAGTGGAATTTTTATAGATTTCATGGGAAATATTGCTTTTAAATTTTTTAGAAGGCTGGATAAAGATTCATCCGGATATAAAAACGTGAATCTATTTCAATAAATATTTCAAATGTGATTACAGGAGACCTGCGGTAATCCGACAAGCGTTTTGCAAGGCAGAGTCGAACCAGCAAATTTCTCGGATTATAGAGTGTTGTCTAAGACCTCCTACAGTTCGGAATATTTCAAAAAAGAGAACCTTGTAATCTGACAATTACAAATCGAATGATAGGGTTCTGTATATTAATTTATGAAGTATATATAATCATACATCATTATGCACCATGTTTTATTATAAAATTTTTTCGAAAACACGCAAGTCGAGTCGATTTCATGACACCACTTCAAAATGCTAGCTATTTTTAATGTCAATATTTTTATAAATAGATTCTATTTCCCTCAAGCAATTAGTCGTTTTAATCCTTTAGAAATTCTAAGATTCTTTAGTAGTCTTAAATTATCCCAAAGGAATACGGGCTACACAAAAGATCTTTTAGGTCGTTGAGCTTAACAGCCTACTTAACTATAATAATTTCCATGGTATAGGTACCTGAATAATAAGCATGTCGTATTACTGGGGGTGCCGGATTAGACAGGGGCTAGACTACAGGAGGTCTACTGTATTTTGAAGAAAAAGTCTATGGCGCGCCGCCGCAGTTGAAGTCATACAAAGTTGTAATTTTATTATGCGTTGCCAATTCCCGCAATGTTTCCTGTCAATGCTTCAATAGCTCTCTCTGCATTTCTCTTTATCCGTCTTAAAAGAAGTTCCTTACTATTTCCAACATAACTAAGTACATCATTAGAAAATTGATGATGGCAAACAAAGTAGAAACAAGTTCAACGCTTTCATATATTAAATATTCTTCAATGCATTGAAATGAGCATAAACTAATCATCAGTTGGTGTAATATGGAACGCTTAACTAATTTGTGGGCGCAATAAATTAAACGAGCCATTTAAAAAAACGTGCCGGTACTTAGAATATTATATTTCGTTACTTTTCTCTCAAAGCAGTAATAGAAAAATAAAACTAAAAATAAAAATTTCAAATCAATCGACTCAATTGACTCAGCCCACAACTGTTCATGTTCAGTTTTCCATGAAAGCATAAAGTCCACTTTAAATAGTTCTAAACAAAAGCGAAGCCACAACAAATGTCTGAGAATATGACAAAACAATTTGAGTTTCGAATTTCATTTGGCGAATGTAAAATCAGTAGCAGAAAATTTTCTAAAGGTCAGCATTACAATTTATTTCGATTTTAATAAGAGAAATCCAATGAGTTTGTATTGTCTAAAACAAAAAAAAAAAAAAAAATATTTAAATTAAAGAGGAAAAACAATAGAATTCGCCCAAACGTTGACAGATTCTGTGAGCTTAGATGATTTTATGTAACGACTTTCATTGATATAAACAAGCACTCAATCAAGTACGATTGTCCATTCATCCAGTGAACGGCTAGAGTTAAGTAAGCACAGGAATATCCATCAAACAATTTAATCTCACCGGGCATCAATTTATTTGTGTACCTTTCAAGGTCAAAAGCTACACAAGCTGAACTCATATAGAATGCTTGTTATTTTTTTTTTTTTTTTTAATAAAACATTTCAGTGATTTTTGTTGTTATTTTTATAAAAAATGCAAATAAATTGCACCCTCAGTCGAATACTATTTTGAGTAATTTTTTGTATGAGATTTTTTTTTTTATATGCATTACAAATAATGTTCTTTAGAGAATTTTAGACTTGCATAATCATGATGAATTATTTATTCGGACTTGCAACTTCATTGCATGTATTTGTTGCATTTTCAACAAGTGGTCATTGACAATCAGTTCGTCAAGCATTGACTGACTGAGTGAGTGACTGACTGAGTGAGTGACTGATTGATATTCGTGCAGTATTGAACATAGACATCTTCTTGTTAAATTGAAAATTTTCGCAAACGTTTCGCACATGAGAATCTCTACGATCGACGATCAACGTAGAACCACAAAATGGACAGAATTTTTCCGTCCGTCCAGTGCACTCCTTTGCATTACAAAGCATACTTCATTTGTCGAACGTTCCTAAGTAGTGTTCTTCGTTGTTTATTGGGGGCACAGTCAAATCATTTTAGAGTTAATTCAATTTTTTCATGTATGCATGCCTCTTCTGAGAATCGCATATTTCAGATCTTAAGAAACTCATGCTACGAGCTCTCCATGATGGATGCTTGCTTTTAATGTTTTTATTCAATAAAATTATTCATGAGGAAAACTTTTTTTTCATGATTTTCTTATGAATTCCTTTACATAAAATTATTATAATATTCATAAGGTTAAGCATTTTGAACTTCTGTTGAAATCTATCCAAACGAATAGAGCATAAAAAATTTAAATAATTAACCCTCCAGTTTATCTTAGGCTGTCCCCATCCTAATGAGCAAATGGACGCTATTTTCTAAATACATATAAACATATAATAATGTATTGCACGCTTGCTCCTAAACTGGCTTAATTCAATCAAAATTTGAATGAATTTTTTTGACACGACGTTTTTCTGTAAGAAACCCAAAACCTAGAAAATGAGCGCTCATATTGACTGATTCAATGGTCGATTAAGAATACCATATATTGAAAAAAAATTTTTTTTACAAGTTTCAAAAGAGATCGAATGATTGTTCAAAAATGCGAAATTTTGAGTTGTGCCGATTTAGAAGCAAGGATACGATATACTTATAATAATATTCGTCTTTTCAATTGGATTTAAAGGGTTGGAAAATTTCAGGTTATTAAGACATACAGCGAGAATGAGCAGATTCGAAATTTTGTTTTTGGTCCAATTAAGTCTGTTTTCCGGCCAATCTGCTCGTTGAAGTGTCCTGGGTGATCATGGCTATATGGCGCAGTTAAAATTTCACGGAACATGGGATATTTTTTCCCCATCTGTGATATTTTCATCTAAATTATTATTATTTATTACAATCAATCACAACCTTACGCTACAATCAATTACTCAAAACACTAGCACACTAGGCTATCGGCTTATTTATCTTAATAATTTCAGCAAAATAAAGGATTAAAAAAGCAAACCTTTGGTTGATTTTTCCAGAGAATACGGAGTTAATATAGGGTTACCTGATGGTCCAAGGAAATAAGCGGACGTCCCACGGCCAATCCCCAGCCCCTCCTCCCAGTTAAATATACCTACAAAAAAATGTTAAACGAAGAAAATTTCAATATCAGTATGATCAGCTGACTGAGCCGCACATACAAAGTCGATAAGAATTGCTATACAATACATAAAGATGTCCTTATGATCAGCTGATCATTTCTATTGGTTCTCGTTAGACATATGTCAGGAAGACATCACGAACTGTCGGACAAAAAATACTTGAGTAACGACTAAGGAACAAGCGTACACGAGGTTAGAAAGGCGAAAATTTCCGCTCAAAAGCGGACGTCTGGTAACTCTATATTAACAGTTCTTTTTTGAGTATAACTGGTTCGGGTTATTGGCGTTGTATGGCAGCATCGTAATGTCAATGCATCAAAGACTGTTATCCACGTAAGACATTTCACATCGATCATAGATATGTGTAAAGTGTAACTTTTTTACCCAGAAAAAATGTGATATGAAACCTCACTTTCAATTGCCAAACTTCACTTGCCATAATTGAAGACTCGAGACTTGACAACAAGGTCAATTCAAAAGCTTGTGGCTCAATTCTAGGAGGAACTGAAAACGATTTTTGATTCATGAATCACATACCGGAATTACAACAACAATTCAGATGTAAAACTAATATGATTGTTATGTGGAAGTTTCCGTTAGTCATAACAGTCGAATTGAATGTGAGCAATTTTTGATTTATTTTTTTAAAAGCTTTTTTTCATATTTCTTTTGATAGAAAGAAAATTTCTTACATCGTTTAAATGACTTTGTCAATAGGGCTTATTAATGTAGATGAAAAAGAGCGCAGTTTCCTCATTACTATAAGTGGAGAATGAATAGCTTTGAGTCACTTAAACATCGCTAGAACCTATGAATTATTATAAAATCAAACTTCCATAAATGGAATCCTAAGATTTTATTCCATTTGTGGAGACTTGAAGTTAAATCGATGTAAGTAAAAATCGCTCCAAATATTATTGTCATGGGATTCTGTTAGATATGTATGTTCGAGTGAAAGAAGTTTAACTGTATAGCCCAGCTGGACACTTTAAATTGATGGTGATTGAAGCTAGGAACACATATTCTCCTATATTTTCTTCCGGAGAAGTCTTACACAGTTTGAGCTAACATAAAAATAAATAATCTCGACAACACCTTCTTCGATTGAAATTAAGAAATCTTAATCTTAGAATGGTGTTAAAATTTGTGTCGAAGGCGAAAATAATA
The DNA here is from genome assembly GCA_020466095.1 of Chlorops oryzae. Taxonomy (NCBI): domain Eukaryota; kingdom Metazoa; phylum Arthropoda; class Insecta; order Diptera; family Chloropidae; genus Chlorops; species Chlorops oryzae. Next base: position 42,380,013 of record CM035808.1, read on the forward strand.
TTTCCGCCTTTGCCTTAATATCATTCGTATTCTCGTACGTACATACATACGTAATTAATCATGCGTAACGTTGACAGCCGATTTGTATGCTTGAGTGGACTGAAAGCAAAGTTTACCTACTCGTGAGTAAGCGAGCAAGAATATTCCAATCAATTGGAGAGTGTGCTCAGAACTATAAAATTCGCACAAGATTCATGATCGAGCGATCGCCGACTGCCGAAAATGGGCGAATATATTGGAAGGGGAAAAAAGTAAGCGTGGGAAAGCCAAACACACGCACTCCCCACTGGGTTCCTCGAATATTGAATAAAATGGGTCGTAAAAATCCGTTTGGGTGGTCTAGACTGGATTTGAATGGGACTAATGAAATTTTATACCTACAAATTGGGCTGTTCACACTGGAAGCTTTTTTTTCTTCACTCGTTAACAAATAATACAGAATTATTTTTAACACTTGTCGACGAAAGCGGAGGAGTAAAAAGTTAATGGTTTGAATACCCCTAAGCAGGGGCGGATTAAGACAATTTGCCGCCTCAGACAGAAGCCTAGTTTTCGTCTTTTCTGTTATTGATGCATTGACGGGCAGAAATTGCTTCCCTGGGACTTTAAACTTGATCAATTATATTTATTCAGTGGAAACGTTTGGTAGGGCATTATCGAACTATAGAATTTTTCGGATTATAGAGTACTGCCCGGAATTTTTTACGAAAGAGTAAGTAGTCTTAGTAATGCGAAAATTGCAGATCAAATGTAAAGCATCTATTTGTTACGCCCTGAAGTCAAAATTTCGACTGTTTTCAATATCGAATTTTCATAACACCCCTTGAATATTACCTAGTCATCTCGGATTACAGGGAGTGCTGAATTAGCTAGGCGCCAGATCCACTGTGTTTATATTATACATTTTTTTAATTAAAGAAATCTAGTCATTTTGGTTTTTGTCTCTGAGCAATCATTTTGGACACTTGAAACAAAATTCTGATAAGTTCAGTGGACTTTACACAAGGAAAAATCCTAAGCACACACACAAATGCACGTAATTTACTTGAGCAGATATTTTGTTTGGTTTTTTTTTTTTTTTGTTTTTTTTCTCCCATTTGTTTATGAAACGCAAACAAAGAGCTCCAAAAAAGCGTGCATGTATATCAGAAAAGAGAGATAAAAGGAAAAAATAATAATAAGAATTCAAAGGGTGCACCGAAAAGTAAGCAAAGCTAGGCTTTAACGAAAATTACGTACGTGAATGATATGATTTGGAATTTTTTTTATTATTTTAATTTTGTCTCGTTCAGAAATGATCTTTATGCGACATGAGGCTTCCTTCGTGTTCTTTTCAGCGGTTCCATAATTTTTCTGTCTTTATGGAAAAGATCACAAAAACTTGTAAGAGATCTGGAGTGTTTATCATTTGTGATTTCGTGAAATCTTATCCCCAAGTGCGCGTGCTGCAATTGTAGTGCTGAGATCAAGCTCAGTACGTCGCGTCTGCCTTAGTCAGCAGATTTGCAGCCAGATTGTAGACGGAGAGGAGCTTAATAGCTTACTTGAAATTGAAATGATTTTGTTGAAATAGCGATACACTGAGGAACAGTAGAACTAGAAATTCTTAAAGTAGAAGTATGTACTTTTCTTTGCTCGATGCTTGAAAAGGTGTCTCACTCTCTGAATCTCGGGTGTCGACACCAACTCCGTTTTACCGGTTTTACTCAAAATAATTCATTACCTAAAGCATTCATGTGATAGATAACCTTTGCTGATAACTATTGTTGAGTTTAGGTCGGATTTGTCTCGCTTAGACCCTAATGCAATAAGCGCCTAACAAGTATTCGCGAATGGCATACTTTGTTGCTTACAAACAATTAGGCTCGCAAAGGACCCTGCGGACATGCTTATTCATGAGTAATAAAGTCTGTAATCGATTCATTCCGGCATACCCACTGCGAAGTGTTGCTCGTCAACTTTTTGTTTAAAATGTGTTTCTGTCAATTATTTCCGACTGCAACATAAAGATTTCTTTTCATATCTACCGTTTTTCACCTACAAGAAAATATTTAAAAAAAACACCTTGCATGTATAATTTGAAATTTAGTTCTTAGTTTATTTATTCAAATGTTCGCTTTTTTAAAAAAATAACTTAATACAAGCATATCATAAAAATAGGTTTATTACTATGCGATTATAATGCACGCTAGTTGAAAAAACCCTTTCAAAAGTTAATTGTAAAGTAAATTTATTGCTTTTGAGTCTTTCATTTACTGCAGTAAATTTTTTTCTTCCTAAAGTAACGATGTATATTTAAAATTGTTTGTATATATATGTATATATATATATATATATATATATGTATACGTCGATTGAGAAATATGAATTGTAAAAATCTTGCAACTTTACACCTACTAACTATTTTATGTATATTTGTAAAAGTGTAGAGTTCTATAAAAATATGTACGCCATAATTTTCATAAAAAATTTTTTGATTTAAAATTTGCGCTAAAGGTTACAGCTAAACGTTACGAAAAAAAAATACGAATAAATTATATTCAATTGTAATTGATAAAGTAGCATTAGTCAATGTTGATTCACATTTTTATATTTAACTCTCTTTTTAGTTAGAAGTAGGAGCAGCTTTTTGTAGGTTTTCATTTCAATAATTTTTTTTTTTTTTTATAAAATTTTTTAATTCCTAAATTACAACGCTAAATTTTTAACAACTACTGATTGCTTAGTCAATGATCACAACTCTTATAATGTAAAAATTATAAAATTTAAACGAAAATCTTTCAAATCGTTCGCAAATAGCAAAAAAAATTATTTTTGGGGTATTCACAGTGGCATCGCAAACCCGGTAAAATGTCAGTCGTTCACATATTCTATATAAAAAATTTCATTTCAAATCGAGCAATTCTCAAATAAATTTCGAGGGAAATTATACGAGACAAAAATAACAAAGTACTGAGTAACCGATATCGTTGTGAATACCCTTAATGTTTAGAAGTATTTTGTGTTTTGTTTTGTTTTTTTGTGTAGCATATTAAATGATTATAGAAAAATTGAATTCATATGTGAATATATATATTTTTTTCTTACTTTTTTTACAATTTTATATAAATTATTTTTAGTCTATTACATTTTGTAGACTTTGCTTTTTTTAATTATTCTCAAAGAATTTATTGAAGTATTGAAATCATTTTTGAAGTCGAAGTAAGTAGCATAAAGTAAGACTGAATTCGGCACTCATCATTTGACACAGAACTGCAAAGAGAGAGATATAAAAATATTTGTTATGAATTGTTATTGATTATAAATTGAATTGATTGTACAATGCAAACATCGTAAATACTGTAATATGAAGCAGTAACACCTTCGTTTCTTTGAGGAATTTTTGATCAAGGAGAATGTCTTCAAAACTTGACTGTTGGTCTCATCCTGCCCCTGGATGATAAAAAGTGGTCTACATTACTAATCTGAAGAATTAATTTCTTATCTCTGGGCACTTCCACGCAAAACGGTCCTAAAGGTCACACCCGTCACAGCTATTCTGAGCAGAATTTTTGTAGTTTCATTGCTTAAATGTTCTTAAACAGTTTTCATAATTACAAAGCCTTGAGAATCACATCCTTTTTGTTTTAAATATTGTGAGCTTAAACCTAAAAAAAAAAAATGGAATTGCCTCTTTATCAGAAGCATCTTCTCACAAGTGTTCTCGAAGCAATTCATTGCGCAATAAGTTTTTTTTTTCATTTTTTAATAATTCCCTTAATCAGTTCAGAATTAAAGTCATGTGAAATTAAAAAGCGCAATTTTAGAAATTCTAATCGTTGAATTTAACGTGCGATCTTTCGTGTCATAAAAACATTGTATAAAAAACAAAAACGATTAGTATCAAAGGGTGTGGAAGAGTGCTTTATTTTGAGAATTTTGACCTGTGTCTAAATTTATTGACGATAAGGGAGATAATTTTTCTCCATAAAGTAGTTGGTTGAGTTAAAATGCTTCAAGCCTCACACTTGACTATTATTTGATTTCTTTAATTGAAATTTGGGGAGCGTAGAGTGGTTTTACTTTAGGAATCGATTATTTTCATGATTCGAGAGCTTTATCAAACGAATCCCCACGATACGACCTTTTAGTGTGTTTTTAAACAAAAAAGTATTTTAATCCTAATAAAGATAACTCAACTTTATTAGTATATATATTTTTCTTTACGAATATTGTATTTCAATAAAATACGAATCAAATATCAATATTTAAATTGAAAAATCGGAACAGAGTATAAAAAAAATAACAGGTGAACGACTATCATTTTTTGGGTACTTCAATACCTTCTTAAGTAGTGCAGCACTCAGATTGGGAATTTTTGGGAATCGAATTTCTACTGCTTTCATAATATCAGTTGTTGCCTCAGTTAGAATGGCCATGGAGAGGATTTCTTGAGTTATTAGAATTTTTCTTCAAACAAACTTATTTAATTTGTGGTGCTGCAGTGGGCAGATTCCGCCCATTTTCACTTAGGATAATCCGCTGGCCTCAGCAGGCCTATATATCCAATTTCGACTTGATTGGTTCAGCCGTTTCAGGGGAGATCCGACCACAGCCAAACGGACAGACTCACGTCAACCAAACAAATATACTTTCCTGTTGCATACAAATTCGACGTAAAATGTCCCTTCAAGTCACGCCCGTAACAGTCTTTTTATAGGCTTTCTGGGCCGAAATAGCCATTCAGTTCCTAACTCTTAGGACCAATATTACCATGCTATTTAAAATTGATTTAAATGTCAAATCCCATAACAAAAAACATTCCAGTTTTATTTAAATATGATTTAAACAGCGTTGTAATGTTGGCCTTTAGTAATCGATTTTTGAAATTTGACATCCTCAAAATCACATCTTCTTTTGTTTTTCATTGCAAATTTTATAAATGGCGATTGTGACGTGTGTGACATGTTTTTTCTCATAAGAACCCGGCTAAAGCTGGGTATAACAAACTTCGTAATATTTATGAATTGTAAAAAGAATGTGAAATTATTGTGTACTTACATTTAATCGATGTTATGCCTTATTGAGCGCCGAGTGCAGCTTGATTAAAGAATACAAATCACTCCATTGGCTTGTCGGACAATTCCGTTTCACTGTCGCGCGTTCAAGTGTAAAAATTGGCACATTTAAATTGGGTCATACGAATGTATGAATGAAAATTCTCGCACATACAGACATACAACAATGTTGACAGTAAAAATTAAGCGGCTAGTTTTTTGTGCTAATTAAAAATAATTAATTCAAATCAAGCCGGCATTTGAAATTAGCGTCTACCCTTGAAATTTTAATCCGTTCAATTTGCAGGTTTTTTTTTTTATTTTCTTTTTATAAAATTAATTTATTTATATATATTTCCTTTTTTCAAAAATAAATCATTTGATGAGCGACGGTTCATATGCAAAACAAAAAAAAAAAAAAAAAATCTGACGAAATTAATCAAACCTGCAGGGGTAAATTCCAGTGTTCATTGAAGTGCTCGATTGTGCGTTCTGACTTGTTAGAAATCACTTAAAATGCTCAATTGTGTGTGTGTTAATTCCTTTAATGTATCTAGATGCAAAGGAAACATATGCTTTACATTTCTTAATTCATTTCAACAGTATAGTTATATTTTTTTGAAAAGTTGCAATCGTAATTATTGAAAGCATGTGCAATAAACATATCAAATTGTTGGAATATCAATTCATTCTGACGGTCAGTGAAGCTTCTGTCTGAATAAGCGGCAAATTTGCTTGTGATTATGAACTCACGATTATTTAATTTTTCGCTCTTGTTAATTCGAAAAAGCAACAAGTGATTTTCATACTCGATTATCACGCTTTCGCTCTATTGCGCCCGAATCATTCGAACTGTCAAATTGGTAGTGCCAATTTTTGACACGTTCGAGTGTCATTGATGTTAATTTTCATTACGCTTATTGCTTGCAGCTTATGGGTAATTAATTGCCCTTCTCAAGCTAGTGACACAATTAGGTAGGTATGTATGCTTTCAATTATTTTATGAACATTTCACTTGAGCATTTAGAATTTCTTTTCTGATTGATACGTCGAATGCTTGCTTTGTGATAGCTGTTTCATAAAATTGAGAATACTCCCTATTTTTTGACCAAAGAACAATCCTTCCGGTTGCTTTTACGATGGCGTTTGTCAAATTAGTCATATTAAGGCCCGTTTGCTACTGTTACGATTAAAGTTTTCGTTCCGAAAAAGAAAAGAAATTTGTATGAAAATGTTGACATTTCGAGAGGATATCGTGACGATACCAGCCGATACCGATACCGTGGCCGAAACAGTTGCAAATGGGCCTTAAAATTATAAAAATAAATCAATACGGAATGAAAAGTTTGTTTCCATTTCAACATTTTATGACATTGACTTTTTTTTTGGTTTTTAATGGAGAAACGATTCTTCTCAAAATGATTTCAAAACTAGAACAAGTTGTACATGAAAAAAAAAAAGAAAACGATTTTTTCATGCTTATTGTCGTCAACGTCGTAACGATAAGATAAGTGCAAATGTGAAAGAAACAATGTGCATTAGAAATATTGTGTTAATGAGTGTTTATTCGATATATTTTAGTTTTGATAAATACGAGAACGACGAGAGCGACGACGTCTTGGGAATGAAATCGTTAAGAGCACCAGAAACGGAATCAGCCAGCAAGCTGTGATGCCTTCCTTTCGATATTGCTTTTGTTCTAGCTTCGGTCCGATAAGAAAGAGTCATGCTCCGTTTTCGAAATTTTCGAAAAAAAACGGAACCCTTAAGGTTAATGGGAATTTGTTCGGATTCATTCGTTGGAATTGACTTGTTAATTTTGATAATGAGCATTAGGACTGCTCAGATTTGTTGAAACGGCTTTTAATTTAATTTTATTTTAATTTATTTTATAAATGCAGTGTTCTGTTGTGCAGGAGAGTAGGTAGGCGTTGTGGGTAGGAAAGAGTTTCTATAAACTAGACTAAAAACTATTCTTTTATTGTATGGCAAATATAGTTTTCTAACATTTCTTGTTAGGCTTTAGGAATGTGTTCATTTTTGGGAAGTAGATTCTTCTTTCAAGTGGCTTTGTTACTTTAAGTAGTAGACGGTAATGTCTTTTTTCGTTGTCTTTTAAGGCTAAATGATGGGGATTTTAAATGACAAAAAGCCGCGTCAGTTTTGAATGTGTACATGGCTTTGGAATTTGGTGTAGCTATTCCGGTTATTTGTCGATTTTTTTTCCACTGAATTGAATGCAATATAATGATACTTAAGATCCCCGTGTGCAAAAAAGTTGTACTAAATGATACTAGTTATGAGAGCGCCGCACACGCGTTGACTTTTTTTTCAATTGACCCAATTTGAGACGCTCACACTGTCGGTTGATCGTCGTAGGCTTTAAGGCACATTATTTTTGTTTTATTTGTTAGTTTATTTTGAAATGCAAAGTAAATAAATTTACTTTCATTTTTTTATATTTTTTTTTTTTGTTGCAGAGCAATCGTTCAAAATGTGCTTTCAAAGCTAAATTTGTTTTTTGAAATTTGCGTTCGATTGTTGCCAGTCTAGCGATCGATTTGTTGCGCTGATTTCAACATAAAATGCTCGAAATTTTAACGAAACCCAAGAAAAACCATGCTCTATGTAAAACGGATCTTTAAAATATGAACCAAAGCATTTGCAGGGTTATGAAAAATCACTCGAAATGTACTTTCTAAATTGGCAGTTTTCAAAGCAACTATCAAAAAAAAAAAATAAAAGGCAGTGTCTTAATCTCGAGTGTACGCAAGAAAGAAATCTAAAAATATATTATTTCCAGTTTTAATTTTCTTAATGTTGAGATCTCCATATCAACAGCAATGCTTAAATGAAGTTAAAAGTTAAAAAAAAAAAAATATATAGGTATAAGTATGTCTATATAGAAGTCATTAAGCAAGGCTGTTGTAAAAATTCTCCCTATATGCCAATGTAGTGAGACAAGTATCTACACGTATCCATACCTATCTACCTGTCCATTCAAGACAGGTAGCTACACTCGAGAAAATTCCAACTTCTCTTACATCTACAAAAGAAATGAAAGGAAATAAAAATAAAATAAAATAAAATTATATGAAAAAAAAAAAATTTTTTTCCCCCATTGTCATTGAAGGCGAACCCAAATCTACTGGCAAACAGTGGTACGCTTTTGACAGTGGAAACAAGATCCTACCACAGTGTATTTACATACGTACATACATACATACGTACAATGGTATTCTTAGGCATCTTCGGCACCATGAACTTGTTGCTTGTTAAAATATCTTTTGTTAAAATCGAAAAAAGAGAAAAATAACCGAGAAAAGGGGCAAGAGTCTCCGCGAAACCAGTTTCAGACCTTTTGAGTCACTTAACTCAACTGGCATAGAAACAGGCCAGTACCTTAAAAATGCGCTGTCACTTCTGGGGATCTGTAAATACGCTCAAGACGTTCAAGCGTGTTGCACAGTAGTTGCTGAGTGCATGCGCAGCCATATTTAATTTAGGCTAAAGAAATGCAGTAGCACAGTGGGATACATTCGTATATAAGTAACTTGTTTTATGGCGTCGACTCAATTCAATGAGGTCTTTATTTAAGGAAAAACTCCTCAATTGAGTGCACTGCGAAAGTCACTCATATCTCTTTTGTTTTTTTTTTTTTTTTTAGATAAATTTCGAGTTATAACGAGACAACATTTAAGACCAAAGCGTGCGTAATTCCAGAAGATATATGCATGTTTGTATGTATGAATGTTTGTATGCAACCATGTGTATGTGTTTGAATTTGAGTTCCGCTCAATATTTTGAGTGATTTTTCAAAACCAGTACTGTTCGAAAGAGATAAAGAGTATCTGTACTCAAACTGAATTCACGCTCATTTGATGCGAACATAATAATGTAAACATAAAAACATGAATGGCGATGATGATTTTGAATGAAAAATTTCGTACTAAAAGTCTCCCCCCCGATTATGCGTTTTCTTATCATTGAAGTCCCTAAATCTCCCGAATGATTTTTCGTTTTTGTTTTTGTTCTTTTTTTTAAATATTAAAACACACTAACACACAAGAGAAAAAAAAAAAGAAAGAAAGAAATGAAAGTAATCAGAATATTATAGGTACCTAAGCATCGAAAGGCTGCTTATGCGCATTACCGTCGCTCATCTCACGCGAAAGATCGGTTATAACTTCTTTATAAATTAAAGGATCGATATTTTTGCCCAACTGATAAAGCAAGAACCAATCGCCGATATTACACTTGTTCGCGACCAGTTCGACTTCGTCGCTGTCAGCCAAGCGTGAACGTGCGCGCAGCAATAAATGACGTAGCCGAGGTCCCATGACGACAGCAACACGATAGACCAACGATATGCCCGACAATATGCTCAAGATGATGAACCAGAACCACAGGAACACATAGATCTTCTCGTTAACAATATTCAATGGCAGCACGCAGAGACCATCGAATTTCTGCACCGAACCGGAAGCACCATATTTGTGGAATGTGCATTTCGTGACCTTCGGGAAGACACGGGCCATCGGGTCAATACGTTCGTCCGGTTCCATTTCGGTGAACTTCAAGACATCGCTGCCATATGTCGAGAATTCGCCATCGAGAAAGAAGTCCACAAAGAATATCTGCCCGATGACATTGATGAAATTGAGCGCCTCGCAGACAAAAAATCGAAACGCATAGAAATTATGACGATTCATGTTCCCCATAAAGTAGTCGACAAGAATTTTCTTGCGATCATTCTTGCATTCCTCATTCACGATCGGACTATTGAGATCCATGACAAGCATTTTGAGACGTCCACCTTCCCAAGATTTCCATAAATAACGCGGCACATAGAACATGATCGCTTGAAAGAATAGCACAAAGCAGACCCACTGATAGTACTTATGGTACTTGACCTCGTCCCGACCCTCGACGTGCGGCCCCACGCCGGGCTGTGCCACATCGCGTCCAGTCACGCCAGTCAATCGTTCCGGGACCGTGAATGTCGAATAGATCCAGCAATAGGTGTCCATAACACCCAGCGGTATGTCGTCGACAATGCAATCGATCGGATCGCCGATGTACTGGCGCGATGTGACGAGCAATGAGAATACGACCAGTATAATCACCGTCGCCTTATAGTGCATGCGAAAGACATTGTTGTCGATGCAGACCTGATCGATCTTCAGTAGCCCCTTGACGGAGCCGAACACATCAAACATATTGGCAAGCTTCGAATTTCACTGGCAAACGGTTTTGATTTTCTCTTTAATTTAATATGATTTTCTTTTTTTTTTTTCTTCTTTTATTTTTATATGGAAAATATGGTTTTCCGTAGTTGAGTTAAAAAAAAAAAAAAGATTTCCTGCAAACCCGATTATTTTCGCTTAACTGATATGTACGATATATCGGGCGATCAGTAAGTCGTCGTAATGAGCACGATTGTATTACACAAAATTTACTTATTCAGCATAATGGTCTTTGAGTGTTTGAACTTTTCGCTTTGAATTTCTTTTGATTGAAAAAAAAAAAATAAAAAATTGAATTATTTTTAATAATTTTTTCGTATTCCCGAGCTTGGCGAAACGCGTTCACAGTGCACAGTCAGAGAACTTTTGTCACAAATTGCAGCAGTACGGGGATCTTTGACTGTTCATCTGTCCCTTTCCATATAATTTCACTGAGAAATTATAAAAAGCCGTGACAACACCGTACCACACAAAGCGTACTCCTCGATAGAAACTTTGGAACTGTTTCGTTTGTTTGACTCTTCGTTTACACTCGTCGAAAACTGCTTGAGATTTGAGTGCTTTTCGGCACACAGACGCACACGGCTGCTCTATCTGTGCCTGTGTTGCGGCGTATGAGCGGCACTATTTTGTGCCTGTGTGTATCTATGTTTGTGGCTGAGACACCGAATTACGCGAGAGATAGATACTTCTTCATAGGCGTTGAGCGGGAATGCGTCTCTGGCTTGAGCGCAGTGGCTGCGTTCAAAACATGACTCCAGGTGTGTATGTTTATGTCCTCCGATGTCGTGGGGTGGATCTTGGTATTGCAATAGCTTTGTTTGGTATGGGTTTCTTTTCTGAAGCGTCCCAGAGAGCAGGAGAGCAACTCGCGCTCGTTAGACTGGAAAGTATCTGAAGGCATGAATTTATGCTTGGCTTTAGACCAGTTTCGTATGTTTCTGAGCCCTTTGTAAGATTTTTTTTTCATCTAACTTTATTTATTTTTATTTTCTTTTTTGAAGTTGCGAGTTCGATTTCTGTTGGAGTTGCAGTAGTCAGAGGTTGCCAGATTGCAGATAATTATATTAAACAGGTCAATCAGCTGCTGTTTTGCATAGCATAAAATTTTTTCGGCGTTGTTATATTTTAAGCTACCGGAGGTATATTTGTATGCCTCAGTGGCGCTGGTGGTATCAAAGATTGCAGATTTTTTCGAAATACTATATAGGTGTGTATAAAGGTACATATAAATTTATTTATTTGAAGTAAGTAATTTATTTAAGTATTTTGAAGTATTTAAGGGGGTCTTCTCATTGAGCAACTTTTTTTTCGACTTTTTTTTTTGCATTTATTTATAGCTTGGGTAGTTGTGAATATGCCCCTAAAAGGATTTTTTGAAATTCGAAATAGTTTAGAGGATATAGCCTTCTTTGTCGAGCAAGATCTGCGCTAAAACGAGTAATTTTTGCGTTGCTTCAAACTTTAAACGCGTTTATCTCGAAACCACGTTTTTCGAACTGGCGGCCATGATATCTCCAGTTCAACTGAACCGATTTTCATGAAACAAAGTGGAATCGACGCAGAATTGTCACCATTCTCGGGTGAACCTCGACCATAATTTTAAAAATTTTTTTACTATTTTTTTTTTACACTAAACTACAAAAAAAAGCCCGAAATTGAAATTTTTTTTGAATGGCCGCCATTTTGTCAAAAAAAATCACAAAATTAAGCTTGAGGTTCACCTGAGAATTACATCTATACTGATTATAACCCCGTTTTTTTTCCATTTCGGACGCTCCGGAGACCCGGAATCGTGGCCGCCGTGACGGCACCTTTTTTTTCACCACCAACTTTGAAGTCTCATTACTTTTTGAACAGCCCACGTATCGAGGCAAAAAAATTTTTTTTATTTACTTTGAACCTTTTGTAATACAATTAATAAAAAAAGTTTTCAATTATTCTTTGCGTTTTCAAATAAGAATTTTTTTAAAAAGGGTCCAAAAAACGGGTTTTCAATGAGAAGACCCCCTTAAAAATCTTTATCGACCAAACTGTGTCCTTCTTGAGGTTTTAAAGTCTCTCGGTTTACTGTCTACGTTTCTAGCTCGGGTCGATAACCTTTGAAGACCTTAAAGGCTACATACAAGTTTATTGGAGATTTTCTGAAATAAATAATTGTTTTTTTTTTTCTATTTTATCTAAGCTCCATTTCTGCTATGGAGGAAAATCAAAAATCTGTTCTTTTATTTAGTAATAAATCGTCAAGTCATAATTTTTGACTCTGCACCAAAATTTCGAATATTTCTCTCGCTTGATAACTGTGACATTAAGGAAGATAAAAACTAACATTCTTTGGCTTTTTTGATAAAAAAAAAAACATCATGAATTCTTTGACATTTTTTGTTGTTGTTCAGGCAACATTCTTTTGAAAGAACACAAGATTTTGGATTTTTATAAAAATTTAACATGATTCTCTCCGTGATAACAATCTAGTATCAGCTACTCACAAAAGATAACGTCCTCATATCTCTCTTGAGGATTTGTTTGGGCATTTTTATATGAGTTATTACCTGTTGATTTATTCCAATTACAAAGCAATTACGTTTTCAATTTCGAAATCTTCATGGCATTCAAGCAAAAAAAAAAAAATCTTTAAATCTTAATCACCGAATTACTGCGAAAGGCCATCACTTTCGACATGTTTCCGAAACAAGAAAAAATGTGGTTTTCCTCAATTCCCCTCGCTTTGTCACCAACAATAGAAAGTGATATTCTGGAATTATGTTAGGAAACAAGTCATTTGTATGTAGATCCATATCGTGTCGAATTTCCTTGGATCGACGAAAAAGCAGAACCGAACGGAAAGTGTAACTTCGTGACTCTCGCGTTCGTGCATCAATGTTGCCCCTATCGAGAGCTCAGAACATTTTCAAGATAAACAGATTAAATATTTAACTTTGTGAAAGCGGTTTTCATTTACTTAAAATTCTCTTCACATTACCTTACGTTTATTCAAACGTAGTCATTTCGGTCTTTCGGCTTAAGGCCTTTCAAAAAGTTCGATAACATTGCGCTTTCAAATGGGCCTCGTCAAATTAAAAATTCATTTCTCGTCGTGTGGGCTTTTCACCACTTTGTTTTTTTGTAACCTATTTGTTAAAATTGATCGATTATAAACGAAAAAAAATTGTTCTTAAATATATCAAAACTAATCGAATGAGCATATAATTTAGACCCACGCGAATTCTTTTGGCATAGAGGAAAATGTCATCCAAACACAAGGCAGGGCTTACAGATCACCTACATATGTATGTACCTATGCATATGTAATGGGCAAGGCAAGGCTGAAGGCCTGATGGAAACAAAATTTAGACCTACAAATTGCCGATATGTGGAAAATAATATTTAATAAATCATTTCCAATAGATCATTGAGGACAACTCAAATATATTCTTCAAATACAATTTTCATGTTTCAAATGGGTTTTTTGTGAAAAAATCGAAGGATTTCCTTTGATTCGCTCAGTGATCGTTTCGGTATACGCACACTCCCTACCAAAACAAAGGAACTAGTTCCAGTGGCACATTGGCACAGTGCATTGATACATCAAGCTCGAAAATTGCCTAGAGGAGTCTGGTGATTGGCTTGGGCCCAGTTAGATGAGCCACAATATAGATCTATCTAGGCTGGGTCTATTTAGGCCCTGGACTAACAAATCTTGACTCGATCAGGCTTATCTTGGCCCTAATTTGTCGCTGGTAGAATCGCCTATATTTTGGCGATGACGCGAATTATCTAGACAAGGCGTATGTAATTTTCTCTAGGTAAGGCCCAAAAAGAAAATTCTATCCTGGTGTCATCGCGGGCCTAGTAAGCCCCGTCTCTTTAGTGGCCTTCTTAGTAAAAATCTAGACAGTGCCTGATTAGATTTTACAAGTTGAAGCCAGTGTATGTGGAATTTTTTTCCGAGAGAGAAAATTTGAGACACATTTTTTTTTTTATATTTCTCACTTAGTTTAAATTCATGCAAATATAAACGGTATACTTTAAGTGTTGAACGTCAGCTTCGATATCGTAACCAATTAAGGTGCGATTATTAGCTAGTTGAAAACTATACACAATACCCCGCCCGTGGACGTGAAGCACCGTTCGCTACGGCAACTTTTGCAAGCCCGAGAGGGCTCATAAATAATATCATTTGGAATTTTCTAGATATACTTTACTACCCAGTCACGACTGTCTACGTTAATATGAAGCATTTCAGTCGGACGTATTTAAAAGTGAAAAAACATTTCTTATATGTTTACGTCAAAAATGTGTTAAAAACCTTGCAATCTTTGGAGTGATTTTCTACTCAAACAACGTCAACATCGGTAACAGAAATCAGCTATCAAAACGTGGAAAAAAATCTCGATGTGCTACTTTTCTTCTCATTATTGATCTCTAATTTTTCACTATTGCCATTTTTGAACGGTTATTTAAATCCTTATTAATGATCAATTAAAAGTGCTCAAACTGGTGTCAAATTTAATGTTATTCTGATCTTTGGGTAAACATGACTTTGTCAAATTAAATTCGTTGATGACGACTTCAAATTTTTCTGTATTGATTAAATGTTTAATATATCCATAAAAATATCAAATAGATGATTCTTTAAAAAGGAAATAAATAAAATAAATGTTACTTTATTCACATTAACCATAAATAGGTTTTTAAACACATGAAGCGTTTTGGTCATTTTGCCAGCGATTGACATTAGGATCTAGACATTTGCCGATCAGAATGATAAATTCTAGTAAAATTGCATACGAGATTTCGAAAATGTCGATATCTTTCATGGAAGAGTCATAAAAAATGTCCTTCAGACAATTTGGCCGATTGATGCCTCGATATAGGAAATCAGTTGATAAGGACCATATTCGAATCGAATTTGTCGTAGGGTAGAATGTATATGTATCTACGAAAAATCGCAAGCAGTTGTTATAAGCTGCAGTTAATTCATTCTCAATACATTATAGGAAAAATTCCACACACGTTGCCTAAAAAAATAAAATGTGTTACTGCAACGTTTTGTATGTTACCTTACACAACGTTATAGTAAGCGTTCCGTGTGGCTGGTCATACGAGCTGTCAGTAAATTGACAGCGCTACTTTTCCCCGACGTTTAAAAATCAAATAAATCATTCTTATGTTTGCTGAAATGCAGAAAATATGTTTCAAGGAAATAGTCACTTGCAATCATTTGTCAGTAGATTGTTGGTAAAAAAAAAATAAAAATAAAACGGAATGTAAGATTTATCACTAAATATGAACAAAAATCCTTAATCGTTATGTTAAACAAATGACAATAAATTATTTTATTACTGGGTCATTTACCCAAATGACTCAAAACAAGTGTTAAATTTGTGAAAAATTTAATTTTAAATATTCTAAAAAACAAAACTTGGTCCCATGTTGATTTCCTTGACCGATTTTCTGCCCTTCCATCAATCAAAAAACAAAAATAGTCCGTCAACCCTACAGGAGTCCGTCAATATTAAAAAAAGTCCGTCGACCTTAAAAAGTCCGTCAATTATTGGTAGCTGAAAACTTTAACCAATACCCCGCCATGCGGACGTGAAAATAAGTCTATATGTAAAACAAAGTGATTGACATATGGTTTCATATTTATATAAGGCATCTTCTATTTTACTACTGAAATTAAAAATGACTTTCTCAGGAGTGTCAGAAATTTTTATTTTCGAATTCGCCTAGTCCTAAGACTAGAACAAATTACCATGTGGATGGATTGGCAGATCTAGATATGTCCCAGACAGAAATTACTAACTAGGTCCATTCCATCCAAAGCATTAATAAATAAGAAAGGGCCTGGCTTGGCCTTACTTAGCTAGGAAAACCTAGCGAGGGCCCTTGCAATATCTTCGATACTTCACATAAATCTCAATCTCAACATAGTTTCGAAAAGATCATCTCTGTATTTCAAATTTATTTTTCTATATAGGTAGGTACAGCAAAAATACGAAAAACTTTTTAATATCGAAATGAGAGCATCGATAATTTTCATGGCCCGCGAAATTCGACTTTTAAAATACAAAGCTCAAAAACTTCATTTCCTCTGCAGAAAACCGTAAAAGGGTACAAGCTTTAGGGTACCAAGTCCATGAATATAAATTACTGACAAATGTACTTGGGTACATTAAAACACTGCCCATGGGCTTGAATATTTTTAAAAGAACACCAATCTTTGTGGTGTGACGCAATAAGTGGTTATGATCACAAAAATAAACTCCTAGTAAAGAAAGCTTCATCATCCATCAAAGTGTCTTATCATAATTGCGAGTTTTCTTTTAAATTGTGGTTCAAGTACTTCAAATTAAATGCTTGAGCGATAAGTAAACAAAAAACAATTTGCGATTTGTTTTTTCGGGATTTTATTTTGGCCGTACGAGTTATCGTCTTTCGCATATTATTGCATTGTATATGACAAAGAGGATTTTTTGATAAATCCAAATTTAATGTTAAGTTGTTTAATCACAAACCCTAAGGAGTCAGTCATGCTGTTCTATCATTTCTTCGATTTTGCTTTGTGGAACACAACTATTTGCGAATGACGTTATTACAATGCCAAACAATTGTGATTGATATCTGATGTTGTAGGTTGTTCATGCCGGCTCCGGTTATGTAATAATTCCGTAATTGATAGTTTGGCGGTTGTGATGGTCTTTCATTCTATTTACTCCCGAGCACGGAAAGCTGGTATTCACTGATAATTTTTTTATGAGGTCAGCAGTGTTGAACGTTGAGCTGGCAGTTGTGTATTTGTTGCTTCTGGATGTGAAACAAGTGTGATCGACACAAGATATTCGTCGAAGTGTGTCATATATACATAGATTAATTTCTTACTGGCCGATTGATTAATTGAAAGTCCACATGTGACGCTTAAATAGCCTGAATATTGTCTCAAAGAATCGAGCTCAAACAGTAGGTCTAACTATTTCCAAAAACAGAATGATGCACTCACAACGAAGGCCTTAATTCTCTAGGACTGCTGTGACACTCACGATGGCCGTGAGCAGGTAATTAAAAGTGACAGACCAAATGTCAGGTAGAAGCGTGAAGGATACTTTAGATAAAGGGGTACAAATATCGCCAACGAAGGAAGGCGAAGAGGAATTTTTACGGTCAACTGACGGCTCGAACTGTTCCTGCAATTACTTTGTTAGTTAATTTATCCGTTTGCTTTTTTGTTGTGATTTTAAGCGAAAACTCTTCCAACAAGCAATTTTGTGATTTGCAACTTATATCACATTTGTGCGATTGATCAAATATAAGTATCACTCTAATGATTGCTTAGCAAGTAACGAAGACATTTAAATTTCATGTTATGGACTGAAAGTGATTTTTATTGAATTGTTAAATAACCATTCTCGAAATTTCACAATGTCCTGTATTGGATCAAATTGATTGTGTAGCATTAATGTTAATATAATTTGATCGTTATTTTGAGATATTGCATTTCTAACAACTTTCTTCAAACGAATAGTATTTCAAATTTTACTTACATTTTTGATGACAATTCAGATTCGGCACAATTTACTGAAAAAGCATCAGATCGTCGCAAAATTTTAATTTGTAACTTGTAATTTGACCCTTGCCAAAAGGAATTTCTCGCAGAGTCTGAGGAGGCATTAAAACGTTGGGCCATATGTATTTTCATATAAATCGTAATATTTTCTGCTATCGCATAATTTTTTATTTGCTGAAAAACTTTGAGTGAACTTTAATTTCGACTGTAGAACAGTTGACGCCAAAATTTTAACAATTTTTCACTTATTCTATATAAAAATTTTCATCGAAATCGGGCGCCATTAATTTTTCGGATTTTTGGGTTTTTTGGTCCACAACTATCTAAACTTCCTCTAGCCCCCAATTGTTTTTTAAGCAGTTTCTGGTCTAACGCTTCAGTGTCCATACGGATGGTCCATGATATTCAGGCAAACATGTTCCACGAATAGGCCGCGTTTACGAGAGATGTTAATCGAACTTTCTTGTTTCCAAATATTGAAGAATTGGACCTGCGACAATGTGTTCAGCAGACGGCTACAGCACACACAGCAATGTAAATCGATCGATTTATTGAGATGGTGCGATTTGGTGCAGCAAATCATTTCACGTTTTGGCGTCATTGGCCGCCTAGATCATGTGATTTAACGCCACTAGACTTCTTTTTGTGGTCAATCGTTAAATCACTGGCTACTTGGTGCGATACCAACGACACTTGATGCCTTGACAGCACAACATCCGGCGTGTTATCAACCGAATCCGGCCCGATTGCTCGAGAAAGTGGCATCAATATTGTACCATCCGAATTGGACACCTGAAGCGTAGTCAGGCCAAATTTGAAGCAAGATTATTTTTTAAGTATGGCATGCACACAATCCACCATTTCCAAAACAACGATTTCATCATGATGCCTGGAAGACAAATTATGTGTTTTACGTTTTCGGCAATTTAGAAGAACCGCTTAAAAAAACCCTTTATACGCCACTATCAAAGTCTCTTTCTCTGGAATGCACTGGCCCTGTTCCAAGATTCCAACCATAACGCGATGGATAATTTCGATTGAGAACTCCTATTAAATCTCTCTAAGAATTAAGTTTAATAACGTGTTTGTGTACTTTAGAATATCAACACCCTTTTAATTAGCGACTAAAAATGGCTTCTCGTTCAATGGACCACCGAAGCGGTATATAGTTTTGTGCAAATTTGTAAAGGAAATTAATTCGAATATAGAAAAGTATAATGGCAGCAAATATCACTGATCAAAAACTGAATCGATTTAGTCAAGTCCGTTGTCCGTCGTCCGAATCCATTGTCCGTTGTCTCTCTGTCGATCTCTCGAAACCGACAATCAAGTCGAAATTTGGACACAGCTATATCGGATCGAGTATGAACTCTCTAAGTAATAAATGGACATCGCCACTGCCCGTCCACAATGAATATCAACTGTTATATTAGCGAAATGCTTGATAAACTTGCGACACTCAACATTATTCATTATTATTGGTACTGTCAATACGAAAAGGATTATCTGGCAAAATGTACCGCTCTCGAGCACGCCACAATAGCACCAAAATAGGCTTATCGTAATTGTGAAGATAAAACTAGAAGCTTCAAATTCGCAACATGGTTCATCCAGGCGAAAGTGGGAATAATTAATTTGCCCTCCATGCAGAATCAAAAGAGAAGAAATATGCGCTCATAAGTGACGCTGGTATTTCAATCGGCTTGACCATTTATTTCTTATTTTTTATCTGCACTTCCTTCGCGAGAATCAAAAGTGAGTGTTTGGTTATGTATAAAAGATATAGTCACCAAGCCTATAAAATTTAAGATAAAATGAGGTACAACTCTCATTGCTTTATGGCACTTAAATTCTTGGCGTAAATAGAAAAGAAAAAAATACCATAAGGCAGAAGTTGATTTGGCTGCTCATAAACTGGAGCCGTCAGATCACCGACGTGACATAGTTTATTCCTTATCTTATGTTGAATCATTATTTAAAATTTGTTTTTTGTGACGACTTTTCAGTCGTTTACATTAATCGACCGAAAATTGGGTGTGAAAAACATCCAGCATGTAATACAAAATGGCTTCAATACCCTCTCCGATGTCTATCCTGCGAAAGTGCATTCAATCCTTCCATGCGGCAACTTTTCTTTTCGAATTCAAAAGTAATTGTAAAGAATATTCTAAAAAGAATTGTTCTCATATCGGCCCGGTTATCTTATCTTTCTTATTATTTTTATTTTTCTCTCAACCAAACTCGAGCAATATTAAGTGAAAAAGGCGATAAACGGAATCCGTGAAATATGGCACATATGGGGAAATGTTTGAATTCCAACAAGTGCCATCCATCAGTCTATTAAAAACTTCAGTAAAATGCACAACTAGAGCGCCAAACTTCATGAGCTTTTGTTTTTTGTTTTTTGTTTGTGTTGCTTTTGTTGTTGTTGTTTGTTTCGTTTTCGCAATAATAATTTTCATGTGTCTTAAATTTCGCAATCGTCAGTAGTGCAAATTGTTAAGACAGACAGAATTTTTCGTTTCCCGAAACACTGACGAAATCACAATAGATAGAGACACGACCGCAGCGAGTGTGTGCGCAAAAGAAAATGCTGAACACGTTCAGTTCCGTGATACCCTTTTTGAAATTCAATCAAAGACAAGTGATCATCGACAATTTCGTTTTCAAGCTACACTATCGTTGGTCGTTCATATTGCTATTGGTTGCGACAATTTTGGTGACATCGCGACAGTACATCGGCGAACATATAAAATGCATATCGACCACAATTCCAGCGCACGTCATCAATACGTATTGCTTTTTCACGGCGACTTTTACTTTGGTAGGTATGCTTGGATCGTAGCATAACGGTGAATCAATCGGTTTCAATTCTTCTCTTGCCCCCACTCTCCCTCCCTATCTCACGCCATTGCTCTTTGAGTTCTGTTTTTCGAAAAGTGATCGGTGCTTTTGTATTTCTCGTGATCATTTATCATTGATTAATCCCACTTTTGATTCGCCTCTTTAAGGTACGCCATTTGAACAGTACGGCGCTCTCAACGGGAGCGATTTTTCATCCTGGCATCGGACCTTTTGAAACCCAAGACGATCCTATAAAACGCCATGCCTATTACCAATGGGTGCCGTTTGTGCTCTTCGCTCAGGCGCTGTGCTTCTACGTGCCACACTCGTTATGGAAATCATGGGAAGGTAAGATTGAGTTACGGCGCGCCGCGATTGAGCGTGAAAATTTGTTTACAACTTCTTCTATTCACTGCGACGGAGCGATGGAGTTAACTCTTCCGCATTTCTGTTCCTATTCCCTGCAGGTGGGCGCATCAGATCACTGGTGTTCGGTATGCGTATGGTCGGCCTTTCGCAGTATCTGAAGAATAATAGCTTGAAAATTGGTAAGCTCAATATTCCGTCGTTGGCCGAGACCGAAATGCGCGTTCAAGACATGCGACGCACAATGATTGAACGCATGCGCCTCAATCAGTCGTGGGGTGCTCATCTGGTCTTTGCGGAGATGCTGAATCTGTTGAATATCCTACTTCAAATTTATGTAACTAACAAATTTCTGGGTGGAGCGTTCTATTCGCTTGGCATAAAAGTTATGCAAGAGAATTGGACTCCAGAGATGGACGCCTTGGACATTGTGTTCCCCAAAGTGACCAAGTGTCATTTTCATAAATACGGTCCTAGTGGATCGTTGGAGCTGCACGATACGCTCTGCGTTATGGCACTCAATATCATCAATGAGAAGATCTTTTCGATTCTATGGTTTTGGTTTGCTTTCCTCCTGATGGTCACTTCGCTCGGGCTCATTTGGCGGGTATTCACGCTGTTCTGGTATAAAAAGTGAGTGAGCTATTTTCTTATGTTCTTAAAATCTATCTTTTTATAATACATTCGCGTATTTTCTTGTAGCAATTTCTTTACGAAAGCTGCTTTCTACTGGGTTAAGCCCGGAAGAATTGATAAACAAGAGCTTGATGCGGTTATCGAGAAGTGCAATTTCTCGAATTGGATGTTTTTGTTCTTTCTGCGGAGCAATCTTTCGGAGTTCCTATTCAAACGGGTGATTTACCATTTGGCCAGCGAATTCCCCGACCCAGATCGTGATAATAGTGTTAATGCGCGCCTTGTGCAAGAGCAAGAGGCAAGTTCCAGTCGTATGCGAACACTGAAAATCGACGAGGTTGATTATCCTCTGAACGCTAGTAAAGAAGGATCGAAAATCGAATAGGAATTTCGGGATTCATTCATTAAATACTTAAATATATTTTAAATACTGCATTGGCTGTGCCGGCTTTTGCTAACATTCGTATGTAGCTTAAGAGTTAAAGCTTTCTATTTGCCTGTTGCCAAGTGAATGAATCAATTCGCTTGCAGCTCTGTTTATCAAAGCTTTCACAGGGCTGCATTGCGATAATATAACAACGTTATTGGGTACATTCCGCACGCTCAACTGCTGTCGAGTGAAATTCGGCTAAAAGGTGTGCTATCAACTGAACTTTCGCAGCATGTTGACTGAGCGGACTTCATTTTTGGAAATACGTACTTAGAACCCGCGTAGTCAACAAGCTGTGAAACCTTAATTGGTAGCCAAATTTTACGCAACAGTTGCACAACAGTTGAGTCTGCTCAATGCACCCATTGACAGCCGTCATTAGAAATTAATTTTTTTAAATATCGAATCTAAATTTTTGAATTAAGAAACGAAACTTTACAAATATATTTTTAAGTATTGAAACATTGGAGAAGCACGAAAATATAAAACTGAATTTTAAATAATCGTCTTCAAAAGCTGTTACCCCCTTATTCATAATCAAATTTAAAATTTAAAACATTGTCTAAATTCAGTTTTTGTGTGGAAATTTTTACATTTAAACAATAGGGGTATTCACAAAGGCGTTGGAAAGTCGGAAAATCGGAATGTTGCGACTTCTTAAAAATTTTTCAATTTTTCCGATTTTCCGACTTTACTATTTTCCGTTGCCTTTGTGAATACCCCTAATGTTTTAAAATTAAATTTTGATTATGAATAAGGGGATAGTGTACTCGTATAATTACAGGAAGGGCTCCAGTTGTAAATAGTGTGCTCTGAAGGACGTCTCTTTTGTCCGGAAGCTATTTCTGGTCCCTAATCAGGAGATCTCATTCTTTGGCATCTCACCCAGTGGGATGTCTGTCCATTCATTTTAGCCACATTTTTGAGTTTTCATGGATTCCAGCTAGTTATACATATATTTACCCCCTTATTCATAATCAAATTTTAAATTTAAAACATTGCTTAAATGTCAAATTTCCATACAAAAATTGAATTTAAACAATAGGGGTGTTCACAAACTTGCACAACTTTTTAAGCAGATAAAATGTTTCGAATTTCCGAATTTACAATGTTCCGACGCCTTTGTGAATAGCCCTAATGTTTTAATATTTAAATTTAAAATTTGATTATGAATAAGGGGCTGATTTGTATTTATAATTTCTTCATTCAAAACGCACACATATACAATATTTTTTAAATTCTACTGCAATTCAACCTGTTGAACTAACCCAAAAATATGTCTAAATATGTTCGCATATTTTTGTAATTGTATTTCTTGGGAATCGAAACTTGTCCAGAATGCCTCCGAAGTGTGTCGCGGTTTTTTGTGCCGATAAGATCTTAGAATGCTCGATCGAATTCACGATTTGTCGTGTAGGTGTGTCAAACAATCGTTGGATTTTCTTAGCACTGTGGAATCGGTCCCACCGATCTCTACAAAACGGCAATGCTTTCATAATTAAACGCTTGAAGCTGTTGCCACGTTCGTTTTGCGGTCAATGGCAACGTGTTTTGTCGCGTTTAGAAATTTATTTTGATTTGTAGCGGAATTATTGCCATTCGACAGGTTTCTACACAGTTTTCCCCCCCAGTAAAAGTTACCAAGTTCGCAAACAATCTGCCTTCATGCAGAGATAAATTGTAGTGCTTCGAAATCAGCCGAAATTCGTGAATGTTGAACATAAATAAAATGCTACGAAGTGTTGGCGAAAGTCACTTTAACAGCCCCGTGCCTTTTTTGTTTCTTGCATAAACTTGATTTTTTGCGAAAAAAAAGTAATAAAAAAAAAACTTAAAGAGTCGTTAAAAGTTTAGTAGAGCTCATCAGTTAAAAGAAAAAAATTGTCACTTTTGGCATTCAAAAAAATTTGCA
The DNA here is from genome assembly GCA_020466095.1 of Chlorops oryzae. Classification (NCBI taxonomy): domain Eukaryota; kingdom Metazoa; phylum Arthropoda; class Insecta; order Diptera; family Chloropidae; genus Chlorops; species Chlorops oryzae. Next base: position 42,404,050 of record CM035808.1, read on the forward strand.
TTGAAATGACATAAATTTTGATAAGTGAATGACCCGTTTAGCGACTCTTCTATTCAGTGGATTTCAAACTCGTTTTACTTCTCGATATTAAAAAAAGATAAGAATTTATTTGGACTTTCGTGTCGGTATCTTAAGAATATCGCACAAAAGATTCTTAATCTAAAATCATTTTATTTATTTTAAACAAATTTTTGTGAATTAGTTATTTAAATTCTTCAAAGATCAATACAAAACCTGAAAGCTCTCGCTTCTAAGCTCAAAATAATAATAAAATAATAAATAAATTTGAAAAATTAATAATGTATCGCTAGAAGTTTCAATTGTAATAGACGCAGTATTACGTAATTCAGATTGAGGGTCGTGGTATTATTTAATTTAAAATTATCGAAACAAATGTTTTAACAAAAAATTAAATGAGATCATCATCAATATCATGGAATGAAGAAATTGTTCTAGAACCCCCCTGATATGTGTCCAATCGTCAATGGATCATAACGATAAAGATGGACTGTGATATTTTTCTGAAATTTTTGACTTTAGCTTGATATGCACAAAATAACACAGCCCGATAAAAAAAAAGTGCCAGATCCAGGGAGTCTCACTATGCTTAGTGTATTTTTTTGGGTTTTCTAAAGCCAAATTTGGAATTCAGACAGCTCCAAGAAGTCTAGTTGTCACAATAACCTCGAGAATCCTCGAGCGGGGCTTAATGCCTGTTTTTGAAGTGATGACGAGAGCAAGAACCGATGGAGCTATATGGACCTCAAATGCGGATTCAGCGATCGAGAAAACATATAGTGATCACAGTGAGGCCCCTGGGTCTGACACTTTTTCACTGATAATTCTTACTGAGATATCTTCTCAAAATAGACAAAACTTGGCGATTTTCTGCTTTGTGGAAATTTAGGAGTCCATTTATGTAGGGTTTCACTGTTCTTCTTCGTGTCTCAAAAATTAATTTCAAAGATGCACAACTGCATGACCTTACAGATAGAAAGCTTTGACCACTGCTCCGAGACAGCTTTAATCAAAGGTTAGATGCGATGCAATGATAAATTACTTCGTTCTGCTCATAAATTGGGATGACAATTAGACGGACGATTGAAGCATAAAATTCTACAAGTTATTGCTCGTAAGTCTACCGTCTTGGCAACAAACAAACAAAAAAAAAAAAAATTGATGACAATCGAGCCTACAAGGTGCATCCATTGAGAACACTTAAGGCTTGCCATAGAATTTATGTAAATTGGACAAATTGTTGGATAAGCAATGCGTGGGTGTAAATTATGAGCTTTACGTTGCTTTATTGCATGATTTACGGCAACGGCTCTTACAATCTACTGCGAATATCTATCGCAGAACAAAAACAAAAAACACAAACCGAAATAATTGGTTTTAATTATCAAAAAATATTTTTTCTTCATCTTTAATTGACCCTTCGGGTTAAATAAAACTTACTTGAACTCATTTTGAGTGTATCAAAAAATTCAAGTGTTTTCATGTGACAAAAAAAAAAAAAAAAAAATTATCTAATATTGGTTTAAAGGAATTTCTGTGTTGCTTTTCCAGACACGCATTTTATTTTCGACGAGTTTCCGAGCTCTCGTGTGGCCCGAAGCCAACCCTAACAAAATTCTTTAATGTAACCAGAATGACGCAATTTCGAATTCAACAGCTTCCACATACACAAAATATGAACCACCCTTTTCTGGAAGCAACGTGGACATGTAACGAAACAAACGCAGGAAGCGAACAAAACATGCGCTCCCGCTCATGACAAGCAATAAAAACAGTCCATGAATCCATGAAATGCGTTTCAACTTCAACAAAAACAAAGTTCAAGAAAATGAGTGAAAATGGATGCCCTCAGCTCTCGGATGGCGACAGAAGCGCGGCCTCGGTTGATTCTCAACTTAGCGTCAAATGCTTTTGATTTTCCGAATGAAAATTACTCATTAGAGCGAGTCAAACTGCGGGCGAAAGTAATGGCTGCGATGACAGAAAATGAAATAAGAAAAATTATTTATATGCTGCGAAGGAAATGCGGTGCAGCAGCAATTTCCCTTCGTGCTGGCAAGACACTCGACACTGCAGCAGTGTGCGGGCTCGTGTGAGTTTGTTGCCTTCGCTGCATTTGTTTATCTCTATTCTTAGATTTATGCACTTCGGCATGCTGTTTCAAATGCATGTTGCATGTGCTGTCTTAGAAACGAAAAGGAAAATGTGCTGGAAAATGGAATATTCTAGGCAGATATTCTCATGTGTGTGCTGTGAAGGCTTTTTGAAGTCATTTTGAAGGTTGGGCACGATGCGTGCGTGCAGACAGGCGAGTTTTCCCTGCTGATAATGACCTTGAATGGCAGATGCATCGCGCATGTTGAGGATGAAGATAAATCAGTTTCGGCGAGCATAAAACTTTCGTTCATTCAATTTACTTATTTAATTGTCATCTAATATTTCAAAGAGAGTTTTGAATCAATTGAGATTTGAAGAATCATTTTCTTCGTGAGAAGTACATTTAAGTGAAGGATGGAAGATCGATGGTAGCCGAAATCCCACGGGGGGTAAAATTTTTTTAAATTTAAATATTTTTGAATGTATACCTATGTATATATACATATATTTTTTTTTTTCTTTTGACTACAATGAGCAATTAAAACAGTCTAAGATCAAAACGATAAAAAATTAGTCACAATGGTTCATAGATCCTCCACTTGGATGCAGTGAAGATGTGCCCAATCATAGGGGATTCAACTGAATAGGCAACATTTCGAATTAATGATTTTTTTTAAATTAAAACAAAGAATTTTGTGCTTTGTACGGTATAAAGAAAAATATTTTCATACAAGTTTGTGGACCCGTTTTCGAAGTCTCAATAAAAATGTTAAACGACTTGATTCAGAACTTGTTTTCATGCTTCTAGAATTTAGTTCAAGAATCACAAACTGACAAAATAAAATGAATTGAAATCTAACAGTGACGTAGCGAGACATTTCGTCGCCCGAGGAACAAGGGGGAAAGAATCGAGGAAACGCCGTCCACCGCCCTAATTGAAACTAAAGCCCTTTACAAAATTTCAATTTATTTAAATATCGCATCAAGGCAACAAAAGTGGCACAACTAAAAATTTGTTATTTTTCAGAAAACGCGAAAAACAATTTGCACGCGCAATGTCAATCAAAGCAAGAAGAATGGCATGATGGCATTTGTTCGGCCTTTTATAATAAGAAAGATTGAATGGACTTTTTCCTGCAGGTAGACAGGTGACTTAGGAACAAGATTCATAGCATAACTCGAAATTCAAAAATTTTGAGTTGTGTCACTTTAGTTTCCCGGGTGCGATCCCCCTCACTACGCTACTGAAACCTAATATTATTCAAAGTCTATGCGTGGATCTGTGTCCATGATGGAATAAATTATAATCTGTTCAAAAGATCGTCATGTAAAAAAGCTTATCTGTACGCTCAATGCCAGCTTGAAAACATGTGAACGAGCGGCCGTCAAGGGCTTTTCAGCTTACAACAATCTCAGAGTGTCAGCATTTTTCACGAATCAACTTGAATGTATTGATATGTTATCAAGACTGTACAATAAATACATCTTACATTTTCTTGAAATATGGGTAAATCCGGGAAAAAGCAAACCAAGCGTCAAACAAAATAAAAGTGTTTTGTAAGAATTCAGCGCATCAATGAAGTTTGTTACAATTTGAAGATATTCAAATTGTCTATTCTGTGATTCTGTGGCACACTGCACTAGTTTTTTAGTGCACTGACCATTTCACTATCACTATTTTTTTTAGTGGTAGTGGGATTAATATTTAATTACCACTACAGTAGAGTACGGATAAATGCAACACGTTTTTTGCTCGAATTCTTGTGCACTTATGCGTTCTTTGCATTAATCCGTGCATGTTTTCATGGGAACTCACAAAAAAGGCTTCAAAGCACGCTGCACTTATGAGGTTTATTGACCATTTATTCGGTTAGTTGCATTTATCCGTAAAAGAATTGCACTGCACTATATGGGTAGTGGTATTTAAAATCGAAATTGCACTACCACTACTTTTTAGTGGTAATTAAAAAAAAAAAGTTGCACTACCACTAAATGTAGTGGAATTTAAAAAAAATAGCACTATCGCAAAAAAATGTAACCATAAGTTGTCCCCAACTGGGCACGAACCCCCACTGTATGCACTAACCAAATCGCTTACTCTTTGCACTCTAAGGCTAGTTAATGCTTCTTAAGTTAAACGCACTAAAAAGTAGTGGTAGTGCAATTTCGATTTTAAATACCACTACCCATATAGTGGTAGTGCAATTCTTTTACTTAACTACCACTAACTATATAGTGCTAATTAAATATTAATCCCACAACCAAAAAAAAAAAAAATTGTAGTGCAATTTCAATGTAGTGCAATATGCCCATCTATGTTCTGTAGTGATTCTGGAGGTACCCTTAAAAATGGTCCATTCTCGAACTTGTTCTTACTCATGTCCTCGTGAGCATCCATACCAAATTTCGTCGAATCTCCTGGTGACGCTGATCATTTCTATATATATTTTGTATGGTCTATCTCGACTGGTTCTGGGTGTTACACACAACCACACAAACGCAATATACTCTCGACACAGAGTGTGTCGGGTATAAAAAAGTTTATTTGTGCACGTTAATTTCTGATTAATGGCGATAAAAAAGTGACATTTTGACCCATAGTGTACTGACGGGTTCTTATTTATTTAAGTATAACTTCTATTCTATGTCTGTGTATGTATGACGACTTTTTAAGATGCTAGAAGAAGTCAAGTTCAAGGAGATAAATTCCTGAAACTTTTTGGTCAGCCTAAAATATCATAAAAGCTAAACTTTTACCAAATTATTCTTCAAATCGGGAATGATTGCTAGAAACAATTCAGGTTTTCTAAAATAACCTTTCAAGCCTTCGGCTTTTTAAACATTCCACATTGAAACTTATGTATCCACTTCGAAATCTCAACATCCTTCTCAGGAATATGCTTGGCACGCTAACAAGAAATTATTCCGCCTTTACTTTTTCGAATAATTTATCAACAAAAAACTTCAAATCCAAGTGTGGAAAAAACATTCCAATACAATATACCAAGAATTGGACAGTTAGAGCTAATGGGCTAAGAAATAATCTACGTTTTCTCAATTCAAAATTATGGCGATTGTTGCTATCAGTGACTTGAAATAAGGCCTGCAGTCACAGCTGTAATGAATGTAACAGTTTTCAAGAATCGACGTGATTTGTGCCGATTGCAAGCAAATGATCTCGTCTGGATCGCCCAACTACATTCGACTATCTGTCGATTTTCGGGCTTTTGAGAACTCCAGCGTCAATTATGTCATAGATCATTCTGTCAAATGTGGCTTATCGATGCTGATTTGACACAAATGAATTCAAATAATTCGCTTTATGTGGCATAAATCTTAATTGTGTAATGTCTCAAGGCGATTTCAATTTGGAGCGTAGAAAATGCTGGCCACAAAATTGTTTATAATTGCACGCGAACGTACACGATTTACACATTTATCTCGTTTCTATTTTTTGGGCTTGTCACGGTTTTTATTTTTCATTTATTTTACTCTCACAGTCCATGTGTTATTGAAATATTTGAAAACAGTTTGAGGCCTCTACATAAAACGAATTACGTTGAGACCAGAAAAATTTCACACAATTCCGGCCAAATCAAGCCTTTTTGCGCTGCCATTATTTGAGTCTAATTAATTTTATTAATAGCATCGCATTCGGTCTGTAAGCGACTTACATAATAGATCATTTGCGGTTTGATTCAATTGAGCAGCTTTCTCGGTGTTTTTCTAATAAATTTTTCTTCTACGATTCTTCATTAAAAAAAATAATAATAATTCACAAAACCACAATTGTTTGACACTGGCCGTTGCTAAGAGGTCTAACAATAACAATAACAATAACAAAAAAAAATATTTAAAAAATAATAAACAAATTCAACGTTGAGGCTTGAATTTTTATAGCCGCTGAGCATTAAACTTGTGAAAGCTTTTAAGATTAACGACACTCTTAAAATAGTTGCAAGATTTCTTTTTATATGACAAAAGATTTTACAACAAAAAGAAAAATTTCCCGAAAGCGGGAGTTTATTAAAAGTTTATTTTTTAAGTTGTCACCAAATTGAAAATAACATCAAAAATTGCCTAAGCTCAGCCATGTGAGGTGTCTTAATTGGATGTGACTCGCAAAGTGTTTTGCCACAATAGCATAAATTCACTTGAATATTTGCTGTGAGTCAACATAGAAAATATAATCTCAAGCTCAAGAGTCACTTAAAAAAAAATTACGCAATTGATGCTCACAGAAGGCTATCACTAATAATATTTTCAAACTAAATCAGGAGCGATAAGGTTTTGTAACCACGGGGCAATATAAATTTTTTATAAATCTTAAATTAAAATAAAAAACGAAAATTAAATTTCATTTTCAATATCGCAATTTTTATACTCAGCGATCGAAAACTGAATCGATTAAGACATTTCCGTCTGTCCGTCTCTCCGTTCGTCCGTCTGTTGTCGGATCTCCTTCCAAACGAAGGGGCCAATTATATCCGCCTACCGTCACGCCAACAAATCAGTGGCGTCAACCGAAAGATTTTTTGAAATATCGCACTAATTTTTTTCTACACATTTCGAATCAAACTCGACCATTTATGAACGGGCCCTCGATACATTTAGATGTATTCTTACATATTAATACGTTTTTATACCCAGCGTAAGCGGGGTATATTAGTTTTGTGCAAATCTTGTAACAGGGAGAATTAAGCTCCGGAGATATAGAAAAATATATATAGAAATGATCAGGATCAAAAACTGAATCGATTTAGACATGTCCGTCTGTCCGTCTGTCCGTCTGTCCGTCTGACCGTCTGTCCGTCTGTCCGTCCGTCCGTGGTCGGATCTCCTCCGAAACGGCTGAACCAATGAAGTCGAAATTTGGCACACATGTATATCGGGGTCCGAGTATGATCCTAAGTAAAAATGGGAGCCATCCGCCCACTGCCACGCCCACAAATGAATTTATTGTGTTTTCAATAAAATGCTTGTAACTTGCGAACCACTCAACACATTCCATTGATATTTGGTGTGCTGGTAAACTACAAAAAGGGACATATCCTGGCAAAAAATGGACGCCGCCCTCCTCGAGCCACGCCCACAAATAAGCCCAAAAATAAGGGCTTATCGTAACTTGTGAAGTAAAAGGCGTAGAAGCTTCAAATTCGCAGCATAGGTTGTCCAAGGCAATTGAAAGGTGTAGGAACAAAATTTTGTATAGCCCGCCCACTGCCACGCCCACAAATAGAGAATTTTCATAACTTCCGAAGTAAAAGGCGTAGAAGCTTCAAATTCGCAACATAGGTTCACCAAGGCGAATGAAAGGTGTAGGAAAATTTTTTTTATGGCCCGCCCACTGCCACGCCCACAAATGAAGAGTTTTCGTAACTTCCGAAGTAAAAGGCGTAGAAGCTTCGAATTCAAAACATAGGTTCACCAAGGCGAATGAAAGGTGTAGGAAAAAATTTAATGCGGCCCGCCCACTGCCACGCCCACAAATGAAGATTTTTCGTAACTTCCGAAGTAAAAGGCGTAGAAGCTTCAAATTCGCAACATAGGTTCACCAAGGCGAATGAAAGGTGTAGGGAAATAATTTATGTTGCCCTCCCACTGCCACGCCCACAAATAAAGATTTTTCGTATCTTCCGAAGTAAAAGGCGTCGAAGCTTCAAATTCGCAACATAGGTTCACCAAGGCGAATGAAAGGTGTAGGAAAAATTTTTATATGGCCCGCCCACTGCCACGCCCACAAATGAAGATTTTTCTTAACTTCCGAAGTAAAAGGCGTAGAATCTTCAATTTCGCAACATAGGTTCACCAAGGCGAATGAAAGGTGTAGGAAAATAATTTATGTTGCCCTCCCACTGCCACGCCCACAAATAGAGAAGAAAAACATAGTGCGCTCATAACGTCGGGACGCTGGGTATTTCAAAGTCGGGCTTGACCGACTTTAGCTTTCTTACTTGTTATATTTAAAATAATCATTATTGTCCATTTTGGTCCTTTTTTTAATTTGGCATCGATAGAGAAGGGCCCCCGAAAAAAAATTCTCTCGGGCCCCACAAGGTGAAGTAACGCCCCTGCAACAAATGGACATTTTTCGTAACTCGTAAAATGCGTAGAAGTGTCAGATTCGAAACATTGGTTGACCAATACGAACGAAAGATTTAGGAAAAACATTATATGCCACGCCCACAAATAGAGATGTTTTGTAAATTCCGTACGGAAAGGGAAAATTTGTCTTGCTTGACTGACTTTAGCTTTCCTACTTGTTTAGGTTAAAAATATGTGACAGCACCGTATATTTTACATCTGATTTCATCGATATTTTCGAAAATGGAGTCTAAAAATAGGCATCCTAATGTAGAATGCACACAGTGCAATCCATTGTACAACCAAGCAGAGTGGACGATAGATTGGATGATTTGTGCAAATGTTGGAAGACTGATTTTCGGTTGATACAACGTTTGGACGAAAATCAAAACATTTTGATTTTTTGAAGTTAGAACCCATGGTCGTCCAACGTGATGGAACGCTTGTAGGGTTGTTGTATCAACTTCAGTCAGTTTTTTTATTCTGCGAAAGTAACAGTCGGAAATTAATACAATAATTTAAAATAATATGAAGTTAGATTGGATGTTGTACAATACATTGGAACGTATGAGTCGGATTAAATTATAACCGCTGATCCAACGCATTGTACAATAGATTGGACGGTGTGTATCCTACATTATGATCGTTTTAAACTTGGCTCAAAAACTTTGAACCCTGTCTATCTTTTTGTGTTATTTCCGAAAGCGAAATTTTTTAATGAAACGAATTTTTTCGAATTCTTGTAAACATCTGCCGAATATCGAACTTAAATTTTTGCTATCGTTTTTATACTGCCCATTAACGATACTAACTATCGTACGATTGCGATTGTACTATAGACACACAGCGGCCAAAATGCTGCTTACAGAAGCGATGAACCGCAACACATTTCGCCGGCCGTAGGCGGTAATGCGTACGACCTTATATACCATCCTAGTATACTTTTGCTCGATCGTGACCGTTTTGTAGAGTGAACGCTTACAAACCCTAAATAAAGTAAGTTATTGGTAGGCAGTTCGCCTACAATCCCGTCTACTTTGTAATCTATTAATAAACAGGTCGCTTAAAGTGTCGTATACTTTGTAGGCGGTAGGCTACACGTTTTGCATCAAATATAAATTTTATATTCAAAAATTTTTCTTCCAAAAGTCTGTCAAAATCCTCCACTAACGTAGCAATCTGTCATACTTTGAACCAAAAAATCAAATCATTTTAAACTTCGTCAAACAAGCCATCAAACACCTAGGTACTCATACTTCAAGCCCACAAAACGGAACGATTTGTAGCGCAATCAGTGAAAATTGTATGATAGATTGTATAGCAAATGGACAGCTTTAAATGCATTGTCGAGGTGCATTTAAAATAATTATTTAATTTTTTTTTTTTTTAATCTGAATGGTGAAAACCAAAAGTAGATTTTTCTTGTCAAATATTTTTAATAGGCCTTAAATATGACAATTTTCCGTGAAGTTTACTTATTAATCCGAAATTTTAAAAAATTATTTTAAATACTTTAATCTCAATTCTCACTCAATTTAAATGAAATTCTCTTTAGCCTTCTCTTCCACTTAATGAGCGTTGCAATTAACTATTCCGCACTCAGAGAAAACAAAATGTAATAAGAGCGATCGTCTCATTCATAAACTCGGGGCCTCTGAACTCTCCATATAAAGCGTTAAAAAATTTAAGTTATCGTTGCTTTTGTCGCAGAGTCTCTTCTTTTATTTATTTTTTTATTTGAGAGTGAATGAAAAAATTAAACACAAAGATTGATCATCAAGTGGTTTATTGCGTTCGAAGGGAATTTTCATTCCATTTTGTACTTGCTGACAAAAAGGCACTTTGAGTAATACTTAAAGATCTACTTAACATACACTGTACATCGACTATACTTAATAAAGCTTGTTAATATTCGAGTTGCTTTACTGTGGAAATTTTGCTTGATCTGTAGAAAAATAAATGGACCGTGCTCTACATATTCGAGAGTTTGATAATCAGGCAAATCAGCGTTATGGCGGCTGCGCAAATCACGCGGAACGGCAGGGCACGCACACTATGGGCGGCATTGCAGCCGTCCGTGTCGCATGTGAAGACACAGGAACGATAATCCATACGGTCACCTTTGTTCCTCACGTAGTCGCAGTAGTTGCCCAAATCTTTGGACGAACAAAACCGTTTCGCTCCGATGCCGCCCTCGTAGCGACCGATGTGCTTGATGCAGAATTTCGCGTCGTGGACATTCGAACAGTTCTGCGGCTGGATGTCGGGATCGTCGAAACGCTCGAACCATTCGCCGCACTGGAACGGGCTGTTCGTATCGGATGCATCGCACACATAACAGTTGATGGCGTCAACAGCTTGTAAACTGGCTGCACAAATAATGATTAATCCAAATAAAAGCAACTTGGACATAATCGCACTTAAATGAAAATAATTATTCACGGAATTTCTTAACCAAAACAAAGAAACAACTATAACCTCAACGAAGGCAAGAGAGCAATATCGAAAAACAAAGACTAAAACCAAACCCAACTCTCAAATGTCAAGTCTGAACTGACGTTTCGTTTTGAAGTTTCATTCTATAGCGTTGGCTTGACCGGTTCTGCTATCAGCGCTTGGAATATGGGTGCTCCCTCCATATTCCATGTTCGTTCATGCGACGATTGCTCTCACGGCTTTATATTGTCAGTTCTCTCCTAATTACAATTGTTTTGTGTATACATATACGTATACATATATATTTTTTGTATGCTCTCCAGAGTTTTGTGGGCATTTCAAGTTCTACTCTCCGACTTGGACATAAAAAACGTCAGTTGAGTCAACTCTCATGGCTAAAACCTGTGCTAACAACAACCAAGTCGGCTAACACATTTTTCCTCTGCTCAGTTTTAAGGTGTGTGCTGTGCTCTTGCAGCAGTGCAGGCTATGAAATCGGTGTTCAAAGGGGAACTATTACTGATAAAATGGGCTAACAGGAGTTTTTCGTATACGGCCTTGGTAGAAAGCATAAAAATCGTTGTTCTCTACTAATAATTGCGTTTCAATTAATCTCTTCATTAAAGCACAAAAAATTTTTTCATGAAAACAAACAAAATAAAAAAAGTTTTTTAACTTAAAATTATATGGGTATTCATTCCGACCTCGAACTTAGTTAAGTTTGAGAACTTTTTAAACAGCCGTCAAAGCTTTCATGTATTTTGACAGTTAACGCAAAGAAATTCTCAGAGTTCACTCCTTCGAGGATCCGAATGAATTCCCATTATATTTGACCTTAAAGTTATATACGTAAAAAGTCACACAAAGACTTCCATTTTGACAAACACGGTTTCGACGGGTAAGAACATGACTAGAAAACGAGAGTTCCGAGGTTCCAACCCCGCATAGGGGAGGATCAAAATCGAGAAATTAACAACAAAAAATTTAAAAAAATTAAGAAGGGAATAAAAAGCCGCAAAGGGTACACTTTAAAAAGAGAGTAGCGGCAAGGCAGTCAACATAACTAAAAACCAATTTTTAATCTCTGACCGAAAAAATAAGAATCAGAGAATAATTCTTATTTTCTGATTTAAAAATATAAATATAAATCAATGAATAAATAACTATTATTCGCTGGTGGAAATATTTAAATATAAAAATTAAAGTTTTTGTTACTTTTAAAAAGATCATGAAATTTTGCAAAGAATTTTCCCCAAAAACATGGGTCTACAAGGTTTTTTTTTTATTTGAATATTATAAGCAGAGTGAGTAAAAAAAGCCCGAAAAAAACCCAAAAATAAGCGCTATAAAAAGCTCGAAAAAACAAGGAAAATAGTCCAAAAAATATGCAGTTAAAATTTATTTTTTATTCAGTGGACTTATTAAAATATATGACTAGATGTTGTTTTACATTTTCAAACAAAAAATTTTGGCGCTTCTCCCTTAAAAGGATTTTATACACTGAAAAAGACCGTTCAACGTCTGAAGAGGTAAGGGGGCAAAATTTGAAAACACACTCAAACGTAAATATGCGATCGAACGTATACGCAAGCATTGGACACAGCCCTTAAAAGAGTCATTGACAAAGGAAAACAATGAAGCAGAAATAAAAACAGCTGAAAAAAACTCAACAGTGTTATTTTTTTTCGGAAATTAGGTAGGAAAAGGCATTTAAAATAGTACAATTAACCAAAAGTATGGGAAAAATGCACAAAAAAAAGTTTTTGCCAAGAAAATAGCTAGCACTACTAAAATATGCAAAAATAGTATGACGTATGCAAAAACAAGCATTTATTCACTCTGATTATAAGTAATAATAACCGTTATTTTCGGTCCCTTTTATTTACATAAAAACCTGAAAATTTGCATCGATTTATCAATATACATACATAAGTATATTTTTTCTTCCACAGTAAAAGCACTTTCCTTTGTGTAATAATTATTTTTCTTGCGCATTGCCAGTGCAAAGCCATTTCGTAATAATAGTGGGATTCAAGCAGGTGTGCAATTTTTGCACATCGATTTTGATGGGCAAAATTTTCGCCATGTTATCGCACATGTTTTGCACTCGTTCTTTGCAGGGTCGTTCATACAAAAGGGCAAAATATGCTGGTGCAAAATTTGCACTTTTCAATTTCCACAGCTGCTTTAATACCACTATGTATTGTTTGTGATTTTACGAAAACACATTCATCGGAACTCTGAGCTTCCATCGACATTTTGAGAAAACGATTGCCCACAGTTTTAAGGTTATTTTTACAAAAATAGATAACGATCCAAAACAATATTGCACGTTTTTTTTTAAACCCTAATCCTGACAGCATGTGCCTCAGAGGCACATTTTTCACTTTGAACTGCTGCAGAGTTTATGTTAAAAAAAGAATATTTTTCTTCCTATTATCATTTTGTTTTAAAATAATTGTAAAAAACCAAAACGTTTCTGATGCGAGATTGAATAAAATAGCCAAAATAAAATTTCAATAAATTATTTTTTTCCATATGGGTATTTCCAAACGGACGTGACAGTTGCTTAAGCAATTTTAAGTCCCGAATTGAAGAATGCGGAAAATGTTAATTTTGTTTCTAACTATTATCGGACTTTTATACTTATCAAAATTTTATGCAGATCAGAAAGGCAATTAGATATAACATAAGTATATGAATTCGCGAAAAGGGGTCGATATGTGCCTCTGCGGCACATCTTGTCTGGATGAAGGGTAAATTTTACCTGTCAGGGTTTGGGTCAAAGGGATAAATGACCTGGATGTCTCAACATTTGGCCTAAATTGCTTTATATCTCCTAATAACAGAAACTTAGTGCCCTAAAAGAGTCGCGGAGGACTTTTCTCCCCAGGGTCTCCTCAAAATACCACAAATTTTTCTTTAACTAAATCTCTGTTAAATTCTTAATCACCTACGTTCAATTTCAAGGAAGTAAAAAAGAATTGAGATTTGTACGGTAGTGATAACTGCAACGCCAAGGCCTACAGACTTCCTCCTCCTATTTGTAAAGACCTCGGGTAAGGGAAGTACATAGCCCTGTCCCACTTTGTTAAGCAAGTTCCCCTCAAAGGTACGGCACTGTACACTCCAAGAATTGTGAATGTTGAAGGAAAATGGCTTCGAAGTTGAAATCCAGTAGGTACAGTGAAAGTCCAAAATAGGTGAACATAAAAAAAGAATTTTATATATTGGAAGTATAAAATGTGCATCTCAATATTACATAGTTCTCTCGAAACGAGGGAAATTGCATAACAAACATTTCCACTTAAATTATCAACTTGTTGCTGCACAAAACTCTTTCCGCTCTCTTGTAAGTCGGCACTAAATTGAAACCAACTCGATTGATTGTGGCCATTTTGTTGACTTGTTGCAACATCGAACAGTCGCATACGTGACTGAAATCTTATGCCATGTAATGGCCAAAAGCGAAATAATTGCTAAATAAAAAAAAAAAAAAAGGAAGAAGACAATAATAATTCAACACAAGAAGACATGTAAACACGCTGTCTTATCTTGACCATAATAGTCAGCATTCTTGTTGAATCGTCGCTCAAGAAAACACAAACAAGACAACATAGAAACAAGCGAACTCTTTCATACCGCGTTCAAATTTATTGGAATTTCATTAGAATCTCTGTGAATGCCATCATCATTATCATCGTCATCATCATCATCATCATCATCATTGAGCTCAGTTGATGTGGCGGCAATTTAAAATGCTATAAAGCTTTTTTTTTCCTGCTGCTTCGATGCCCATTTTTGGACGCACAATTTGTTGAAGGAAAAAAAAATGAAAACTGGCTGTCTGGAATACTCATTGAAAGTTCAGAGTCTAATGCTGCTGCTGGATGATGATAGTCGGGAAAGGTTGTATGCACCAATCGAGAGGCAATCGGAACGGCATGAGGGCAATAAACTGCCACGAAACAAGATGACACAGCGAGATGCATTGCCGCTTGCCGTTTTCCGCTTTCGGAATGCCTTCTCAAATGCATTTTGTGCATTTGCTGCATCTTGGTGCCTTCATGCAGCATACTCTTTTTCACTTTGGTGCTTTGTAAGAGCATTTCAAACCCGGTTTTTCCTGTTCTTATGATGGCGAAAGCAGTGGCGTTACCAAATATTTATTCAACATAATTTTCTTATTTTTCCATCGTGCTTTGCACCATTTTAAACACAAGAAGAAAATGTTCAGAGAAGGTTGAATCTAAAAAATAACAAAATTTTTCGAAATTTCAACGCTACCACCATTGACTTTAAACAAAAAAAAGAGTCCCTTTAATTGCTGTTTTGTTGTTGTTGTTGTTGTTTTGAACACAGATGGACTCACATAAATATTTTCAATGTCGTTTCACCCCGAAAGTTCATCTGTCTGCATGTTTTGTATTGTCGTTTCGTGTGCGTCTGCAGCGCATATGGAGTAAATTCCGCTTCGTTTCCAGAAGCAGCATTTGTGCATTGTTGATGATGGGCAGTGGTGTTCCTGATGCCCTTCAATGGTTCTGTATGCTTGTGCTGCTATTATTATTATTGTTGTTGTGTGTATGTCTCTGTGCAGATACGAAGGGAAAAAAAGGGCGCACAGCAATTCTAGAAATTGGAAGTAGGTATATTTTGATGTAGAAAAAACATAGCAAAACAAAACAACTCAAAACAGGATGACGAAAGAAAATCACTCACTTTCTAAATTGAGTAGAATTTTAAGCTGATGCAATTTCTCGTAAAATTATGTAAAAGGGAGCTTTCAAAAATCTCCCAGCTGGTCCTTTTGAACCAGAGTTCTTTTGACTCAAACTTAGGCGAACGTGACGGAGATCACACTCACGATCTTTTCATGGTACGAAGCCAAACTTGATCAATCAATCGTTTAGAAAGCTTACTCTCTAAATCAAAAAACAATTCATGATTAATTCCAAAAGAAGAAAAAACCATCAGACAAGCTCCTTATTGAAAGTTTTTTGTGTTGTTTCTTTTACTCTAGTTAAAAACCTGCTGTGAAGTGCTCTTTCTTATTGATTGATTCGCAAGACCTTTCTTAAATTAGACAAAAAAAAAACCTTGCTTTGGGAAAAAGTTTACAACAAGCGAATAATACGCTTTTGAGCCAAAACAATGGGGCTCTAAGAATTTGGAGATTGGCATGAATTGGACGCAATAAAACCGATCTATTTTGTAGTTGAATGTACTCTTATGCCGTCATATAACGCTTCTAAGCATAGACCTTTTCAAAAAGAATAAGTTAAGTGATGGTAAACTTTGGCGTTCGTCGTAAAGAACTACGGCTTTGAACAAAAAACAATTTTAGAAATTAATAAAGTACTCTTCCAGTACCTCTTAAGCTGGGATTCAATTTTTTTCCCAAAAGTGATCCCCATCATCAGTTTGATCTGCAAAAGCGAAGGAATTTGTTCA
The DNA here is from genome assembly GCA_020466095.1 of Chlorops oryzae. Lineage (NCBI taxonomy): Eukaryota > Metazoa > Arthropoda > Insecta > Diptera > Chloropidae > Chlorops > Chlorops oryzae. The sequence continues at coordinate 42,420,139 of CM035808.1, forward strand.
AATTTTTCCTCGTCTACAGCCGATTTAGAAGTCTTAGTTGTTCTATACTTGAGCCCTATGGTTTTCTGGTGCTTTAAAAATTCAAAATGGTGTGTCAACTTCCAACATCCAAATCTTTAAAACCAAAGATCAAAGTTCCAGCTAACCAGGTTCGACTGTCTTACATTCTCATCTTCGGAGTCTCAAAACAGAAAGCGCTCAAACTCTGTTAAGCCCAGCTGTCTTTTGAGCGCGCAATCGAACTGCATTTGTATGAGTATTACAGTCAACATTCAATTCGAGCATTTCCAGTGCGCTCAAACACTCATACCGCCAATAATATGGCCACGCACACACCACCATAAGTTGCGCTCCTAAACTCGAATTTTATGTGAAATTTTCGAGATTCTCAGTATTTTTAGCTCTACGTTGTACGCAGTCCTATCGACGACGACCAGACGACAACCAGGCCAGAGCTGTACAGTGAACACTGCTTACGCCAGCAACTGGTATCGCTGGATTCGACTCGAGCTTCTTGAACAGCAGCCACTGTGCGGCGGCATTAGTGTAGTATTTGTGTTCCACAGTACTCTCGTGTTTTGGAATACGGGGCGCGTGATACGCAAATGAAGGAAAACTGTGACAAAGACGCAAAAAACGGGAATTGAGCGCGTCTTTTTTATTATTATTTTGTGACGTTCCGTCTATTCTTTCACTGAAATTCATCAAATTCAATTTCATCGATTCGAAAAATCAAAAAAAAAAAAAATAAAAAAAACCGATTCTCAACGTAGACAAGCAATCGTGAAAAGTCGGCCTAGTTTTCCGAAACCTATTAGTAGGGAAAAGTTTTTTGTGACAAACGCATGATAATCGCTTCCAACTCGGCTCGTCACATTTCCATCCCATATTTCGAGTGTGCAACATTAAGCCTTGAAGAATTCTCATAAGGATTTTACCAGTTGTTCGCTTCATTCATAAACCGCAAGCCAAGTGACAAGCCACAAGTGACAAGTGACATTCAAATCGGTTCAAAGAACAAAGAAGAAACAAAGCCATAAAAGGAGTGCTTCTCAAGGCGAATGTGACACGAGCAGTCCAAAGTCGCAATGCATAGATCGGCGTGAATTGAGGAACTTTTTTTTATTGTTTCAACTTTGAATGGAGCTATGTGAGTATTCAGCATATTTCTACAATTGTTTTGTGAATTATCATATTTATTTCAATACCGGCTCCATTCTTTTCTCGCCCGTCAAACAATCGTGCCTTCAAAATTCTTTTATCGCGCGAATTTCCTGCAGACACAATGAAAATAATGCATTTTTCCTTTTTCCTCAGTCTCGAATTTCCTATTTTAAATATTTCCAACATTTCAATTTGAATGTAGATTGAAAAAAATGTGATCTCAACCACAATCATGAACGCTAATAATTTCGAAAAAAAAATTAAATAAATAAAGGAAAAAAGTAATTGAATTCATCCCCTGTCTCGACACTTGCTACCTAAGTGGGCATGATTCATATGCTAAAAGCATTTTTCTTTTTTTACATTAACTAACGACCTTTAGAGATAATATTTCATTGGAAAAACAATATTTCCATTTAGAGTTTGAATAATTTTCGATGTTGATTGCTAGGGCTTCTTTTTGCTCAGACAAGGTTTCGGCTTACGAATTTATCAAAATCGTAGCTGGCAAAAGTAAATTAATAATAATGAAGTTATGTATTACGTCATATGGATAGGTTTTCTGTTCTCGCTGGAGTACTCTTACAAAGATATGCGGAGGAAAGAATACTCCAAACGAGTTGGCAACCAGACGATAAGGCACGTTTTGAAATGTTCGGCATTCCATTTGGATTCGATTCGACTGGCTGTGTCACGGTTTACTGTGTTGCCAAATTAACCGATTTCTTATGCAGTTTTTCTCTTTATTTCACACTCATTTAATACTTAATTTCCGATATGTGCCCGTAAGCACAATTCACTTCGGAATGACTTTAATTTAAGAAGTTTTTAATTGGTTGTAAGCAACCCGGAAGTATCAGTAGTCCCCCAAGTTAGGTTTTTTTCTTATAACATTAACATTACAGTCAAACTTCCATAACTCGAATTTCCCATAACTCGATATACAATTTCGTTTCCCTAACATAAATTCTCTATCAGCCCGATTCTGAATATACCCGCTGAATGTACATTTCTCGAGAGTAAACTTCTTTTTTTAAATATTGGGGAAAGAAATTTGATGGAGAATGGGTATTTGACCCATACCCAATATTTTCCTTACCCTATCTATTAAAAAAAGGAGAATTTTAGTCTCGAGAAAAGTAAATTCCCCGGGAATTCGGGAATTCCTCGGGAATATTCAGAATCGGGCTGTATAGCTCGAACTACGAGTATTTCTTTGGATAATGGTGGTTCGAGTTATGGAAGTATGTCTGTAGTTCAATTTCCATATAAAAAATTGTCATAAAGAATTATTACGAAAACCACTTGTTGTTAAGTGGATCTGCCCTTAACAGATACACCTCTGGATATCAGCCATTTCAGTTGAAATACAGTCACACTTCCATAACTTAAACTTCTAAGATTCTAATTATCTCTGATTTGCACTGGATCGGGTGCCCGGTGCCAATCACGTTTAGAGAAAGAGAGAGCTATACATAAAATAATTTCCATAAGACCAAAAATTGTCTGTATTTTGAGGATTCGAGCTTCGATTGCTTTAAAAGCACAATGCTTCTTTTTTCCTTCAATGCTGCCTGATAACAATGTGTTCTCTATTGAAAGGCATGGGTTCCACATTATCCAACTTTCCGTCTGGCTGCGTTTTTCAAAGTGAGCTTCTCATAATTCTTTGAACAAATATTCCTTAATTTCATTGTGCTTCCAATCTAAGCAGCATCCGCCCGAGCAGTAATTATCCAACAATCAATTGGTATTTTTCAAGCCTTCTTCTTCTTCTCTATCCCTCCATCTCGCTTTTAACATTTCCTGGCTGGGTTGCAGCTGTTGCTGGTTGGTACTTCAATAGAACCATTCTTCGTGCCTTACAATATCACAGACACAATAATAAAGCGTTTGTGGTTAATTTCACAGGCCAACAGTGCTATGAGGTGAGCTGCCACATTCAATGTGATTGGAATATGTATATGAAGGTGAGCCACAAAATTTGGACAAATATGTATGTGTTGCTGCCAAACATGCAATACGTTTCCGTTTCACGGCATGGTATGATAATTACGGACGCTTTCGACTGTCACTTATTCAAAGAAAGAAAAAACTGAAAGCTGAAAACATCGAAAAGCGTGAATGGTTTGTGGGGTTAATTGTAAAACAGTTTAACTTGAACTAGTTGAAGATAATTATTGTTTAACTAATTGTTTTGTTGAAACACAAATGACAATTTTTTTCACTATATCAAAATGTTCGAAATCAAAGCCTTAAGAAAAAAAAAAAAGAATTCAATGTGATTTAACTGAATTAAAATTCAATCGCATAAAATTAAGCGACTTTCAGCTATTGATTCATAGTATTTTCTCAGATTATATTGGAAGGGAAGGCATGAAATTGCATTTTCAATTGATTTCAATTAACCTTGTGGCCATTGCAGTTTACACGATCATTGTATTTTATCAATTACATTTTTTTTTTTTTAACCCCTAACCTAATCGAACCAAGCGAGTTGTGAATTCTTTGTAATTTGTAGCAATTTAATTTTCGTTCAACTTTTGTGACATTTTTTGTGACAAATTCTTGTGGCATTGTTTTTGATTTTTTTTTTCTCGTTTTCGTCTGATGTAATGGATCAGGTGTACCTATGTAGGAAGCTGAAAGTTACACAATGCAACCTCGACATTGAACGCCCAACAAAGCATGAGCATGAGCCGCACACAAGTTCAGAGTTTCCTGCAAATTGAAATAAATTTTTCGAACATTAGGAGACCGCTATGTGGCTGTGGCACCATCGGTCGCCTGCCATCAAGCCGGATGATTCTCGTTACTTAATCCCACGGATTACACCTTTCGCCTGTGCGATACTATCTGTCATCGTCCGGACAATGCAATTGTAATTTTTTTTCGCCGCCTTTTGTTGCACTCACGTCACAAAATCACACCGAATGTGCCGAGACCATCAAGCCCGAATACCTGCATGTGCGAGCGATCGCATGCTCGAGGCAATTGCACGGAAGGCTATTCGTAAATAGTCAATCGAAAAAATGCATTTTTTGTTTTTTTGATTCGTCACAATTTTTAATAATTTTTTTTTGCATTGTTTTCAATTGCAATAATAATTCGGTTTCCCTGAATCGAAGCGAAGTCGGTTCGCGCCTTTGAAGCTAGACGATAATTTGTGTTTCTCAGCGTTTGATGGGTGTGTTGGTTTGACATCGACAGGCATCGAACTTGTGCTTGCATGTGTTGTGAGTAAATTGAAATGTGCAAAGAACAGATCAACGACTGAAAAATTCAATTATGAAGGCCTCTTCAAAATTAAATGGTCATCGAACAATTTGTTTGTTCCTTCTTGTATCATTTCTGTTGCGCCTAGCGACAAGTCTAAGGCCGGCATTACTTGAAAAAATTTGTTTAAAAAAAAAAAAATAATAATATCTCCCATGAAAATCAACTTTGGAAACTTTGGCCAAATTGGGTCATTCGTCGATAATGCTTACTTTTCGCCCAGAAGTCCCCACTTTCAATTAATCAATTTAAATGTCGCGTTGAAAATAAAAATGCTTCAGAAACAGACGAAGACAAAGATTCGTTAAAGCGACAGATTGGAATGTTCGAATGTGATTTCTCTGATTCAAACTGACAATTAGTCTGAAGAAATTTCAGAAAAATACATATATATACATATTTTGCAACCACAAATTCGAGTTATACAGAAGCAACAGTTGTTCGAGTATTCGGAGATAAATATTCCAATGAAATGGAAACATGCATTTGCAATAAATTTCAATGAAATGAGATTTAAATGGCGCTGTTATTGTCTTTGCAAATTTATGCCGTGTAATAAGTATTCATTTTTATGGGCAGATTACCGAGCATCTGAAAGCCATAAAATTAATTGTTGTAAGACTTGTTCGACGAATATCGGAGTCATTCTTGACGAAATCGTTCCTGAGTACCAGAGCCAGGCCGTCTAGTAATGTTTAAGGGGACCAAAATTCTTTAAGGGCGCGGCTCTGTAGACGTGGGACGTAATTTTTTTTTTTTTTTTTTGCTCTCACTGTTGATAATAACTACCCAGCCGGAAATTTCACTACTTCTGCAGTACTTCCGAAGTGGTGAAAATTAATACTGCGACTACTCGCATTACTAATCCTTACTTCTAATGAAGTTTGTTAGGAGATGGCCGCTATTTTCAGTACTTCAAAATGCATGTGCTATTCATTAGGTAAAGGAGTGTATGAACTTAAATCCCATGAAAACTTCAATTGGGCAAAAAGTACATGCTGGCTGGCTGAAATAGGTCAAACGTTCATGATTGTTTCATTTGAAAATAGAGTATATGCTGCTAACTTGAATGAAAATATCATTCTGAACAAATACTATGGTGGCAACGGGAATGAGAATTACATTTGAAATAATAGTATAAGGGAGAGTGTGTACCTTGGACCGATTGTACCTCGGTCCGAGTGTAGATTCCCGCTCAACCACTGCATATACATGCAAATGTTCTTCTATGGAATGTTCCACTCACGCTGCTATTTGACTTAAGTTTGCTGTATAGTGTCAAGCTATACAGACAAGTGGAAAAAGGCGAAAAAAAATTTTTTGTGCAAAAAAGTATTTTTTTAAGGCGAATGCAAAAGCTTTGGTGCACAACTCAATCGAATTTTTCGAATTCTACAAATAAATCATAAAAATTTTACTTATTTTCAAAACATAGCATGAGTTCTTCTTTTGTTTTGATTCCATTAAATATGAATTTTTAGATGATATTTTTAAAAACAACAGGAAGGTGTACCTCGGACATATGCGTACAAGTGTACCTTGGACGGTCAAGGTACAAATTTTAGATGAATATTGGCTTGCTGTTTCTATTTTGATCGAATTTAGGGAAATTTGTCTCTCTTTTTTGAAAATTAACGAAAGATAACGAAAAACCATACCAGTTTCGAAAGAAATAGATTCAATTTCAAGATGATTTATAGAGCCTGATATTAAGGTAGAAAATGATCATCCATCTGCACTTTTCGCGATAAGACTTAAATACTTCGTTATTAAACAATTGACATTTGTCAAATAAAGAGTATTTTTAATTTCTTACATACTTGCACGAATTTACTCCTTTTATTTTATGCGTCAAGTGTACCATACCAAAGGACCATGGTAACTTGCATGGTGTACCTTGAACGTTTTGGATTGGTATGTTAAATAGTAGTTTTCTATTTATTGGTAAGAGGAGAAAAGATAATATGACTCGTCATTTAACTTCGGAAGGATATGAGAGAACTTATATTAAAAGAAAAACTAAGAAAACATCCTGCAAAATTTTCTAGAATTGAAAAATGTGAAATCCGACCAAGTAACATTTACGCCGCGGAGATTGAGAGGAGAAGAAAAAGAATATTTTAAAGAAATTGACGGATTTCGTCACTTCGTGATTGGGACACATTATCGCCTTTGAAAAGACTTTAGAGTTTAAATTCTTAGAACATCTTAAGAACAAAAAAATTATAAAACTTTTGAGAATTGTAGCACACAGATTGAAAAACATCTTGTCATGACAATTTCATAGGATCTGCATTGAAAATAGAAGTATACAAGCCTCTTTCAAATGAAAATTTCATTTGAAGAAGAACGCGCTTCTTGCTTCTGTGATATTTTCTCTGGAAGATTATTCGAAAAAGCACCAATTGCCCTCTTTACATATGAGTGCTTCACTTCTTCTGCAGTCATGATTTTTTCATGCATGCGATAATGTCCGGCTGGGTTGACACATTATTTAACAATAAGAGAAAATACTTAAAAACAAATAAGTTCCCTAATTTTCTACATGATCTGATATGATATATTGTATTAATCTTTCAAAAAATTTTAAATCTACCACTTTTTATTTAATTTATAAAATTTATTTTATATTATTTATATATAATATTTATAAAATTTTCAAGTCCGAGCACTGGTCCCAACCCAATTTCTGCAAGGAAATGTTCTTGTTGTGTGTACTGAGCTTTTGGCTCGGATTTAATTGGCAATGTGTTGAGATCTGCAGTATTCGAAAGGTTAATCATATGGGCAAAATAAAAACTACAATATGGCACAGCCGGGGTCCGGAGCCCGAGAGGTAGGCGAAATCTGATCTGTTTTATCTTGAGTCTGCCCCCTTGTGTGAGTTTCGCTAAGGCGGTTATTAACCCCTACATCTTTTTGGTTTTTCAAACAAAATTGTTAATCATTTTGTATGTTTTCTTATTATCTCGGATCCTTTTTTCAAAGTTCCAATTACCCTGCAGTAATGAGCCGGTCAATTTCCTAAGAAAGACTGGCCTTTGACCGGTCCAAATCCAACCGGTTATATTATGGCAGTTCGCTCCATCGAATTCGGCTAGCCGGCGGTCGGTAATAAACGGGTTGGTCTAAGGGTAGCCTGTAAATTACACCTTCATCGACTTAGAATATATATGCATATAAAATTGGTTTTTTTTTTCTTATTTGACTTTCCTAAAACCAGACAAAATTACGACAATTAACCAAAAAAAAAAAACTGACCCATGGTCAGGCGTTTTGCAGACTAGTCCCGCTCCAATTATAAGCTCATGTTAAAAAAGGTCAGTTGAATACATTAGAATTGAAATTATGAGGGGACTAGTACTGATGACATGAAGGACTGACCGAAGACTACACTTGGGTCAGTTCATATTACTGCAGGGTGATTAAGACTCTTACTTGACTAATTGTGGAAGCAGTCATCAAAATTAAGAATTTTTTCTAAAAAGAACACTGAAATATACTTTCACTTCAAGCAGACATGGCTAAGTCCTACCTTCGACCTTTACTCTATAGGTTCACTTAGTCCCCGAAACTCGACTAAGGGTTTGTATATTGTCAATAGCCAGTTTGAAGGCAAGATTGGTATGCCAAGCATAGCAACCTTTCCCACAGCCGTTTCACTGGATCCTGCCATAGAATTGTACCCGTAGGATGGGAACTCTGTAGTAACGTAGATATATTTGGGTCACCAAAATCTAGCTCGACGGTGCATTTTGTAATTCCGTTCATATTAACACATAGTGGTTTTACCTTAAAGGTGAAAAAAATGCTGGTCCCTTTGTTGAAGTCACTGTGAATTCCTCTTAATAACTCAATAGTTTCGGTGAATTTCCTTAATAGAATCTCACAAAGATCAGTCAGAACAAAATGATTTGTAGCTTCAGATTCTCACTATATAATACTGGGGCAGTAGCGTAGTAAGGATGGGGGAGGGAGGGGTCGAAGGGGGCGTCGGCCCTGGGTGCCAAATCATATTTTAGTTTTTATAAAGGTATTTTTATTTGGGCTAGGGGAGGGACGGCATTTCTTGTGTTGTGCCTACAGTGTACGCCCATTGATTTCCAGGCTCCGAAATATCTCGCTACGCCACTGTACAGTGTTAACCCTCTGCTGCAGACCTCAATCACCTTGATGCGCCAAATACGTTATTTTGAAATGGAACTTGGTTTTTTTAGAAGTTTGTTCGGTAAAGTCAGCTTCATTCCTGATCTGATCTGATCTGATCTGATCAGTCGAATAATTAGAACATTAAAACCGTGTGCAAAAATTACATATTTTTAAAATTATTTAAAATTTTTTAAGAATAAATAAAAAAAAGAAAAGTAGGTATAATAAAAAACCAATGCAACCATGAAAACTTAGTACCGAGCTTGTGGCTCTGGGATAGCGTAGTGGATGCGTGCTTTGATCTTGATCCCAGGGTCCGAGGTTCGATTCCCGGCACAGGCGAAACGGAGTGTAATGTTCCAAGCCTAGCACTGGTTTTTCAAAAATCGCATATTAGGGTCACACTACATAAAAGACAAACACTCACACAAACACAAGAAGACCTCCTTGTGGTATCACAATGGGCCGATTAACGGCCTAAGTGGCAGCCACTTCAACCTACCTACCTACCTAGTACCGAGCTTGGATTTTAAGAGTACTTAATTACTGACGATTTATTGATTCGAAAATTATTGAGATTCCACTAAATAAAATATTTATATGAATAAATATCGAAGGAATAGACTTAAGTTAAGTAGAATTCCTTACGATTTCAGACTTTTTTCGAAACTATTAATCATCATTTCATTCATATTTTCAGTTGCTATGAATCTGGAAGTGCTTAAGTTTTTAAGACGATTTAAAAACTCTACATAACAAGCGACTTTCAACTTTCAAACATTTGAACGAAGAACAACAACAAAAAGCGAACTTATCATTACCGATTGCAGTGACGTGGCAAAATGTATAAGTTACTTAGTAGCTTAAAAAGCTACTTAAAATATCAGTCAATAGAAACGGACAATGCCATTTTCCGTTTGCACAACTCCTTTACGACTGTCCTACTACTGACATGCAGTCTGATCATTACGGCCACACAATTTGTGGGCCAACCGATCAGTTGCATTGTCAGCGGCCTGCCTACGCATGTGGTCAATACGTTCTGTTGGATTCACAGCACGGTAAATAGCCACAAAAAATATATCCATCTATGATTTGTGTTCTTGTGTTTTTTCTAACGGGTTGCATTTTGCTTTTCCTTTTCAGTTCACGATGCCCGATGCCTTCAATCGAGAGGTGAGTTTCTTCCACCACATTTCGGACAAATGATTTAAGCGATAGAGTTTTTTAGCGGATTTTAAGGACCAATCGATTTTTTCCCCCTATTGAATGACTCCGTATTACTGTTGAAGCCTGCGATGATCAAACAAGCAATGGCTATGTAGCTTCTAACATTTATTAATTCTTTAAGACTTTTCCCCCTTCAATTGCGCCTTTTTTCCATTCAGTTCAAGCCCTCGATGAAAAGATTATAATTAAAATAAAACTCGTTTTAAACACAATCGGAATAGGTACAGACAAGTCGACTCACAAGGTGAAAATGAAAAAAAAAAAACAAAAAAAAAATTGAAATTTAATTTATGCGCAGACATTATTGTACCGCCCAACGTTTCCATTTACTTATGTTCAAGCCCAACAGCTCGAAAGAAAAACAAAAAGAAAAAAGCCTTGTCTGGCCTGCATGTGAAATATTTGGTTGGATTGGAACGCTTTAGTAAAAATTAAAATAAAAATGAAGAAAAATTAAAAATGAAAATAAATTGAAAAGCATTTTGAACGGATCTGAAACGACTGTGGCAACATTGTATGCGCATGCGTAAATGAACCGAAAATGAAGAAGCCCAGCCAAGTATGTGATATGAATGGCAAAGTTGTTTTGTTGTATTTTTGGTTTTTAGCTTCCTACAACCTACAACGATGTGACCGATTTGGTTTCACAATGCAGACGATGTTCATTGAACGATGAACATTGAAGAACAAACGGGAATATCGAAAATAAATTCAGGCACGCAAGAAAGCAAGTAAATATGTAGACCATAATAATGGGGGAGCTACTTCTGAAATTGGATATGCTTCGATGGTAAAGCTTTGATTGACGTTGGTACGGCATTAAAATTCTTAAAGATTTTTTAAATGCATTTCTGTTTTGTTTTTTTTTTTTTCAATTGCTTTAAATGTTTAATATAAAAAGCATATGGGCACTTTCATGTGTACTTTCAAGTATGAGTGCCCACAATTCGTAAATTACGATCCATTATGCTCATACAAGACGAAGGGATATCCCCAAAAAAGGTAATGTGAAGTGAAGCAAAACCGAAATTACGATCGACAAAGCCACTTACGGAAACGTGTGGCCTAAATAAATAAACTAAAATGAAAGGCATGCAAAAACTTCAAAGGCAATTTCGATTGCATGAATAAGAAGCTCGCATACAGGCTGTCATGCTGTCAGCCATACCGGCACATGCAGTAGGGTCTTCGGAATCCGCTAGCCGAAATCATAACTCACGAGATGATCACTATGTTTATGGTACCGTTTTTCTTTCAGGTTGGACACGAAGTAGCTCATCCTGGTGTAGCCAACGATTTTGACGACGAAAAAGCTAAAAAATATTACACATACTACCAATGGGTCTGCTTTGTGCTCTTCTTTCAGGTAAGTACTTCGTCCAGTTGACAACTCAAGTGTCTGCAGTAAGGCTGTTCAAGTGCGAGAATTACCTCTACGTGCTAAGGACGGGGAAAAAGTTCGTTCCGATTTTTTAATGCCAATCCTTATCGGGGTTTTAGCTAATTGGAGAATAACATTTTGAAAATCAAAAAAAGTTTCCTTTTTATTTAAAATATAAAGTTCGGACATGACAAACTTAGCCAAAGACAAGATTTATGAACACTAAATTAATTCTGTAAAACTATAAATTAAGAACACACTAGAGTCAAATATTACGGTAAGCATATTTTGGTAGTATTTAAATTGTTATCCAAAACAGGTTTTTTTTTTGACCGAAAGACTTGTTTCCATTAAATAATGTTACGGCATTTTATAAGTGTTAAGATTCTTACTGGCGAATGCTTTAAAACTTTAAGATTTCACAAGAAAAGTCCCTCAATTTTTTTACTTACCATTTGTATCAGCGTCTGGCGTGTCATGCAACACGAGAAGGCAATGAAGCAGTTACTATAAATAACAGTTGGTAACACTTTAATTATGGTTTTGTGGAAAGGTTTCTTTAGTAAACGACAAATATTCAAGCGACACGATACCTGCTGAGCGAGTCCGTTTACAAAGAATGATTTCCCTCAAGCGTTTTCGGTATTTTCTTTCGGTGGCGTATCAATCCATATTGAGGCCTTTAGTGGTGCAGAAATTTTTCACCTATCGATTCAAGCCATGTGCACCTCGAAAAATATCGATAAATAAAAACCAGAACTCGAAATGATAAACATACAATGGATTATTCGAATTATTAGCATATAGCGCCAGAGTCAATGGCCAAACATTTCTCTGGATTGCAATGGACTCTCTATGAAATTCAAATTTATTATAACAACATGAACCTTATTGCTCAGTGCAAATTTAATTGCAGTAATTGAGAGATCAAACGAAATCAGAATAAAATTTTGTAGCCTACTTCCCGCCGTCCACTGCCCACATATGACAAAAAAAATATTATTATTAATGATTTTTTCAATTATTCAACGATTTTTCAAAATAAGCTAACAAAAATGCGCACCTAATTTATTTTAAATAAATTTGATACAATTTCATAGAATCGATTTGTGATTTTCCGATCGCGCATTCAATATCTATCGTTAATTTTTGTTTGTGACTCGTTAACTTAAAGACTCCCGCGAAGATCATTCAATTGTCGATCGAAGACAAGCTGCACGCGCTCATAAGATGGCTCTTTGGGAACGTAGGCGAAAATGGAGAAGCATAAAGAAAGGAAAAATATGCTCATAACAGACCGACCGTAATGATAAAATAGTTTCAATTCCATTTCAATTGAACTTAATTGAATGCGTGTACAAAATGTGCGATCGTCTGTATGATCGACCTGTATATGAGTCGAGAGACATATACGTATGCATATGCACACACAAGTATACTCACTTTCAGATAAGTAGGCGTATGTTCATTATGACCACTGTAGTCGTGGTCTCTGGTCGCTGAGACACATAATCATCAAAAGCGACTGAACTAAACGAGTATATAATGTAGCAATCATCCGGCTTAAGTGATGAAAATTGAACGACACTGACATGGAAGAATGGGAAGATGATATTTAGTTGAATTTTCAGATATATGTCTTTTCAATTATAATTTATAGCTGAGAATTTCTGATATTTCTATTTTTTGAGGTGCTTAGTGAGGGATGGATTTGAGAATATTAAATAAGGCTTAGAGAACTTTTACGATTTCCCCCCAATATATTAATAGGGTATTCACAAGGAAGGTGGAATTCTGTCGGAAAATATCGATGTCGGAATATTTTCGACTTTAATTCGTCACGCACTGCGGAAAAGGGCCTGGTTTTCACATCTTCATTCAAACATAAGCATATTTTCAACTAAATTCAATATTTAAAGAAAAAATAATCCATATTTATAACAAAGTCGGAGAAAGATGTCTTGTTTTCAAACCCTGATACTAATACTTAGACATTTTTTGGTCCAATGACCAATAATTTTAAAATTTTCTAGGGATCCGAACACGGAGAGTTCAATCGAACATTCCATAACATTTCATATTATGAGCCCTACAAGAGACAAACTGTGGAATTTCGAGTGTGCAAATTTTCGACCAGCAAATTTTCCACTTTTGCATGAACGACCCTGTAAACAAGGTGTAAAGGCTTTCATTTAAAATAGGTGGTAGCTTTAAATATTTTTCTGTATGGAAATGATAGACTTGCCTAATTATTAATTTCCACACAACATGGAGCATATTTTCCACACCGAACTCGGTGTGCATAGTTCCCACAGCTCACGGTTTTCGAACATTTTTTATAACATCAGAAATGGGACTTGAACGAGTTATATGCTCATTATAGTCATTCCCATCCTCTCCAAAAATCTATTTGATCGGTCCATTATTAAAGGTACCTCCTGTATTAGGGTCTGTCCTAGCGTTAAGAAGAACATCATTATGGAAATGAATTCAATCAATCATTCGCAAATATTCGCAAAAATTTTGAATAGGGCATAAAAGACATTTTGTAGTTCCATTCTATATAGGTTTTATGGACTCCGAAGGACTCCTTCGTATATTTTTTTTTTCTTTACAGAACATTGGGAAATTTTCAAAATTTATTTTAAAAATCTTTTAGGTATTTACTTAAATACGTTTCACATACTAAAAACAGAAAAAACAAATGAGTTGTTACTATCCATATTTAAAATAAATCAATTTTGAACAAATTAATAAAAAAAATTCAAATTCATCCCACTTCATTTCATTTTTTCATTTCATTTATTATTAATTGTTAATTACAAAATTTATATACTACAATTTTCTTAACATAACTTATGTAGAGGTTAGTTATAGTAGGACTCTTCAACTACATCATAGCAATGCTAATTTCCTGGAGTTTTAAGTAATTAATTTTTAAGGAAAATTTGAAAAACCTTACAAGAGTGTTCTTAAATGTATCTTAACCTAATTAAATACCCTAATCTTATACTAAAAACTATTTACTACTAACGTTAACACTGTCTTTAGTGTTCTAACCTAAGATTTTTGATAACATCGTAGCTTGACATTTCGCATTTTTCAAAGAACTTGCTTGATAGTACATTAGCTCTGTCTTGTATCATTTGTATGTTGCAAAGTTCATGTAAATCTTTTGTTGGAATATCCCAGGGTTGGTTTAGCATCATTTTAAGGACCTTATTTTGGCAGATTTGTAAAACTTTTATATGCGATTTTGCTATATTGTACCAGATCGGGACCGCATAAAACATGATGGGTTGGAACACTACTTTATACAGTAGTAGCTTGTTTTCGCAGCTTAGCTCAGAGTTCCGACTAATGAACGGATAAAGTATTTTGATGGTTAAGCCTACCTTTTGTTTTATATAAGAAATGTGCTCCCGGAACAACAACTTACTGTCTAATTTGACACCTAAATATTTAACATTGTTTTCCCATGGAACTTCAACATTACTTAAAGAAATATGAGTGCTTGGCAGCAAGCACCTTTTCCTTCTCTTAGTAAAATAAATGGCTTGGGTCTTCTGGGGGTTTATCATTATTTTCCATTTCTGGAAGTACTTGTCGACATTGTTTGCAGCCGACTGCAGATCGCTTATTATGTCTTCGGGTTTAGTACCTGCTGTTAGTAACGCTGTATCGTCAGCAAATATTGATGTCGTGCAGTTACTTAAATTGGAAATTCATCCCACTTAACTTCAATGAATTGAAACGTCAAGTGTTTTACTTATGAACTTTGACAGGCTGTCAAATTAAAAGGGCTACCAATATACAAAAAATTAATTACTTTTTAAAGTGGTCAGAGTATTTTCGTACCATGTGTATCCTTAATTTTTGTCAATTCCCGCATACAAAATTCGACTTTATGCAAAAAAAAAAAAAAAAAATAACCGGTCTGCTGGTCTATAGTGCAGCTCGGGAAACAATTTGTCATACAAAATAAACTCACCACTGCGGAAACTTTCCAAGGGTGCAAAATATGCACACTGACTTGAATACCACTAATAAATAAAATGATTGAGCGGTCCATAGGGATACGCTTAGATTCATAATTATAGAAAATTTCAATAAAGAAAAGAAAACTTTATTATTGGGATTAACACTAATTATCTTGGACATCAGCACCTATTTCAGACATTTTTTATAACAAATTATTTTATGAGAAACTTCCAATGTACCACAGCTGCGAACGCTTCCCAGTGAACTTTCATATCATAATTAATTAGTTATTTTGGAATACCCTTCTTTACAGGCCATTGCTTGCTATACGCCCAAATTTCTGTGGGATAAATTTGAAGGAGGCCTGATGCGTATGATTGTCATGGGCTTGAACATTACCATTTGTACTCGGGAAGAGAAAGAAGCTAAGCGAGATGCTCTCTTAGACTATTTGATAAAACACGTTAAGGTTAGTTTTAATGAATTTTATTTGTTTCATCCGCCAATATAGAACCGTCTCTCATGTGTTTCTTTTATTTATTTATATTAGCGTCATAAGCTCTATGCCATTCGTTATTGGGCCTGCGAAGTCCTTTGCTTCATTAATATTCTAATTCAAATGTACTTGATGAATCGTTTCTTCGATGGCGAATTCATATCGTACGGAACTCGAATAATGGAATTGTCTGACGTGCCACAAGAGCAGCGAGTTGATCCAATGGTCTACATCTTTCCACGTGTCACCAAATGCATATTCCATAAATTTGGTGCCTCTGGCTCACTACAGAAACACGACTCACTCTGCATACTGCCACTGAATATCGTCAACGAGAAGACTTATGTATTTATTTGGTTCTGGTACATTATTCTACTTACACTGTTAGCTGGCTTAATAGTATTCCGGTAAATATGCTTGAATTTTCTATAAAAGAAAAAAATATAAATAAATAAAACTTCATTATTTTTTCCCACTCTCCCATCATCTCAGTGCCCTGATCATCTTTTTGCCGCAATTTCGGCCCCGTTTGCTTAACGCACGCAATCGCATGATTCCCATTGAGATCTGTCGCTCGCTATCACGTAAATTGGACATTGGCGATTGGTGGTTGATCTACATGCTCGGTCGCAACTTGGACCCAACTATCTATAAGGACGTTATGAGCGAATTCGCGAAACAAGTGGAACCATCCAAACATGATCGCACTAAATAGAAATTGACAACCATTAGCGGCAGGAGCAGAAGCCATTGAAGGAAATCATTCAAAAACAAAATAAAACAGGAGCATACAAAGCATGACCATTCGACGTAGTACTGTGATTAAGATATTTTTAAAGAATATATAATTTTTTTTTAAAGTTACTTTTATGCGCGCCAATGATCACAACTCGAATCGCACATAAATTTTTAATTTTGAAATTTAGTTCATTTTCATTTTCCTTTCTTCTTCGTTGGAAGGAAACGATAGAAGAGGAAATTATTCAAATGTTCGCTTTTGAGTCTTTAACTATAGCTCGCACTAATTTTAAGATATTTCCAAAATGCCAATTAAAATGCATTTATAAAAAAAAAAAATGTTGCAAATATAATTTTAAGTTGAGAAAGTAAATTATTTTTAAGAAAAAATAGTGGAAAGAAGAAAAACTCTTTCACTTTACGCATACGGACCAATTCACAGAGAATGTTATTTATACACTTTAATAAAAATAATTTTGTAGACTTTGCTATAAGCGAGTGTTTAGAAAATCTTTAGAGGATTCTAGACAAGAGGAGGGGAGCTCTCTCTCTCTCTCTCTCTCTCTCTCTCTCTCTCTCAATGGCTTAGGAGATTCCTTACATGGCTCCAAATTGTTAAGCAATTCTGTTGAAACCAGGCGCACGACCAACAAATCGACAAACTTTATGGCTAGGACCCCGAATTCTATCAAAAGGTCTGCTTCGAGGTGCGATTAATTATATGCACTTTAAATGTGGGCTGGAGTCTTCTAAACACGAAAGTTAAAATTAAAAAGATCTTTCTGGAAGCTTTTTTTACATATCTGAAAAAAAGTGTTAAGGGTGTATAGATTTTTCGAGCCGAATTCGATAATGCATCCTCCGATTTGAACGAATTATATCTCACTTTAAATAAAATTAACCCTTCTTAACACCTTTTATCACATATTTTTAAGATCAGTCAAAAGATATGTAGACCTTTAAACCTTAAAAAAACAAATATTGTTAAACAAAATTCATCAAATTTTTCCATCATCGGCATCTCAAAAATTGATCCCAAGCAAAATATTTTTTTTTTACATTTTTTTATTTAAATTCGGTTTATTACCGAATAAAATGAGATATTCGTTTTCAAAATCCATGTATAAATGGATATATAAAATATAATTTTTTATGTGAGGGAGTAAAAGCAAAGTAAGCAATTAAATGAAAACTTTAAGCTTTAAGGTATGCGACTTATTTTTGCGGTAAGGCATTTTTAAGGTTTGATGGTCTCCAGAACTTTAGAGGAAAATCCATATAAAATTAAAAAAAATTTTTCGCGCATTTATAAGATCAAAAGCCATAAGAAAAGTGCATTTAGATGTCCTGAGAAAAATGCTGCAAACTAGTGTTAGTGTTGTTGGGCACTCGGATAATCGAAATTCCGCATAATTGCTGTTTAAATCATAATACCGTCGCCTTTGAGCGTAAGCCTACTAACTCAGATTTGAAAAATTGTATAAGGTAGACAAAAAACTACTTCAAACTTACATTTTCATCTTAGAAAGGAAACCCAAAATATAGTTGATTCATTTATAAAATATCGAAAAATGATCCAACTATATTTTGAGCTTCCTCTCAAAGCAAAAATTGTAAATTTGAAGGACTTCTTTGTAAAATTTTTCAAATGTGAGTTAGAAGGTTTACACTCTATGCCGACGATATATTAGATAACTATAATAATAGAAAGCCGCATATTCTAGGACAGCGCTGAGTTATTCGATCGGTGTTGATAGTCTGAATAATTGAGTTTTCACTGTACTTGAGTTAGTTTTCATACATTTAATTTGCCATATAGAAAAACCATTGCAAGATTGCTTTTTGCTCTTACCTCCATTCTGGAAATTCTCTCCAACAACTGTTTCTGACTGTTGAATCGTGTACAGTTCAAGGAAAGATTCAATTGCAAGTGGAATAATGGTGACATTCAACTTACCAACGTATGGTGAGTTTAGGAAACGACCCAACAGGAAATTACCTTAACTTGAGCAATTAGAAATTCAGCTTTGAATAGGATTGGTTTAGATTTTATTGGAACTTTCTTGCTTACGAACGACTGCATACAACATATTTCCGTTTTAAATAGAAATTAAGTCATTTGAAAACTGGGTGTAATTGGGGATATGATAACGTTTCGAAACATAAAAATTAGTGTTAATTTATCACAATGTTAAATCGTTATTTGATCAAACAATTTAAAGCTGCAAGAGCTTAAGTAGCCATGCGATCGCTTCGGAATTCAGTCTATTGTGTTGCAAATGCATTTTCCTAACCTGCACCACAGCATGACCGACTGGGTTCCCTTCGAGCTTGCTCGGCATCTTCGTCCTGAGAGTCATCCTCGACGACTAGTCTGTTGGCGGGACGTAATCCAGTGCCTCGTTGTAAACGCAGTGCACTTGTTTCTTGCTCTTTTTGCATGTGCTTTTCAGTCATCAGTTCCGCAAGGCCTTGGAATAGATCTTCGATATTTTCATTGGTCTTTGCGGACGTTTCACAGTATTGTGCTCCGACACTTTCGGCGTATTCGATCGCTTCGTCGTGTGGAACAGTTCGTTTGTCATCCAAATCGATTTTATTGCCAACAATCATGAGCACAACATCAGCACCCAACATGCGTTTCAATTCTTTTATCCAATTTTTCACCTTCTTGAAGGAATCTTCATCGGTAATGTCATAAACCAATATGGCACCGTGAGAGCCGCGATAGTAAATTGGACCCAGCGCATGGAATCTTTCTTGCCCAGCAGTATCCCATATATTCAGTTGTATCCGCCGTCCATCGTCGAGAGTAAGTTTTTTGTTTAAAAATGATGCTTGAAGTGTGCTGATGTGTTTCGGATTGAATTTATCCTGTGAGAAGAACGAAAGTTAGTACATCATTTGAAAATTAAAAAAAAAAATACATACTCATATAAGTATTCATATTTTTTATCTTGTTTATATAGATTCTGTAGGTATATAAAAGAATATGATTATGTGTATGAAAATCAAATATTTTTTTATTTAATTATATCGTACTTTTTCGGTTTAAAAAAAGCTGCTGATGCCCCTCCACTCTGGCATTTCCTGCTGAGAACGTCATCAATTCAAAGCTCTTTTTGGTGAAGTTTGCATGAAAAACAATAAGCAAAGCAAGTGGAAGGGAGATTTTGACCACTTTTGACAGGGCCCTCCTCTTTTATGCTTACGTAATTAATAGACGATCCCTAGGTAAAAAAAAAAATAATGGCCACATAGAAGGGTGTCCGCGCTTAAGAGGTTAAAAATGTTATCTATTTGGATAAATACAGCTATTTTTCTCACGACTCTTTTCATGGAAAAAAAACAAGTAAGGGTGTTATTGCCAGGCGAGCCTGACAATACAATAATCGACACAGCCACACATGTTTAATAATTTTCAAAACAGAACCATTATGAAAGAATATTCTACAGATTTTCAAGGCCATAAGGAGCCCATATACCGACTTTTTTTCAATTTCTTTATGAAACCGTCCTTTTGCCACGCCCACTTTTCAACCTTTTTTGAATTCTAATCGGAGGCGTATATTTAAGCTCAAATTCTAATTTTCATTCAAATATTTGTATTTAGAGAAAGTCAGATTTTGGGGCAGTTTTACGATTATTTCTGACAGACCCTAGAACTGGAGGTGCCCCTAAAATGGTCCGTTCGGGTCCATTCTTGAACTCGAACTCAAGTCCCCTTGAGCACGCATACCAAATTTCATCAAGATAGCTCAACTCCTCCGATAGGAAAAATGTATACAACTGGACAGACAGAAAGACAGACGGATATGTCTAAATCGAATCTCCTGGTGACACTGATCATTTCTATATACATTTTGCGTGGTTTGTCTCGAATGGTTCCGGGTGTTACACACAACCACACAAACGCAATATATCCTCTGCACAGAGTGTCAAAGTAAATAAATATATATTTGTTTTCGGACAATTTGCGTTAAATTTAACGAAAAATGATGTGGGAAAATGGAACCCAAACTGATTCTTATGAAAAAAAGGAACTCTAAAAATCACCAATTATTGGTCCTTTTACAAACAGCAAATTCTTCAAATGATTTATTGATGACTTTTTCAAGCATGAGGTCAATTCCGGCTGGGATAGTTCAGCTTATACAGAAAATATCACTAACATTTCATTTAAAACCCAAACAAGAGATTTCCAAATAGACAGTGTTAACCTGTTACATTACATTGCATTAAACAAATGATAAGGTTAAATTACATTAGGTACTTATGAAAAATTTCCTACAATTTCATCAACGAAACAATTAATGCAGTGCTCGAAAGGATTAAGAGTCCCTTCGGCGTTCCGAAATTTGCACGCATACACAGATATACAAGACCGCACGCACGAAACGAAACAGTAAGGAAAAAATGAGTTTTTGAATTTTTTTGAGTTTTTCTGTTCTGTTCTTCGGTTCTGCATTTTTTCTTTAAATACCTACCTCCACATATCTAAGAACGATCGATGTTTTCCCGACCATTCCTTCACCAAGGAGGACCACTTTAAAGTTATACGTCTTTGCATTTGCATTTGTGTTTGTGGCCATTTTTTAAACGTTTTTAAAATAAATTAATAACCGTGAAATTCATTCAATTAGGCTCTTTCTATCTTTGCTCTTTTGTTTTCGTTTACGCGAAATTTTTATTCCTGCCATATGACTCCTAAGGCGTGCCATACATGTTCCAATCTCAGAGCCTACACTCAGATAATACAGTAAACACTTTGCACATTAAAGGAAAGTAAGTAAATATGCTATAACATCATAAAATGTGAGTGAGACAAC
Source organism: Chlorops oryzae (assembly GCA_020466095.1). NCBI lineage: Eukaryota > Metazoa > Arthropoda > Insecta > Diptera > Chloropidae > Chlorops > Chlorops oryzae. The sequence goes on from CM035808.1 coordinate 42,441,383, forward strand.
TATATTCACTCTGTGTTAACTCTTCAAAATATGCCAAAAATTTTTAAATTTTTTCGAAATCGGTGCTCGTATTCCGTCTGAAAAATGAGCTGCAAACAGCTGTTACATATTTATTTGGCCATGCATAAAACAATTAACATGTTCATATCTCTGGCGAATAAAGCCCGGGAATACGCATGCAATCCTGCACACTCAATACTTCTTGATTACTTGACAGGTTAGCGTAAGCGAAAGTAACGTATTTACTGCATATATGAGTGTAGGCTCTAACAGGAAACGTCATAACTAGGGGCTGTCCATTTTAAGAAAACTCGAAAACAATATGCGTCGCAGCGTCAATCAAAGCACTAAGAAAGGCATGTTGGTTTTTTCGGTTTTTTATAATAGCAAAAACGGAATAGAAGACAGGTAGACTTTTGAACAAGATGCACAAAATTTTTTAGCTGTGACGCCTTTGTGGCGGATGTGCGATACGTGTGATCAATTGAATATTCTGGATGCCGCTTTATACAGCTAGTGATGCACGAAGTTGGAAGGGCAATGAGTTATTTGACAGTTGGTACGAGCACAGAGTTGTATTTAAGCGATATGATGACTAAGGCTAGGCGCCGACTACTCAATTTTCAGTTGGCCAATTTTATGTTGGGTGTTTGTGGCACACAGAACTATATGAGAGCGCGCCGACATTCCAATTTTGAAATGACCCTATAAAAAATTTGTGTTTTGCCACAAATTTTAAATTGGCCAATTGTGTTGTGTTACATGCGTTATTATGGGGCGCCGCACACTACTCAATTTTTAGTGCGTAGTGTTCCATAAACACATGGTACCGAAAAATTAAAAAAATTATTAAGTAATTAATTAATAATAAATTAATTGAATTGAAAGTACGCATTTTTAAATTGTATAGTCGGCGCGCAAGAGCACTTTTCCAACTAAAAATTGGCCAACTAAAAATTGAGCAGTCGGCGCCGAGCCTAACAAAAAATTTTTTTTTTCAATTTATATGATTTACAACATACAGTAGAATCTCGCAAAAGTTACCGCTCGAATGAGTTAAACGTTTGGTTAAGTTAATCGAATTTCAGCGCCCACGTAGCGTTCTAAAAAGTTAATTTTGGCGTTAACTTTTCTGAGCGTAATTTTTTTTCTTTTCCTTTTTTTCCTTAAATCAACCCTATTTCATGTGTATTACGTATAATAGCGAAGAAAAACAAAAGAAGACAACGCAAATCATAACGGTAGCACTTAAAAGTGACAAATTCGATCGAAGCGTGCAACCTTATTGTGAAATAGGAGTTTAGCGCGAGTAGATCTTGTGTATGTAAAATAAATATAAATATGGTTTAAATCAAAAGATTTAAATAGAATAAGCATGTTATGATTGCAAAAATATATTTTTATGCATGTAGTCCCTATTTCTTGAATTTTTTTCGATTTTGAAAAACATTTGGAAAAGTTAATAATTCAGAAAAGTTGAATACCCCTGGGACAAATCGATTAACTTTCGCGAGATTCTACTGTATATGTTATTGGATTTATGGTTTAATTTCCTTAAAATAATTCATCAAATATTCATACGTAATAATTTATATAGTAATATATCTATTGACCAAAGCACAAATTAACGACTCCTTTCAATTATTTAACTTTCCATATTAAAAAAAAAAAATTAATTGTTCCAAATAATGAAAAAAAAAAATTAATGAGAGGTTTTTCGCTTTGAAAAGTTATTTTTTAAATGAATGAACTCGACTAGCTGGTTGCTTTCAGTCCCGTTGAAAAAAAATATCAGGCCCGAAGATAATGGCTTCCACTTATTTTGCCTATATGTATTTTCATTAATACTTTTCATTATCTCGGCGGCTCTTTTGTAGGCAATCGTACGCTCACGTTTACTCCCAAAACTGCTGACAAACAGTCAGCACTGAAAATTGTCGGTCTGTTCTCCGTCTCTTCGGGCTCATTGGTTTTGAATGAAACCATTTTCAAAACATAGGTACTATGTACTTAGAACAAAAGTACTCAATTGAAGCGAAATCGAGGGTTAATTATTTTTTATATAATAACTATTAAAGTGAAAAATTAGAAATGAATTATTCGCGCATTTCCGCTTTCTCAATTATTGTTTTTTTAATGTTCCTTAGATGCGCCGAAAGCTTTACGATCAATAACTAAAAAGCTGTGAGCTATCGTATTTTTTCTCGATACACTAAACGTGACATCAGTTTTTGATTTTCCCATGCTATAATATTTCAAATTTTTAGTTGACTTGTGGGTTCCGCGGCGCGCTCAAATTGTTGCCGGTCGTTTTTGTTTATTCCATTTTCTTTCGCGTTTCGCTTTGGTTGTTGCCGGTTCTCTCGAGCATAGATTTTACAATTTTGTATAAGGACTTACGTTTTTTCCTTTCGTTTTTGAAGTATAAAATCATTTTAAAAATATTTAAATAATTCAGTGAGAGTCTTATTGTGATGACATCAATCGATCCATGTTTGAAAGAACAATATTGATTACGTCTGAATATGTAAGTTTGCTTGAAATTATTACAAAATAATTAACATTCTTATAGTTTTACATCATGCCTGTAATGAATTTGACCGCGCATAGGAAGAGGGAAAAATTGCTTACTGAATTTATTTTTTTTTTTTTTTTTTATTGCTGACGCGCACTTTTGTGCGCTTCGAATAAATTTCGAAACTGAAAACGGCTATTGGTTATAAAATACATTTCTATAAATATAATCTGAAAATATTGAGCTTTTCTGAAAAATGTTTACTGTTAGTTAAAAAAAAAAAAAAAAAAAAAAATCAAACAATTTTCGATTGACGGCTTCGGCGGGTTTTCGTCCAACTGAAAAGCATAAACAGAGCATTTTCGTGTGTATCATCTAATTGTACAATAGTTGATTGTATGTGCTTGTCTTTACCTGTTCAATGAATTATCGCGCCCTCAAAACGCAAGAAAGAAAAAAATTGCCGCACGTCGAGTTGTTTTTATTTGAATTTTTTGTGGGCGTACACACTCGCGGGCCATGCCATGTTTGTACATGTGTTCAGCGTTACTTTAATGACAAGCAAAAATACATAAACCACTCCTTTCTTCGATGAAAATACAGTGCAAACATCCTTAATGAGAGTTCTAGACAAAACGTAATTCTTTATGCTTAGATCTATATTTGTTTTCTTCATTAATATAATTGCCGACGAAATTCATTGGAGCTCGTTTGACAGAAAAAGCTCCGAATGCACTCAATGTGTAGGCGGTCGCAGGTCAAGTATGTTAATTTCTTCTGATCACTTTTCAGCTGTAAGATTAACAATACTTAATTGAGCGCTCTCTTCAAAAGTGACTCAACTAGGAATATTTTTCCATATTGTTTTTTAATTTGACTGAAATTTTCTTCAGGACAAATCCACGTTATGAAAAAATCGTTCATTTTTGTCATTCAGTGTTGTGTTTAGAATAATGAATTAGAAGTCAGTGCCTTGCAAGAGTGACAAATCAAGAAACGTTTTTATTGAGAATACCGATTTTATGTTGTGACACTTTTGAAGATGGAGTGAGATAATCTTTTCAAATAGTTACTATGCATATAAAGTACTCTTTATTTTTTGCTCGTCTTATGAGGAATTGTTTTTTTTTTTATGGAAATATATTTTTTTTAAAATAAATTTCATTGTCATATGTCGACATTGGGCACTTTCTCGACATTGGGCATTGTTAATGAATCATGTATGTATGTATGTATGTATGTATGTTGGAGTGGCTACAACTTGGACCGTATATCGTCCTGTTGTGATACCACGAGGGGTGGTACATTACACTCCATTTCACCTGTGACGGAAATCTAACCTCTGACCCTGGGATCAAGAGAGAGCACACATCCTCTACGATATCCCAGAGCCACTTCTTGATTATTGAATAAAAAATAAATTAACAAATTGCGAATACAAAACTTCCGAATTTTCTTATTTCTAAATAGTCCACATTTAAAAAAAAAATTATTATTATTATTAATTATCGAGAAATCTATAATCCCTATATCTAGATTTATGCAGTGGCGTCGGAGCCGGGTGGGCTTTTGCCCAGCCATCAAAATTATTTTATTTAATTTATTTTTGAAAAACATGAGCGCGGCAACGTATGATCATATAATGCAGTGAAATGAGATATCCATACGAAATTTGGAGTATGGTACCAAATCCTGGTGTCAGCTAACAATGCGAGGAAAAAATTGCCAAAATTTTTTTTAGTGAGCCCACCCATGAAAATAATCATTCCGACGCGACTGAACTTATGATTTTTAAATAATGACAATTTTTAATTTCATAATAAATTTTATATTCACCTCGATTCTAAATATTCTCCGGGAGTTTTTCGGTGGGGAATTGAAAAAAAAAAATGCTGCCTTTCTAAGCGCACTGGGGAAACAAATATAGGGAACCAAGTTTTATGAACATTTTTAAGAAAAGGTCATAACATTTTTTATTTTATTGACGCTTAGAATCGGGCTGATTGTCAATCCGAATTTTTTGAATTTGAATTACCAATTATTCATTATTCGGAAGTTTTATATTTGCCATTTATTAATTTTCTAATTCAATAATCAAGAATTATAAAGTATGGAGTATATTATAATCGAGAAATCACTAACTCAAATTTTTTGTCCCGATCCCTGACGGCTATAATATTTTCCATAATTTACTGTTAATCAAACTAAAATGCATTGCAATAGTCTTAAATATTTAATGATGAAATCATCCTTAATTATCCTATGACATTTTCCTCCGGCAAGACCTAAATTGTTTAGGTATTTTATGTGGGGTTTAAGGTTTTTTCTCATGTAAGTACTTATGTACATACTGGGCGTCTCAAATCTAGCACAAGTGTCCTTTTATCTTCTGAAAAACGATTTAGGATCCCTTGTTCCATTTGTTAATGCTTTTCAAAAATTATTTTGCGTTGTATATTGAGGAGGCCATACTTGGGGGTGTGCAGGTGGCTATGGTGTGGTTAGCCAAATATTAAAATTGAACTAAAAATGAACTAACGACTGGAATTTAAGTTTTCTACTTATAAAATTATTCGAGTAGTCACAGTGTACGAATTATTCGAAGAATTGTGTTTCAACAACTAGTCGAATAATCGTAACATGGAGATTATTCGAATAATCGACATTGACCAACTACTCGAATAGTGATATTCGATTGATATTCGGACGAACATTCAGTCGAACATTCGATTAATCGAGCTATTCGAAAAATATCAAGCACTCTACAAGAGGCTGTCTCGCCGATAGGTACCTACACATTTTATAAGTAAATTGTTTAGAAGTAGGCATATAATGCTCTCGAAAATCTCGGGAGCACTTAATCATAATGTGCATGGTCAAAAATATGCAAGCATATGTACCCTGCAGAAAATTGAACTAGAGCAGAAGTACTCCCCGACCACTCCCCAAATCAACAACACTACTCTTTCATAATTGTACCGCCAATGCATTGAACTGTCAACTTGAACACAGAGTTGTCCTTCGAAAATCGGCACTCGCGTTTGAAGTTTGAACTAGTGCTGAAGTGCAGACAAAGGCCAATTCAGTTCTTATAATATGCTACGTTAATAGATATGGGAACAGCCCGAGTTGTTGAGCATCTCGGTCCGCTATCGCCGAATATTTGCCTTACTATTCCTCATATTTCTCGACATTACATTTTTCACTTGTTTCATCGACGAATTCTTATAAGAATAAATTCATGCAAAACCCAATTTCCGACTGGGTAGTTAGTCGCTACTGTCCGTGTACTAGTTATTTTTCCTATACTCGAGAACTACTCGCTTGTGCGTTGGGAAACTTTAATCCCCGCCATTTGTATGCCTTTTTCAAAAAAAAGGAGTTTTTATTACCTGAATATTAACGGTCACTCAAATCCTCTTCGCTTTCCCTATTTAATATTTTACTTGGTTAGAAATTTTCCGATTCGAATTCACTTCCAGACGACGCGATGTTCAACCTCTTCTCATCAGGAATTTTTTCTTGCTGAATAGCCTCGAGATGGCGCAGACTAATTTTGCGAACATTCTGGAAGTGAGTTCGAGATTTAAATGACAAACTCTTAAACATTACTTCCAAAATATTGATTTAATTGGGCAAAAAAGCTTACTGTCATACCTTAAACTATAGAATTCATTCAATCAAAATAAGTACAACAAGAAATACACAATGCCTATATGACATACGACTTGACGCCGGTCTGACCAACCGATTTGGCGCCAAAATTAAGTAATATGGGCGCGTGTCGCTGTCGCCCGTTAAACTGAAGGTGGGGGACTTCAAACAAGGCAGCTTCTCTAAGCCGCAATGTTATGTTGAATAATAAAATCTAACTTATCCCACAGGCTTATTGAATTACATATACAGCCATACGATGCCGAGTTAATGAGAGTGCTAAGCAAAAGGAATTTTGTTTAGGTTTTGATCTATAATTGTTTTCTTTATAAATCAATGTGCCTCTGAAATTCGTTCTGGATTTTTTTGTTTTTTTAGGAGAAATCCACGTTATGAGAAAAATCGTTCATTTTTGTCATTCAGTGTTGTGTTTAGAATAATGAATTAGAAGTCAGTGTCTTGCAAGTGTGACAAAACAAGAAACGTTTTTATTGAGAACACCGATTTTATGTTGTGACACTTTTGAAGACGGAGTGCGATAATCTTTCGAAATAGTTACTATGCATATAAAGTACTCTAATGGAGTAAGCGTCTTAGGTCAAAGAGTTATTTTTAGTCTCTTTACAGTCTAATTAGAAGCTCGTTAGATGTAATTAGGTCTTTATTTTGTGCTGGTCGCATGAGGAATCATTTTTTTATGTAAATATAATTTTATGGGCACTTTTTCGATATTGGGCGCTGTTAATGAATCATACACATTAGGTGTATAAGTATTCATAAATTTTGATGAAAAGAAACTCTTTTTAGTGCACTGTTAAGATTAATGGTATGTGATATGTCAAAGCGGTATGTATCTAAAATGTGTACGAATGAACAAAAAACTTTTAATCAATAATGTCTAAAGTGCCGATAATAAATCGAGCTTGCAGGCCTGCGAAACAAGAAACAGTGTCGCCGCCTTTGAATGTGTAAATGCTCCTTCCAAAATGGGAAATTTCGATTGAGATTTTAAATGGCATGACGGTCCTAAATCGCTCTCGTTGTTTTTGTCGCGTGCCCATGAAAATTACTTACCGATTAATTAGCCCTATGCAAATGAATGAAAACATAACTTTTCAATCAGTAAAGTAAGACACAAAGGTAAGGGTAATTAATCAGGTCAATTTGGGGAATTGAATTACCTTTCCCCGGGAAAGGGAAAAAATCACATACATACGTGATATTGTAATAAGGAGCCAAATGAGTAACCCAAATACTAAACTTGGGAAATTTTACGAGTATTAAATCACACTATTGCCTCAAGGGGCTATTCTGGTGTGACCACATTTAAAAATAGATTTTTTTTTTCTTTCATATTTCGATAGTTAAACCTGTTGAGATTATGCTGTCAAGTAACCAGTGGTAGGGAATGCATATCAGAATAGCTTGCCACTTGCAATGACTTCATCGTATTAAATTCGACAGAAGATTAGATAGAAGGGGGACTTGTCACAATAACCAGTGGTTAGCGGATTCGCCAGCTCAGTGGTGTCTCCAGTTACTACGGGGCGGCTAGAGCTGGTCGCGTGAGTGACCCTTCAGTAATGAGCCGGTCAATTTCCTAAGAAAGACTGGCTTTTGACTGCTCCAAATCCTAAAGGTTATACATATTATGCCAGTTCGCTCCATCAAATTCGGCTAGCCGGCGGTCGGTAATCAACGGTTTGATTTAAGGGTAGCCTGTAAATGACACACAGAGAAAACGAGACCACATAAAATGGAAGAAAACCAATAAGATTTCTCTATGGTTTTTATCCAAGAAGATTGTCTTATTGAAACCATAGAGAAAAACTCATCGTTTATTTTAACGAAAAATTGAACGAAAAATTAAGAAGATAACTTATCGTTTTGATATGAATTCTTGTTAAAAACAAAGTCGGCAGGTTTGATCCCCGAGCGCGGTTTCTTTTTTTTTTTTTTTTTTTTTGGGAATGCAGGGAAGTATGTGCCGTGATTTTTACGTACGTGAGAGAAATGTCACGCACGCACGGGATACTCACGCAATTACATGGATACATACACTGAGCGAACGTAACCATGATTTTTTTAAAAGGGCGCATTGTTATTCACAGTCCTTTTGATTTTCGAGCAGAACAAAAATTTCAAAAGAAAAATGGTTGAGTCAACAACATTTTTGGTTGATTTAAAGGAAATATGTTTAATTACATTTCTTTTCGTTCTGTATAATTCTCATTTGCTTTATAAAATAGGACATATAAGATATGTATTCATCCTAGAACTTTTTAAGCATTGCGAAAGCAGTCACCAAAACGGAGTGACGATATCAGATGAAGTCCATCCTATGGCTATTTTTGGGGTTATGTTCAGCAGAGGGCTCTGTGGCCATTCGCTTTGAACGTTAATTAAAATTCTTTTGACATTTCTTCTTTTATAGGTATTTTTTTTTTGAATTTTTTCTTAGTCATTTCAATTAGTGATGGGCAAATCCGAAACCAGTATCGATACTTGGGTATCGCGATACTCAAGTCCAATCAGTATCGATACAACGATACTATCGCGGCTAAAGGAATCGATACCAAGATATAGTATCGAATAAAACGATACCCATTTTTATATCCGCTCCCCTGTGTAAATAAGTGCTTTGAAGCGCAATAGTAGGCTTAACTCTTCCTTACCCGCATTTTCATTACGATGATCGTAAAACGATTTCTAACGAAACTATGAAATATGAAATACTTAAAAAATATTTTCAGGGTATGTATTTGAAATGTATGTATTATATATGCAAATTATGTACAGTATTTTGAGCAGTTTTAATGAAAATCCAAAAAAAAAGCAAATTAGCATATTAAACCTTAAATTAGCATGAGCTGTGAATTGGCCTATTGTTGGTTCAGAGCAGCAAGGAAAATTCTTCTTTTCAAATGCTCTGGCGAAAGTCAATTCCCGCACTCATCCATTATTAAAGCCGCCATTGAAAAAAGTCTTTCGCAAGGAACGAGTACCCAATTCAGACAGAATACTCTAAATTAAGTCTCCAAGTATCGATACTAGTAAGTATCGCGCTGCGAAAGAATCGATGCCAAATTTCGATAGTATCACCCCAAAAGTATCGATACCCGATACTATCGTATCGGTATCGCCCATCACTAATTTCAATTATGTCCGTGGTTGGCATATAGTACTATAGGTCTAACTGTCGACGTCGAAAGGCCTCTGCCGCTAATAAGAAACTCCCCATTAGGCAGGGATAGGAAACTCAACTCTTTCGAGAAATTCACCAAAAAGCTACCAACAACAATACGGGCAGACAAAAAGTGGCACTATGATGCCACTTGCAAGAAAATTATAAAAGAAACACGGGGTCGGCTCGGTTTTTTATATTGCTTGAAAAATTCATAATTGAAACTTTAATAAATGTATTACGATATGTTTTTGCTCAATGTGCACGAATGTTTTCATTTTGTATTAAATTTACATAAATTTTTGACTACGGCTACGAATTTCATTGTACATAGAATTTAGCATTTTCGCTGAAACAGTGTGATCAAAAAGTTAAGTGGACAGGGTAGAACTAAAAAAACGATTTATTTTTCTCCTTGATATTGAGTTTCCTTGATTAGTTTTATATTTTTCAAGCTTTTCATATCATTTTATGAGTTTGGTAGATATTTTATATGTAATGAACTCGAAAATCTCCCAAAATTAAAAATAAAAGTGGCAATGCATTTCACCAGAGCAGAGCTAAAGATTTCGCCATAGCATGCTTCTCTTTTCCTCATGCTATATGCCTATGTTGAAGCAGCGAAGCTCTAACACATTGCAGGGATTAGGAAGAAGAAGAGTTAGACCTATAGTCCTATATGGTCAAAAGCAAACAGACTAAATGCAACGACCGAAGACGATGAAGCAATATCGTCACCAAAAAAGAATTGGAACTGGAACGCAAAAGTAGGTCAGCAATTAGGAGAACGACGACTACGTAGCACCAGCGGATATAAGAAATTATAGAGAACAGCGATATTGGGCAACAGTCGACTCCACAACAACAATTCGTCATTGCGGAAGTGTTCTAGCTTTCGCGAGAGAGTGCTGCCTCAACACTTTCTCCTTATAAATATGAATCATCAACTTCGACAATAGGACTCATGATCAAGTATTCAAAGTCTCAACTCCGGTGCACGTACTCACCCAAGGGCCACGACAGCGGAGCGTAGACTTAAGTGTTAGACAGGGAATAAGGGTAGTCCTTTCGAGTAAAATAGGACATAGAGTAGGACCCAAACATTGTAATTGTAAATAAAACCACAAATAATAACATATAATAAAAGGACTGAATTAAATTCCCTGTGTCCTGAAATTTGTTTGTAAAGGATATTTAGGTCTGTGTATTAGTCTGGAGGAGCCAGACTGATACATCCCCTTAATAACCACAACAATCCTACTGCTGTGTTTTCAAACAAAATTTAGTAAAAATCTGCCGTTGTTGGTCCCAAATGCCCCGATTTTCACCAACACTATTTATGATTTCAAAGAAATTTTCAAATACTACTGTTCTTGACAAAAATACTTCATAAAAATTTGACTTGATTCTTTCGTTTATTCATGAAAAAAAATCACGAACCATTCGCATCTCAGATAACAGGGACTCGCAATAAATAAGTAAATTATAGTTAAGTATATGTACAAAATTCTTGATGAACTAGCCAAAGAAGTGCGTTAGGCCAAGATTTCCACCAAAGTCTCTCTGTCCACTCAGTGGACCGCTTGTCCATTGCGAGGCAGTGCCAGTTAGATCCAGCCGTGTGTTCTTGTCTTGTGATGACCACAAATTCGCCTTACCAGCCAATCCCAATTGACTGCCGAAATTTGGAATGTTGCTGTGAGTCAAGCTGGCGCCATGTCCAGCGGCATGCGAGTAGTCCAGACCAGCGCCATTGCGTTCGAATTTCAGACCATTGGCCAATTTATTCTGGGATGCAAATACATTAGCATCGATGCTGTGCACATCGTTCTTGAATAGGTTCGCGCTGGCACTCTGCTTGAAAGTGTCGATGACACCGGGCGTATGGGTTTTGGTGAGTGCAGCCCCAAATCCATTGCTACAGAGAGATCAAACAAAATTAGTTTCAATTGTCAAGGAACGTCTTTGACACACTTACTTATTGTAGGCCAAGGTACCTCCGGTAGTTACCGGCCCCTTCTCGGTATTCCCAGCTGCGAAAACATTTCCGATCAAATTGTGGTTCGGAGTTCCAATTCCTTTGGTCAAATCCAAGCGAGCATCGGCGCCTCCGTTTGGATTGCTCGACAATTGTCCGCCCAGAACTTGACGACGTAGACGAAGAGGACGCGGTGGTGGTGGTGGCGGAGGGGGTCTGTAAATCGGTGGCCTATAAACCTGAACGGCCGCAGCATGAACACCGAAAACAGCGACAACTGCGATTGCACAAATGATCACCTTCATTGTAATTGGATTTGAATTATTTTTTTTTAACTTGAATTCGAGCCTCAAGTCTCTTGACTGATTGCTTTAAATGTTCTGATGCTGATTCCGTTGATTACTGTAGCTTTTATATTCGCTTGAAAGTCGTCGGCTCTTTGTTTTGTGTTATCAGCGCACGCTTGCTAGGGATTCACCGCACATCTTCGGGGGCTTTCATTCTTCGAAGATCGATTGAACCGCTTGCGTTAGCATGCCTTATCGGAGCCATTGTCTTAAAGAAAAATGAAACCTACGAAATGCTAAAAAGTCCCGAGCTCCGGAATCCCACTAAGGCTGCTCATTCAATTGCTTCCTGAGAAACGGGGCTTTCGGTTATTGAAAAAGTGAGAAGATAACCGGTTTCTTTCGCTCTGTGATTCGAGTTTAATTGCTAGCCAAGATAAATATGCTGGACTGCTGAGAAAGCGCAACAGGTTGAATTTTTTATAAATTTGTGTTGTCATTACTCTTCTCAGAGCTATGATTATGCATGAACGTGCTGCAAATTTATTGAAGCGGTCAAGGCCAAATCTAAATAGTTTAGAAACAACAGTCTTGCAAAAAATCCCCGATCATCATCCTTTCGAATCGCTGCATTGCCGTGATAAAGGTTGTCTTAAGAGCCCAAAATCGATATCAAAGGTATGATGGCTGACTTTAAGGCTTTCAGTGCAGAGGCTCAACGATGGATCACAGCAGCAAATATTTATTATATTTTGAAAGTGAAATACATTACGCTTTGTTTGCCGCATTTCGCACTGAGCGAAAACCTGAATGTTTCGCGGATTGAGGGTCCCGTTCATTTTGCGTTTTATGCAGCAGTGAAAAAAAACTTTTGCCATGGAGTTAGGAAATTTTTGAGAGCTTCAGGCACAGATTGAACTGACTTTTTTCTTAGCTGAAACTTTGCCCTCCACAAAATATGCCATTCCAGCGTGATTAAATGTTGGAGTAATACACTAATTATGCTGTTTGCCAGAATGGAGCCAAGGGAACAATTTTAATTTTCTGCCAGAAGAAATTCATAATATGATTTTCCGACTTTCATTTTCCGACGCCATTGTGAAAACCCCTAATATTGAAAAATATTGGGTGTGCTGCGGTCGTGCTATAGGCGTGCAAAATAAATTCAAATATTCTAATTCTTGAAAAAAAGCCAAGGGGCGCACAGTGGTGATACTTAGTGGAAAAGGGCCATTTTTCGACCAATTGATTTCAAAAAATTAATGATACAGTTTTCTAGGGATCGTCTAAATAAGTGAACTCCATAAATTTTTTCTTCAAGAGGAAATGGTTTTACTTGGAAAGCCCGCAGGAAGTCACATAAAGATTATAGAGCAATAATTAACTAAGATTTTCATTCAATTCAGTATTGCATTAATGGAAAAGAAAATCACTCCTAATGCCCAAATGGTTTTTTAGTGGAATATAGCATCTTGTCATAGATTCACCGAAGGAATCAATTAGATTCGATACATGGTTCAAAATTTAGGCGAAAATGTAAATGACTCTATGAAACACAGCATTTGCTGTTTTTTTGGGGGGAAAGAACAAATTGCTGTTACGATTTGTTGTTTTCTAATTATGAAAATATTGAATTTTGTGTTTTTTTTAACACATTATGGAAAAAATGCTCAGCGTAAATTGAAATTAAGAATTAAGAAACCATCAATTTTTGAAACAAATCCAGCATAATTGCAATATAAATTTCAAAAAATGTTGTTAGTATCTATACTTTTAGGGTAAGCGATTGTAATGCAGTCGCAGGTGGTGGGCGTGGTCCATTTAAATGAAACTTTCCGTATCAATTTTCTCTTTCAGAAACTCTTTGTTAAGAAATGTATCAAGCCTACACTGCAGGGCGTGTCATAAACAAAAGCCTTCATTATTGCTTAAATTTCATAAGAGAAAAGCTTTCAATCAATACCTTCCTACGTTTTTATATTTGTAAAATTTTCATTAGATACATTCTTATTCAAACTTATTGGACACCCTGTATAGCGCATTGCAATAAAATAGACTTAAATATTTTAATAGTATTTCTCTGTTATATGAATTTTTCCGCAGAGCACTCAATAGTCAATATATTTGTGAATCCTTTGTCGCCTATGTATAACTATCTGAATAATATGAGGGCTTCGGGGACAGGACGCGGTGCTGTCAATGTCTTTTGGTAAGGTTCATAATTTTCAGCTTGATGTCATAGAAGTTCCTTAAACACGGATACACAACCGACTGTATTTTGACTTTGAATCTAAAATGGGTCTCAATATAAGTTACGTTTATAGAAGTTGTAAAATTATTTATTTGGAAAGAATTTTAACAAATATTGTTTAAAATATGACATCGAAGCAGCTCCGCATTACCCCCACACTGGGGATGATGAGCCCAGAAAAGGATTGGTTGGAAATGGTCTTGGATTGAACGGTCCTGGAACTGGATTAAATGGTGCTGGTCCTGGTCTTGGATTGAATGGGCCTGTCGATGGCCCCGGGCATGGAATGAACGGGCGAGGATTGAATTGTCGCCTCAAGCGTGCTCCTCCTTCGATAAAATCGGATTGCACCGGATGGAATGCAACTAGTGCGAACACAACCAATACCAGAGCTGAGCTTAAGATCTTGAAAAACATTTTTTTTTTAACTTTGATACTTCGAATTGAGATGCGAGCCCTTTTATACACAAATTTGAAAAAATTAAAGGGACTTTACCCCTCTATTTTCTATTTTAAAAGCATAACATCAGCAAAATTTACAGCAAAGTCAACGGAAATTATTTTGCTTAATTTTTCCTAATATATGTTCTTGAATTCTACTTGAAACAGTATTCATATTCAAATTGAATTGACTGCTATGAAAGCTTTACATAAGGTAAGAAAAAAGAACGAGTCAAGAGGAAGGCATTCAGTAGATTCCTAATGCTGTGTTCATAGATGTGAATATAAAGCGGTATCAGATGGAAGGTGTACTAAAAAAGGTTCTTTCAATGAAAATCCCTGTTATCAGTCCAATTTCTATTGAACAAAAAAATTTTTCAATTTAATCCGGAACTCTTTACGAGGGGAATTCGAAGTTTCTTTCGGTTTTTTACTTTACTGTAAATCAAGTTGCTTTTAATCTGCTTTGGATCAGCCTCTAATTTTTCGCATTCTCATCAGGCGAGACCGCCTTCTCATAATAGTTCAGTCCATCTACAGCCAATATAATAGACAAGGGAGATGTACCGCTAAACAACATACACTTTGAAAATTGTAGAGAGGATTCCCCACATGAACTCTGTGACTTCATAGCGATGAAATACTCACTTACTTCGGAAAGAAGACGAACAGTCTGCAGGAAAGAGTAAATCGGGCGGTCATTAACAGTCAAGTGTTGCACCGTCAGTTGTCGCTGTCGACTTGAACCACAGATGTCCACCCTTTGAAGACTAGTCCATGAAGTCGCCGCAATAAATGGATGTCCCAATCTGTAGTCTCGCCGCATGAGCGCCCAGTGGACAGTGACCAGTAAAAATTCCGACCACCGCGGATAAAATAGATCGGGGTAATTGTACAAGCTCTTCCGATCTCTTGCAGTTTACGGTTGGCCAAAACGCTTAGGCTTTGGAGCATGTGCGTCCTATTGACCACCTTTGCGCGAGTTTCCTATTTGCCCATTGGTTTAACCGGAGCCGAGGTTGCTAGAGGTATACCTACAATTTCTTTTGCCGGAAGAATCTGTGCGGTCGTACCTCGTTTTGCTAGTTCATCTGCCATGCAATTTTCGTAGATGTCCCTTTGTCCAGGAACCCAGATGATACTTATATGAAAATACTCAGTCATCGCTTTTAGCGATGATAGGCAATTCAAGACCATTCTGGAGTTCTGGAGTCAAATTCTTATATAAACCATGGATTTTGTATGAGAAATTCACCGCCTACCAAATGTTCCTAATGTCATTCAGTGTAAGTAGTATATGTTAAGGCACAAGCAGGGATATAAAGGTCTACAAAGATATCCCTCATGGTATACGTGCATTTCTTAGGGATAACCCACAATAACCATTTTTATCATTGTGCATTGAATTAGAGTGTGAGAGAGAGGGAGAGGAATAGGGATAGGGATAGAGATAGAGGTTAAAAAATATTGTTTATCAGAAAGCTTTAAATTGCATAAGTTGGCGAGAAAAAGGATTTATTCTGTGCATCAAGAGGGTTGTACACGGTTGACCTGTGATTCCAATTGAAATTTTTAAATCTTTATATGGGTAAATTTCTATTGATCTATTGTTTAAAGATAATAAAGCTCGTCTTGGTCCTACTGCTGTGTTTTCAAACAAAATTTAGTAAAAACCTGCCGTTGTCGGTCCCAAATGCCTCAATTTTCACCAAGACTATTTATGATTTCAAAGAAATTTTCAAATACTACTGTTCTTGACAAAAATACTTCATAAAAATTTGACTTGATTCTTTCGTTTATTCATGAAAAAAAATCACGAACCATTCGCATCTCAGATAACAGGGACTCGCAATAAATAAGTAAATTATAGTTAAGTATATGTACAAAATTCTTGATGAACTAGCCAAAGAAGTGCGTTAGGCCAAGATTTCCACCAAAGTCTCTCTGTCCACTCAGTGGACCGCTTGTCCATTGCGAGGCAGTGCCAGTTAGATCCAGCCGTGTGTTCTTGTCTTGTGATGACCACAAATTCGCCTTACCAGCCAATCCCAATTGACTGCCGAAATTTGGAATGTTGCTGTGAGTCAAGCTGGCGCCATGTCCAGCGGCATGCGAGTAGTCCAGACCAGCGCCATTGCGTTCGAATTTCAGACCATTAGCCAATTTATTCTGGGATGCAAATACATTAGCATCGATGCTGTGCACATCGTTCTTGAATAGATTCGCGCTGGCACTCTGCTTGAAAGTGTCGATGACACCGGGCGTATGGGTTTTGGTGAGTGCAGCCCCAAATGCATTGCTACAGAGAGATCAAACAAAATTAGTTTCAATTGTCAAGGAACGTCCTTAACACACTTACTTATTGTAGGCCAAGGTACCTCCGGTAGTTACCGGCCCCTTCTCGGTATTCCCAGCTGCGAAAACATTTCCGATCAAATTGTGGTTCGGAGTTCCAATTCCTTTGGTCAAATCCAAGCGAGCATCGGCGCCTCCGTTTGGATTGCTCGACAATTGTCCGCCCAGAACTTGACGACGTAGACGAAGAGGACGCGGTGGTGGTGGTGGCGGAGGGGGTCTGTAAATCGGTGGCCTATAAACCTGAACGGCCGCAGCATGAACACCGAAAACAGCGACAACTGCGATTGCACAAATGATCACCTTCATTGTAATTGGATTTGAATTATTTTTTTTTAACTTGAATTCGAGCCTCAAGTCTCTTGACTGATTGCTTTAAATGTTCTGATGCTGATTCCGTTGATTACTGTAGCTTTTATATTCGCTTGAAAGTCGTCGGCTCTTTGTTTTGTGTTATCAGCGCACGCTTGCTAGGGATTCACCGCACATCTTCGGGGGCTTTCATTCTTCGAAGATCGATTGAACCGCTTGCGTTAGCATGCCTTATCGGAGCCATTGTCTTAAAGAAAAATGAAACCTACGAAATGCTAAAAAGTCCCGAGCTCCGGAATCCCACTAAGGCTGCTCATTCAATTGCTTCCTGAGAAACGGGGCTTTCGGTTATTGAAAAAGTGAGAAGATAACCGGTTTCTTTCGCTCTGTGATTCGAGTTTAATTGCTAGCCAAGATAAATATGCTGGACTGCTGAGAAAGCGCAACAGGTTGAATTTTTTATAAATTTGTGTTGTCATTACTCTTCTCAGAGCTATGATTATGCATGAACGTGCTGCAAATTTATTGAAGCGGTCAAGGCCAAATCTAAATAGTTTAGAAACAACAGTCTTGCAAAAAATCCCCGATCATCATCCTTTCGAATCGCTGCATTGCCGTGATAAAGGTTGTCTTAAGAGCCCAAAATCGATATCAAAGGTATGATGGCTGACTTTAAGGCTTTCAGTGCAGAGGCTCAACGATGGATCACAGCAGCAAATATTTATTATATTTTGAAAGTGAAATACATTACGCTTTGTTTGCCGCATTTCGCACTGATCGAAAACCTGAATGTTTCGCGGATTGAGGGTCCCGTTCATTTTGCGCTTTATGCAGCAGTGAAAAAAACTTTTGCCATGGAGTTAGGAAATTTTTGAGAGCTTCAGGCACAGATTGAACTGACTTTTTTCTTAGCTAAAACTTTGACCTCCACAAAATTTGACATTCCAGCGTGATTAAATGTTGGAGTAATACACTAATTATTGCTGTTTGCCAGAATGGAGCCAAGGGAACAATTTTATTTTTCTGCCAGAAGAAATTCATAATAGGTGCACAAGTACATTGGAAAATTGGCCGATAACCTGTCTTAAAGGTTAGTGCCTTAGCCTTAGGTTGTAGTCATAACTTTACTATGACTTCCTAGCAAACTCCCAAAGTAATCATATATGTCTCCTGATTCGGAGTCAGAGACCTCATATCGAACTCTTATAAGAGCTCTTAAAGAGCGTGTTTCCCTTCTTGCACAGATTGTCCAAAATGAGTCTGTGTCTTGCATCAAATGAGTCCATGTAAGAGTCATATATGACTCTTTTCGCACTCATACCTGACTCGATTTGTTCTCAAACTAGAGACATAAATTTATTAGAAACGATAAATTTTTGGCAGTTATGGCCCACCCTCAATCCGATTTAGCTCCTAATTGAAATAGGGGCGCAAAAATGATTTTTTTTATAATCTCGCTAAAGTCGTTGAGATAAAAATGTTTTTAGTCATATATTATTATTAACAAATTTTTTCCAAATTTTTTACTACATGGTAATGCGGGGAATAGCTAATTCGGATTTTAGGGTGGGCTCCTAATTGCAATAGGCGCGCAAAAATTAATTTTTTTTGCACTATGGTGCAGCAGCAAAAGGGTGGTAGTGCTAACTTGACTGTCAAATTACAAGCCACAAATTTTTTTTTTTTCTACAAAAAATTTACAAAAAATGTGAAACATTTTATAATGCTAAATTGAAAGACATAAAATCGGAGTGTATTTCCATGGACACACTGTGTGTCTGTACATTTGTTTAACGGGAAACTGAATTTTCATTTCTCAGCGCTCCAGCGTGAAAGCTTACTTTATTAAGCGCTAGATGAAAGAGTGGGGTCACAAAAATATTCATAACTTTTGACCTCCTGGAAAATACTGATTTTTTTTCATCGAAATTTTTCTAAAAGATTGTAGAGCTGAATAAAATTTGACAAGCGAAAAAGTCTTTTTAACTATCAATTTAATTTTTTTAAATAAAATTTTTAATTGCTAGGAAAAAATAATTTTTTACTAAAAATAACATTTTTATGGAAAAGAACATTAATTTTAAAAAATTTTGATGTAATGAACGTTGAGTTTTGATAAACCGTTCGTGAGTTATGAATTAAAAAAAAACTCCATTACCGAAAACTTTGACGACTAATAATTTTTTGTAACCTCCAAGGCTATTGAATGCCGTATCAATCACTGAAATCTGAGACTATCGATTCAAATGTGGCCCACTTGAGAAATTTTTACCCAGCTGCCTATGTTGGCTATATGGTTAATCCGCCAGTAATTTTAACCTAGGTTAGGTTAGGTTGTAGGGGCCGCCCACCAGGAAGGTGGCGCACTTAGACCAAGGAAGGTCCATTGTGATACCCACGGATTCAGGACACCTGTTTAATAAACCATTTTGTTCGCTCAATAAAGCTTGCTATCCTCACAGGGTTAAGTTCCCCGAGTTCCGATAGGGAGTGAAAGAAGTAATATCCCAAGGTTTTAAATCTCAGTTTAGCAAAGGCTGGGCAGTGCAGGAGAAGGTGCTGAGGAGTTTCCTCCTCCTCCTCATCCTGACAAGTCCTGCAAAAATCGAAGGCAGGTGCCCGTAGCCTTCTGGCATGGGGACCTATGAGGCAGTGACCGGTCAACAGTCCGACTGTCACCGAAAGTCGCGTTTTTGACATCCTGAGTAATTCCTCAGTCCGTTTATGCCCTATGCGTGGCCAAGTTAGTCTAGCTATCTCACAAAAACCCCCGCTTTCCCATATCTCTTGAAAGGACCTGTTGGCCCATTCCTCAATGAGAAGGCGACAGGTAGCAAGAGGAACCTCTGTTTGCTCGCCTGTTCGTGGAGCCGTCAGAGTGGTGCCGTATCTGGCCAGCTCATCAGCTGTACAGTTCCCAGGAATATCGCTATGTCCAGGTACCCATACGATCTCTATTTGGAAGTACTTTCCCATCTCAGAGAGAAGGGACAGACACTTATTGACCGATTTTGAATTGACCACAAAGGAGTCGAGTGATTTAATTGCTGCCTGACTATCAGTAAAAATACTAACTCTTGTGTGAGTTATCACGTTCCGACGCAGCCATCTAACTGCTTCGCTGATTGCGGCTATTTCTGCCTGAAAGACGCTACAGTGATCAGGGAGTCTAAAACTAAGACTCACATTGAGCATTTTACAGAAAACACCTCCTCCAACCCTACCTTCCAATTTAGAACCATCTGTAAAGAAGGTCAGACGATCCCCATCCCGGACGGACCCCCCCTTCCAGTCCTCCCTCAAGGGTATAGAAGTCCGGAAGGGCTTTTCCAGACTAACCGTTGGTACACAGTAGTCCGTAGTCTCCGGTATGTCGCCCAAAAATTTAAACCTAATATAACTTAAAATATACCTCTTTTCGACCTATTTTGCTGGTTTCTTTGTCCTACATATATGTATATTTTGTATTGATTGGAAAAATGCTTTAGAAAAATAACTAACAGACGTCTAATGTGCACCTGATAGCAAGGTTCCAGCTCGCTTAAAAGTTTGCAGACATTACACATGGATGGTAGATGGATGAACTGATGATTTTTACCTAAGCTCCAGTTGAAAGGTTCAATGAAATTTAAAGTTTTTTCAAAGAGTTCCATAGAATACAGTTTGAGAGTTACTGTCGTAGAGAATTCGTTATCATTTTAACCAGTTTTGGATGGTATGTTAGATATGCGAGGATCTTGTAACAACTTTAATTTAGCTCTGCGAGTCCACAAACACATGATGATTAAGAAAACCTGAATCAATAATTAGGGGTACGTCCGTATAGTCAAAACAATGGCTTAACCAACGTGATCTGTATGTGCCAGCGCCTACAAAAACAATTTATGAGACGAGAAAGAAGAATTCTTATAGACCAAAAACACTTACCAAAAAGTAGTGCATATTTAGAAGCTAAGGACCTTTGAATTCAAGGCTTGACAAGGTGGCTGAGGCAAGTAGAAAATCGTTCTAGCCCCCCTAAGTCCAGGCAAGTAAGGTTCGAATGTGATGGTGGTTAGGATGGTCCTTATTTCGCGGCGAACCACCTAATTTTATCATAGTATTTTTTTTTTTTTAATTTTTTTAATGACATTAAGAGGTCGCTCCCATGGTTTTCATTTTAAATACAAACTCAATATATATATATATATGTATTTGTTGGATTCATACCAAATACAATAAAAATCGGTAATAACAATATTCACTACCCGCAAAGAATGTACGATATTTTGGGCAGCTACATATATAATATATGTACATTTGTAAAAATGTTGACCGTTGGCTGCGAGCTCTAAATGGCATTTCCAAAAAAAATACTGAAATGTTTTTTTATTGTATATAATCGATGAACTTATTGATGCCCATAAAAAAAAAAAACTGTTTTCAAATAATGGCGAGCCTATGTCGAGTTAGACCGGCATTAGCTCTCTTGCTTGTTTATGTTCGAAATACGATTTAATTTGTTATTTTCTTCCTATGACCACATTATCAACTAACTGTCGATTGCATTCCTGACTTTCAGCAATTTGGCTGCTTGTTTTTATTTCTCTTTTTTCTTGCTCCCTTTCGCCGGCCAAGTGTAAAAGATTAGGGGCAGTCATAAGTTAACACACGTGTATCAAAGTTCATAGTGAGTGGTTGGCTATTAACCCTATCTTACACGCTTTCGGCTTTTATAAGGAGTAGTTTTTTATCGGTGCAAACGTCATTCGAGAACAAGGATGGATTTGTAAGTTTCATATTTCACGGACTCTTCAGATTTATAAATGTCAAATCTCATTGCAATTACAATTCGGCGATCTAAAAATAGGGCCGCGAAGTCATATGGCAGAATCAAATAATCAGTTCATAGTGATTCTGTTTATCTTGTCGATAGGAAATCAACTATTTGTATTAATCATGCAGCCAAGCAAATAAAGAAACAACGTTGTTGAATATTGTTGCACCTATTGCCGAAGATAAACAATTTGTATGTTACTTTTTCGATAGATTAGATAAGAAGGAATTGGAAACTCTGTCGAACCGAGAAATCCATTGACATTGTCATTTACGATTTTGTACTTTCAGGAGTCATACCTCAAGCGACTCAATAATTACTGTGGGACGTGATGATTGAAAACTAAAACTTATCCACCGAACGTCAAAAACTATCGAAACGAAGCGAAGGATAAACCTTTAAAATGAAAAACCACCGACGCAGTAAATTTATTTGGCTGACCTTTGTCTTGAGCGGAGTTTGTGTGTTCCTAATTTTAACGTACATTGTGCATAAGGTTCCGGAATTCAACCAATATCGTTTAGTGCGTTCCTACGAGTCACCACGTACGCCGAAGAGACCACGCACAATTTTACTCTGGAATAGTTTTTTCACCGATGAACGATGGGGTTTGCGGGGCAATAATTTAGGACCAGATGATTTCCGCGATGAGCTGCATTGCCCGGTCCACAATTGCGAATTAAGCAACGATCAAAAATTCCTGCCATCCGTTGAGATGTACGACGCCATAGTCTTTCACGTTGCTGAGCCATTTCCACTATGGATGTCGATACCACCCAAACGAACTTTGGAACAAGTTTACGTTTTTGCTTTGATGGAACCACCAGGAGAAACGAAGCATATTTTGAGCGATGAGGGAGATTTCTACAATTTAACCATGACATACCGCTTGGACTCGGATGTTATATGGCCCTATAAATATATTCAGGACAAGGAAACTGGTGCGCTGGTTGCACCGATGAAGAATACGGTTTGGCGGGAGCCACCACCAACTTGGAATGACACACAGTTTCTGAATTTGCTGATAAAGAAAACAAATAGCGTGGTATGGTTTGCGTCGCACTGTGATACCTTATCGAAGCGAGAGAAACTCGTGGAGGCCTTACAACAATTTATAGACGTGGATGTATACGGAAAATGTGGAACAAAGAGGTAAATTGTAAATATAATTACGATAAATGTCTTTTTTTATTTAGGTATAACATTTGGAGGGGTTTGAATGCTCGAATGTGCTGGCAAAGCCCAGTCCAATCGATCTATTTATTTTATAATTATTCATTTGAGAAGCACAAGTGACTCAAATATTATACATTCCGAATGCAATCGGGCGATAAGAGCATTTGGCTATGAAAGTTCAACTGTATGAAGTACCTTTATTTATTATGGGTATGACGAGAAAAGAAATGTCATTACTTCTGTCTCAGATAATAAAATAAAAAATTCGAATCGATAGTTTGACACTCCGTGCTATTGTACGGTATATCTAAACTGTTTTCGCTGGATTAATAACCTCATACAACTTGAACGCACTCATATCTGGAAAAAATATTTGAATTTAATTTAATTCAAAAGAAAATGCCGCTGTTAAGAAAATGCCTTTTTTAATGCTCAAAATTAGAAAAATACATTTTCGCATATGCACATTGGGGTTTTTTCCATTTTTTTGTGGCATAAACTTATAACTTTTATATTTTAAGCAGCTAGAAATCTGAAATTTTCACTATGGATAGTTAGTTTGATTACCTTTGTTAATTTCTAGAATGGGCTTGATCGGATCATTTTTTCGGGTACCTCCAGTACTAGGGTCTGTTCCTAGATAACAAATTGCAGTAAAATCTTGAATTTTTGAGATATTTGCATGAAATTTGATATATGAGCTGACTTTGAGGCCCCAAATGTCATTTTAAAATTTAAAAAAAGGGGCGTGGCCCAAGAGCTGTGTTGGAAAAATAACACCTACACCCACAATTGCTAAAAGAATTGAACGAGAGTCGGTTTATGAGTTTCCACCGTGCTCATAAGCGCCCTCTGGATAAAATTTTTTGGTGGGCGTGGTCTATGGTCCACTTATACAAAAAATAGTTTTTATATAATAATTTACAAACTTCATCTTATGAAAAATCGAAAAGCAAAACATGTTAAATTTGTATATATAGTCTGTTTATTCCTCATTATTTAATTCAAAACTATCGATACGAGAGAAAAACTAGTTCCTGTAATAAATTGGACAATTCAATTATTGGACCATCGCCCCATAGACAATTTTAATGTGAGCAAGTACATATAATAGAATAATGGAAAACATACTGAATTCCTGCAATTACTTCCACAAATTGCATTTTAAATTTTCTTATATAGTAATTTCTTCTAATACATACTGTACTATCTACTATCTGATTATCTCTTTAAAATTTAAAGCATTCTAGCTTTATAAATGATGATTTTATTTTACAGTTTGTTGTTATATTCTCAAATGTTTTAATTTCGATCGTATATAAGGAATAAATTTTTCTAAAATCCTTAGCACGTCCAAAAGATCATGGACCACGAATATGACGTGTGAAATTATTCCGCCATTTTATTTTCTAGAAAATTCCCTCTTTACTATTCTTATGCTTATTTTGAATTGGAACAAAATCAGTTTTCAGACGACAATATTTATATAATTCAAACAATTACTACTCATGCAGCCGATTATATATAATATTTAATTGGACGGAATTATATATGTAATTGAAATTATTTTTTTTACCATTTGATACAATTACATATATAATTGGAGGCAATGAAAAATATAATTGGACGCAATTATGAAAATATAATTGCATCATACCCAATTACATATGTAATCCCTGCAAAATATAATTGGGTATGTGATATTTTTTCTCTGCGTGTATCGATAGAGGGAAAAACTATTTTTTGTATAAGTGGACCATAGACCACGCCCACCAAAAAAATTTATGTGAGGTGCAAGAATCATGGCAAACAATGAACTTCCGCAAACTTCCGCAAATCATTTTAAATTTTCTTTATATAGAATTTCCTGCTCTACATCACTGTACCTATCTCTTTCTCTTGATATCTCTTGGAAAAAAGTTCTAGCTTTTCAAACCTGAGAAATTTTTTTTCCACCCCATGTTTCAACTTCTATCGGAAAACCTTATTTTTTGTCTAACTAAAATAAATTTTTCTTACATATTTATATGCACGTCAAAAATACATACCATAAGCTTGAATTTCCATTGCCTAGTTTTTTTTTAGACAAACGTCTTTACTTTTTATGCTTATTTGAATTGGAACAAAAACTCAGTGCTTTCGACAGACAAAATTTAATAAAAACAAACTTGGACTTCATCAGCTGATAAAACTAACGGTTAATCGCATAAGGGAAATAAAAACCACTATTTTACTATAGTCGGAGTTTCTAAATTATGAAAATATTATTGCCACCTTTTATTTTTATACTTTATAAATAAGGTTAATGCCAGAAAATCGGACTTTTTCCCCAATGTGATATGTTGAAAACCAAAGCTATGGAATTTTTTATATTCCAATTGTGGTAGTTATTCCAGCGGACTTTACTTTAAATATAAAGACCAAGGATGATTTTTAAAAGTCTTCAATAGAAAAAATTAACATTTACTTAAAAAACGAGTAAAAAATTCCGTTTCTTTAATTTCAGAATTAAAAAGGACTTATTTATTACACAGTGCAACACGTATATTTTTCTCTAGATTTGACTGCAAATTCTGAAAGTACTCGGTGAATTTAGCAACGCCCCATACTTAGTTTAGTCAAATTGTCTCTAGTTTTTTTTTAAATCGGTCTCAAAAAGCGTGGCCGAGAATTAAGCTGCGCACTTAATTAAGGCACAAAAAGCTCAAAATACGGAAAACAGCCTATATCTCGAAAACTGTTCTACTTAAAAATTCAGCCTAGTGTAATTTGCGACTTCAAAATTTTGTTAAAATCATTTGTTGCGCCCAGATCAAGTTCATGGGTTGCGCATCGCATATGGGCATATGTAAGCCTCTGTTTGCTTGCTCTATTATATCTTCCAATATCTCAAATTTATCGTCTTCTCCATCCAAAAAATTTTCTTGACTAAGAATACCGAATCCTTTGAACGCTTCAACAAAATTTGATCCATTGTCCTTTGTTGTCGCCACTACATTTACGTTAGTTAGCTCAAATTCTTTTTGTCGTTCATTTACTTCAAGAATACCATATCTCAAAAAACACGGTGTTTGAGTTAATGATGAGGAAATATTTGGTGGTGTATCATGCCTCGCATTGTGTAAAAATTTCGTATCAATACTTCGTATACTCTTTGTATGGAAAGAGAATAATATCTTCTTTTTTCATCAAAATGCACGTGAATTGGAAACTTAAAATGCGTTTTTCTTAAAATCGATTTTTTTGAGATATGACATTCTTGTAGTAAATGAGCGATGTGTATCTTATGCATTACTCTTCCTATCGCATCAAAGGAGTAATTTTCCCCTTTAACATTAGGGCAATTCTTGCCGGAAATTTTTTGTCTATAGGCGAGTACCGGGCAATTCCGTTTTACCAGCAATAAAAAGCGAAGACGAATTCGATAAAAATTGCCTCCCAAAATTGCTCTAATGTGAAAGGCACATTGCCACTTAATCGCTTACAAGCCAGTATAATAGATTTTCGTTCAAAATTGGTGTCAACCCAGTGGCAAGCGTATCCAAAGAATCTGCGATATTTTGTAGACCATAGGTATATCAGCAGTTGTGCAGAAATATCCACCTTTTCAAATGACGTCCTTAAAGCTTGATTTTGTGATTCAAAACATTGATCTATTAGTTTTATCTTAGCTGGACAGCTCATTCTTTTTATCTTAAGATTGGCAATTTTTATTAAGTCTTTAAAGGAATTGGATTCCACTAGGTACATATTGTCAAACTTTGGCATTGTTTGCAAGGTTTTATTTTTGCTTCTAGTTTTAGTCTGTCGTACCTACTCATTGAATTTTTTCTTGTGTTAAGTACGCAAATGGCGTAAAAAAACTATATGCTACGTTTCCTGTTGCTATCAACACCATCTTACAAACATGTAATATCGATTATGTCAAAGACAATAGAGGTAGCTTATTCTCTATAGTCTTTGGGTATGGGCACCTTTGGAGTTTAGAATAAACAAAGCAATATTTTCGACATGACTTGTGTTAACGAACATGCATACACACGAACTATTCTGACAGAAAAATATTTTCCAAATAGCGACGATTTCTCTCGATCGTAAGTTTATTCAGAAGAGGTAATGTCAAATGCCTGACTTTTCTCGGAATTCTAGGAATGTTCAAATTAGACAGCTCATCATCATCAGGTACTTCAAAACTGCCGAAAAAATCACTAACAGACGACATTTTTCACAACTATGGAAGCATAAAAACTTTTGCTTTTAAGTTGAGGCAGTCAAACTTATTATTTTTTTTTTTTTTGTATTAAAATTTTCATACGAATGCTTAGATATTTCGCTGAGTATAGAAAAAAAAGTTTATTTATCTACAATACCTTTTAACCAGGGATCGGCAGTAAAATTATTTTCAGCAATATTCTCGGGACTAATTACGGATTGGCCAAAAATTTTAATTCTTTTCTTCTTGAATAAAAATAAATCATAAATTGGAAACATAAAATTTCTGAATAATGAAAAATTGATAATTTAAATTCAAAAAAAAAATCGGATTGAAAATATAAAAATAATTATGAAAAGAAAATTTGTGATTTTTTTTTTAAATCAAAAATCATATTCTCAAGATTACGGATTTTTTGAATAGAAGTCCTAATCTAAACTCCTTGAGCCGCTGATCATTTCCATACCAATTTCTAATGGGATATCTTGACTTTTATTCAAAAAATCCGTAATCTTGGAAATATGATTATTGAATATTCAAAAATTCCGCAAGTTTGGGAATATGATTTTTGATTTTTTTAATAATCAAAATTTTTCTTTTCATAACTATTTTTATATTTTCAATCCGAATTTTTATACCCAGCGTAAGCGGGGTATATTAGTTTTGTGCAAATCTTGTAACATGGAGAACTAAGCTACGGAGGTATAGACATATATGTATATATAGAAATGATCAGGATCAAAAACTGAATCGATTTAGACATGTCCGTCCGTCCGTGGTCGGATCTCCTCCGAAACGGCTGGACCAATCAAGTCGAAATTTGGCACACAGATATATCGGGATCCGAGTATGATCCTAAGTAAAAATGGGAGACATCCGCCCACTGCCACGCCCACAAATGAATTTATTGTGTTTTCAGTAAAATGCTTGTAACTTGCGAAACACCCGACACGCCCACAATGATACTTGATACAGAAAGGCAAATTATAATGCGGCCCTATTGTGGGAAGGCTGGCTATGTCATCGGGCTTGACCAACTTAAGCTTTCTTACTTGTTCATCCGAATGAAATCGATGTCTTCTTATTTCTAAGTCTTCTTCGCAAAAAATTTTTGAATAAAATATCATTTCTTTCTTTTGCAGTTGTCCGCGCTCATCTGACGTGTGTGATGAAATGCTTGATAATAAATATAAGTTTTATTTAGCCTTCGAAAACAGTCTTTGCATGGACTATGTGACTGAGAAGCTCTATAATGCCATGACACGTTATATCATTCCCGTGGTTTTCGGTGGCGCCAATTACACACGCTTTGTGCCCCCACATTCCTATATAAATGCTGAAGATTTTAAAACGGTCAAAGAGTTGGCAAACTATCTCAATTATCTAGCAGAGAACCCTGAGGACTATATGCGATATTTCTGGTGGCATCGACATTACGGATTAAAGAATCATTCTCCGTTTTGTGATCTTTGCGAGAAGCTAAACGATTTAAATTACGTAGAAAAGCGACAGACTTACAGTAACATTGAACGCTGGTGGATAAGCGGGAGCTGCCGATTTGAGGCCAACACTCTATTTTAATATATTTGGTTTTGAATTACTCATTGTTCATTTCATCATATTTGCATTTAACATTTTGATTAAGTTAAAAACTTATACGTCCTTAACATATTTTTAAATTTCCCAGCTAATATTTGGGGTCTTAGTGGAGTCATATATGAGTCCGAAGTTTTGTGTCGAATTACCCTAAACCATACCCAGCAGTTATTTGTAACCGATGGTAATGCAAAAACTAATTCAAAAGGCGTACTGTTTATGCATTACAGAATCGATTATTTTTAAAACGGCGATGTCCTAGCGAATGTAATGCATGACTATTTGCATTCCCAGCTGTACAAAAAGTAATCGAAAAGGCTTGATTTTGTAATGCATTACTATATGAATTCTCAAGTAATGCAAAATAGATTGAATTTACGGTTTTAAAAATTACGTTTTCAATTACCTCTCCATGCAAACTTGTTCCATTTACTTTGCATTCCTTTTTGTATTCCTATTTCATCGATGAAAAAATGCATTACTTTGGTAATGCACTTCCTAAATAACTGCTGGGGTAGTCATATTATGACTCTTTTAGCACATGAATCCTACTTCACTTTAAATAATAACAAAATATTATGACTTCTGCAATTCCGCATTCACTACTAATGAAGGATCCTCACTTAAGAGTTCAACTCTAAAACATCATTTTTGCTATACATTTCAGATGAGATTCGGACTCATAATCCAAACACTCCGAATATGTGTGCTGTGTTTGTTTACACAACATTTTTCTATAGTGGTTAAGAACAACGAAAACTACCTCCTGTTAAGTTTTTTTCTATTGTTCAACTATTTAGTGAAAGTATTAAGGTTTAACTTTAAGTATTTAGTCGTTGCCTTAAAGAAGCTTAGAAAAATTAAATCTCTCTATAAAAAGTGAAAGCAAAACACCAAATTAGCTACATATACATAAGTGTATGTTAAACGTAAGAGATTATTCGGAAAATGGAAGAATATACGAAATATTCGTTGCATTCGAAAAATCTGTTTAATCTTCTGTGACGAGCGTTTAAATTGAAGTTTTCCTCAAAAGGTGTATTGAATTAAAAAACAAAGCTTCATAAATGAATTTAAAAAAAAAAAGATTATTATTTTTCTTCTATGCCCACCGTTGCCGAATATATTCACCGTTCAGGATCAAAAAATAGGAATCTGTGTTCGCTATTAAGGGGACATTCTTATATGAACGAATTAATTTTACATCTTTTACAGAATTAGTTTTTTTTATATAAAACAATAAAGTTCATTCATTTTAATTTTTTTTACATGTTTTAAACTATTTCTAACCTTGTTAGTTAGGTTAGTTTAGTTAGGTTAGGTTAGGTTAGGTTAGGTTAGGTTAGGTTAGGTTAGTGTGGCTGCCACCAAGGGTGACACACTTAGGGACCAAATGGGTCCCTTGTGATACCAAGTAACATATAATGGTAAAACAAAGAAAAGCAGAAACTGTAACAAGGACACGACCTCGGATGGGAGTCGAACCCTGGGCATCTTTTTTTCGTAAATTAGCATCTCAGCCAACTACGGTACAGAAGCCGACTATTTGTATCTTAAACTGTATAAAAAAATTTCTTGTGCTTATTCATTTCTCACTGGAGAACGTGTTGGCGGCAATTCATGTTGTCTGAATCGAAAAATCGGAGAGATTGTTACTTAGTAGGTCTTTCGTCCCTACCAGAATTAAATAATTTCATTAAAAAAATAAAGAATGAAGAGCTTAAGAAACACATTTTTGAGAATCTTGATCTGTTTTTGACGAAAATAGTTTGATATTTATATTTGATGAGTTGAGAGAACACTTTTAAGGTTTCAAGAGCAGTTGTTTAGGGCGCACAGTGGGATTTCAAAGAGGAAAACTCCTCATTTTCTACCATGGAAATTGAAAAATGTAATGATGGAGTTTGGATTGCTAATATTTAGATAAGGAGAATTAACTTTTAGTTTGCCAAGATCATAATATTTGATATGTAAAAACATGGTTCAAAGTCTCAAATTAATTTCGCAAAGAAAAATTATGAAATTTTCGTTAAACTTTGTAGCATTTTCATCAAAAATGTTTCTGCTTTTATAATTTGAAACACATTTTTTCATTTAATATAGTCCTTGCTTATCAGGCTCGTGTGCACGGGGGATGTTGGGGGTTATAAAAAAGGGTGTACTTGTTCCACTTTCTTAATATAAAAAAAAAAAATGGAAAGAAAGGAGTTTCTTCTTTCCATTTTTGTATAATTCAGCTTCAGCAAGCTGCTTCACAGGAAAAATGTTTTTCGATTTTCTTAAAAATGTGGCCAAAATTCCAATGCAATTTCGCGATGTGATATGAAAAAATATTTCGCATACTTTTAGGGTAAGCGATTTTAATGACATTCATGGGTGGTGGGCGTACCCGATTGTAATAAAACATTCAGGACTCTTTTGTCTTCATGATATGTAGTACGCCTTGTGCAAAATTCTTATCAAAAGAATAATTTTATAATGAAAATTCATTTCAGGTTGTATGGGAGATGGGTTGGGGGCATAACAGATTTTAATGAAACTTCGATGTTTTCTTAATTCTATTATAATAAATGTGTGCGCCAAGTTTCATTGTTCTTTTTGTAACTTTTTTATGTACTAGAAATTTCGGTCTGATTTTGTCATTGAATGTAATCAATGGCATTTACTATCGACAAGCATTTGATGTGGAAGCCACATAAGAATAATCGTTTCAATCAAAAAGGAGTTATTTGAAACATTCATGAATTCTCTAAGAATTTTAATTTTTCCAAATATATGAAACTCTTTTGTTAATCGATGCAGTCTTAAGATAAAATCGCTTGAATTTATAACGTGTTAAGATTTCTCGCGTGCTAAATGTCGCGTGATGAAGTATAGCTGAGCTTGAAACATTCGAACGACAACTATGTTTAGAAGGCCATTTTAAAATTTTTATTAAGTTAATCGCGCTAAAATTGCACACTGGGCTTGCATATTTCTGCCATTTTCTAGTCCTTATTACTATCGCGTGATCAAACCAAGTTTTTTGTTTTATATTTTGAAATTTAAAAAAAAAGAAGCGGATTTACTAGTGTTTTGGTATCTAAGGCTTGGAAACGTCAATATCTAATATAAACCATCACTCTAGGCGAAAATGTATTATAAAAGCATTTTGTTTTCTAAATATATGTAAGGTACATGCCTGGGTTCCTACGCAGCAATTCTTACACAAATTCAACACATGCAAATGCTTATATGAAGTCAGTTTCAACCAACATAAAAAAATAAATATTATTTTTCAAGTTTTTTTTACTAAGTAGTATTGATTTGCCAAATCGAAAATTCAAAAATAATTATTATTTTGTTTTCCTGGATAATTCTAAGGAGCATCTTAATCAAAGAGACTAAGGAAACCTAGAAAATGTTTGTAACATTTTTTTTGAATTTGGCATAAGCACATAAATTTCATGTTTTTTATATAAATAAATACATCCATTAAAAGTGCATTCAGTTCTAACCATATAGAACTATAGCTGCAAAATCGGCCAAATTTTGGCGCGTTATGGCATGATTTGGTGAAAAAGTTCAACTGTGGTGAACCACGCCATAAGTCGAGTGTTGTGGTGAACCACGTAATAGTAAGTGTGGTGTACCACGTAATAGCTTTTGGCCGAAGTTGCAGCTATAGTTCTATATGGTTCTAACCAATAATACTGGTCTCATTCAACTCTCTGTTGCCTTTTTCAACATTTTTATTGATTGCTCGTTTTTCCAGTTTTATTCGTTTTTACAATTCTACAAAAGACGTGGCTTTTCTTTAAATTGATTGAATATAAGCGGCGCGCCACATATTTGTGGGCATTTTCAAACGGACGTGACAGTTACCTTAGTAACTTTAAGTCTCGTATTGAAGAATGCGGAAAAAAAAAATTTTTTGTGGAAATTCGGAACAATTTTGATCGATATCGATAATCTTACTGCCATGACGGGATTTACACTAGTGGTATTCAAGCAGGTGGGCATCTTGGGCATTTGGGCAAATTGGTTTGTATGGAAAATCGTTTCGGCAGCTGGGCAACTATTGCACATCGATTTTGATGTGTAACATTTGCCCGATTTTGTGTGCAAATGAGTGCTATGGCGACCCAACAGTGTCAAATGAGTATGAATGTATGAAGAAATACAAAAACCATGATTTATAAAGTTCAATAAGTGAAAAACAAGTGAAATTGAATGAATGCCATGCATCTATTTAATAATACGACTATCGTTTTTACAAATAAATATTTTTTTTCCAAAAAATTTTTGCATCTTAATTTTTTGATATCAATTATATCTGCGTAATATAAATGTGAAAGACCAAACATGTTTGACTGTCCGTATGGATCTTAAAAGCAAACAGCTGTTATCGTTGAGGGCTGTTCATGCAAAAGTGCAAAATTTGCTAGTGCAAAATTTGCCCACTCCAATTGCCCCATCTGCTTGAATACCACTACTGTAATGCTATGTTCAGACGGCAATATAAATTACGTGATTCGCCCCTTGAATTACGTTCGCGAATTATCTCGTTCAGACGAGAGATTCGTAATTCGTTTTTTATGTTTTGTGTAAAAAGCAACATCCCAGCCGGAAATTTCAAGAATACCGCACATTCCCGAAGTAGTGAAACTGTCTGAACTCACATAAACAATTCTTTTACAAATTAAAAATTTCATTTAAAGAAAGGTTCGTTGTATCCAGCTCTTGTTTCCATGATATATTTATTACAAGGCCATTGGTAAGAGCACGAATTGGTCTCTTTTGTCATGCATGCGATAAATTCCGACTGGGAGTTTGGTTTTTCTTTCTTCTTCTTACTTTGTTTTCGATAAGTTTCGATAAAAATTAGAGAAGACACTGATTTTGACACAATTCGGATCGTAATTCAAAGTGAAATATTACGTCGATTGAGGTAATTCAGTTTGGAAATTTTTATATGGCGAATTTCGTGATTCGCAACAGGATTCGGCTGTGAATTACGAATGAGGGGCGGATTACGTAATTCATGGTGCCGTCTGAGCATGACATAAGATATTTCGATTGAAACATTTTTTGTTGACATGCGACACACGGGGAAGAGAGAAGAAGCTACCTACTATATAAGATCTCCGCGCGTCCTTAATTCAATTTGATTCTATTTGTGGAGTATAAATTCAAAGATCCTATTTTCTGTTTTACGCCGACATCCTTGGTCTCTCTTAACATCCGCTTAATTAATGTTTCTTTGGATAGAGATAGATAGATACAAATAAAATTTTTAAACATATTTTTATTGGATAAATGTTTGAACTTCTTTGGCAAATAAGAAAATTCTGTACACTAAAATTTTCGTTCTTTTGGATAATCGTCATGCAAATAGTCCTCTTCGTTTAAAAGATCTCGTTGTTGTCTGGAAGGTATAAGTTCCCCATTCGAGCTGTTAAATAAATCCTGAATTACGCTTATATCATCCTCTTTTCTATATTTTTTCCGCTCGGGTGTATTCCTTCGTTCGCGTTTTTGCGCCAGGAACTTTTCAAAGCCTTCCGAGTCACTACTCTCCAATTCTTCAATCTTTTTCTCCACGCTCTTCAGCAACGAAGAGTTGTCATTGTTTTCTATTGCATCTGATGATTGTAATAACAGGGACTCTTGTCGTTCGGTGTGCGTTTCCCAAGCTTGCCTTGACTTTTTCATTTTAGTTAAAATCTTCACCATTATTCCCCGATGATCCAAGCTAAAAACATCATGTCGCATCGGTGGCAAATATTCTACTTTTTCGGTTTCAGAAATTATTTTCTAATAGCTCCTGATTTCCATAAAAATCCCCTTTCACGCGCTCTGATGCACTTTGACGATAGCTCATTTTATCGTCATCCGAATCACAGCTTTCTTGACTCAAGTCCATAGTATTAAGTAAGGCCTCAACATGTTCCATATTTGAAAAAGTTTTATCCAGCACGAAATGTATTCGTGGCACTTCACCCATGACTCGCAATTGAGACAGCTCATGACGCAAAAGTCCACTATATTGATGAAGATCTTCAGATAATTTGTTATCACCAACAGGATCTCCTTTACCCAACCAATAAACATTGACACATGCAAAGTCCGGTGATATCTTAACACGCGTCAATTGTAGTCCTCGACCCAAAAAACGTTCAGCTATGCTTCCAGTCGCTAGTAAGCTACTGATCTGCTCCATAAATAATTTATTCAGTACAGCACTGCGACGCAAAGTATTTTTCCCCGCGGCACCAGGTCTATTCAGATGAGAAGGCTTTAACATTAAGTTTCCTCCTTTTTGTGACTGCGTTGTGTCGTTTGGATACCAGCGTTTCTTGCTACCAGACATACGTTCACCAAACAACTTGCTCATTATTTTGCCTTGACGATTCGAATTGAAACTATTTTTTGAATGCTGTTTTTTCAAGCTGCTTCCATTGTGGAAGTTTCGCCTCCATTGGTGACAACAAATGATAGATATTCCGCTATTTCGCAACATTTTCTATTTATTTTGAGGCAATGTTTAACGGTGTTTAACGTTGTGAAGCCATTCAACAACTACGTATTTTAAAAATCTATAAAATTCCTTTAATTGTAAATGCTGGCTGCGATCCAACATTTTTTGGTCACTACTCAGCTGATTTTTGTTTATGTTCGCGCGTTGCTAGCGTTGTGCCAGATAGCGAATTTTTTCGATACGATTTAAAAATTCAACCGTGTACTGTGTGTCCCGAAGACGAACGTTATTATGGTATTCAAGCAACGTGCAATCGCAGTGTGCATATTTGCACTGCTTTTTTTGTACGCAATTTGACAGTGCAAATATTGCACACTGAGTTTGCACTGTTGCTTGAATACCATATTAATAGTATTCATGTAATAGCGCAACCCTCATATTTTTGCACCCTCATAAACGAACTGTCAAAATTTGTATTAAAATAATTTTACGCGCTCTGCACTGCGATTAGATAGCGCAAAGCGAGCGTATAAAGCGCATAAACTCGTTGACTCGTTGTTTTGAGGTTTTTTTAAAGATATTAAATGGAATATTTTTTAAAAACTTTCTTTACTTGCTCAGTTTTGGCATTGTTTGGACTTTCCTCAAATTTCAATATTGATCATCTGTTTTTCACAACATTGCATATTCAACTGTCAGTTATGCATGCTTTGCGCTATTACATGGATACCACTATTTATGTTGATTTAACAATTAATCAGGTCGGATTGTAGCGATATCCGGGAAATTAGATTCCATGTGGTTATCTCTTCAATAAAAAAGAAGCGGCTAATAGAATAATGTACGAATATTAGACGAGATGATTGAAGCATTTTAAAACATACGACTCCTCAAAATAAACTTTTAAATGTGACGTCATAACTCAATCTTGGTTCTGTAAATATCATTTCTGAAATCGGTTCGCCTGAAAATACTTAATATAATCCCAAATTAAAAGAGAACGAATATTGGTTCACAACTACATATTTCAATTAAGAACTTTAAGTTTATTTTAACTTTTGTGATAATTGTGCAACAAATTTAATTAAATATTAAATAAATAGTTATTATCTTTGGGTGCAAATTTTTGTTAAAAATATATCCGTTAGTGACTTGAAGCAAAAAGGAAATCTCATTATAAATTAATTTTGAAATTTATACTCTTCTTGCTTGTGGAAAATTGTTTTCATCATTGATCGTCGAAAACTTCCATTTCTTAACGAATGTTTCTTTTCGTTTGTTAATTCCTCAATCCGAACATAATCATTTCGTACGACAGAGGATTTCAACTTCATTTTACGTTCACTGGTATCGATTATAGAAACTTCTGCCAAGGGAATTTTAGTTTCCGTATTATCCGATTTACTTGCTGGAATTTTTGGTTTCCTACGAAGACTATGTCTAATACTTGACATCAAATGTGAGCCTAGCGTGCACTGCTTAGGTCCTAAATTGTCCTTTTCATTGTCTTTGGCTTTTGCTTCAAATGAATCTGCTAAATTTTCTGCTTGTTGTTTTTGTCGTGGCATAATTTTGCGTATAGATTTGCGAATTAAGCCTTTAACACTTGTTTTAGGTTCTGCGATACATTCCGATGATAATTTATCTGAATTGTTCGACTTTAATGATTCCTTGCTGTCTCTTATATTTGAATTTGGGACAATACCACGTCGATAGCATCTAACAAACGGTGCTGGTGCTTTGAAGTCTATAGCTTCTTCCTCTGAAGAGGCAAGATCAAGTTCTTCTACAGTTGGAATTACTTGAACTTCATTGGCGACAGTTTGTGAAGTAGATTGAACAGCGGTCGTGATTTCAATTTGTGTTTTCGTTTCAACCGATTTTAAAACGGAACTCTTGGGAACTTCTTTAGATATTTGGTTTTCTTCTTCAGTTTCATGTTCATCTTCAGGTATTTCAGTTAAATGCTGATTTAAACTGATCCTTTTCTCTACTTTCAAATGAAGTTGATAAACTCGTTCACCATCGCCATTATCTAATTTCGCTTCGGTCTTTCGTAATTTAGCTTCATTAATACTATTTTCAAGCTCCAACTGATATTGATCCAATTCTTTCCCAATAGATGTTGTAGATGATTCCTCGCTTATGGTATCTAGCGATCTTTTAGGCTTGACAGAACAAGGAACAGGCGAAAACACTAATTTCTCTGCGAAACACAATTTGTTGGGTGTCAACTGGGATAGGGAAACATTATTGAAATCGATACGACATCCCACTGTTGGAGTAAATGGAATTCCGATTTGCAAGCTTGTAGGAGCATCTTCATGTGCCGGATTTTCGACACCAGTTGGCTCTTTAATACATGGCTTCTCAACAACTGTACTTTCACGTTTTACTTCAAAAGGATTCCGTAATAACGATTCCTGACCTTTGATATTTAAAGCCTCATTGACGAAACATTTATTTTGCTCCTCTCGATTGTGTTCAGTAGATCGTACAACCTGAAATAAGAATAATTATAATAATATATAAATATAATAAAAACTAGTGTAAAGACCTCAAAAGGATTAAATGCCTTTTCCGGTAGATTCAAATTTAACGCTGGGTTCTCAAAACATGCGTCTTCGACCGCCGAATCGCGTTTTTTCTTCTTTGGTGGCTTCCTTTGAACTTCATAAGGGTTTAAATTAAATACCGTCTTACTTTCTCTTTGTTCTTTGACTAATTCAGCAATGGACTTAACTTCCATGCAATTGTTGTTGTTGTGGTTGTAGGGCTGCTCGTTTTCTTTCATACATGTCTCCTGATGTCGGCGTCGGCCGAGTTTTTTTGTCTGGTTTTTTGGTGTTGAACTAAATGCTGAATTGATGAAGCCATCCGCACTTTCAAGCCTTTCGCAGTCTCTTTTCCGTTTTCGCGTGGGCGTGATATCAATAGAAGTTCCAGCATACATTTTAGTGCGTATTCAGTAAAAACAAGATTTTAAAAATCCAAAACAAACGCCTCAACTTAGGTCGAAACCACCAGCCATTTTAAATTTGTATTCAAAAACGATTATTTAGGGGTGTGGCGATATATCACGACCGATACTTTTATTTCGCTTGTTGTTAAGCGCGACATACACATTCAGTCGGACTGTTCAGTCACCGCTGTAGGTGTAGATGTACTCTTACTAGGCCGTAGCATAAATACCTATTACAAACAGTGATGCCATTTCAGCCTTTTTTAGTCAGATCTAGCCGTTTTTAAATCGGCTTAGCCGGTAAAAACATCTATTTGCTATTAGCTAAAAATCTAGCCTTTTTCTTGTGGTGAATAGCCTTTTTAGCTATTTTTTGTATTTCCTTGTTTTAAACCAAATTTTCCGGTGTGTTTCCGATGTGAACACAAAGATTTACAGTTTGGGACCGAATACACACCAAACCATGTCTACAGACTCGATATGCACGTCTATATCTTGCTAAATGCAAAAAATTAAGTACTCGCATGACATTCCGAACCGGATACCAGCTTTTATGCATTTCAACAACAACATACTTTTATCAATTTGTTGAACTTTGATTTCTTTGATATTGTTGTGTTCTGTGTACTTATATTATAAGACCATTTCTAAATGAATCTGCCTGGGATTTTTTTACTTAGAAATTTTTCTCCGCGGAAAACAAATTGCCCTTAACGTCGATAATAGGAAGAGTTTGATGATATTTGCTGAAAAATTTTCGAAATTCTTGCTCCTTTTACATTTCCATCTCTGCTTGCTTAGAATGGGAGAAGTTTTTTTCAAATCAGCAGGGAAACATTCCTCGGGAATATTTAAAATCGGACGATGTTTGATAAAGCAGAACCAAAATAAAATATAAAAATAACAGCCTTTATTTTGGCCGTTTTCAAGATTTTTTTGGCCTTTTTTAGCCTTTTTTTTGAGCTTATCTAGCCGGTTTTCATTGGTAAGAGTTGGCATCACTGATTACAAACTCTGCAAGTGCCCCAGGCTCCCCACCGTAGCTACGCCCATGTCTCAGAGCCAAGCAGAACTGGTTTTGGATTTGTTTTCGTTATGCGTTTGCAGCTATTGGCTTTGCTCTTCGCTTGTATTTAGCATTAAGCAGAGTGTGTTTAGAAAAGTATATGCGTTTGAATTTCAAACACATTTGATGCTATAGCCTAACTCTTACCTATTTATTTAACAACATTGTGTCTGAAAGCACCCTTAGGGCAATATTACCAAGCACATTTAAAAAAATTTTAAAATTAAAATAAAAATATTTTTATTTTAAATTTCATTTTCAATATGAAACTTTTTTAAATATCGCAAAATGTGGCAGCACGCTCCATTGTCAGGGTAGTCAGTCAAATACACAGCTGGTTGAAATATTATTTTTGAGCATTGTGCCGCCTGCGCGCGATTATTCATCAGTTTCATATCGCTATAGTCCGAATCCATAAATTTAAAGCATTGCTTCTTTCGTATTGCACAGATTTTTTCCGTAATATTTTAGAATGAATGTAATCAGCTGATTTCCTACCACCTAGAACAGGGCTGTTACGGTGAAAATTAAAATCAGATTTTAGTTTTAAATTTTTTTTAAAATATACTTAATATTATTGGCCCTTAATCGCCAATTTTCTTTTTTTTACTCTTCTATCGGCGAGACATTATAGACACAACGATTTTACCTAAAGGCTGGTCTCCAGTTCCCCAAGGAATGAAAAACTCCATATAAAAAAAAGCCAAAGAAATGCTTAAGAAATATTTCTTCAAGAAATTTTCTGCATGCAGTCCCCAGTTCGGCAAAAAAGTAGTACATATTTTAATACGTTTTTTTGACATAAAATGTGCACGGTAACCCAGGCTATCAGCAGAAATAATTGCAAATGAATTGTTTCTTGGAGAAATTTTGACAAGTGATGTAGGTCAGTTGTTATTATATAAAAATAGTGCATCCATTTTTCGGGTTTTTTCAGAAAAACATGGAGAAAAACGCCAAAAACGTATGCGCGCGCTTTTTATTCTGAACGTTTATAATCGCGCCTTTTTAAATTCTGTGTTTCGTTTCACTTTTTTGACACATGTGACATATGACATATTGCCTCTGTTGCACTAAAAATTTCTGTAGTACTACAATTTTTCCTCGGAGAAATAAATAGAACATTTCTGCTGACATTCCTTACCGAACTGGAGACCAGCCTTAACGATTTTTTTAATGAAGTTCAGGATCAGTGATGTTAGATTGTGGGTTTTTTCCCATATTGTGGGTTTTTTCACTCAAATATCGTGACATGGGGAAAAGTATGGGTAATTTTATATCGAAATTTATGCACTACATTTAAGGTATATTTACTACTTATGAGAATGAAAATCGTGTTTTCCCTCTTCCAGTACAATGCATGACTCTTTTTGCTGTATCTAGTCGCGTGTTCCCTAAGTGTTGTAAAGAAACTTGGTTTTTTTTTAAAGTCATGAATAAGACTGCAATTTTAGGTTACCTTTTTGTTTTTTTTTTGTTATTTTCTTGATACTTTTATTAAAATATTAAAATATTGTGTTTAAATCCAATGTTCAATTTTGAAATCGGTACGCCCATATTTTCAAAAAATCATTCTGGGGTTTTTCGTGGGTTTATAGTTTTTAAAAATGGGGAAAAGTGGGTTTTTTTACAATATATGAGGGTTTTTTTTATCGATAAAATCTGGCATCACTGAGTTGGTTTTTTGTTTGCTTCTTTTGACACTTTCGTCCAGGGTTGGAACTTGGCGAAGAAGAAAGTGCAGCAGTTTTAACAAAAAAGGGTAGTAGATTAGAATTTTGCGTACTAAAAATAAAAATCATTACAAATCTGTTTTTTATAACAAAAATATATTTTATTCTTTTCAAATAAAAAGAAAAAATAAACAATAAGTACATTTCATGTAAATATTTCTCCATATTGCGCGTCTTCCAATGTGAAGCGAAGATTTTTGGCAAGATTTTTTTCTGTTATATCAGCTGTCAAACTGTTAATATCGCGACATATAAGCTTAAATGGAAAATCCAAGATGTTTAACAAGGACAAAAATAGTATCTTTGTTACAAATAGAATTGCGGTGCTGATAATGTATAACCAAAATTGTTACTTTTTTGGTAGTTGTTTTTAGGAGTTTTGTTTGACAAAAAAAAAAAATCGAGTGACACCAGGGTCGAAAATCGCAATAGGGCCCTTTATACGGTCATATATGTTCGTGGATTTGTTGGGTATGATGAAAAGTATGTGTGTGTAAACGGAAAAAAGCAAGTTCTACAACATGCTCGCCGGTTTTCAAAAAATTTTGATTTTTCTGTCGGTGTGACGAACAAGCTTTATAATGTAAATGGCTGCATCATGCACACATTATATATCTAACATATCGTCGATAATAATTGCTGCAACTAATGCGCGTGCCATATTTTTTCAGTAAAACTTAGAACGAAATGAAGTTTTATGACATGTTCGTCCATGTAAACACAATTTTTTTTTTATGACACACTTTGCATCATGCTAAGTTCGTGAACATATATGAGGCCATTTACACGTTAAGACATTTCGATAATGAAACACACTTTTTGTGGGCTAGGGACGCACAGGGATGTGGTGCGGTAGCGTTTTCCTCTCTTCCTCCTGCCTCCCTTGCCAACGAAAATTTGTTTCAGTATCGAAATGTCTTAACGTGTAAATAGCGTGTATGACCGTATAAAGGGCCCTAATAGATTTTAAGATTTTCGCAGTGTCGCAGTAGATGTCAAAAATTTCAAAAAAAAAAAAAAAAAAACGCAGTAGATCTACTGCAATTGCAGTAAAGTTCCAACCCTGCTTTCGTCTACTGATTTGAAAAAAAAACTTAACGATTAACTTTTATGTTAGTGAAATCAAAACTAAAACAGGAGATTAAAACTAAAAACTTCAACATTTTCATCTAACAGTCAGAAATGTCAAAAATCGTCGCAAAATCGTTGGTACGAACGATTTGTACTCGTTCCCTTCGGTCTCCCCTCCCTCGCCAACAATCAAAAAATCTTTGAGAAAAATCGGCGTGTCTGAAAGCACAATAATTCAGGCATTATTTCGGCGCTTTTTCCTGTTTTTTTTAAAATTTTTGAAATCTACTCCGCCACTACCCTATATGTACCTGAAATCTACTCCGATTTTTTCACTTCACCAAACTCAAAATAATTATGTCTATGTCACGATTTAGACGTAATGAGAACGAGTTTTTGTGTTGCCTCGTTCGCAAACAAATTGTTGTTTTCCATACAGATGTCCCTGTATCTAAATCTTGACTGGTGGAGATAAAAAAATATAAGTAATAAGTAAATGTAAGTTATAAATGTTTGTTTCAAATAAATTGTTGACCTTTTTTTTTTGTGCGAAAATGAGAAATTCCAATTTACTACCCAAAAATTCATTTCTACTCCGATTTTTTCGGTCTTCTACTACGAAAAGGGATTTCCGTAGTCCGAACACTGGTCTTCACTGACTACTCAAAAAGCGCTTACGTTATTTTATGTTATGTTATGTTCTGTTATGCCGTCTTATGCCATGAATGATTGCAGTCACGTATTGCTTCCTAGCACAAGAGCTGTAAAGGTGCTCTCACACAATATGTATCGAGCAATTTGACCTGTCAAATATGCCACAAGCGAAGCTGGCATGTCGTGTGAATGCAAGAATGTCGATACATATGACTGCCACATGAGGCCATTTACACACTAAGACATTTCGATAATGAAACACACTTTTTATTGGCTAGGGACGCGCGGGGATGTGGTATGGTAGCGTTTTTCTCTATTCCCCCTGCCTCCTTTGCCAACGAAAATTTGTTTCATTATCGAAATGTCTTAACGCGTAAATAGCGTACATGGCTGTGCATCTTCCTTTATTCGATTTTCAAACTAATTTGATAATCGTATGTGTGCACACGCGAAAACAGCTGTTTTCGTTTAAAA
The DNA here is from genome assembly GCA_020466095.1 of Chlorops oryzae. NCBI lineage: Eukaryota > Metazoa > Arthropoda > Insecta > Diptera > Chloropidae > Chlorops > Chlorops oryzae. Next base: position 42,484,581 of record CM035808.1, read on the forward strand.
ATAAAATTTGCACGAAATGGAGTCAGCAAAGTTAAATATAGTTTGCTTTTTAATTAATTGATAATTTTAAAACAAAGGAATTAATCGACATGACATATATGTGTCGTGTGAGTGCAAAAAAGAAAATGCATGTTCCAAACCAATTTTGACAGGAATACGGAATGATATTTGACAGGTCATATTGCTCGATACATATTGTGTGAGAGCACCTTAAGATGAACCAATGATTAAATCTGGCAGCTTTAATTTTGTGATTGCGCTTAGAACTAGAGAAACATTAGTGGTCCTCATGCAGGCTCGCAAATAGCCCTCGTAAATTTTGCGACGCTGCATGAACGCCCCTTCGAATGCACTTCGCAAAATGTTAGTTTATTCATGTAAGACTTCAATTCTTTTTGGCTTAAACTTATTTCACCTTACTTTTCCGGCTTATCAAACTTGATTGACTGTATGAGCCTATACTGAGATATGCAGTAGCTACTTGCACATTAAGAGCCTATTCGCTACAACGTCGTAAAGTGTGAGAGAGACAACTATATTCACGCTCCTTTAATTCTTTAAAGTATTCCAAAAATTTAACACCTTCGAAGTCGGTGTCAGTATTTTCTTTGAAAAATGTGCCGCAATCAGCTGTCCTGATATTTACTTCACATAAAAAATTGACATGTTCATTTCTATGGCGAAGTAAAGCAGGAAAGTCGCATGCAACCCTGCGCACTTGATTACTTGTCATCTCAGTATAAGCGAAAGTAAAGTATTTAATTCGAAGTAATTTTCAATTTTTTTGCACGTATTTCTTATGGGCGCTTTACTTACTGCATATCTCAGTATAGGCTCTATAAGTCAGGTTGAATCTCCTTTGCGAAAAAACTTCCTTCGTTTTGCGAAGCAAAAACCAATGGGAAAGTTTGTCACGCTTCGTAAAATTTCTTCCATACAAGTTTTGACAGTTGTTTTCCCATTTCGCAATGTTTCCCATTTCGTAAAATTTGCGAACCTGCATGAGAACCACTATTGTGTGTGACTATTTTGTGATATAGAATGGCATATCGTTTCTAATCTAAACGCAGACTTGTACGATGCATATTTAGAGCCATTTTGTCATCCTACTTTTAAGCTCTATCTGCCAATTAAATTTTTATTAACCAAATTTGTATGAAATTATCATTAGAATAATTTAATTCACAGATTTAAAAAAAAAATGAGAAAACTACCCTTAATCAATTATTTTATAATGAATATTTTTAAAAACACAACACGTTCCTTTCCAAAAACACTTTCTTTTGGTTGATTTGGTGCTTTTAGAAATGTGATTTTTGGTGCTTTTTAGCGCGTTTTCAAAATTAATCAGCGCTTTTTGCTTCTGAGGAGCTGGTAGCACTGAAATATAATTCAGCAACTACACTCTATTTCAGTGCTGCCACCAAATCTTACATAAATTATACAAAAATGTATCTATTCGAACAAAATGATATATAATTTTTTGGATTATACATAAAAGATACTCAAGGGGAAATAAACCATTTTACAAATGGCTCAGCCAGACACATTTATTAGTCTATCTCCCAAAATACTTTTGTGTTTATTTTCAAACTTGCACAGTACATTTTTAACATTTGAAGTTGAACACAGCCCTTACATATAAACCGATAATTTTTCGTTATAAATTTTGCTTCATATATTGTTATTTGTCGGTCAATAAAAATAGGGCCTATAAACTACACCAGCATGCTGGCTCACCCAAAACGTATCAATATATTATTAGCATGACGATGCGGTTTTATGTGGAGCTTTTTTTTCTAACAAAAAAGCAAATGTTTGAAAAAGAGGAATTCGCTTTAATTATACATAAATTGTTCGAGAAACATATTATGCATATTATACATTGAAGCAGGCGAAAAGATACAGATTTCTTATAATTATTTATCCGCAAAGTGGCAACAGTGCTCAATTTGAAGAGTCGTGTTGCCATATTCTAATAATATGACCGTAATTAAAAAGATTTTTGAAATTGCCTAATAACCAGGCGAGTAATATACAGACAAATGTTTTAGGTAAAATTGAACCGAACAAATCAAATCAATTAATTCTCATTTCTTTTCGATCTAACTATATTGTTTTCCATACAGATATCTAAAATGTATCGAAGCGTAAAATCGATAGATGAGTCGTATTCAGCAACTTGTTCGATTACTTTTCGATTCATAACGTTTCATATACGGTCGCTCCTAAAGTGTGCTGTGACCCGAAATTGAGTACAGTTTCGTTCCTCGAATGTGCGCAGGTAGAAACTAACACCAATTGATTAATAGAAGAGAATACAACCTGTAAAATAGCTGCATTACTTAAAATTTCCTTTGATTCATTGCAGAAACTAAAACAATTCCAAATAAATATCATAAATCAGCTGCTTGCTTTCGCCTTTTATTAGATATGCAAATCTTTCGATAGCACAACTTCGATACATATTCGATTAAAATACGGTCGTTTCCAAAGTGTACTGTGGGATAAATGCGGGCTCAGACAGTCGTTTGCATTGTGGCATACGGCTGAATTTCGTTTTTCGTCATCGTTCCTGAAGCCAAAATTTTTTGTTCAGTTTGATTTAGCCCGCTGCGATGTTCGAGTGGCTTAATAAAGTGTGGCTTGTTTGAAAAAGTAGAAAAACAAATCGAAACTGACAAAAACGACAGAAAATATATCATTAACGCACTTTTTCAAATTATTCAACATCACACTGGACAAGCAAAACCGCGTCAAGTTGATTCGTACTAAAATGGTACAAATGGCTGAGCGAAATACTGACGGAATACTAGGAGTTGGGCGCAATGGGAGGCGTTCCCGTGGTCCTAGTCCGAATGGTCATGGAAGCGTTGGAGTCAGTTCCGTGGGATTAGGGAATGTTGGCGTCGGTGGCAATGGTGGAGGAACTGTTACTCCAGACACAAGTTCGGACGATGATAATTGTAAGCAACTTCAACGGTTATACAATTAGGTACGCACATATATTTTAATCTTTGTTTGTTTTCAGCAATTAAACGCAATGGCAAATCAAAGACTAAACAAAGTGAATATGAAGGTACAGTTTAGCGTAAATGTAAATGTGCGTTTATTTTACATGATTTTATGTGCTATTTTAGAAAAAATACGTGTGGGTCGCGATTATCAAGCAGTTTGTCCGCCATTAATTCCCGAGCAGGAAAGGAAGCCAGAAGTTCTGAATGATCGTGCTTTACTCGTTTGGTCACCAACAAAGGAAATTCCTGATTCAAAATGTGAGTACGATCCTTTAACATAATCATTTTGTTTAGGAATTTCTCATTTCCTCTAAATACGTGTTTTGTGTCAAAAGAATCTTGTGTTGCACTTTGAATTCTGCAAAAAATTACTTTCAAGACAATTTGTCTCCGTTTCTTGATTATATTTGTGCTGAAGTTAGATCATTTCAATTCATTTTTGAGACTATCTTGAGAAAGTTTTCTTCTACATCACGTTTCTCCCTTCATTCGTTCGTTTGATCGGTTAGCATTATATTTTCAACAGATTTAAAAATCCGTTTGTTTTAACAATTCTTTTAAATTTGAAGTAAAATAAAATACTTACTTGGTGGTATCTACAAATGACAATCAAGAATTGAAAGCCAAATTTTTAATGTGTATTCTATGCTTAAGATGACATTTTGTACAGATTTTTCTGTGCATTATTTCTGGGATTATTGGAGACAAGGCACATTTAAGAAGGTGATGTCAGTGGTACAACAATGTGAAAAATTCTAAAATTTTAAAATCAGTTCACGTTTGTTTGAATTTTGTTCAAATATAAAAATTTTTAATTTCCTTGAAAAATGTAAGCCTACGAACAAGGCGTATTTAACAAGGTGGTGGCAGTAGGAACTGCTCTTCTTCTTCCATTTCTTCAACTCGGAACTGTCAAAATTTTGTATTGAATTTCGTACGCTTACATTTTCCACGGAAATTAAAAATGTTTATATTGGAACAAAATTCAAACAAGCGTGAACTGATTTTGACATTTCCGAGTTTTTTTTACATTGTTGTTGTACTACTGCCACCACCTTGTTAAATACGCCTTGCCTACGAAATTCAATAAAAATATTTGACAGTTTAGAGTTGAAAAAAGGAAGAAGAAGAGCAAGTTTCTACTGACGGTACCTTGTTAAATACGCCTTGATTGGAGATATCAATTCAGAGACTATTATACAATATGTAAAGTCGATTAATTTTAATGTGGACCGTTTAATTTTGAAAGTGGTGTAACTACATTTTTCTATTTCGAGATATTAAGTTGTACATGTCCATTACCCAGCACCTGTCACCTTCCAGCAAAACTGCGAAGTCTTCATAATGGGTAGCTTAACACTAATCCAAAAACTAAATTAATCCACGGTCTTCAAATTTCCCTCAAAGCCGCTCAGAACCGGAAAATAGAAAAATGGAGTTACATCACTTTCAAAGTAAACGGTCCATATGTAGAATTCGTTTTCAAATCAAGTCAATCGCGGTTTTCCCTATTTACAATTATAACGTCAGAGCCTTAAATACGTATGGCTGTTTGAAAGTCACAGTCTACAAATCTTAAAACTTCATTAGAGTGATAGATTCTATCTAAAACAGAGGAAAAAATAATTTTCACCTTTCTTAAAACACACGTAGTGGAAGAATACATATCGGTTGCCAAAGAGAAATATGGATACAATGGAGAACAAGCATTGGGCATGTTATTTTGGCATAAGCATGATCTTGAGCGTGCTGTAATGGACCTAGCGAATTTCACGCCATTTCCAGACGAATGGACCGTCGAAGACAAAGTACTTTTTGAACAAGCATTTCAATTTCATGGGAAAAGCTTTCACCGTATACGACAAATGGTAAGTTATCTCAATACTTTTCATCGCACCCCTATGAAGATGAAGTTAACTGCTTATTTCTTCCGAAAGTAGTTGATCTATTTTTTTAAGATTCATTGTTTTGGTGAATCTTTGATTTATCCACGTTTAAAATATTAAAACATTAAGAATTCGATTTTATTTATTTATTTTTCCAACAGTTGCCTGATAAATCGATTGCCAGTTTGGTTAAATACTACTACTCATGGAAGAAAACGCGCCATCGTCAAAGCGTAATGGATAGACAAGAAAAAGCCAAAGCAAGTAAAGAGGGCTCAGAAAACGGAAGTGACAATGGAAGTAATGAAGAATCTGATAATGATGAGAAGGTAATTATTAGTTAAAGTAGTTAATAAAAAATAAAAGAAAATAGTACAATAAGTTTAGGCTACGTATGTGTATGTTCAGCTTCAGAAATGCTAGTATGTAAGTAAAAAATTTTCTTTCACGATAATCTTCAAGTATTTTAATTTTTTATAGTGCTTATTTTATTTATTAACGGTTTTTTTTACAATACAATATAGTTTTATTTAGAACCTATTTGTACAAAAAAAAAAAAAAAGAAAATATAAATATGCAAGTAAATTCACACACAAAGACACAAACAGACATTCATCATGCTTTGTTTCTGTGATTGCAAGAAAAGGAATTAATCAAAATTATTTCGAATTTTGGCAATGTTCCTAATATATTCAAAAGTTTATGGACAAGAGAACCCATGCTTATGTCGCCTTAAAAAGTTTTTCTTGTAATCACACAAATTGGTGCGTTCATTTAGCAATATATCAAATCATCTGCGATCAAGAGCAATGTAGTAGCACAAAATATTATCTAAGAATTCAAAGAATTCATAAGCCTTTTGCATTTTCGGCAGGCTCCGATTGCTTTTGCGAAAAATATAAAGCATGGCTAGTCTTTTTAAAATGCTTAGAACGCTTTTCATTTGGTTTTTTAGTTTTATATTGTTTTATTTTTATTCAAATTGATAGAGTTAAGACAGTATTAGAGTTCGTTCGGACGTAGAATAATTAGTGTTTAGGAGTTGAAAATTATGAGCCAAAACTAAAATGGGATAGAGAGCCATGAACAAGTGCACAAAAGCACACAATAATTTAAGGTATATTTGAAGGTCATCTTAAGTGTTTAAAGTTCAATATCTAATGTTAAAATCTTCTCAACACATAGGAAACGAACTCTGGTAGCCGCTTTCTTGACAGAATTTTATCAATACAGCATTAAAACACTAAAGCACATTACACTTTAATGTTTAAACTTATTTAAATACATAATTTCAGTCAATTTTATTCTTTATCGAAGTTATAGCTTGCCTTGTATATGTAATTGGAAGCATATAGAGTGTGGTATGTTCATGTTCGAGCAAAAAGTGGAGAATTACAAAATCAATAACTTTTTGAATTTCTAAATAATTCGTTGCAAGTAATGTATTTCATCAAGTTATCTATCAATCCGCAAGGATTTTATATAAATTTACGTTAAAAAAAAATGCAGGAATCACTCAGACGAAAAATTTCAATAGTCTCTTATTCAGGTGTGTGATTGGATTCCCGGGAATTCATTTCCCCGGGAAATTGAAATAAATACTCGGGAATTTAAATATTTTCGAAATTTTTTAATTCAAAAATTTTATCGTATAGCCGCTCTTTTGTTTTTGACAATGTTATTTCTTTCAAAATAGCCATACATTCTTCAAAATATTGGAGGAACGAAATTCCCTTTCCCCAAAATATGGGGAAAGGGAATCCAATCACATGCCCGATTAGTTGCTCCAGTAATTTCGAAGATTTTGAATAAATTCAGCTCGACTCAAAGAAACTTTGACATATTATTAGTTTTATTAAAAAATAAGCCATTTATGACTCATTTTTAAGAAAAAAATGTGAAAATATTTCTTTGGGTGGACCTTTTTTCTATAAATTAAACTCGTTTCCGTTTTTTATTTATTTATTTTTTTTTTTAATAAACTTGAAGAAAAGGTTAAATGAAATGTGCTTTGGCGTCGAACCATTCGGTATTGATAGTTCGTAAGCTTCCTTCAAAATATCCCAAAACAACTACTTTACAATTTTTATTGTTTGTAATAATGGTGATTTTTACTTCAGTAATAACAAATTTAATTTTTCTGTTTTAATATTCAGTTAGTATTTTTTTAAAAATTGTACAAAAAATCGATAATTTTACAGTGGGAATACCAACATTGCTTGCTGATAAATTGCACAAAATTTTATTGCTACTTTCATCATGCTTTTTATGCTAACTTAACTCAGAATGAAAGACGCCTGCATATACATATACACATTTGTATGATTAATTTTATTTCATTTCATTTCAATATTCTAATAAGTACTTGTAAGTCTACTTCATCGTTCATGAACAATATTTATTGTTAGACAAAATTGAATAATTTAAGATTTAATGCTATTTGAAGACTGTTTATATATTTGCAAAAGAAAAAAACTCATTTAAAATTATCAACTCCATCATTTAGAGAATATCAAAGTGTTAAAAATAACATCAAACTAACTAACAATTATGATTAAAAATAAACAAAATGTGTTTTGTCTGCAAAAGAAGTTTTAAACAAAATTCATGTGTTTCCTTTCAAAACGGAAAAAGGCTAACAAATTTTGGACTCATATCATTAAAGCTTCGTTAATTCCATATGGGCATTGCTGCTTGTTCATTAACACCGAAAGTTTCCATTGTACTGCTCCTAAAAAAAAACAAAAATCATACTCGAACAGGAGCTGTGCGAATACATTAATTTGAAGTGTTTGTTGTATCGATTAAATTATTTTTATTTCAAATTTTTTCATTATTTCCATATCATTTCTTTTCTTGAATATCTGATGATCAGGAAGCTAACTTTCCTTTGCTTATATTTATTTCTTTGTCATCGTTCATACAAAAACAACTGTTCACCTTTTCCTCTGACTTCACTGGGTTTTTACTTCACCCATTTTATTTTCATTATTCACCCATTCCCGTGCACTTTCTCATATGTCGTTACATCCTCAAAGATGAATACTTGCATATTTCTTTATTTAACCTTTCAAATATATACAGGGTGTCCCGAAAACTTTTGTAAAAAATCAAACCATCGATAGGTCGAGTCAAGAGAACATTTTTTTGTTTTCAGACAAAACTCTCTTGTTGGTACCGTTTACGAGCTATAGCACTTCAAAAACAGTTTATTTTTGTATGAAATTTCTAGTATTCTTTCATTTTAACCCGGTAGGGCCTAGCGATGCCATATGGCATCACTAAAAAAGTTCGTGTTTTGTCATCAAAACTTCAAAACCGGTTCATATTTTATTTTATTTTTAAAATTTATTTTTTTCAATTCAGGCGCTACCGGGTTAAACAAAAAAATTTCATACAAAAATAAACTGTTTTTGAAGTGCTATAGCTCGTAAACTTTTTACAAAAGTTTTCGGGACACCATGTATATATATATATATATATATTTTTTTTTTTAATTGTCTAAGCTAGTAGCTGAAAGTAGGATAATATGTGGAGATTAGGTTTTAGTCAGTAACCCAAAGGATTCACATACTTGAACTAAGTTGTTTTTCTTATTGCTGTTGCCCTCTGTACAAATGAGCCGTTCTTAAAAAAAAAAAAAAAAATAAAACTAAAGCCAATTGGGGAAAATAATGCATTAATTTTGTTCTTGAACTTCTTTTGAAGCCCATCCCGAAGAAAGGAATGACTGATTTAACAAGAATATTCCTATTTGTTCAGCTAATATCCCTTCATTTTTCGTTGAACTGTAAATAGTTTTAACCGAGTTTCTTTTCTTTTCCCTTTCTTCTGTTCGCACCTTAAATCGCTGCGTTCAAACTCTATAGGATCAAGTAACGACTGCAAATAGTTCTTCGGTCTTACATGATCAGAACAATTCAAAAGCAAGCGGCAGCAGTAGTGGCAATATGAGTGTTACAGATGGTGTTTTGCTAGGAAAGCAGAATAAATCGCATGATTTGACCGATGGTGATAATGAGAGTAGTATTTCTACTCCCATGAATGCGAATGCCATTAAACGACAGCAAACACCGCCAACTTCGAGCACAACTGATTCATCGGGTGGTCGAAGTACACCAACGAATGCTGGTAGCGCAGGCGGTTATTGTACAAATTGTGGTGTTGCTGGTCACATTTTACATCCATCGCCGCATGGAAAACTATGTTTCAGTTGTCATCACCACTGGAGGTATGAGAGCCGTCAAAATACATAGAACTCTAATTTTTTTTTTGGTTTTTCCTCATACATACCCTTTAATAACTTCAGGCGTACGGGTAACAAGAGGCCTACTTCAGGACCTTGGTTCGGAAAGCGCTCTCGTGACAATGAACGTCATAAGCGTAAGCCCCCTCGTGGCATGTATATCAACCATGATGACATTGTCACACTGGCCAGTTCAACAGAAAATGAAGAAAAGTTTATATCAAGCATTGACAGAGAAATCGTTTCTTTATTAACTCAAGTAAGAATATTTCAGTGTTTTGAGAAGTAAATTTTTAAAAAATTTCACCTCTTCGAAAGTTCAGTATGTGAATCTTTAAAATTTTTTTATAAATGGGAATGGAACTTTGAATATACATATATATATATTTCAGAAAATTTTGTCCGCAGAAACACTCAATTTAAAAAAATGTGATAACCTTTTCTTATAAATGTTTATATTCGTTACCCCAGTGCGCTTAGAAAGGCAGAATTTTTTTCATTTGTGCACGGAAAAACTCCCGAGAAATGTTTAGAATCGGGCTGTATATATATACATATATAGCACAGCGGTATTCACTCAAGGTCTTGTTACTTTGTAGGCTTTCCTGGGTCTCAGAAGCCGAGACGATCTGTTAGATGTGTGATGTAGTACCTTAACGAACTGTAAGGAGACTTTTAGTCTTTAATTGTTTGGAGACCCGATCTAAACTTGTTTGCAAATCACCTGTCTGCAATTGCCAGTGTCAATGTCAATACCACTTTTTGTAAGGGAACCTATGATTTCGGGATTTTACTCTTATGAATTGGTTGGGTGTACATCAGTCCAATTGGTAAAATTTCGTCGACTAAGAGACGCGAAGCCTAGTTTTTCTCATTTTTTCCAAGCAAACAAGCACAACAAAACTTTCCATATAAACAATGAGCTTGAGTGAAAAGGCCTATCAGGCTCGTGTACGAAGAATTTTCCCAATTTTTGAAACCAGTAAGTTTTGAAATCGTGTACATTCAGTGTGAGTTGAGAAATTTTTGAAAGTTCAGAAAGTTCAAGAATATTTCAACGGGAAACATGCCAATGGAGGGAACACGAACAACAAATATCGCTCATATATGTGAAAAAATGAAAATTATATAAAAATTTGTTAGAAAAATTATCTGCCTAGTTTTTTTGATTTGCAAGTGCATTGGACTTTTTTGTTTTTTTGGAAAGTTCATTATAAATTCTATTGACTCAATGTTTATAAATTGCTTCAAAAATTAAAACAATGTCAAAAGATCGATTAACATTTGTGCACAAACCAAACAAAGTTCGTGTTTTAGCAAATGCAATAATATGAAAAATACTGAAAAATTTCATAATCGCTAGTATCCCTAAAAAATATTAATAAAAGATCTTTACAATAAATAGTAAATATTAGGGATCTGCCAGTACCGAAATAGACCGACGTCAAAGTTCCAATCTCTTTTTGAAATTTGCGTATTTAAGTGATGTGATTAAATTTTAAAGTAAGTTCGTTTATCGGATTAAAGGTGCAGTTTAATAAGAAGACTATCTCAGCATTAAAAAAGAAAAATGCTGAAAATATCGAAGAAATCCGTACGCCTGAAAGCATCAATCGCATCAATGCACGTTGGACCAATGATGAGGTGGTCCTGGGCGTTGAGTGTGTACGTAAATTTGGGAAAGACTTTCAAGTGAGTTTCTTTTCGCTTTGAAAACATTTTCAATTGTCCGAAAAAATAATTCTGATCAATTTCAGGCAATCGCAGAAACGCTCGGTACAAAAACTGAAGCGCACGTGCGGACATTTTATTTAAATTATAGACGACGTTATAACCTAGATCAATTAGTTAAGCAATACGAAGCGGAAAAAGAAGCCTCGGTAGCAGCCTCAAATTCATCATCGACAATTGCAGGCAGCAGCAGCATAACTGATACTACCAATAATATCGGCATTAAAAAGGACGATACTAAAAAGAAGGATATTGTGATCTCATGCAATTCGGGTGCCAACGATGAATCAGATAATCCAACTTCAAGAGATAGTAGCGTATCGAAATCATTAAACAGTGACGATAAAGCGAATGACTCGAACAGTACGACACGAAAGGATAATGTTATCGTAGAAGTAAGTACAGTAATATAATTGGTAAAAAGACACTTGATTCTACATTCGAAAAAATTTCCCGACATTTTCAGATCGATCTAGATGCTGAACAAAATGATCCTCCGCCCAGTAAAAAATTTGCCTTAAATGTTACTAATCAGGATTACCCAAAATCCAGTGTCGTTTGAAGCTTATATTTTATATATTTAAACGACGCTTATAATTTGTCTGAAGTGTTTTTTAGATCTAAGTCAAGCTCGCTCCTGCAGCATTATATAATTTTAGTCTTGTATTCATTTATATTTGAGGACATTATGAACGCATGTATTTAACTTTTATTGTTCTCATTAAAGTGTTACTTGGTGCCTGTGAAGCTCAAGCATCACCCATAAAAGCATATTTTCATTTTAAATGTATAAACTTGAATTCACCAATTGTATGCATCAAATTTATTGAAAAGGAAAGTGTATCGTTGCGCTTATAAAGATTTTTTAAGGCGATATAAAAAATTCAGTCTAGAAAAGAATAGAAATTTCGATTTCGCATTAAAAAACTTATTGTCAACGACGATTTTTTGACGTGACTGTGCGTTTTTCTACTCAAAACCTGTAAAACAAATTCTATAATAAAGGCATATGGAAATTACTTGTTTGACTCAAAGGCATCAAGAAAAACGTAATAAAATACATAAGAATTTTAAATCAAAACATACGATCTATGGCGTTAATAACAAATTTAAGCCTTAGTTCTATCCCTCTATGATTAAAAATTTATTTGTAGCTAATTAACCAATTGAAATTGCACGATTTTTTACATAACGGAGTGGTTTTTTATTTTGATTTAAGTAGAAAATTATAAAATAATTTGCATAAGAATGCATCTTCAAATTTATGAGTTCAGAAAATTTAAGCTTCTCAGGCCCGTTTCTTAGTGTTTCTGTTAACGCTTTTCCCCGCGATGTACTCTCAAAAAGTCAAAATGAAAATCTTTAACGGAAGCACTAATAAAAGAGACTAAGAAAAGAGACAATAATGAAAATCAATATAAATTATAAAATTATGTTCTGAAATTTGTATGTACAAGCTAAAACAAACATGCACTTATATTTTAATTTAAATTATATGAATTGTTAGTTAATTTCATATTTTTTTTGAATAATTTTACGTTTAGCTTTGGCTTACATGCTTTTGTTTATGCATTCGTAAATGTATACGGCCGTAATCGTGCACGGACACAATTAGTTCAGAAAATTAGTACTACCTGTCTGGGGACGTACATTATGAACACAAATTTCATAAAAGCTGGCTAACAGCCAGAAAAAATAAACAAAAATGAATTTTAATTTTCAGTATAACAATATAGGAAAAATATTGAAGATTTTAATTTTTGATTTAAATTCTTTGATGAATGTCCTCAAGATACGATTTATAAATCACGTTTGTGCATATGCAATTGCCATTTTATATTTTGAATTGCTCAATTCATTTGATTTGAAATCAAAACGGAATTTCAAACTCATCTTGAATTTAACAAAATGATTTCAGATCATGTGATTCTAAATCGGAACAGATTTTAATCATTTGATTCTACAACAGAAAGATGTTCAATCATTTGATTTAAATCCAAAAAATTTGAAATCATTTTTGAATGAAATCAATCAAGATGTTCAATCATTTGATTAAATACAAAAATTATTTAATTCAGTGTTATTGTCAGATTCATAAAATGATTAAACGTCCATCATGTTAAATCAAACAAGTCGAGACTGAAATTTGGTCAGGTAGCACTCGATACGTACAAACACGAATACGCACTCATATCAGCTAAAACTCATCGTCTAATCGTCTGGTTAAGCACTTTCATTATCTACTACAATGCATCTCACTGTGTTGTGATTTACACATACGAAGAATCGATTTGAAACAATATTTTGAAGTTAAATCCAAAACGTGATAACATTTTATTTGCGCATTTAGAAAAATGATTAGAAATACATTTTCTTAAATCTGATTTAATCGTTTTGCAATTAAATAAATGATGACAATTCAAATTAAAAAAGTGTTCGAAAAGTTTTTTATATAGGAATCATCTAATAAGGCAATCGACAAAGAATTAAATCAGTATTGAAAAATAAATTTCTTCATATTTTAGATTAAAATGATTGCAATCAAAAGTAAACTATTTGAAAATGATTTAAACCGAAAATCTACGATTTTAATATTTTTTACAGCTTGGACGTATACTATATATGCAACCAAATTTACATAAAAGCTGCGTCATTTTTAATCAGGCCAGAAAAATCAAAACAAAATAATTTTATTTTCAGTAGTAATAGAGGAATCATACAATAATTGATTTTATTTTTGAACTCTTTTGAGTTTCAGAATAAAATAATTTTTGTAGATCATCCGAAATGCGCTACTTGCTTGTACAGCAAACACGTATCTGGAATATTGATTAAAGTGTTACCGATTTGCTACGATTTCTTAATTACATTATAAACGTTTTGGCGATATTAAGATATATTGCTAATGCCAAAGCTATTACAATTAAAAGTGTCGTCAATTTTTTAAGATAAGGATGAAAAACAAAGAACAAAACATTTTATGTTAGTGTTAAGGAAAAAAAATTATTTTTTTTTAGCAAAAACAACAACGGCTCAATAATCATTTTGTATTTGTGACATCATCGGGCTGAAATGGCGCTATCTTGTTTTCTTGTATCATGGGCAAACATTACTGGTAAATAATTGATTTTAAAGGTTCCGTTTGCTGCATTTTCCTTAAGTTATTATAAAACAGATTGGGATATTGAAATAATTTTTGCTTAACACTGCCGAACAAATGCTAGTATCTAAACTTAAAAGCAATTGTCATTATACAAGAATACATCACGTATTAAGAGAAATGAATTATTGTTTGCTTGCTTACATTTGTACAATTTTCTTTGATTCAGCAAAAATCAACTAAAGAGTTTCTTCCGAGCGTCGATGTCAATTGGATAATTCATGGCTTGCTCTTCGATATTTGTTCCATAATTCTCAATTAAAATCAACTTCACCAAATAGTGCCCATATTTTACACATAACGATATACATTATATATGAACAAACATTTTCACAGTGGCCTAATATCAAAGCTGTTAATGAATGATTCATTTTTGTTTTTTAACTCTAATGGTTTGAAGAATTTGGAGTGACTAAATTTCACCAACAATTTGAATCGAATTAATATTTGAATAAATTCATTTCACGGAAAATTTAATTGAATTAAAATTTGAATACATAAGAAAAATGCATTCATGAAATTGTAATTCATTATGTGAATGATTCGCAGATTCTTTCAAAACAGAATCATTCATTAGAAGCTCTACCTAATACAATATTGTAAAACGTTATATTGCAAAATTGTCCAGATACGAATAAATTAATAACAAATAAATTTTTTGTTAATTTTGTTCATCCATAATAACCAATATGGATATGGCAAAGCAAAACATATTCAAGTGCACAGAGAAGAATGCATCCTTACAATTGAGTTTATTACGAATATTGAGGCTTCCAATGAATTGAGAGAACTCTTAGGAATTATGAACGACCAAAGCCTTACAATAGATCAATATCTTACCAGTTTTACTTCAATTCAAAGTATTTTATTTATAATACATCTCAGTTCGCCAATGAAAAACAAATTCCTGTCATCGAATCATAATTTTATTTTATTTGTTAAATATTTTTTTTTTACAACATTTATCCATCATGCTAAGAGGAATTTATTTTATTTTTTTGATTTCCTTAAACTAAATCTAAAATTTATAGTACCTAGGATCATTCTAACATTATTCAATGTTTCATCATTTTACAAATACATATAAACTTCGGTTTTACAAACATAATCAAGTAGAGTAGTTGTATTATCGTAAGTAGTAAATTACATTGTGTTGCTTAGCTTAGCTTATTTCTTCTAGACAAAGAATAGTTAAGATAGAAGTCGAAGTAAGCTATAGCTAGGTAACTGCTTTGTGGTTGGAATTTTTAAACGATGAACTATTGTGCTTGAATGGACTAGTAAAGTGAAAAAATTGTCTATTGTTTAAAAAGGAAAATTGTTCAAACAAAAACTATATTGAACGGTTTTGTTTTGAGAAGTGTTTTAAATAATTTTCATACTTTCTTGCTCGTTTGTGATATTGAAATTTCAATTCAAGAGCATCGATTGTTTTCGTAAAAAAGTTCGTATATTAAAAACATAACAAAACATTTTTTTTTTTTTTTTTGCAGAAGTTGACCATATTTGAAAACTGTTTTCAAACTAAATATTCCAAGACAAAGAGATGTACAATTTTATTTGAAAACATTATTTACAATTTTTGAATTATTCAAGACATTCAGTGTCCAAAGTTGACCATCCGTTTTACTGGTTGTCTTTTTTTGGAATGCTTTTAAAGTTGGTCTTTTGTTTTCGTTTTGCTTTTGACGGACTTCCTTTCAAAATTAAATTATCGACCCATGTGGGAACTAATTTAAATTTTTATTTTTATTCTTTTGCCATAATTGTCCGAAACGAGTATTTGAGTAACTTTTGATAATTTGATTTTAAAAGAAGTCGTCAAAGGTTTTGGATTATGTCTGATACTGAAGCATAGGTGCGGATAAATTTGGATGATGCGAGCTATTCATACGTAACGCTGACAGACTTTTATTGTACCATTCATCTTCGGGAGACATACCTGAAAAAAACCAAGATTTTAAAACTTCATTTAAAAAATCTTATTCAGCCGCATTCTAAATGCATATTCCCAGGGAATTCTTTCGGCGGCAAAAGGAAGTATTCTAAGCGTCAATAAAAGAAAAAATATGATGGCCTTTGAGTAAAAATGTTCAAAATACTTGTTTCTTTTATAATCGTTTTCCCAGTGTGCTTACAATGGGAGAATTTTTTTCAAATCCGCAGGTGAAAAATCCCTGGGAATGTTTAGAATCGGGCTAATTAGCTTCGATATATTGAGAAACTCTTAAATAGATTTCAAATTGTTATGAAAACTACTTTCATCCGAGGCAACTACACACTATAAAAATACTTTAATGTATTTTCTGTGAGCTCAATCAATTTCATTTCCGCCCAATATAAATCTAATAAAAGGAGAATAACTGTCTCCACACTAAAACACAGGGCTTCAAAAAATCAATAGAGCAAGGAAGTGCAGTTTAACGCTTTTTGTAATATGGTGAAAATTCGTTTTTACGCTCTTGCGAATGCTAAAATAAAAAAGGAAGTTATCTGCACGGACTTATGCATACATACAAAAAGAAATAAAGCACGGAAATTTATATATTATCAAGAGAGAAAAGCAATTGTTAATTTCCGGTTGTGTCAGCTAAGAAAGTTTTCTTGGACTTGAACTATTCGTTCGTCGTTGTGCGAAACTGAATTATGTAGTTTCCACGAAAACCGATAAAGCATGTTACGTACCCATTGAATCTTGCCTTACGCCAACTGAGCCCATATTCGTGCTATGCGCCATCGAGAAGGGTTGTGTCATCCCGGGATATGAAGAGGCGCCCATTTGAAAGATATCCTTAATTAAAAATGTTTAAATTAGTTTTCAATTTACACTTTCAAATACGGTCATAAGATATGTGCCAACATGAATTTAAATTTTTCCCTATTTTCCGGATTAAAAAAAAAAAAAAGATGAGGAATTTAGGAATCTTACTAAATGTGTGGCATATATCGCATTAAGAGGAAAATTGAAAAGTTTTACGCACTTCGGTCCATACCTGAGGATATCGATTGATTGAATTGTGATGCGGATACGGTTGATAGCCTCGTGACACACTATAGCCTTGAATATTTCTCATCATTCCATTACATGAGGGGATCACAGATGGCGCTAACGCTTTTTGTAATTGCTTTTCCTGCTTTCGGTATTTGGCTCGTCGATTTTGAAACCAAACCTGAAAAGGAAAAAGAGGAAATCGTTAAAAAAAAAAATAAAATTGTATCATATACATACATACATACATCCAAAAGCTATTTTTCTTGGATGAAAAAAAAGGTAACATTTTTGTTTGCTATCATTTTGGTTTTTTGCATTTTGCTAGTGAAAGCTTCCTGCCTAGGATTTTGACTTTTTTTTTTTTATTAATTATACCCGGCACACTCTGTGTCGAGGGTATATTGCATTTGCGCGTACGTATGTAACACCCAGAACCACTCAAGATAGACTATACAAAATGTATATGGAAATGATCACCGTCAGCAGGAGATTCGATTTGATTCGTCTCTCTGCCTGTCTGTCTGTCTGTAGGCCTCTATATCCGTCCATCTATCTGTGTTCGCGGGAACCTAAGTAAGAACATGTTCGAGAATTGACCAGATCGGACCATTTTAAGGGTCCCCCCAGTACTAGGGTCTGTTATGAAAATCACAAAAGCTGCTCTAAAACCTAAATTTTTCAGGGACCCAAAATAATAATTATTTTTGAATTTTGAATTTTTAAAATCAATATAAATTAATTTATATTTTTAAAATTAGTATTTGAGTGTTATTCTTAGACTTTTATTTTTTGCTCGGATGATAAAAATTATTTTTGGAGTTTTATTTTTTACTCAGAATATAAAAATTCTTTTTCAATGCATACAAACAAACTTAATACAAACCGGGGAGCCAGCCAGCATAGAATACGAACTGATTAGTTTAGTGAATGCTTTCAAGCTTAAAAGCTTTAGTTAGATCTCCCATTAGGAGTCATTTCTGATGCTACAATTCAAGGGTTTGAATTGCAGTCAAAGGTAGTTTAATACGCAAACCGAAATTTGACTCAGTAGTCAGCCAATCCGTAAAAATTGCTCTGATGAGACCCCAGACGGCAGGTCGAAACGTACGTCAGCAAATAGTCACTTATGGATGATTTTCTCAAGCATCGCTTGAAAATACATTTGCACATTAATAAATTGATTAATGTTCTTCTAGAATAAAAACTTTCGTTGCAGAAAAGTGTCACCGAAAAAGGGACCAAAAATGCAACAAAAATAGGAATCAGTTGATTCGCTATCAAAGAAAGAGAAGAGAAGCTCATATACTTTCATTTTTCAAGTTTTTTGTTTTGCTCACAACATTATGCAAACAAAAGCATTATGCAAATATTTTTTGGATTTGAATTGTAGTTGCCGATTTCGCATCTGACCTTTTTCATTTCTTCGTGTTCATCATCATCCGACTCTTCATCACTTGATCCTATTTCAGGCGTTATCTTGAAGAAAGCGGTAATATACTTATGCAAGAGTTTTATTTTTCTGAGTAAAAAAAAAAACTCAAAAACTAATTTTTATTTTTTGAGTAATAAATAAAAATCTAAGATAAATTTTTATCTTCAGAGCAAAAAAATTCGAAAAATAACCCTGTAGGAAGAGTGGGGTCAATTCGTGCCCTAGCGAGTAGTTCTCGAGTGTAGGAAAAAGAACTAGTACGCGAGTAGAGACACGGACAGTAGAACCTAACTAGTGGCATATTCAACAGTTCAATTTTGCCCACATATTAATCTAATATATATGCTGTGCGTGAGTCAGATAGGTCCGTGGCGTAATGAAAGCGTATTCACTTAGGAATCTGAAGGGCTCGAGTTCGATTCCTGATCGCAGGACGAATAAAATGTTGTGAAGAATGGCATGTTTTGAAATATTACTCATAATAAAATGATTGAAAAACACGTCTTCACCAATGCTTGTCTCACGTAACTTGGCTACAAATTCGCTCAACATTTCTGCCAATTATGAAACCTTTCTTTTTTTATATATTTGCTTTTTATTCCTCTTAGGATTCAATATTTACTAATAATTAAAAAAAAAAACTGCGATTCGAATTGGCCCGGGATTTGAACCTAGGGTCCTTCGGATCGCCGGGTGCACGCGCTACGCTGTGAGCTACGACAGCTGCGAAGCTCGGACCCCCATCTATCAACGTATTATAGCAAGTTTACTGAATTGGCCCTGTTGCCTTACTTCTGCACTAGTTCAAACGCGACTGTCGATTTTCGAATGGCACCTCAGAGTAAAAGTTTACAGTTCAATGCATTTGCGGGGAAACTACGAGCGAGTAGTAACATACTGCTGATTTGGGAAGTAGTCGAAGAATACTTCTGCACTAGTTCAACTTCCTACAGGGACTCTAGCCGTTTGAGCTGTCAAAAAAGTGTTTTTACTTGGTCAACTCTTGGACATTTCTCAACAATTCGGAGCCATAAAGAAGTGAAATGAATTTGTTAGTACTGACTGCGATGGCAGATTTGCAAAAATATGTTTGTTACTTAAACGTTATTCGCGGCCCCGATTCAAATAAAGAAAAAGACATCATTTTTTATTTGATTTTATTCTAAATGTTAATTGAGATCAAAAATTAAAATAATTATTCTCCATAGCTCTTCTCTTATAAAATAATAGTTTTAAGACTTAAGGTGCTCTCCCCAGTTCTGTTAGAAATGAAATAGAAATGAAAAACTTCATATAAAAAAACACTTCAGAAAATTTCTGATCATTTTTGAAGCGTTTTTTATATGTATGAAGTTTTTCATTTCTGACAGATCTGGAGATATCCCTCTACGTGGTAGATGAAGGTCCATTCAGGGCCTCCAAGACATTTGCTTTTTGCATAACCAGTTGCAAGGTTAATATTTGTCGGCCTTATTAAGCCCACTCAATATAATGTTTTCCATAATGTTTTATTCGGAATACACAAAAGCCAACCTTTCTCCCAACCTTTTGATTTTGAATAAATTCCTGACTCTTGATATTGACATCAAGACTTTACAAAATTATTAGCCACTTTTAGAAAAACGCGGCTCTTCTGCACACGCAAAACTAGATCAAGCGATTGGCTTTCATTTCTTCCGACTTTGTCGGACGATTACTATTGACACAGCTACTCAATCGACGCAATTTGTTTTGCTTTGTGAAACAAATACTTATAAACTCCTTTGCACGTGCCACAAATCAATTTGCTGGGAGTCAAAAAATCATTTTTTTTTGGCATAAATTGAAAAAAGTGTTGCGATTTTTGAAAAATTTGTTAAAAATGTTATAGGAGATACCCCAGAGGTCTTGGATCACCGAAAAATGTGCAAAACATCAGGCCATGTTCCTTTTATACAAAATATCAAGAAAAAATTAAGTCGAATCATGTGTATATAACTTTTTCCCTATTTTAGCCCATGTAATTATAATCGGCATTTTGAAAAACATTTGAATTTCAAAATGCGGAAATACTGCTAGTTCGTTTGAAAAGGGAGCCTTAAAAAAGTATTAAACAATTTAATTCCATAAGTTCTTAACACTATAA
The DNA here is from genome assembly GCA_020466095.1 of Chlorops oryzae. Taxonomy (NCBI): domain Eukaryota; kingdom Metazoa; phylum Arthropoda; class Insecta; order Diptera; family Chloropidae; genus Chlorops; species Chlorops oryzae. Next base: position 42,505,170 of record CM035808.1, read on the forward strand.
CTTATATTATTCTCTACCCTAACGACGATTAATTGTCATAGACGGAATTAAATAAAGAAATTAAAAGGCGGTCGAAAATCATCGACTTTTTGGTTTGGGTGTTCGAAGAAACTGACAAAACTGATATAAAATAGGAAAAAGTATGTCCAGTAAAAATAAAAATAAAAAATTTGGTCCTATACGCTAATGGAAAGCTCTCGAAATGTCATAGAATGCTTAATAAACTTAAAGAGCAACACCCTCAAGATATTTTCGCAAGTAGAATTCTATTAGAAATCAGTGATAGATATAGAATAGGTGGATCGTTTTGTTCGACAAAAAAAAAAAAAATGAAAACTGCTCTAGTGAAATAAGATTCTACAATTTTTGTGGAGAAAAAATGCCCAGGAAACCATAGATCAAAACCGAATTCGTTTCCTGCGCTTTTCCAAAATAAGGTTCATCTTAAATATGCCTAAAAGCATGCTACTAATGAATGCAATGAAAATTGGCAGGAGTATTACTATAGGTCTAGTTAAGAAATTGTGAAAAATTCATGGAATTCCGCCCACTGCCACCCCCACCCCCACCCCCCATATAACGGGAAATCCTAACTTCCCTAATTTTTATCCTAGAGAGTTGAAATTAGATACATAGATTAACGGACATACAAAATTGAGCAAAATGAAAAAAATTATATTGCCACGCCTTCTTTTTAAAATACGCCCCTTCAAAGTTTGAAGATTTATAGGATATTTATCCTTATAAAAATTTTCGAAGGAAATAAAAAAAGTGAAGAATTTTTTGCGGAATTGTAAACTTAAAACATATATTAATCAGAAAACAAAAGCAGGTTTGATCATGCGCGAGCTCTATAGAAAGTATATTCAAGTGAAAACGCGCGAAAATGCAAAGGATAAAGCCCCTCTTCGCTGTGTTGAAAATCGATGATACTATTCAAGAAATTTAGTTTTCATTGATCTTTTTCGACATTTGGGTTAGAAAATCTCCAATTATAGTGCAGAGCTTTAAAGCAAGTAAAATTAAAAAAAAATGCTTACAATTTTTCTATGAAACTATACAAATCTTTTTTAACATTCAAAGTAGGGGAGAGGTGTGTACCTTAGACCGATTGTACCTCGGTCCGAGTGTAGATTCCCGCTCAACTACTTCACATACATGCATATGTTCTTCTATGGAATGTTCCACTCAAGCTACTGTTTGACTTATGTTTGCTTCAGAGTGTCGAGCTGTACAGACAAGTAGAAAAAAGGGAATAATTTTTTTTTGTGCAAAAAAGTATTTATTTTAAGACGAATGCCAAAGCTTTGGTGCAAAACTGAATCACAATTTTCGAGTTCTACAAATAAAGTATGGTCATTTTACTTATTTTCAAAACATAGCATGAGTTATTCTTCTGTTTTGATTCCAAAATATGAATTTTTTGTTGATATTTTTTAAAACAAGCCGAAGGTGTATCTCGGACATATGCTTACAAGTGTACCTTGGACCGGTCCAAGGTACAAATTTTAGATGAGTATTGGCTTGTGTTTCATATTTTGAAGGAATTTAAAAAAATGCCTCTCTGTTCTTTATAAGATAACAAAGAACCATACCGAAAAGAGTTTCTAAAGAAATTATTCAATTTCAAGATGATTTATAGAGCCTGATTTTAGCGTAAACAGTTCATCGATCCAGGCTTTTGGCGCCGAGCAAAAAAGGAACACGTAAATACTTTCCGTTTTAAACAATATGACATATACAAATTAACAAATATTTTTAATGTCTTATATACTTATTAAGAACTTACTCCATTTAACTTATTCGGGCCGAGGTACACTTGCATGGTGTACCTTGGACCGTTCGAGGTTGGTATGGAAAAAGTAGTTTTTCTTTTTATTGTTCAGAAGTAAAACTGTAATTGACTCGTCATTTAATGCCGAAAATATATGGGGAAAATAATATAAAAGAAATACCAAAGACAATAGTCTGTAAAATTTATTGCATTGAAAATAGTGAAATCCGGACCGAAGTACCCACCTCTCCCCTATATAAAATACATAAATAAATATCGAACTTAGTTTTACAAAGACTCACTCCCAGAGCATTCAAATTCTGAGTCTGATGAAATAAAACCCTCAAAATCTTTATTCAAAGATGATATACTCTCATCATCATCATCATTATTAAATAAAACGTAATTTTCCAATTCTTTGCACAATTGTTTTTTTCTCGTGCACAGTTTTCTATATTTGTGAGTGAACTTGTAGTTCAGACCCAGCAGGAAAAGTCCCGGTGAAACCATCAATGATTTCATTATGACATAAGAACCGCGACTCCTCTTGTTTCTACACCAACTTTCTAATGAAATTTACACACAAGCGGCATTGGCCGTCATGAGAGGACATGTCCCCAGTTGGTCATCGAGATTGGAGTGGATACCTCCTGTTTCGCAAGAAAATGTCATCGTTCGGGAGTGATACGAAATGAAAATGAAACACGGTTTTGTTTTTGTTCTTTTATTTTTTTTTTCTTTTTTGTCATGGGAATTGCGATGAATAACACCTTTTCTCGATGACAATGTCATTAGAATTTAGAAGTACTCTAACTTTCCCCTTGACATCATCGGTGAAAACATTAATGAATTTTTCCTTTATGCGAAAAAGTCCGGCTGGGGAGGATAGCAACAAATGCTTAAAAACATCAATGATTTTTTTTTTCTGCAGAAAATTTTCTGGCATTGTGTAATTATGTTCCTATTTTTCAAGCAACATGTCATAATCAATTTCAATAGTTTTCATTTGAAATGCACTTACACTCAAACGTGTTTCGAAAGACGAGCTTAGCCTATTCCAGTATTTCGTAAGGAACCGCTCTTTGTATCATTTGCAGCTATTCCGCCAAGTGTAAAATTGCAAACTAATTATCCTTACTCTTTCTTTTAGGTTATCTTCATCAATATTTTCATTTATTTCATTTTTGACAAATGAAAACAGTTTACTTTGCTTTTCTGTTGCTGTTTTGTGGGAGCCCGCTATGCAAACGTGAAACATTTGCATTAATTGACATTTTAAACTTAATGATCGGATCACAACTCACAAGTACAGAGCAACTAAAGCACAAGTAATTATATTGAAGTTTTTGTACTCAAAATCAACAATTTCCATAACTTCAAAATTTGAGAGCATGCTGTGGGGCAATGGCTAAACATATTGACATATTTCTCTTTGATTTTTCTTAATATGAATATTATCTATCGAAATTCATAAAATTATTTTAACAATTCGAACCTCGATTTTTGGCATTTTTTTCCGCTCACATGACACTGTGCGACATAGCCAAAAATTTTTTAAATTTAAATTTCCTTATTTGATTCTTAGCATAAATTTAGGCATGAAAAATATTTAAATTTTTGCTTGAAAAATCAACATTAACGGCATTTAGTAGCCAGTACGCTATTTTAAAATAGTTATTAGCGGGTTGTCTTATCGGCCATTTTAAAATAGCTATTAATGAAGATAAAATTTTTTCCATGACATATGTTTTTAGAGATGTAGAAGTGATTGTTTCGCTGCTTTTTCATATATTTGTTGGAAGCCCAGTTTAATTTTTACACTTTTAAACATGGTACCATGATACCACGGTCTCGTGAATAGGCTTATTATTTTAAAAGCACATTTTTAACATTATTTTGAAGCAATTGAATCGAAAATCGGAGACTTAACCCTCCAGACATAAGTAGAAAAATCGATAAGCTCTTTGAAAAGACCTCTTCAGGCAAGAATTTATTTTCACAGATGTCGATTCAAGCCAACTGAGTCTTATGAGGTTTTATGCAAAAAAAAAAGGCCAACCAGTCAAGCATTGCGAATGTTTAAATTTATAAATTTATTGATCGAAAAGAATTACCTGCTGGGTTAAATATTTAAACTACCTTTATATACCATATTTATTTGTAGGTCAATCGAATAGTAAACTTTGATAAAAAATGTAGTGCCGTTTACGCTTTATTGCTCCGATTTTTTAAATGCATTTTTTTTTATAATCAAATTAGAAGCTGCAAAACTGATAAATTGCTGGACATTTTTATCTAAATAGCTTTGGCCTTTCCTTTTAAATCCGGCGCAGAAATTTTTGCATTTTTGTTTAAATTGTTAAGCTAGTAATAAACAGATAGACACACATCAGATAGGCAAAGCTCAGAGCACAAAAAAAAAAAAAAATTAAACCCGAGGAAAAATGTTCGAATATAATTTTTCGATGAAAAACAAAGAAAAAGCGGTGTGTATCTATGCATGAATATATGCATGTGTGTGTAGGAATATATTTTGTATATACCCGTATGAATTCGCTTATATTTGTACACCATCAAATGGATCCTTAATTGAGTTACTCCGCCCACAAAAGCTAACGTGCTGCAAACACATTTTCATTTTGAAAACATATACAACCCAACCACCCTAAAAAAATGGCGAAACGCAATGAAAATATATACAAGCAACTTCAAGCATATACACAGGCGGAGATAAGGATGTACGCTGGTATGTATGTATGTAGTTTTATAAAACGCTATAGACATTCAAGAGATATATGTACGTACGGCCCATGGCTTGAAGCAAGATTCATTCATTTTGCAGTACGAATTGCGAATGTAAACGGCTTTGGCAACGAAACGGCAAGAAATTGGGTAGTCAATCTCCGACTCAAAAGAGAAGGAGCCCAAATTCGACCGCATTAAGTCAAAATAATCCGAGAAAAGGGGAAAAATAAAAAAAAGCAAAAGAGAAGCAGGCGAAACGCTGTGTGATTAACCACCCTCGCAGTCGCAGCTTGTTTCTTGCTGGAATCGTGTCGCCATTTTTTATTTTTATTATTTATTTTATTTTTATGAGCATCTACAAGATCCACGGCAGTAGCACCACAATCACATGCCGTACTGCACACATCGTTATAGACAAAGATAATAACGTTGAAATGAAATCTAACCCTGCTCCTCCGCACTGTTCGTCATCATCGTCCGCATCGTTGTCGTTCTTGTTGTTGTTGTTGTTGTTGTCAGAAAGTCGTTGAGGAAATTTGTACGAACTGGCAGATAGCCTTGTAGCCGTGGCCTGTCACTTAAGTCAAGCAAGTCGCCCATACGTTGCAAAGCATTCCCTTCATTGGGGCTCTTCTGCTTTCGTTTCTACACGCCTCCTTGTCCTGTAACTGCACGTCCTTAGCTTGTTTGGTGCCCTTCGAAAATGTCGGAAATTTTTTATATAAACGAAAGCTCTCAGTTCTTCGTTTTTCTTCATCTTGTCGCATATTTCCTCATCTTCTTATTTTTTTAATATTTTTTTTTTTTTGTTCTTCTTCTCACTTTGACAGCATAGACCATGTCCTTAAGCGTGTTTTGGAGCCAAGTGAACGTCTTTCGTCGTCGGAATTCGAGTATTCCTTAAGTTCGTCTTAAGAGTTTTCCCATTTTCATTTTCATTTTCATCATCAGCTTCAGCCAGCGTTCTAGTCCTTATTGCCGCCATCACCTTCCGCTTCCAACCTTTTTTTCTTTTCTTTCTTTTTTTTCTTCAATTTCAATTTTGTAGATATTTTCACTTATAATGTGTTTTTCTCTATTTTCACTCCGCTCGCCGCGTCGAATCCTTGCTCGTTGGGCTTCCTATCTATATTTTATTCTTCTTCCTTTTTTCTGCTAGATTCAAAGTGGAATTACCGAAGAGGGAAATGGTATGGGGCCCTTCAAGTACAGGCAGGAGCAGTTTTGAAATTATTTTGCGTTTAAGAATTTTTTAGGTAGTTAAAAGGCGCTTGAAATCATTTGTCGATTTTAGGAGGGACGATCGTTTTTGGGAGAAAATCTTCGATGGTAGAAAATGAGTGATAAATTAAATTTTAAGAAACTTTCATATAGCCAAATGCATTTCAAAAGGTAACAACATAAAAATGTGATTCTGGATGTTGGAAAAGTAAAATAAATTTAAAAAACTACCGGACGAAACCTCTACAAATTGCATAAATAAATGTATCTTCTATTTTTTGTTTCTTTAGCAGTTTCAACGTTGGCAACCATTTTGAGATTAAATTTTAAAACTGAAATGTAACATAAACCCATTGTAAGATGAAAAAAAAAAAAGAATTAATAAGAAAGATCAAAAAAGGGCTCAGTTGTCGTTCGAGACTCTATGCGCAAAGCCGCACCCAATCGATCATTGGTTTTTCCTAACATTTCCTAATGTAAATCCATAAAGTTAAAAGGCCAAGTCTTTTCAAGTAGCTGATGACCCTTTTTAAGGACCATAGTGAAAAGAGTCTAAAGTTGGGATCCCAGTATCTGTGCAAATTGCAGAATCTGCGTCGATTATTATCGAGTCAGATCGGCAAAAATTTCTATAATTTCCACAGTCACTGTTGAGGCTCACATTATCGCCGCATATTGTTAAAAATAATTCGGGGAACAATAAAATTGGGACAAAATCGTTCAATACGGTCTCACTTGTCAGCATCAGAGTCCAAAAATTGCGTTCATACTATCGGCACTTTGTTTACGGCAAATATCGGCGCATTGCGCAGATAGTGGGGCTAGGTAGGAGATCCATATATTTAACTGTTAAGTTTTCTCCTAACATCTGTGGCGCTGCTTCGTTTTACCGGCAGTGATTAGCTTGGGTAGCGGTTACGGTAAAGGTAGAATGTCGGCTTGCCCTGTGGGTAGCGGTAGAGGTTACGGTCCTTCCAAAAAAAAGAACAAAAAAAAAAAAAGCCAGAGGGTAAAATACAACAAAATCGATATTTTCTCATTTTCGAAATAATTATGAGTTTGAGTATATTCTCTGAAAATATCAAGTCGATCCGACAAAGACATATTTTGGGAGCCTTTTCAGATATCTCTGGTCATATTTTTCAATGGAGTAAGCAATAATTTGGGTTGCGGTAAGATTTTTTGTTGAATTACGGCACTTTTCAATCTTTTTTGTTGTTTGTTACACTTATGCACCTGATAGAACCATACGGAAAATCATTGGTGCATATCAGTCACATTCCATGTGCAAATGACAACTTTTTTTTTTTATGTTTCCGAATCTTTCCAATTTTTTTTTTGTATAGTACATCTATGCGTGTATATGAAAAAACCAAAATTTTTAGCTTCGAAAAGTAACGGGTGCTCTCATGGGCGTATCCAGAATCTCAGTCAGGGAGGGGCAAGATACAAATAAATAGTTTTTTCTACATGTATGTTAGCACTGTGGCGTCTGTTCATAGGTGTTGTCACATGTAAGCATAGGTTTCCTTTTATCTTATGAAAAATGATCTTGCCGGCCTTGTCCTACATATTTCTTGATACTCCTGGAAAACTCTTTTGTGATGTATGCTGAGTAGAAAATATTTAGAGGGGGGCAGCTTCCCCTCCCTGCCCTACTGTAAATACGCCCATGGGTGCTCTTGATACAGGGTGCTGAAGTTTGCAAAATTGTTAAATTGCAAAATTTTGATCGAAGTTAGTGACACTTAAATGCTCATAAAGTAGGCAAATTTCATTAAATTTTTTTAAACAAGGACAATTTGGAAAGCCGTTAAAACGGTCTTTAATAGGGTGGCAAAAAAAAAGATTGTTTTGTAACTGCATTATTTCTTGTTATGTTAAAAAATAAATCTGGCAATATATCAACGACCGGGACGCTTCTAATTTTGTTTTTACATTTTGTAATCATGCTGGTTTTAGTACCTTTAAAATGATGTATAAAAATGTATGGGCCAACAAGGATTTATAGAGAAAACATAAAAAATGCTAGCGAGCCTCACGTTTTTCATATGAAAAAATCACCGCTTTGGTTTTTGGTATGCCTAACCTATGCGTAAGGGCACATTTACACTTTTGACGTTTGACATCAAAAAAATTTGACTTCAAAATTTAAAATGATTTTTCGATTCCCAAAACGATTTTGATGTCAAAAATTCTTACGTGTATACTTTTTGAAGATTGTTTTGACATAGATTTTGACAAAATTGTCAAATGTGTAAATTCCCCCTAACGTATGCCATACGAAGACAGAGCGGTGATTTTTTCATATGAAAAACGTTAGGTTCGCTAGCATTTTTTTAGTGCACAGTGAGTCACCTATTTGGTGACCAAACTATGGTTGGGTACGCTCTGACGAAGAGAAATGCGACGGCCTTTGCATTGCACCTGAGTAAAGATTTCCAACCAAATCCGAGTGCTATCGAATATACCTCCCAGTACAAACCTAAAAGCACACGTAGGAAAGATTCGGAGACATCAAAAAAAAAAGTTGCCGTTTTCACATGGAATGCCCCAAGTATATCGATAAGTATGCAATATTTTTTATAATTTGTGATTTTTAAGGATGAAATTTTTTGAAATGCCTCTACATTGCTGAAGGCGATGAATGAGCACTTTCAAATACGCACATTCTGGGTCCCTGGACACAGGGACATCCATGGAAATTACATGGCAGATGAACTAGCAAAACGAGTTACGACCGCACAGATTCTTCCGGCAAAAGAAATTGTAGGTATACCTTTCGCGATTTGTCGGCTCCGGCTTAACCAATGGGCTAATAGGCAATTCGCGCATAGGTGGTCAACAGGACCCACATGCTCCAAAGCCAAAGTACTTTGGCAAGAGCTGGAGAAACATCGATGTCACTATCGATGTTTTTAAAATTCTCGTCACATCGATATTTTTTAGACTATCGATGTTTTTGTGGTGCTCTACATTATTATTTATTTCCTATATTAAATATTCTCATTATTTTTCATCGTCATAGTTATAGCTGTTGTTGTTGGCTGTTCTAATATAAACCTAAATACAACATTGTCTGTGATATATAGCCCTCCCCATGTCCCTTTTTATTATTCAATTATACAGTATACTCGGGATAACGTCAACTAATTAAAACCGCGAGTGTTGACGTTTACGATTGTCCTAATTTTAGATCAAATCATAGTCGGGACTATAGTTTTACACGATTTTTTAGTATAAACTAAAACAAATCAATAATCTCATTTAAACAAATATTTATGTAATTGTTAAACTTGAAAAAATATTTTATGAGTTTTTTATAGCTCATTTTATACGCGCAACATCAAAAATTTCGAAACAAAACTGAACAAAGAGAGCAAAAACTACATTGCTCGCACAAAAGGAGGTTCCCGAAATTCTGAGAATTCGTATTCTATACGTAATTCCAGCTACAATTTTCTATAACGCAGAGTTTACCTTTTAGAGCTTTTAGGTTTTGTTGACGTTTTAGAATAGTCAATGTAAATAAAAAGGTGTTGACGTTTTGGGGTCTTGACGGAATAGGGGGTTGACGTTATCCCGAGTGTACTGTATTTTGAATTGAAATATTATTTTTTTAAAATTATTATAAAGATAAAAAATAACTAAAAACATTTTATTTTTATATAATTTGTAACGTTAGTAGCTAGTTGCTACCCTTTCTTCATGCGAACCAGAACGCAGCCAGAACGAAGTTTCAAAATAACTACATTGAGGTCTTTTACACAAGTCAATTATTGACCGTCAATTCTTGTTTTTATTTCGCTTTTAGAGTTACATCAGTATTTCCACACAAAAAAGAGGACACAAAATGGTTTATCGAGCATGTGCATCTAAAAAACGCTAAATTTTTCGTAAAATTGCCGCTCTTTGCTGGCCCAAAAAGTGAGAATTGACGTCAATAATTGAGTCAAAAGAGGTAATACAGATCTCTCGATCCAACTTATCTGTATTAGTCGGCATCATATCAGGTCACTGTCCAATGGAAGCTCATAGTATGAGGCTACAAGGTAGGAGATCCCTCTTTTGCAGATACTGCCAAGAGGATGATGAAGAAGAAACTCCGTTGCACCGTTTACTGCAATGCCCAGCTTTCGCTGGGAAAAGATACCTCAATCAGTCCCCAGGGGACTAAGACTCGGCAAATCTTGCCCAAATTGCAGGCTTTGTGGCCAGCTCAAAATGGTTCAAGAGATAGGTGTTCACCTAAATAGGGTATCACCACGAACCTCAGGTCCAAGTGTGTCTTCATGACAGCCCCCTTAATCTAAACTATCCTAACCTAACCTAACCTAACCTAACCTAACCTAACCTAACCTAACCTAACCTAACCTAACCTAACCTAACCTAACCTAACCTAACCTAACCTAACCTAACCTAACCTAACCTAACCTAACCTAACCTAACATAAAACTATTTCACGGCATTTTTGTAAGATTGTATCACTTCTGAAACAAACAAAAAATCTTCATTAAAAATATCCTTCAAGGGGAGTAACATACGAGTACTTCCCAGATCTTAGCAAGACCCAGCACTGTAAAGAGCGACTGGCCTGATGACTGTGCGGTACATTTTGGATTTTAAGTGGTCGCTTATCTTTTTATCGCAGATAGCTCCAGTAGTTGAACGCAACTTAAGCCAAGCGGCGTTTACTCTCTCAGGAACTTCTCGAGCGGTCGCCCCGTCAGTAGTATGTTAAGTGTCGGTCCAAGGTTTTTAAATTTTTCGGTCCTTGGTAGGTCAGTGTTGTTTATTTTGATGGTTCCTGCTTCGCATGGGTCTCTTGTCATGTATTCCGTTTTCTCGACATTTAAACGCAGTCCAAACATAGACAATCTATGAGAGCTCGAAAATAACTGTCAACCTTTTTCAATGCTCGGTTTCTCTCTGACCATTAACCATTTTTGCAATGAAATAGAAATTTCTCTCGGAAAATCAAAAAATAAATCTCTTTGCTTCACATCTACCGAAGAGACTTATTTTGTTTTTGGGTTTCTTGCTTTTGTTTATTTGCAGAGAGATATCAAAATTAGTCTACAGTAAAGGTCTTCGCGATTTTGTTGTTTTAAACTTGTTTTATTGTAAGTATTTATTTTATCAAAGCTCCACATTCAAAGCGCACTTTGAAAAAACAAAAAAAAACTGAATCAAGCGAAAAACCAAATAAGAAAATGCAGTGCAGTGCATTTGAATAAAGTTTAGTTTTTATTTAGTAAAACGCAACAGCAACCTCACAAAGCACAGTGGTTTAAAATCCAGTTTTTGAGGAATTTAATCAAAATTTCAACCTTTTCATTTCGCAAAACCGAAAATGCCATTTGATTACCAAAAGTTCCATTAGGTTAAAATTGAATAAAAAGTTGCCCCGTGGAAACCAGGTTTTAGGCGAACAGCTGACAAAGTCATTGTTTTGAATTCTCTGTTTGTTGAAGGGTGATGTAGTGAAAGAATACTTAAAGTTTAAAAAGCCGTAAAAAGAGAACAAACGTAAAAAAAAGGTCGTATTAAATATGGAAAGTATCAAAAAAGGTATGGAGATTTGAAATATCTTTTTAGTTTGTGCAAATAGTGGTCACAGTTGTGGTATTGCGGTGTTTAAATATGTTGTCTTTTATACACAAATTTGTTGATAATTTTTGTGTTCAGTGGAGCTGATTTCACAAGGTTCCAAGGAGTTCCACGACATATACATATTTTCTAATATTAAAGATATTAAAGATATTGAAAATTCAGATAAAATTCCGGCGGCAGAATTTGCGTAAAGAAGATTTACCCACGTAAATAATAAGCTCTTCCGGCACTAAATGGTTTCTCTACCAGATGAAGCCAAATCACCATGCTTATTTATTTATTTTGAGATTCTGGTGAAACAGGAACTGTGGGTGTACTACGTCTTTTAATTAATCGTAAGTTCCGAATCCCCAAAAAAATGCATCTGGCGCGAGCATTTAAACGACCTTAGCCCACCAAAGTGGATAAGTTAAATGATGAATGTCCAAAAAGGGGTTAAACATACACACACTGAGGGAAAAACTGCAACTTAAAATCAAATCCGAGCCATATTAATTCAATATGTTTCAATATCGAAGAAAAAGAATATCGAAACATATTAAAATAACAATTTTCAGCTTTGATTTGATGTAGCTTCCATATATAGTGCAAAAACCGTTGACCGCCAATGTTAATACAAACGTCACTAATAATATTGCTGTGAACCGTAGAATAAGTTCTCCAAAAAACTGCTCGCGATCTCCGAGCGACTCACTGATCGAGCTAGTTTAACTGCCAAGAAATTTCGGATATTTTATCAGAACGTTCGAGGGCTGAACTCGAAACTGTCGCATGTATACCTGAAAAGTGTTGCAGCGGAGTATGATGTTATAGTAATGTCAGAAACATGGTTGCGCTCTTCAGTTTTCAACTCCGAAATTTTCTGCAATAATTATAAAATTTTCCGGAAAGATCGATACGCATCGCATCGAATTTATTGGTGTAAATGTGAAGGTTCCCGACAAAGTCCTATATATAACTTGTTCCTATATACCGCCCGATGCTGAACTAGAAGCCTATATCATGAACTTTGATGCAATTCAATTAGTGTATGGAATGCTAAATACGAACGATGTGATAATTGTTTTCGGAGACTTCAATTTACCGCAAGTATTATGGGTTGATAGCGACGATGAGTGGTACCTGATTCCGTTATCAAATGGAAACGGGGACTTCCTGTCATCGTGTGTAAATTTACCGCTTTACCAAATAAATTCTGTACGTAATGAAAATAGTCGCTTGCTGGACCTAATATTTACGAATGACGATTACATTTCCTCCGTAGAACGTTCTCATCCTTTTACGCCAATAGAAGATGTGCATCACCCATCACTGGAATTATATATGGAAGTAAGAATAAAGCACGCATCCATCGGGGAGACTGTTTTTCGGTAGTCAAAGCAGTATTGCTTAAAAAAAAAAAACAGATTTTACTAAGCTACGCAACCTTCTAATTGATATCAATTGGAATAATGTATTCCTACTTGAAACATTGTATGTTAATGAAGCTGTTTCTTCGTTTTATTCTATCCTAAAGAATTGTTTCCAGCAATGTTTACCTATGAAATGGATGATTAAGCGGAACAGGCCGGCTTGGCATACTCGTGAACTAACATCACTAAAAAATAAGAAAACTCGGCTGTTTAAGAAATACAAAATATCTGGTAGTACTATTGCATATGCTCAGTATTCTGAGGCTCGCAGAAACTACTTTCATATAAATGCCTTATGTTACCAAAACTATTTTGAATCGATCAAGAATAGTATTCGTACTGATCCAAGAAAGTTTTACAATTTTGTTAAAACTAAGCGCAAAACATCAGCGTATCCAGCACACTTTTCATTGAGTGAACGAGTATCTTCTACGGATTCGGAAAAAGCTAATTTATTCGCTGATTTCTTTGCATCGGTGTATTCCAATCATTCGGATGCATCACGACTGAATATCTTCACTCGTTCGGATTCGGCAAATGTTATAAATTTGCCTGTAATTGACATTTCTGCTGTTTATGACTATATAATAAACCTTAAATCATCGTGGTATGCTGGGCCTGACGGAGTTCCTTCTGCAATTTTAATAAACTGTGTGGATTTACTTTGCCAGCCACTTTGTTTCCTCTTCAACTTGTCTCTGAGGACGGGCATTTTCCCAACTTTGTGGAAGGAGTCCTATATTTTGCCTTTGCACAAAAGTGGTCCTACATCCTGTATAGGGAACTATCGAGGGATTGCGAAACTGAGTTGCATGCCCAAAGTCTTCGAACACATAATCAGTGATCAATTATCCTTTTCTCTTCGATAAATAGTTTCACCATTTCAGCATGGCTTTACGAGGGGTAGATCGACTGTTACAAATTTGCTGGAATTCACTTCAAAGATTATTGCTGGTTTTAAATCTGGAATGCAAACGGATGTGGTTTACACAGATTTTTCAAAAGCCTTTGACTGCATTAGCCATGATATCCTCATACAAAAACTTGAACTGGCTGGCTTTCCACCGATTTTGCTGAATTGGACGTATTCATATTTAACGGGACGACAACAGAGAGTGCTTTTTAATTCAGTCCAATCCTACTCTATGTCGGTGTCCTCTGGCGTACCACAGGGTAGCCATTTAGGACCACTTCTTTTCGTAATATTTATAAATGACCTCCCTGCGGCTATAAAACATTGCAATGTGCTAATATTTGCTGACGACATTAAGATCTTTCATTCCTACAAGGATGCGCTTGAACAAAGAAAGATTCAAGAAGACTTGGACGCTCTGTCGAATTGGTGCAATCAAAATCAGTTAAAACTGAATATTTCTAAATGTAAAACGATGTCATTTTTTTGGACTAGACCATCACCATCTCTGTACAGAATTGAAAACGTTTCACTTGAGTATGTTGCTGAGTACCGTGATCTTGGCGTTCTCTTAGACACTAAACTTCGCTTTAAGACTCACGTCACCGCAATTGTAAATAAAGCTAATGCTCTACTGGGCTTTATTAAGCGTTGGTCAAAAGAATTTGACGATCCATATGTGACAAAAACTCTTTTTACATCCTTAGTTCGCCCTATTGTTGAGTACGCATCACCTGTTTGGAATCCGCAATACAATGTGCACTCTAGGGCTGCTCTTAATTCCCGAAATGGAATTTCAATCGGTCTCAGGGTCCAGAAGTGTTCCATTGGACATGGAGGAGAAACGTGAGAAATTTGGAAGCAATCGGATAACGGGAACCCGTGGCAGTTTTCAATTGAAGTTTGGGAAATTGGCAAAAATAGAGAGGAAACGGCCCTTAACTCCCCACAAGGCGCCCCTACGGATATATAATGTATGGCCAACCCCCATTATTTTTTTACTCCGAACATTTTTTCTGAACAAACCTACCCCCTATCTCCCCTCCTTAAGGGGGCTCCCATACAAAAATAATTTTTTAAAAACTTTTCCCCCCATCTTCCTAACTAGCCCCAGAGTGCTCCTAGAGGAGTCAAATGTATGACCGACCCCCATTAACTTTGTCCCCCTAACATTTTCTCCGAACATACTTAACCTCTATCTCCCCCCCTTAAGGGGGCTCCCATATAAAACTACCTTAATTTTAGCAAAAATTCATACAAAATGGCCGTCACTACAGTCAAACCCCTCCTAGGGGGCTGATATATATGACCGACCCCTATTATTTTTTTACCCCAAACAATTTCTTCAAACATACCTACCCTCTATCTCCCCTCGTTAGGGGGGTCCCCATACAAAATTAGCTTAATTTTATCAAAATTTCATACAAAAGGCCGTCACTACAGTCAAACCCGTCCTAGTGGGATGAAATGTATGACCGACCCCAACTGTTTTTTTACCCCAAACATTTTCTTCCAACACACCTACCTTCTATCTCCCCTCCTAAGGGGGGCCCCCATACAAAATGACACTTAAATTTAAAAAAAATACCTCACGAACTTCAATCTATAATATAGATGCCGTAGGAACAAGAACGAGCATGTTCAGCATGCATATTCGAAAAATTTACAAAATTACCTTTTAAACGAGCCTAATATGAAGAATATTGGATTAGTTTTTGGTGTGTTTTAATAATATGATATATTTTATTACCTTTTTTTTTAAACTGAATTTTGGGTTCCATCCCCTAACTGGCCAAATAATGACCCTAGTAGAAAAAAAATATATTTTCGAGTCAAATGCCGCAAACCTCAATCTATGACGAGTTTTTTGAGACTATAACCATTAAAATCGGTTAGTAGTTTCTATTCATAAAATTAATTCAAAACAAATATTTTTTGAAACGCATTATTAACTGTTTTTACGTTCGTTTCTTGAGTCTTTGCATGCGTACAGACCGAGAGAGCCATGCGTACAGACCGAGAGAGACATGCGAAGACCTAAGAAACGAACGTGAAAACAGTGAATTTTGTATGAATTTTGTATGAATTTTTGCTAAAATTAAGGTAGTTTTATATGGGAGCCCCCTTAAGGGGGGGCGATAGAGGTTAAGTATGTTCGGAGAAAATGTTAGGGGGACAAAGTTAATGGGGGTCGGTCATACATTTGACTCCTCTAGGAGCACTCTGGGGCTAGTTAGGAAGATGGGGGGAAAAGTTTTTAAAAAATTATTTTTGTATGGGAGCCCCCTTAAGGAGGGGAGATAGGGGGTAGGTTTGTTCAGAAAAAATGTTCGGAGTAAAAAAATAATGGGGGTTGGCCATACATTATATATCCGTAGGGGCGCCTTGTGGGGAGTTAAGGGCCGTTTCCTCTCTATTTTTGCCAATTTCCCAAACTTCAATTGAAAAACTGCCACGGGTTCCCGTTATCCGATTGCCTCCAAATTTTCTCACGTTTCTCCTCCATGTCTAATGGAACACTTCTGGACCCTGAGACCGATCAGAAACTCGCTACAAAATTTCTCCATAGAGTTAAGAGCAGCCCTAGTGCACTCTGATGCAATCGAGTCCGTTCAAAAGCAGTTTCTGTTATTTGCACTTCGAAGATTTCGCTGGGACTATTCAGCTGAAAAGCCGGAGGAGAATCTTAAATGTGTTGTTTATGCACAAATGAATGTCTGAGGATATTGCTTCACCAGTTCTACTCGATCGTATACGACTAAACGTCCCTTTTAGACCGCACCGATATTATGAACCAATTCAACTTCGTCTATGTACCACGAATTACGCGGAGTTTGAACCATTTAGAATTATATGTAAAGACTACAATAAACTGTTCCATATGATATGCAATTCAATTTCAATTTCTCAATTAAAGAACCAACTAACTGTATACCTTAATTCCTAATTTAATAATTTTACATTTATGTGTATATTGTATATACTTATTTTAAGTTCACTCAGCTGATAAGCTTTTCTAGCTTTGTAGCTGATAAATAAATAAATAAATAAATAAATATTTCGTGAAGTATGTTAAAGTTGCATTAATTTGAAGTTGAACCATATTGATTTGAGTTTATTTTCATATGAATTCGTAAATTGCGTTGAAATTTACGTTGCTACCTATTGAATCAATAAGAAACGTTATTAAATTAATATGGAAACTCTTCACATAGAAAAATATGACCCCCTAAAATTTGGCACATCTCACAGTAAATTTTGGTATTAGCTTAGAATACTAAACTTTAACTGATACATAGAAATGGGCCAAAATGTGGGAAAAAAAACTTTCAAAACTTTTTTGCTTAAAGGCGTACCGATAATAGGGGGAAACCGTTCACTCCGGTCTTGTCTTTTTAAATTTTTGAAAAAACTATCACAACGTAATTATTAGGGCAACAGAAAATATTTAAATTTGGCACGTAAAGGTTAGCGTTTGCATATTTAAGAGCCAATTAACCTCGTGTCCGTTTTTCGCCGTAGCCGCTATGGGGGCGAGCCCTTAATCGAACCGATCTAACGAAACCCTTTGCTCTCTCGCGTTCAACAGTTCGACCTCCAGCGACGACGACAGAGTCTATGATCGCAACCGCTAAGACGCGACTCGCCGTTACGCATTCAATCGCAAACACCAAAAATATTCAAGTGCAGTGACAAACAAGAGAAAAAGAAATTGATTTTTTTTTTTTTACTTTAACACAAATATTATGGAATTTTTTCTTTTAATGAGTAGTTTTTGTTTTTATTTGTATTCACTTGTTCGTTAGCTACAACTTTGCCAAAGGCAGTTATCCGATATTTCTAAGTCTTACGGAGCTGTTGAACAAAAACGGATGCTACTACTTTTGACCAAAATCAGCAAGACTCGCCATGTTTAGGGCTTCTAAAAATCAAAAGGCCTGCTAAACTCGGGATGCCCAAATAGGTCTTTACTCACCTGTGGTCATATTATCAAAGCTCGCATTATTTTTTTTTTTTCACTTTTGCACAGTGTTATTAGAGGCACTCGTTGTGCTTATTGGTTGGTATTGGTTCTCCGTGTAACACAGACAGATTGATGCTAATTATGAAAGGCAAAACTGGCAAGCACAATGAAATTCAACCTTCTCAATATCCCGTAAAAATGACAAAATCGTCACCCTGTGCAATTTGAAAAAAATTATTTAAAAGCAACAGCGTACGTATCATTTCCAATGCAAACATCGAAAATTCCAACAAAATCTTTTAATCACAGATCGAATATGTGATAAGTCCGTAAACCACTTTTCAATGGCATCAGTGCACCGAACATGCTTGACAAATTATGATGACGTTGTCACCAGTTTACCACGCTATTAATGAACATAAACCATATTTTCGTACAAATGCTCTTATGTGCAAGGGGAGCGAGCAACACTCAAAAAGGTTCTACCCCTGTAATTTGACAACCCGGGAACGTAAAGAGCTTTTCAAACGTAGCAATTTTCTGCCTTTGAGAGACTTGGTCCAGTCGACACGGGAAGAGACGATTCGTACATCTGTTTTGAAATTTTATAATGTATACATATAGAAAAAAAAAATAGGAAGAAAAGCAAAAATAAGAATACAAAATAACGTTGCATATTACACTGGGCTGGTTGAATGAATGGTTTATTTCACTTGATGCCTCTCGCTGAAATCGCTCGAATTCGCTAAAATGCCACCGGCTGTCAGAATGACTGCATCGAATGTAATTGTACACCACGAAATCCGGCAATCATCGTCATCAAAGCCAGTTCTGCAAAGTGCACACCACAAGGCCTCACAGTTAGATGGCGAGAGGGGGAATGGGAGTGCACGAAAGACAGAGAGAGAGGGAGGGAGAGAGAGCAGGGCTATCTGCGAATCCACCCAAGCGTTCACTCCAGTATGGTTGAGTTATTCATCCAGCGCACCACCGCAGTCATATGATAAAACTATAAATTAATTATTGCTGCGAGGCACTTGAAAGGAGTGCGAAGTTAGAGAGAGAGAGCGAGAAAGAGGACGAGAGCACGCAATGGGAGTGCGGAATGTCGCTCGGAATTCGACGAGGATTTTCCACGTCTCAATTGCGCACGAATGAAGGGAACAAATATTTGCCATCTTATGAAAGTCGCTTAAAGATCCTACACGTACCTACGCTGAAAAGCCGGAGGAGAATCTTAAATGTGTTGTTTATGCACAAATTAATGTCTGGGGATATTGCTTCACCAGTTCTACTCGATCGTATACGACTAAACGTCCCTTTTAGACCGCACCGATATTATGAACCAATTCAACTTCCTCTATGTACCACGAATTACGCGGAGTTTGAACCATTTAGAATTATATGTAAAGACTACAATAAACTGTTCCATATGATATGCAATTCAATTTCAATTTCTCAATTAAAGAACCAACTAACTGTATACCTTAATTCCTAATTTAATAATTTTACATTTATGTGTATATTGTATATACTTATTTTAAGTTCACTCAGCTGATAAGCTTTTCTAGCTTTGTAGCTGATAAATAAATAAATAAATAAATAAATATTTCGTGAAGTATGTTAAAGTTGCATTAATTTGAAGTT
Organism: Chlorops oryzae; assembly: GCA_020466095.1. Classification (NCBI taxonomy): domain Eukaryota; kingdom Metazoa; phylum Arthropoda; class Insecta; order Diptera; family Chloropidae; genus Chlorops; species Chlorops oryzae. The sequence goes on from CM035808.1 coordinate 42,524,459, forward strand.
GAACCATATTGATTTGAGTTTGTTTTCATATGAATTCGTAAATTGCGTTGAAATTTACGTTGCTACCTATTGAATCAATAAGAAACGTTATTAAATTAATATGGAAACTCTTCACATAGAAAAATATGACCCCCTAAAATTTGGCACATCTCACAGTAAATTTTGGTATTAGCTTAGAATACTAAACTTTAACTGATACATAGAAATGGGCCAAAATGTGGGAAAAAAAACTTTCAAAACTTTTTTGCTTAAAGGCGTACCGATAATAGGGGGAAACCGTTCACTCCGGTCTTGTCTTTTTAAATTTTTGAAAAAACTATCACAACGTAATTATTAGGGCAACAGAAAATATTTAAATTTGGCACGTAAAGGTTAGCGTTTGCATATTTAAGAACCAATTAACCTCGTGTCCGTTTTTCGCCGTAGCCGCTATGGGGGCGAGCCCTTAATCGAACCGATTTAACGAAACCCTTTGCTCTCTCGCGTTCAACAGTTCGACCTCCAGCGACGACGACAGAGTCTATGATCGCAACCGCTAAGACGCGCCTCGCCGTTACGCATTCAATCGCAAACACCAAAAATATTCAAGTGCAGTGACAAACAAGAGAAAAAGAAATTGATTTTTTTGAACTATTAGCGCCAAGAAGGCTGATTATTTTGTGACTTTAAAAGCTATTAAATTTATTATCGCGTCGCGCAAACGCCGACAACCATAATCGAACCGCGAAAAACAAACCGAATTTTAATTATACTTGAATCGCGTCGCGAAAAACGCCGACTCCAAACCCACGAAGAAAGCAGTCCAAAATCGGCCACTCCACAGAAGCAGCAGCACATCCAGGTACGTTAGCTTTTTATTGTCCCTAACACTAACACCTCGTTTTAAGCCTTTATAAATGGAGCCTAATTAATGGCTTTAAGGACATACGCACACCTCTCAAAATCCTTCCTCAAGATATGATTAAATGGAGCATTCCACAGAAAAAGCTTCTTACCGGCTACAAATTTTTGAAAGATAGTATAGGAAAAATTTTGATTCCCTTCAAGCTATGCCCAGAAAAGTAAAAAATTTTGATTTTTTTGGGTACTTTACTTTAACACAAATATTATGGAATTTTTTCTTTTAATGAGAAGTTTTTGTTTTTATTTGTATTCACTTGTTCGTTAGCTACAACTTTGCCAAAGGCAGTTATCCGATATTTCTAAGTCTTACGGAGCTGTTGAACAAAAACGGATGCTACTACTTTTGACCAAAATCAGCAAGACTCGCCATGTTTAGGGCTTCTAAAAATCAAAAGGCCTGCTAAACTCGGGATGCCCAAATAGGTCTTTACTCACCTGTGGTCATACTATCAAAGCTCGCATTATTTTTTTTTTCACTTTTGCACAGTGTTATTAGAGGCACTCGTTGTGCTTATTGGTTGGTATTGGTTCTCCGTGTAACACAGACAGATTGATGCTAATTATGAAAGGCAAAACTGGCAAGCACAATGAAATTCAACCTTCTCAATATCCCGTAAAAATGACAAAATCGTCACCCTGTGCAATTTGAAAAAAATCATTTAAAAGCAACAGCGTACGTATCATTTCCAATGCAAACATCGAAAATTCCAACAAAATCTTTTAATCGCAGATCGAATATGTGATAAGTCCGTAAACCACTTTTCAATGGCATCAGTGCACCGAACATGCTTGACAAATTATGATGACGTTGTCACCAGTTTACCACGCTATTAATGAACATAAACCATATTTTCGTACAAATGCTCTTATGTGCAAGGGGAGCGAGCAACACTCAAAAAGGTTCTACCCCTGTAATTTGACAACCCGGGAACGTAAAGAGCTTTTCAAACGTAGCAATTTTCTGCCTTTGAGAGACTTGGTCCAGTCGACACGTACATCTGTTTTGAAATTTTATAATGTATACATATAGAAAAAAAAAAGGAAGAAAAGCAAAAATAAGAATACAAAATAACGTTGCATATTACACTGGGCTGGTTGAATGAATGGTTTATTTCACTTGATGCCTCTCGCTGAAATCGCTCGAATTCGCTAAAATGCCACCGGCTGTCAGAATGACTGCATCGAATGTAATTGTACACCACGAAATCCGGCAATCATCGTCATCAAAGCCAGTTCTGCAAAGTGCACACCACAAGGCCTCACAGTTAGATGGCGAGAGGGGGAATGGGAGTGCACGAAAGACAGAGAGAGAGGGAGGGAGAGAGAGCAGGGCTATCTGCGAATCCACCCAAGCGTTCACTCCAGTATGGTTGAGTTATTCATCCAGCGCACCACCGCAGTCATATGATAAAACTATAAATTAATTATTGCTGCGAGGCACTTGAAAGGAGTGCGAAGTTAGAGAGAGAGAGCGAGAAAGAGGACGAGAGCACGCAATGGGAGTGCGGAATGTCGCTCGGAATTCGACGAGGATTTTCCACGTCTCAATTGCGCACGAATGAAGGGAACAAAATCATTGAATCTACGTCCCCGAGGGGGGTTGTGCTTTAAAAAGCATCCGTCCACGTTGTTATCGTTTGTGCTGTTTTTCTTGTCGCTGTTCTTGCTGTTGTGCCGATAACATTTTTGTTGACACATGCACTTTACGCCGACACCGCTCTCCAACCGCTGCGAGTCTACTGGATTGGAATAATCGCTTGCCATTAATCGGTAATCAGAAATAAGGCATCAAAATTTTTGTTTCCAACGCTCAACAAACTCGAAAGGATTCTTTCGTTTTCCTTTTTAATTATGCTTTTTGTAAGCTATTTCGGCTATTCGAAATTTTATTCTTAAATTCCCTTTGAGCTAATTTCCGCCCCCCTTTTTTTTTTATCTGTTTCAGTTGCTTTTTGTGTTGTGTATTTGACTTACTTGAATTCGCGCCTCGTTCAGCTTCGTTGTGCGGGCCAACTCTTCTCGACAGTAAATGTCAGGATAATGCGATTTCGCGAAGGCAGCTTCCAATTCCGCTAATTGTTCCTGAAACGAAGAGAACAATTTTTTATTGGCTTATATTTAAAAGAGCGTATGTGGGGGTTTTTTTTTTAGTTTGGTAATCACGGCAAAATATGTACTCGAATTTTTTAGATTTTTTTTAAATAGCGGCAAGTCCAAACCAAGCGAAGAAAAATACATTATTTTATTTTATAAACACCCTGTGTTCTTCTTCCATATTTCGCACATTCTTAAAGGATATCAAGAGAATATCATTACCTTTATTTTCGCCGTATAAAGTTTTCATCAAGAGTTTACTTTTAGATTTTTTAGCAAAACTCAATATGTCAACTTTTGAAGGTTTGGAAAATGAAAGAGAGAGCTTTGAGGGATTTCTTGAAAATAACCAGAAAGTGGTTCGAAAAATGGGAAACATTAAAAAATGCAATTAAATTTTAGATTCTTTATTTCAATAACTGTTTCACCTTTTTATCATTCCACTCCCAAGCAGCAAAATAGAGCGATTCGACCAGCAGCAAGTCGAATCGACCTATTTTGGTTGAAAATACCCTATTTCTGACCTATTTTCCGGCCTTAAATATGACCTAACTTAAAAGTCCGTTTCGGAGGTCCAAATTACCTCTATTCTACCTATTTCATGACTTCAAAGTCGCTTCGACTTCCAAGTCGATTTTTGGTCGAAAATAGGTAAAAAAATTCCCTATTGAGTGACTTAAAATTGACTTAACTTTGAATTCCAAATTAGGTAATTTTTCAAGGCAAACAGACCAATTTTTTGACTAAAATTCGACTTTAAAGACCGTTTGACTTATAGGGCGAAATAGGGTCAAAAGTTGACTTATTTTGTTGCATGCTTCGACTTCAAAGTCGAGCGGACTTGATTTTCGGACTTCATAGTCGGTTTGACTTTTAAGTCGAAATAGGTCAAAATAGGTCGAGCTCCGCCATGTTTTTCGAATGGCAAATTGAGAATTATTCTTCTGCATATGTTTTTTCTTTAAGAAAAACAATTTTTTTCAAGCAATATTTATTTAATTTCCATCAATGAGAAAGCCCCTTAAAAATGAAGAAGTAGAAGGAACACTTTCACGAAAAATCCCAGCGGGCATATGTTTTTGGGACTTATTAAGCGCAAAATAATTTTTAATGAAGTCCATATTTTATTTATTATTTATTTCTTAAGACACACGAAGAAGAAAATCTCTCGTTCATTTCTGCTTTCGTGTAATACGAATGACTGAGTAAAGATATTATGTATTTATATCTTTCTCTGTTACTCTCTCTCTCACTTTTTTCGTTTCCTTTTACGTTCTCTTTCGTTTTACTCATAAGTCCAATTAGGTCGAAAATTGGTCATTGCGACTTCTTTTCGACTAATATTAGGTAAACGGACTTCTTTTCGCCCTGACTTTGAAGTCGAAATGCCCTATTATGACCTATTATTACCGCCAATCGACTTCCAATCTATTCCCCACTTACGTCGACTCGACGTCGAATCGACGTAATTTCGACCTATTTAGGTTAGGTCAAGTAAATATTCTGACCTAATATAGGTAAGAATTTACCAATTTTCGACCTATTTTGCTACTTGGTAGTTTACAGAATTTAAGACTTTCGCGAGATCAGAAACGAAATGCTGGTTTTAAGACTAAATTGGGGTCGCTGATCACGAAAATGTCATCCGTTTTTCCCCCAAAGAATAGTTTTTGAGATATGCGCAAAAAACGTGTTTTTTGGTTACTTTACGAGATTTTGCAAAATAACTCCAAAACGGCTCGCCTAAATAAAATTTTTATCAATATTAAGCAGAAAACTTTCCCCTTCGCAACGATATATCATTTGTTACAATCGGTGTCTTGGTTTTTGAGCTATAGGCATTTGAACTTGAAAAAAGTTGACTTTTTGGGGTTTTTTTTTTAATTTTCAAAATTTCATTTTAACTTTTAAGTACTAAAAAAATTTTTCAAATTTTTTTTGGTAACTAAAAATGGTAAACATATATTTAGCGTATACAAAAAACTAAATATCTTCCAAATCGGTTGAAAAATAAAGAAGTTATAAGAGATTTTCCAAATTTACACAAATTTTAGTGCCCTTATGTCATGTAAAAATTGGATTATTGCTTTCAGTGACGTTGAAGTAGGCCCGGTTGATTTTAGTACTCCTTTTTGTTTGAATTTTTTTGAATATTTTGAATTTTTTTTGAATTTTTTTGATTTTTTTTTTGAATATTTTTATTTTTTTTTTCATAGTGATCAGATTTAGTTTAAACTTAGCACGCTTGTCAAAGACCGTAGACAATACACGCCGAATTTCAATTAAAATATCTGATTATCCTGATTAGTTTCTCCAGGACAATTAGTGTGCTATCAGACACGCCAATTTTTAACCGATTTACTGCAGCGATTTTTTATTGAAGCTGTTTTGCTGTTTGCTTGCTCAGACATTCTGGTCTACTTTGACAAAGCATATCGATTTACCTTTGCTTAAGTTAAATCGAATATAAAAAACTTTTTAACTTAAAAAAACTCAAAGCCCAGTAAAAAATAGGAGCATCCAAAGATTAATCTTGCGACTAATGGATTGCTCTACAAATCTCCGAGCCTCATGTATTTTGTACACCTTTTAGCATTGCATGTCCTTTCCGGCGAGTAATACTCCTCATGGAGATTGAACAAAGTACTTCTTTCGATCTCGAAATGGAGGACAATGAGAGTAGCAGTACAAAGTGAGTAATCTGTTTTATCTCCTGAAAGAGCACAAAGGAGCAATGATTTTTCTCCCGAGTAAAAAAACTCGAATTTATTTTCGTTTATAAGTTTGGGATCAAATGGAATTTTATTTTATTTCGATTTAGGATTGCTCGCTAAAACTCCAAATGGATCAACAAGTCATTACTACTTCATTGTTCGATTAGAGTATTACTACATATATTTCTTTCAAGTAGTTTTCACAAATCGTCACAAATTCGTTGGAGCGAACGATCAAGTTCTTTCTCAAATATATTTTCCCACCATTTACTTTAAAAATTCATTTATGGAATAAAAATAATATATAAATTTCTCGATTATTTCTTAAACAATAAAAAAAAAAAAATTGTTAATAAATTGTCTAAGGAGCTGGTGATTGTCCCAGTGTTCTGAATAGTTAATTAAAGAAAATTGCACTTTCTTACATTAGAGTGCTTCCAAAAACCTTAGCTTTTCATCTGTTTTAATAAAAAAAAGGCATCTGCAGTCACACATTACCTCCTTGTATACACCCATACGTACACACACACACACACACTATAAGTATGCAAAGCTCGATGAGGACTGCTAACTTTCTCAATGTCGTGTACTTATTCAATTAAAGTTAGCAATTAAGGTAACTGCATTGCCATGCGACGTGTCTTGATGTTAGTTGGCACTGACCTGTGTAAACGTTGTGCGATGCCTTCTTCTCGCAGGTGTAGGGCAGGATGCTGTGGTTGGTGTATGGCCGGCATGTTGACTCAACGATGATAACCCACTTCCGGGAGACGACGGGACACCCGTTGAGACACTCGAGAGTCCCGAATTCGGTTCTGGCTTCAGTTTCTTAAAAGCACCTTCCGCTGGAATATGGAATGAAAAGTCACATTAACATACATAAAGTAAATATACACATACACATACCCATACACAAGCACATACATACATATGCATGGATATAGATACATGTAACGGAATTTATGTGCACATTTTCAGCGCCACCATAGGTCGCGTCATAAATTAATATTCAGTAAACGTTTAACGCTACGTCACAGGATGACCCTAAAATTATGAATAATTAGAGTAACCACAACTGCGGCCACAGAGAGCGCAAAAAGAAGCCAGTGAAGCCGACGTCAATGGAGTTCGTCAACATCGGACTCCATTTTGTCCGTGAAACTTAAGACGACGACAACGAATCGAAACGAAGGTGAATAAAATGAATTCGTGAGTCTCTCCATGAATATGCAATGCTTTTGGGATAATTTATGCAAATTTTCTACATTAATCGAGGTGAAATTTCATCGAATTAAAATTCATCCTAAATATTTCGCATCTAACCTTGGAGCGCCGTCCGAACGGCGTTAAAAAGCGAAAAATTTTACGCAACGGTAGGGTTTGTGTCATGTCAGGTAATTGGCACTGAGTCGGAATGTCTGAGGTCAACACTTGGAGCGATTAGCGACGATTGGAGAGATCAATTTACATTTAGATGAGCTTAACGAACGAAAGGACGAAATTAATTTTGATCGCAAAGATATTTTTAATGGAAGGATTCATATGAAAGTGGTAGCGAATGACGTATTGCCAGATTTATTATTAAATTTTGATTACATTTGTCACTGTTTAAGGCTAATACTTCAAAATGACATAAAAAATTTATGAACAATATCACCACGAAAGGATATACTCGTATGTATATAAGCAGGTCTGAGCAGTGGCGTAGCTAGGCGTGGGCGAAGTGGGCCATCGCCCAAGGCCTCGTGCCCAAAGGAGCCTCGCATGAAGTTAATTGAATGAACGATTTAAAAGGACTTAGAGCCAACGCATAACCACAGTTGAGCATAAATCAGACTCCGATGTAAGCATAAGATTGAAGAACACAGGCATACATCGTAAGTAGGGCCTCGCTAGTTCATCTCACCCACGTCAAAATTAGTCCTCGCTACGCCACTGGGTCTGAGGACGAGCGGAAAACAATCGCTCTATTTTGTTTAAAGTGAAGCTTTTTAAGTTTTAGTAAATTCATTGAGGCAAAGAAATAAATCAGTGACTTGAATTGTGAAACATGATTCTGGAAGGACCGATTGTTAAAGAAAAGAAAGTGTAGGTACTTATGTTGATATCCCTACTACCCTCACCTGGAAATCACTCGTTAGATTGGACCAAACAAAAAGTCTAGTTTACAGTGACTTTTTTCGGGAGATCTCAATAAACCTTTCTTATGGACTTTGTCATTCTATGGAAGCGTTTTTGTATTAATTTTCGGGGGAAATAATTTGTAAGGAAGAATTGCAGATTTTTGAAGCAGAACTCGACTTTCCTTCATCCGATTTGAACAAATTATCCCTTAAATAAAAACAAATTAACGCCTCTAAGGGCTAGTATTACTTAGCATATTTAAAAAAAGTTTAAATAAAAATCCACTTTTGGTTTTCAGTTCGAGTTCGATGTTAAAAAAACATTTGTTTGCAAAAATTCAAAATAACAAATTTCGAAAAAAAAAATTGATTTTTCGGGAATAACACAAAAAGATAGACCAGACTGGATCCTTTGAAGTCGTAGGGCCGCAACTTGGAGTACGAAACAAACATTAGCCTGACAATTTTTAGACTCCATTGTTAAAAAAAAAAACAGTCCATCAGCTGTAAAAGTCCACCATCCTTGTGAATAACCTTATTGTTTTTGTGTTTAGATGGCCAATGTCCAAGGGAAATGTGTGTTGAGATCTACAGAAAAATTCAAAAATATGTAAATATTTTTAAGCTAGTGTAATCAGATTGGTGACTGCACATCAAGGTATTCGTCGTACGTATATGTCAACGAAGTAGGTAATATCGAACATACCAGTAAGTGGAATTTTAGCTGGAAGTGATTAGATGATATTTGGAAGAACAATTGGCTAGACGATGTTTAAGCGACTCTACTAACAAAGTAATCGTAAAAAATGTAGTGCTTCTATGATTACTAGGAGTGTCAGTTGCGTTCGACATTCGACCGCTCTAGAAAACACTTTTATTATTATCAGCACCTATTTTATTTGAAATTTGTAAATTTTTAAGAGAGAAGAATATCTGTATTCACAACATTTTTCGTAAAAGTTTTGAAATCTTTAGGCAAATAACCCTAGTGTGGAGTTACAGATATAAAAATCCGCCATTCATCAATTGAGCGAACTCTGCAGGCGGCAACATACAGCTGTCCTTGTTAAATTACTGATGTTCTTAATAAAATACTCACTTTCTTGAATGTTTGTTCCTGCTATTTATTTATGGACATATAAAAGGCTAGAATTATTAGAAATTGCGTTCGCTGGAAAAAAGGGTAAAGAAGTGCCGGACAAATTTTGAACGACTTTAAACGGATATGTTAGAGGAGGAGAGCCGATTTAAAATGCTTAGCACCACAATAGCAACAAATTAGACTCAATGAACCACAATTAAAAGGTTCAAATTGGCGCGGAACTGCATTCAAAGCGCACTTGTATGAAGCTTCCAAATTGTTAGTTTCGTGATCGTTTCGTTTTGGGATTTTTGTCATTACGTCTGCCCACATAGCCAGTCTTAGTACGGTGCCTACGACGCATTTTTTTCACTTGTTTTATTTTCAATAAAAACGAACCGATGCACTGTAATCACAAACGCCAACTAAAAAAAAATCACTCTCTCACATAATGCGAAAATAATACACCAATGCTTATTGAATTAACGGAAAAACAAAAATACAATCGAACATATAAACAAAAATTCAAAAACTTAGATCTGTAACTGTTTTTCTATTGTCTTTGATTTTTCTCTGCCTCTCCTAAGTCCGGTTCTACATTAGGGGGCAAACGCTCGAGACTCAAATTATTCGTGGGCGAGAGACGGTCGAGGAAGAGAGAAGGGAATTTGCCCCCTGTACTCGGTTGCGCGTTTTGTGCTTGTCATTCGTTGTGTTAAAATTTGTCAAAGGCAAGCAAGAGAAGTGCTGCCATATTTTAGGAACTTAATATTTTCATAATAAGCTGTATTCCGATTTACTTCATAAGTTTAGAATTGAGTTTTTAAGTGTTTAAGAAAAAACATTCAAGATAAAAAAAATACGTTTTGTAAAAAACCAATGTTTATAGTAGTCTTTTTTGTGGGAAATAACGCAAATATGTCTTTTCGTTTGGTTTAAAAAATGTTGGGTATTTTTATTAACTTATAGGAGATTAAAAATATTTTCTTCTGGTAACATTGTATTCAGACGAGTTTTGACATTTTTGTCGTGTCGCCTATACACAATTTTATATGATGTGAACACGAAGAAGGCACCAAAACAGAATTCAACGTGAGTCTCGCGAGTTTTGCCCGGACCGAGTTTTGTAGAACCGGACTAAGAGCATATAACAATGAACGATAAATCAAAAATATAACACGAATGCTTGTTGTAATTACACAGGTATACAAGGTTTTGGACCAGAGAAACTGGATAGCGGCCCTATAGGAATTTTTCGTGCTGATTCCGAATCTGGTACCCGTTTTTCTCTATCACGTCAAGTTTTTGAGAAATCGTTAAATAACGGTTTTTGACATTTTTACCTATAGTCTATGTCAATAATGAGGTCGTAGACCCTATATGCCTTAACCGATTTCAAAGTTTTTGATACTCATATGAAAGAGGAATGACAACGCAACATATCCTTCATACACAAATTTGGAATTGATTCAGTAACTTGGAAGCTATAGGGCAAAAAACGCGATGCTGATTTCCAATTTTTAGCGATTTTGTTTAAAAACTTGAAATTCAAATGGTTATAATTTCCGAACCAAGGCTGGCATTCCAGGTCTTAATACTTTGAATGAAAGAACAATCAATTGAAAAAGTTTTGAGCCTAAAACAAAAAAAATCCGTTGCGTCGTTCTAATTTTATGAGGATTTTCGCTGAAAATGACAAAAACGAATTTTTATTTTTGGTATATTCTTCGCTCGTTCATATGTATATTTATATGTATATGTAACTGAAATATACATATGAACGAGCGAAGAATATACCAAAAATAAAAATTTGTTTTTGTCATTTTCAGCGAAAATCCTCATAAAATTAGAACGACGCAACGGATTTTTTTTGTTTTAGGCTCAAAACTTTTTCAATTGATTGCTCTTTCATTCAAAGTATTAAGACCTGGAATGCCAGCCTTGGTTCGGAAATTATAACCATTTGAATTTCAAGTTTTTAAACAAAATCGCTAAATATTGGAAATCAGCATCGCGTTTTTTGCCCTATAGCTTCCAAGTTACTGAATCAATTCCAAATTTGTGTATGAAGGATATGTTGCGTTGTCATTCCTCTTTCATATGAGTATCAAAAACTTTGAAATCGGTTAAGGCATATAGGGTCTACGACCTCATTATTGACATAGACTATAGGTAAAAATGTCAAAAACCGTTATTTAACGATTTCTCAAAAACTTGACGTGATAGAGAAAAACGGGTACCAGATTCGGAATCAGCACGAAAAATTCCTATAGGGCCGCTATCCAGTTTTTCTGGTCCAAAAGTTGGCCTTTATTTGTAAACTTGTGTTATTTACGCAAAAACAAAAAAACAAAACAAAAACGATGAACTAAAATTCAAAAACTTCGATCTGTTACGTTTTTCTTTCGCTTTGATTTTACTCTCCCTCGCTCAAAAAAGTCATAAAAGTGCAAGAGCATATCACAAAGATCCAATGACGAAAACAACAAAAGTCACTCACACATAAGTGCATTTCGACAGCCTTGTTATTTAAAGAGCATGCAACAACAACACTATGGAAAACTTTATACATGAATTGTAGCCTTAAAAATTGGTTCAGTAGGATCACTAAACGAAGGCGGAAAAGATTTGTGTTAGCGTATTAATATATAAGATTACACGATCAGTTCCCAATCTATCACGTATACACCTTCCAGAAGACCATTGCCATAGTCTCTTTATGAGGAGGGCAACGCAATGTTTTTTTGAAATTTCACATATAAAATCGCGTAGAGATATTTTCAAGGATTATTTTCTATTGAAAATGGAATAAAAATCAATTTGACTTCAAATTTATAAAATAAAAAAATCTAGCGAATTCGTTTTGACAAAAGCTACGATCATTGTTAAGGCTCACGTTATCATCGCATATTATCAAATAGATATTGGGGGAACAATAAAATTGCAACAAAAATCGTTCAAGGCGGTCGCACTTGTCAGCATCGGAGTCTAAAAATTGCATTCACACTACACCGAGAGAAAAATGTAGTTATATTAACTGAAAAAGCAGGTTAAAATAACCGAGTTCACCGTTAATTCTTAGCTTATGTGTAGTAGCGGTCAATTCAACAGTACAAACACAGTCAATAGGGATATAACTACCTGATGGTTGATATAACTGTCTCGGGGTTAAATCAACTGTCACCAGCGACTGGGAAAAAAAAATTTATTTTTTGCTTTGACTTTTTTTTATCTTCTTTTATTAATATTTTTTTTTTTTTATTAAATTATTATATTTTTTCTTTATTTATTTGTTTCTATTTAAATCTTTTTCTCTTTCATCTCTTTAAATTTTCTCGCCTCGGCCGACCCTTGAACCGCTGACCTCCACTTCGCTGGGCGAACGTCTTAGCCATTACGCTAAACGAACGAATTTAATTTGTTGGTCAAAATGCTCACTTGAGTTTATGGTTGCTCAAGTTTTGGGGAACGTGCTTAAGGAATTGTTTCACTCCTAAAATTTTTTGCTTGAAAATGAACCATTAAAAAAAAATTAAATAAATTAAAACCTTAAAAATTTAGGAGAAAATTTTTGTCTTCCAAAACAACTACACTCTGAACAAAAAAAAAAACTGTAATTAAAAAAAAAAATCAGAAAAATTCCCGCCGCCAGCAGGGATAGAACCCCGAAGCTCACGACTGTCGAGTCACAGCTTAAACAACTGAGCTATTGAAAACTCCGGAGACGGTTGATCAGAATGCGAACTTATACGTCTAAGTGAACGAAAGCGAATTTGAACATAAAAAGTAACTGTTTTTCAACTGTTCATTTGACTGCCTTTTTCAGTGCATTTAACGAGGAATACAGTTTATTTGACCACTCTTACTTTAACTGTTATAAGTAGTTGATTTAACTGTTGTTATTTCTCTCGGTGTATCGTCGCATTGATTGCGGCAAAAATCGGCACATTGCGCAGGTAGTGAGATCCCGGCTAAACACGGTGCTGATGGGCGAACGCATTACTAGAAAACGAGTGTTCCGAGGTCACACGTCAATCAAGAGCAAGAAATATAGCGGCAAAGTGTAAACATTTCAGGCGGACAAGTACTCAGACAATTGACGACTTAAATATCCGCGATAAAAGAAGCGAGAAAAACATCGCCGTAATTAAAGCGACAACATAGAATACCTTCCGCAATCGAAATGTATTCTATGCTCTTCTAGAAGAACTAGCTAGCTTAGCGACTTTTATTTCCGAAAGTAAGCTTTCAGGGCGGACAAGTACTCAACAATGGCGACTCTTCCGCGATAAAAAAGAAACGAGAAAAACATCGCCGCGACAAGCGACAAGAAGAATACCTTCCGCAATCGAAAATATTTTCTGGGAACTACAGCTTAAAAAATTTTATTTTCTTTAATCATTCATATCGGTATTGATAAAGTCTTTTGAGAACAGCGCATTCCAAAACGTCTTAATTTTTTTGGTTTTTGCGTCGGGAGAGAGCTTTAAATGTTTGTCCCAAGCGTTCCCTATCAAAATTTCAATTAACAGCAAACTCAACTGAGTTTTTAAAGCATTTAATGATGCTTTTAGGGTGGTAGTTACCAAAAAGTAGCTACAGCTAAATCTAAATCTTTCGAAGTCAAAGTGCTGCCACATTTTTAACATAAATTTAAGTCCAAAAACATATGGGTTTTGCTATTTTCGAAACTTCTTTCAAACCGGCAGGCCGATGGAAAAACGTTAAAATTTGAACAAAAGTATTTTTTTCTTTTGAATTTTTTTAAACATTTTTTTTTTTTTAGCTTTCTCTGCTCTCTTCGAATGTTCGAACATTTTCATTCTTAATTAATTTATGACTGCATTGATGGGGTAACAAACCAGGTGTAATTGATTTGGTAACTACGAAAGTTTAAGCGAAAGCTAAGAATTTACTTAAACCGGGCTGGTAACTATCACCCTTAATTGGATAAGAGTAGATCCATGTCTAAATTTAACCTGTAGAACAAAAAGTCCAGAGCTTTTGAGTTGGATTTGTTTCCTGAAATTTTTCATAGCCTTATCTCAAAATCTACAAATGAATATAATATTGTAGAGAATGATAAGAAAGCAGTTAAGACCTATGCGATCCACTAGACAAATAAGATGTTCATCAAGGGATTCGATTGGATGAACCAATTCAAAAACTCTTCCACATGTCAGCACTTCGTATACCTAAAAGACTTGGCCTTGAATAGTTTGTTTTATTCTTTTCGCCGAAATTAAAGGAACTCAGTCCATATTCAAGCCCAAACGGTAGTCTCTTTGTTCGTCAAAAGAGAAATAGCCCACTTTTCGATATTGAATTTCATATGAAAAATGTTTTCGGTCCAATAATCCATTCAATTTTGTTGCAATTGAAAACTGAAAACAGAGGCGACATAATCCCCGTCGCGTGTGCGCATTTAACGTGTGAGGAACAAGGGATTGACGCATTGAAATTTGCTCTTCTGGCGTTCTGAGCCTATTAGCCATTGTACCAATGGGGATTAGAGCGCATAAGCGTACACATTTCGATGACAGTTGGTCACTTCGAAATGGGTTAAAAGGCGGATTAAGTTGACCCTTTCGAAAAGTTTGTGTGCGTCTGTGCGTGCGTGTGCGTGCGTGTGCATGTGTTTGAGCCGTATGAGTGGCAGCGAGAATGTTGCACATACAATTAGGAACACTCACAAATTAGAAGATTGAAATTACCGGATATCGAGTGATCGGAAAGACGAGTAGGCGGCGTATGAGCGGGTGTATGATGATGCGACGATGAGTCCATACCAGGTGTCGGCAGTCCCGAATACAATGAACTAAAATCCTCGGGCGTGCTACTACATTTCCGCTGATGATTGAGCGCCGACGATGATTTATCGACGCTTGTTAGCGATGAGCGTGCATCTTGCACGGATCCAGCCAGGCCCAGCAAGCGGTTCTCGTGCGATGTTATACCCATGAGACGATTGTCTTGAAACGGCATGAATTTCGTGTCTTGACCAACACCGCCATGCTGCATATTGGCCGCGTGATCCTCCAATAGGCCCTGCTGCAGCCCTAGCAATCCGCCCACCAAATTGGGCCGCAGCTCATCCATCGTCAGTTTGCCTTGACCGCAAGCACCGGCTGAAAAGTTCAGCTGACGACTGAAAATCGCCGGAAAGATGTTGAATTGCTGCTGCGAGTCAGCGCTAGACTGTGGACTCAGGCCTAGACTGTGATGCGGTGCCAAATGCGGAATCGAAGTAGCCACAGCTGCAGCGGCTGCAGCTGAAGCGGCAGCGACCGAAGTCGCCGTATGAGTGTTGACGTTTGCCACCAAGGATGCTGCGGACGCCGTCGGTGAACCGTTACCGATGACTAGCGATGAAACCGATGTGGAGCCAGCACCCGATGCGGAGCTACCGTTGCTGGACGAAGTCAAGCCGATGGACGACGTTGAAAGTGAATGCTGATGGTTCGAGTGTGCTGCTGATTGCCCTGACGATGTTGCTGACGATGATGGTGCTTGCGGCGGCGGTTGTTGCTGTTGCTGTTGTGTTGGTGCGATCGCTTGCAATTGCTGTGCTTGTAGTCCAACGTTTTGGTTGATTTGCTGTTGCAAAGTGTTATTTGTGGCGTTGGAATGTGATGTATGCTGAGCGTGCAGCACCGAATGTAAATGATGATTATGATGATTATGCGTATGTGATAATTGTGGATGATTCGCGTTCGTATTGGCGACGACACCACTTCCGCCTCCACCGCCACCACCACCGCCGCCGCCGCCGCCGCCACCGCCTCCACTAGCGCTGGAACCAGGTCCGCCGGCACAACTTTGTTGTTGCTTGAAATCCAATTTGGAGCCGGCGTAGAAGCGCGAATCGATATACGTTTTAAAAAACTCAATTGTACCGCTATCCGAAAATATATTCCAATGGAAAAAATGTATGAAGGCTGCTACGCGGACTTCTCACAGCGACGCACAAATGTTTTTTTTATTTTTTATTAATTTTAGTTTTGATGATTTTTTTAAGTATTTTTTTTTTAAGCAATATTTGATAGTGAGTGCTCTCGAAGGGACACTTAACCCGTCGTCGGCTACAAAATTTTTCTATGCCCTAATCACTTTTTTTAACTATAATATACTTTCACTTAGATCATTAAACGAACTCCTTAAATTTTAAAAGGTATTTAAGACCTTTTAGGGTCACTTTATTTGGGATTTATTTTATGGACTTTAGAGTTAGAGGAACCTTTTTTCTTACTTGAATGCTATATAAAAATATACTTTTCCGTTCCTTCTCAGTTTACACAATTTGTTAAGCTTTCGTATTTTCTTTTTCTAAAATTTTCTTGTTTTTCTGTTTTTTTTTTTTTTGTTTTGTTTATCTTTGTTTATTTTAATTTTAGGGATTCGATTTCATATATCTTTGGAGCTCATTATTTTGCCGACGCCTTTTAATTTGTTCTAGAATCGAAGGTTGTCCGTTTTGAATAACTTTTCTCCCGGTCACTATTGAATTCCTAGTATTAATGAAGACTCAAATCATCAATTTCGTCGTCGGGACTTTCGTTAAATATTTCAATTCACTTTTGTGTGTAAAAATTTTATTGCTGAGAAATTCGTGCATTGGAGCCTCTGTGGGCAGCTTCAAAAACAAACAAACAAACAAACAAAAAAACACTTTTATTTTTTATTTCTAAATGGATTATTCTCTTAGAACATGCGAAGTGTTGAGAGTTTCGCTGCACCGGAACCGGAACTCACGAGACCCGACGCTGCGTTGTTAAATTGAAATCCGTACGTAGGGCTGGCTATGGTGCGGTATGAGTGCGATCGGGTGTAACTAACACCAATTTCTAATGTTTACAAATAATGAAAATTCGATTTCCGTTTCGACGGCCGCTTTACGTAAAGCTAATCGTTACGATGCTAACGATAATTCATTTCGTAATAGCCTTAATGAAATTTGGTATGCGTTTAACTCTATCGTTCGGTCGTTCGGTCGTTCTTTCGGTCGCTGTTGTTGTTCGTTCCAACGCGACGTTTCGTATGCAAAGGTGTTGTCTCTCTAAGGGTTCAGGCTGTCGGTGTCGGTGTCGACGCTGGTCACGAAATCACGTCTTCAGTTGGACCGTAACGCTGGAGAAATAAGACTTTGCAAAGAGCGCGTGTCGTTCGAGGGTCTCGAACGAGAAACTTTCGCGGAATATGCGGAAACGCGTCAGCGTCTGATGCGACGTCGCATTTCAGCGTTCAAATTAAATTGGCTGATTGCTTGGCTGAAATATACGAACTTGGTCTCAAGGATTTTCGTTGACGCGCTTGCAAACACGGCCACTGGAATGGGCACTGGAACGGACACGGGCACGGGCGCGCTCACGGACACTCCGTACGTATTCGCAGCCGATCAAAGTTAAAATGATATACGATTTCGGGCAGCATACAAAATTATAACGAAATTAAGGATCATGTGCTCGGCGCTGCTTGCTCCCTGCAGCTCTCTGCCTTGCTGCTGCTGCTGCTGCTGCTTCTGGTGCTGCGACTGCGGCTGCGGGTGCGACCGCTTGTCGTATGGCGTGGCTGCATTGCTGGCATGATTTTGCGACATGCTGTCATCGTTGTGTCTTTGGCACATATCGTTTGGTTCGGGGGCGGCTTATACCGCACAAAATGTTGCTGGTGGTGGTTGTTTTAATGGTCGTTGGTTTCTGTTGACTGTTCTACTATCTTTCGCTTTGAACTGTGGGGTTGTTGTTATTGTTGCAGTAACTAGCAATACGTTTGCTCGTTTGTGTTGACAGGCATCAGCATCAGCATCAACATCGAAATCAACATCATCATCTTCACCACCACCACCACCACCACCACCATCAACATCAGCCCCATCAACATCGGCTCACAGGACCAACATCGGCATCAGCAGAAGGCAAAAGGCAGAGCGCGCCGCGGACCACTGCCAGTCGTACTAATAATGTGGAAAATAATGAAACTTCATAGCCCAAAGGACTTTGTACAAACAGGACCGCTCATACTAGCGAAAAGGATACCAGAACGTCTATATACATATGAATGCTGCCATTAGGTTAGAGCAGCACAAAAGGCTGCTACCACATTCATTCGTTTCATTCGTTCTCCATCGCTTTCATACGCAATCGTCGCTCTGTTGTATATATTTTCAACATTTAACATTATAAAACTGTAGTCATTGGTTTTTTGATCCAATAAGGGTTGCTTTTGGTTTCGTTTTGTCGAAGTCCTCGTCGTCCTCGGCGTCGTTGCCGTTGCCGTTGTCACTGTCGTCGTCAAGCAAACGTCACTTACTCCCCACGGTCTGATTGTCTGCTGACGACGCTTTGCAGCGTAAAAAGGAAAGAAAACAACTCCATCAATATCTCACAGCGAACACGCGTGACTCTTGAAATAACCAACAAAAAAAATAATATATATATATTAAAAAACTTTTGTATATACATACATACATGTCTGACACACTTCCTTAGCATATAAAGAAGTTTTGGTTATTGAAAATATTGTTTGCTGCGGTCACAGCTGAGCGTTAAGTCGCCGACCGACATAGTATGCAAAATTTTTGCAATTTAAATTTTCTGAAAAGTTAACCGTCTTGTGGGCAGAAAGTTTCAGTGAAAGTGGATATCAATTTCATCTCGATAGACTCGCAAAGTTTCGAGCAAAATTAGATTCCCTGCAATATAGAAATCATTTTTCGATAGGTATTTATTTTTATGAAATTATTTATCAATTAATTTATGTGAATGAATGTCTTCCTTCTTTTAGAAATTATCCATTTGGTATCAATTTTTTCCAAACGCATCGAATCAGGGGTTTTCAGAGCATTTAAGTTAATAATAATTAGCAATCGCCTACCCAGTCAACCATATTCGGTGTGCCCCGAAAAGTAGTGTAAATGGACTCCTTTTAAGGCACACTGACGAAGTATTTTCGGAGTATTCCGAATATGAATATAAAAGGACTCCTAACGTAATTTGGCTAAGTACCTAGTTCTTTTGCAAAGGCCTCAAAAAACACCGCCTAGGAGCACTAAACGAGTCATATTTTTTTTTTGGATTAATTTATAGCTGTATGTGGGTGCAAACAGATTCTTAAGGAGCATTCTTGCTCCTTCCACTTTTTCTCTCGAAAAATCGCTCATTTCGAGCTCCAGTCAGAGCGTTTTAGGAGCATTTGTTCTCCGTAAAAGGAGTCTTTAGTTGTGCTGTGCGGAATCTTCTGGTTGGCTGGAATAGAATTATAATAGTCATTTAAAAAATCGATCTCTTCATGGATCTTTGAATTTGTATTGATATACTTGTACTAGAATGCGGAATATTTGTTATATACCTGGATAAAGTTTTCGAACCTGCTCAGGGAAATCTTTGAAATTGATTTTATTGATTAGACCGTAGCCCTTTAAAGGATGATCCCATGAACATAGTTGTTTCCTTTAAAATAAGCCTATTTGATCGTGAATGCTTCTAAGTAGGAGCCTTTGGCTTCACTTTGTTGAATCATCTCCTCAGTTTTGAAGCATTTCCATCCTTAAATAACACGAAGAACAATTCCTTCTCTAATTAATGCAAAAAAAAAAAGAACGAGAAAATTTGAGCTGTAAACAAAGAACAGCTGACTTTTATTCACCACAATACGGACATAAATTATCCTTTCCGCGTAGAGTGTATTTCAACAAAGATGCCCACTCAGAAGTTCTTCGCATGTGACGGAGATCCTTGAACACAATTTTCAGCTGCATACATTGGTCTCTGTCACTCGCAAGTACCGTTTCAGTATGTATGGCTGGCCAATGGGAGCAGAGCTACGATACACAAATACAACAAATACTGAGCTGCGCAATGAATTAGACCTCGTTAAACGTGGTGTTCATGCGAGGAGGATGAGAAGCTCGAAACTGGTACCTAAAACAATACTCCTGGAGCAAAGGGTGGGGAAAGTGACGACCATTTTCCCCGCAGTTAGAATATCAATGTGGCGAATTGTGCGATTGTGTGTTTCTGAGTAATTTTTCTCTTTTTCATTTTTTTCCTTGTTTTGTGTTTGTATTTATTTTTTTTTATTATTTTTGTCTTCTCGTTTGTGGGTGTATGCTTGTATGTTTTTCTTATTTTGGCTTTAAAACATTTTTGATTCTACACTTGCAGCTGTGCCTCAAAGAAGGCAAATGCAAGCGAACTTATATGTGCGAGAGTTGTGTGTGTGCTACGTTAAAAAAAAAAATAATAATAATAAAAGAAAGAAAAAAGAAACATCTAAAAAAGGAATAATGAACGTGTGTGTGCTCTTTATCCTTATTTCTGTTTCTGAAGAGGTATTTCTGATGGAAATAAAAAGAAATAGCAATAAGAAAAAGGTCCGAAAAAAATTAAAGCGAAAAATTTTAATGCCGAAATACAAAGAAATTATATATCATTTTAGAGTTGAGCTTTGCGCACAAAGATACATACTTACAAGGGACTCCCAATCGCACATACATATATACATTTTCTTAATCGTTATGGTTACTATCAAACAACCAAAGGTTACTGGTCTGTTTCTGGTCGTTTGTACCTAACCGCTGAGGTTCGAACGTTAATGCGACAAATGCCTCGAATAATCCTAGTTGGGGTTTTCGGGCTCTACAAAAATTGGGCCCTGAACATTAAGGATCGCAGTCTTCAACTCGGTTAAAGAATTTCGAAAGTTTAAGTCTTCGAATATATTCTTTAAGTCTTCATTTTCATATAAAATTAATAGACCTCGATTAAACTGTCCTGAAGACTATCATTTGAAAGTTAAAACCTCCAAAAGTTTAAACTGGGTTGAAGACTATGAGCAGGGCTCGGATTTGATTGACTTTTATCAAATTAAAGCATACTTTGTGGGGCAAAAATTTTTCTTATCAACATTTTACGAATAAGTTTAGCGAAGTTGAACTTCAAAGCGCTTTTCTAACTTCGAAAAAAATTCATATTGAAGCTTAAAATTTGATTTGATTCTTAATTTTATGTGAGTTGAACAAAATTTGTACTCCATAAAGTATGCTTTAAATTAATAATAGTCTAGAAAATCCGAGCCCTGACTATGTATCTAAAAGCAATATGGATTTTCCCTTAAGGGCCTATCTCCAGATCTGTCAGAAATAAGAACTCCCTGTTGTTTTTGTCGAGTTGTACTTGTTGTAGAACTGCTATCACCTTATTAAATATACCTTGCGTGAAAAGAAAAATCGAAAAAATTTTAAATTTTTCATACAAAACTTGGTTCATTAATTTCTAAGCCTTCTTGATTTACGAGTTTTCGAGGAAAATACACGTTTAAAGAAAGACTTCCAATGTTTGTTAAAATATTCGAAAATATTCCTCTGCCCTGAGCACATGGAGGATGGAATATTGAAGAAAATAAGTTGGAAGCCCCGGATTCCGTTCAACAAGTCTTTGGCGTTCGTCTTTTGTGACTCTTTTACGAAAAATAAGTTTAAAAAGCAAAGACTTTTCTTTAAAAACAATTACAAACCTATTCGTTTTTGTTTGAATTTTCAACTACATATAATTTCTCTGTAAAAAGATTTCTTTCAGACCGGTTCAGGTCCAGTTGCATCTACTACTGGGTCATTACAAAACGGTCGCAGGCGTCGTGATAAATAAAAATAAACAAACCAACCGACCGTCAGACAGACAGACCGACAGACAGACCGACAGACACCAACATAGATACATGCAAACGTTCATAAAATCATTCAACTCCGTTTACATTCTTACAATCATAGATGAAAATTTGCTGCATACACTTTTGGAGGAGCCTTGGCGTATCGAAATAAATCCTCTTAATAGGATACGCAACGCCATGGCACAAGGAACCGATGTAAATCCATTCAGCAGCGAAAGCAAAAGAAGTAGGATTAAAAAAGTAATTACAACGAAAAAGCATAAAAATGTCATTTTATTTGCTCGATGGGTGGAAGGGAGTTGCGACGACTCTGAATTCGAAAAGAGTTTGAATTATTTAATCGCCAGTTTTTGCAACTTTAATGTGTGTTAAATCTGACAGCGAGCGAGAAATAGAGGGCGAGAGTATTGGGGAAGATAAAATTGACATTAAAAAGGGGATAATTTTGAATTTGAAACGACAGGATCGTGAACTTGAAACGAAGGATATTTTGAAATGGGGAAGGGTTTTTAAATAAATATATAAGTAAAAATAAAATCATAAGAACTTTTTTTATATCATAACAAAAATCATAATTGTTTCATTTCATTTATTATTTTATGTAAATTCCCAATGAAACAAGTCTATAAGCCTTAAAAAACACATTAGTCACAAAGTTAAGTTAAGTTAAGTAAGTTTCTGCAGTTAAAGTGAGAAACCTCAAATTTAAGGCCTCTGACTATTTCCAGAGGGAGAAAACAATCATATTTGGGCACACTGCAGTATATTTTAACTGCAATTGATTTTACACTACCATTAGGTATTTTCAGTACCAGTAAATCAGTACTGGTAATGCAAGTGAAATTTCAGTACTCAGTAAAAATTTACTGGTAGTGCAAATTAAATTGCAATATTAGTAAAAAAAAAAAAAAAAACTATTTTAACTGCATTTGTACTGGTACTGGAAAGTGCCCATCTATGAAAACAATCAAGCTGTGAAGTATTTCAGAAAGAAAATAACCGCTTAAGTTGAGTTAAATTGAAACTTAGGGTCGTAGTCTTCATCTCGGCTTAAGAACTTCGAAAGTTTCAATTCTCGAATACATATATTCTTTAGTTATTTTTCCTTCGAAGTCCTTACATTTTTAAGCTCTTATCGCAAATTTCACCTCGATTGAAATTTTTTAATGTATTAGAAATACGTGCCACCTTGGCAATCCCACACATTTCTGCAAGAAATTGATTTCGTGGAGCCAGGGGGAGGAGGTTATTTCTATAAATGAGATAAAGGAGATCACAGAAATGTGGGAGAGAGTTCTAAAGTTTGCATCGCGTGTATTCAGTGGCACTTGCCTAACTCAATGTTCGTTTCCGTAACAATCTGAAAGGGGGGAAGAAACAAAATCTCGCTGGACATTTTTTTAAATGGCCAACTGACGAAAATGAGAATGGCGTTGCGAAAAAGGCCAAGACTAGTGAAGAGAAAAGCAGTAACGCAAATTAGGCGAAAATAGCACTTCATGAATGTAGTTTATTTGTTTACATTTTCTTGTAAAATAGTTTTGAACAATAATTTACATTTATGAATAATTTTTTTGCTCAGCTAAAGCACGTGACAAATAACTGGGGTGATATTTTGGAAGCTTAATTTTTTGCAATGGGGAAATTGGCTTTGAGATACGATTAATACAAAGACCATATGGTTTGAAATACATATATTTTTCTTTTTTTTTTGCACAGATTCCGTTTGAACGCCCAAGGTAGCCATTTTTTTTTTATCTCACTGCACATATTTAGTGCTAAGAATTAAACAACAGAGCAGATCCATCAATCCTTAATTCAATATTTTGGCAATTAGTACTTCATGGCACTGGTCAAGTCATCTCCTCTTCCCATCATAATTGTTCAGTTCACTTTGGTAAAATTTTCGATTTTTGGCCAATTTCAGAAACGAA
This sequence comes from Chlorops oryzae, assembly GCA_020466095.1. Taxonomy (NCBI): domain Eukaryota; kingdom Metazoa; phylum Arthropoda; class Insecta; order Diptera; family Chloropidae; genus Chlorops; species Chlorops oryzae. Next base: position 42,547,974 of record CM035808.1, read on the forward strand.
GTAATGTTCTGTGATGAGAGAAAAAAAGAATCATAAATAGCCATCTGCATGGCTTTATGAAACCTCAAATCAACTCACGCAAATCCTCTTCATATGGATCCTTATAAAGCCATTAACCGTCCATTTAGCACACTAATTTGTGTATCATTTCTATTTCCATTCCCCTTTCAAGCGTCGAACACACACACACACACACACACAAAGCACACACACATATGTCCGTGTTTGTATGTATGTAAACTAGATGCAAAAACATACTGCATCACATAGTTAAGCTCATTTAGCAACATTTTTAATGGAAATTCACTACTCTAGTCGATACTCGCTATATGTATGTTCACCACCCGAGCACCTCATGTAAGACCCACCTCGCCCACTCCATTCCGCCCAATACTGTGTTTCATCGAATGAGCTCTCAACGCAATATCCATTATGGCTGTTCAACGATGCTTTCCATTTTTGTTCCTTTTTTATTTTGCTTTTTTTCGTGTGCGTTCAGCAAAGCAAAGACATCGACAAAAGGGAATAGATGTAAGGATTCACAAAGTAAAGCGCAGAAAAAAAGGTAAAATAAAAACAGACAACAACTCGCAAAAAAAAAAAAAATTGGGGGAAAAAACTCTCATTGATGTGGCTTTTTAACTTTTCATTACGTACCGCTAAAAGCTTCTTTTAAACATTTTTAAAAGGATTCTCAGCTTACACAGTACGGTGTGTATGAAAATGCACACACACACACACGCACACGTTCTGATATATATACATATACATGAGCACAAACTTTTATGCTCAGCTACATCGAGGGAAATTGGCCATTCGAGCAGCCATTCGCTTTGACCATTTACACTGTCAATCCACTAGACCTTATACCCGTCCGTTTGTCTCAGGTGTATTGGTACTACGGGCACACTTTAAAAGTCCCGGTGTGGTATCCTTGAGCTTCACATTGGATAGTGGTTTCGAAATCAATGACATTTGTGCGTGTTCGTGTGTTTGGCAGCCGATTGCTCGTCATTATAATAAACTATCATTAAAAAAGGATTCAATATAATTAATGAAAAATACTGCACTTAAAGTTCAGTGTAGCAAATGTCCTTCTACCCAGAAATATTCTTTCCTTGAATTTTATTTAACAAGCTTAAAAATGGCCGTGTACGGACGTAAGCTTGTAATGCATTGACGGATGGTTTTGAAGCGCTCTATATTGGAAATTGTTTTGAAAGTTCGTAAGGCCGAGATCATTAAAATTTAAATATCCGATGTGGAAAATAAAATCAGTCGAGTGCAGGCTTTGATTGAGGATATTGAGCGCAGATTTAGCATGGGAAATTATATTACAAAAATTATCTTCTTAATAAAGAATTCTAAGAAATATATTTAGTAGGGTGGCCGCCAAATGTATGGAAAAATATTAAGTTTGCCCAATTCTGTCTCCCAGGGTCTCAACAGATTGGAATTTATCAAAAACTTACGTGCGCAAAATTTGATGAAGATTAAGCAAAGTTTAGAGGTGGCGCAATGGCCTCAAAGCTCGAAAGTTAGTACTTTTCATTTTTCAAAAAGCCATAACTTAAGAACCTTCCTAGGTATGTGCAATGTTCAAAGGACCTTATTAATTTTCAAAGCTGCACCTATCTTCCAAAGGTCACAAAACCCTATCTCTACACATAAAAAAATTTCTCAAACAAAAACGTTTTTTGAAAGAAAAAAGTTTTCTGCATTTTACGGGTTAATATTACCTCTGAATAAACATATATGAGTCTCTTATTTTCAACATATTTTTGACAGCTGTGTAGGATTTGAACCTCAGAACTCTCGCTTGCTAGTCATGTGCTCACCCGAGTCAGCTGGGTTTAACATCCCAAAGAAATACTAAATTATAAAATGTTGCATACTTCTCGGGTATACTTGTGATTGATAAGCATCAATATGATTTTTTCGTATACACATAACAGATGCATTTCTGTAGCCATTGAAAACAATTTTTCCAAAATTACTTAACCCTCTATAACTCAACATCATCAAGCAAAAAAACTTTTGTGGATTCGGATAGGTATATGAGTTTAAAAAAATACGTTTTTATTTAAACTTCGTAACTTCCCATTTTTTACTAGGAATGTCACAAAACAGCCTACAAGATACAAACTTAAAAAAGCAGCTTATACACATAAAATGCACAATAAACAATAAGACTACAGTAGTAAATAATTTTTGAACACTTAACTTATAGATTCTCACAAATTAACGAAGCAACAAACGTAAAAACTATTTTTTACTTATTTTTTATTTATTTTTTATTTATATTTTATTTTTTATTTTCTGGAATTCGCAAGCTTACTGATAACGTCGCGCAATTGTAAACAAAAAGTGACATCTAGCGCATATTTTCTTACTACATGAAATAGGCGATTTTCTTCGAATATGCACTGAGCTAAAAATCGTAGTAAAAATAACAGAACAGCAATGATTTGGCTCTATTAACGGACCAAATTAAAATAACCACAAGTGTAGTAAAAAAGATTAAATACGAAAGTAGTAGCAAATCCCAAGTCGACGAATTCGATCCCCGGTCAGGCAGGTGTAATTTTTTTTTTACAAATAATAACATAACATTTAGGTATAAAATATTTAAAAACCTTACAGGAATAAAAAGCTTTAAAGCTAGATAACATTTTATGCAAATAGAAATACATTCTGGAAAGCCGGGATGGGGCACTCTCTTCTCTCTTATTTATACGGCTGGGAAGCTAGCTTTTTTTTCATTCTAGCTGTCGCTTCTTTCCTTTAATAGTATTCTACTTGAAAAATTCCAATTTTTCACACATTTCATTATTCGCCTGCTGTAGGATTTGAACCCGAGCTCTTCGGATTGCTGAGCGATTACGCTATTCGTACGCCACGGAGAAATTTAATTCGCGTGGTCTAAATATGTTATTTAAAGTCAAATGAAAACTATTTTCGTGTTTTTTTATGAAAGTTTTTTAAACAAGTTCGTAGTGAAATTTGCTCCTTAAGAATACGCATGGCTGTTAAAGTCATGTTTGAAAACGTCCGTACTACGGTTTTGCTGTAAAAGAGCTACGGGCGTTGTATACTACGAATCATTGTTAATTACACAATCGTAGTTTTCGCTCAGTGTAGTTTAAGCAAAATTGCTCAATCAGGCGATCTTATTGATTTTATGGGGTCATATTTTTCTGTGTGTATGAAATATGTAAACAAAGCAATAAAACCAATGTCTAACTGAAGCTGGACAAGACATCACCCCTGGTACTAGAATTTTGCATAGACAAAAACAAAAAATTAAAAATACGTGACAAAAATAAAAAATAAATAGTGATTAATTGGTGCTTTATGTCAACATCCTACGGTCCATTTCTCTCCCTCATAAGGCGTGTATTCTACGTAGCATCGATATTTCCTTCAATAAATTAGAGATTGCATAAATTATTGTATGTTAGGACCATCTTCTTGGCCGATTAACTCTGCCAGATACGAAAAGGCATGGCTTAAGTGGAAAATCCATAACATTCGATGCGTTTAGTGATTGTAAAATCTTCATTCTGTTCCAATTTTGTTCCTCCACATCTCGGCTGAAACAGTTTTCAGTGCTCATTTTCTTACTTTTTTGCATATAAATAACATATTAGGTGTAGTAAAAAGAAATCCATTATTTTTGCATTAAATTGAGGGCTTTATTTAAGATAGTTAGAATGACCCGATTTAGGTCAAATATGCGCCGTTTTGTTCGATAACTTGTTGCCATTTTAAAGGTAATTTCATTATGCCTCTCTCATAGAAGCCCTCGTTCCTATTAGCAAAAAATTGAGACAGTCGAATTTCAGAAGCCTCTCTTGAAGCGAATGTTTCACCAGCAAAATTGTTCGCCATGGACAGGAACAGATGGTAATCACTTGGTGCCAGGTCCGGACTATAAGGTGGATGCAGAAGAACCTCCCAACCAAACTCCCGGAGCTTCTGGCGAGTCACTATCGATGTGTGTGGCCTGGCGTTGTCCTGATGGAACACAATTCCTCTCCTATTGGCCAAAGCTGGCCGCTTATGGGCGATTGCTTCCTTCAGACGGTCCAATTGTTGACAGTAGAGTTCCGAGTTAAGAGTTTTGCCGTATGGGAGCAGCTCATAGTAGATAATTCCCTGCCAATCCCACCAAACACACAGCAAAACCTTCCTGGCCGTCAATCCTGGCTTGGCCACCGTTTCCGCCGGTTCACCGTGTTTCGACCACGACCGTTTTCGCTTGACGTTGTCGTAAGTGACCCACTTTTCATCACTAGTCACCAACCGCTTCAGAAATGGGTCGATTTTGTTGCGGTTCAGCAGCGATTCGCAGATGGAAATTCGGTCTATGAGGTTTTTTTGAGTTAACTCGTGTGGCACCCATACATCGAGCTTCTTTGTGTATCCAGCCGTATTCAAATGGTTCCAAACGGTTTTTTGTGCAATCTTTAGCTCTTTTGCAATCGAAACAGTGCTAACATGACGGTCGGACTCGATTATTTCCATGATTTTATCGACATTTTCGACAATTGGCCTTCCAGTGCGTGGTGCATCCTTGACATCGAAGTTACCGGAACGGAATCGACGAAACCAAAATTGCGCATGATTGGCTGTTACAGTATCAGGTCCATAAACGCTATTCACATTTTCAGCCGCCTGGCTTGCGTTTTCTCCCTTATCGAAGAAAAACTGTAAAATGTAGCGAATTTTGTCTTTGCTGATGTCCATCTTTGACAAGCTCTCAAACAAAACTGAATCAATCAATCAAAAAAGTGTCAAAAAAGCTTTTTTAGTAGGAACTGTCATCTTTCTAATGCCCCCTAGCGGAACACGATCGGACTTATATAATATAATAATTTGTATTTCTGGCCAATCGTTCCGTGCACAGCTTCAACGACTCCTTCTTTCCTTTAAACGCCTTAATTTTTTATGTGTTCTGTAATATCTATCTATTAATCCGCGGTCCATCAAGTCCCGGTTGCAACAAAGTTCTCAGCCTCTGCAGATTGTCTAAAATGGTCTTCATAATGGTGGCATCATTGTTTGTGCTGTAAGATGGTCCGAAGAAACCAACTATATATCCGTCGGTGCAGCAAACCCTGAATGGCTTGCATAAAGGTGCTTTTTTGCACTGAATATGATTTCCGTTGGTATGGTTGTGGCACGTCTGATGACGTATATATGTTCCATTACATATTAGCATTAGGTTGTGTTCGATATTTTACAGCTCTTTTGCTACATAAGTATGATGTATGGTTGTCCATGATATCCTCCCGTGATAATGCCTTAACTCCGAAATAATATGGCACAACATAAACTGTAAAACATTCAGTTATTTGGCTACAGTATTTTCATACCAATTGCTCACATTGTAGACCTAAAATGCTCGAAATAAGTTTGTTGGAGTTAATCGATGTCATTTTCATCAAAAAACAACCAGAGTTAGATTTATAGTGCGAATGCCAGAGCTTCGCATTGATGTGAACATATCTCTAAGCTCGATTATATTTTATTTTCCCAATTGAACCCCGTGAAAACACTCAGCTGCTGCTCCAGCATGGAAAAAACTACAATCTCCTGCACAACCCAGCCAAAGTCGTAACAGTTATATAACTAGTTACGTATCCGATACGGGTACCAGATGTTGCTGTATTTTCTTTGTTACAAGCTTATGGGCTAGAGGAGATTTTTACCGCAAAGCTGCTGAAAAAATGTTGCGCACACAGCGTAATTTTTGCAACCATCTTTTTCTGTTACGCGAATTTGTGCATAGGTTCGTCTCTTTTTGGTGCATTGAATGTATCTGCAATCTCGCATTCCATTATTTGAAATGAAAAAATAAAAATTTCTAAATTTCTAAAAAATTTTTTATATATATGACTAGAGCGTGTATTTTTAAGCATTTATAAAATTGAAGCGTACTTTATGGGGCACAAAATTTGTTCAATTTACATAAAGTTAAGATTCAAATCGATTTTTAGCCTATTTAAGACTTTTTCAAAGCTAGGAAATCCCCTTGAAGTTCAAATTCGCTACTTATTTCCAAAATGGTGATAAGAAAAAAAATATCCCCCCCACAAAGTATGCTTCAAATTTATAAATGCTTAAAAATACACGCTCTATATATGACCTTCTCCGAGAAAAGGGACCTAGTGTGTTGTGTGGCTAGATTTTTCTCTTGGATTAGGCAATTTTTAAACCTTGTCTGTTGTTTTTTTACATATATGAATCTGTTATGAGCAGAGCTCGGATTTTGTTGCATTTATAAATTTAAAGCATACTTTATGGAGCACAAATATTGTTCAACTCACATAAAGCTAAGATCAAAATCAATTTTTAACTTCAATATGAATTTTTTTTTTTTTTTTTGAATATAGAAAAGCGGTTTGAAGTTCAATTTCGCTAGACTTATTCGCAAAATGTTGGTTAAAAAAATTTATAAATACAACAAAATCCGCACCCTGGTTATGAGTAGAGCGTGTATTTTTAAGCATTTATAAAATTGAAGCGTACTTTATGGGGCACAAAATTTGTTCAATTTACATAAAGTTAAGATTCAAATCGATTTTTAGCCTATTTAAGACTTTTTCAAAGCTAGGAAATCCCCTTGAAGTTCAAATTCGCTACTTATTTCCAAAATGGTGATAAGAAAAAAAATATCCCCCCCACAAAGTATGCTTCAAATTTATAAATGCTTAAAAATACACGCTCTAGTTATGAGCATTAGGGTGTCACATTTTCAAATGTCAGCCTGGAAGTATGCAACGTGTTTTTGTTATAATGTTTTGGAAAGGATAACGGGACATAGCTTTGGAACTATAAGAGTAAAATCCTAATTTCCTTTAACAAATTACAAAGGAATTCGTACTCTTTAAAATTGCATCATTACTTTCAACCATTTTCGTATAAAATTAAGAAATTTTGGGGCCTTCTTTTTTGACGCCCGATTTTGTTCGTAAAAATGTCTACTAAAGATGCCTAAATAGCCTATAAAGTTGGTATATTTTGCAGTTTATGTAAGTGAGAACAAAGATTGTATACTTTTCCACCGACTCATACCTAAAAATTCTGAAAAGCATTGCTTATGAAGAAGCTATCTCCAAAAATTTGGAAATGTGGGGCTTTTGAGGCAAATCCGCTGAGCGCAACCTCTAAACCTTTTACGAAAAATCTGAAAAAATTCTCAAAAATACTTTGACGCATAAGCTTTCGGAAACCTTACGTTCTACTATTAAATTCAAAAAACAATTTTTTGGGACACCCTAATGAGCATGCGGAAAAATTTTCAATTTTGTAATTTTTAAGGATGTTACTTCCATCTGATCGTAATGAAACGTAACTTACTCATTTTTGGCATAAAACACTATTTTTCGTACATTATTTTTATATACTATGACCCAGGGATCGGCAGTAATAATATTTTCAGCAATATTATCGGAACTAATTACGGGTTGGCCAAAAATTTTAATTCTTTTATTCTTGATTGTTGAATAAAAAGAAATCACAAATTGGAAACATAAAATTTCTAAATAATGAAAAATTGATCATTAAAATTCAAAAAATTCGGACTAAAAATATAAAAATAATTATGAAAAGAAAAATTGTGATTTAAAAAAAAAATCAGAAATCATATTCCCAAGATTGCGGATTTTTTGAATAAAAGTCGAGATATCCCAATATAAAATGGTATGAAAATGGTCAGCTGCTCCAGGAGATTAGATTAGGACATGTTTATACAGACATACGGACAGACAGAAAGACGAAGTCCAAACTGCATCTCCTACTGACGCTGATCATTTCCATACCAATTTCTAATGGGATATCTCGACTTTTATTCAAAAAATCCGCAATCTTGGGAATATGATTTCTGATTTTTTTTTTAAATCACTATTTTTCTTTTCATAATTATTTTTATATTTTTAGTCCGATTTTTTTTGATTTTTAATTATCAATTTTTCAGTATTCAGAAATTTTATATTTCTAATTTGTGATTTCTTTTTATTCAATAATCAGTAATTATGAAGTATGGAATAAACTATAATCAAAAAATCGAAAATTAAAAAATTTTTTTGTGGATCCCTGGTATCACCTCTGGAACAATAAAAAAAAACTGTCATGAAAAGATATCCTTCCACAGGAGCATCTTTTGGATTTGGCAAAATCGCCTGAAAAATAATTTTATAGATATTTTTATTATAATTTTATATACTTATTTGGATTTTTGAATCATCATTCTATCTTTATTCATGTCGAAGATATGATTTTTCAAAATTTCCTCGAAATCGGCATCGGGAGCCGCCTATGCTTATATTCCTTTATCCTTTGCATGTTGTTTTGGATGTCAAATTAAATAATGATGTTGTGTAAACACCAAAGTCTTCAAAATTTTTAAATAGATCCAACCATAATTGATAAAAATGAGTTCCAAACACAAATAGCTATAAAACCTAAATTCTCCATCTTCCTCAAATCCTAAAGTGATGCAATTTTTTTTGAACATTTTCAATTTTTAAGCATGCAATTTAGGAAAAAACTGATTTATCTGAGAAAAAAATTGTTTTTCTGAGCTGTGTTGTTAGTAGCCACGTCAACAGAAAGTAATTACCAGAGTGAGTAAAAAAAGCCCGAAAAAACCCAAAAATAAGCGCTATAAAAAGCTCGAAAAAACAAGGAAAATAGTCCAAAAAATATGCAGTTAAAATTTATTTTTTATTCAGTGGACTTATTAAAATATCGTCGGCTTAAAGTGTAAGCCTGCTAACTAACAATTTCAAAACTTTACAGGGTAAACAAAAAAAACTTTTTTTTCAAGACTTCAAAGTAGGGAAGGAGACCCAAAATATTAATAGTTTATTTTGTTCCTATATGAAGTCTCTTCTAAATTCGATTCTGTGCACCATACAAAGTCTACTTGGAGTGACTTGTTGGTGTTAGCTGTGACCTGTGACCACAGTTGGACTTAGCAGTTTTACTCATCACCAATTTCTCCGTATTTAGAATTTGAAATTAAAAAAGATTTTTTTGCCTGACGATGCAGTGTCCTTTTTTCTTTCGAATGACATCGAAAACTCGGAATCGGTTATTAGTGGACTTAGCAGGTTTACACTTTAAGCCGACGATATATGACTTTTAGATTTTCAAACAAAAAATTTTGGCGCTTCTTGCTTAAAAGGTTTTTATACAATGAAATAGATCGTTCAACGTCTGAAGAGGTAAGGGGGCAAAATTTTAAAACACACTCAAACGTAAATACGCGATCGAACGTATACGCCATCATTGGACACAGCCCTTAAAAGAGTCATAGACAAAGGAAAGCAATAAAGCAGAAATAAAATCAGCTGAAAAAACGCAACATTGTTGATTTTTTCGGAAATTAGGTAGGAAAAGGCATTTAAAATAGTACAATTAACCAAAAATATGGGAAATATGCACAAAAAATAGTTTTTGGCAAGAAAATAGCTCGCACTGCTAAAATATGCAAAAATAGTATGACGTATGCAAAAACAAGCATTTATTCACTGTGGTAATTACACCAAAAAAGTATGCATTCTTGAAAAAAAATATGTCCATTGAAGCAATCCTTGAGCAAGGAGTTTTGAGTTTTGTGGATATTTTAGAAGTCTTAACCAAAGCACGTTGTTATGGGTTTAAGTATTTTTGGAAAAATTGGAAAAATTGCTTTCAATAAATAAATAAAAAAAAGTATACATTTAGAAACTGATCAAATACTTCTGTTTCACAAGTTATTACTTAAGAAAGTTCTGTAATTTTTTGCTGTTAGCCAATCGCAGTGCCTTAGATTAAAGGAAAAACGTTTCGTGGTTTTCACTTTGAGCTAAATACCAAAAGGAGAGAACTGCAACCTCTTTACATTTAAAAAGTAAAATCTTTCTCTGATTCGCTTTTAAATAATTCGCTTTAAATATTTGAGCAAACGGCACGATTTCCTCTATAAAGACTTTATGTCTTTACATTTCAGTGCCCCATTAATTTTCAATCATGCAATTTCCCGAGCAATCCACTGAAGCATCGTTGACAAATACTCGCAATGAAATCAAGAGCCTGCGTTTCCCAACTCGTGTTCTCGTGCGCTTGTGTGAGCGTGACTGCGTATGGCTGTATGTGTGCATATCACTCAGTATTTGCAGCAACAAAATGCCATCCTGCTGTTTCTGGAAAACTGCCTCGGGCGCACATATGTCAACTTTTTCTGCCCTCTTCGCGTCAACATGAATTTTAATGTTAATGTTCACGCTGATGTCCTCCTCAATGGCAAGTTGCACTCACTGCGATACAACTTTAAGTGTAGAAATAGAAAACTTGAAATCGGAAACTTTTCCAATGCCTTCTTCAATGGCATCGAGCTAAGCATGTAAAATTTGAATGTAATTTGCAAATGAATGTGCAGACCGTTCAATGCAAGTGCACGTATCGTCCAATTCGAAAAGTTCTATCGTGCACCCAAAGGATAAGAGAATCAAAAGCTTTGATCGTAAATGCGGAATGAGCTTTGTGAATTTCGAATGTAAGCTCAATGAATTATGAGGGATTTTTTTTTTTTTTTTTTTTGTCGAGGTTTTTTGCGTTTGAAAAATTCTGCTCTGTAAATAAGGAGGGGAAAAGTGGGTCTTCCTGGATAAGAATTCTCTGGACGGGCTCGAAGGAAAGCACAAACATTAGGGCAGTGGCGTAACTTCACCGTTGCTGGGCTCCCCACACCAACCTCATATACCACGGCAAATTAGTATAAAGATACCAACATATACTATAATGTTTATTTAAAATATAAAAACGTATTAATAGGTAAGAATACATCTTGAACCTAGATGTATCGAGAGCCCGTTTATAAATGGTCGAATTTGTGGGGGAAAAAATTAGTGCGATGTTTTAAAATATCTTTCGTTTGACACAGTGCGTGGGGCCCCCTGGGTTAGGGGCCCAGGCGATTGTCACCCCTAAGAACCCCGATAGTTACGCCATTGCATTAGGGAGTTTCAGACGTGAAAAAAAGTGTTAAATTGGGAAGACGTCGCACAGTGTCGTGTGAGCGGCAAAAAATACAAAAATTCGATATGTGAATTTAAAAAAAATTTTGATGGGTTCCCTGTAGGAAGTTGAACTAGTGCAGAAGTATTCTTCGACTACTTCCCAAATCAACAGTACTACCCGCCCGTAGTTTCCCTGCAAATGCATTGAACTGTAAACTTTTACTCTGAGGTGCCATTCGAAAATCGACAGTCGCGTTTGAACTAGTGCAGAAGTAGAGGCAACAGGGCCAACTTGCTATACTACGTTGATAGATGGAGTTCCGGCTCGCGCTGTCGTAGCTCACAGCGTAGCGCGTGCACCCCGCGACCCGAAGGACCCAGGTTCAAATCCCGGGCCAAGCGAACGCCGATTTTTTTTTTTTATTAGTAAAAAATAGAATCCTAAGAGGAATAAAAAGCAAATATATAAAAAAAAGAAAGGTTTCAAATTGGCAGAAAATGTTGAGCGATTTTGTGCGCAAAGTTGTGAGACAGCATTGGTGAAGACGTGTTTTTCAATCCATTTATTTGAGTTTTTCGAAACATGCCATTCTTCCACATTTTTTCGCCTGCGACAGGAATCGAACTCGCGCCCTTCAGATTCCTAAGTGAATACGCTTTCACTACGCCACGGACCTATCTGACTCACGCACAGCATATATATTAGATTAATATGTGGGCAAAATTGAACTGTTGAATATGCCACTAGTTAGGTTCTACTCTCCGTGTCTCTACTCGCGCACTAGTTCTTTTTCCTACACTCGAGAACTACTCGCTAGGGCACAATTGACCCCACTCTTCCTACAGGGAATATATGTATTGAAATACAGGATTTCAAATTTTTGTTCAAATATTCCTAGCGGTTTTGTCATAGCGGACCGTCAAATTTGACACTGCTCGTAAAAAAGCTTTAAAATGTTGCACTTATATTTTTTAATTGTGTAAAAAGTTGTAATTGCGTCTATTGCGCTTCGACCTTTATGTTTTATACGTCAAATTATAAATAATGTTTTAAACTGTATAAAAAAATTATTGTTTTTGTTTTCGTTAACAACATATGATTTATATTGCTTGTAAAAGGTAAACAAAGCGAATTAAGGGCAAAAAGAAAGAAACAATTTTTTTAAAAAGGTTTTAAAACATTTATATAAAATTATATATCTGTATTTTTCTGAAAGTAAGTAAATTATAATACAAAAAATTCTGCGTCCGCGATAATAATTTGACTTTATGTATAGTGGCCCTGCCCAAAATACAGGCGAAAGTGCACTAAAAGCACAAATCTTCGTATCAAACGTATGAAATATATGCAAATTCATACGATCAATTTGAGTGTTTTTGTGATCTCACATTTTTATCTTTGGCAAGGCTGGGCCGGGTTTTCTGATTTTTTGTGTTAAATTTATATTTAAATTTTACCAACATTATTTTTGAAATTTTCATACAATTTTCAGGGGGCTCGAAAGTTCCCCATTTACCAACTTTGAGTGGGCGTGGCAAAAAAAGAAGGCATGTCAGCATCATTAAATTAAGTTTTTCAAACTTTGGAGCACAATATTATTCTTTGATCCGAATTTCAAGTCTGTAGGCCTCAAATTGCAAAATGTGGGTTCCCCCCTTTATATGGGGAGTGGGTTGGTGCGATTTTGACAATTTTTTCTAAATTTCTAAATTTCATACCACTCCTTCTATTTTTGGCACAAGATGCATGGGGACGCGACTCTGTGCGTCGTGCTCTTAAAACAAAGATAAGGTAAACTGGAAAAATTTGGGCATAGTATACAATTGACAAGAAAACAAATGTTTTCGAATCGCGTAAACACATTTGCTATGTTCCTAATTTGTAATTTGTTCGAGACGGATTAATTAAAATCTATTTTTATGTCTTTTGATCCTAAAATAAACAGAAAACTTTGAAGAATTGTCAAATTAAAAATTTTAATTTATAAATAACTCAAGAAAATGTTTGCGTTTTTAGAGAAAATTGCCAGTTTACTTTATCTTTTATCTTTATTGTTTGTCTTTTTAGAACCTTCCATCTTAGAAATTCAATACTTTTTTCGCCTCTGAAACACCCTAATGTACATATGTAGGTAGCAGAGGTGTTAAAGAATGCAATCATTTCTGAATATTTAGTCTTTTGATTGCCCGAAAAATGATTGTAGTCATTTTTTAGTTAGTCAGGAATAAGAGTGCAAAAAACAAATTTAAATCAATTTTGTTATTCCTCAATAATTAGTCTTTTTTTTATTCATTTTTTCGTTATTCATTGATTGCAATCACTGAATTGCAGTCCCAATGTTCAGGAAAGACTGCATTAAACATTTTTTAGTCAGTACGAGATTTCAGAAAAGACTTATTATTCATGAATAACGAAAAAGACTAAAAACTGCAATTTGCAGTCTTTAGTCAGTAATGCGTTTTTTTGATTGTAATCATTTAAGTTAGTCAAATATTGTGACTTCAACTGATTTTAAATCAAATTGATTGCATTCTTTAACACCTCTGATAGGTAGAGCAATTTTTTTTTTCTTATTTTTGGAAAAGCCGAGGTTGGAAAGACTTCAAATAATTTTTTGGGCTGCTCTAGGACTGTTCGTCTTGTTTTTTTTACTTTTTTTTTTTGTGTGTACTTACTTTTTTACTTTATACTTAAAGGGAGAAAAAAATACCCTCTAGCGAGAAATTCCTCTTAAGTTGCCTGGATAAAGTTCTATTGGTTGAAATTCTTAAAATTAACTCATCTGTTTTTATATTTTTTTTATAAGTGAATCTCATTCAATATTTTGATCCACTCAAACAAATATTATACCGTGTAGGTAAGCAAAAAAATATTAAAATACTATGAAATTTACAGCTTATTCCACATCAGGGGGAATGAAATAGGGAAGAGGCCTATCGAACGGTCATATCTCTTCTTGTTAAATCATTAGGTTCTTTTCTTTTTCAATTCATATTTGCAATAGCTGATTCCAACATTTAAAATTTACATTGACAAACAGTCCAATAGGACCATTGCCCTTCTTGACGATTCTTTCAACAGTCCATCAATCAAATATTTTTTGTCCAGGTCCCTTTTTGTTGAAGATCCTTACAACTGAACGACATCTATTGATTATTTTTATTCTTCACGTAATGACCCAGTACCAGCGCTCGACCGCCTCACAGTTCCCATCACTTGAATTCCATTCATAATAACGCCCTTCTTTAAATGGCAACCATAAAAAACGTTCGGCTTGAGTTTATATTGTGTGTTAGTATTGTGGTGCCACCTTTCAACATGCGCCGGATAATTGAACAATAAAATTTATTGTAAAGACATGAAGAGAAAATATTCCATAATAAATAAAGTCATATTGTATTGCTTTAATTTTTCTTCTTAATTCAGACACGACTCTCATAATTTGCTCATGAGTCACAACAATCAGATCAAAATTAACCAAACACCTCTCTGATCTCCCGTTGTGCAAAATTAGGAAGCTCTCTGGTTTTGCTCTTCACTTCCATACCCTGTATGTGGAATCCGACTTGTTCAGCGCATTGTTATGCGTTCCTTTTCATGGCACGTGACACAGTTTTTGACTTTGTGACTGACTGGTTGGGTGACTGGCTACACTGGTTGACTGAGTGAACGAAGTGGCACCAACAAAACGTGTCACGGCACGTGCAAACGCTTGCTAATAAAATAAAGTTTGCCATCAAAATGCTTGCACATTTCCAGCGGCACTCAAAGGAAGTGGACGTTTACTTGTTTCAACGCAATCAAATAAGGGGCGAAAGGGTAGCTGAACAATTCAATGACTCCAAAAAATTATAAAAATTTCCATGTTTTTATTTCTTATATTTTATAAACATACATACATACATACATGCATACATACATCCATGTGTAGGTACAAATACAAGTAAGCTTAATTGAAATTTTCCGAAATGAGTCCAAAATTCTTACAAAATATTAGGCTTCGAATATCCCAGCTAGCATTTGGAAGATCGTTTTATCAAAAATCACCTGTGTGAGTCTTTTTGAGCTCTTTTGACGATTAGAAAGGGTTGAATTCATGAGCGATTAATAACCCTGCAGTAATTCCAACTACTCCCCAACTAGTCACAAAAATACCAGGACTACTCCCTCTTAATTTGCCAACCAATGCTTTGAACTGTCATTTTTAACGTTGAGCTGTCATTGGAAAATAACTAGTCACAGTTTTTGCTCATATGAACTAGACCTGGAGTATATACAGTTGGGTCAATTTTTGGTCAATTTGTTTTTTTTTGCACATTTTATGAATAAAAAAAATTATTTTCTCCTCTTTGTTTTGTATTTTTTTTCTCTTTTGCTTTTTTAAATCTTTTCTTTTTCACTACTTTTTTAATTTTCTCGCCTTGACCGAGCCTCGAACCACTGACCTCTGGGAGTTAGTAAGTCCGTGTCCTAACCATTACGCTAAACAAGCAAATTTAGAGTATTGATCAAAACGCTCATTTGAGTTTTTGGTTGCTGAAGTTTTTGTGGAACCCACGAGTAGAACTTTTACTACAAAAATTTTTTAATTGAAAAATAAATACATATTAAAAAAAAAAAAGATAAAATAGAAAAAAAAAATACTTAAAAATTTAGCGAAACATTTTTTTATTTCAAAATTAACTATTAAATAAAATAAATGAAAATATAAACATAAAAAAAAACTTGGTAATAAAAAAAAATTATTCTCACCCGAGCCAGGGATCGAACCTCAACCCATGAGGTCGCTGAGCGATAGTCTTAACCGCCCAGCTACCCAACTACCTTTCGGTGGCGCAACGATCAGAATGCGAACTTAAAGCAGACAATAACAATTTCTTTTCTACTTCGCAATCGAAGCACAAAGCGAAAGGAAATCCTGAAACTCACCCCCCGTAGATCTCCGTAGATACATAAAATACTGTACATTTCGACTAGTCATATTTCGAGTAACCTCAGAGTACTCCTGTTTGACAAATTGACCTCTTCATTACTGCAGGGAAAGGACTTAAAAAAAAAAGGAAGAAATTATTCACGTATTTATTCAAAAAAGCGTTATATTGAAAGAATAAAAACAAAATGTAGATCAACTCCGCTGGAGATATCTTATTGTTTGTAGGGTCTGTCGCTATATATTTTTTAAATAAAAAACTATAAAAAATGCACCCACAGAGAGGACGACTATTTTGAACGCTAATCCGTAATCCAAGGTTGATTTTCTCGCTTGCTTTCCGTAGCTGCGTGTCACAGCAAAAACTTGGGCCTATGTGCTTTTAATAAAAAAGTTGTGATTTAATAACTTCTATTCTTATACCCCCCTATTATGAATTCATACGATACACGATAAACGCTTGCATTCTGTTATGCCATATTACGAATTGAAATTTATCGTATTATATCTGACAGTTAGCGTTTATCGTATATCGTTAAAATATGGTATTGCGATACGATACGTACCGTATCAGCTGTTGAATTTTAAACGCATGCAAGCGGATGAAAAATTGTGTACGATACGCAGAAAAATATTGAAATTGTAGAATTTTTTACTCTTTACAAAAAATGTAAGTGCTAAAGGGAGTAAATAGAATTTTTGAATGAAATTGAATCGAATAGTGCAAGTTTTTTAGGCCAATAAGTTTACATCGGCTAAGCCGATTGCACACATACCTTTTCCTCAGCCTAAAATATGTTGAAACATTACCTTAACAAAAAATCCCGCCGTTTTCGTTGTTTTAGCTACACATTATCTGTGCTTCGATTTAGCTTCACAAACTCGAAATTATATTTAAGTAGAAATTTTTTGCGAATGGTGGGCATGGTCAAATTTTAACCGTTAGAGGACATTTTGTCTAGCAGCGAAATACTCAATTCAAAATAGTGAAAATAATTTTTTTGCGAGTTTTGTGGGGTTCATTTCCAAAGGATTTGAAGCATCCCTTAATTGCCTTCTTGCGACTGCCTCAATGCGGGTCTCATTTTCATTTGGAGTTATAAAAAAGGCAATCGATGTTGAGGTAAACATTTGGATTTTATTTTTTATTTTTGAAATTCAACTGACACCTCTTTTGAAAATATGTGTTATAATTTGACAATAACAGCTGTTTTCAAAAAAAAAGTAAACATACATCACTGACACTAACACAATTGCAAATCTATCGGGCGTGTAAAAACGATAATATCAAAACTGATTTCATACGATACGCTTCCAAGCGTTTATCGTCTACCGTATGGAAATTCATAATAGGGGGTATAGTTGCAGGGAGTCTGTTTCTAGTCTGCTTGTCTTTTTATGCTTTCCCGAAGTCAGTACAGTTTTTTCTTTTTAATCACGAATCATATATGTATGTACATATAAAAAAGAATCATCTCAGCGGCCAACAGTGCCTACAAAGTATACGAGACTGTAAGCGACCTGCCTACTAATAGCTTACAAAGGTTACAAAATGGCCACGCTCGAGAAAAATTATACATGGTATATAAGGCTGTGTGCATTACTGCGTACGGCCTTCAAAATGATTTACGGTTCATTGCTTCTGTAAGCAGCATTTTGGTCGCTGGGATGACATATAATCCAATCGCTTTCGCCTTTACTACAGAGGCACTTCTGTCTTCTAAGTATGTCTCAATTTTCTTCAAATCGAAACCAGATTCAGTTTATATTAAGCCATATTAAATTGAAATTTTTAATACATTATAGTGAAGGACACCGTCAGGAAGATATTTTTCAAATTTTTTGATATCTCGTTACTTAAACAATGAATT
The DNA here is from genome assembly GCA_020466095.1 of Chlorops oryzae. Taxonomy (NCBI): domain Eukaryota; kingdom Metazoa; phylum Arthropoda; class Insecta; order Diptera; family Chloropidae; genus Chlorops; species Chlorops oryzae. The sequence continues at coordinate 42,565,785 of CM035808.1, forward strand.
TCCATCGTAAGCCAAAATGTGCAACACTGGAAGCGGAATTCGAAAACCTTCATTTTCGCAGCTTCGAACCCTATTCTCTGTGCAGCTTTTATCATCCGACAGATGAATCTTGAGCTTGAGTTGGCCCCTCTTTATGTTTCAATGATAGAATTACAAATATGCCAATCGCTTCATTGACATGTGTATAAGAAGAAACGTTTTCTGCATGCATTTCAAATAATTTTTGGTCCCCTGTTGGTTCTGGGTATTCATCTCAAATTACAAACTCTGAAAAACTCATGCCAGCCTGCCAACAAATCGTTCTGGGTCCTGAAATCAACGAAGTCAGTGCAGTTCAGCTCGACTCGGATCACAACTGTGCGTTTTACAGCGACACCCTAAGGTGTTCGCAGTCACTCGGAATGAGAGCACGATGAAATGAGGCTGAGGCGAGGCAATGCATTAGCTCACTCAAACGGCTTTCACAGCTTCGAATTCCTTCTAATGTTCAACATTTTCAATGACCAAGCTGCGTGCACTTGTGTTACAAAATTGCACACCCCCTTAAGCAAGTTGTTCCGCTTTTCATCCAACTCTCATTTGCAATTATTTGGGCAATAATTACTATTGTGTCTTATGCTTACATTCCGGATTACAGCACTATGAGTCCAACTTGCACACACGCACACACACACACACACACAATACACACACAACATATGTACATGCGTTTATTTGGTTCTTAGTGCAGAGTATGAACTGAGTGATGGCTTTGAAGTCATTGCGTCCCCTCATGGCTTTCGTCTGTGTGAAGAGAACATGAGTGCGAGGTTCGCCACCCTCCGTGCACACTCGAGCACAGCCTCTTGACGTAATGAGTCCTTTTGTGTGCTGATTGATTTTAAATTGTTGTCATCATCATTTGTCGGAATAAATATATATTATACAAAGACAAGGAAGCATGAAGTGTAAATGTTGATTGTTGAAGTACCTGCTGACTGAATGACTGATTCAATGGATTGATACTCGATATATTCATTCGATCATAAGCGATTTTCAAGGGCTTTTGATTTTGACTTTCCCAATTTTCTTTCGTATGATTGTGCTATGTTAAAGGTGAAAAAGTTCATGAAAGAGGTATTAAACTGCAAACGACGAGAGAATAATTAGGCTTTTGCTAAACTGAAGAAGTTTTCGTTTGCAATCTTCAGCTTATCTAGCGTGTTGAACGGTCAAGGTCCACAATGCATTTATGTCAGCATTCGCTTTCTAGCGGTGACAACTGTTCAGCACAAATTCGGAAGTGCCGTCCGAGCACTAAGTAGTGTATAAACAGGTAGTTCGCAATATTCCTAATCATATTGAAACTAAAGATGAAAGTCATATGGTCAAACCAAGCTGGGAGGCCTCATTCTAATCAAATAAGCAAGAACGCCACTACCAAGGCTACCACCAAAATAATGGGCACTAAATATTCTTGGATTCAAGTTTTCACAAGAAGAGCCTAGGAAATAATTTCTAATTTATCGTGTTGACATATTTTATCTGGATGCGAAATATAATCTTCATATTCGTTTCATAAAGAACTAATTTAAGGGGACCTTCTGGTCTAGAATTTTTTGAAAATGGATTTTTTTTTTTATATATTTCGAAAGAATAGACTTTTAAGAATATGCTGGCAAAGTTTCGTGAATCGAACCGATTTGTCTGGAATTTTTATATGTTATTCATAACATCAATGGCTATGGCCCGAACTAGAATCGAATTTTTATTTCAAGAACTTCATATTTTTTCATCAAAAAAATGGTAAAAAAAAAGGGGAGTTTTTGATGGTTGAAATAAAAAATTGCGCCATTTTGTCAATTTAAAAAAAAATTTTTTTATTCTAGTTCCTGCCATAGCTGCATTCATTCTGATTAATAACATATTTTTGTTTTTTTTTTTCGATTACCAGAACTTCCAATCTTTCACACCACGGAGGTACTTTTTGAAAGAGGGTCCACTTCAACGCCATTTTTAAAATACCAAAAAAAAAAAAAAAAATTACAACAACATTTTTTATTTTTTGTCAATAAAGAATATAATAAGCCTGCATACTTAGAAAATCGTTTTTTATTTGGCTTAATACAAAAAAAAATCATGAAAATACCCTAAATTTTCGTGCTCTAGACCAGAAGGTCCCCTTAAATAAATGCCGCTGGCAATCGTCCTGTTTTTATACCCGACACACTCTGTGTCGAGGGTATATTGCGTTTGTGTGGTTGTGTGAAATACCCAGAACCAGTCAAGATAAACCATTCAAAATATATATAGAAATGATCAGCGTCAAGAAGATATTCGATTTAGACGTTTTCTTCCGCCTGTCTCTCTGTCTGTCTGTCTGTTTGTCTGTTTGTATACAGTTTTCTTATCGAAGGACTTGAGCTATGTAGTCGAAATTTGGTATTCGTGCTCACGGGGACATGAGCAAGAGCAAGTTCAAAAATGCACCCGATCGGTCCATTTTTAAAGGTACCTCTAGTACTAGGGTCTGTTATGAAAATCACAAAAACTGCTCTAAAACCGGATTTTTTCAAGATATTTTGAGGAAATTTGGTAGTTGAACATATTTAAATCCAAGTTATTCAATTTCCAAAAATTTCGAAAAGTGGGCGTGGCAGAGAGGCGTTTTTCGAAAATTTTCTCCTACACCCGGAACTCAAGTGGGACTTAAACCAAAGTTGGCAAATATACTTCGTTTGTAGCCAAAAACATCATAACCAAAAAAATGTTAACGGTCCATTATTAAGGGTACCTCCTTAACTAACTAGGGTCTGTCACAAAAAATCCAAAGATGCCCCAAAATCAGACTATTTCGAAATATTTTAATGTAATTTAGAATTCCAGCGTATAGTTAAGCCTCCGATTAGAATTCCGAAAATTTTGAAAATTGGGCGTGGCAAAGGGGCGGTTTTCATAAAGAAATTTAACAAAAGTCGGTATATGGGCCCCTTATGGACTTAAAAATCTCTTAAATATTCTTTCTTAATGGTCCTGTTTTAAAAATGATTTTAACATGTGTGTCTGTGTCGGATATTGTATTTTCAGACTTGCCTGACTATAACACCCTCAGTTGTTTAGATATTTTCTTGTCTGAGCGCGTTTACACTAAAAAATTTCGGAGTGCCGTTTTCTGAGTGTCAAATAAAGTTACATTTGATCTCCTAAAAGACTTTCAATATCATCATATAAAAAGGATATCGCTCATTTACTTCAAGAATGTCATATCTCAAAAAAATCGATTTTGAGAAAAACGCATTCAATTCCCTTGCCTTTTGATGGAAAAAGAAGTTATTATTCTCTTCACATACAGAGAGTATGAAGTATTGATACGAAATTTTTACATAATGCGAGGCATAATACACCGAATATATCATCATCATTAACTCAAAAATAAAGCGGAATTTTCTTCAATAATTACACTAGCAAACATCATTTTTTCCCGGGTCATCCAAGTGCAATTTTTTATGGACTTTGCCTTTTTATACATATATTAGAAAATATTTTTAAAAATTTTGTGGGTTTTGCAGCTTCTTCGAGCAGAACTCGACAATGTATTTTGCGATTTAAACACACAGCGAAAAACACTGTAGTGCCAACAATTTTACATTTTGTCGTAAATACTTTTATGGGTTAAATCGCGCCAACAACTGAACAGATTTGATCAACAGCACAAAAGTATTTGGATTTTTGTAAATTTTACGTAGTTGGATTAAAGGTGAGAGCATTTGAATCAAATAAATCAGCTTTAATTAAACAACAGCTTGCGACTTTGGTTAAAAAGTTATACCTTTTGGAGGAAATGCAAAAATATTTATTAAAAAACAGTTCATGTGTTTGGTTTGAAAGTTAGAGTACTTGGCTGAAATACTTACACTGTTAAAAAAGAACAGCTTACGTCTTTGGTTTAAAGGGAAAGTCCTAAGCTGAAATACTTACACTGTTGACAAGCAACAGTTGACACTTTTTTTTTCGATTGCCACACCTTTGTCCAAAAAAGGGAATATCGTTGAAATAAAGAAGTAATTACACAATTTTTAGATATAGTTTAAGTTTTATTAAATCAATTAAGATATATATATATATTTTGAATTAAATAAAATTAATAAAAAACTTATAATATTTATTTAAACCTAAGAACGCGATTTCCGTTATTTAACACAGTTACGATGGAGGGAAAGGAAACATTTTCCATCCTTTTTATGTGGTAAGCATTGCAGGTACTTTAATATTATAAAAGCTTGTAACTCTTCGGAAAACGTGCTGTTTATCTCTTGTCCTATCACATATAATTCCTCTTCTATCTCATAAAAATTTTAAGTATAATTAAGATTATATTTTTGAACTTTACATAGCTATTTGTCTTATAAGTTTTGCCCCGATATATTATGCTTTCTACACTGTGACCAATAGCATAGTTAGATGTGTACATAGATTTTTGTAGTAAGAAAGTTCAGCTAGATTAATATTAGCAATTTGTTCAATATTTGAGATTTCGTTTTGGAAGAAGTTTGCTTCAACAAGGTTAAAGGAAAACTGAAGACAAGTTTTTAATGCTAGCAGTATACGGAACATTTAATCGAGAGTTGTTGATATGAGCGTATCTTTTAAAAAACTGATGCTTACTTTCAAAACGGAAACTCCACAAATATTTTAATGGACCTAATTCCTTTATAACAGTGGCGTAATGTGTCATGAAATGGTATTTGGGTTTAAGCTTCTCATTGAAATGTTCTATGATGAAGTTATTGTGCTTAGAAATCAATAACTTTAATTCATTCAAAGTATCATCGCAGAAATAATTCAATAGGAGAATATCAACAATTTTGACAAAAGTAACCAAGAATTGATAAACCGGATCACTATTCGGAACTAGCCCTTCTAATATAAGTAATATTACGTGCACAAATGATTTCAATTCCACTGTTTTCATAGGAAAATTTTTTTTTTAAATCTGCTTTTCAGTAATTGGATGAGATATGTTTCCGATAAGAGTTGTTCCATAATTAAATAATTTTTTCCTACCCAACTAGCAATATAGTTCCAAAGTTGATATTTCCTTACCTATTTTAGGGTAGAATATTTCATTACCCTGCCCTAAATGGGGCATAAATACGTCCGTACGACTTCCATTCGACGTAAGTGGGGAATAGAATGGAAGTCGTCTGGCGGTAATATGTTAATAGGGCATAATAGGGCATTTCGTATTTAAAGGTAGGGCATTGAAAAGGCATTTGGACCAAAAATAGGTCGAAAAGAAGTCGAAATTACAAAATTTTAACCTAAATTATGCGTAGAATGAAATGAAAAGAGCGAAACGAAAAAACGGAGAGAAATATATAAATAGATAATATCTTATCATTCATACGTAATACTTCAATACAACAATGAACGAAAGTATTTTCTATCAAGTATGTTTGTATGAAATTGAATAATAAATTAAATATGGACTTGATTAAAAATATTGTTCGCATTCATAAAACCTTAATGTATATGCGAGCTTGGGTTTATGGTGAAAGTGTTCCTTTACTCCTTCATTTTTCAGGCACATCTCATTGATGTAAATTAATAATTGTTTCCTATTAAAAAAAATTATTTTTCTATGATTTTTGAAGACCCGTATCTCTGTCGCTGATATAGTTAGGAGCATGAAGTTTAGGTCATAGGGGTTTTGTATTCATGGGCTATTGGAATGCTGCAGTTATAACTCTCTGAGGATATCTGGGTTAAAATGGTAAGATATTATATATACCAGGTTTTATGGGATTTTGACACTTTTAAGTGAGGTTATGTCGAAACCTGGACCCGATGGCGCCATATAGACCTTAAATTCGGATTCAGCGACCCCGAAAACATATAGTAGGTATAGTCGCACCTCTGGGTCTGACCACTTTTTTTTTTTGTGTGGCTGTGTAATCAATGCATCTCGACTTATAGGGCAGAAAGGCAACAAAACAAGTAATTTTTTTGACCTAATATCCCCCTAAAAGTCGAATGGACCTAATAGTCGAAATTAAGTCCAAAATTTAGTCCATATGCCTTAAAAAACTTACCTAATTTGGAATTCAAAGTTATGGCACTATTAGTGCATTCAAGAAGGACTGTTTACCTATTTTTGACCTAAAATATTCTTTAAAGTCACATTGACTTTTAAGCCGTAACATAGGTTGAATCTAGGCGATTTCGACCTTGTAAAAATTACTTTTAAGTTAGGGTATTTTTAAGGCAGGAATTTGGTCAAAAATACACACAGAAAAATATGACCACATAAAATCAATAAGATCCCCTTATTGAGCGATTTTATAGAGAAATCTTTATAAACTATATGAACGATGTGCTTTTTCCATAGAGAAAACTCTTTGAATGCATAGAGAAAATCTTATTGAAACATTTTAATAGATATCCTCATATATTTAATGTGAATATCTCATTATTTCTGTTGAAGAATATGGAAAACTTCTTGATATATTCAAATAATAAGGTGAGCATATCAATCAAACTATGTGACATTCTTATAAAAGTGACCTTTTGATAAGTTATCCTTATCGCTTTAAAAAGAAGCCTTTTTTATATAAAAAGCAAGACTTATTGATTTAAAAAAGTATGTGAATTCCGTATTCATTCCATAATTTAAAAAGACAGATCATCTTTTTTGCACTTACATTGATATAATCAATCTAGCAAGCTGAAATCATATCTCGCGATGGCGTAGTTGAAGTGTGCTAGACTTGTAATCTAATCTGGAAGGTCCGAGTTCGAACCCCGCCGCAGGCCAAAGAAGTTGTGTAAAAATGGAGGATAAAACAGGCAAGTAAATTTTGAGGGGAAAAATACGGGGAGCAGAAAGTAAGTTGGGACACGAACCAATAAAAACAAGTTGCTTTCGTTGGGCCGTTCCGAAACGTCACGCACAAGCTCTTTCAAGAAATTCCTAAAGAATCTTTTTTTTAAATTTTTTAAGCATAAAAACTTTGGTAAAATCTTTTATTTCTCAGTTTTTCAAATAATGTAAATGTTAAATTATCTACTTTTCCAAAAAAAAAAAAAAACGATGCTCGCTGGAGCAGGGATCGAACCCGCCGACTTGGTTTTTTACAAAGAATTCATATCAAAATGTTAAGTTATCTTCTTGAATTTTCGATTCAATTATACTATCAGGCTTAAAAGTAAAAATGAAGTTTTTCTCTATGGTATTCAATAAGACAATGCTTCTTGAGGTAACATAACCATAGAGTTTTAAATCGCTTATTAGTCTTTTCCGTTGCATTTTATGTGGTACATTTTCTCTGTGTAGGCAAAACATAACCAAAATAGGTCGAATGGGCCTAGTGCTGGTCATATTTCCTTACTTTGCTTGTTGGGTATGGTTAAAATTCTCTAAAGTAAAGTATTTCTTTTCATATATGAAATAGTTTAAACATTTGATAAGTTATATTTTGCTACTCCAAGGAAAATGTCATGCATTAAGTCACAGGCCTTGTTGTCAGAAATATGAAAATTAGATAAATTGTTCCAAATTGAATTTTCTTTCAAAGATTTTCTTTCTTGCATTCTTAAAAATGAGGTCTCTTTCCAGGGTGCTGCAATATTTGACGGAATGTTGAAAGCCAGCCATTTTTTTTTATTTTCATATTCGCTATTATCTATCGCAATTTCACTGTTGGTATCACTATTGGATTCATGCAATATTTTTTGCTTTTTTGTTGTGCAAGGATTTAAATTTTTGCGTTTATGAACGGTGTTAAAATAGCGATCATATATTTTTCCGGATGGATTTCGTTTATTACTGCGTGGTACATAGTATGTAGACATATTTTCAATTGGAAAAATTAGTGTAATCTCCTCCGCTACGGTACTCATAATTTTGGGATCCATTTTTACATTAATAAGAGCAAAATAATCTACGATTATTCTGACTATTGTTGTTTGCTCGACATTATTAAGTGAATTCGAGGTAAGATAGTTTTTTAATATTTCCTCTTCCCGATATTGATTTATTCTAAAATCTCTTTAATTGTTGAATGGCGCACATGACGATTCAATCTGGTGGGACGATGGAGCCAATCACAAACATTTGTTGAAATAGAATGAGATTTTATAACATTTTATGCAAGCATTGAATTACCATGCATCGTACTGCAAAGAAATATTTGAAAGTTAAAAGATTAAAATTCTCAGATCGAGTTTTAATCTTCTGTAAATGCTATATGCTCGCTACAATAACCCAATGCATATTTTTTTTTTCAACACTTCGAATTGGAGCTTCCAATCATTTTCAAATATTCATAAGAAAACAATTCGACCGTAGCCCTTCTAATTTAAAGCCAACAATGATTTGAAAAGCATTTTTTTTATAAGAACATATGTACTATTGTCTAATTGGAAAAGTAAACAGATAGCACATTGTGCAGCTGATTTGATCATCATATAAGTTTCCGATATTAAAAATTAATAATCTTATATTCGTTTACAATGAGTTTCTTTTATGTGCATTGGAACTATATCTTTGGAAGAAAGAAGAAATATTTTTTCCTACATGTTGATATTTACCTATTTAATTTAACTTTAGCTTTATTTATAGATAAACCCAATTTGTGCTTTTGCGTTCATCAAAGTTTAAATATATATGCAGGCGACAATTTCGCTATTGAACGTAATTCTAGTGGAAAGTTGTAGTTTAAATACAGCTCAAACAAAACATTCACTATTGACAAACTAAATTATGAATTTTTCGAATATGTTTTAGAAGATTTTTCGTTGAAAGTCACAATAATTTTTAAAAACTACAAAAATTTAAAATTTAAATTAAGTAAAATATTTACACAAATGTTAAAAAATATTAATTATCTTAAAATGAATTTAAAATTCAATTAAATTTTTTATTTTTAAAAATATACCATAAATAAAAGATTTAAACATAAATACTACAAAGTAAAATCATAAATTGGCAAATAAAGGAAAAAGTTTTAAACTCAGCAGAATAACAAACTTTTCACAAGTACGGCTAGTATTAAGCTTTCAGATAAAACTTTTTGCTGGAAGATAGAAGCGAATAAAATGACAATGAAGATTTTTCATTTTCGATTTGAACAAAGCCAAATAAATATATTCCGAACTAGTCTCCGGTAAGATCGCCAAAACTAAAATCTTACGTTTATATCATTTTCGAGAATCATACTCCCTTTCAAATTGACTTTGGTGGTCGAAGTATTTTTGCACTATTTTCAACAATTGAAGTAAAAATTCTATTACCGCTATTTTATTTCTTCAAGAGAATTTTTAAAATTAAAATTTAAAAGTTTGAATTTGCGCAAGTTTTCGAATCTGTTTCCAAAAAATCTTGGATGAAAATTAAGTTATCGAACAAACTTTCTTCGTGAACAATTAATTGAAGCTTCTTAATTTATAAAAATTGTTAAAATTTTTTGTTTAGTTTCATTCAGACATTTAACTAAAGACCCTAAAGGCGGGTTTAACAATAGAGGGTTCAAGTTTTATATAAATGTTGGATTAAAAAAAAATGTACCCGAGTACACATATAAGCATATAAAAAAGCATAAATTTGAAAAAATTAAAACTACATTTTAACGGAAAATGTTCGGTTAAAAAATTAAACTTACTCCCAGTTTCACCAAGCTTTTTAAATAAAACTTAAATGAAAATTAACTTTGTTTATTTGCGATTTGACAGTCCGTTTAATTTAAGTTTCATTTAAATGGCTTGGTGAAACCGGCGCTTAGAATTTAACTTACAAATTTTGAGATACTTTTGCTGACTTTCGATTCGAGTCCAATTCGATTTCAATTGGAAAAAAAGCTGTGCTAGCTTTCTATTTCTATAAAAAAAAATCGACCAATTTGAATTCGTCAGGTAGTCTTCGTGAATTTGATCGAAACATTTGATCAAAATTAATTCAAAATCGAAAGTCAGAACATTTTTTTTTTCGACTTGAATTGCAAAATCAAAATCGAAATCATTTCGAATCGAAAGTCAGCACATACCCGATAAACAGTTATTTTTGAGTTTTTCAGGAAAAACTCAAAACATTTACGGTCCCTGAAAACAAGTGCTCAAATTGAATGAAGCAGGCTGTGGAATTTTAAGAATCTGACAGAAAAATTGTCGAATACTTACTTACTTACTCTTTCGAATTTCTTCAATTTGCTGAAATATGCTTATAAAAACACTCAACATTTACGCGTAATGTTCGTGCCGCATTTTTCAGCATTTTGATGAAATGCTGAAAAATGTCAAATGCAACTCTAATCCTTCAGCAGTAATATTAACAATGTATGAATAAAATATTCTTTTAAAAGTTTCGAAAGAGACTGGACGTTTTACACGCAATACAAATTTCGAGTTCTACCGGTTTTGTATTTAGTATGCGATATGTTTCTTTCTGCCATATGTACCTACAAATCATACTTACTCCATTATCACTTCGCCACTTTTTAAGGTTATGCCTAAATTTTATCTTATCAGCAAGAAGGTGGCGCCTGGTAAATATCTCGTCGATGTCGCATATTTCCAGCATTCGCAGCAGCTCCAATTTATTTATTCTGCACTCCGCCAATGCCGTAATACTCTCCATGGATAGGCCCCATTCCACATATAACATGAAAAGCTCATTTTCCACTTCAAATAATTCATTTTCTGATGCAACATCATTTACTGCTGCCATCCTGCCTCCCGTCGAACTCACAAATGACACGTGCATAAGAAAAATTTCACCAAAATGAGGAAATTGACAGTTGCTCTGTCAACTCAAATACTTTTCTTTTGATTTAACAGTTTGCTCTTTTAGCTCAAACGCTGTAGCTTTTGATTTAACAGTGCGCTGGTTGCTTAAAAAAAGGACAACTGTTGCCTTTTTAGCTCAACTACTATTGCTTTTGTTTTGACAGTTCCAATCTTTCTTGCACAGAAAAAATAAACAGTTTTGCGCTCTGAGCTCAAATATTTTGCTTTTGTTTTTGCAATGTGCCAGTTTTTGACTGCAAAGTTCTTAGCTCAAAAACTTTAAATTTGGCTCAAAAACTTTTTCACTCAACAGTTATTTCCTTGTTGCGTTAAAAGCGGCACAGTTGCTAAAAAAGTATGAAAGTATTTGATCTAAATATAAAAATTTTCGATCAAATCGTTTTGCATTCGATTCAAATAATTTTATGCTACAGTTTTTCAACTGCGATAACTTCTTGTTACGAAAGTGTTTATTTTTCTGTGTTAACAAATGATCCGTTATATTAAATTTAATCAGCCCCATTAAAACTTTTTGTTACATAGTTTGAAGATCGGTCTAAAAATTAGATTCTGTGGACCTTTCTTTAGAAATCACATATTTTTAGAAAAAATTCATCAAATTTTTCTTTCATCGGCATCTAAAAACGTTTTGCAGGGCAGAGTACCTTGTAATGAAAAAAAAAATGAAATGAAATGAAATGAAATGAAAATGAAAAATTACAGATCAAATTAAACCTCACGTCTATTTTTTCGTTTTTGTCGAAAGCGCGCAAAATTAGGGGATTTCATGTAACTATTTCAAGGCGATAACGATTTCTAATTTCGACAATTTTCTAAATCGATTCATGTCACCCCTGAAAAATAGACATATCGGATTACAGAGCAAGGGGTATATGAAGGCACCTATGAGGCCATAAGGCTAAAGACTTTTGAGAGAAAATTTAGGGTCGTGGGTGAACTTCGACTTCTGATTCGATTTTAACCCAAAAACGTAGAGTGGTATAGATAATTCGTATTTTTTATGTACTCTAGAAACTTCACCCTTTTGTTGGCGCTGGGGAGAAATCTGATGGTGATGGGTGAAATCTAACTTGAAATTTGTGTTCAGACCCCAAAAAACATAGGGGACAGTGTGTCACCTTTCTGTTGCTTAAATTTTGTAGCATTTTGATACAAAAATATTTCTGCTTTTATGATTTGAAACGCACTTCGTCTTTGAAAATAGTCTTCGCTTATAAAATTAATGAAATACTTATGTAACTAGCAACAAAAGTCCTGATGGCGCATCGACTCGAAAACGAGTCAAAACTAGGACTTCCAATCCCGGTATCGCGGGAAAAGAGAGCAATGAAATTCATTTTTTCACACGTTTACGGGGAGCAATGTGTGTTAATCGCCCTGCGACATTTTCTTGTTCACGAAATTCAAATTGCCCCTTCGTGGTAAGCGTTTTGAGCCGATTGAATCCGTAAGAGAGAATTCGCTCGAGGAGCTAAAAGCATACCTGTATGTGCCTGCGAAAAGTGCATGGAAGATTGGGTTAAGCGCTGGCACGGAAGGTTTTTTGGTAATATTGGCCCCAAATATTTAAATTTATATACATAAGGACTGTCCCAAAAATAACTGTCCTTTTGTTCTTTTTTTATTGCACAAAAACCATTGGAGAATCCCACGAAAAAGTGGAAATGCAACTCAGTTTTAAAGTATTAGTTTTAACTGACTTCTTCATAGAAGCTGAAGTGCAAGAATAAAACTACGATTTAGAAAAAAATTTTTTTTATATACGTTTCGTTGGTGAGATAGAGCCCTTACCAATTGGTAAGTTTTACTTTCCGACACAGGACGCATAATTTGTACAAAGTACTTTCCTTTCAAAACGTCTTGGTTTTCCAAATATATTTCTTGTCTTTACAAGTAGTTTCTAAAGCTGTAATAAAAAACGTAAAAATTTAAAAAAAAAAAACTGTTTTTCGGGAGGCCTTTCTTCGGCTTGGTATCACCTTTTGTGGAAAAGATACTTTGAAATGGAAGTATGTTGGTGAATATATTTTAATGATTTTTATTTCATGAAGGTTATCCAGTTTTAATAATAGCTGATCACACGCAATCAATTAGTGCTATGCGTATGAGAAAACTTCCTGAAAAGAAACAGGCCTAAGATCCAGACTTTAAAGCCAAGGAGTCAATGAGAATTGCCGAATTACGAAATCGAAAACGGGAATAGGCTTCCAAAAAATTGTGGAGTGCCGATATAACAGTTTAACTGAAGTACAAACGGTAGTTAACTATTGAAAAACTACCAATATTCACTGTATAGTTGAACTCTGTCCGAAACCTGACGTACTTTTTCTGTACGTGACAAGACAATAAATTTTTTTTTTTTAAACTACCGACGAACATTTTTTAAATTTTTTTCTGCTTAACATAGGCTTCAATTCCTGGTGATAATTTGCTTCAAACATATCAGTGCTCCATGTTCAATAGTTTCGCTGAAATTTAAATATAAAGACTTCAACTTAGAACACTGGTTGACTAGACCCGTCCATTACGTCACAGCACTTCTTATTTTTTTCTTGGCAATCTAAGAAAATTTTTTAAATGTTTCTTTGTGGTCATCGGCTACCTAAACTTCAAGCTATTATATAAAGTTATTTAAAATAATATCCTATTAATACATCTTAAGCAAGGCGCTTTTAAAAACCAAAAAAAAAAGTTGAGTTTGTCTGTACGTGACGGTGAAATGCCCCATTGATGTTTTTTTAAAAATTGTTGCAGTTTATTATTAAAGGAACATTACAAAATAAATAAAAATTTTAGTTAAACTGAAAAAATACACTTAAAGAAAATTGTGCGCTTTTGGATTAGGGCCCGCCCTTCATTAGGTTTTTTACTGACCTTTCGTTCACTTTAGTGTTTTTGCAGTTTGTTTGGTTTTCTTAAGGTTCCTTTTCATTGAAGCCCAATATTTTTCGATTGGACGAAGTTCGGGGCAATTTGGAGTATTGACTTCTTTGATGCCACAGTGACATTATTGGCTTGGTACCAATCCAACGTTCTGTGGGCGTAGTGAGATGTTGCTAGGTCCGGCCAAAATAGTACTGAACCTTGGTGCTGACGTAAAAAAAGCAGCAAACGCCGCTCCAGACACTCTCAGATGTAAATTTCGGTGTTGATTGTGCGATCTGTCATAAATTCCTTACTTCGAAGGCAACATTTGCAAATGGTCTGCCAACCTATTTTATTTTACTAATGAGTATATTTGAGCATTAGATATGGGGTTTATAGCAGTTCTTCATATCTTTCATAACATTTGACATTTTATTCTAAAAATTTTCCCGATCGAACAATAATAAAAATTTTAAAGATAAGTTCTTAAGTTTGGAATCCTAACACAAACTCTCATTCGATAAAAACAAGATTAACACAATTTTTTCAGTTAAATAAATACACATAATATGTCTTTTAACAGTAGATTGTTTTACTTGCTTAAAACGATTTTTGAATTTTTTAATCTATAATAATTTAATTTATCGCGATATGGAAGTAACACAAATTCAATTAAAATAAATTAAAAAAATTAAAAACATAAAAAAACATATTAAAAACCATACATTTTCGATAAAATTAAAAAAAAAAAACGCTTAAATAATGAGTTTCTTGAGCTCATATTCAGCTTGTGCGATTGTGCATTGAATCCTTGGCGCAGAGTTTTTCGATTTGATCGTTGTAAAATGAATTAAAATTTATTCGATGAACGAGATTTATAAATCGATCGGATGGCCGTTCTGATGCCACATCACTTATCTGTTTCAACAAACCGATGAGAAGTCCAGTGAATTCGAGATCGAATCGCTTAACACGTTCCGAAAATGTGTCCGTTGGTGCCAAGGATGTTTCAGACTAGATTTAAAAGAGAAATAATTTTAAATAGTTTCTTCTTTATACAATTTCGTGCATATTGCGCCGCTGATTGATTTTTCAAATTAAACTGGGTAAAATTAATGTGTTGTCATAAAATGGATTTATTTATTCGTTCCAATGAAATTTTAAAAAGAGCAGCGATGTACGCATCATGACTAGTACCAAGACCTCAATCGAAAAAATTTTAAAAGATGTAAGAAAAAAAAATGTAATTACAAAAGATCATCCCTTAAAATAGTCTATTAGTTCTCGATTTTAATGATCTGAAAGTGAAGAAAAATATGCAAAAGTATAAAGGAGCGTTTTCAAAATTTCTTTGTTTTCTTCAAATTTAACTTATACCACGTTTATACGGACACATATGCCGGTTTGATTGAAACTGCTTTAACTCAGAACGTATCCATAAACAGGTTTTCAAAACGTTTTGAAAGTTCGAAGTGTGTTGAGTCCTACTCGTTTTAAAATCGCTACTCCCTTCGCTAGCTTCAATCGTATAAGGTTGAAAACACACCAAAGCCAACAAAACGTTTTTTTGACGTACAGCAAAAAACACTTTTCGATATAACCCACATCAACGCCAACAAATTTGTCGAACTCAAACAAAATCGAAGCCAACAGCTTTCTGCATGCTTTTTTGTCGAAGCTTCTGTTTTCCTCGTGTCGTTTCGAGTGTGCGTTGCGCCGTAAGCTTACATGAGATTATCGACGTCGCCGAGCATGCGCAACGTTTTGTCGAGTTCGGTGTGAGTTGGCTGAATGGAGTGCCATGTATCAGTAGTGCTATAACTCAGTAACGGTACCTTTTAGGCAAGTGGTCCAAGAACAAAAACCATAACCCTTGACATTAGGTATCGCATGTCAAAATTATTCAGAAAGTTGCCCGGACTACCTGTATACTATAAGTACAGATGTCCTCAAAACAGCGCTTTCAATTGTCCTAGACATCTCCTGAATTTTTATACCCAGCGTAAGCGGGGTATATTAGTGTTGCGCGAATCTTGTTACAGGGAGAATTAAGCTCCGGAGATATAGACAAATATATATAGAAATGATCAGGATCAAAAACTGAATCGATTTAGACATGTCCGTCTGTCCGTCCGTCCGTGGTCGGATCTCCTCCGAAACGGCTGAACCAATGAAGTCCAAATTTGGCACACATGTACATATACCGGGGTCCGAGTATGATCCTAAGTAAAAATGGGAGACATCCGCCCACTGCCACGCCCACAAATGAATTTATTGTGTTTTCAGTAAAATGCTTGTAACTTGCGAACCACTCAACACATTCCATTGATATTTGGAGTAGTGGTAAACTACGAAAAGGGACATATCCTGGAAAAAAATGGACGCCGTCCTCCTCGAGCCACGCCCACAAATAAGCCCACAAATAAGGGCTTATCGTAACTTCTGAAGTAGAGGTGGGCGCGTGTCGTGCTTTTATTCGTGACACGAACACGCACGACTTAACACGACGTGTTCGTGTTACGAAATTTGATTATGTCACGGGTTCGTGCGTGTCCGTGTTGAGGAATATCGACACGAAACACGACAAATATTAAAAATAATAATTTGAGCTTGCATTGCCTTAAAGTAATTCTTAATAATTTTAGCCGCAATGCTAATGTTGGCTGTTATCTCGCCAGTTAAAGAAAAAATTTGGAGGTTTTTGGCATTACTTAAGTTACTGTTAGCGATTTTTTATACAATTTTACTGGCAGCCCTGCATTTGAGCATTATTGGCAAAAAGTCGTGCGTGTCGTGTCGTGTCATGTTTTAGAAATTTCCGGACGTGCGTGTTACGTACGTGTTGAAGACTTGGCATTCGTGTTCGTGTTGTGGCGTGTTGCAAATAATCGACACGCGCCCATCTCTATTCTGAAGTAAAAGGCGTAGAAGCTTCAAAATCGCAACATAGGTTGACCAACCCGAATGAAAGGTGTAGGGAAATAATTTATGTGGCCCGCCCACTGCCACGCCCACAAATGGAGAATTTTCGTAACTTCCGAAGTAAAAGACGTAGAAGCTTCAAATTCGCAACATAGGTTGACCAACCCGAATGAAAGGTGTAGGGAAATAATTTATGTGGCCCGCCCACTGCCACGCCCACAAATAGAGAAGCAAAACATAGTGCGCTCATAATGTCGGGACGCTGGGTATTTCAAAGTCGGGCTTGACCGACTTTAGCTTTCTTACTTGTTTTTATTATATCGCACCCTTGCTACTAAATCGGCACAATTTAAAAGTTCGAATTGCTCGGAAATCATACGAGCTCTCTTGAAACTAAGGAGAAATAAAATTTTTTCTAAACTAATATTACTCTTAATCGACTGCTGCATCAGTCAATATAAGCGTTTATTCTCTAGGTGTTCGGTTTCTTATAGAAAAATTCAATCGAACATAAAAAAATTGATTAAAAGTTTTTTGAATTGGGCCGATTTATTAACAAGGGTGCGGTATACAGTAGAATCTCGCAAAAGTTAATCGATTTGTTCCAGGAGTAATCAACTTTTCCGAATTATTAACTTTTCCAAATGTTTATTCTATTTAAATCTTTTGATTTAAACCATATTTATATTTATTTTACATACACAAGATCTACTCGCGCACAACTCCTATTTCACAATAAGGTGGCTTCGATCGAATTTGTCACTTTTGAGTGCTATCGTTATGATTTGCGTTGTCTTCTTTTGCTTTTCTTCGCTATTCCACGTAATACACATGAAATAGGGTTGATTTAAGGAAAAAAAAAGGAAAAGAAAAAAAAATAAGCTCAGAAAAGTTAACGCCAAACGCTGAAATTCGATTAACTTAACCAAGCGTTTAACTCATTCGAGCGGTAACTTTTGCGAGATTCTACTGTATTTATTTTAAATTGTGCAGACTCATTTTTGCAAAGAAGAATTAACATAGTACATCAACATACCAATGTACGTTATCACGCAAAATTATCGTCCGTAAACTGACTTTACACACACCAATTTTTTTTTAAATACGTCTTTATAGCTACACTTTTAGTATTAAAACAACAAATAATCGGTCGTAAGCAATTCAGGAATCTACTCCAAAAATTCTTTAAAAAAATACTCAAATACAGTTTGGATATTTTGATATTTAGGGCCGGTAAATGAATTACCGTTTAAACTGAAGTTTTCTTAAACTTAAACGAAAATTTGATCTGAAGTTTAAAATGAAAGTGCTTTTCAGAGCATATTAATATGAAGTTTTATTAAACTACAGATTAAGCATAATGGGAAATATTTAGTTTTGAATTCCGAATATTCAAGGCGTATTTAACAAGGTGATATCAATATTACAATAAAAAACAAATCTAAAACAAACACATTCCTTTGTTGTTGCAAAGAAACTAAAAATTTTAAAAATTTCATATAGTTTGCAATTTAATTTCAGAAAGAAGAAGAGAAACTTGATATTGCCACCACCTTGTTAAATACGCCTTGCGAATATTTTTTTTCTAGACAGTGACTGCTTTTTTTTTAAAGTAGGCTAAGGAAACTATGAAAGAATATATAAACAAAGAATTCCTCCGTGTTACCTATGTAAGAGATTCCCCTAGCGACGACAAATCACCGGCAAAAAATATGGTTTTATGGTGAGGGACATTTGGGGATATGATATGGAAGCTTTTCTCTCTTCCCCGTGCCTTCCTCGCCATCTACAGAATTTCTCTCCGGTGATTTGTCCCCTAATATGAACGGCGACTTAGGTTTTTTGGCTCTTAGAGGGGACTTTAGGGGGAACCAATTTTTAACGCGTGTATAAACATATAACATGAAGTGCGAAGTTTATTGTGTTTGGTATAGGGAATCTGTCAAACTGCTGGTCTTCTTTCTAAATTAGGTTTTTTTTGTTTGTTTATTAATTGCGAATTTTGTACTATTTGGGGGGAACATCAAGAATCTAGGGGATTTAAGGAGCATTTAAGAGAGAACCAGCAGGCAACACTGGAACTCTTGTGGTATTCCTAAAATGGAAAACTGAAAATGGCTGAGCAGAAATGAAGCTGCAATATTTCATCTTTTCATCTCACCAACTTTACCAAATTTCTCTTAATAGAGGTAAAATAAGACCGCCAAGTTCTTCCTCGCTTTCGTCTTCTTCGTCAGAAATTATATTTATGAAAATTTTCTGACAGTTACACTCAGAAGAAAAAGTCTGCGTACGATGTTAATGTTTCAGCATTTTCACAAAATACCACCTCTATTTTATAACTTTACTGTTTAATTTTTTTAATATTTTTTCTTTATCGTGTTTTCAACGAATGTTACAACTTTAAATCGACTTTCAACATTCCATAAAAAATTAAAAATCCAAAAATAAAAAAAAAATCATATTTTAGGGCAATAAAAAGTCTGCGTACGCAATGTTTATTTTTCAAAAAAAAAAAAAATCGTTTTTGTGAACTTTAATATTTTGTTGGCTAGCTATGTTGTTTTTAAGCCTCTACTTATCCTTCTAGCAAAGAATCAACCAGTTTCTTCGAAGATTCAAAAGTTATTGCATATCATTGGAGCAGAATGACCTCCTTCAGCCTTTGACGTTATCGGTAGGGATCTCTGATTTCTGTTCTAAATGATGCCATAGGTCCTCTATTGGATACAGATCTATATATTGAGAACACGTTTTAAGCTTATTGCGAACATTAAATAGCATCCAGTTTCGTAATGTGCACAGCCTGCTTTGCGTCGTTATCTCGTTAGAAGAAAACATTATCACTAAGGGCAAACAATGCTGCAGTTTCCTTTAAATTACATTTATGAATGTTCACATAATCTGCTGCATTTATGATAACCTCAAAAACTCAAATTTATTGACTGCTGCACTAGCTATACACCCCCACAACATGACATCACCACCATCATGCTTTACAGTCGTTCGGAGATTTTTTACATTTAAGGTAGTGCCTCTTTTCCATCACACAATCTGATGACCTTTCACTTTGAACATGCAGAATTTACTCTTATCAGGGAATATAACCTGTTTTCAAATATCTAGAGGATAATTTTTGTATTGTTCGGCCAAAGCCAATATTTACAATATCAATATAATTCATTAGCCTTATTAGCGGTTTTATACGGACCATACGTTCACAATGCCCATACTCTTTTTCGAATTTTTTGGATGGCATGGGGTGTAACTTACTTCTGGTACTACTCTTCAATATCGAGGACCATTGCAGCTTCAGCTAACATAGAATAAGCTTTCATAGATCTGAGCAAAACCCACGTTTCTTTCAAGCTCAACTAAGGCGGACATCTAGATCTTAGTTGTAAATCTAAAATTCCAGTGAATTTTAATTTGTTAACATCTCGCTGGACTGATGAGTTACTTCAACCGAAAATGTAAGCATTCTGATGGAAAGCCGGGACCTTTTTCTATAAATCTACAAACAATTTTCTCGCACCTAGGCAGAAAATCGGCCTTTTCGAGGAATTTTTTTCTTTTTCGCAACTTTAGGAGTATTTTTATGAAAAAAAAAAAACATCCAGGAGAACACGTTTCCAATTTAACGATAAACTATTAATTGTAAATGTCCATTTAATGACAAGAAATACCGTTTTTCTGCCCTTTTAATCCGGTGTACGCAGACTTTTTTTTTACCCCAAAATATGACTTTTTTTTAGTGTTTGAATTTTTAATTTTAATTTTTTAATATTTAAAGTCGATTTAAAGTTGTAAAATTTCTTGAAAATGCGATAAAGAAAAATATAAAAAAAATTACACCATAAAATTTTAAAATAAAGGTGGTTTTTTGTGAAAATATTCAAACATTAGCATCGTACGTAGACTTTTTCTTCTGAGTGTATATCGAAATAAATTGATTTTTTTTCTAATCTTTAGATTAAACGACCTATTTTGTTCGTTTAAATTTTTGAAAGTTAAAACAAATATTTTCTCTAAACGACAACTGATTTCTCATTTTTGACAAATAAATTTTTTCGAAACTTTAGTGTTTGCTTCGATTTTTCATTGAAGTTACTTTTAATTCTGAATCTCGAATTTCAAAAAAACACTTCTCAAAATTTGTTTGTTTACATTTTTCAAATTTTTGTTCACTTATAACTAAGCCGATTTTTGAATTTCAAATTTTTTGTTCAATTATAACTAAGCCGATTTTGACATTCCCGTTTCATTTGACAATGCCGATTCTATGTTGTTTTTGTTCGAGTTGTAGTTGTTGCCGTATTGCCTACACCTTGTTAAATACACTAGGCCGTAGCATAAATACCTATTACAAACTCTTCAAATTACCCTCTCTTTTTTCGACAATTTGCTTTATTCCGTTTCCTCTCACAAACACAAAACAAAGCAAATGGAAACGCAAAACAAATCCAATAATCTCCGGCATGAGATCGGTATAACACAAACAAAGTTAAATAGCTGAGAGAATAAGACAGAGTAAATACAAACTCTCGCATTTATTGCTGTTGGTGTTTGAGCAGTTTGCTTATAATTTGTTGAATTTGTTTCTATTCATAGCTGTTCGTAGCCACATATGTAGCTATTAATAGCTACATATATAGCTATTTATAGTTATATAAAGCTATATATAGTTATATAAAGCTATATAAAGCTATGCTAACGCTTTGAAAATAACAAACGTTACAAACGATTTGATAAAGCCTCCAAATACTCTTCCCGTTTCTTGTTGGCTTTACTTCTCACGAAATTTAGTTTGCTCTCTTTGCTTTGCACAAATGCGAATAAATCCAAATCCTCTCAGAGCAAAGCAGAACTGATTTTGGATTTGTTTTCGTTATGCGTTTGCATCTACTGGCTTTGCTCTTCGCTTGTATTTAGGATTAAGCAGAGTGTGTTTAGAAAAGTAAATTCGTTTGAATTTCAAACACATTTGATGCTATGGCCTAAAATACACCTTGGTTTAAACTGGAAACTGAAGTTTAAACTGTAACTGATTTACCGGCCCTAGTCACATAAGCCGTGAGAACTCGTTAGACAATTCGTATACGATTAAAATGAAAACAGCAACAACTTAAACTTTTTGAAAAAAATCTTAGTGACCATTAGTAAAGTTAAAAGCTTCTTTAAAACGTTGGTTACTTTCAATGTGAGTACGATTTGGAAAAATATACTTTTTGTAGCTATGTACCTGCTTCTGACTTGGAACTTCACTTTCATCATCGCTGTTATCACATCCGAGCTCGGCATCAAGAAATAATCGTTGAGAGCTCTTTATGAAGCATAAATTTTGTTTAAAAAATAATAATATAAATGGGAATCATTAAAAATTAATTTTAAGCCACTGTTGCCAGTTTAGGGGAATCTCCCCTAAATTAAAGGACATTTATAGTCTTTAGTGGAGTCTTAGGGCAGAAAAGTGGGCAGGAAAACTGTTATGGGATCTTATAGGATCAAGTTTTGTTCTAAGAAGATTTCAAAATTTAATTTTAAGGAATTTAATTTTAAGGAATATAGGCCTTGTTATGAGACATTCAGAGGAATATTCGCCTAAAAAACTGGCAACAGTGTTTTAAACTCAATTCATTGCGATTTAAATTTTATCAAGGTGCACATTAAAGCGTGAAAACTTTAACAAATATGGAACCACAAAAAATTATATGATATTTCATTTTAAGATGGAGTTAATTGCTCTTTCTTTAATTGCAAGTTACAGGAAATTATTTAATATTGTATTGATAAAATGAAATATGAACTTACTTGTATGAATTCGCAGAATTTTAAACAAATATTACCCATTTTGAAAATAGAGCGATTTAATACTGTTGTATCGGAGAGCATACAATTTCTCAAACATACATCCAAAAAATCCTGATGACAAACTAATACTTCGTCTACGTTTTCAACCTTGAAATAAAATATTTAAAAAAATTTTTTAAGTTTTTAAGACATCTATCAAAAAGTCTCCGACAAATCGTCACGTCAAAAACTTAACTCTTAGCACGCAGTTTAGCAAAGAATAATAACAGAAAATAGCCATCATAAAAGGTCAGTACACACTTGCGTAATTTTTCTGCCAGCTAAAAGGTTGTGAACATTTTTTGTAGAATATCACTATTCGCTGGTGCACCTTAAATATATTCCATTTTAAAACAGAATCAATAAAATAAAAAATAAGCCCTCTGTTAACGTCTTCTCAATTACTTTTTATAAAAATTTTTAATAGTTCTCATGTAAGCAAAAGACATATGTTTTCGACGTTTGTATATGCTAGTGAAAAGATTTCATGTAATAGCGCAAGCATCATATTTTTGCACCCCCATAAACCAACTGTCAAATTTTGCATGAAAATAATTTTACGCGCTCTGCACTACGATTAGATAGCGCAAAGCGAGCGTATAAAGCGCATAAACTCGTTGACTCGTTGTTTTGAGGTTTTTTAAAGATATTAAATTGAATATTTTTTTAAAAAATTTGATTTTCTTGCTCAATTTTGGCATTGTTTGGATTTCCCCCAAATTTTAGTATTACATAAATACCGCTAATGAAATATTTCATTCAGCTTAAACTAAAACTCTCCAAAAACGTAACTTTTGGCAAGCATAATTAGTACACACTCGTCGAGAAGAGAAATTAAGTCTCCAAATCTATTCAGCAACTATGTCGCTCATATTAAAAAATTATAAAAAAATTATGACACTTTCAGCAAGTGTGAACTGACCTTAAATCGTTTCAAAATTTTGACATGTTTTCAAAGATTTTAATGTCGTTTCCCATTAAATTTGTTCGAAAATTCAAATGTTAATTAACAGTGTAACAATGTCATGTTAACAAAAATTATAGCTGAAAACTCCGTACGACTTAATGCTGCCCATTAACTATACAATCTATTGTACGATTTGCCCTGATTGTACTACAAATCGTTTCGTTAGTAGGCTTGTAGTATAAGTGCCTAGCTGTTTGACGGCTTGTTTGACGAAGTTTAAAACGATTTGATTTTTTTGGGTTGTAGTTCGATAGATTGCTACGTTAGTGGAAGAATTTGACAGATTTTGTCGCTTTGTCGCAGTATTTTGCGGTAGAAATTTTCTCTTAAAAATGAATGCGAACGAAAAATTAATTAACTTCATAGAAGCTTATAAAAGCTTTGAAAAATTATGGGAATAGCAAGTGCGAAAAATACAAAAATAAATTTGCTCGCATAAATGGCTACGAAAAATTGCTCGCAGAATATAAAACTATAGAGGAAGACGCATCAATGGACAGCTTCCCATTCGAATACTGGTCTTTCTCCCGAATCCACATTCTTGTGCGTTTTCAGTTTTCCTAATTTTGTTTTCTTCTTCATCTGTTAACTCGTTTATAACGAAAAGGTCCAAAACAACGTGTCCATCACAAACGTCTCTACACTTCAATGCTTAAGGCCGGTATCGAGTTGATACTAATTTATCTTTGTAGAGTTAGCCATATATTTCACGCGCTAAAGTCAGCTGAGTTTTGTTTACATGTGAGCTGTCATTGGCAATGAACAGGAATAATTTCTTGAGGCCGATAGCCTCGGAAGCAAGCGCCTCCTATTTTTTTAAAGATTGCGTCTTAATTTATTAAGGCGCAATACACAAATAATAATAATAATAATTTCTTGAATTTAAAAGTTAAAAATATGTCGCAAATGCAGAAATCTAAGGTTGCAGAAACTTTGTTAATTGGACTTTCCGTGATTTTGCTAGCCCAGCAACTGCAAACAAATACCCATATACAAGGGAAATCCTTTACTTTTTTACATAGCAGTTGTTTAAGCTCGTAGCTAAAAATCGTTCTCCGCCTTTTTGGTACAGATGGTCCAGCTTCAGAAAATTGGTCTTCCATGCCATCCATTCTTCAGCTTTTTTTTTGGGCACGCTACGCAACTGCGATTCAGCCTTTTCGCGGTGGAATATATGTAAAACACTTTATTTCACTGGCTAAACTAGTCTCCACTTTTCTCCAAAAGTGCGAAAAATTGCAACCCTGATGTCATTTTGACAACACTGATTTCACTCGTGCTGGATATGGGTTTGCTAATTGACGGCGGAAATCCATTTATCGGGCTTTTAGCGCACTTTTTTTTATATGGAGTTTGACAGTTCATGCCTGCTCGATACAGGCCTTTAGATAAAAATGATGTTTGACGCAAATCAATAGAGCTGTTTGAAAGTTAGTGGCGAGGCATACTATCTGCAGTACAATCGCAATCGTACGACAGATTGTATAGTTAATGGGCAGCATTATGCTTTTCTTTTTGAGAAAAAGCGCGATGCTGCCAGTGCAAAATATAGGGAAAAGTAAAAAAAAAAAACTGGCATACTCCTCCACTAACGTAGCAATCTGTCGTACTGTAAGCGAAAAACTCAAATCAGTTTAAACTTCGTCAAACAAGCGGTCCAATAGCACTTACACTACAAGTCCACTAACGTAATGATTTATAGTACAATCAGTGCAAGTCGTACGATAGATTGTATAGTTAATGGTCAGCTCTACAAATTAGAAGTTGACGTAGACATTTTTATTGAGTCGAACTTGATGGAAAAAAATAGTTTTTATTTATCTGTCAATGGACAACAGTCAAAATGCGAATGCTTAAGATTTTCCCCTGACCGACTAGCACTTACCTTTTCCATATTTTGTATAAATATATGCCAATATGGTTCAATAACTTCAATCGTCATATAGTATTCTAAATTTTGAACAGCATTCATCATCCTCTGACGTAATACAAAAGCCGAACGATATAATTCAGCAGCGTGTGGTGAGAATTTTTTAGCAACCGAATTCTCTTTCCAAATTCTTAGAGAAAATTTAATAAAATTTGAATAAATAAATTTGCGTACAGCTTTCAACTTACTTGCACAATTGCCGCTCCACATGTTTACAATAAAATAGTTTCCTAAATAACATTTGGTATTTCGTTATGGCAGTATGATTCAATACCAATGATATGGGCCATTTAACATCGTAGCGAAACGCAAAGCATTCTATACCGCTCAAATCTAAACGATCGGATGTTTGCCAATACTCTAGAGCAATACAGATCAAAAAAGAAAGAGATAGAATTAATTACCCAACCATAAATTTTTAAAACAATTACTTCTAACCTTCTTCTTTGCTAATGATTTTTGACATTTGCGTAACTAGATCGTACGTCAACAATTCGCAGTGCACATCATCCTTATATGGATCATTTTTCGCAGACGACAGTCTCAATGTTAGACCAAGTAGATTCTCTAATTTCATTGGCAGAACTTGATCTACTGTCTTGATAAGTTCATCTTCACATGCGTCCATAAATTGTGTTATAAAATCACCCTGATGCAACAATAAATAACGTTTAACTGACATTAAATGACCCATGAGATCATTTTCCTTAAGTAGAACTTCTAAAAGTGTTTTCGAAGCAAAATGATATGCGTTCTGTATAGCCGTAATGTGATGTTGATTCGTTGGATTAAATTGCAAATTGATTGTTTGAGGCGGTGATACTTTCTTTCCGCATTGACGAATAACATTTAAATATTTGCCAGTACGGAGAATTATATCAGATAATTTATCCAGAAATATTGGAACTCGTTCCCGGCGAACAATGTAGCTGTTATTACAATGAGAATAGATAAGTAATGCGGCCAGCAATAATATTATTACACCAATTGCAATGAAATAACTTACCGCTTCTCCCAATAGTGCGCCAAATAATGCGGCGGCAATGCCTCCCTTCGTTTGATCTCATCGTCTTCGACTAGAAACTCGTGTTGTGGATCCACAATAACACCTCTTTGAATCCAAGCCTGAAGAGTTTGCATGTAAGGCGCTGAAGCTAATTGAGTTAATCTTATTATAAAACGATGAGATTCTTCATCCCCAGTTAGAAGGCTTATTTTATTAAAAAGAAGCGTTAAGACTTGTGCTCCTCGTAATTCTTTCTGTTAAATAAATTATCAATTTATAATATAAAAAATTACATTTGGAAAATACGCACCTTTACAATATCATTGACAACACTGGCCAAGACTTCCATAGTGTTTAAAGTCGGGCTTACGTAGAAAAGCAATTTGTGCAAGCTTAAAGTCTCGCGTTCAGACTCACATTTCAATTGTGAGATGAGTAGCTACGTAATCAGAAAAATATTTTACACAATTATAATTTAAATTTTCGAAACTTCTTCAACACTAATCCAATAGGAGCAGAAATGTGAATAAGAAAACTTGCCTGATAATCATGTAGAAGTATCTTTAAAGTTTCACTCAATGCTTGCAATACTAATCCACAATGTGAAAAGTTTGCCTTGTAGACGAATTTCTCCAAACAGGCATAATGAGTTGCAAGCGGAAGCATTTCCTCAGCAGCAACATGCAGAGATATGTGGACTTGATTCGAGATTTTAAATGTTGGTGCAATTATACCGCAATCCACATGAGATTCATTGTCAACAGTTATGTATGTACTGCGTATGCCGATGAAAACTTGCAGTAAATCTCGGATTAGAAGATATTCCTGTGAGGCAACTGGCATCGCCACAATACTATTGTGCCTTATTGGGAAAGCATCTTCCAGTATAGACCTTTCATTTTCTAAACATTTTGCACGATAGTTAGACGTGTCGGGAAATAGCTTCGAGGTTGGAGAAGTCAAAGTCATGCTCCCAATGGGTGATGTGTAGGCAGAGCTCTGTGAAATGGAAATTCCGCTAGTTCCAACCGCTTGGGACACGCGTTGTTTTATCTAAAGGCATATATCATTTTTAATATTGGAATAATATGTGTTTATAATTATACCTCTAAGACTCTGAGACCCGTATTGCTTTTTCTACTCAATAAAGGTGTTGACGATGGAATTATAACGTCTTTTTTTATAAGGTTCATTCCCGAATAATGATTGAGAAATGTTAAAAGACATGTATATGGATCCGTTCTGTAATGATAGACATTTTCTCTTAATGCCTTCGCTGCTTAAGTGGTTTAAAATACAATACATTCAATTAAAACAGACAATGGCAATGATTAAAAAAAATTATTATTTAAACATGATAAACAGTCGTCAATATGAATTGCTTGCCATCGCAATAATTTAAAAAGAATGCAAATTTATTTGTTTTTATACTTCTCAATTAGTTTTCTGGCTTCCATTAAATGGTCAAAAGCTTTAGGTTGTTTCTTAGAGAGTGCTTCAATGATTTCTAATACTCTTTGGTTCTTGGAGCAACTCGAGCCACATATTTCTTCAAGAACATCATTAACGTCCATTTGAGCTCTACAACAACGAAATATGATTATGCGACTATTTTGAGTATAAACAGTGGCGGATTAAGACAATTTGCCGTCCTAGGCAGGTTCAAGTTGGCTATATGGTTAATCCGCCACTGAGAATATACAAAATTTCTCGGACTTACTGTGAATGTTTAATGAGCATTGTTAAAGTATTCCTAACTGCACTCAATTGTGCTCTATCCATTGCACTACTGTTTTTAAAATCTTCCTTTGAATCCATTTTTAAAGTACATTTCATTTATTGCGACAACTTTGTATCAAATTCTATTGACGGCAGTGCTGCCACGTTTTTTGGAAGCTTTTCCTCCAAATTTTAAATCAACTTCCCTCCAAAATAGTGCTGTTCAATCTATACTGAGATATACAGTAAGTAAAGTACCCATAACTTACTGTCTCCACTTACGATGGTTCATAGTATGCGATAGATCGCAAATGGAGACCGCTCATAGCAGATAGCATGCGAGATATATGACCTATTCACAAGGTCTGCTAAAATCCCTTCTAATGTTCTAAAGCTGTCAAACTCCATATATAAAAAGCATATTAGCACATTAGAAGGGATTTTAGCAGCCTTTGTGAATAGCCTAATTGTTTGCGATATCGCAAGCCATCTATCGCTTGGGACGATATGTCACTGGACTTTTTTTTTATGTTGTTCCCTTTTCTGAAAGAACAGATTTACCCATAATTTCGGGTTTTTTCACTTTTTTGCTCTTGATTTAACAAATCTTGCATCCCTTCAATCTTTTATCGATTCTATGCAGCGAATTTCTTCCTGTGGCTTTCCGGTTTTACTTCGCCAGAGAAATAAACATGTCGATTTTCTACGCAAAGCAAATCCGAGAACAGCTGATTGAGGCATATTTTTGAAAACAACATGGACGCCGATCTGAAAGGCATAGAATTTTTGGCATGGCTTGAAGAATTTAAGAAGCGTGAAGATAGTTGTATCTCTCAGAATTCGCGAGGGCGTAGTGAACAGGCTCCTAATGTGCAATTATTTACTGCATATCTCAGTATAAGGTCAGTGCACACTCGCTTAAAGTGGCAGGCAGCTCTTCATACATTTTCTGTCATTTTTTTTTAGCTAATGCTATGTTCTCACTATAGGGGTTAAGTTCTTAACCCGATACTTTAACTCAAAGCGTTCATATCAGCTTTGAGCGAGTTAGGGCTCACTAACGTCATATGACCCAGCCGGAAAGTTGTCTACTTCTGCACTACTTCCGAAATGGTGAAAATTCATACTGCGACTACTCGCATTAATAATCCTAACTGTTAATGAAGTTTGTTAGAAGATGGCCGCTGTTTTCATTACATGCATGCGATAATGTCCGGGTTGGGAGTTTGAAATATAAAAAACGCGCAAGGTATATCTGATATACTATATCATCGAGAAATTGCAAATAAAAATGGAATTTGCTTTATTAGAAATGTTTAAAGAAGCTGAAAAAGCCAAAGGAATATTGGAAGCAATAATATTAGAAGACCATTGCAATAACCGCAGGAACCAAAATAGATTAATGGAGCTAATGATGAAAGCGGCATCACAAAATGTTCCAAGACCTGTGATCAAAATTAACATATCCAAACACATCCTTCACCTCTCATTTGCTGCACGGGAAAGCTTCCCTGTCAGTGCCGTATTAAATATAAACCCGGTTTTTGTATTCGGTATTAGCAAATGTAACTGGAATTTTCAAATGCAACTCTGCGCTAACCTCAGAGTTAAATGTTAACCCGGGGTTTATTTTCGGGTTAGATGATTTTTTTTATATGCGTTTTGACATTTGAAACCCTGGGTTTCGCCGATAACCCTAACCTGGCCTAGTGAGAACATAGCATAAGCAAAATAGTTGCTGAAAATATTTGGAGACTAAATATCTCTTCACGACGAGTGTGTACTAATTATGATAGCGAAAAGTTAAGGTAGATACACTCACGCACTGCACCGCAGTGCCATCTGTCACATAGAAATCAAAATGTATGAAAGCAGACACTCAAAAACTTAGCATGGCATAGCGTTCTATAAATTTTATATTTCTATGCTAATTTGACAGCTGTAGTGTTGCCATTGTTTGGAGACTTGCACTTATTTCTGGCAGAGCTGCCCTTTCTAGTTCATTTCCATATTATTTTGCTGTGATTTTCTCTATGCCATGCCATTCCATGCCGTGCCACGCAGTGTGCCGCAGTGCGTGAGTGTTTCTACCTTTACGCTTGTGGAGAGCTTTAGTTTAAGCTGAGTGAAATATTTCATTATGTCAAGTGCAAATGAAATCTTTTCACTAGCGTATTCATATCGACATGAGACACAAGAAAGAAGCAGTAACAAAAAGGAATATGTCATCGTCCATTTTCGAAGCATTTGTAACATAAATGCTTTTATTTTTGGCGTTTCTAATCACAATGCTTAAATAAACAACATTCAAGTTAATACCAGCGAAAAGTGATATTCGACAAACAATTTTCTCAACCTTTTAGCTGACGGATAAATTACATATTTTGTAGACATTTAGCTTTCAAATATTTCACAATGATTAACCAAGTGTGTACTGATCTATTGGCTCTAAAGGTGAATCGAATGTAAAAGGTGATCCGTATAACGAGCCATAACCGTCACATTTTTTTCGAAATTGACATTTTGATGAAAGTTAGTGCGGTTTCAGACACGCCGATTTTTGGCCGATTTTGCTCGCCGATTTTCTTATTTCTTGGCAAAGACGGAGTGACGAGAAGGGGAACAAGTACAAATCGTTCGTGTCAACGATTGTGCTACGATTTGTACTAGTTTCCTTTCTCGTCACTCATGCTTTGTCAAGAAATAAGAAAATCGGCGAGCAAAATCGGCCAAAAATCGGCGTGTCTGAAACCGCACTTAGTTAGATAAGGCTAGGCGCCGACTACTCAATTTTTAGTTGGCCATTTTTTAGTTGGAAAAGTGCTCTTGCGCACCGACTATACAATTTTAAATTGTGTACTTTCAATTCAATTAATTTATTATTAATTAACTACATAATAATTTGTTAGCTACTCGGTACCATGTGCTTATAGAACACTACCAACTAAAAATTGAGTAGTGTGCCGCGCCCCATAAGAACGTATGTAACACAACACACTTGGCCAATTTAAAATTTGTGGCAAAACACAAATTTTTTATTGGGTCAACTAAAAATTGGAATGTCGGCGCGCTCTCATATAGTTCTGTGTGCCACAAACACCCAACATAAAATTGGCCAACTGAAAATTGAGTAGTCGGCGCCTAGCCTAAGTTTTATAATATGAACGGCGACTAATACCCATTACGCGGCGAAGCGACGTCGCACAGTGTAACGTGAGCGGCCAAAATTTAAAAAAGGTGATGTGAAATATGTACAGAAATTTTGATGCAAATTCATTGGAAAACATTTCATTAGAGCTCTCAAAAAATTTTAGACAAAATGACACTCATCTTTTAGTGTTTTAGGGCTCTACCCCGAACGTCCCTCGCCTACAACCTCCGTGTCGCTCGCTTGTCTTGTCGCATAATATGAACGACGACTTAGCTTGCTGTCTCCACTTGCGATGGTTCATAGACTCTGAATCATAGTATGCGATAGATCGCAAATGGAGACCACTCATAGCAGATAGCATGCGAGATATAGCTTGCGATATCGCAAGCCATCTATTGCTTGGGACAATATGTCACTGGACTTTTTTTATGTTGTTCCCTTTTCTACAAGAACGGATTTAAGGCTGTTACTCTTGATTAAACGTAACTTAACTTAATGCTTGGTTCAGTGCCGTAGCAATTCTGTTTTACGTGGGGGTAAATTTTTTTTTTCAATTTGCGTGGGGGGAAAATTATTTTTTAAATTTTAACGTCTATTTTAATTAAAACCTCATTACATGCACGCTTTCAATGCATGTTTTTTTCGATTGTCATTTATTTTTTCTCCGTTTTTTATTTTTTTTTCATGGGCAAAAACAAAAATGCGTGGGGGGGGCTAAATCTCCCTCTTTCCCCTATGGTTGCTACGGCACTGGCTTGGTTTCCAATTCCTGAATTTTTTGCCGTTTACCTCTTTTTGGCTGTTAGGGCTCGAAATTTCAACATGAAAATACATCTTTTTGTGCTTTCTTTAAACTTGCATGTTACCCCTAGCTTTTACCAATATAAAATAGGAAAATAGTTCCACGTGAAACGACGAATTTGTCGGAAAAATCTAGTTCGGAAAAGGAGAATTTTTTATTTGGCGAGTTTTTTCGCGAGAGTTGTGGCTTAAAATAGGGAAAATAGCAACTAGCAATGCAATGCTATTAAGAACAAGGGTGGTAATGTTTTTGCCCAAAAATTGTTTCAAAATAACATTGCTCACACTTCGGTGACTGAAAGTAAAACTTACTTTTGAAGGCCATCGCATACCTTCCTGATATGCACACAAAATTTCATAAGAACCGGTACCGCCGTTGCGGAGGAGCTTGTTAACAAACACCGCGACAAGAGAATTTTATCTATTACAAGATTAAAAGAATAAAAAGGTTAAAAGATGAATCGAATCCTGACTATTTTTTCCCTTAAACACTTAATACATTTTAATATCAGTTTTATTTCAACCACGGAACTTCTTAAAAAGAGGATGAATATTTGCAGCATTTTTGCGTCTTTGTTCATAATAAATCGCATCATCGCCCCCAGACATTGAGCTTAGGCCGCCAGAGCGTTTTGTTGTTGATGAGCTACCGCTAGGACGAAACCCAGGCTCTCCTGGTATTCTTTCTTCTTCACAATCCAAGTCAGACGCGGATAGAACTTGTTGTAATAATTGAGATTGTTCCTCACGCGTTTTATAGCCCAAATCAGGATCAGTGTCCATGCCACTCAAATGAGTAATGACTTTATAGCTGTAGCCTTGATTTACTAAGAAACGCTGCCGTTTGCGGGAATAGCTCATTTCCATTGTGTCTTGAGAAACAAGTGTGTAGAAGAATGCATTGTACTCCTCGGCAATTGCGCCCTTCTTGGCACGAAGAATACGTCCTAAACGTTGGGCTTCTTGACGTCTTGAGCCACCATGTGATGATATCTGAATTAAAACATTCGCTTCGGGCAAATCGAAACTTGTATCGGCGACTTTGGACACGAAAATTGTGTTAACCTAAGGAGAACAAATTTAAATGATGAAAGGGACATTTTCAAGTGATATCATGTTCCATCTACCTTTTGATTGAATTTGAAATTCTGTAAAATCTGTATACGCTCGTTTTGCGATGTTGGACCATAAATAAATGGCTTGTTCATTTTAACGGCGTAGTGTTTCAGAGCAAAAACGTTATCGGAGAAGACAATTGTCTTATCGCCACGTTTCTCGTGATATTTTATAAGGAACTGACAGCTTCGAAATTTCGATGGATTCATAACGTAAAGCAGCATCTTCTTTGAGACTTTTGCTGAAAGATATTCACGATAAAATTCTGGAGACATTGGACACCATACCTCGGCACATTGTACGCGAGCTATGTAGCCCTTCTTTTGTAATTCCAACCAATTGGCTTCATAAAGCTTTGGTCCAATTAAGAAATTAAGATCGGCGATTTTGTCATCCTCACGTAAAAGTGTAGCAGTCAAGCCTAATTTACAATGCGATTGTACAATCGTAAGCACACGACGGAACATTTTCGCTGGAATAGTATGAACCTCATCCAGTACCATTATACCCCATTCTTGCTCTTGCAGCCAACGCATTGTCTGTTCAGCTTCCCACGAACGTTTTTGCGTATGTGTTATCATGGAATATGTTGTTACAAGTACACCACAGCCCATAGGTTTATCTTTAGCTTCGGATGTGAATCGACATATCATGCTATCGTCAGCTGTCGACCACATTTTAAACTGTTGTTTCCATTGCTCCACTGAGACACCGCTGTTACAAAGAACCAACGCCCTCTTACGAACCGTACAGCAAGCAGTTACACCAACAAGAGATTTTCCTGCACCACAAGGTAAAACAATAACTCCAGAACGAGCTCGCCCGTTGCCGAACATCTTCCGCAAGCTTTTTTCTTGATAGGGACGCAACATGGCAGCTGGTCTCAAATCGATATTGATATCGGGATTAACTGTATCATTGCGAAAATCATACTCCGCCAACAATGGATGCTCGATCTCAATGCAACGTTTTTGAATAACTTCAATCTTCTCCTGATTCACCTCGAAGGAAACTGTTTTAAGATTCGCTTCATCTTCGTCTTCCTCTTCATTATCAATTTTATCACAGAAATTCGTTAAATCCTCTGGCACAGCGCCTTCTTTTCCATCCTCTGTAGGATTTGCAGCAGCATCAGTAGAATCACTTGGTATAGCAGCCGATTTGTCAGGAATTTTTGTTCCGAATTGGGTTATAGCTTTACCGTCAATAGTATCCTGTATAAATCCTTCACCTTCTTCGCGCTTTAAGCGACATTGTTGTATAACTGGATCCTTAAGTAACTTTTGCAAGATTGCAGGATGTGGCGATTCAATAAAATACCTGAAAATAAAACACACTAGTAAAAAATTTAGCAACTACCTTATGATAGCACCCCACCTATTCCGCTTTAGGACAAGTTTCACTTTACCATAAGAAAGTGTACAAAGTTGTATAAAATCGACTATTCCCGTTGGTATGGTCGTTTTACTTAATCGCTTAAGATATTCGACTATATCATGAGTTTGTAATCCTACAGAAACGGCGGCATACAAACTATATGCGGTCAATTTATACTCGTGTATATGTTCCGGACGACTGACTGGTTCGGAAATAGCTATGAGGAAATCATGTGCATGCTTGTAGACTGGCGAAAATGTTTCAAGGAACACATGGCCATTTGGTGCGACCCAAAGTGGACGATTGGAATGATCTTGTTTGAGTTCCATTTGCATACGGTAATCTTTAGCTCCATATTCATCGATGCGAATGCCTTCATCATTGGATTCCGCATTTCGGGCTGCAGCGCTTGGCACTAGGAGAACATAAGCATTTTAAAATCTTCCACGTTTCATTTTGTTTGTTATAAATTCGAGGACTGTTAAGTCGGTTTTTTGTTTTACTTACACGCTTCTGTTTCATTTTCAATGGAATCATCATTCTCAACAAGTTCTTCTGGCTTTTGGCGCTTCTTTCCTGATATAAGTACATGAGTAACACTTCATCTTAAACGAAAAATTTTCAATTTACCGGATTTTTCGGCACTACTTTTCTCCTTTTTTGATTTTTTCGGCGGAGCCATAATTCTCGGTCTGATTCAGCAACAATTTCATCAACAATTGATTGCAGTGTTACCAGATGGTCTGAGCGTGTTTCCACTGAAGGCACTTCAAATTCCACTAGATTTTACCAAAAATGATATTTTTTCCACTAAATCAATAAATAGCACCTTTTTTCGATTTGTATTCAATATTGGATCGATTATCGTTTCCCGACGAAGTTCAACTATAAAATTCGATTGAGATTAATTCACATGCTTAATTGAAAAAAGATTGAGATTAAAGTTCTAGCAAAACTTTTTCTTGTGCAAAAAAATATCGAATAATTTATTCGAAATTTTAATGAAAAGTATAATTGGTACATGTTTTTGATGCGATAACTTTTTTGAGAAAACAATGTATTTTAACGATTTGTTTATTTTTTTTTACGTATTATTGTTCACAATTATACAATCAATTTTTTTAAGAGATTTCGTAAGACTAATGTCTAGTAGACATAATAAAATAGAGTACACGTTTGAACATGTGAAATATATGTTTCTACTTGTTTCTTAAAATTTTGTGAAAGTTCGGCGAAAACATAGACATACATACATATACATTTATACTCATAGGAAAATTTCGGTTATTGTTGCACTTACTGCGATCGTTTTCCCAATCCTTTTTGTACTTTTGTTCATATTTTAATGACTTCGAACCCATGTTAATACATTAATAGTTACATAGTATGTCAATAAAAACTGTTTTCTGTCGGCGAAAGTTTTTCAAATTTTAAAAAAATCGACCAGATGAAAAAAGAGCTTTGCCGGACAATCTACTAAACAATCCACCAATAAAAAAATAATCAACCAAGACTTTCCACTGAACATTTTGTTCCACTAAAATGTCCACCGGGAGGCCTAAAATCCACCAAATTTAGTGGGAAATCCACTGATCTGGTAACACTGATTGATTGGAAAGAGAGAAACATGCGAAGAAAAGAGCATTTTTGCCCCTGTGGGCTGCCACTCACCTTCAGTGCTGTCGTTTTGGTATCTTGTAAAGTACCAAAATTTCAAATAAATAGTAGATTTTTCCAGATAAAAGTAGTTTCTTGGGGAAAAGGTAGTTAAAACTTTTTTTTTATCTTATTAAAGTTCATGCATATTCATGTCGGATTAACGCACAACGGGGCCCTAGGCAACCATCAATTTGGGAGCCCTTTTTTCATGGAAAGAGAAAAACTGTCTATATCCAAAACCTCTATCTCCCATATATGTATACGCCCTGCAATAGATTTTGATATCTAACATCTGTGAAAATTTCAGGTAAAAGCCTACTACCCTAGTATATAATAGTGATGTTCCGATCACGATTTTGGCCGACTAGCAGACTAGTCGGTTGTAAAAAGGATTTTTGTGATTGGAAATAGCGTCGTTTATAGTGCTCCCTCAATTAATGACGAAACTACACAAATAATTTGCCGAAAATCTGTATCCAGCCACCTTGATGTTTGAAAAAAAAATAAATAAAAAACAAACTGAACGAATCACCGGTACAGCACAGACAAAGTAAGTAACCGAATAGTCGGCGATTTTTGCCGAATAGTCGTCGACTAGTCGCCGACTACAAAAGTGGTCGTATAGTCGTCGAATTAGCGGAACATCTCTAGTATATGTATAACTAAAGTTATAAGCATTAAACTTTTTTTGTTCGCCTATTAACATATACCTACCTAAGATTTAATTCTTTGGAATTTTATGTTTTTAAGAAAATTTTCAAAGATACTTTCATTTTTCGAGGGCACCCTAAAATCGGGGGCCCTAGACAATGGCCTATTCTGCCTAATGGTTAATCCGGCACTGTGCATATCAGTCTGCATGTCTCACCTTTGTGCTTATGAATCTATTCACCGCTATTTTGAAAAATACTTTTTGTTGTAAAAAAGTGGGAAAATATGAGCCATATTGTGGGAAATATTTAGAAAATAATTGCACTTGTTTTTTGTTTTTTCCCCCAAATTTCTTTTTCATTTTTGAGAAATTTTTCGCCTGCGGCGCTATTTTCTCCACAATATAAATAACGATTTTTTAAAACTCTCTTTTCCAACGTTTGGTGGCTCTGAAAAGAACCGATTGGTGGTCCTGAAAATGACCTTTTATTCTTCTCCTCCAGTGCTGTCCACTCTTGGAGTTTTAAAATAGCTTCAAATGGCACTGGACCCATTAAATTGCCTTCGAACAGGGGTAAAAATATCCAACAGCGAGCTCATTGCGAAGCTTTCTTTCCACGAATAACGGATTTCCCGGAAATTCAATTGGAAGTGCTGCCATAATTTTACCAAAAACCTAAAAATATCCAACCTATCGCCTAATATCTACCAATTTTTTAACTGTATTTTTAAGAAATAAAACCCTTAAAACAAATTATTTTCCATAATCCTTAATATATCTGTTTCACATTATTGCTCAGGTAATGCTTGCAGGTTACAATTTTTATATTTTTTTTACAAGTATGGCAGCAATTTGCATAAAATATTTAAATTTTGCAACATACATGAATTTCGAATAAGTGGCAGCTACGCAAATGTCAAGATAGTGTAAATATTAGTACGTTTTTTGTCAATTTTTTAAAACGTGATATCTCTTAAACTAGAGGCGACCGACAAAAAAGGATTGCAGATTTGGAATCAGGTAGTCATTTTCTATAGATTGGGACCAAAAGATCCCAGAAACGGCCAGCAACTAGAATTGTTCCAAAAATCCTGACAAAAGTTTAAGGGTGGTAGTTACAAAAAAGTTTAAGCTAAGATAAGATATTCGAAAATGTGCTGCCACATTTTAAAATTTAAGGCCAAAAAATATTTTTTTGGCTATTTTCGAAAATTCTGTGAACTAGCAGGCCGATTGAAAAACGTTAAAATTTGAACAAAAGCATTTTTTTCGTTTGTATTATTTTTAAACATATGTTTTTTGTTTAGCTTTCTCTGCTCTCTTCGAACTTTCAAACATTTTCATTCTTAAAATTGATGACTGCTTCGATGGGGTAATAAACCACGTTTAATTGATTTGGTAACTACGAAAATTTAAGCGGAAGCTAAGAATTTACTTAGGTGCTGATTATGTATGGCAACTTTTTTTTAGTTTGGTTACCTTTCGCGCAAGGCAACCAAATTGCGATTACGTATGGCAACTAGAACATGCAGCTGATTTTTTAGTTGCCTCACAAATTTTGTAGCGATTACGGATGGCAACCCTTTTTCGGTTCGGTTGCCTTAACAGTCAAAACAGCTAAATAGCAGTTGCCTTTTCCATTTTTCAGTTGCCTGGGGGTGCAATAGTTCGTAAAATGGAACATAGTTAAATGAAATTTTTTTTAAATACAAAAGTATTGTAATTATTGATAGTTTTTATCTATTAAAGACAAAATGGTGATAGCAAAAAAAAAAAAATATTAGCAAAATTAAAGGAGGTTTTGGAACAGCATCCAATATAGGGCGGTGAAAGATTTGGAATACATTTGCCGAATAGCTGAATCGTTAAGTACTAACTTTAGTTTAAAGAAATAATTTAATGATTCCATTAATGTACATGATTCCAGAATGTACTGAAATCCAGATTTTCTGTAAAGATCCAGTTTCGAAGAATTTTTTAAGCCTCTATTATGTTCCACATATTCGTCGCTCTAGAACAGTTTGCTCTCCTTTTAGCACTATGCATATTGGTGTTTGTTCCAAAACCATATTAAAGACATTTCCACATCTATCCACGTCGCGTTTTATTCATCGAGTACATAGCGCGATGTCTCATTGCTTAGTTGAATTAAAAACAATTTAAATGGATTTTGAACGTGCCGGCTGCTTGGCTGTTGCAATTTCTTCAACGTATTACGAATCCTCCTGTGCGCCCTGGTCTCTAATTTTCAGTGAGTAAAAAGATCTGCTAAATAACCTCCATATATTTCTTTTTATCGCGTAATTTGTGAACCTGATGCATAAACTTTTCAAAAAAACTGTTTCAAATCAACAAATTTCAAAAAATATTGATGCTTTCTTTGAAACATATGTTTTTAGTTGCCGAAAATGCTAGATTTTCAGTTGGCAACGCGACGCAATAGTCAACCAAAATAAGTTGTCATCCGTAATCGCAATTTCTAGTTCGGTTGCCTTAATAGTTCGGTTGCCTCTGAGGCAACTCAACTTTTTTTGGTTGCCATACATAATCAGCACCTTAAACCGGGCTGGTAACTACCACCCTAAAGTCATACCTTTTTAAACTGTCACAGAACAGCCGTTGCCGACAGTTTGAGGTTACATTTTGCCGACCAAATTGAAGTGAGAATATTAATTTATCCTCGCGTTCCAAAAAAAAAGTTAATATATTATATGTTGTTATTTATTAAGCATTATTGATTCCTAAAAAACATTGTTGACTTGTTGCACGCGCGATACAAAAGGTGTAAAAGTTTACTTTTTTCACAGAAATAAAGAGCTAACATTCTGAAACTTTGTGAAAGTAAAAAGAAACAAAAACTAAACATAATTTAATCGTTTTTAAGAGTAAGTGATTGCCAGGTTAAAATAATCGATAATTTAAATTGGTTGCACCCGCGATTTTTGATTTCAGATCGCGGGTGCAACTTTTTGTCATTTAACCTCTTTGTGCGATTTACTACATATTTTGTTATTTTGATATGCCCTGACTAATGATATATGCTGAAAGCCATCGTCAACAGTGTCCTAGAACTTTATGATTTAGCTCGCAGTCACTCTAAGAACATCTTCTTTAAATATGTGGCAAAAATAGAAATTAATGAAAAGATAGCCATGTTGGATGAACAATGGGCGGGCTGAAACATATACCAAGCATTCAATCAAAACATTTCTTCCAATTTGAAGAGACTCGTAGCATTTCTGTGGTGCGCACCTCACGGTCTCATTTTAAATGCAAATTGGTTTTGAAGTCGCCAAAAAGCCCCACTAATACAGAAAGTGGTTGGAGTGATGACGACTTGGAGCCTCTTTCAAATCTCAAAATACGAAAAGAAACTCTGCATCCTGATATATCTGTGCCTTCAGTTTCGGATCAGAGAAAATCTTTATCACCCCTTAAAAAGAGATGGAGCGTTTTCGATTTTAACAGTGATTCAGATACTGAATTTATAAATGACGAAACTCCATCAACGTCTTTTCAAGCTTCAGAATAATGACGATGAGCATGTCCTGAAACTCCTACTGTCCAAATTTAAGATTTAGCCTTAGCTTAAACTTTTTGGTAACTTCCACCCTTAATATCACGTGGTAATATACAAGAAGCCGAATTTGAAAACCTTTCATACTCAGCTCTCCATACTTTGTAACCAGCACTGATGCTAGGCAGTATTTTGGTGACTCTTTTATAGAGTTAAAACGGATATCCGGCCACTATCCGGTATCCAGCCTTAAATTAAGTATCCGGCCGTATACCGGATACCATCTTTATCCGGCCGCCGGATAAATCACATTTAGCATTTGCTATATTGTATTTGTACTAGGATGCAGATTAGAAATTGGAGGAAAACTGATGCAGATCCGCTAACATTTTCAGAAAAAATTTGCATTTTCAGAGATTTTTAATTGCATTTCGGTCCAACCACTCAAAATAAGCACTACTTTAATATGTTCTGTGTCCAAAAATAACGATCAAAATTTGTTTTACCAAATGGCAGCGCTCAAGATCATTGGTACGCCGTTCAATATGACTTTAAAAACTAAAGGTAGAAACACTCACGCACTGCGCCGCAGCGCCATCTGTCACATAGAAATCAAAATAGTGGTATTCAAGCAACAGTGGAAATCGCAGTGTGCAATATTTGCACTGCTTTTTTTGTACGCAATTTGACAAGTGCAAATATTGCACACTGCGTTTGCACTGTTGCTTGAATACCACTAATGTATGAAAATGTGTGAAAGCAGACACTCAAAAAATTAGCATGGCATAGCATGGCATAGCGCTCTAAAGATTTTAGATTTCTATGCTAATTTGACAGCTGTAGTGTTGCCATTGCTTGGAGACTTGCACTGAGACTTGCATTGTTTGGAGAGCTGCTCTTTCCAGTTCATTTCCATATTATTTTGCTGTGCGTCTCTGTTTACTACAAATTTTCTCTATGCCATGCCATGCTATGCCATGCACCGCAGTGCGTGAGTGTTTCTACCTTAAAAGCTAGTACACAAAGGCAGCGGAATTTGACATTCCATATAAAAATGTATGGGACAATTCCGTCGCGGAATGCAAAGAAATTGAAACTCCAATTAATTCCTTCGGCTAGTACACAAGAGTGAAAAAAGAGCGGAGGAATTTGACATAGCGTTTTTTTTGTTTTAATTGTCAACAGATGGCGCTGAAGCGAATTTCTTCGCCATTTATTGGCCGAGTTGAATTAATTGCGAAGGAACTTTGACATTAGCAGCTGAATCCATCGGAAAATTATGGTGAACGGTTATACTGAGTTCGAATATTAAAATTATTACGCTTCAAACAGCTCATGTATTTGTATTCAAATTTACCGCCCTATGGTATCTGTCAATCTGACATTCCTTCGCGGAAATAAAACTTATTCAGCCTCAATTCCGCCAATGAATTCCGCTGCCTTTGTGTACTAGCTTTTAATAATAAATAATTAAAATATGTATATTAACTATCCGGCAGCCGGATATCCGGCTATCCGGCCTAGCAGTCAGCTGAATATCCGGCATCCGGCGGGATACACTATCCGTGCAACACTACTCTTTTCCCTTGGATATTGAAAAAAATCCCTTTATTAATGTTTTCTTTAGGAAAGTGATCACTGATCAGTAAAAATCTAA
Organism: Chlorops oryzae; assembly: GCA_020466095.1. NCBI lineage: Eukaryota > Metazoa > Arthropoda > Insecta > Diptera > Chloropidae > Chlorops > Chlorops oryzae. The sequence goes on from CM035808.1 coordinate 42,607,753, forward strand.
AAATTCCCTCAAAACGGAAAAACCCCTCGTTCTGGCATTGAATGAAATTCTAGCATAACGCCTATAATTCTCATTTCGTTTGTAAAATGGGACACATAAGACTCGCAGAATTTCTGAAGATTTTTCGAGACGCGATGGAGCAAGAACGTGCGTAAGTTATAATCATCATCACCATGACAGTCATCATCACCATCAACATCATCATCACCATGTAGGACTGTAGGTCTAACTGTCGACGTCGAAAAGCCTCTGCCGCGATGGGGATATACACCATTAGGCAGGCATAGGAAATTCAACAAATTGGGGATATTCACCAAAAAGCTACCACAAAAACCTTAGCAGGAATAGGAAATTCAACAAATTCGAGAAATTCACCAGAAAGCTACCAACAACAATACGGGTAGACGCAAAGTGGCACTATGATGCCACTTGCAAGAAAATTATCAAAGCTCGGTTTTTTATATAGCTTTAAAAGTTATAATTGAAGCTTTAATAAATATATTACGATATACTTTTGCTTAATGTGCACGAATGTTTTCATTTTGTAATAAATTGACATACATTTTTGACTACTGCTACGAATTTGATTGTATATAGAATTTAGTATTTTTGCTGAAAAAGTGTGATCAAAAAGTTATGTGGACGGGGTAGGACAAAAAAAACCATATCTATTTCTCCTTAATATTGAGTTTCCTTGATTATTTTTATGTTTTCCAAGCTTTTCATGGCATTTTATGAGTTTGGTAGATATTTTATATGTAATGTACTCGAAAATCTCCCAAAATTAAAATTAAAAGTGGCAATGCATTTCACCACAGCAGAGCTAAAGATTTCGCTGCCATAGCATGCTTCTCTTTTCCTCATGCTATATGCATATGTTGAAGCAGCGTAGCTCTAACACATTGCAGGGATTAGGAAGAAGAAGAGTTAGACCTATAGTCCTATATGATCATCACCATCAACACCATTAACACCATCAACACCATGAACAACATCAACACCATCAACACCATCAACACCATCAACACCATCATCACCATCATCACCATCATCACCATCAACACCATCATCACCATCAACATCATCAAACCATCAACACCATTAACACCATGAACAACATCAACACCATCAACACCATCAACAACATCAACACCATTAACAACATCAACACCATCAACACCATCAACACCTGAACAACATCAACACCATCAACAACATCAACACCATCAATACCATCAACACCATCAACACCATGAACAGCATCAACACCATCAACACCATTAACACCATCAACACCATGAACAACATCAACACCATCAACACCATCAACACCATCAACACCATCAACACCATCAACACCATCATCACCATCACACCATCATCACCATCATCACCATCATCACCATCATCACCATCATCACCATCATCACCATCAACACCATCATTACCATCAACATCATCAAACCATCAACACCATTAACACCATGAACAACATCAACATCATCAACACCATCAACAACATCAACACCATTAACAACATCAACACCATCAACACCATCATCACCATCAACACCATGAACAACATCAACACCATCAACAACATCAACACCATCAATACCATCAACACCATGAACAACATCAACACCATCAACACCATCATCACCATCATCACCATCGTCTCCATCATCACCATCAACACCATCAACATCATCAAACCATCAACACCATTAACACCATGAACAACATCAACACCATTAACACCATGAACAACATCAACACCATCAACACCATCAACACCATCAACACCATCAACACCATCATCACCATCATCACCATCATCACCATCAACACGATCAACAACATCAACACCATCAACACCCTCATCACCACCAACCTCACCATCATCATCACCATCATATTATATTATTGCATCATAATGTAATTTTGAGTTTTTTCGTCTGATTTTTGGAAGCAATTGATCCAGCTTGAAGTGGAAAACCGGTATTAAGGAGCGCTCCATAACAGGAAATCAATGTGATTTCAATAGAAATCTTTATCTATTTCGAATTTTTTATGGGGATTCGATTTCTAGAGCATGCCTGATAATAACTATTATTTTGATTTTGACTTTTATTTAATATCACATCGGCTTTCGACTGTTAGCTTCAATGGGATGTCTTTAATATGTGAATCTTATGCCTCCGGTGTTTTGAAAGAGATGTTTATTTCACCGTAGATTTTGTTTACAACAGCTATTTACGGCTATTGCGGTCATTTTGAAATTCCGGAGCTGAGTTTTTAGTTTTAGGTTCAGTTAATAAATTTCACTTTCGAAAATAAATTTGTTTTTTTATATCAGAAAAATTGTTACTTAATTAAATGGAAAATAGTAGACAATTTGCATACTACAATCTTGTGATGACAACGAAACTTGATATAATCATTCAAGCAGAGCAAGTGAAAAACTCAGTAACAAGCTCAGATATTCGAATATGTAATAGGACAGAAATAAATCGAGTCATGGCGCGTTACAATGAAATCACAATAACAATTTCTTTTTGTTAATTCAATTTCTTGCTAATCGAAATTATAACTGGAAAGAAGATTCGAACGTTGAGTCTACTGTCTGAGAACTAACAGGATATTTAGTTCCTGTATGTATATTGAATTGCTATGAAGAAGCTTGGAATAAACTTTTAATAATTTTGTAATTGAGTAGTTTGCATACACGCTTCTGAATATTGGTTATTACATTATATTCCATTCTGATTTCCGATTGCTCTAATTATGTTCATTTCAAGGCATTTCATTGGTTTGTTCTTGATAAACATCCTGGGTCATTTGCGCAGAATTATTCGCGGCAGTTGACTATTTGGATATTTAAAAAAAAAATTGGTTATAAAATGTGTTTGACGAAGAAAATTGATACATAATTTAAGGGATATTTCCAATTCATTTTCAAGCGATGTTCTTTTTCTTCTCTTTCAAACTTTTAAGCAGAACATCCACATTTTTTTTTTTTTTTTTGTCGCGGAATTTCAAACTTTTCTTTATTCTCATTATATAAATATCTGTTCGCTAATTATAAAAAAGCGATTTTTACCTGGGATAAGCGTGTTCCATAATATTGATTACTTATGAGGTACATATGCATTTGCTATTAGGAAAACATTTATTGCCACATTTTTCAAAACTAAATAGAATTAAAGTATTTAATAACATGCTTACATATTTAAAATATATTGGCTTTATTTACACGATGCTACACAATGAAAGTGCGTAAAGAGCTACATTTACTTAAATTCGAAAGGGGGAGCATCTCGGCATGTATATGGACCCATCGGAGCTATAATGACTTGAATCGATAGATTATTGTGATCGGCACCGATCAAATGGGGGCTAAGTTTTATGGAAGACAACGCTAGCTCATCGTAAGGTATTAGGTTATCCATGTTTAGAACGCGAATTTTATTCGAAAAATATTCGGTACGCTCGTGCACAGTCAATATGTGATTAATGTAATTTTGAACTCCCGTGATAAGAACAGCAATCTACAAAAAAGAATTTTACAGATTAAAAATGTTATAAAAAAAATTAAAAGAAAAAAAAAATAGTTTCCCCACTTTGAATCTTTCCTCGTCTATTTGTGGATATTTGCAGGTAACACGTAAACGTACAGTTCTAAAGGAATATTCTGGTATCTCTTCACCCCAGACCATTTTAGCTTTGTGATATTTAACACCGCGTGGAAAGAATTCAATCTCCCAAGTTATGGCATGATCTAAAAAATATACATATAATGAAATACATTCTGATTTTAAGGCAATTATTTCACTAGCGTCATACCGTCTTCGGTTTCAGCGAGATTCCGTTGAGAGAAAAAACATGTAACGTAATTGGTATATTTTTCAATTTGATTGACTTCTTTAACATGAATGCTCACACTCCACGTATCATTGGAATAGAGTCTGGGTGTAAATTGTAGGCATCCCTCGGCGGTCTTGCGAACCTCTTTAACACGTTCTTCTTGTCCCGAATGATAGCTCAAACCGATGGCCATACGTTGAACTATAAATTCTTTATGATAGTCCAGTAACGGAAATAGCTTTAAATGTGCCAATTCACGTGGTGTCATCATAGCAAAACGTACATGCATAACAGCTTGTTCAATAAGTTGCTGAAACATAGCCTCCCTCTCAACAATCGTCAGCGAATCTTCGCTATCAATAACTTCCTTACGATGAAGTAACCAGCGTTGCAATATATTGAACAATTGATATTCGCTCGTTATGACTATGTCATTCTGTTGTAAAAGCATTATCATAATGGCAACATCCAATTCAACAAAATCTTTCGATTCGCTGACCATTTCTAAATTCCATTTAAGAAACCGTTTCAATGCTTCGGTTAGTTTCTTATGGTATGGACTAAAGGCAATTGTATATTGCAGCCAAGAGACCAAATAGCCTTGTGTGGCCGCCTTAGCAATATGTTTCATCATATAGTCAACGCAGAGCTCAACCAAATCCTGTGAGAAATATGCCAATTCATTAAAATAATCGCTGCCATAAAAAACGGAATCTACTTACCTTAACGTCGTACTTATCGGCCAACGCCAGCATCGGCATAACCGTTTGTAATGAGATTTTGATCTGACCAACATACAAGTACTTTAGAAATTGAGGAAACACTGCCATGCAACAAGGTTCCTCAACCAACTCGATCACACGTTTACGGCACTCATTCCACTCGGGATTCATCAGCATGACCTGGAAAACTTCACTGCTGGCACACAGGATTACCCTGTGAGCTGGATATTGCTCATTTCCAACTACCAATATTATATCCGACATCAATTGCTCAGCGTAAAGATTCGCAATTTTTTCCAGCACGCTTTGGGAGTTGTTCATCTATTTTGCGGGAATAACAGACAATAACATAAATACTAACGCACATTTCCAACCAAATAGAGAGCAGTTCTTAGCAACAGGAATGTCAGGCTTTCTCGCCTGCAAAAGGTCAAAGCAATTGAAAAACGCGATTCAGTTCTAACCAGTTCTCAACAAATTGATCGTTTACTTCGTCCAGGTTCAACATATTTCAACCTCAATCCTTTCGAGGTCCTGCAAATTGGCAGAAAAAATCCAGAACCTCTGTAGGCAGAAAAAAGTATACCGAAAGTATTAAAACTGATTTTTACAATTCCTTTAATTTTAGCATCCTATCAAGAACGAACTCTCTCGCGTCAGACAAACAATCTTAAGAGATAAGCAGATTTACGAGCATAAGACATTGCGACCCACGTTGGACAAGGCTGCAGCCTCGCGATTTATTAAACATGGTCTTCATATACGATTAATGAAGAAGATGAGACGCAGGTTAATGCTGAGGAAACAACTTAAGTCCGGATTTTCCACTTAATAGTTCAATAAAAATTTTAGTTAGACAACCAGAAAAATATAAAATTTTTGTCTAAGGGCTCTGTTAATAATGCTGTTAATAGTGCAATTTTCGCGAAAAGGATATTTTTTTTTATATTTAAGAGAATTTGAAAATTGTGAGAAATTGTGAGAATTTGAAAATTGTGCAAAGGAATATAACATTTTCTTGCTTTCTTACTAGACTTCCATCGCTTGATTGTTCATCAACGTCCATCGATTGTGCGATTTTGACTTCGGGTTTTTCCTGTTCTTCCAAACTGTTGCTATCGCTGGCGCTTGTCATTTTTGGTAATAGCTTTGGGATGTTTTTCTAGTCAAAAAGTGTCCTCACATTATTATTATACATATTATTATTATTATTGCTGGATGGGATCTGCGTCAGTGCTGCCAGATCGGTTATGTCAAATTCTGCTAGGGAGCGCTTCAGTTTCCGCTAGATTCCGCGGCTAAAGGTGGAAACAGTCGCCGCGTCTCGTATCGTATCGTAACGTAACGTGACGGACAAACCTATTGAAATTAGATTTTTGACGTGTCAGCTGATACGTTTGGCATGAGGAGCCATGAGAAACCAATCTCACAAAACAAAACAAAATATTGCGTTTCTTCTTTATTTAAAAACAGCTGATACGTTGCCACGTTCCACTAACTCCTACCATTCAGCAACGTCACGTTACGATACGATACGCGACTCTTTTTGTCTTCTAATTTTGATACAGCCATATTTCAACAAGCAGTTCCAACTTCAGAGAAATTTTTCTCTCTCTACTCTTAAAGCAATCATAAGCCTTCCCTTGTCTCTCAGGGGAAAGATCTCGCAACGATGAATTTTTTTCTGCTGCGCAATTAAAAAATCTGCTAGATGTAGAAAATCTGTTGGTCTGGCATGTGGTATCACTGGTCTGGGTATCGATATTAGCCACCGTTCATATTAGGCAACAAATCAGCAGCGATAAACTTGGTTTTGACGCAGTGGGTCGTGCGGGTAAGAAAGAAAAACGCTTTCATGCCGAACTTCCCTTGCCATCAAATCGACTTTATCGCCGCTCATTTGTCGCCTTGATACATATATAAAATGACCAACATATTATGCTTAAATATGTTTACGGGGGTGGTTTCAGAAAAAATATTGTTTTCGATTGCCAAAAAATTAACATTTCGTAATAGTTCCATTTTTTCATAAGAATCAGTTAGAGTTCCTTTTTTTCATAAGAATCAATTAGGGTTCCATTTTTCTACACCATTTTTCATTAAATTTAACGCAAATTGTCGGAAAACAAATATATACTTATTTATTAAATCAGCCCTCTTCCAAATGAATATTCCCCGGGAGTTGTTTCCCCAAAAAATTTTTCTCCGCGGAAAAAGGAAGGTTTCTGAGCATCAATATAAGAAAAAATGTGATGTCCTTTTCTTAAAAATGTTCATAATAATTACTTTCTTAATATTCGTTTCCCCAGTGTGCTTACAAAGGCAGATTTTTTTTTTCCAAATCCGCACGGAAAAATTCCCTGGGAATATTTAGAATCGGGCTGATTGTCGTGGAATTTATTAACTTTGCGACAACGTAATTTATTGAATGATTTTTTTAAAAAATCAATGAAAATTTTTTTAAATAATCAATTAACAAGTCGAGTATCGTACCATCATATACCACTTTAAATGAAATACTCAAAAATAAATATGATTTCTTTATTTTAAACAGCTATTATTTATTTAAAAAAAATTTTGTTTTTTGGGTAAACCAGAGAATAATTAACTAAGCTCTTTTACTTAAACTAGATAAAATAAACCTGAAATTGTCCGTAAGACGTTGATTAACATCAAAGTTAAAAATACGATAGAATTAACAGTGAACTTTTGAAACATTGAAACAACCTCAAAATTTGTTGAGGGGGACAAATACAAACGCAGGGAAAACAAATGGAACTATGTATATTATAAGTATATATGTATTATCTTGTCTGTCGAATATGTTCATAATGAAAGATTACTCCCAATGACTGTTTATGAATGCTTGATTGTTACTCTTACAGTTCATCATGGCCCACAAATTTATTGATATAATGCTGTAGTTCTTCCAACGAACGGCTTCCATCGTATTCACTTTGTTTTTCACCATTTTTGTAAGCAAATAAGGTCGGATAACCTTCGATTTGTTGCTCTATACAAAGTTCTTTGTTCTCTGCTGCAGTGCAATCAACTTTAGCAATTTGTATTCCGTTCTCCGTTTCATGCAATTTCTCAGCCAGTTGATCCCAAGTTGGGCTCAATTTTTGGCAATGTCCACACCTGAATAAATAATAATATTTAATATCTGTACAATTCATTAAATATGTGAATAACATACCAGGGTGCATAGAACTTCACAAAAGTCACACCATTTTCGATTGTCTTCACAAAATCATTGCCTGTCAATTCAAGCACCTTTTTTTTGTCTGTAGCAGTTTTTGTATCTTCAACAATGGTCGGTGGTGGTGGTTTCGTATCGGCACCCAACATCTTTTCCGCATACGTTTTCAATGCATCCAAATCCCGTCCTCCGGAATATTTTTCAATTTTCTTGCCATCCTCGATCCAAAGGAGTGTTGGATAACCTTTCACTTCGAAGTCCTGACAAATTGAACGATATTGCGTGCAGTCGATTTTAGCAATTGTAAGCGATTTCTCTTGTTGTAGTGCTTTGGCTAAACTTTCCCATGTCGGTGCAAGACGCTACATAAAATTGAAAAATTCCACATAATTCAGATTTTAATACACAATATTACAACTTTTCATACATATGTAAAAGTGTACTTATAATTGACCACCTATCAACTCACTTGACAATGACTGCACCACGGTGCGTAGAATTTCACAAAATGATTACCACTCGACACATGTTTAGCAAAGCTTTCTTCGGTCAATTCAATTAATTGACCCGCTGTCGGACCCTCAGTAACATCCTCATCGTTTGAAACTTTTTTGTCCTGAAATGACAATATGTATTTTCGAAATATACATCGCATGATTTAAATGGAAAATTATATAATTTAACCCTCTCAGCCCCGAATTTTAACCTGCTGTCTAATACCATTATTTTCGACTCAAACCGAAAGGTGATGGTGAGTTGTTGAACCAGGCGAAGCTTTGAGTTGTTTTGATCCATCGTATTGGTGCTGAAATAAATTATCTCCAAACAGAAAAAGGCCTATAACTTTTTGAACAACCAACAAAATTACAAAAATTTTATTTTTCCTCATTTTTTGTTATATTTGCGCTTCAAGTCTGCAAAAATGAATAGTAATCAAAATTATTTTTAATCAAAATAACCAATTACTATAAAGTCATTACCTTTGAAAATATTCAAAATTTTAACTATTTTCTACATGTCCACACTCTACGGCAAACAAATTTGAAATAAAAGGATTCTCTTTGAAAAATTGTAACGTATTCTTTTCTTAGACAATTAATCGACGGCACTTTATTAAAATCAAAAAATTTTTCTGCATCACATAGGCGTAGCTGCAAAAAGAAGAAGGACGTTCGAATGTTGCTTATATGCAACATTGGGCACGAAAGGGTTAAAGTAATTACTATTTATTAAGTATTTTACAAATAATATTGATGATTCTACAGGAAAATATTTTGTACGGTTATTTGGCTAAAATGCGTCGCTTTATGATGAAACCTGCTGGCGCTGAAGGGCCAATAGCTTTAAGGAACAATAATTAAATACCGTCACATTTTTAATTGACGATAAATATATATAATATATATAAGCTCATCTGCTTAGAATTAAATCGAGACTGCCAAAAAGTTCGATGAAGCTTTCGGGTATATGGATTGATTGCATTTTTGAAGCTATTTCAAAACAGAAAAATTGGTTTTGAAGTTAATTGAAAATTGCTAGCTTACATTCAAAAATCGAACGATCTCAAATATACTCATGAACATGCAGAATCATTTTTCCATAGCACAGAGCTTCTAAACAGTCCTTTTATGGAGTGTAAATGCTCCTAAAACGCTCCGACAGGGCTCTAAATGAGCGTTTTTTCGCGATAAAAGAGCACGGAGCCTAACATGGAAAAATTTTACTTTTCAGGATCTCAAAATTTATCTTTCATGATTGCTATAATGTTCCTTAAGAGTCTGTTTGGAGTCTGTTTCAGATATAAATTTTTTTTTTAATGACTTGTTTGGTCTCCCTAAATGGTCCTAGGCGTTGTTTTTTTGAGGCTTTGGCAAAATCATCGAAATCGAAATTCGAAGAATTCCGTTAGGAGTCCTTTTACACTCTTTTTCGAAGCACTCCGTATATAATTGGCTGGGATATTACTTTTACATTTTTTGTATTTTACCTCATCGGATCCCAAATTGTTGTTGATGAATTCGGTGATTGCCGGCATATCTCGGGTACCTCTAAATCTTATGGGTTCATCTTCACCAACTTTGAAAAGTTTCAATGTAGGATAGCCCGTTACTTCGTTTTTGTTGCAAAGCTCTTGATGTTCTGTGCAATCCACCTTAGCAATAATTACTTTCGGATCCTCTTCGACATTCATCATTTCAGCTAAGTCCTCCCAAAGCGGTTGTAAACGCTTGCAGTGACCGCACCTACGAATTATTAAGCCGATAAATGCATGATAAATTAAATTAGATGCGAGTTTCTGCAAGAAGAATTTCATAAAACATAAATCCTTATCTTGAACAGGATTGTACTTGACATCTTTGGCATTTTTTAGTATTCTACTTTTAATCATTCTATATACAAAAGAACTTGTATTTTCTTATGGTGATAGCGTAATATTGAAACATTCGTTTAGTTGTTTCTATGCATTGATCGACATAAGCCCTTAAGCATACATTTTGACACACATCGTCAAGCGCTTAGTATTGAAGAACTCAAGATAGCGCAATGGATCACGTAAAAAGAACAATGAATGCCGTGCACGATAAGAAATCTTAAACAAAGCCTCTTATGAAGTACGTGTGATTTAGATTAATATGAAACAAAGGATTTTATTCAATAATTCTTCTTCTTCAACCCCTATTCTTTACCACTTACCAAGGTGCATAAAATTTGACGAAGTGGTTATTTTTCTTTATGGCTTCATCGAATATTTCCGTTGTTAATGATACAACTTTCTCCTCCTTGTTGTTGTTTTCATCTTTGGCAAATGTTGTAGCGGTTGCTAGAAGCACCCCTAGAAGAGCCGCGTTGATCACGATCTTACGGCACATATCAGACTTCTGATTTGGAAATAAACGAATAAGATCCGCGATTTATTTTATAAACTTCGCTTCGCCACAACAATTCATCAAACTCAGCTCGCCGGCAATGAAAAAAAAATTGAAGTGTCATCAGAATTTACGGTGCTGTGTCATTAGCGCTACTTACACGTTCGCGCATGTTGGTCGTCAATGGCTAGTTGTACACTAGTCTAATTGTCAAACTTCCGTCGACTGAGGACAGGATATAACTTTTTAAAATGTCTTTCCAGTCAAATACTTACGCCATATATGGCTTTGACGTTTCTGCCAAAATTCTTTAAACACCTCAGAAGTTGTAGGTACCTATTTCAAAATACTATACGTACCTAATTGCATTTTTTTGGTCAAAGTTCAGATTCAAAAATTTCTTTATTAACAGGACAAAAAGAATGTTTCTCTTTCCTTACATGCAAAATTGGACTGACTTAAAGTTAAATTCCAAACAACACATTCATTTTGAATTTCATTTATACCGAAGCGAATGACTATATATGTATCTATATGTTTCATACTGAATCATTTCTGTTGCTTCGCGAACGCAAAAGTAAAAAATCCAGTTTCGTAACGTTCGTCAACGAGGTAACATAGGACTCGTTTACGTCCGGGCCGGGCTCAACGTTTGAAATTTTCGCCATCTTGAATTTGTGCTGACGCCGGTCATATAAAACGGAAAATTAAATTTAAAAAAAAACCAAATTAAAGTGTCGAAAGAGTGTCAAGGAGGAATATAAGTACTCAATGGCACTCAATTCGCACTAAAGCTACTATCTAAATATTCTTGGCGGCGGCCATTTTGATCCTTTGCCTGTACTCCGTCTGAGGGCGGTGGTGAAGGGGAAATCACGCATCTATTCGTACATATAAGGATCAGAGCCTGACGTCGGTCATTAAAACGAAGATTTAACATTCAAAAAGTTTAACCTGGCATATGTGGACCTTACTGTGTCCCAGCCATTAATTTAAAGTCAAAAAAAAAAAAAAAAAAAAAAAGTAAAAAATCCGAATTTTTCCGACTGCTAGATATCTTTTGCTGGGAGTTATTTTACTCTCAGAAAGTGGCTTTTTCTTCAAAAATGTCCTCACGTGAATTTATTGAAAAAGCCACGGCAATTTTTCGAAGGGACATTTTTTTGTATGAAGTGCGACATCTTGATAGTTATATAGTCTTTGGTCCGTGTAACAAAAAAGCGTTCACTATTTCGAGCTCTTCATTATTCCACGGATTCGTTATATCCAGATTCGACTGTATAATTAACTTAAACTGCTTATTTGAACTCTTTCTTTGATATATTTGTTTATAAATAGATTTGTTTATTGTATAATTTAACTAAAAACACGAGCGGATTTACAACCGCAATTTCAACAAGTTTCATGAGAGTAAAAAATAATAATAATTTCGTCAACGAACAATAATAATTTGCAATAATTTTCTAAAATCATAAATGCGTAAAGAAAAGTCGGTATGGACTCTAAATGCTGTGATAGTCGAAGAATAAAATGTTCTCCTAAAAAAAAAAAAAACGCTTATTTCATAAATGACTGTAAATATGGTTCCACCATTGAGGCAGTACGATCAAAGTGTGCCACGTCCGAATTCGGATCATCGTTATCGCTATCAACATCGTTGCCGATGTCCTTGCGTTTCAATGGTAAATGGGAGATTTCATGCATAAAACGATGAGGATCGGTGTCAACAAGGAACGTTGGTGAAGGTGAAGCTGCAGCACCATCCGGTTCAGCACGACGTGAGGATATTTTGTTATTGTTGCTATCATGTCGTTGGCGAGCTGAATTCATTAACGCTGGCAAACTGTTGTAAAGCTCACGATTGTTGCTCATTGCGTTGTTGTCATCGGCGCCACCAGCCGTACCGCAAAACAATCGCAATTGATGCCTTATATTGGCCTTTTCACTTGCACGTTTCCGTTGGAAGTCCTCTTCGACGCTAAAAAGAAAAACGGATTTCGAATTAAACTCAAATCAAGTATATTGAAGCAGTGCTTGAGCATTTGGACTACCGTTTCATAGCCTCCAGTTCACTTTTACGTTGCGCTTCGCGTATCTCTGCATCGCGGGACAGCTTCTCGGCTTCCCGCCGTTTCTCTAGCAAACGGACGGTGCTTTGAAAGCTAAATCGGTGCGTTTGTTGTTGCGGCGCCTGTGCTGGTGGATCCTGCGGGAGAAAAAAATATTTATTAATCCATAATTCAGTTAATTATTGAAGCTAAAATCAAAAAGACTGACTCTTAGAAAGACGGGAATTTCATCTTGTAAACTCTCGCGAGTTTCTTTCTTGCGCTGCCGCTGTCTCGACACAATTCGCTGCGGCTCGACCTGAGTGGGAGTTTTTTCCTTGCGATTCCTATCATCACTGTCATCGTCTTTCGAAGAAGAATTCGTTATACCTGGCAGGTACATTTTATGTTTTCCGCCCGTAAGATACGATAGTGATACTGGCTCCATTGTCGATGTTATATCGTTCTTGAGTAATTTACCATTATTTCCGGTCAAAGGCTTACTAGCACCTTCCTTGTTCCCGGTTCTATGTACCATCATCCAATTATCACTGCGCAACATTGACTGGCAACTATGAATTTCGCAGAATTCCAGCTCCGTCTGAGACTCTGACGTCCTGCAAGTACACCTATTGCCACCCGAAATGCTTAGTTTGAACTTTTGCAGACTACTAAAGCCGTTCAACTGAAAATAAAGAAGCTGTCGATGATGTCGGATTCTTAAGGGAATGGAACTCACCCTATCGTTGCCGTTGGATGTAATAAAATTCTTTTTTTGTGAATGCGCATCCAAATGTGTTTCACGTGGCAGTGATAAGCTGAACATATGTACTCCCAGCGAAGAGTTCTTCTCCTTGGTCGTTGCTGTAGAGTTTCTTCCTTTCTTGGTATTGCCATTAAAAAATAACAATCCATCTTCCTCATCCTTTGAGCCATCATCGAAGTCGTCCGAGCTTGAGGTATCATTATTTATTCCATTGTTAGCACCAGCACCAGCCACCACCACCACCACCATCGTCATTATCATCTCCATCGTCGTCGTCGTCGCCCAAATCCTGCTGCGGTGTCCAAGTCATACAATGCGGAGAGTCCTTCTTTTGTAATGGATTCTGCATCAACGCCGGCTGTTCACGTCGCATTTCCTCTATCTCGAGCACCAATTTATTGCTTTTCAATTGAATTGGTGACTCACGATTCAGTCCATTGGAAGTGCTCCGCTGTGCTTGCTTGTGTTTGTCCTCTTCGACATTTATTAGCATACGCCATGCAGCTGCAGGACTAAAACTGGGCACCTCTAATTGCCGCCGCGGCAACGCTGGACGTATGTGCACTAGAATCCCATTATCATTGATCTCCGATTCTTCATTTTTCACAACTCGATCGCTATGTTGCTGCGCATGCTCTGTAGCCTTGGCTAGACGGTATGGCTGTGCATTCAATTCAGTCATGTCATCGCATTTCTGTTCTTCCACTGGACGCTTTTGCAGCAACATATTCTTCCGTTGAGCAATTTCAGTCGTCGGATGCTTAACTTCGGCTTCTGTCACTTGCATTCCAAAGTAGAAGGTTCGTTTCAATTGTGGTATCTTCGAAGCCTGTTTGGGTGCATTCGAATTCGTGTTTGTTTTGGTGGACTCGTGTCGAATTGTTTCAGCAATTTTACTGCCAGCGGAAAGACGCGTTTCCTTCGTCGTTGTGTCTTGACTCTCGTTTTTGCTACGCAGTAAAATTGCATCACAGCTTTTCTCCCTTCGGAAAATTGGATGCGCTATTGATGCAGTCGGTGTCGGTTGTTGCCTTGCTTGCTGCTGCTGTTGCTGATGGGGCTTGTTGTTTGCATTTGTACGAAACCGACGTGTCATTGTTGCTTTTTCCGGGACAACATTTTCCATTGCATTGCCCATTGCTCTTTCGATGTTATGCGGCGTCTTTGCTGCTGATGGCGCCGGAGGTGCTTTTCTTTTTTTATTGTATTTATTTAATTTTGTCGTCGTCGTCGTTGCTGTTGCTGTTGCTGTTGTTATTATTGTTGTTGCGGTCGTCGTTGTTTTCTTATTGGTAGTTGTGCTGGCCACAACATTGGCCGTATCCATCAAGCCAGTCTTTCGCGCATGCGTTGGTTTATTCAAATCATTACGAAAATCTGGCTCTGAACGTGCGTTTCGCAAATTATGATTGCCGATGCTGCTGCTGCTGCTGCTGTTGCGATGGTGATTGCTGCTCTCCCCTTTCGTATGTTGTGGGAATTTTTTATGATTTATTTCCTGTTCTTCTTTGCTCTTCTCTTTAGAGGGGAAATGCAGCAATGTCTGCGATCGCTGAAAGCTAGGCGGCTCAATCGTCTCCACACTCTTTTTTCCATCATCACCGTTAAAGATGAATGTCCGCGAACGTTGCATAAGACCCGGTACCCGTAGATCATCTTTATGTCTGCCGCTGATCGTGCCACCAGCGTGCAATAACATTCCATTGCTGGTCGGACGAAGCTTATGACGGTCGACACTGATTTTGGGTAAAACTTTGAATTGCTCTGTTGCGGCCAACGCTTGCAAAGATCTTGTCCTTTGACCTGTCCTTTGATTGCTTTGGTTTGTCTGTCGACGCAGCAAGGATTGCGTTTGCTCGTCATTGTCCTGCGATGTCGCACGATTGTGTCGCGGATTTTGAAAGTATCCATTCAATTCGCTCTTACTTCGACCATTTGCAAGGCCCCCAGCAGCACTGCTGTCCCAGTTTATGGTGTGCAAACTGCTGGAATTCCCATATTCGTATTTCGATTTCTGATGACTTAGTTCCTCTTTGGATAGCAAATTTTACTAAAACAAAAACAAAAAAGAATGTGATTTTAATGCGGTGAAGAAGATTTTATCTTGCGAATTTAAACAATCCGTAAAAAATAAGTGGAAATGAAAAGTAGAAAATCAAGAAAACCTCTGAATAAATTTGTTTCCAATTTGTTAAAAAATTTCTCTTTTTCAAAAAATGCCCAAAATTCTTCCGCGGGACAAAATCTTTAACTACCTCAAAACGATTTGGCTTCTGTCAAACTAAACATCTCCTAACGAGCCTTCAATAGCCCAAAAAGTAATTGGCATTGCAGTTTAATTATTTTCCAAGCTGGCTAAATGATCAACCGACGATGCTTTAAATGCTTGACATCCTTTCGTCTATCATAGCGTTGACCTCAATACGGCTGGCCAAATTTTTTGTTTGTTTGTTTTTAAACACGAAAAGTTCACCAAGATTTGCTAATGACAATAATCATGAATAATTAAAACCAAAGAGCGCAGCTTTTTGATTTCCGAAGTTGCTTAATTATGCCGAAACACACACACACACACCCAAACACACAAAAATAGAAAAGAAAAGAAAACAACAATAAGCTACCAATTTGAATCTTCGTGGCTCGCTTAATGGTTCTATGCTCTTCTTTGGACTGAGCGGCATGCCGCGGCATTGTACCCAAAACGATAAGGCCTCTTTTGTGTTTTGTTCGCTGTGAAGATGCTTGATTAATAAAAGACATTTATGGGCCTCAGCTTCATTTAATGTTGTGTCAAATAATATCGTATGTATGTATGTATGGATGTATGCTGTATACAGGAGGAAGTGAAGAAAGATGATTTAGTGATCCAGTGATTTAGTGATTTTTGACAGGAAACAATTTTCAAGGCTGTGTGTATAAGCCTTAAGTATTCTCAGCATCATTAAAATGTGAAAAATGTATGCAGTCGAATCTGGATAGTGTGAATCACGGATAGAGCGATCACCTTGGTGGTGTGAGCACATGCACTGAGGTATAGCTTTTTAACCCTCTACTGCATGATATATGAAATAAGCGGGGAGAACATATTTTCGTGGTAAATGGTTTTATTAACCCTTTACTGCAAGATATATAAAAAAAGCGGCCAAAATCTTTTTTTTAGTGTTAAATGGTTTTATTAACCCTTTTCTGCGTGAAATATTAAATAATTGGAAATGCATTTTTTTCGTTATGAATAGTTTTATTAGCCCTCTACTTCATAATATGTACATAAAAAAAGCGGCAACAATTTTTTTTCGAATTAAATCGTTTTATTAACCCTTTTCTGCATGAAATATTACATAATTGGAAAACAAATTTATTCGTTAGGAATTGTTTTATTGACCCTTGATATGATTCATCAAAAAAGCGACAAAAAAATTTGCCCCCAATTATTTAATATTTCATGCAGAAAATGGTTAATAAAACAATTTAACCTCCACGTGCAAATTTGTGTACCTACATATTATTAATGAACCAAATACGGCAAATTAAAAACACAAATATTGTTCCTCGGTAGTGTGAACAGCCTCGGTAATATGAACAGGACTTTTAAAAATTATTTCCAGATTTGTACCCAGAATCGATTGTAATAACTTTTTAAAATATCAGGACTAGCTTTCAGTTAGTCCGCTTGCGACATCAGGCCAGTTGATTCTTTAATACCTTAAAAGTTCCAGGGCATTTCGGTCAGAGGGACAAATTGATTTTGGGTGTTTCAAAACCAATAACCCTCCAGATGGCATACGTTGCCTTGGTCCGAAAAATAACAACTGAAAACTTTCACTGTATTGAAAGCATTGAAGCCTTTACAGTATCGCGATCATGCGCACTTAATACCTAAAAAAGGTAATCACAGCCCAACAGACAAGCAGACAAGCAGACAGGCGGACATGGGCACCTGTACCTAATTGGCAAACTCGATCATACATCGCCGAGTAAGTGAAAAGCAATTTTACGCTTTTTGGTATTAAATCCGCGAACAATATTTCTTTCGTTTTGTAAGTAGTTTGTCGGAGTTTTTCCGTTGTTTGCACTTAACTAATCGAGCAAGGAGAAAGAAAAGAAAAAAAAAACACCTTCAATGAATGGGCATTTAAGTAAAAAGTTGTCGTTCGATTCGCACATTCCACTTTTACTGGGTGCGATGGTGTTATATGGTGCTTTATGGATATTTCACGCAGACTCTTTTTTAATGCCAAAAAAAAAAAACAGTTGCCAGGGGTGCACGATCGTCTAATTTCAATTTTTTCTTTCTTTTCCTTTCTTCCTTTATTCGCAATAGAAACTTTTTATTTATTTAAGTACGAGATATTCGAAACGGTGTCAGTGCACCGCATTTTTCCTCTTTTTTCTCTCTTTTGATTATTTTCATTTGTTTATTTTTCCCTCGTTTGATTAATTTTCTTTTTATCGCACCTTTGAAGATACGCAGTTGCGACCAGCTTGTATGATTTTTTTTTTTTTTTTTTTTTTTGTATAGTACGATGCGAAAGAGAAGCCTGCGCCGAAGCTTCAGCTACAACAACAAACCGACCGACCGATCAACCGACCGACCGATCAACCGACCCACCGACCAACCAACAAGCCAGCCAACAACGTCCGCCCGTCGTCGACCAACTTCGCTCATTCAATCGGCGATGGAACTTTCTTTTTCTGTGATTTGGGATGCTCTCGTGCTCGATCGCGATATTCCATTCACGTTTTCGTTCACACAATCCCGTTTACAAAATGCATATTTCATGAAAACATTAAAAATTCAACAGATTTTCAATTTAAAATTCCCGTGCTGGAATTAACATGTTTTGCTTCGTTAATCTCGATTTTAATTGTGGCTCACAACATCGGAATGAAAACAAACGGCGAACTCGAGTTCATCGTGCGTTTTACGTTGCGTTCGAAGTAACAACTCGATTGATACTGGGACGCTTGGCGCTGTTTTCGTATTTTGTTTTCCAATCTGGCCTTATGGTCGGCTGTTCGTTTCGGTCTTGGCCAAATTGAGGTAGTTCCAGTTAACGCTCACAATCTATCATTTTCTCTCTTGTTTCATCTCTTGTTTTGCTCTCTTGTGTTTTGGTCTCTTGATGCGTGTTAAGCGAAGCACTAAGATCTGTGATAGCTCGGCTTGAGCCTTGAAGAGGTGATACATTTTTAATCGACTCGATCGGAGCATGGTTAATTTTCTTAATTATATAGGGCACTCTATCGTTTAAGACAATCAGAAACTGCGAGAGTTGCTTAACTGAAAGCATATAATAATGTTGTGCAAATCAATAGACGATAAGAGAGTTTAAATGGAGAAGTGATCTTATTTTAGATAATATTTTCTTACCCGACCAAATCAAGAAAGTGATCCTTTTTAGAGATTTCGTGAGTATGGAGGAGTCGTATCGAAACGAAAAGATTTCTTCGAAGAAAAGAAAAAAAAATGGTATTTGTGGTAAAATCAAAGGAAAATTTTGCTAAGAAGAATTGAATCGAGTTTGTGGTTGAAACTCCAGTTTGCTTTGTCATAAATTTAAAAGGTTTCAAAGAAAAGAATCTTTAACTTAAATTTTTGAAAATTTATAATATCGCTCACAATGAGATTCCTATTCAGATCTAATTTCTTAAAAGCATTCTACTTTTATAAAAAATATATACAAGAAATAAGAAAAATACCGTTTGGTACGGACCTAAATTGTTCTTACTTTTTTAATATGTTCAAAAAACAAAGCGTAAAAAATCTAGTAAAAATTTTTGAAAATTCCTATAATTCCAAATGAAGTATTTTGTATAAGATATTGAAAAAATCAGTGAACTATTTTTAATCAATAATATTAACCTTGAGAACTCAGTAATTGATCCGTTGCAGGGATTGAAAATAGTAATTATGAAATTGATTTTTTAAAATTTTAATTTTCAATTTTATTTTCAAAATTTAAATATAACAATTATTTTATATTTTATATATAAAAATCGCAAGAAAAAAAATCACAAAATAAGACTTATTTTCTAACTTTTAAATAATTTAGTCTTACTCTGCAAGATATGTATAAATAAAAATAGGCGTTTTGAGAGATATTTTTCAAATTTTATATAAATATCAAAAACTTAACATATTTATTGTTTAATTTCCTTTAACCCATTATAGTACATTGATGCCAAATGGCATCACTTTGTCATGTTTCAGTTTTTCGGGCAATCCTCACTCATACATAAACAAATTCACATTGGCACACATTCGATAGTTTTATTTTGTAGAGAAATGTTTGGCGCGTCTAACATTGACTTCACTTGGACATTTGCTATTGAACTTTCGTCCGAAAAGCATAATAAACACGAAACTCGAAAAAAAAGAAAAAATTCCGGTCTGTAATGGGTTAAAATGTTTCGAAAATTTAATAAATAAATGGTAGTTCTTAAAATAACTGTTAACTTAAAACCATCAATTTATTCAATCAATTTAGAAATTGTTGGAGAAATTTTTAAATACATTTTTTACATTACTAATTTCAATTTCCATTACGTCATATTTCACAAAATAATTGCGTGGAATACAATTTGTTGCAGCAATTTTTACAGGCTCTGCTATTGAAGTATTTCATTCCATATACATATGTATAATTCCTTTATGCGGGCTTAAATATAAGACGAGAGAAAAATCTAGGCATGCTTTCAACTTTCGTGCAACTAATTCCTTCATCATCCATGGATGCACCATCGTTAGCTGAGCTAACAACGGGAGGGGAATCTTATAAAGCGTCAAGGTGCGTTTAGGGATGCAACAGGTTAGTGAGGAAATGTATACTGTTTAAATTTATAATTAGCTACCAGAACCCGGCGAACTTTGTTTCGCTTCGAGGAAACTAATTTATCAAAAAAAAAAAAAAAACTTAAGGTTATGCTAAGATTCCTTTTGAGTAATTTAACGTTGTCTGAAAAATAGCATTCCTTGAAACTTCCTCGCCCTCTCGCCGGCCGTTTTTAACCATAAGAAATTCGGAAACATACAACATTTTCGATTTCAATTCGTCACGTACTGGGGAAAAACACACAGCTTGCACGAATTAGTTGAATATGTAGTTATTTTTGAATGATTTAGAATATCCTAGATGTGAGACGTCGCTTTCATAAAGACAAGGTAAGGTAAGGCTAGTGGGAGTCAGTAAATTGTGAAATATTAGTTTTAAAACATGCTTTTCAGAACAATTAGTTCCATATCCCAATGATATTAAGCGGTTAAGACTACTGATTGAGTCAGGTATTTTAATATTTTTCTTAATTTTTGGGTTTTTTATTTTTTTTCTTAATGTTCAAAAGCAAAAATTTTATAAGCTTTAAATCCCGATTTCCACGATCAAATATATATTTGCAAGGTCTTGAGCTTTTTGGCGAGAGGGGGACGAGGAAGAGAACAAAAAATTTGTGAGCACGGACTTTTCCGTACTCGCAAATTCTGCTTTGCTCTTTTCGCTGAAACAAAATTTTTGACAATTTTTGCTGTCGATATTAATTTTGATACCTTAATATTTTATTTTTTGAAGCAATTGTTACGCTTTCAATAAGGTTTGACGTTTCTGTTTGTTTTTAGTTTGCTTTGAGCGGCCGAAAAAAGCGTCGGTGAAATAATTTGCCATATATATATATGTACGTGGAAACGCATTCGCAAAGAGTAAAAGGTAGTGTCCGACCGAAGGTGGATTTTTAGCCGAAGCCGAATAATCGGCAGAGTTGAAGACTTCGGCCGAAGACCGAAGGCCGAAGCCGAATGCAAAAAAATTTATAGTAAGGAAACAAAATCAGTCTTTATTCATTTGACAAGCACAAAAAAAAACCGCTCAAATTTTCTCTAAATTCTTTCGCTTTAGTCGCCCACAAAGTGAAAATTTACGGCAGTAATTCACTAGTGTAAAAGGTCTCAATGACCCGAATACAAATATTTGTATTTATTTTGCACGCCCAAAGCACGCCCAAACTGGGCCCAAATAATGAACAGTATCGCGCCCAAACCGGGCCCAAATCGAGCCCAAACCACGCCCAAATAATGAACAGACTCGCGCCCAAATCGACCCCAAAACGGGCATGGGTAGTGAACAATTGCGCCCAAAATCGAGCTCAATGCGCGCCCAAATATAGCCAAAATGGGCCCAAATTAAGAAAAAAATTTTCAAAAAACGAGCCCGAAGCACTTTCGAATTTAATATTCCTTCTCGGCACAGCCTTGCACCCGTCTTCGACACTGGGTGCATGACTTGAACAAATCGTTGACGACACTTGCGAGACTAAAGCAGTTTCGTGCACGACACTTTGCAGGACATGTCATTCATGAAGTCATGCATCCCATGCGTGGAGGAAGTCATACATGACTGGTATTCCGTAATGCTTACAATTTTTTAAAAATTTCAATAAAACGCTTATTTGACATGACATTGTAATATTTATTATATGTATATACATACATATATAATTCTTCTTCTTCTTGCGTGTTTAACTATCCCGGTCTATCCCGGGGTCCGCAAGTATATACATATATAATTGATTATATTAAATCTATTTAACAACTATTAACAAATCAACATAGAACGTGATTGCCAAACGAAATGCGAATGTCAAAATCGGCTTAGTTATAATAACGATGTCTTCGAAGACTTCATGCACGATTTTGTCTTGAACGACCGATTTCCGAAAGTGTTATTATTATTATTATAATTATTATTATTATTATTCTAATTATAAGTATTATTATTATTATTTGAGTATTGCGCCTTAATGAATTAAAACGCAATCTTAAAAAAAATAGAGAGGCAGTAGCTTCTGAGTCTATCGGCCCTCGAATTTCTTGAAATAAACCCAAAACGGGAAAAATTAAAAAAAAAAAAATTCCGGCCTTAACAAGCCCCGGTGGTGTACCTACACACATTTAATATCAAATATGGTTTTTCCCTATTTAAAATTCCAAATATCTTTTGTTTTTAAAATTGTTAATTTCTCGATTTTGATCTCCCTCGTCGTGGGATTTGAATCCCGGAACTCTCGACTGGTGGTCGAGTGCTCTTCCTCGACACCGTCTTTGCCAAATTGAAAAGACTGGATTTTTTACGTTTATAAGTTTAAAGTCAAATTGTCAAAACTTTTCATAATTTTTTCAATTTTGGGCTTGATTTGGGCGCGCATTGGGATCAATTTGGGCCCATTTTGGTTATGTTTGGGCGCGCATTGGGCTCGGTATGGGCACGTTTTCGTTAGATTTGTGCTTGGTTTGGGCTCGATTTGGGCGCGATACTGTTCATTATTTGGGCCCAGTTTGGGCGCGTATTGAATTTTGGGCTCAATTTGAGCTTGATTTGGGAGCGTTTTGATTTTTTGGCGTCATTTGGGCCCGATTTGGGCCTGCATATTTTTATTCGGGGAAGCAATTGAAAATCTATCGTGACTTTTTTACTTCCATTAAAATGCAAAAATATTCGGCTAAAATATTCGGCGTTTTCTAGCCGAAGCCGAAGCCGAATATTAAGAATTGGCCGATTATGCCGATTACCGAAGCCGAAGCCGAACCTTCGGTCGGACACTAGTAAAAGGGAAAAGAAAAATATTTGCAAGTAAATATTTTATCGTGGAAATCAGAACTAAGCAACATAAGTAGATTTTCTAGAACTAAGGGGGATTTTTGGAAGTTTGTATGAATCTTTCAGAGGGAAATTTAGCGAAACTTAGTCGCTGTTCATATTTTCCGAAATAATTTATAAAGCTAAGTTATTATGTATTCGGGACGAAGAATTTTAGAGAATAGTGGACATTTTCTCAAAAAACAACTTTCGTACAAACATATTCTGGGAATTCATTCGAACCATCGAAGGAGTGAACTCTGAGAACTTCTTTGCATTAACTGTCAAAATACATGGAAGCTTTGACGACTGTTTAAAAAGTTCTCAAAGTTCACTAAGTTCGAGCTCTGAATGAATACCCATATTGTGTAGAAAACCATGATAATAATTTCTTTTTCTTATATCTAGAACTTATGGGATTTTTAATTGAGATTGTAGGTATTTCAAAATATGTTTTCTGGCAACACTGTATAAATCCAGTTTCTTCTTCTCCTTCAAATGAGGCCTTCTACACTAGGCAATTTTAGTTGCCCAACTCATATGGGCCAGCAACTGTGTTGCTCGATCGTCAAAAACAACCGCAACGCCACTTTCACGTTTGAAAGTAAGAAAGAGGTGCACAAAGCGTATCGCAAAAAATTGCCTGTACGAGCAACTCGCGACATAAATTTTCCCCTTACCTTCCTCGTACCTCGTCTCTCCTACAAAATCTCGGGTTGCGCAACTAAAATTGCCTAGTGTAGAAGGCCTCAATGTCGCACAGACAAGTTTTACTAATATGAACATTAAAGAGAATGAGATGTCACCGTGTCGCTCGCTTGTCTTGTCGCATAGTATGAACGGTGACTAAGAGGGAAGGATCTCAAAAAACCCGGCAGCACTGCTTTCACGCTACACACTGTATAGAGGGCATAGTGCATTTGTGCGTACGTGAACCTAGAACCAATCGAAATAATCCATACGAAATATGTATAGAAAAGGTCAGTGTTGAGATTCAATTTATCCATGTCTGTCTGTCTGTGCACACTTTAAGTATTGAAGTGGTTGAGCTTTCTTGGCGAAATTGGTATAGGTCGGTATAAGTGAAAACATGAGTGAGAACAAGTTCCGGTTTTCGTAAAGAAATTCAACAGAAGTCGGCATATCAGGCTCCTTTATGGTCATGAAAATCTCCAGAATACTTTGCATCAATGGTCGTGCTTCTGTTTTAAAATATATGTATTTAAACACGTGTAGGTAGCCGTGTACCTGTGCCGGGTATTGTATGACTATAACACCCTTACTCGTTCACTAAGTACTCTTTCTGTTAGACAATTTACAGAATTTTCAGAAATTCCTAAATTTTTAAATGAAGTAAAATTCGGATATTTCACATTTGGACTGCAACAAAATTTTCCTTTCCGGATTTAAAGTGCCGTACTCGTACTCAACCGAAAAGAATGTTACTTAAAACAGCAAATGGATTAAATACTTAAAGCAATACAGCCGTTAATTAGTTATGGACACTAAATTTAGCATAAAACAGTATATAATCCACGCAAATAGTCAACTAGGCCAGAAGAGCCCCAAAACTAAGCCCATTATGGATGATCCGAGATTCCGAATCAAACCAACACAACAAGTAGCAAGTGCATGCACAGGTGCACTGATAACGGCTCTATTTAGTAAGTCTTTTCCTCTCATGTCCCTCACCCATCACTGTAATATTTCATCACCTTATCTCTATCATAGTGACTCCATTGGATGTTGTGAAAACGAGACTGCAAGCGCAACACTCATCGCTGACACAAAAATGTTTTTTATATTGCAATGGTCTGATGGATCACCTTTGCCCTTGCGACCCTAATACGAAGAATTTAACGACGAAGCCTCCAACTCACTTAAATGGAACAGTAGTATGCATCATTGTTATTTGTTTGGAAATGATTAGTTTCGAATATTTGTCTTATTACAGGATGCCTTTATAAAAATTAGTCGGTCAGAAGGTGTTGGTTCACTCTGGTCTGGGTTAAGTCCGACTCTAATATCGGCATTGCCGTCTACTGTTATATATTTTGTTGCCTATGAACAGATAAAAATGCGCAGTCTAGAATTTTACTACAAGTACCTGGCTAAAGAGAAGGGCTCACCGCAAGGCCGTAACATTCCTTTCCTAATACCTATGCTTTCAGGCGTGACAGCGCGCCTCTCTGCAGTAACTGTTGTAAGTCCCATCGAACTGATACGAACAAAAATGCAATCCCAGAAAATGACGCACGGAGAAATTCGAGAAGCAATCCATCTTGTTTTGCAGACACAAGGAATTCGTGGCCTGTTTAGAGGTACTTTCAAATATTTTCTTTGTCTAGAGATGAGTGATCTTATTTAGAGTTTTAAAATTTTTAAAATAGGCCTGCCTCCAACAATACTTCGCGATGTACCATTTTCTGGTATATACTGGACATGTTACGAGACTATCAAAGGCATGTATAATGTTGTAGAGCCGACATTTGGATTTAGCTTTATAGCTGGTGCTATATCAGGTTCAGTAAGTAAAGCCCACCAGCTTCGGAATATTAAAAGTATTGCAAATACCTTTCACTGCTAATGGCGCTTTGTTTTTTTTTTTTTTTTTTTTTTTTTAGATAGCTGCTACTATTACAACGCCATTTGATGTCGTGAAAACGCACGACCAAATCGAATTCGGAGAGAAGGTTATCTTTACAGGTTTTTCATTCTTAAATTCACAGCGTTTAGTGCAAATTGTAATGGAAATTTTGAATTTTTAGATCGTCCCGTCAATCAGACATCGATGTCACTACTTAAACGGCTACATTTAATTTATCGTTCGAATGGTTTGAGAGGTGTATTTTCTGGATTGGGACCTCGGCTTTTAAAGGTGGCACCAGCCTGTGCAATCATGATTGCGACTTTCGAACATAGCAAAGCTTTCTTTTATCATTATAATACGCACATTTACAAGCAAGCCTTAGAGGCAAAACACAAACACATCGGTACAAATTGAAACGTTTATTTGAGATATATGTAACAGTTTCATCATGTACGAAAAACAAAAACTACAAATCGGAATCAAAACTGTGTTATTTCGCTTTAGGTCTTTAAAGTTTATATATAATATTTTCGATAGTTTACTTAAATTAGTGAACCATCATTGTTTAGCTAAGCCCGAGATGAAACGGTGTTTGTAGACTTACTTAAATCACAATAACCACAGATTTGGCTTTACATAGTCTTAAGTACAACTAGCTTCGTTTTTTCTTACATATTTTTTATTTGACCAAAATAAGTTTTTTGAAATATTGTATCCTTTTAGAGTGCCTTTAGTTGAATAAGTATTTGGGAACGCATCATATCGACGATCCAGGATATTATAGTATTCAAATTTAAACTACAATCCGGAGAAGGTCTCATAAATTATCAAAGTTTTTTTGAAAGCCGGTTGACAATATAATTAGCAAGGTGTCAAAAAACCTGTTTTGGGAAAAATTTAATTTTTATTTATGATTCCGTTAGATCACATATTTAGTATAAACTTTTGTTTTGGAACTTTTTTTTAAAAAACATAAAACCCGGGAAATGGGCTTTTCCAATTTCCTCCCATAACACAGTGGGATCGCATAATACATTTGAGTGCAAGAACTATAAGGAGTGGTCGCACAGTGATGAAACTTGGTACTGAACCTTATCTTAATAAAATTAAGGAAAATATAAATTTTCATCAAAATCGGTCACGCCTACCACCCCCCCAATACAACTCGAAATCAATTTTTAATGTAACATTTCTTCCTTTGGTCAGAATGTCTTGAAATTTTGCACAGAGCTTACAATTAATGCAGGGAAAACATTCTGAAGTTTTCATAAAAATTCGATTTCGTTAGAGCACACATTTTGTATAAATTTTGTTTTGAAATGAATTTTTCATATGAAAAATTTTTACCCTAAAAGTATACTCTAAATTTTTTCTTATTTCATTGTAAGATTGTATGAACTTTATTGAAAAATGTTGTTACATATTTTACTTCAGTACAGCCAAATTTGATTAGCAATTGTTGTGGGCCAAGTGGTTTTTGAAAGTTAATATTATGACAAAATTAACAATATAAAAGATTTTCAAAACAAAATGTTTTTAAAGGGTGGCATCGTGCTCTGAAAATGCCAAAAAACACAATTTTTTTGTATGGGGAATTTCGTTTTTCCTTGATAGTTTCCATAATATTGGTCCTTTTTGCTTGGGCCAAAAGAATTTTGAAAGGTAATTGAAGGTCTTTCCGAAATGAAGACTAATTATAAAATCGAGTTTATTTTAGGGTGTGGCAAACGATTTCCAAAATGAGCATTTCCGAATTTCTACGGTTTTTAAGCTAAACAGACCAGAAACCTTATTGATATATTTAATATTTATATATATTTTTTTAGAGACTTATAAATCACATGAAAAAACATCAACATAACCCCCGTTAATTAATTACTTTGTATGCAAACGACACATAAATAAAATAAATTTTCCCGAAAAAGCTACATATATAGCTCCATATCTTCTTCTACACATGGAAAAAAAATTTTTTTTTTTTTTTTTAATTGAGGACTGAAGATTTTTCTTCAAAAAAAATGTGATTTCACATTTGTCAGACGATTTTGAAAAAATCGAAAAAATGACACCTTGCTAAATATAATATACACAAAAAATTTTATAATTGGGGGGAAAATTGAGTTGAATAAAAATCCTGCGAAGAAAAAGAAACTCTCGTGCAAGGTTAATTAAAAAATATGAAAAGAATTCTTAGATTAGAAATCACATGTTAATATTAGTGATATTAAGACTAGTCGCTAAAGCCAACTATCGGCACATTTATAGAGTCAAAGGGCGCAGACTATCTGGTCTCGGAATCATAACATATTTTCTCTACATAATCTGTGTCAGCGGAGCAACATAAAATAAAAACGTGAGATGAAAATGTCGAAAAAAGCAAACCGGGAAACATATTTGCATGTGTAAACGCGGATGAAACGTCGATAGATAAAATTCAAAAATTTTCTACGACTGTTTCGCTAGTTGTCAATTCAAAAGCCGTCTAAAGTAGTCTTTCATTAACGCTTCTATACGAAATAGTCGGTATTTCTCCATAAGCAATCAATTGTTGCCAAG
Source organism: Chlorops oryzae (assembly GCA_020466095.1). Classification (NCBI taxonomy): domain Eukaryota; kingdom Metazoa; phylum Arthropoda; class Insecta; order Diptera; family Chloropidae; genus Chlorops; species Chlorops oryzae. The sequence goes on from CM035808.1 coordinate 42,635,997, forward strand.
AAACATTGCTTCTTAATCTAATCTAAGCCGGGACTAGTACAACACGTGCTATCTTTCTGCAGTGATGCCAAACAATCTCTCTTCTGCATTCGCCACATAAATCTATCCTATCACTCCCCATTTCATACAAAATTTTATCCGTTTCTTCGCTATTTCATGCTTCAAGTTAATCTTAGAAAGAAGCAGTACTTGACCGTCTCTAACATGGCGCCTCGACGGGCAATAATTATTGCTAGCAATCTGTCAAATTGCTTTGCCAGGTAGAGGCAATATTGCCAGGGTGGGATTTTTATGTTATGCCATCTTCATATTCAAAATGACGTTAAACAGGATACTACGCTCCGCACGCGCTCTCGATGCCTTGAAACAACTTTGTTATGAGTGTGAAAAAAAAAAACGAAGTAAACCAAAATTTTAGGTTAATCCATTTTTACAAAAACGGGATCAACATAGTTTGAACATTATCTTATATATATGGGCGACGCACCACTTTATTTTGACGATATACACACCTTGAAAATTTCATAGAAATGAAATTCGGCTGTCAAATAGCAAAATGACAGCTCATTGCCAAACTCAAAGTTGGCAATCGCAGCGAAGCAATATTGCTTGCCATATATTGCCATCTTTTCAAAATGAGCGGTCTCCATTGGCAATATTGCTCAAGTTGACATATTGCTAGCAATAATTATTGCCTGTCGAGGCGCCATGTAACGTAAACAAACCATTTTCGTTCCTATGTGGCTCCCAATGGAAAACACCGGATTTCCAAAAATATGATCCGGCAGCACTGGCCAAATGTGACATATTTAATGTCAATTTGCATTTTTCCGTAACGTGTTATTGTTAATAATTGAAAACATGTCGGAAAGTACTGGTAAAGAAGCCACAAAAACTGTGACGAAGGAAGCGAAACCCAAAAGCACAAAAACGAAGAAAACAAAGAAAGAAGAAGTTCCACGTGGCTTGCCGAAGTCAAGAAGACCATGGAAGACACCGAAAAAGAAGTGAGTGAAAGAAATGGTACTCATGCAGCTTCGCATATGCCTTCGCAAATGCCTTCGCAACTTTTCCCATCGTAAATTTTCATATAAATTTTGACAGTTGTGTGACAAATTTCTCATTTCCCACAATTTGCGAAGCTGCACTATTGTTTAATCATAATGAATTAAATTCATAAACTAAATAAACGAATTCTTTCTAGATTTAGTACAATAAAAAAATCGTTGTTTCGTGCATCCTTCGAAAAGAAAATGGAATTGCGACACGAACTTCGACATATAAAAGAGCGTTCCGATGAAATCAAGGAGCGACGGAAGCAGGACGCTATAGAGAAAAACCAACGACGCGTTGAAAACGCCGAACGACGATTGGCGAATGAGCGACGTGCCGAAGTTGTACAGATCATCAAGAATCCAGCCAAATTGAAACGCATGAAGAAGAAGCAAATGCGAATGGTTCAGAAACGAGATTTGAGTAAAGTTAAAGTTATTTGAAGAAATTTGCTGTGAGAAATTTACATATATGGATCTTTAAAAACTATAAGTTTTGTTTGATTTCTTAAACTGCTGCGCTTTCAAAAAGGGGTTTCTTCCTTTCCTATCTCAGGTGAGCTATTAATTATTTACCAGAAGACTTATAGCTCTTCACATCAAGTCATTTCAATCGTATCAGCTTAGGCGCTAGGGATCATAAATGGAAAAGTTATATCTTACAACAGTTCTTTTCTCCATTAAATATAGCCAAAAAATGCGCAACTTAATTCTCGGACACATTTTTTGAGATCGATTTAAAATTGAGGGAGTTTGTACATTCATCAAATGCTTTCTGGGACGGCTGACAAAATTTTGTCTACATACAATTGTCACAAGTTCCTATACCTTGTTCGGAAAAATTCGCCCGTTATGGATTATCTTTCGAAATGAACTTCGAGAAATTTTCAGAACTAGAACTACCTATACAGGGTGTTCCATACTCAATAGATCAAAACCCTGAGGAGTTACATGCAAAAAATAAGCCTCGCACATATTTGTTTTAACTCATTTCGCTTTGTATATTTATTTTGGAGCGAATAAACTTTATACAGCTGCGGTTTTTTTTTTGCACAGCCTATGGAAAAACCACAGTTTATTCCTATGGAAAAACATGACCACAGTTTATTCCTATGGAAAAACATGACCACAGTTTATTCCTATGGAAAAACATGACCATAGTTTTAATAATATTTTTTTTAGAAATAAGTAATTTGCATTTTTTCAATTTTTTGGTTTTTTCACTGGTGCCCCTCACTTACAGGCCGTAAATTCAAAATCACATATGATATGAAAAGCTTGGCGGTTTTCCGTTAACACTGCATACTACGATTTTAAATAATTCAACTCCGTTTTCTCTGGTACTACCATCTAAGCCTAAAATAGTATAATTTTGGCTTTTAAAGTTATTTAATTCAAAAGAAATACGATCGAGCCTGTTTTTTTGTTTCTTTTCGAAAACTTTGAGTTTTTCTCTTCAATTTGATACCATGGTTGCTAAAAAAAAAGTTTCACAATAAATGCAAAACTAAGGTTTGAAAATAATTGTTTTGTATTTTTGACTCCCATAAAAGTTATTTTAATCAAATTTATTGAGCACACTTTTAGGCAGCATGAGAAAAAGAAAATTCTAAGAAATTTAAAAATTTCTCAATAGTGTTTTAGTTTTACATATCCGCCTAAAAGTATGCTCACCAATTTAGTCGAATTCTTACCGCGCCTCTAGCTCTTTACGAGTGCAAGATGAACCCCCCTTTCCATACAATTTTTTGCTTGTATGGGTTCCCCCTATCACCTCCTTTTTTTTGATCCATTGAGTATGGAACACCCTGTATAAGTATTGAAGGCTTTTTTACATGCAAACATTGTGACTTGGATAATGACACTGAATCCGACCCAGCAAACATTTTCTATCGCGGAATAGTGTTCCGCGACTCGCCACGGCGATGTTTAGCTCGCACGCAACCGTTGCTTTGTTATCGCGGAATAGAGAAGCTTGTTAGGCAGTTGTCCGGTAGCCCGACACTGTTTTGGAAGAGCAATTGGCGATACATTAAAAACATCGCGGAATAGTCCCATAGACGATGTTTCAGCAAATGTGTTCCTTATATTATATATTGCTGAAACATCTTCTAGGCCAATTATATATATATATTTTGTTTTGTTATTTAAATTTTATTATAATTTTACGCATAAAAAATTAGAGTAATTCAGTTAATAATGAAAAACTTATTCTATTGTTTTTTGTTTAAGATCTCGCTTTTTAATGCGGCTCTTGGCATGTATGAAATGTTGCTGCAGAATTGAAGAAAATTTTTTTTCATCCGAAGTGGAAAATTTTTGGAAGCAGGCACCTGTATTTAAAAAAATTATATTAACTTCAAATTATATTTAAAAAGGTTAACAAAAATTGTGCCTTTAACTATTTGGAGGAAAAAAATACACCTTTATCCTTTTTATCCTTTAGAATGTATACACTCGTCGATCCAAATCCTTACAGAACTAACTATCAAAAATTATTTTTGATCTAATAACAAAATCAAGAACTACTTGATTGAATAAAGCAAAAGCTACAATAACACAAGGTATATATTAGAAAAACATTGTATAAACCTGTTCCAAAAGTAACTTCGGCAATGCTCGTCTGGAAGATGAATACGCGATGTATTGCGGATTGCTCGCGTAACGTTCGTCAAAGCAATATATTTTTTTTTACATATTCTTTGTTGGTAGAGTTGAGAAAACATCGCCTTTTGTTCTTCTAGAAAAGGTCGCGTAAACATATTCTTGGCGAACGTTCGCTAAAGCATAGGCTAAATGTTTGCTGGGGATGCTCAGCTATAAACTTTTGTAGTTATGTGTAGGGCTGGGATTTTTATGCTTTTATAAATTTAAAGCATACTTTATGGAGTAAAAATTTTGTTCAACTCACATAAAGTTCAGATTCAAATCGATTTTTAACTTCAATGTAAATTTTTTGAAATTAGAAAAGCGGTTTGAGGTTGAAATTCCCTCAACTTATTCGCAAAATGCCGGTTATTAAAAGTTTTTGATCCGCAAAGTATGCTTTAAATTTATAAAAGCATAAAAATCCGAGCCCTAGTTATGTGGTTTTTGGAACTTTCGACCGTTTTTTGAAATATTCCTCGGATGGTCCACTCAAGAATACATTCCCCATTTTTATATACAACATTTTGAAGATGTTCTACCATGGAAAGTTGCCTAGCAATATCGACTAACTAATGGTATATAAAAACCTCGGATAACCTTCTTCACCAAATTTTTATTGAAACTTTTGCTAAGGGGTTACTCAATAGTTGACATTACCCTATGCAAAAGATCATATCAATCTTCGTCTCATGAGATCGTCGCAAATTCACAATGGCAAACCGAATTGTAAATACTTTTGAGGATTTTATTATTCACCACTTGTACATAATAGGCAGTTTATAAATTTAAAAAGCTTATTGGACTATATACTTTCATTGACCTGAACACAACTAGAAGCTTAATAAATAAAAATTTTCAAATGAAGAAAACAAATTGGAAATGAAGAACTGAAAATCCATCAATAAAAAAATGTGAACACAAGAAAATAAGTTTAAGATTAATTTATTAAAATTATTTTTCGAATTTTTTTTTTTTTTTTTTTCTTTAAAATAAAGTTAAAACAATTAAGGAGAAAACATGTAAAGAAATTTACAATCAAACGGAATACAAAATATAATTACGAAGCTCAACTATTGCTTTAGGGAGTATATAAGTTCAGATCCAGCGGCAATATTCGTTAGTTTTAAGTTCTTGTAAATTTTTACTTTATAATATCAAAATTTGTTGTTGTTGTGAGGTTTTTATAAATAAGTTTGGTTTAATTTATTTGTGTGCAATCGGAATCATTGTTTCACCACATGTGAGTGCTGGCAATGGTGCCTCAACAGTTAAAACACCATCCTTGCTGAGTGAAGAGCGAATAGATTCAGGGTTGACACCTTTAGGCAAAAGGAATTCACGATTGTATTCCCTGTAGACAGATTTTGTGTCGGATTTTTCTTCATGCTTAGCGTGCACCTGAAAGAAAAAAATAAATAAATTAAAATAAACTTAATAATTTGAATGTAAAAAAAAAAACAAATATTGAATAATGAATTTCATCAATGAACGAAATGTCGAAAAAAAATCCATACAATGTCAACTAAGGGCATACTAAATGATCTCCTCGTATGTTCCTATATACATATTTATAGCTGTGTCTTCATATATACACATCATCCGTCGGCAATCACTTTGTTATAGCGCACAGAAATAAAAATAATATTTATCAATTTTCAAAGAAAATTTTCCTTCCAATCCGTCCAAAAATGTTTTGACAAAAAATCAAAATATGCAAAAAAACATTTTTCTAAAAATTGCCATTTAAACAAAACAAATGAAATAATTTTGGAAGTTCTCTTACTATAGGTCCATGAATCATCTTCTAAAAAGAGCTATGAGTATAGAATAAAAAAAAAATTAATATCCCATGCATTGATGAAGAATATTCGAACGTGGGATGGTCAACGAGTGTGACGCTAATCGTTAATGAATGTTAGATGGATGAATATGCATAGCGATGCTGCATAAACAATAAAATTTATTTGTTCGTACATATAAACATAAATATGAATAATCATATACTATGTACATATGTATGTATGATGAAACAGGCATAAATGTGAAGCGCGAAGCCTTCTGGCAATGGCATATATAGTAGGAAATAATTCAACTTTTACTCACCAATAATTTCTGATCCACAGTCTTGACAACGATTTCCTCGGGGGTGTATTGGCTTACATCGAAGCGTAGCTTTAACAATTTGTTGTCGCCTTCCTCCTGCAATCGAAAAGAAAAAACAAAAAATATTTATAAATTTTGTACAAATTACTCGAAGCGTGAATTAACGAAGAAATGTTTTCTCTATTATTTATGTACTATATTTGCATGAGCCACACATTAACAGCAGCCAAGTTAATGACGTCATTCTATTGAAAGTGCTGCTCATCCACACACGATCTCATAGGCACGAATGATCGCGAAATTTCTTGAAAGAAAATTATTCGTTGAAATGTTTTATATTATTTCCTTTGAATCAAGTGGAGTTCAACGCGACGCGTTGGCGATCTTACAGCGCCACACAGTCCGTTTCAGCTTAACGAACTTAATTGCCCATTCTTAGTCTTTTAGGATTTGTGCGAAATATTTTTGATTTGAATCACAGAGAGTCTGAGGTTGCACTTTAAAATAGATTCATTCAGCACAGACTGAATTTTAATTTATTTTTTTTTTTTTTAATGGCAAATGTGTGTCTCATTGAAATATTTCTGAAAAACACATCAATCGTTAGGAGACTTTATGAAACGGGGGCAATCATTTTAGCAGAGATAAAGTAATAATCGATATTATATCAATTCGTTCTTTGTCTTTATAAGGACTTGAAAAGACTCTTGTACAGCAAAGACTTGAATTTTTTTTTTTTTTTTTTTTGCAAGAACCACTTCAAAATTATGCTTAAAAATGTGCAACAATTCATAATTTTGAATTGACTTAAAAGTGTCGCAAATCAGAATTCATATTTTATCTCTTCAGGCATTGAGTTCTCAATAATACAGTGTACTCTCTCCTTGCGGACACTCCTCTTAGGTAGACACTTTTTGGGAATGCTCTAGTGTTCCTGGATCCCAAATATTTTCCTCTTAAGAGGACAGATTTTTCGGTCACGTACATGTGCGCTTAAGAGAGAGTACACTGTAAATATCTTTCGTGATTATTTAGTAATCAAAAATTTCGAATTGGCCCGTGTCACGGAAAACGACCTTACAGGTCACACTTGTCACAGTCTACTTTTAAATACATTCTGAGCAGAAAGTATTTTCTTTCATTGCCAAAATGTTATCAAACTGTTGAGTTGTGCCTCTTTCGAAGTGATAGCTTTTCAAGATTTTGTTAGAATTGTTTCCCAAAAAAAAAAAAAAAAGATGGAAAATCATCACAAATTTACCTGGATCAATGGAGAGTTAATTTCCGACAGATAGTTCTGTCTTGGTCTTGAAAGGGCAGAGTTTGATGTTGAGCTGCAAATAAAAAATAAAAAATATATGATAAATATAAAAATAAGTATGAAAAAAAGTCACAAAAGAAAGAAAATTTTAAACGATTTTCAACTTGGGGCCATGTCCGCCCACAGGCGGGAGGTGCAATGCGGTTAAGCTCGAATAATTTTCAATAATATGAAATATATTTAACACCGCGATCATTAACAGATCTTTTTGATCTTTTTTGCCATATACATATTAAAACAAGATTAGTAAAAGAAATTTATTTACAATACTTAGAAGCTATGTACCTCGTGCTTTGCGTTCTTGTATGCGTTTGCGTTTGGGTAAAAAAGTGCATTTTATTTTTTTGGATTTTATTCACAAAATTTAAATTCAAATTAACGAAGAATATTTAAAAGTACGAAAATTGTATAAGAAAATCAGTTCTTTAAATTCAATTCAGTCTCTTGATATTGCACGTTGTGATAGAATTTCAAAACTAAGCGCAACCGAATTCCCGTTTTCCGTATTTATATTGAAAAGCATTGAGCGCAATTAAATTTCTGTACTTTACAAAAAAAAAAAAAAAATATGTATATAAATGATAGGAAAACACACCCCCCAAAAACAGTTTACTTCCGCTTAAACCAAAAATAAACTCAAAGAGCGAGAAGAAGAGGCTGTACTACAGATTGAACGAATTGAACATGGATGCCAATGGCTGAGTTACTTCGAGAGGTAATTGAACTACATCGGGGGACGGATATATGCGCGTAGGTATCACATCGATATTCCATCTTATGCATTTCATCTTGATATCACTGAACAAGGAAATAGCGGGGCGCGGGGACATACCCAGAAATGTCAACAGCTGCTATAAACATAACACGTAGTGAATATCTATTTTTGGTTTTTCTTAAGAAGAATTTTTATTCGTTTTATGCTCGGTTGAAGGAATAAAAAGTTTTTTTTCCCTTTTATTTTTGGTTTTTGTAAATATCTCTTTTCTAAACAATGATGCTTCTTCGTTGCGGTTTTCTTTGGCAACATTTCTCGAATAAAAAGGAAATTTTAATTAACTGATTTTTTTCTGTTTTAATTCGAAGAAAAATGCCGTGGGTGGTGAGTTTATTCGGTTTTTCGCATTTGTTTTAATTGCTTTGAATTTATCTTTTTTATTTTGACGGGATTTCAATGGCTCAATAAAGATATTTATACTATGAAGCATTGTTTTTTGACATTCACGTCAAAGATTTTTTGTTTTGGAAGATTCTGAGAAGCATGCCCTAGAACCTATTGAACTTGAAACATATTTTCTTATATCGTTTCCCCTTCGAAGGGACCTGGCAATAATATCTCGCCCACCCTTTTCAAAAGCAACCCAGCGGTAAATGTCCCCCCGACATCATCGATAGAAGTCGGGGTGACTTTGGAGCCGGAACGGGGGTGATTTTCTTTCTCTAAATGTCAATTTATAGAAACCAACTGAAAACTCTTTTATTCGTCTTCTCTTTGAGTATTTCGCAAATTTTTAAAAATCAATTTTTAATAATTTTTGTTCGCCTCAGCCAGGGATCGAAACCGCGATCTTCCGATTCCACTTCGTGCTAACGCTCAACTGACACTTAAACCTCAGTATCCAATGAGATTGAAGCACATGAACAGCACCCCTCTACGATGACATGTCGGCCAAGGTGTCATGCGTGATACTGTCACCTATATTTCATCGATGATATTACAGATGACTTTGTCATGCAGGAGATAATTTCCCGCTGGGAAATTGTTGAATTCTTGTGAATGAAATATCACACTCAATAACAATGCAGCAACGCGCACTGGCCTTTGTGACAGACATGAGAAGTCATGGGAGAAATTTGAAGAGAATGTGTGCATTTTGTTCAATTTCAATCTCAGCTACATATACTTATGTGATGTGATAAGTAGGGCAATCGAAAATAAGAAATTTTTAAGAATTTCAAAAAAAAAAATCAAAACCAAATTTTCAAATTTTCGTTCGTTTCTATTAAAAACACACGAGAATTTGAAAATTGTGTTTGAATTTTTTTTTTGCAATTCTTAAAAATTTAAGGTTCTCGAACATATCGAATTCAATGATTTGAATTGTCAAATTGCTTTAAGAATTAATTAGTTTGGAATCGAATTGGTAGTGGTCTTTTGTACGAATGATTGACCATATCATCTTGTTAATATATCACAGCGGGGACCATTAGTGCCACGGTCTGATTGGCCGTGCCTAGTCTTTGGGAGGCCGCCTTGTGGAAGTCTCGCTGGGGCTGTGGTTATTGATTTTGACCAATACCAATAGATTTAATTCCCCAATCAGGCCATACGGACTTAAAATTGCTAATATACAGACATCCTGTAGCAATCGAGTCTGAATAAAAAAATTCAAAGCAATGTGATAAATTAAATTTCGAATTATTTTTATGGGAAATCGATTACTAGAGCATGCCTGATAATCTCTTTTTTAAGATCTGTATATAAAACTGTGTCTTCCACACAATTGCTAGTTATTTTTTAAAGGGAATATATCCTCTGAATGTTTAAAAAAAAAAGTTCCTTAAATTTGAATTTGAAATCTTCTTCCAAAATATGGTACCCTAAAAGTTTCTCTGGAGACATTTCTGTTCAAAGTCTGCACAAAAAAAAAAAAAAACCTATAAGTTTCGCCTGTTTCAGAGGCGGTTCCCCTAAACTGGCAACAAAGATCTTCCGTTCATTAAAAAAAAAAAAATGTTCTTATATTTGAGTATAATAAACTTTCTAATATTTTTTCTCTTAGCAACAAGGTTTTTCTCTTTCGAATAGAAGAATTTCGCTATCGCATCAGTAGTGTACGCGGAAAATTATTTCTATAGGGGCTTCTAGGTAGTCTTGGAGACGAAAAATATTCGATCGTGACTATTTTCTTGTCTTCCTTCGTGATTCCTCGCCCTCTTCATTAGAACCTTGAATCCTCAAAATCACATTATGTAAGCGCCTCTAGCGCCCCTGTATTTTAAAACTCATTTCGTCTGCTTGGCCTCAATAACTTTCATAAGAATTTATGCAATAGTAGCCTCAAAAGTTAATTGCAAATAAAGAAAACAAAGCAGAACCAAAGAAGAACAAAAAAAATTGGAATTGCTACGGAAAATTTGAAATTATTTTTTCTTTTCTTTTTGCTTCGCATATTTGCAACAAAATGGAAATTTGTTTTTCGAAGCCATTATAATTTAGCTAAATGTATTTTCACGATAGAGAAAGCTTGTGCGATTTTTATTTTATTTTATGTTTGTTTGTTTGTTTTTTTGATTTAAGTATCTAATTTTGAATTCGAGCACAAAATTTGGCAGGTGACGTGCAAACATATCTTAGTTCAACAATGTGTGTATTATGTGTGTACAGTTTTCCTCGGATATAAGGAATGAAGGGAAAAAAATAATTACCCCCTTTTTAAAATGATTTCTGTAAAAGCTTCTTGAACGGTGCCCTATATCGGGAAATGACTGTACCAACGTAAACAGAGACACAAACAAATAAGTTGAAAGCTGAAAATTTTCGATTTAAATTCGGAATTTTCAAAATAAATTTCTTTGGAAATTTTCGAGAAAAATCAAAACTGAAAGAGATTATGCAGACTTCGAAAACTTGACATTGTGGAAATAAATCAGATCGGAAAATGTTTGGTCCACAAATATCGGTTTATTAGAAAAATGCTTGTTTTATATTTCGTCCAAAAAATTATGTTAGTTAGAACCGTATATGTATTAGTGGAGTCACAGGGGGATTGATTGTGGATGAGAATTTTTGATATTTTTATTAGAGATTGACGTCCTCTGTTCCGTGGTTGGCTGCAGGGCTGCCAGATGATTTTTGGCTAAAACCGTCACTTTTTACAACAGATAAATCGTCAAAATCGGCATTGAACTTTAAAAAATCGTCAAAAAAAACGCAGTTAAAAAAATATGTTTTAAAAAGGAAATTTGCCTTTATTGAATTCATTTTGTGTACTCAAAAAAAGATAAATAACAGAAGTATGCTTTCAGCGTTTTTTTATATTTGTTTGCAACGATAACTTTAACACTGGATGTCAACGTTAATGTGATTAAAAGTTATAAGTGACTTCGAAAGAAACGAAATGAATAAAACCAGAAGTTTGCAGTAGACCACGAAGCCATTTTTTAGCCAAAAAAAACGAGTCATATATGTCAGTATCTGCTTAAATTTAATTTTTAATAGAGTTTTTTACATCTAAAATCTACGTTATAAAATCCTTTATTAAGGTGCATTCACAGGTGGCTCGCGCCAAATTTTGGCCGAAGTTGCAGCTATTAGTTCTATTTGGTATGAATCGTGCAAATTTGATTGCCATTTATTTATTTTTACTATTGTTACCACAACTGGTCAGATTGATTAAAAACGTCAATTATTGGGTATTTTTGGGGTAAAAATCGTCAAATGACGAAAAAATCGGGCTATCTGGCAGCCATGGGTGGCTGAGGTAGATGACAATTTAGAACAATGGTTTTGTTAAGAGAGAGAGTGAGAAGAGAGAGAATGTAGAGAGAGAGAGACGGAGAGGAAGTTTAGAGAGCGAGTTAGACGAAAGAGAGCAATTGGGTTCGACTTCCAGCTCAGGTCGTGCATGTTGTTAAGTTTTTCGGTTTTTCTCTTTGGTTTACCATTTTTCGTGGTATCACAAAGGGTACTAAGATCTTAATGGTGGGAGGCACATTAACCTCACCTAAACTTATTAGAGATTCCGATTCATTGATGTAAAGGGTACTCATTTAAACGTATTTTTACGTACATTCTTATCAGGAGTGAAGGTTTATTCGCGTAAGATGATCGCTTAGATGATGAGGGGAAGGGGTCAATCCGCAATGATCACGTCATCATCTCTATCATTACAAGTTAAAACACTATTAAACTATATTTTGAAGAAATTAATTTCTATTTACTTGTGAAATAATAAAGAGCTCAAAGATGATGTCAAACAAGGGGGGAGGGGGTTCTGGACGATGACGATTGATGATAAGGGGGAGTAGGGGGTCTAAAATGGTCAAAATCACGCTGACGTAATATATGGACAGCCCCAAAGCATTCTCTTTGACGAAAATCAACGATTCCATGATTTTTAAAGATTCCCCTTGTACCGGTTACAGCGTAATGAGCAATTTAATCCACTAAAGGTTTAATTTTTCTCTAAATATCTAATTGAAAAAAAAAAAAAAAAAACTAAGAAAAAACTCAACGAAATTGTTTTCTTCCATTTCCTTTTCGTTTTTCATTATGGAGTTTAAATGGATTCTGTTTTGTTGTAATTATAATTGTCTGTGTATTTATGTTGAAAAGCTTGAGCAAACCAGCACTGAAAACGCGAACTATACCAATTAGTAAATTAGCATGAAGTTCTCAATTGAATCTGGACTAGAATTGGATGTAAACTAGCAATAATATTTAGATCATAACGCTGTTAGTAACACATTTTTTGTCGTTCTTTTGTTTTATTACATAAAGTGCATAACAAAACAACATTTGCTTTAACGCAAAATACCTGGATGTTGTTGTTGTCTTTTTAGTAGAGCTGATTTCAGTACGAAATAGAGCATATTATGCGATTTTTTTTTAAATTAATTTTTTTTTTTTTTAAATTTATTTCAACGGTTAAGAAGAAAGCGATTTGCATAAATGATGATTTATGCATTTTAATAATTAAATAATCCATCGGAAAGCGGCATGTAGTAAATTGAAGAAGAAGAAAGAACAGAGAAATATTACATTATTTTTTTAAAAGCGATTTATATATACATTATTATTAAGATATATTATAAATTTTATTAATAATAAGAAATAGTTTTATGATATTAAGAACGAAATAGAAAAATTCGATAAAATGTGTTCTTTCCGCTGACGATTGTACTCTTTCAAAACGAAGTTAGCTGGTTTTAAAAGATTCCCACGAAATCATCCACAAAACAAAGTTCATTCGACCATTTAACCGATTGGAAAGAAAAAACAATATACTAAATTGTCACTGATGTATATGTACATACATATACTTACTTATATATAAATATATATAAAGATTTAAAATGAAATGAAAGAAAATAAATTTGGGCAAACGTGATTGAATTGAAGTGATGAGAAAACGATAAGATAACGATAACTAACAAGGCATAAACAATATTCTTATATCAAATTGAAATCTGATTTCATCTCTGTCGCATTACAGTGTTCTCTCTCGTATGCGGACACCTACAGGACCGAAAGTTATATCCGCTTAACAGAAGTGAACGCTTAAGAGGGAACTATTTGAGAATTTGGAAAAGTGTCCTTTTAAGAGGGGTGTCTGCTTAAGAGGAGTGTCCGCAAGGAGAGTGTACACTGTACTTAAAATGGAGTTAACCTCTTACCCCATTATTCGTGGCTCCGTCTCTAAAAAATATTAAATATAATTTCAGATTCGTTTTTCTCTACTCGAATTGGCCTTATCTGATCTTTTCATTAAAAAAAAATTGTGGCATTGGAGGGTTAAGTGAAAGGATCGATTTTTTTTTCAAATTAAGGGTTCAATACTGTTGTTGCGATGAATTTTTTCTCTATACGAACGATATCCGTTTCCTTCCCGATGTCAAAGACCCTAAAACATTCCATTGAGGCAATAAATTTTGCTAAAGTTATGCCATCGTGCAAAAACTAATAGCGAAGCACCTCTTTTAACCACGATTTCGTGTTGGTTGAGGCAAGTGGTCCATGCTCTGAAGCTTACGAAACCAACCCAACAGAAAAGCAGATCAACCTACACCAAATGATGTGCCCCGAAAAACAGACTCCAAATGTGTATAGCAGAAAGACGACAGCAGCCAACGAAGAAATTTATTTCGATAATTTTTCCCCTTTTTTTTCTTGTTTTTGTTTTGTTTTTGTTTTTATTCAGCAGCGCCAACGGGTATTGTATTCTATATATTCGTTGATTGGTATTTTTAAAACAGAATGCATGACATCATCGGTAAGAGAGAAAGAGCCAGAGATAGAGCATAGAGAGCGCAGAGGAAAGGGGGAAAGAAGGAAAACGTAATCGAAACGTATATCGCAGCGAGCAACGACGAGCAGCAAAGAATAGTTTACATTGTGGCGACGTGAAAGCTACGTAAAAGCCGCTAGAGAAGGCAAAATCCATAAACAAAAAGGCAAAAAAAAAAAAAAAACAACAACAACAACAAATCTTCAAGCAAATCTCGGTACTCATGTCCCCACATATATAAATGCGAGTGCCTACATAAGTAGGTATGCATACAGATAGATCTGGCCCAGACCAACTCAAAGACGAACGTTCGAAAGTCTGACGACGAGGAACTCAAGTGACGAAATGACTTACTACTATGTACTACGTGGGCCAACATTTATTGTGGTATCTGCTCAAGTGGAGCTCACGAGATGATGACCAAAAAAGGCGTTTCAGAGAAAATTTATGGCGAATCACTTATGAATGGCAAGGCAAAACAACGCGCGCGCACACACACACCAATGTAAGTATATGGCGTTTTCACACTTTGCAGGCACTACGGAATCGTAATCACTTCCAATGGGGGTACTTAAAAATTATCAAATCTTTTATTAAAGCGCGTTTTTAAGAAAATAAGATAAAAAATAACTCGACAGCAACTTTCTACGCGTTCAATTCGATTCTCTTAACCCTCTAATTCCTGGATTTTTCCGGACAAATTACCAAAAAAAAAAAAAGTTCGTCTTTCTCCACCCGAAGTTAGTCTCATCTGAACTTTTCATTGAACAAAAATTATGGCATTAGAGGGTTAATGAAAAGCAGCAATTTGGCTTTTGAAAGCTAATTAACCATTCGTTTCAAAGTCTTCATAGTTTGAGCTTTCGAGAAAAGTATAAGTGCCTTGTCTAGAGTTTATTGGCTTCATACTTTTTGTTTGTTCTTTTTTAATAATTCTTTCTTACAAATATTGCATGTGTGTGCATAAGCGGCGAAAGCAAATAAATATATCTTATTTCAGCCGGAATGGCAGTGCGGACTTAACGCTTGTGGAAATATTGTATTGAGAGAATTTTGAATTCATTAAAAAGAAATTAAGTTTTACGGTGTTGCCTCGTTCGATAAACATTTTTTTAAGATTTTTTTTCTTTCATTTTTTTTTTTTTATAGATTGCATTTTCGAGAATATGGTGCTAAAATGATTTTTTTAAATTCAAAATTGTTTAGAAGATATAGCCTTCATTTTCGAGTTATCTACTGTATTATGAAGTTAAGTTTATGAAAAAAAATTTTATTACACTAAAAATTTCACATTAAACTAAAGAATTGTTGAAGACTGTAGTATCATCTCCACACTTGTTGCCATTCATAAAGAAAAGTTTTCAATGAAGCTCTTAGGGATGGAGAAACTATTTTCAAACATTTGAAGACACATAACGTACAACGTACTTGTCTAAGAAAAACAGTTTGAATCATCAGTCCATAACGCGGCTCCCTGCCATTTATGTTCCGCTTTGCTTGACGATTGGCAACAAGTGTAAGGCCGGCATAGGAATCAATGTCATTGTCGTGGTTATGACAACACTATTATGACAACTCTTCCAAGCAAATTACATACTTTACTCAACAACAATTGCACGCTAGCCAACCATGAGGTCAACAGCTTCGCTTGGTTTACATTATGACAAAGTTTGAATAACATAAATATGGCATTAAGTTGTCACTATTCGTTTTGCTTGCTGCTTATTGTCATCTTTAGATATATCATACCATATCTACAAAGGCACTCAAAACTCACAATCTTAATCTTTAAGTGCGTCGATATGTGCGTACATATGTATGTCTTTTTAGTATGCAAATCAGCGCATCAATTCAATATTACCTTTAACGACTGTCGTAAAAACATACATATATATAACATATAGTAGGGTTATAAAACCCAAACGTAATAATGACGTCACGCTCTGACTAACCATTTAAGTTTGTCTATTCAAAAAAAAGAAGAAAAAAAGAAAATAAATATAAAAAATATACTTCGAAAAAATTACTTAATATAATCGCGTGCATGCGAAGAGAAAAGTGCATCGCAAACAATTGCCATTTATGGCAATTTTCCTATTGAATATAAGCCGCAAACGACGACGACGACGACGACGATTGTCAATTAAAGAACGCCAAAAGGAACACAACGACGCCGTCGACGTCGAGTCCAGTCGATTGCCGTAATGCCGAAGCGGTTTGGCGATTTGCATAAAATGTTATATTTTACAATTTGAGCATTTTTTTTTTTGTCATCTGATATTCCATGTGATATTGCATTGAACTTGAGTTTAATTGCCAATCAAACAACAAAAATAACAACAACAACTGCGGCGACAAGTCAATATTTCCCATCGATTAATGGATTATGCACGAACGTGGACAGAAACTGGCTAACTGACTTACTTACTGCTGTGCACTGTGTGACAAGACTGACAAATAAACAATGACGAAATTGCTATTTTCAAACGATTCGCTGCTACCATTTAAATGGTTTTTTTTTAACACTTTTAAGCGAGGAAATCAATTAAACGAAAATATGAATATTTGAAAAATATTCCAATATTCGAAAATTCAATGAATGAACGTTAAAAGTTAATTGAACGCTGAATTCGAATTTCTTGCTTATAATCTTTTAAAAAATTCAATTTGTGCGGGCGGCTTTCATTTCTGAATTCGTGGAGCTCTAAACTTGGCGAATGTGAGTGCCCACAGTTTTTGCGATTAACAATAACAGACAGACAGACGGACGGACGGACGGGCGAACGGGCTAATGGACTGCGTGACATTCGTCAGTCGGACAAACGCATTGAGTGCGCCTTAAAATGCCTACATATTTGTATCTGTCCGCAGATGAATTTATCTCTGCGAAGGTGACAACAAGAAAATTCACATTTCACTGCATTTGTTGATTGCAATCCAATTTGAAAGATCACGAATCTCTGAGACATGTTTGTCTGTTCATGTTTTGCTTCGCGAACACACGATTGTATTTATGTGGGGGCGGTAGAAAGTTGAAAAATTCCAAATTTCGCAAATGGCCAAATCGCGACATTTTAGTAAAGAACTCAAGTGTGAATA
This sequence comes from Chlorops oryzae, assembly GCA_020466095.1. Taxonomy (NCBI): domain Eukaryota; kingdom Metazoa; phylum Arthropoda; class Insecta; order Diptera; family Chloropidae; genus Chlorops; species Chlorops oryzae. The sequence goes on from CM035808.1 coordinate 42,653,228, forward strand.
AATTATAATTATAAATGATTTAATGCTTTTAAATTGCAAAATTGTTAGATCATCTAATTGTAGGTGGCTCTCTTGATATTGAGTTAATATCTTCGATAGAAATGAAGTTTCAAATACGAACTAAGTCAGAATTATCACAGTGAGATTATGAGGAAAATTTCTATTCAAATTTTCTTTGGGTATTTAGAGTACTGCTAATTGAATGTACGTTTAAAAAAAGAAGTGCATTTGACTAAGTGCCACTCAGAGCTCAGTATTTGGAAATCGAATCGGGTAATCATGAACCCAATTCGAATTCAGTTTTGAACAAAACAAATTTCATGTCTTAGGTGAGGTCTACTCCAGCTTCGTCAGAAATGGAATTTAACTTCAAATCTACAATTGAACGCTTAAAATAATCAGAAATGTTCGGCCCATAGTTTTGTACAGATTTTATATAAGAATTTTTCATTGCTGACAGAAATGGAGCGAGCCGCTTAACTTGAATTTGAGAAGATTTTTGATTTTCGATAGAAATTGGTTTAAAAACGTCCGACCAAGCATGAAATCTAATTTATAATTCGTAGGCCCAATTCGCAATTCGTTTACAAGCAATTCGCTGGGCTTTCCACTTCAAGGAAATCAATAATTCAAAAATAAAATTGAATTTTTTTTTCATTTTATTGCCAAGCACTAATAATTTCAAATTTTATTTCAAAAGTCACAAATAAAAATTTATTGGATTGAAGTGATGACGCTTTCATCCGGAATTAAAAAATTTTCATTCCCAAATTAACATTCAAAAAAAAAAAGTCTAAAGCCGAAGGCCAAAAAAAAAAAAAAAAAAAAAAAAATATTAGCTGCTTGACCTTGAGGATACCACGATTAAGTCACTTTCATCGATTAGTCCACATTCGTGTGAGGCGAAAGGCGATAAATTTCCTTAAAGAAAAAAGATTTTTGCACCAAAATACGATACTTAATCCCCTGATTACTCATGCATGCATATACCGAAAACTTTTATGACTCATCGGCGGGCAAACAAAACGTAAATAGAATCACTTGACCCCTAAACTTTTAATCCCAAAATTTGACTGCGCCGTTTTTCCTTCGCGTTTTTCTACGAATTACGAATTTTTCTTTTCTTTCTATAAAGCTGAATAGTCTTTTATTGATCTCCTGGCAAAAATTCAAAAGGAAAGTTTAACCAATCATTTTCCTTATTCCTCTGAGCATGCAATGGAGGGACTAAAATTTCAAAGACACCCAAAGAAAGCTACGAAATCCAATTTTAGATTTATTTAGATGGTTCATAGGTACAGTAAATAAATTTAAAAAAAAAAAAAACATTGCGGAATTTGTTCAACTTGCATCTATAAGGCTCAGTGGCGTAGCGAGACATTTCGGCGCTCAGGGCGCATTGGGGACACAGTGGAGGAAATGCCACCCCTCCCTACCAACAAAAAAAGAAGGCCTTCAGCAAATTTTAAATATGATTTGGCGCCCGGGGCTGCTGCCGTCTTCGAGCCCCCTCACTACACTACTGATTAGGCTGAAGGAGGATAAGTCATGCTGCGTTTAATGATTATGTTCATATAATTAAGTTCTAATGGTCGTCCAAGGACGAAGAAATTGGGTTATGACAGAGCATTTCTAACATTCATTAAGACTTATCGAGACCTCATTGTGGCTGGCCATAGAAAGTAAATAATTCTGTTGTTTTCTTGCTAAGCCGAATGCGGAGGAGGCTCAATTCTTGTTTGTCGTTCTTGTTTTTTTTTTCTAATTTTATTTTTATTTTTTTCTTTTGCTTTTCATTACATGAGCCACCCACTCACGAATCCCTCTATTCGTATTTATTGATTTCCAAACATACTCTAAATAGATCGATCGGCAATCGGATATACTACGCAAATTAAAGTTGGACGATCTACGCACGAGTGTAAACTCCCAATTAGGAAGCTGTTTAGGCTTTTTGATTTCTTCGAAATTTTCAATATTTTTTTATTTTTTTTAACAAAAATTTTGTAAAGAATTTTTTCTTATTGTACGAGTTGATGTCGATTTGTGGCCTTTTTCGCGCGCGCGTGTGTGTGTGTGTGTGTGTGTGTATGTGTGTGTTGTGTAATTTCCGAACATTTGGACGCTGAGTGTGCTAAATTCACATCAAAAAAGTTTAGTATTTTTTTTCCTTTGCGTTATAAAATTTTAATGCATATTTTTCCCATATAGTTTATGGGTGGATGCAAAAATGTTTACATTGAAATTACGTAATCGATTTGCTTTTGCAAAATAATAATATATACAGATATACTTATAAAAAAAAAATCGCGCAATTCTTATTTCAAAAACTGAGCGCACAAATAGACTAACATTAAATTTTTTCGCAGACACGGTGAAGTTATTTTTTCTTTTTCTTTTTTTCAGTTAAGCGTGCAAAAAATATTTCGGCCATTATTTCGCGAAAAATAAAAAATAGCAAAAAACAAGAGACGTGTGTGGATGGAACAGTAATTAGAAAATGGGAGAATCTTTTCGAAAAATTTTGCACTTCTATCATTAATATTTTTGCTTGAAAATTATATTTCAAAAATAAAACGAAAGACTGCAAGGGCTAATCTTTAAGTTAAGCTTGTTTCGAATTGCTTATCAAATTGATAAGAGACAACTTTTTTTTTTTTATAAAAAGAACGCACAATTACGCAAAATGTGTGTTTGGTTAGAAGATTTTCATATTTCGAAAAGAAACAAAAAATTCGGTTAATAATATTTTCGGCTATATTTAGACCATCGAGTGCCTCTTGTCGCGAGGACGCCTTTCTGTCGTACTGGCGCAGTTCGACACGTCAAGAATTGTTGATATTCAAATTGATCTTATGATGGACGTACAGTCTCATGACTCATCATAGACTGCCAACATTTTTTGACGGGACTTATGCACTTAAAGACCGACCTTGGAATGGATTTTCTTATTGGTTTTTTTCTTTAGTTAAACAAAAAATTTAAAGTTGCAAACTAAAAGAAAATTTCGTTATCCATTGTTGCTACCCAAAATGTCGCTGTTTTCTTTTGTTTTAAGAATACAAATTTTTATTATTTTTAAGTTTTTTTTTTTTTTTAACATCTATGGCCCTCAAAGTGTAATCCGGGTAAAATAATTAGACCAATAACTGTCAAATCATTTTAAATCGTTTAAGTCTTGTATATTATTGATAGAAAAAAACAAAACACAATTTTTTGGCATCAAAAGAAAAATAATTTCTGATGTTCCAAGACAGCTAAAAACATATTTTGAGAAAAATAAAAAAAATTTAAATTTTAAAATTTTAAAATAAATAAAAATATATCCGAAGGCAATGGAAAGACTTTATTTAAAAGACAAGGTTAGAAGAAGCATCGAGAATTTCAAAATTTCGAGGGTCTTTCTTTTTAGAATGTAGGAAAAAGAATTCAGTTAAAAAAAAAAAAAACACCAACAAAAGTATTTTAAATTAAAAATATTTGAAACAAAAATAACCGATAATTATATAAATTGGATACTTTCGCGTTACCATGGAGAATGCCATTACATGAAATTTATGAGTCATTTCGAAATGTTTGCAATGAAAGGTGTTGAATTTCGAGAATGAAGTTTTCCTCTTAACGGACTTCTAAGCGCCCACGCAGCCACTTATAGCAATTTACTTCATTTTAATTTCCTACACAAGCGACTGGTTGACTTACTGACTGACTGAGGGACGGACTGACTGACTGACTGTACGTATTAAGTACGTAATTCATAAACATTTTCTGCGCAAAAAACCATTCATCGTATAGACACGAAGCAAACAAACAAAAAGTATCTCAATTCATCATGGCTAGAATCACCCTTAACTTGAACCCTAATATTTCGCGCAGTACTCCGTCTCCGTCTTGAAAGTTTTCGATTTCAATTTCATTCGAATAATTATAAATTATGTCGGTACATGGGTACATTCAAATCCTGTTCGGAAAGAGCATTTGGAATTCGAATTTTTCTACTTAATTTTTTTTTTTTTTTTTAATTAATCTATTTAATTTTAACTTTAATTTTAGTGTTTATTCTGTATTCACCTGGTGGATTCGAAGAAGTTCTCTTCGCGATTCATGAGTTCATGTCTGAATTTTGCCATTTCTTCTTCCATTTTCCGCATTTCTTGATCGAATCTTTCCCTAATCGAGGAAAATTCGGTATCGATGACACTGAAGTCTCCTAATTTGATGGGAATATTCCTTTTGTTTGTTTCGGCCATTTTTCTATCTTCTTTTTGTTTTTTTTTTTTCTTCTTCTTTTAACGTCACTGAACAACTACCAAAATTATTTTGTCCGCGTTGGATATTGTGTCTGCACACGAAGAAATCAAGCTAAAACTGATAAAGTATTCACTACAGCGCCCGTTTATACGTACGTCGAAATCGTCCAACAAATCGAATTCCTCGCGCCGCTCTCCACTCTTCCACAAACTGTGCAAAGTCTCGGCGTAAACATACTGCACACGTACATATGAACTGAGCAAAGCTGGGAGCAGTCACTGCGCACAGTGCTCTGAAAAAATATTCTAACACGACATAAATCAAAAATATTTTATGCCGGGGATTCGAATTAAAAAAAAAAATGTGCTGATTTTAAAAAATGTTCGCTGGAGGTGAGAGGGGGGTGGATTTCGAACCCATGGCTCTCGAAACGACCTTCGATTTCTGTTCCGTACAGTATCACCCACGAAACGCAACTCTGAAACTGTGATGCCAGGTTGAGGGATTTCTGCCGTTTTGAGGAATTTTTCCGGTTTTGTTTTGAACCAAAAAGCACTTCAAATGTTTGAAAGGGATTTTTTGTTGTTATATTTCTATAGAAAACAGAACAAAAGGGATTTCATTCAAATATTCGAGGGAAAATTGCTTCCCAAATACTGGCATCACTGCTCTGAAATCGCCGCGGAGAAGTGAAATCCTCTAAAAAAAAAAAAAAAACCCAGTTGCGGGGACTGGATGGCACCTACAAGCTATTGGCGGCAGAGCAAGTTCTCATGGGAACCTGGTAGCGGCAGAGAACGTTTCATGGGAGCCTGGCGGTGGCAAAGCTACTGGCAGAGAATATAGCGGCGGGAGCGGAATTGGTACTTACTCTCAGGTCCGACATGTATGATGCATGATATTACGTCATCGAACAATGATTTTTTAACGGTCAGCCACGTATGATGTTTGCTCTCGTACGTGGGAGGCAGTGTTGACAAATCAAAAGAATTTCCCCATATCTTGAAATTGAGTTTTTTTTTTTTTTTGTTTGTTAATTATTTGCAAAATTTTCGAACAAATAGTTTTATTTCACACCTACATAATAAAATGTTCAGTGCTAAAGTTGATTGTTCTCTTTGAAGATGAGCACCTAACTCCAGAGTCAGACAGACGAACAATGCTTTGAATCAACTAAGTAAGGGCGAAGAAAAGAGACGGTTGCTTGTTAAATGTTCCGGAACAATCTGTGCTCTCTTTCTTTTGCATTTTCATGCATTCAAATGGGATATTTTCGAAATATGTTTCATGCTTCTGACTATCGAAAATGCGAGAAAACTGAAAATTAAAAGAAGGGAAAAACTAAAGAAAGCATAGGCATTACTGTTGCTCAAACTTGCATTCGAGAAAGTGCAAATTCAAAGCAAAAAAAAAAAAATTCTTGAAAGCAAACTGTCAACGGATCTTTTTTGGTAACAAAAAAAAAAAACAGAAATTTCATTTTTCGAGAAATACGTAGGCGAACATTTTTCCCTATTTCGGTACGAGATGATACCTGATGATTAAAAATAATTTAAGAATCATCAAGACTGATTTTTATAACATTGTAAATTCTTATTAATCAGATCAATGATTAAGTTTAAAGCTCATTGATTTGGTGGGTGTATTGAGAAAATTTTTAAATAAAACGTCATCAAATCTTGTATACAATTTGAGTCATTATTGCTTGTAAACAAATTTGGTCTGCTATAAAATTATGAAAAGTGCTTAAGGGTCGCAGTCAGCACGGTGTAAGAGCTTTGAACGTTTAAATGTTCGAATATATTCTTTTACCCCTTTATTCATAAAATAGCTAACATTAATTTTAACTATAAAGCAGTTTAATTTCATATATTATTGACAGTCAGCGTAAAAATGGTTTTAAGGTTTTATTTAATGAATAAGCCTTCATGCCATTTTGCTCAAGGTGTATTTAACAAGGTGATATCAATATTACAACAAGAGCTACAAATCTAAAACAAACAAATTGCTTTGTTGTTGCAAAGAAACTAAAACACTAAGGCCCGATATTACAGTGCATACTTAAGTTAAGGAAGCTTGAAGACTTAAGAACACCTTAAGTGTCAAGCGGTTTAACAGTCAATTTTTATCCAAAACTCACGAAAATTGTTTTCGGCAGGCAACATTTGAAAAAGCCTATATTTTTTATTTATACTTTTTTAAAATTCGTAAAATTAGTGAAATTCCTTCATTAAATTAATTTGAAAACTTATTTAAGGAGCACTTAAAATTTGTACTGTTAAAATGCTTTACAGACTTAAGCTTTACTTAAGTGCTAAGGAGACCTTAATTATGCACTGTAATATCATATAATTTAACAGTTTAGATTCAGATTTGTTGTTCTTGTTGTAATATTGACATCACCTTGTTAAATACACCTTGATTTTGCTATATTTGAAATTTTTCAAAAATTTTCATCAAAAATTAATAAGCCTGCTTTAATTTCTCCTGAAGACTATCATTTGAATGTTGTAACCCTCAAAATATTTAAACTGGGTTGAAGACCTTATGCCTTAGTGTTACAACAATTATTTTTTAGAAATCATTGTAATTTTTAATTTTAAATAGAAAAAATATTTAAAAATTTTTATATTTTTTTGGCTCTTACCAAAATGTCAATTTCGACGTGCATAGAAAATCATGAAGATTTTCGTCTGCAGAAGAATTTGCTTTTTGGTACATTATTTTAAATAATTAAATTGGGCTTACATTCTTAATTGATGAACACAACATTCATTAGAAGTCTCTTCATTAGAAGGCTCTCAGAATCATTAGTAGGAAAATTTCACAAAACTTCGAATATTTTCAAACAAAATTTTAAAAAAATTTAATTTCCGGAAATCAAAATTCAAATCATTGCATTGCTGTTTCTGGGATCCTGGTATTTTGTTAATCGTTCAACCCTCTAATTCCTGGCTGCGTTTCGAGACGGACTTTTTTCGAACAAATTACCAAAAAATTCTGAGCTTTCCATTGAAAAAAAAAAATGGTGCTATTAGAGGGTTAATTTGCTTGTCGTATATGTATAACTGAAGCAGTGGATCTCGTTAAATTCATCTTATAAGAATGCTAGAAGAGTAACGCAAGACCAAAAAAAAAAAAATAACTTAGTACCATAGCAGAAGGCTCTAAACAAATTTGAAAACTTTCTACGTAAATATACAAGTCATCTATTTTTATATCTCACTAACAAATATTTAATTCTACTCCGGAGTTTATCTTAATAACTGTTGAATAAAATTTTGAAAGGGAAAAAATCAAATTAAATATAAATTTTGGTCAGGTTTTATTTTAGATAACTTTGTTCTTTCAACTTTCTTGAGCTTACTGACCGTTTCGATATATGCAAATAAAAAATCTTTTATTCCATATTTTTACCCAACGCTTCGTCGATTGTTGACGACATCCTCAAAAAAATCAAAATTATATTTAATTATTCATTAAAAATTTTCGTGAATTCGGCTGTAAGTTACTGAAATATTAATTCGGATATTCAATTAAATTTTATAATAGGGGTCTTCCCTTAAACGTGTATTTGCCTCGAAAACTTCGAAAGCTCGTAAATCAAGAAGGGTTAGAAAATAATAAACGAAGTTTTGTATGAAAAATTTTACATTTTTACGCTTTTTCAATCTTTTGACGTTTGAGGGAAGACCCCTAATATTTTTTTTTTGACTCGTATTAATAAATACCGCGCATAAAAAGCGCGATTCTATATATTCTCGGCGAATTTTTTCCTGCGGATTCGAAAAAATTCACCCATTCGACACACACTGGAAACGGGAGTATAAATGGATCAATAATTTCCAACATTTTTAATCAAAGGTCATCACATTCTTCTTTTAATTGACGCTTAGAATACTTTCTTTTGCCGCGAAGCAAAAATTTCTACGGGAACAAATCCCCGGGGAACATTCATTTAGAATAGGGCTGCGTTAAATCGGCAGAATATTTAAAAAATTAGCATTTCTCGTCAAAAATCCAGTCTCTTTCTTATGTTAGAGAATGATAGTTATTATTACTTATTTATTTAAGCAATAATAAATTATTGCATACATTTAATGGGAACACTAGCTACAGGGCTTTCGGCTACATACATAATAAATTGCTGAAGCAATTAATCTGAAAGAAAATTTTCGAGGCCTTGAAATTCTTGCAGTAAAGGCCGTTCAAATATGAAAAATTTGTTGAAAAAACGTGCGTTTAGTGCACAAATTTGTATCACGAAGATGCTTTTAATTTTTTAAACTACGTAGTTCAAATCGAACTACTTTTTCTTTGAACTCCATTCATAATGCAGAAACTATTTTTTTCAAAAAAAAAAAAAAGCACAAAGAAGTCTTGAAAATCAGTGGAGTTATTTACGATAGCTTTTCGAATTCTAACTGCGCCCAGCTTTTCTCAAAACAAATGCAAAAATATAGAGGAAAAAGACGTATTAAATATTTTGACAAATTTTTAATTTTCTTTTCAAAATATGTGCAAAAGAATTGCTTCCATTTCATATTAATGACTAATCTTATTTTAACTTTTGTATAATTAATTCAATGGTAATTAACTCAGTTAAGCTTAAACAAATTTCCTAAATATCAACAGGGAAGAATCAAAATATTTTTACTTTTGAAAGCATTTAAAATATTAAGCATGTTCAAACTGACTATCTTATATAAAAATTACGATTGCTTGATAATCCAACGTTGATATACATTATATTACTAAATTAGATGAATTTGTTTATCTATTAAACGAACGCAACTAAAACAGTAGCTATGCTTTTAAAAACGCAATCAATTAAGAGATTAAAACGCTTAATAAAGGAGTAATCAGTCGGACATCATGTGCAGTGGTCAACGTTGAAGGAAAAAAAAAAAATACATATTGAAAGCTTCCTAATTCTCTCTAAGTTTAGGTATAACAATTTCAACTTAAACGCAACCAACTAAATTGGGTCCTAGACTAACTTATTAAAAAGTCGAGGTTTTTTTTGTTACACTTAAGTCTATTGATCGGGACAAACATTGCTTGACTCTTCTTATGATATTATGTACATAGAAACCTACAACACGCAATACATATAGAAAGACCAAATCACTGAAATATTATTGAAGAGGTCTGAAGGCCACAACTTCTTTTCCTTGTAGAAGCGTATTCCAAATGTATTTTAAGACTTCTTCGGAACACGCATATTTCTTTGGAGCGAAGCATCCTTTATGCATGTCTAACCATTGGTGATCGAAATCGACTTCCACATTTCGAGATTGTTTAACATCACAGCTAAGCATTTTGGATATTATTATATTGAGGCAGGCTATATGACTCGCACTCAGTTCTCTTCCGAGCGATACTTTGCTAACTGGACGCCAATGGCTGCTGAAGTTGATTCTTTTTCTTCTCCCACCATGCCTCAATGCTGCTTACCATTTGCTTACGTCGAAAGCGCAGTGATTCTGCGATGCACATTTGTACGAAAGTCGATTTCATATCCATGTCACCTTTCATCAAGCTCAAATGCTCTAAGAGCTGTGTATAGTTGCGTCCGGGACGCCGAATTTCACGAAATACTTGCGCTCTCAAGTCCAAGTTATGCCTTCGTGCAGCATCACGTTGCTCCTCTGTGAGCGGTGGGAACACTGCAGTAGCGGCGGCCGCTGCTGTAGCTGCTGCTGTATTATTTCGACGCTTATGATTAGTTTGATGATTACCTGTCGCATGATTGCTATTAGAGGAGTTTTGCTGAGGATGTTGATGATTGTGATTAACGTTGCTGCTGCCTTCGCGTTTCAGGTTATCAAAGCAATTTGATAAAGCAGCTGCAGCCGCTGCATTTGCGCTATTCGTTAAATGTGATCCGGTTGCGTTCGACTGCTGCGGTGGCATCGTGATGTTCGACGTTTCAAAATCACCTTTGGAATCGTTAACCACCATATCAAAATTGGCGCTTACGTTAGCGGAGGCACTGTTGGAGTTTCCATTATGACACTGCTGGAGTATTCTTGATATTTCCTGCGCATCATTGATATCACTATGCAAGGTATGTGCCGCATTTGCTGTTGTATTTGTAGTATTGCTGTTGACGACTACAGCAACAGAAGTTGCGATTACGTTGGGCGGCGCATGCGCATTTATATTCGCTGTTGCTGGCACCTGTAACACAGCGGCTGGAACAGCGACATTGTTCAAATTACTTGGATAAACCGAATTGCCATTTACTTGAGGCGTTCCGTAAGTGTTCGCCGGTTGTAATATTGTTGGTGCTGTTGCATTGATCAAGGGATTTACAAGAACATTTCCGGAGTCCCCTAGAACTATGGGTTGAACGTAGTTGTTGCTTATATAGGTATGCGGTGCAGTTGTTGGAGTAGAAACTTGTAAATGTGGTGCCAGTCCATTGGGTATAATTATGGGATTTAGTAAATTGATGCTATTAGGTGCAACAAGCACACCGTTGTTCAAGTTAGGCGTCGTGGATAGAACGTGCGGAACGGAATTGGAGGTCAACGAATTAATTTCAACATTTTCACAACTCTCATCACCGTTGATGAAACTATGTACATAACCATTAAGCGGGAAATCTTGTTCTGTGTTCTCCTCATTAAAATCAAATGACTCCATTGAGCGCTCGGTATCGCTATCCTCGGAACTAATGCCAGATGAAATGGACGAAGACTCATTAGATGAATCGTCTTCGTAATCGGAGAGTGAATTTGCTGGTGACATACTGCCGCTGCTCGGAGAGCTGCTGGGTGACGAGCTGACGCTTGTCGAAAGACGTCGAAATACAAAATCTTTTCGAATCGGACCAGCCTTCCGTTTACGCGCACGCGAAGATCCTTCGAATTTTTTGGACATGCCAACCATACCGCCGATTGGCATTGGAGGACCACCGGGAATACCACCACCACCACCACCACCATTTGCAGCCTTCATTGGTGCAACATCGCTTAAGTCTGCCTCGTCCACCATGCTGATGTGCTTATCTTTCTTATAAGGATTACCAAACATATGCTGTCGTACGTTCGTAGGCTCCAGCTCGCGCAGTGGAATATCCTTATTTTTAAGGTACTCCTGATAGTTACCCATCTCGGCAATAGGAAGACAATGACCTGAATCCTTGGCAATCAAACTCGTTGACGTTGGACGTAAAAACATATCTCGCATGCGTGAAATCTCCTCGACGATATCTCGACGCGGTATGTCAAAGGGATTTCGGTATGACTTTGCAGAGGTCTGACGCGTCAGCTGTGGCACGACAATGGTGAAATTCTCCAGTGGTTCAATATCGGAGTGCATTTTCAAAAAGGTATCACGTAGTAGTGGATGCCGCACTAAGTCTCGACGTAACGGTACGCCGGGATTCAATTTTGCTGTCTCAATTTGACGATACGGAGGCTTTGGTTGTTTCAGCTGCTTATAGACTTTCATACAAAGATTTTCCTGCTCCTGTTTGGCAGTGTTTTTTATGTGTTTCAATTGATTCGCTATATTCGGTGACAGGTAGTTATCAACATTTTCTGGCAATAGGAATTGCAGCACCGGATATGGTACGTTTATATTTAGCAACGCCTTACGCAAAAACGGACAATAATAGGGTGGTATGGACCGAACGTACGCATTAAACTTATACATGAGGTCACTTGGCGGACTCATATTGTACTTATGTATAAGGTCATGTAGCAGTGGCAGCAGTGCTGGATAATTATATGCCAGCACGTATAAATGAACCTGTGAGAAATTCGGCGCAGCCTTCAGGTAGCCGAATGGCAATTCGAAACCATGCATGCCATTCGATATGATCACTTGCCAGCATTTGTTCATTTCACGCTTCTGCAGTATTTGAAGAGTTAGCGGACTCGCTTCGATTTCGTATTTATCAACGGGAAAATTGCGTACCATTTGTGGTTCATCGACGGCGGGTGTGACAATTTTTAGCTTTGGGTGTGCATCCCTTGGTGGTAAAGTGACTGCTTTTGGATCGGGCCAATAGGGCTCCGGAAGAGGCCAATAACCTATGGGGAAAGTCTTCTGTGTTATATGCTTAGGGACGTAAATCATTTTCTTCGTTGGCGGGAACACAATATCTTGGAGAGCTTCATTGGGTATCTGATTGATATCCCTGGGAAACATTGGTTCGAATTGAAGCACTACGCCTGGTTGTACTTTTTGCACGAGGCTTTCGATACACTGATTTAATACGTGATGCGATCGCACGCGGTACGATCGGCCGCCCGTTACTTCACACATACGTTCGATTGGCGAGTCATCGTGTGGTACTTTTCCCTCTACACGCTCTTCAGTCTTATTACCCGACATTCGCAGGACTAGTGAAAAGAGTCGTTGGTCCCAACGGAATGGTTCTTTTGTGAATTTTGTTCCTGGAATTTGCGTGTTCAATGGCAATATAATTTCCGGATGCACACCATTTCGATAGGAATAACGACCGCCATCGCTTATAACAATTATCACTGATGGTTCCAAATAAAATGGACAACGTCCTTGTCCATATGTATCAATCCCAGATTGCATACGATTCAAATTTAGAAGATCGAATGCATTTTTTAATGATTCACCCATGGATGTTAGGCCCGTACTTTGAAGATTTTTAAGCTCGTTCATAAAAGTCGCATGGTTCTCCTTCCAACCGGCTTTGACATTTGCTGGAGGCTCCTCGAACGTCAGCAGCATATAACGATCTCCCATGCAATCCTGCGTTCGTTGACGGTATTTTAGAAAAGTTTCCACTGCTCCTTTCGCAATGTCCAAATAGGTTTTCTGCACGCCATTTACATATGCCTTCTGGCACATGGACGACGATGTATCAATTAAAAAGAGTATAATTGTCATTTTGTACGAGAACCTGCCCCAAGGCAGGCAGCGGACAAACACCAGAGAAGAGAATTGGGCAACAGTTTTAAGACTGACTTTAGCTTGAGCTTTAGCTGAATGACTGTATTGTTGCTGTACCTTCTTCTCCCTCTTTAATTTACTCTTAATTAAAAGATTTTTTTTTTTACTATCCCACTTTTATGTCCTAAGAAAGTGGTCAAAGGCCTTAGGTCATATCAGAAGTCAGCGGACACAAAAATCGTTTACAAATAATCTGCAAAATTCAAGAAGAGAAACAGAAAAAATCATTAAACTGCTAAGGGTCAATTGAATTTTATAACGGAAAAAGAGACAGCGAATAGTAAAAATTTATTTTAATATCTTTCAATTATTCCCTTGCCCATCCTATTCAAACGACTGGCATTATTTCTTAGTTTTCCTTTTTAATTCGCATTCTTGTAATTTTCCTAAAAATTCGATGATCTTCAATTTTTAAGTCATATAATGCGACCAAAACATACTACCATGTTTGGAGGCATAAAAATTAAATGTGGCAAGCATGGGTGTTCAAAAATACGTCGCACGGCTGTTAAAAAGGCCACATAACATCTCCAAAAAAAAGTATTTTAGTACAAAATATGTGTCGTATTGCACACATTCAACCATCAGGGGGGTTTGGAGTGAAAACTGAACCCTTTAAATTTCCTCTACTTTTACTGCAGATATATTTGTTAATAAAATAGGTATTTCACGAAAAATTGCAAAAAGTCCGAAAACAAATATTTTACAGCGCAAAACAAAAATCAGCTGTTTGAAAAATTGTTTTACATTTATACAATTTTAAAATGTTCCCAATTAAAGTGAATAATTTGTTTTTTTATCAACAAAGCTCAACAATACGAGTGATAAACATATTTTGCAATTAAATTTAAAAAACAGCTGATCAACCGTCTAAAATTCAAAATTTAACGGTTACGTCAAACTGTTGCTGCAGCCCTATGTTGAGAATTCACTTCTGTCGCACTTACGTTAACATTTCACGCTCAAGTCGATTTTATCTAACGCACTCTTTTTGATAACCCATTTCACACAGTGTTAATTACTCTTCTACTGTACATTAAACAAACAAGAATAAAGTCCGAGTAAACTAGTCTAAAATCTTTTTAAAAAAATGTATTCAAAGGACTAGCTGTTTTGCCTTTGATGTTCATTGTGCTATAGCTATTTTGAATGACATAAATTCAAAAGTTTCTAAATTCTCCATTTGGATTTGACAAATGGAGCAAGCAGTTTCGTGAGAGCGGATGAGAACTGTTTTTTGTTAGCATGGCGATGGATGCGCTGCCACTTAATTCAGTTTCGAATAGATTTTTCCATTGTATAATTAAATACTACTGAGATATCAGAGAGAGAGAGAACAAAAAATTAATTTTTTAGTAGGAGTTTTTTGTTCCTAATCGTCAGATTTCTGGAAATAAAATTTAATAGACAATTGGAATTATTTTCATTGATCATTTGTATCAAGAAACAATCAAAATACAGGGTTAATGAACGATTAAAAAGTCCCCAGCAAAATATTTCCATTTAATCTTCAATAAGTTGAAGCGTTTGAATGATCGAAAAAATACTGCAGTAAGCTTTAACTGCCGGTAAGCAAAAGCTTGCCTTCAATCTGGCAGCACCACTGTCAAATCGTGAGCAAAGACAAATTCACATGTGCACAAGAGAGATAGGAAATAGAAAACACAACACCTCACAAATGAGTGGCGTAGATTTCTTGGTAGATTGGCTAATATTAGGTGCGTTTTTTTACTCCAAAAATCAACGTTAACGCAATTCTTTTGAATAGATATTAAATAGCAATATTTATCCAATCACGACAGCTTTCGAAAAAAAATTTTCCGTTGAAAAATACTTTTGAATTAAATAAAAACAGAAAAACGTGCACCCAAAAATAAAATTGTAAACAAAACACTGAAACTTTTCTGATGCTGCGAGCAACGTGGATTCAAATTCAAAATAAAATTGAGCCACTTATGATAAAAAAAAAAGAAAGACTTGATAACGCACTTTCCGGTTAACCGAACGCCGCGAAGGATATTTGAAATCTAGATCCTCACCTTTCGTCCGTTGGCATTCGCGTTTGATTACGCTATTCTTGCTCGTTTTGTTGTTGTTATTCCGTATGACACTTCTCAGCTGCTTTTGTTCCAAGCGACTCAATTCAGAACACGAATGTGAATCTTTAAACACAAACGACGATATGGGGGATATCAAGCACTCCAACGGCGGCAGCAGCAGTACCAGCAATAATAACAACAACAACTGCGCCACACTGATGGTAAAATACACTATCCGACGCACTGCCACATACAAGTGAGCGAGAGAGTCAAAGCAAAAGCGAGAGAGAACAACAATACGGCGAGCGATTGCGAGTCACAGAATGCAATAATGCTGTAGCGCTTTGCTATTCGCTTAAAAAAATTTTATCACCACCCCTCCACCAGATTTGTACTCTCCGAAAAGTTTCTCCTTGGCAGCTGCGACTCTTTTTCCACTGATTGCACGACCATCCTATCCAAAAGTAAGAAACGAACTGTCAACCACAACAACGTTTTTTTTGTAAACATTTCGGCCAGTGTTGGAACAGCGAGTTTTCTATTATGTACTTTTTTCCTAGAAAGCGTACTTTTCCTATGAATGTGTACTTTTCTTATAAAATGTTAAATCTATTTAATCATGTTCAATTATTTTGTGTGTAAGGTCTTCAAATAACTAATACAAACGGGTTTTTTTTAAATAACCTGCATTTCCAAACATACAAACATAAGTAGTTTTTTGATGCATTTATGAAAAATTATTGGAACCTAGTAAGTTCTTCTGGGACATTTCACTTGCAAAAAAGTACTAACCTATTTTTGCCAACATTGGTTTACTGCTAATTGATACTTTTTGAATCAAAGTGCTGTTAGGAGTTTGTCTTGTTGCATGCGCTGAATATGCAAAGAAATTTGTTGCATGGACTGAATATGCAAAGAAATTCGTTGCATGGACTGAATATGCAAAGAAATTCGTACGTCATACGTCACGACTTGCGACTGACTATTTTCTAAATATTCTAAATTCAGGAAATTTTTAAGTTGATTTAATAGTAATATGAAGCTTCAGCTGTAATGTTTTGTAACATTATCAGGAATGTAATATCAAGCGAGCAGAATTTCGAAATTTTTTAATTAACGCTTAGAATACTTCCTTTATCAGCGGAGAACAATTTTTAGGGAAAAATTCCTGGGGAATATGTATTAATTTAGAATAGGGCTGTATGAATTGAGCACCTCAGTACATTACTTAAAATAATTCATTCAGTTACATCAACACTTGTTTGATTCCTTACATAATTTTTTGTTTTGGATCTATACTAAAAAATTAATAAGTAAAGCAAAAATTTATACCTACAGTATGGAGATAAACAAAATTTTTAATATACATGAATTCGTTAAAAATTTTAAATAAAACTTCCACCGTTTTGATTATACATATTTTGAGTATCCTGAAATATGAAAAAAAATATTTATATAGAACTTTGTGTACGGGACTAAGAAGCTTTCTATAGGATGTGGAAAGTTCCTCATTGGGTTGACTGCATATGATAGCTTATAATCTCGAATTAAAAAATATTAAAAAAGTATATAAGAACAGTTATGACGCTCTGGCTTATGAAATGTCAGTACTAGAAAACGAAATAGAGTTTAAGAGTATGTTCACCATATAGCGACAGAAGCATTGTCCAGAATCAATTTTATTGTCTTCCGCAACTTATAAATCTTTCGCCAAACCGCACCTTCTTTTGAAAGTAGCAATAACTCAAAATTTGTCATTTTTGAGAAAACTTTAAAAATATTTTTCAGTTTGTATGATTTTATAAAACTAAAACGTTGGTTGTCGCTGAGAAAAATTATTTTGAAACTCGTTAATTATTGAAAATTTTTGAAAAAACTAGGCTTATGAGTTTTGTCTTTTTTGATATATACCACATTTTATTTGTATTTATTGCATTTATCGAGAAATGAACAAAAAAGTCATTGCTAGAAAAGATTCTCTTTGTCACACATTTGCAAAATGTGTTGCAGTGTCAATTATAACAAAGAAAAAAAAGCATAACTGTTCTTTCGGTTATTTAAAATAACAAAAACATTAATTCGTACATGTAAGCAGGTGAACTATGAAGAAGATGCATATTTTAACATAAAACTGACGAGTTTCGAATTGAGTTCATTTTAAAGAGAGTGTGCGATATATCACTTTTAATTTTAAAATGAAGTAGGAATGAATTATTGAATTATTATGAAGTATTTTGGAGAATTTTACTATACGATACTTAAATAACAATTATAAAAGCTAAAAGTTTTTAATTTTTAAAGCAGGGCTTAATCAATATAAAATCAGGTAATATGTTGCAAAATTCCTTGCCGAACTAGTGTTTCAACCTGTGACCGTGGCAAATAATGCTGGCTATTCTTTTTCAAATTGATAACTTCGCCATCTTCTAATTCAAACTTTCCGTAGTCTTCAACGCAGCGAACTTCAATATAGAGTGACTTGGGCGGGCGTAGATCACCGGTTAAGTCTAAACCTTGACCATCGCCAATGGAACGCATATACGTTGCTAACGATTTGGAATATTTGTTGAAAAATGCCATTTCGGGTTCACAAAGAGATTTCTTTATATCTCCTGGAATTATTGGTCCGAACTCCCAACGTAGAGCTTTTATGCGCTGAAGGCGTTGATATAGATAAGCCAGTAGACAACGTTTATTGCGTTGTAAGGCAGCATGACGATAGTTTAGCAAAGGCCATAACGTACGATCACCCGAAGTGGAGTAATTTGCTCTACAAAATGATATTTGGAAACTATAGTTGCTTATAGTGTAAAAATTTTCTTAATAATTACGCTTGTGCACAGTTCTCTTCGAAGATCGCCTTTATTTCTTCCAAAACTTGACGCACTCCGTCGTCCTACAGAATTGAGAATAGCATAAATTAAAATATCAGTTATTTCAATGTTTGAACATACATATTTGCATTTTTTCTTCTTTAAGATCGCATGATGGATATTTTTAAAAACTGCATATAAAACTTACTTCAAAGGGCGGTATTGTCTGCGTTGAACGTTCTAACTCTTTTATAAGTTCGAAAGCCTTATCGGCAAACATTTTATTACTTTTTGTCATATTTATTTAACTTTAATTATAAAAAAAATTACAGCATACAGAGTGCTCCTTTTGATCGCTGGCAAAACAGTGTTGCCTGTAATACGTTTAACATATGATCGTGCTTGGTAGTTTGAAACATTGCTTCAAATCTATGTATAAATATATATGCATACTTTTTTAGGGTATGTTAGTGCAAAAGTGTTCATAACTCTATAAATTTACATTACAATAAATATATTATACGATGTAAATATACATTTTCGATAACATCATTTTCAAAAAGGTACTTATCAACAAACATAAACTAATGTGGGCAACCCTGACAGCTCAGAATATTGGCGCGGCAGTCCAAATGTGACAAATCAACAATATTATTGAATTGAGTCGTTGAACGTCATAAAATATATGTTGGTGGTGGCGATTTGACTTCATTGAGTCGGTCAAGGAAAGCTTTCTGTCCAGAAGGAGAGGAATCAACGTTAAACCGGGAAAAAAAATATATATATAATATGCCGGACTATGAAATCGCTGGTGTTCAAGTCAATTTCCCATTTGAACCATATGAAGTGCAGAGAGCGTACATGGAAAAGGTAATCACTTGTCTGCGAGAAGGAACAAACGGAATTCTTGAAAGTCCTACGGGCACAGGTAACTTTTTTGTTTAAATGAAAAACCTAAACTTTCTTGCTAAATTCTCTGGATCTGCAAAGGAAAAACATTAAGCCTGCTCTGTTCGTCGTTGGCATGGTTGTTGACGCGGAAAAGTGAACTGCAGGCACAGCTGCAAAAGAATCGTGCTATGGCAATAGGACAAAACGAAAACCAAGGAGCGTTGGCACTAAATAATGAAACTAATGCTAGATGGGGTATTCCGAAAATCATCTATGCTTCGCGAACACATTCGCAATTATCACAAGCAATGCAAGAACTAAAGCGGACTGCATACTCTTTCATGCGTGCAGTTGTGCTCGGTTCCAGAGATCAAATGTGCATTCATCCTGAAGTAGTAAAGGAATCCGGGAATGCTGCGAAAATTCAAATGTGTAAGCTACGGGTTCAAACAAGAACATGCAGTTTCCATTCCCGCGTGGAGTCTCGCAAAGATCATGCTGATTTGCGTGGTCCGACTATTTTAGACATTGAAGACTTAGTAAAAGTTGGACAGAAATTAAAAATATGCCCCTATTATGCTTCGAAGGAGTTAGTTGCTGATGCGGATATAACATTTATGCCATACAATTATTTATTAGATCCTAAAGCTCGTAAGGCTAATAAAATAGAATTAAGCAATGCTATAATCATACTCGATGAAGCCCATAACATTGAGAAAATTTGCGAAGAGTCTGCATCAGTCCAAATTCGTTCTTCAGATATTGCAGCAGCTATCGAAGACATAACGTTTATTATGAAGTCATTTAATAGTACTGATGGTCAGGATCTTAATGATGAACCTAAAGACTTTACCATTGAAGATTTGGCTTTGCTCAAGGAAATGCTGCTGGACTTCGAAAAAGTTGTTGATAACATCTGTATTAAGGATAGAACAAAAGGAGAAACTTTTCCCGCTCCGTACATGTTCGAAATGTTGGAAAAAGCAAATGTAAGTTACTTTGAATTAATCACACAGGTCTGCAAACCAGTTTTCATTTCACTTCAAAATTCGTAAAAATAGAAAAATTTCATATAAATTCCATGAAGTCAGAATTTCAAGAAAATTGTGAGTTTAGTTTTTTATAGGCACCATAGTTTTCTCAACCTTTTTTTTTTTTTTAATTTTAAATTGCTTTGTATTCTTTAAACAACATGCTAGTAAAAATGTTAATTTTGATGCATTGTAAATGAAAATAATGCAGCCATTACTGAGCTCATTTTCGAAAACGACATCTGAGATTATAAGGCAACCAATTTTTTAAACGTTTGTCAAATCTGATTGTCACCGCCTCAACTTTAGAAAAAATATAAGGTGTTATCTACAACAATTCAATTAGTAACTTTGAATCTCAAACATTAGACAAGTTCTTCTGTAAACCTATGCTATGTTCCAAGAAATAATGCTCTATGTTTTTAGATTAATCCAAATACGGCTAATGGAGCAATAATGCTGCTGGATAAGTTGCTTCAATTTGTAACCGTACAAAACCAGAACACAATGTTCCGTAAAGGTGCAGGTTTTGGTAAAATAGCTGATTTGCTTGTTGTCGTCTATGTCAACAAGGAGGAGCTCGCTCTTAAAATTCATCGAAGTTTTAAGGTCCACGTTCAAATTGAGGAAATCAAACAGCAACACGGCGGCGGCAATAAAGATGGCTGGCTATCTAAATCATCAACTGCTACCTCTTCAACCACATGTAAAGCTCCGAAAATTATAAATTTTTGGTGCTTTAATCCAGGTTTCGGGTAATACATAATTTAAAATGTTATTGTACATATTTTTAAAATAATTTCTCCCCTCTAAAGCATGGAACAACTCCTCTGCCAAAATGCAAGAAGCGTGATTTTAACTAGCGGCACATTAGCTCCTCTGAGACCTTTAATAGCAGAGCTAGGAATTCCCATTGCTGAGAGGCTCGAAAACCCCCACATCGTTAGTTCCTCACAAGTTTATGTTAAAATAATTGGAGCAGGGCCAGATCGCGAGCAGCTCATTTCCAACTTTGCCAATCGGTATGCAAAATATTGATTTAAAATTTCATTCAACACATTTTGCTTTCTCTGGCAGCGATAATCCCAAATATATAAGCTCACTTGGACAAACAGTGTTAAATGTGTCTCGTATTGTTCCTGATGGACTGCTCGTATTTTTCCCATCATATCCATTGCTTAATCAATGCGTGAACGCTTGGCAAGCGAGTGGACTTTGGTCGGATATAAGCCGACATAAGCCGATATATGTTGAACCGCGGAATAAAGAAGATTTCACTAATGCAATGGAGGAATTTTATCAGAGCATACGCGATGACAAGGGTGCTTGCTTCTTCGCTGTGTGTCGTGGAAAAGTTTCAGAAGGTTTAGATTTTGCTGATCGCAATGGTCGCGCGGTTATCATAACTGGACTCCCCTTTCCTCCTTTAATGGACCCAAAAGTGATTTTAAAGCGACGTTATTTGGACGATAACCGAACGAAAGAAAATGAAGTACGAAATTTTTATTTGATTTCTATATGAAGTTTAACCTTGTTTTATTTTTCGAAAAAAAGCTACTCTCTGGTCAGGATTGGTATGGTTTGGATGCAACGCGTGCTGTCAATCAGGCTATAGGTCGTGTAATTAGACATCGAGATGACTATGGTATGTAAAGTGTCTTTAGCGATTAACTTTTACAATATTTACCTAAGTTTCCGCATTTGGAATGAAATGACAGGGGCAATATTGCTTTGTGATTCCCGCTTTCAACAGCCATCTCAAGTAAGGCAACTTTCAAAGTGGATACGAAATTATTTGGGGGACTCGCCGAAATCATCACCATTCGGACCAGTTGTTAGAGAACTGCGCGCGTTTTTTAAGCAAGCCGAAAGTTCAGTATGTTATTAATTACTAGAAATTTTTACTAGAAATTGCTTATGGTTGAATCTTAGATGCCCAAGCCGAAGGAACGAACAGTCGACTCTTTAATGCAAGAGACCAGCCAAATGGGGGGAATCAGTCAAAGTCCTTACTTCAGTGATCCGAAAAAGATATTGGAATCAAAAACGAATTTTCAGAGGGCTTGCAATACGGCTATGTAAGTTAACCATTGGAAAATTTAATGAAAATTAAGGAATACAAATCGAAGCAAAGTAATCTACGGGATACCGCTTCAGCTTTTATTTGATTTTTTGTCTGAACTCATTGAAAAAATTATTTATCCAAACTCCTGTTTTTTTTTTTTTTTTTTTTTTAGTAAAGTCGAGAGTACGAATACAATCCAAAGTTGGACTCCAGCCGACTATAAAGCAGCCGCTGGTTGTTCAGGAAGCAATAGAGCACCAAGTGCTATGGATTTTATGAGTCGTTTGAATACAGATGTTTCGGTATGCAGAAGAGATATTATTATATCTTCAAATCTATTTACGTATGAATTAAATATTTTAGAGTATAGACTTTAATAACATAAGTGATGATAAAGGACTAGTAAAAATACACAAAAGAGAACGGAGCTCACCGCTAGGAGACCATTCAAATCCAACTCCCAATACCAGTGTTGCTGAGACATCGAAGAAGAAACGCTATAAATTGGTCGAAAATTCAACAAACAATTCATCGCTTACCAACTCTACATTTGAAAGATTTGCCTTTGTGGGAAAACCAAAAATGGTCGCTCCATCACAAACCGGCAAACAGGCACCCGAAGATCGCGTTGAATTTCTACGAGTGGTAAGTGAAAATATTTATAAATTCTATAAAATTCAAAATTCTTTCCGTGTTCTTCAAATCTATGTTCCCAGCTCCGTAGTGTTTTGACTCCTGAAAACTTTAGTGCTTTCTCAGCAGCTTTAATTTCCTATAAACGGGAGGATACGTTCGATGCTTTAATGACGCTACTTTTAGAATGTTTGGGAAAACCTCATCTGCATTATATGCTGCTTGGAATGCGTCGTTTCTTGAAAAACGAGCATAAGGAAGTTTTTGATCAACGTGTGTCTAGTTTGATCTAGTTAATTTCTCAATGGTCATCTTGTTTGATAATGAAATGATTTGAGAAAAAAAGTATTGATCAATTTTACAAAGATTTTTTTTAAAACTGTTTTGTAATGCTTTTTCCACAAACGCGTACGTATGTTTTCCAAAAACAAGAATTAAAATATTTCCAAAGGGAATTGATTGAATGCAAAGAAAATGTATTTAAATAAAGTCCGTTTATTGTTCTTTCCGCCAAAAAAAGAAAGTATTCTTAGCTTCAATAAAATAACGAATGTGATGACCTTTGCTAACAAAAGTGTGGGTTCGCTATCAAAGAAAAGAGAAGTTTAGCTCATATACTTTCACAGTTAAAAGTTCGAATTTTTCGCTTCCTATGTCTTTAGAATGGAAGAATTTTTCGCAAATCCGCGGGAAAAAATTTCCAGGGAATATTTAAAGTCAGGCATAGGTTAATGGAAATTTTGACATTTTGAGGGGATATCGCGACAAAAGCTTTTAACGGAAACAGTAAAAAAAGGGCCTAATACCTACCCCCCGTTTAACTCAATACTTATAAATCTAGAGGTATGTATTTCATGGAGCTTTATTTTTGGCATTCTTAGCAGCTGCATTTGTTGAATTTATATGAGAGGGTATTACATTTTTTTCTTTTTACTCTTCTGATACCTCAAATTGAGCTAAAAACGAAGCTATAAAAGCTGAAAGGAAAAATTTATTTTATTGATCAATGCGACGTTGAATGGTTTGCAAAAATCAGACGTCTTTGTGCTAAAAGAACCAACTATTTGCTCTTATTATTATTATTTTTTTTTTAAATATGAAACAGAAAATAGTTTTTCATGACTTTATTTATATCATTTTAAAGCTTTTCGAACAATTTACTATAACAGTTAATACATATTTTAGTACAGTTGAATACAATATCGTTAAATTATTTTTCTCTTACAACCAGAGTGTGCCCATGAATTAACTTACTTATTGAATAAATCTTTCAACGGAAGTTAGATTTTGACTCCACTATATTTGTAGAGGTCTACATTGAAGGAAGAAAAAGGCACAGCGAGGATTTTGTTTGTTTGGGTATTTGTTTTTAACAATGACTCAGTTAAAATTCTCTACGTCTATAATAAATACTAGTTATGTGAAGGTACTCATTGTGTGATTAAGTTTGCAATAAAAAAAAAAAACGTCTGCTTCTCTTTAATAAATGGAATTAAAATATCAAAGCACTACTCCTTCCATTGCATATTGAAACGCTCCTCGAAAGTAAAGCGATTGTAAACTCCAATATCAGCCAACTGTTTCGGATCGGTATAATATGTATATCGTCGTATTTCTAACATTGCTTCATCAAACATTTGTTTCCAACTCGTCAAATCCGTAACACTCATGTGTATATGGAATTCCGGATCAGGTATATCGATGGCAGCAATCAAACGATCGAAAGCATCCGCTATGGGTCCAACTGACAGATTAACCCAATATTCTTCTGGAAATCGGCGATTCTCACAAAACGGTGAATTACTTCGCATTATAAATACAAGCATCCTGATCTCATAGCGTTCAGCAGATTCATAAAATCTCTTTGTGCGTGTCTTTTGCACAAAGTCAATTAACGATATCAGTGGTGTATAGTTCTGTAAATGCATTAGCAATTCACGGTCAGTCCATACATATTTGCCACCCTTGACATTGGAAACACTTGCCAGATTGGCCAATGAAGTGCTACCGCCGACGACGTTTTGACGAAGACAATTACTGCTATCTTCCACCATGACCCTTGGCAATACAAAACACACAAAGAAAAGTAGAGCAAGGTCAAGTGTTTTACTCTGATATTGAAAGAGAAAAATAAGTGTACATATAGCCTAAAAGTAGGCAATTCTTTTTAATTAAGTTTTTATTTATTATTTAACTAATTTTATGATAATTATTCAAATTGCCAAGATAATTAATTGGAAAACTTTTGTTTAACACGAAAGTCAGCGAATCGAATTTTTAGTTAATTTGGCTGAGTGCTTATAATTATTTAATTCGTTGCTTTAGATATGTTTGTTTGACACCAAAATTTTTCCATTAGCACCCAAAACAAAAGTTTACTTGTTGATAAGCTTTAATTAAACAGCAGAGCGGGCCGTCCGCAGCACGTAAGTGAACGCCTCAACAGACTTTATCAAACTGGGGTTTTTTTTTTTTTTTTAATAGTGCAACAAAAATGTGACAGAACATATGCAGTCAATGACGTTTAAAGTAATTTTAGTTCTTTCTATTCTATTCAAAAGAAATCTGTAATTAATGGGAAAAAATGAAAGTTGATTTGTCTGTATAAATGAATGAATTATCAATAATAGGTCGTAGATAAATTTAATTATTTTTAATAATTTGCGAATCTTCGCTGAATGCAACAATGCATACCGTTAGGACAAATTATTTGAATTCTGTTGCCATATTGCTGTAAACAGAATAAGGGCGTAAGCGAATATTCGCTTTACGTCGCTGCTTAAATCGCACACGGCTATACGGGGTTGCCCACAACACAGCGAATTTCGCCGCAATAGATTTAATTCTAATGGCAGCGCCGGCGACTGGCGAATAGCTGAATTGTACACATCAGAAAAGCGATATGCATTTGCTATTAAATCTTTTAGCTTTTGCTTTCGAACACATGAGGGTTTGTACTTTCTGCTAGGCAATGACTTGATATTTTCAATCATATTTTTCAAATTCTGAAAATAGCCTGAGTTCGCCATTCGCTGTCATTGTGTTCGCATCGCGCGAATTTACGCGTAGAAGTACATATCGATCTTGTATTCGCGGCGAATGTTCGCTTACGTCCTTATTCTGTTTACAGCATATAATCGACGGAAATCAAATGAAAATTAATTTAGCTACTCATAACTAAGTCAGCTTAATATTCAAGGGAGTAATCTTAGCGGCCATTGAAGGGCAAAACGTTCGAGACTCTTGCTATTCTCACTATTCCCCACCCAATGTGCTTAGATGCGCAGATACAATTCGCTGGGAATATTTACAATCGGGCTGATTGACTATTCAAAGAGCAGAAATTAAGAATTTTATTTAACAGGTCGATGTCTCCGAATAGTTCATTTTTCTTCATTTTCGATTAAAGTTCCTTTGAGTCATTGTGATGAGGCCATTATGAATATAAACATAAATTCAGCGTACATTTTTTTTTTTTTTTTGGGCTTAAAAAATGGCTTTGGGTCACATTAAGTCTCATTACAAGGGTGTATTCTAGCGTTATTGACATAAGAGGTATATATCGACTAGGTTAGATGACTCTTGCTAGTTATTTACGTTGACCTCCCCACCGCAGACGGTACTGGTTCCAGGGTTGTGACCGTCGTCAGTTTATTAATTAGTTGAGTTGAATTTTAGCCATTCGAGTGCCTTGATACTTATATTCCTCCTAAGCACATGATATTCGACAATTCTTTTTATACCGGGTCAGTATGTCATCCCGTTTTATATGACGTTCAGTTCAAATCATTATTGGCGATTACTTCACAATGTGAGTCCCGAGCTGTGAAATGAGCCTATGTATAACTCATTGACATTCGTTACGAAACTGAGCTACGACATTTAAGGGAAAAATATGCAAAATATGATATAATTATAACGTAATTATAAATAATTGTAAGCTTGTAAAGTTCTTAAAATAATATTAGCTTTATTATTTGCCATGAATTATTCGTTCATCAACAAAAGCAGCAGTCTTCAAATAAATTGAATACAGTGAAATCAATTCGCCTTCTTGCGTGTCTTAGAAAATATTCCCAAATATTTGCCACGTGTCATTTCCTTCGCTTCGCTAACGCCCAATTGGTATGCTTCATCGTAAAGCTTTTTTATTTCCAATATTAAAGTATTCGGCGGCAAGGAGCTAAGTTCTAAAAATCAATTTAATGTAATCTCTTAATTGGCTTCCAGAATTGTCAACGAAAGCTTACGAATCATTGCAGCGGCATCCTCTTTTGAAAGACCTTGTGTCCATTCAGGTGTCCTTATGGGTGTACTCATAGCAATAAACTCCGTTATTCCTGGAACTATATTTACAGTTCGAAATGGCAATAGATGAAATTAATATCGATTGCAATTTTCGTTTAAATCGAAATACTTACTCTTCTCTGGCCAAAGCTCTGGTGAGCCCCTGTCCAACTTTTCAAGGGAAAGCAAATCGTTTTCTTTAATTTCTTTCATCGTTAAAAAATTTCAAAGCCTGCTTAATGCTCTAATTAGGGATGGGATAGTTCTGAGTATTACAGTATGTTCAGTATGCGGTTCAACTTTTGGGATAAATCTAGTTTATTGCCGATTCTGGCATTTTGCTCATTTTGTGAATTATTTTTATCCGTCAAACATTTTGTCTCAAAAACGAAAAAAGACAGCTTTACAACATTCTTTAAGTTTTTTTTTAAATTAGTAGTATCATTCATGTTTCGCCCAGGAAATAGTCTTTAAGAGAAGCGCTTTCGTTAAATATTATATTTCCAGCCCATTTTATTTGATATCCTAAAAGTACTACAAAATGCTCCACATTTACTAGAAATAAAGACCAAACGTTTGGCTACTTTCATTTGGTTAAAATTTGGTACATATGCCTATTTGGCTACAAGTCGTATGTTTGGATTTTACACGATATGCGCAATTTGTCCCAAAACTTATGCATGCCGCCAATTTTTCGTTTGCGTCCAAATCAATTTGGTCACAATTTGGCAAAAAAATTTGTCATCAATATTTGGTTGGGGTGTTACACGATATGGCTGCTTTGCAAACACACTTTTGGTTGTGACGTGAACAAATGGGACCAAATGCCATATGGCCATACGTATGTTTGATAGTTACACGATTTGGTTTCGATTGGGACAATATTTGTTCCAAAAACAGCCAAAATTTGGTCAGTAACCATATCGTGTATTCAGCCCTTTAGTCGCATCGTTTCTAATCTAAGCGCAGACTTGTACGGTGCATATTTAGGGCCGTTTTGTCATCCTACTTTGAAGCTGTATCTGCCAATTAAATTTTTATTAACCAAATTTGTTTGAAATTATCATCAGAATAATATAACTCACAGATAAAAACAGTGAGAAAACGTCCCGTAATCAATTATTTTATAAGGGGTCTTCTCTTAAACGTGTATTTGCCTGGAAAATTTCGAAAAATCGTAAATCAAGAAGGCGTAGAAATTAATGAACGAAATTTTGTATGAAAAATTTTACACTTTTACGATTTTTCAATCTTTTCACCATGATACAAGAAAACAAGATAGCGACCACTTGAGAGAAGAAACGTCACAAACTCAAAATCGCAATTCGTTGTTGTTGTTTCCCATGTTAAACCGGCTTTTTACTTTTTTGAATAGCATGGGAAACAACAACATTTCTCGCTCAGTGACGTCACAAACTCAATTTTCGGCTCTCAGAGAGAGCCTCAAAATAGCGGTACTGAAGTGTCTTTTCACTTTTAAGGGAATACCCTAATAATAAATATTTTTAAAAACACATCAAAATATATGTTCTATTTAGAAAAAACGAAGCATTTAGCCTCGATTTTATCTCAAAAGAGTCTATGGAAATATCGTTTGTTTGTTATACAAATCCATACGATGGAATTAATTTCATGCATTTCGCATAAATTACTTGAAATTAGAAATCTTAACATCTGGTTTCCGATAAGATAATCGATATTTCGTTTAATTTTGTGCAGCGCTGCCATACCAATCTAAGAAGTCCACAATAAATCCTCCCTTTCAATGTAGTGTGAAGTCTATAAAAACCCAACGGGAAAATACGTAATACATGAACTTTGTAATTTAATGATTCATTTATGAATTCAAAGAAGTGGAACTATGCATTACCAGGTTATCGGAATTGTAAGGAGTAGAAGATCTTTTATTAAATATTCTACCAACAACAATCAAATTGACATGTGCTTACAGTTTCAATTACAATGGTAATGCACGATTTTCCTAGGACATCGCTGTACAAAAATTCATTGCTTACGTAATGGATAGTTATGTTGAATGTTTAACTTACTTAGCTTACCTTTTCCCGTTGGGTAAGTCTATGGTGGCTAAGGTAGACTTTTGAGAAATACCTATGTGTGTCACCTAGACTTCACACCATCATGGTGTAAAATACCTATGTCTGTCAGTGCTATTAATGTGTAAATATATTTACAGTAATTATCTCTAGTGACTGATTCAATATGTCACCAGTTCCTCCGTCACCGTCACTAGTGACCAACTGTACCCGCGCCAATGTATTCTCCTATGGACACTGTGTATGAGCATATGTTCGAGCGGACACCAGTTGACGATTGAACTGGTGATGCTGTAGAGGCAGCTCATTAGCTATAGTACGTAAATGGAAAGCGCCGCGCGCAGGGCTCGGATGGCTCAGTGTGAAGAGTCTGGCCTAGCGACCTGGAGACCCGTGTTCGAACCTCGCTCGGGCGGGTGCCAATTTTTTTTTTTTTTAAGTGGATAATATTATAGGTATCTAATAGCATTGACAGACATATGGTGTAAAGTCATAGACTTCACACTACATATGAAATTAGTCATGTTGGGGTGACAGCATGCTACAATTTGTGCACATATTTATTTGTTGTGACTTCCTTAACAACAGTGATAATTGTCAAAATTAAATCAACAACGTTCTAAAGTCAAATAACACAATTCATTTGGCTACATTCATAGCCTCGATTATAATGCTCATAACAGTCTATAGAAATATCGTTTGTTTTATTGATATAAATCCATCGATGGAATTAATTTGCATGCATTTCGCATAAGCATTCACTTGAAATTCAGAAATTTAAACATTCTGGCTTTCCCATAAAATAATCGATATTTTACGATTTCATTTTGTTCGCGCCTGTTCGCCGTACTTCGAGATCTAAGAAGTCACACAAATACGCTAAACCTCTATCCTATTCATGTATATGAAGTCTATAAAAAGTCTATGTGGCTAAGGTAGACTTTTGAGAAATACCTATGTGTGTCACCTAGACATTCACACCATCATGGTGTAAAATACCTATGTCTGTCAGTGCTATAATGCATGTATTCCACGATTGAATTAATTCATAGTGTAATTAACCGATATGGATTAGCATGTCTTCGAATGCATTCTGCTATCGAAAATCTTATGGCAAGCAATACTATTTGTTTATGAGATCTCCTTAAACAATATTTTCAATAATAATCGTAGATTACTCGCTTTTCAATGAAGTCTTGCAATCATAACACGTGAATTTCCATTTAGTTAATTCACTATGTGGATAACATTTTTTAGCAGGTTTAATAATTATTTTTTTTGCGAAAAAATTGGAAAAATTAAGTTATTGAAAATATAATTCATGAGAATTTTCGCACGAACTGTGAAAGCATTCACGAGAATTCAAGAATGGAAACATTTTTTTCTCTTCTCACCCATAATAATAATCCACCGAAGTATTACAATTTTCCACTTTTTCTCTGCCTGCCCTGGGATTCGAACATCGAGCTTCGGATTGAAATGATCAGACATGTTAATCCATTACGCTACAGAGCCTTCTGATTCTCGTGCAGCAAATTCATTTTATGAATGCTCAAGAAAATTGAACTGTGGACCTCCTCGTTGACCATATCTATAGAATGACAGTGGTGACGCAGGGGTCAATTTGCCCCGCATTTACTGCAGGGTAGCGTATATCGAAACATGTTTTATAAGTGTGACCTGCGAGTTACTGGGATAAGAGGCAGTGTGGCCACTTTTACCACGTATTTTTTCAAATTTAACCACACAGGGCCCAAAATCAACCTACTTTTAATAATCACAAATTCCTAAAAACAAAAATTGTTTAATGAAAATTTAGACATTTTGGATATCGTGAGGAAACCCCTTAACGAGAACAGTAACAAACGGGCCTTACTGTTCAAATAAAAAATATTTTTTAATAAAAGAAAGCTACAGAATTTTGCTTAAATCTACCTAAATTTTTTGGGAATTCTCCGCATTAAAAAAATGAAGTGGACACACTGATAATATCCTCCATGAAAAATGTGAGCAGCATTTGGCGATATGCGAGAACGGGATAAACATAGTTTTCATATATATACTTTGATGAGTGGAAAAGTAAATGAGGAATACTGAAGAACGACACTCTCTTCTAAAAGTTGAAAAGTTACATTTTAATTGAAGCAATTTGATTTTAGCAGCTAAAATACTTTCCAAAGTATTTGAAGGACATAAAATAAACTTCATTCAATCCTGTTGAAAGATTCCGGTGAAAACATGTGGAATGGATGGTCAGCTCCGCCATTACCAAATTCAAAAGTGTAAGTACATGACCGAAAGAGGAATAAAGAGAAATGAAAATTATAGTCAATCGCAAAAAGTGACTAACTTGTAAATGAGTACTTAAATATATTTCAAATATTTCCACAAATTTTTGTATATATTTCGAAATAGCTTAACATTGAGTATTCTGATCATATAAAATGGTAAAAAAAAAGCTCTTAAATATAGCATCATAAGAAGAAAAACGGTTTATTGCAAATACTTTGAATATTAAAGAGTTTGACTTATGCCCTTTTTCCTAGTGATCAGTGATCAGATTTTTCGAAATCAAATAGCTTAGTAATTTTTAAATGAAATATTTTGAGAATTATGAATACTTACAAATTCAACATAATTATAAATTTAGAGACACTACCGTGCCTCAATATCCGGCGGCACCACCAACCGGACAATCTACTGCAGCCGCTCCACTTCCCCCGCAACAGCAGGAGCCGCGCCGGTTTCACAATATGGTCAATACACAGCAGCGCAATACGCCGCACTCAGTCCGGAGCAACAATTAGCTCTACAGCAGCACTGGCAGCAATGGCAAAAATATCAGGAAGAGTATGCAAAATGGCACGCCCAGTATGGGGAACAGGTAAATCAAAAAATTGTAACTTTAATTAAGACATAAAGGATTTTCTGTTTTAGTATAATCGCGAGATGGCTGCAGCTATGGGTGGATCAGTGCAACCACCAACACCAGCATATTCTTCATATTATCAGCAGCAACCGCCTCTACCGCCTCCAGAGCCGGCACAACAACCTCAACAACCCCCGCCACAGCCGCAATCGCAAGCAATGGCACCAGGTCCAGATCAAGCCCAATCTCAACCACCACCTCAGCCACAGCAGCAGCAGCAATCAGCAAAAATTTCTGGGCAACCGCAAATCTATACACAAGCTCAACCACCAATTCCTCAACAGCAACCACCACCTCCTCCGCAAACACAACCGACTCCCCAGTATCCACCGGCACAGATGATGCCGTATCAAACTCAACAGTATCCAACGCAACCGCCTTATCCGCAATATTTTTCGCAACAGACGTCAAACCCGAATCCGCAATATCCGCCACCGCAACCGCAACCGTCACAACAGCAATCGCAACAACAGTATCCAATGCCGTACATGAATATGACTCAGCCGCCACCAAATTACGGATCAATGCCGCCCAATAGCGGCAACCCCGATATGAATTCAAATAGTGGCAGGAACGATTTCAATCAAAATCGAAACCAGAATATGAATAATTCGGATTTCCAACGCGACACATATGGGCCTAATCGTGCCAACTTGCAGTCCAACTACAACAACCAACGGCCACCGGATCAATATCCACAACAGTTCCAAAATCAGAACATGATGGATAATCAAAGGGGAGGAAGATTTGGTGGAAACCGAAATGACGATAATCGATGGAATCAGAATCAGAACCAGAACGATGACCGCAATCAGGGCATGCGGGATAATCAAAGAGGAGGAAGACATGGTGGAAATCGGAATGATGATAGTCGTTGGAATCAGAATCAGAACCAGAACGACAACCGCAACCAGGGCATGCGGGATAATCAAAGAGATGGAAGATTTGGTGGAAATCGAAATGATGATAATCGTTGGAATCAAAATCCGAACCAGAGTGATGACCGCAATCAGGATATGCGGGATAATCAAAGAGGAGGGAGATTTGGTGGAAATCGAAATGATGATAACCGCTGGAATCAAAACCAGAACCAGAACGATGATCGCAATCAATATATGCAGGATAATCAAAGAGGCGGAAGATTTAGCGGATCACGAGATGATAATAATCGTTGGAATTCCAATCAAAATGAACGAAATTTCGATGGAGCTAATAGAACGATGAACGAGGACAACAGGGCCATTGGTCCGGAACAGAACGATTTTAATAATCCCAGTGGAAGGAATATTGACAGAGATCTAGAACATAACGATACCAATGAATCAACTGAAAGAGTTTCCAGCGAAAAGAAAGACAATGACAATTTGAACGATGAAGATGAAGAAAATAAAGATTTTGAAGATCCAACGAAAATGAATTCTAATAGCAACCTGGACGATAATGAGCGTAACAACAATCCTCCAACTGGAGGAAATTTGAACGAAGATAAATGCGGCAGCACGGGTCCATCCGATTTGAACAATCAAATGGTTCGAAGAGAGGGGACTGTACCGAATCATCCAGGAGAGCGTAATTTTTATAACAATCCCGATGAAAGTAATTCAAGCAATCCTGATGATAGAAACTTTAATAATGGCAGAAGGGGAGGATTTGACTCAGGTGGAAGGAATTTTAACAACCAGGAGCCTAATTCCAATTACAACCGTGATCGTGGGGACCGCAGAAGTCGGGGTGATCGCGATGGAAATAATCGTAATTTCGGGCCTGGTGGAAATCAATGGAATAACGATCGCTCTGATCAGAACAGCGGTAGAAACCCATATATGCAAGGAAGTGGAGACAACTTTGACAGGGACTCCGGCCAACGTGTCAACAACCGTTCGAATTCAAACTTTGATTCTAGATTTAACCGACAGGAGCCTTCTTGGCAGAGAAATCAACAAGATGGTAGAGATAATCCCCAACAAAATATGGGAAATAACGGCCCTTACAATAATAATAATAATAACTTCAATGGACAAAATCGTGATGGAAATATGGGCTACAATAACAATAATTTCTCAAATCAATATAACCAAGGCAATTGGGGGAGCCACGGACCTGGCCAAAATCGTTTTGGCAATCAGAGCAATCCAAATAATGAAAATCAACGGGCTCCTGAAATGTCCGAGGAAGGCTTCGAACGTTTGTTCCGCCAGTGGGAAGAGCAATTTGAAAACTGGAAAAGGGCAAATGTAAACAATCCAGACCGTGAAATGTACAAACGCTATGAGGAGGAGTTTGAGAAACAGCGGCGCCGCATAATGGAACGTCGTGATCAAATGCGACGTCGTAAGATGGCACAATTGCCCCCTCAGGGGAAAGAGCAACAACCAATAAAAGATATTTCTAATGAACAAAATGTTGCAGCAGCTCAGCAAACAACTGCTCCACCTCCTGCGCCTCCAGGTCCATGGATTAACCAACCGCCACCCGAAAGGGGTCCGCAAATGGGTGATCATGTACAAACGCACCAAGGCCCGTGGGCCAACCAGCAAAAGCCTGAAAGGGATCAAATGAGTCAAGCCCCGATGAGTCAAGCTCCGATGGGTCAAGCCCCGATGGGTCAAGCCCCGATGGGTCAAGCCCCGATGGTTCAAGCCCCGATGGTTCAATCCCCGATGGGTCAAGCCCCGATGAATCAAGCCCCGATGAATCAAGCCCCGATGAATCAAGTCCCGATGAATCAAGCACCGATGAATCAAGCCCCGATGAAACAAGCCCCGATGAATCAAGCCCCGATGAATCAAGCCCCGATGAAACAAGCCCCGATGAATCCAGCCCCGATGAATCAAGCCCCCATGGGTCAAGCCCCGATGAGTCAATATCCTTGGGCTAACCAGAAACAACCAGAAATGGTTGCACAAATGATTGATCAAATGGGTGCACAAGTGACTGCGCAAGTGGGTGCACAGATGAGTGCAAATATGCAAATGGGCAAAGGTCAATTGGAAAAGAATTTATCGGCCCAACAAGCACCGTTGGAAAATATTCCAAAAGCAATGGATGTAGAAAAGAATGAAGAGCAAAATAACAAGGATAAAGAGGAACGTAAAAAAGAACCCGAACAAAAATATGTTGAGCAAATTAAGAATGTAGAAGACTCTAATGTGGAGAAAAACAACGAAAGTGTTGTTGAAAAGGAGCACAGAGAAGAGAAAGCAACCGCTATGGAGCCTCAAAAGCTTAGCGTTGAAGAGCCGCAAAAAAATGTGCAAGCAGAACCTCGTCAACCCATTAAAAGAAAGTCTCGATTTGACGCACCAATTGAGAATAAGACTGCGAAACCACAAGTTTTAACAGAAATTATTTTATTGGATGACGATGAAGATGGAGAAAATCCTGATAAAGCGATAGAATCCTCCAAAGACGAGAAGCAAGAAAGTGGTGCTATGTCTGCACTCTTTAAGAAATCTGATGGCATTCCTGGCCTGGACTTAGTTGAGGAGAATAAAAGCGGAGATATTGAAAAGAAAGATGAATTTCTTAGTTCGCAATCGGAAAATCATCTAGATCCCGAAAATAAATCAACGAAAAAAATTCCCTCATTATTCGATATCGTTTTGGACAAGCCCGAGGGATTTAATCCAAGGGATCATGTGTTCGACGATGATGACAGCTCCAATGAAGATAACTCCAATTTCGCTGGCACATCGAAATCAGTAGCACAGCCACCAGATATCGCAAATAGATCTAAGGATGCGGATATCATGAGAAAAATTTCAGAAGTACTATCTAAAGCACAAAACAAAGACAGCTTGAACTCCAATATTCAACCACCCGTGGAGTTTTTACAACAATTGCCGAATATTTTGCAACAAGTACAAACTGTAAATGCTATTGCAAATGCAGTTGCCTCGTCGGCCAAGCCCCCTGATTCCGAAGCAAACACTCAAGGCTTGTCCTTTGCCGAATGGCAGAACAGAAAAACACAAATGGACTCGTCTGATGGTAAAAATCCGCTTGCTCCAAACGATGGCCAATTGAATAGGAACAATGGAATGGGTTCCGGAAATTTTGAAGGTCCAATGCGTGGTCCTAGTATGGAGGGCTTAGGACCAAATAATAGACCGGGTTTTGAAAACCAAAATGACCCTCCTTTCAATAGGCCTGGAGGCGATGAAGGACCTAACTTTGCTGGAAGATTTGGACCGGGCGGAAACAGTATGAACTCCATAGGACCGAATGGACCTTTCAATGAAGGACCGGGAATGAATTTTGCTGGTCGCCCTGAACCATTCGGCCCAAACAGCGGTCCTAATTTCAGAGGCCCGGTTGGAGATCGCTTTGGTAATATGCAAGGCCAGAACTTCGGCGGCCGCTTTGGACCCAATGATGGTGGTAACTTTGGACCTCGATTTGGATCAAATGTATCAAATAATGGCCCTAACGGACCAAACTTTGGTGGTCCCAACAGACCAAATATTGATGGACCTAATGGACCAAACTTTGGTGGGCATAACAGACCGAATTTTGATGGCCCTAATGGACCAAACTTTGGTGGCCCTAACAGACCAAACTTTGGTGGCCCTAATGGACCAAACTTTGGTGGCCCCAACAGACCGAATTTTGATGGCCCAAACGGACCAAACTTTGGTGGACCCAACAGACCGAATTTTGATGGACCAAACTTTGGTGGCCCAAACAGACCGAATTTTGATGGCCCAAACGGACCAAACTTTGGTGGCCCAAACAGACCGAATTTTGATGGCCCAAACTTTGGTGGCCCCAACAGACCGAATTTTGATGGCCCTAACGGTCCAAACTTTGGTGGCCCTAACAGACCAAATTTTGATGGCCCTAACGGACCAAACTTTGGTGGCCCCAATAGATCAAATTTTGATGGACCTAACGGACCTAATGGCCCGTTTGGCAGACAAAACAACAATCGATTTGGTCCAAACGATAACTCAAGCAGATTTGGACCTGGTGGTGGAAATTTTGGCCCGAACAACAGAGCTAGCTTCGGCGGATTCAGACGAGATTTCGATGATAGATCTAACCCAAGTTTCGACGATAACAATTCCAAAGACGGTAAAATCGATGAAAGCAAAGACGTATCGACAGCAAAGGACATTGAAATGCGTAATCTGAATAATCCCTTCAGGCGTAGTACCGGTCCTGATATTCCTATACGCGATGAATTGGAAAATAAAAGGGAAACCCTTTCACCATGGAAAACAGGGTGAGTGTGAACTTTATTCGAAAGTTAAACATTTTACAGAAAACTGAGATCTTTACTATCACTGGAAAAGCTAAGGACAATAAAAAAATTTAGGTTTTTAACAGTCCGTTCCTTACTCTAGTCCGTACAGTGAACAATTCACCTTCGTGTCGTTTTATTCCAAGTCTGTGGATAAGCGCAATTAAGTAACAAACCAATGTATTTTAGAGCAAGCCGAGTACCACAGCTAAATTAAGCATTGTTGTGTCTATGCGAGCCTTAATATTTTCTTCTACATAAATCAAAACCATACCCAATGAAGTCTTGCATCAATTTCTATCCAAGTCATTAACGCAAAAAAATAAAACTGACTCATTTTTTTTCTGAATTATAAATCCAGTTGCCTGGAACACATCAAAAAAATTTACTTATTTTGAAATCGTTGATTATTCTATAAAAAGATTTTTTGAATTGGTTTGTCCAGAAATATCTGATACATTGTTTCTGAAGTGAAATTTTTAGTTTAGAAGTCCAAAATCTGTTGCAGAAAGACAAACATTTTAATAGTATAAAGTCCGTTTTGTGTTGTCTGTCCATTGAAATTTGGGTCCTTAAATATGTCCATCTTTATAGAGATCATCACCAACAATGCCAAAATTCAATAGCATGTAAAAACACCACACATTGTCATACACTTTCTTGAGGAGAAAATTTTGTATCTAAACGTAGCGTAATTCGTAATGGGGGCGGTCTATTAGAAAACGGTGTTTTCTACACTTTTAAGCTTGAGAAAAGTATGATATCTGATATTATGTAAATTACTGGGCGATGACTATATCGTTTGTCCAAACGGTTGCATAAAATGAATACCCCCCTCAGTCCAATGATGTTTGATTTTATTTGAATACAGATATGTTAATGTATTTAAATACACCTCGATCCGAGTTATTGAAATAAGTTTGGATATGTATACTTGATTTCTGTCTTCTCTACTGAAAATATATATATTTCCAACAATGCTTTTCGCTGCTCTTCGATTTTAAGCCCCATATATTATGAAAAATTTTCTCGAGTGGTACTCCGGTGATTTGTAATACATTGGGCAGCAAATAATGAAAAAAAAAAATTACTTATTAATGTTATAAATGAATCACGATTGCATGGTACATGAATTCTTAAGGTGCCTAATTTAAAAAACAATAGTTTTATCTCCCACTCTCTCTTGTTTGCTTATATTGAAAAATTGAACTCTTTTTGTCCGTTTACATGTCCGATTCTATGTCCTTTAGTTCAATAATCAATAGCTAATAAGTCCTTGTTTTTTAGTCCGCTCTAAGTGTTTTTTAGTCGTCGCCGTTTATCGGGCAACTCTTTAATCTTGGAATTTCAATTCCTTGCCCTCTTTTCTTTTCTTTGTATGCCCTCGTCTTATGAAACATGTTGATATATGGACTCTTTTCCATATCGCCTACAATGCTGATGATCTGATCTTTATATTCACCGTGGATTAGCGATAGGTCAAACGATAACAAAAGGAATAGAAGCGGAAGTCGCAACTAATTTTAATAATATTTCAATATGCATTGTCAGTACACAGAAAGCTTGTAGTTACTTAAAAAAAAGTAAAGTTTTAATGAAATAAAATTTAGCCAAACATTTAAAAAATTCTTTTTCAACCGTTTGTATTTAAGTTTTCAAAATCATTCCGTTCAAAATCATTCGGCTCGGTTTTTGGTCAAAGTGTATTTTTTTTTAGACCATTATTCGAATTGAATCCCAATTCAAAAATGGATGATGAGAATACAAATATGGAATGAAAATGCAAATCGCATTTCGAAAAGTCCATGGGTGTACTCTTTGATTTTGTGTGAATCAACCTGAAAAAGGTTGTTTTTGCTTGTTTAAAATTCCATTATAGTTTTCGTTGCAGAATGTTATATGACTTCCAGACTGTCAACTTAAAATCTGAATTTAGCTCCTTAAGTTGAATTTAGAAAATACCCTTTCAGACTGTAAATTCTGAGTTTACGAGCTCACACGCCTGTTCAAACTTAAATTAGATGTTTGCTTTGATTGATCGAAAAGATATCGTGGTGTAGTGGATAAGCCTCCGCCTTGGAACCCGAAAGGCTGAGGTTCGAATCCGGGCGAAAACAAGATTATGTGGGGAGAAAGAAATTTTATTTTTTTTTATTATTAAAACAAACGAAAATTCATTTCACCTCAAAAGATTTGAAAAAAGAAGCAAACAGGTATTTTCATCGTTGTCAAAAAAGGTAGTGAAATGTAATGCCCCTCGTCCACTACGCTATCAACGCACGTATACGTTCCTCAACTTGTTCAA
Source organism: Chlorops oryzae (assembly GCA_020466095.1). Taxonomy (NCBI): domain Eukaryota; kingdom Metazoa; phylum Arthropoda; class Insecta; order Diptera; family Chloropidae; genus Chlorops; species Chlorops oryzae. Next base: position 42,692,711 of record CM035808.1, read on the forward strand.
CGCTAGTGTACGAGGCATTCAATTTTAATCAACCAACGAAAAAAGCGGGTTGCGCAACCGTTCTTAAACGAGTGCCCCATCAAGTGTACGAGGCTCAAGTTGCGATGCGAACAACGTTGAAGCACGAGTTGAACAGTAATGTGCTGCACATTATCTCATCAACGCGTTCCTCAATTTCGTTTGGCAAATTTTGCGTGATAGTGAATTGTGTTGAGCGATTTCAAGTGTGTGTGCGGTTAGTTCCGCGAATTTATTCATGCGTTGAGAAATTTATGACAGCATGACCAGCGTTGCCGTGGCCAATTTTTATTTGTAGCCATAATCGAGAAATGTAAAAAAATACCCAAAACCTTTTTTTTTTATATAATTAACAAAATATTATAATTAACAAAATATTGGTACCTAAGTTTGTTACACTTTTTGTAGTTTATTCTTTAAGCGCCAATATTACCAAACATATATAAATAAGTTTCAATTTATAAATAACTTGAATAGTGAAACTACAAGTAGATTTTTATTTAAAAAAATTTTTAAATATGCTTGGTTATTAGGGACATTTTCGCCAATTCAAAAAAAAAAGTTTCCATATGAGAAAACAAATTTTGGATTTTTTGTAAACTAGAATTATTAAAGCGGCAGCTACTTTTCTCTTCCGTTCGGTCGAAATCATTTTTAACAGACACGCACTCTAATATCTCAAGTAAAACTGATTTAATTTTTTGACGTTTCACTATTTACAGCTGTTAGCTGCACAGTATGTTTATTGAGTTTTTAAACGCTTAATGCTTCGTCTTGTGTACGAGGCTATCAACGCGTGCGTCAACACAGTGCTTGAAATGCGTGCAACTCAAGTTTACACACTATTTTTGGCCGAATTTGTTAAACGTGATCAACTAGGTGTACGAGATCTTTCAACAATTGATGAAGTTCATCAACTAGGTGTACGAGGTCTTTCAACAATTGATGAAGTTCATCAACTAGGTGTACGAGGTCTTTCAACAATTGATGAAGTTCATCAACTAGGTGTACGAGGATCGCAACGTGTTCAACGCATCGCAGTTCAATCTTGTATAAGAACGCGTTGATCAATCTGAAACGCCACCAGATGCGCACATGTGTACGAGGGCATAAATTAAGCGATTTAATTTAGGAACTCGTTGAAAAGTTGCGTGCGTGCGTTGATGTCATAGTGTACGAGAGGCATAAGGGTTGCAGCAACGAATGCCTAAACTCATGAGTTTATTTCTGAATTTAAATACCCTAAACTCAGTTTAAACTCACTACTAAAGTCTACTTAAGGTACTAAAATCAGTTTAACGCAATAGTCTGGAAACCATATTAGAATACATATTGAAATTGAGAAACTCATTTGCAAGTCTTCAGAGCCTTTAGTGGCATCAATTCAATTCTTATTTAACCCTCAAATTCCTGTCTCCGTTTCTAGGCGGAGTTTATTCGAATAAATAATATAAAAAAAAATTTAAAAATTATTTCAGATTCTTTATCTCTACCCAAAAATTGAAATTAATCATTGTCTCTTGGAAAAAAATCAGTGTCTCTCAAAAAATGATTATGATGTCTCCTTTTTGGAGTCATGCTAGCTTGGAGCACACCTGTTTGTCTGTCCGTCTGTGTGTGTATGATGGTACTACATATATAAAATATATTTTCGAAATGCACAAGCTTATTAATATTAGATGTCATTGAATGTAAACAAAATTATCTCTGCAGTTCCTGAAAGTAATTGATAAATATAGCAAATCACTAGGGGTATTCCCTTAAACGTGTATTTGCCTCGAAAAACTCGAAAACTCGAAAACTCGTAAATCAAGAAGGCTAAGAATTTAATGAACGAAGTTTTGTATGAAAAATTTTACATTTTTAGGTTTTTTCAATCTCTTCACGTTTAAGGAGGACCCCTACTATATTTTGTTTTACTAGATTAGTTACGGCTAACTATTTTAAATAGATTTCGAAGATTTTGGCCGAGAATTAAGTTGCGCATGTTTTGAATGCTGTAACTCATGTCGGTCTCAATAATTTATTGCCCGCAATAACCATACTAAATTCGGGGAGCTCATTTTTCTGCAAATCTTTTGATGATTCGATACTGATTCGTTTTCGCAGTCAACATTGTGTACATTCAGCAGACTCAAATGTTGGGAAGATTCGGCTGAACAGTGCGCTGCCTACTGAGCGTTCGTAACATGATGACTGAGCGGACTCCACTTTTGGTGGCGAAATATATTTAGCTACTCTTGCTCAACATGTTGAAAGACAGCCGATTCGACAAAATAGACGCGCAAAGAACAGATTTTTGGTTTGGTCTATTACGATGTAATGGAACGATAGTTTATTATATTTTTTGAAAATATACTCAATTCTGTTTTTAAACATTTTTTCATAATTTGGTTTTAAGAAAAACAATTTAACTAATAGTACGCTTTGAGGGGATTCATTTACATATATACATTTTTTTTTACATGGTTTTTTTTCTGTGATGTATTTTCCATGTAAAAAGAGAATCATCAGGTGTACTTGTTGTTTGATTTTATTCAAGGTTATAAAAGAATTATTTTGCAAAACTTTTTTTTGAACTCAGAATATTATAAGGGTATTAACAAGAAAGGTCGCAAAAAGTCGTTGTCGGGAATTTTCCGATTTTATCCGATTTTATTTTAAATGTAAAATTTTAATTACAGTGAAACCCGGAGTCGTTAATCCCGTACGCGACGTGTTAAAATCAAAAATAAAATCCCGATATCGACTTTTTGAAACGAAACTCCGCCATTCTTTTGAATATCCCTAATAATTAATACTGATGCTTTAGATATGCGAAAGCATACTTCTGTGTCCAAATGTAAGCAGTGCCGAAGTGCACTTTTTAAATTGTTCATCATCTTTATGCAGCTTTCATTGAAAGTTTGAACTTTACATTTTAGAGCTCTAACTTTTCTGCCAATGAAGTCCCAAAATTAGTTAGGGATTCCGAAAATTGTATGTCTATCGCGTTATAAGAATACCTTCAGTAGGAAAATTTTTCAGTACTGGGTGGGAATGGTCAATTCTACTTATTATCGAATAATAATGCCAATAGCTGTGTACTTTTATATTTGTTTTGTCCGGATCATGTATAATATATGATATGAACATAAAATGCATACCTACATATACTAGCGGGCCAGAGTTTCGTACCGCCTCCGACGAAACTAATGTGTTAAAAATCAATAACTATGTAACAATTTTCAGAAAACCAAGTTAAGCAATTTAAAACTTTCGGACAACCAATAGATATTGAATCTCTCCCTCTCTTTAAATCCTTATCTCTCCCTCTCTTTTCCTCTCTTTGCATCCTTCTCTCTCCCACTCTTTCAATCCATCTCTCTCCCTCTCTTTCCATACTTCTCCCTCCCTCTCCTTTCCTCTCTTTTCCTGCCTTTTCCTTCCTTTTCTCTCTTTTCCTTTTTCCTTTTCCCCCTCTATTTTTCTTTTCTTCTCTTTCCTTCTCTTTCCCTGTCTTTCCCTCTCTCTCACCCTCTCTCAACCTCTATCTTTATCTCCCTCCCATTTTGCCTCTATCTCTTTCTATCTCTTTGTCTCTATCCCCTCTCTCCATCTCCCTCCCTCTCACGCCCTAATTTCCTTTCCCTCTCTCTCTCGCATCTCCGTTTCTCTTGTTCTTTCCCTTGACGTTCTAAGACACATGATTCTTTCTTTAACAATTACAAATCCATCTTCCATAAATTACAATAAAGCAGTTTATTAATGTATTAATTATTATGTTTTGGCCTGCTATATATATTTTTTTTAAATATATTGGTCATACGTTGTCTCGATGGGACAAAATATTGACGTCAATAATTGAGAAAACTATCCTATTTTTATACCCAGCGTAAGCGGGGTATATTAGTTTTGTGTAAATCTTGTAACAGGGAGAATTAAGCTCCGGAGATATAGAAAAATATATATAGAAATGATCAGGATCAAAAACTGAATCGATTTAGACATCTGTCCATTCTGTCCCGTCGTCCGTCCGTGGTCGGATCTCCTCCGAAACGGCTGACCAATGAAGTCGAAATTTGGCACACATGTATATCGGGGTCCGAGTATGATCCTAAGTAAAAATGGGAGACATCCGCCCACTGTCACGCCCACAAATGAATTAATTGTGTTTTCAGTAAAATGCTTGTAACTTGCGAACCACTCAACACATTCCATTGATATTTGGTGTACTGGTAAACTACGAAAAGGGACATATCCTGGAAAAAAATGGAAGCCGTCCTCCTCGAGCCACGCCCACAAATAAGCCCAAAAATAAGGGCTTATCGTAACTTGTGAAGTAAAAGGCGTAGAAGCTTCAAAATCGCAACATAGGTTGACTAAGGCAAATGAAAGGTGTAGGAACAAAAATTTATGTAGCCCGCCCACTGCCACGCCCACAAATGGAAAATTTTCGTAGACTTCCGAAGTAAAAAGCGTAGAAGCTTCAAATTCGCAACATTGGTTCACCAAGGCGAATGAAAGGTGTAGGAAAAAATTTTATGTGGCCCGCCCACTGCCACGCCCACAAATGAAGATTTTTCGTAACTTCCGTAACTTTAGCTTTCTTACTTGTTTAAGTTAGATTCTTCTACAGATAGTTACGAAGTTTGATCAAAATCGGTTCAATAACTTCAGAGTTTATACTGAACAAACATATGTATGTCCGACAAAATGGGCATGATCCTCATATAGCCACATACACAAAAACGTCCAAAAATTACGGTTTATAGTGTCTTGCATACGGAAAGGAATAGAAGCTTGGAATTCAAAATGTAGATTGACTATGATGCATGAAAGGTGTATGGGAAAAATGGATGTGGTTCATTCAATGCCACGGCCATAACGGCACATTTTTTGTAATTTCCGTCGGCAAAGGCATAGAAGTTTCAAATATGATACATAAGTTGACCATGACTATTGTAAGGTGCCTGGGATGAAAATATTGGGATGATCGACGTCTGTAGGAGAATCGATATATCTATTTATCTCAAAACTGGGATAAATTCAATAAATGTGACAATGCATTGACAATTGCATTGTAATAAAATTCAAAAAAATAACTCATTACTTTTGAATTATCATTATCATCATATATTTTTGAAAATAATGCGAAATATTTGCATTACTTTTCGGTGATTATGCATTATTTTTAGAGATTTTATGACCAGCACCGGTAATAAAATCACAAAACTACTCAAAGATCTGAAATTCCTGAAATATTTTGATGAAATTTGAACTCTATATTTGCTAGTTTTTAAGGTTTTTTGCTCACGAAAATCCCTTAATTACCAAATTAAGATGGCAATATCTGTGCGTCGGGTATTTTGTTGTCACCCTTACCTGACTATAATACCCTTACTTGTTTGAGTTTATTACGTCTTCTTGAATACAACTTTATGAAGGCGGAATATTTAAATATACCAAAAAAAAAAAAAAATACTTTTCAATATTACAAATGTTCTCTCGCTTTCGACTCCCTTTTTAGAAAGTGTTATTACCTAAAATTTAAACGATTTTCTTTTACATTGTACAAACCCAATTATCTGCATAAAGTGTTAAAACAATATCTAATGACAACACACATTAATTCCCTCGAAAAAAAAATTTTTTCTCCTTTATGCGTCTATTGCCAATAAGCTATTTCCAACGACTTTTAAACAACAATATCACTATTCCATCGATAATTTTGTCCAACGCAAATTTCTTCTCAGAGCCGAGTCATGTTTTCATCAACATTAAAAATTGACTCCCCTCGAAAATTTTATGGAAATGATATTAACTAATTCCATCTGGTGGGTATATACCCCAATAATTTATTTAAAAAAAAACCTGTGATCCATGATCTTAAGAATTCATATTGTCTATAGAACTGACTTGAACCTGGTCATTCGAATACAAACCAACCTTTTGTTACAATATATAAGTCTATATATTTATCTGGGTTATATGCCTCTTAACATTGCTACACCATTTAAAAGAAATCTTATGATATATTTCAACTATTTTAAAATTACATATGGGTATTTCCAAACGGACGTGACAGTTACTTTATCAATTTTAAGTCCCGAATTGAAGAATGCGGAAAATGGTAATTTTGTTTCTAACTATTATCGTGCAGCTCTTCCGGAATTTTATACTTATGAAAATTATATGCCGATCAGAAAGGCAATTAGATATGTTCGGACGCGACAAAAAGTTTACTTTTTTCTGGAAATACCCATATATAGAGAGCCTAGTTAATTAATTAACCCTTATTAGTCCACTTTATATGAAAAAATGTGTTTCACCTAAAAAAAAATCGGGTTATTAAGGGTTAATTAATTTATCATATTGAAAATACAAATTATGCTATGCATTTTATGCATGCAATAATAACATAACTTAAAGTTCTTCAAGACTTTACAGAGCGTCTGAACTATCCTTTGTCTCAATATTCCATGTCTCAATATTCCATGTCTCTGAACCGATATATTTTAGACCATAGCTTTAATGTTTACAATCGAATCCTCTTCCAAATAAAATAATACACAATGTTTAATCAGATTGTCTGTCCGTTTGTCGAGTCAAAATTCCAAATGTATTGAGTATGAATGATGGAGCTGAAATTACTTTAAGACTTTAAGTTTGTATGCGTTTAGAAAAAAAAAAAGAAAAAACAAAGAAAAAAAAAGAAACAAATTGAAAGGAAAATAATTTCTGGTTTTTACAAATTTCAAATGTTCAATAAATAAAATTAATGCAGCTCGGCAGCTGACGTACTACGGCAAGATGGTTTCTTTAGGCCAGTGCAAGTTATCGATTATCAAAATACTTCATTGGCGCCAAAAGTGATTGACTATGGTCACAAAAAAAGTGCTGGCAATTTTTGTGATGAATTTATTCCTGTGAAAACGATTGACTATGGACACTCGTCGTCGAATGCACCGATTACCGGAAATTTACAGAGCACAGCAGGAGCTCAAAGGCCGAATTTCAATCAAAATTTCAATAGAAATCAGCATCCCAATGTTATGAATCGGTTTCAAAATACGAATCGGCGAAAGAAAAATAAAAACAACCGAAATAAAACAAATAATTTTGCTGGAAAAGCTGATTCTTACGCAAACAGCAATGATGGCAGCATAACGCAACAGCAAAACGACGACGGGATTAATAATGATGATCAGCAAAATAAGGTAAAGTCGGTTCCAATTTTTATGCTCTTTTCAAAAGCAAATAAAAAAAAAAGTGAATCTGTTACTGTTACCCAAAAATTTTAAATTACAAAACAAAATATACCTAAAAAAAAAAAATCGAAAAAAAGCAGAAAGAAAAAACATATTTTTGGATCAAGTAACGGGTTCCATATTCTTCGATTGTGTTTTCGATAAATGCTTAACATTTCGAATGTGTGCCCAATTTCAACAGCCGACCTCGCATGAAAATAACGATAGTAATTCTTCGGATCCCAAAGAGCAAAACGAAAGGCAATACGAACATTCCGCCGAAGGAAACAACGAATACGAAGATAGTCAGGAAGCCCTCGAAGAAATTTCAGACACCGAATAGTAAGTAAATCTTTTTTTTTTTTTTTTTTAATAAAAGAAGATATAAAAATGAAAATTTTTGTTTTTTAAATTGAACAATAGTTACGATGATGAACAACTTGATGACCAGGATGATCTACAACGCGATGCCGATTCGCCACCACCGCCACCGCCATCAATGGCCTGTCCAAATAATACGTCCTCAGCGCTTGCGAGTCAAAATCGATCGATTTTTCCGTCAACAGCATCCGCTAACCAAAATATAAAAGAGTCTTCAGCCAAACATCTTCAGATTTCCGTTCCCTCAATCGAAAACCGAAACACAATCTCAATCGATGAGATCTTAATACATCCTGGACGTCTCTCACGTCCAAAAAAAATATGTATCATTCTGAGAGGACCGCCTGGCAGTGGAAAATCTCATATGGCGCGACTCATTAAAGAAAAAGAAACTGAAATGGGCGGAACGAATTCTCGTATTCTCAGTATTGATGATTACTTCTTAATTGAAAACGATTACACGGAAAAGTGCCCGAAAACGGGTAAGATGGTGAGTGTCTTCTGTGTTAATCAAAATGTGCTTACATTAATACATATTATAAATATTAGTGCTCGTTTTTTTTTTTTTTTACTCCTTACTTGGGAACCGTATTTTTCTCCTTTGTTCGAAAACTTCCGAACTTCGCCATCAAATTTTTCCTTCCAAATCACATAAGGGAATTCTATTGTGAGGGTCATACCATCATCACAATCACATTTTTTGTTTTTATTCTCATGTAAAAAATTTGCAATGAAAAAAGCCAAAATTTCTGAACTCTTAATTAAAGTTGGGTACTGAAAGAAATTGATTTCTGCTCAAAATGCCCATAAAAAGACTGTGACGCTTGTGGTGGTGGCATGTATGACCGTTTTACATGGAATTGCCCGTAATCAATTCATCAAAAATATAATCAGGTGAACGGATTTATAACAAAAATGTTTAAATAATTTTCCAATCGATTTATGCCTGGTTTCCAATAGTGCAGCTAGTCCCGCGCCATTGGGGATCAGGTATTACTTTTAAGTTGATGTTCTACGGTTCTCAATAACGGATTATATACCCATTATTAAAAAAAAAAAAAAAAAAAAACTACAATTTTTACGATTTCAACTGATTTCTCTCTGAAAATAGCTGCCCAAAAAGGAAATTTTATATGAATACGATAAGGAAATGGAAGAAACCTACATGCAATACTTAATAAAAATATTTAAGAAAACCATCGCCGATAATTTGTATGATTTTATTATTGTCGATTGCAATAACGATTCGTTGCGTTCGTTAAACGAATTCTATTGCCATTCGAAAGACTCGGGCTTTGTGGTAAGCAATAAGAATTTACCCACTCTTCTTACTCCCAACTAACGATCCATTACAATAATCTTCTATAAATAAAATACTTTCTCCCAAATACAAATTTAGCCCTACATTGTCGATTTGAAATGTGATTTGGAGACTTGCTTGAGTCGCAATATCCACGATCGTTTGGAGAATGATATCAAAAGCGTGCTAAGAAATTGGAATAACACACCTTTACACTACATAAAACTCGATTGTTCGTCCCTATTGGAGAATCTTGTGGAAATGGAAGATGCCGACGATATGGTCACGGTAAATGGAAAACAATTTTTCTTTTATCAGAATTCTTTTACAGGCAACCATAACAAAAACGTCCCCCAACACCCAACACAGTACGTAAGTAGTAAATTTTTCGATTTTCTTCGTCTAAATTTATATATACATGTATTTTTTTTTTTTTGTTGTGTTAAGTAGTATAAACAAACCTTTGAGAGGTTTCTCTATAAATACTTTTAGATTAATTCAAAAACCAAAAAATAACCGCTAAGTTAAGTGTAGAGTTTTAAGCATTCGAGAATTGCAATTTTTATGTTTGAAAATCGTTGGCCACCATTATTTCTCCGATTCTATATCTTCTATTGAATGCAATGAAAATAAGAGAATCTCCTCCTTCAATTGAACAAAAAGGAGAATCAAATTTTGAAGGATTAAATTAAGAAATTACTGACAACAATCCAATTACTTAATTACTGCTGAACATATCTCATAGGGAACCCCCTTCTCCTCTGAATCAAATTCCATTAATATGAATTTTGGAATAGTGTTTGCTTTAAAAGCACGCCCGCTGCAGATAAAAAAAAAATAAATAAAGATGTGTGATTAATATTTGAAAGTGTAAAAAATTTTATAGTTTCATTTTATAAAGCCAATTTAAAAAAAAAAAAAACCAATAATTAATATATAAACATCATGAGATTATTACGCCTTTTTATTCGTTTTGAATCGCTGAGTTTTCAAAAGTGTGGTTAGGGATGTTATCAAAAATGAAGAATTTCTTCTAGCGCGCTCCATCGAAGAAGTGTGGAGTATTTACCTCTGCTCTTTGATGTCTTGAAGTAACATGAGAGAGGGGCAGAAAAACCACGACAAATATTAACAAAAAATTTTAACACATGCAAACATATAAAACCAGTTACAATCTAATCTGCAGTTGATTAAAACTGGTTCCATATGTTTGCAGGTGTTGAATTATTGCAGGAATTTTTGCGCTATGTAAATTCACCTCCACAAAATATTTTTCTTTTTTAAATCCCATCGAATGTTCCTTGAAAATGAATATTTTCGTGTCAATGGAAATGAATATGTCATTGAATTCGATAATAATTTCCGATCTCTTGAAAGAAAAACAATAAGAAATAACAAATTTGGAAAAATTTTTGTATAATATAAGTTATTTTTTGTTAGTTTATTCGTGAAATGGAAAATCAATCAACAAAAATTCCTCGCCTTTGTGAAGCACGTTTCTCAATAAATCAGAGAACGTGTTTCGATCTGAAACCGTCGCGTCATGATTTCGTAACTCCATCGTCGTGTAATATAAAACGATCCGCATCAGTATCTCAAATCCGCCCGCTTAATCAATTGAAACCGGAACATTTCGTGGTGAAGTACAACAAATCCCTGCCGAGGAAGCTGTGTAAGAAGCATTGTATTATTTGCGGTAGCCGGAAGCCGCAATTGAAGATCAGGTCGAAAATCGAGTCGGTATCGACAAAAACGCAAACAATCCCACCGATTCCTCTGCCAGAACGATGGAATGCAATGACCCAAACCGAAGGGATTTCGTGCAATCAAAACGTCGCCGCTGGGCAGGGTCAAACGCAAACTGACCGTCCTAAAAAGAATCGTAGTATGATACTTTTTCTTGTAGTGTGGCTACCTGTTTTGGCAGTTATAGTCTCAATGGCTTCGTGGTACTTCATAAGAAATATTGATGTCTTCAAATGGATAACCCAAAAGGAGCTGCGTGAACCAAAGACCGTTTTTCAAAAGGTCCTTTCCTTTTTTCATCGTGATAAGATAGCAAAAGAAATGCCAGAACGTTCCTCAGCATTTGTTATCAATCCGAAATTAGCTTTGTTAATGTTATGCTTGGCTTTCGTGTTATCACTTGTTGATGGTGGAAACTGAAAGAACAATCGAAAAAAAAAAAAGAAATGAAAAATCCAAGCTGTCAAAATACATACGTTGCAGAGTAGTTATATGTATAAGTTAATCAAAAGAATGCTTCCCTTTAAAAAAAATATACCATTATAATTAAATTGTATCCTAACAAAATTTTTCGAAATGAACTAAATGAACTGGTCAAAAAGCGAAAAAGAAACTATTTATAATTTACTTTACGTATTTAGATGATCCATATGTACATAATGTTTATGTTCTCCTGATTGAGAAGGGATAAAATGAAATATATTGGGTTGTTGGTAGCGTTTCTGGGATTCCTTAATCCAAGTCTGCGATCCGTTTTTGGGGGTCAAGTTTAGTTCAGGAGATTTAGCGCTTTAGAGTTTGCATGGACACACTATTAAAACTCATTGACAGCTAATGGGTGGTGTTGCTAGGCTTAATGAAGAAAAAATTTAAAAATAATCCGTAGATTTAACTCATTGGTGTTAAAAAAAAAAAAAAGAGAATTGTATAGTCAGCCCGATTCTGAATATTCCAGCATAATTTTCCCTGCAGATGTGAAAAAATACTCTAATTCTAAGCACATGGGGAAGGGTATATAATGGGAGCACGATTTCAAACATGTTTAAGCAAAGGTGATCACATTCTTTCTTCTTTTTTCCGCAAATGAAAATTTCTATGGAAAAAATTATTATTAGAATGAGGAAGAAAAAATCCTAAACTAGACGCGAACCCCCAAAAACGGAAGGTCGACTAGGATAAAGGTTGGGATATCAATTTACGTATGTTTATCAACATTGAGTGAAATATGTTTCGTTGATAGCAACGAGTTTTCATGCTCTCTAAACGTGGGTTTGGCTAAAATTTTTGATCGTTCAGCCGATTTTTGAAAAATGCTCGTGTCAACAGAAAACAGCATTTGCTCGTTCCTATAGAAAAAACACTGCATTTGCTCGAAAGTTATTCATAAAGCCTTTATTGAAGTCAATGAAGAGGGCACTGAAGCAGTTGCGGCGGCTGGTAATTTATAAACATAAAAAATTCATTCAAGATCTTTTAAAGTTTTCACCTTTATATACATATATTGAATTAGTTTATTTTTGTTTTTTTTTTTTACTATACAAATCTATTTAATAGAATGAATGATTATAAGCATCCGATCTAAAAGTTTTCAAAACGATGAATCTCAACAAACAAAACTCCTAACCAACGGCGCAAATCCGTTAACGCATAGAATTAAGACCAAAAAACTAAAAAGAAGAAAAACAAACTATGGTAAAATATATTTTTTAAAGATATCTTATACTAATTACATGCTCTTTAAGAAAATATAATATATCGTTCCCTCTCTCGAAATCTGAAAAGAATGCCAAAATTCATTCCCTCTTTATATATGGCACCAAATCGTGCCAGAGTTGTTGGTGTTTAATATGCTAATTTTTCTTTCAAATCAATTAGGATAACATCATTTGATTTTATATAGTTTACCTTATAGAAACATTTGAAAATCATAGTCGACAGTGTCGTTTAATGCATTATCGACTGTTGAACCTAAAACGGCTAATTATAAAAATAATATTCCGAATTAAATCAACACGCAAATATACATATATGTTTTTTTTTTTCCAATAATTTACTACGATTTCTGTTACGAAATTTCATGATGACCCTGCAGTCTTAGCATTAGATTTAAATTAGATTTCTTTTTCGCAAATATTAATTTGTATAAATTTTTATACGACATCCTTAAACGGCTAAAACGTAGAAATATGGAATGTAAGAGGAAATTATAAACAGTTGAAAATTTGGCGGCTCTTTTCAGGAAAACGATGTCAACGCCGAAGAATCTGTCATCAACAGTGAAGTAATTGATATCGAGGATAATACTGAAAATAATCCTGAAGATAATCCCGAAGAGGATAGCAATGAGGCGTCCGAGGATGTTATAGCAAATGTAAGTAAATTAAAAAGGCATGATAATATTGTCAAAGTAAAAATGATTATTTCAAGGATATACTAAAAGCTAATATCACTATCTAAATGTGCTTACAAACAGTTGAGAATAATAGGGCATTAAGTGTCGGTAATTGGTCTTCAATTAATTCGAATTTAAAGTTTTACCATATCCATTCTATAAGAATTTATATTCTTTTTCTTCGATGGCGTTGTTACCGATAGCTATATATGCATATATTGGGATTTTGAGACCTTATTGAATGGAACTAAAAACTTCGTTAAATAGTTTAAGAAAACATTGGTCTTGGCTTTTACAAAATCTGCTTGGTCCTTTTGCTATCAAAATTCGTTTGGTTTTATTTGTGGAAGTTTGAAGAATTCCAATATAAATTCTCCGAATAATCGAGGTTTTCGTTCTTGTGTTTAAAAAAAAAGTTTAGTCAGTGAAATAAATACGTATTAAGTCAAAAATAAAACAAATATTCAATACATCCAAACATATGGAACCATTTGCAATCAAATTCACTTTTGATTGTAACTGTCTCCATATATTTGCATGTGTTGAATAATTGGAGACATAAATGACTAAAAGAAAGAACACAATTGGAGAGAAATGTGTAAAAAGGGGTTTTTTTTTTTTTTTTTTTTTTTTGCCAATGGCAAAGATTTTCGTCTTCCTCCTAGGACTGTCAATCAAAAAAGTGAACATCAAGATAAATCGATGAGTGTGCTCAGCTCTTATTGATTTGCCAAAACCTTTTTCAGCAAGCATGAAGATGAGACTTTTTTAGGTAAATGAGCTTAAGCTCGATTAACCCATTTGAAAGATCCATCTAATTTTTATGCATGCTACCAAATGATTTCAAAAATATCTATAGGCCCATATATAAAAAACAAACCCTTATTACCATACTACTAGGAGTGCTCCCATCTAGTAAGATAAAAAAAAAGATTGAAAAACAGTTTGCAAGTATGCCCGAAAAAAATCTCACACTTTTTATTGTATATTTATCATTTGACTTTGAAACAGTGCGGCTTCTTGAAGAGCAAATGGGAAAATGACTCAACCACAGAGAACTTGGGTATGAAGGAAATATTTTCTTAAAAGTTTTCCTATTTAATTAAAAAAATTTTTTTTTACTTTTAGCTCGTTTGGATGGTACAAGCAAATTGATGACTAAAAAGAAAGCGACAATGGAAGAATTTCTGCAATCAGACGAATGGGAGCCGCCAAAGATCAATAAAAAGGGCAAGAAGCGAGTAAGTAGTGGACTGATGAGCGTTTTGACTTCATTTGAAGAAGAATTCGCTATATCAAAAATACTTTTCCCTTTCATTGCTTTTTATGAAGGTTCGATGGGCTGATATTGAAGAGAATTCTGCTCAGGATAAAATGAGGGCGATCGGTTTTGTTGTTGGACAAACCGATTGGAAACGAATGATGGACCCACATGCTGGCCGTCGTGCTCTCAATCAGACGAAATACATTGAACGCAATCAAAAACGAGAATTCACAAAGCGATATTAAGCTCTATCTAAGAATATCTCATTTTAGTTTTCGTATCATAAGAAATTTAAAATAGCCACATAAAACCGACCAACAAGAAGATTTGCTGAATGAATAGTTCTTCTAGGACTTTCGAAATTCAGTACACTTTTTGGAGGTATCTTTGGCAAAGATAAATACAACTATTCCATAATAATAATATATATTATTGAATTAATAAAAATGGAAAATATGACTTTTATTTATAAAAATTTTATTTTTATTTTATTTTATTTTATTTAGCCGTAAATCATCATTTATAAACTTAAAATAAAGTTAAAATAGATATATTCAAGAATATGGCGAGACCTTAATTCTATAACTTTGGATGTTAGCAAAAGAATTGAAAGTAAAGGAGCCGGAGTTTTGTCAATAGGAAATAAAAAATGTATGAAAAGTATCAAAGCGATGTCTTACTAGGGTTTAAAATAAAAAATATCACTTCTATAAATCTTTAATTTTGATCAAATTTTGTAATTTTAAGTAGTGTTCTTGTGGATTGTAGAATTAAGTGCTGCAAATAAATTTATTTAATCACTTAAAAAAGGGTGTTTATCGAAATTTATTGATATATACTCGTATTATCTTAATAATAAATGCTAGGAATAATAATTTTGACTTGCAACAGAGGTCATTGGTTCGAAACGGGAAAATAAAGGATTGGACAGAAAAAGCCGAAAAAACTAAGTTCAACGCAGGGCAAAAAAAAAAAAAAACGGGTCATGCTGGTGTGGTAAATGTAGCCCTTTCAACACTGTTACCAGTTTTTACGGGATATTTCCCATTAAATACGTACGTTTTTTGCCCGAATATGTTTCTATTTTATGTATTTTTGTTAATTCGATGCTCATGCGTTCGATTTAGTGTGATTTACATTTAAAAAAAAAGTTAAAATATCTATTTTTTTTTTGTTCCTGGGATCTACAACTTCAGAACCCGACATTCCGAAAATGGCCTATCAACTTCGGAAAATGACTAGCCCCTTTGGAATCGGCGTAGTCGAATTAGGTTTACACTAGAGTTGCAACGGATATCCGGCTAATATCCGGTATCCGGCCTATACAGCTTTAAATTTAGTATCCCGCCGGATACTGGATACCATGTATTATCCGGCCGCCGGATACCTCACATTAAACATTTGCTATATGGGCATTTCCATCGTAACTCACGCGACAGGCGTACGACTTCAAGGCTTGCTTACTCGAAAGTTTATGTGATTGAGGTATAAAAAATTTACAATGTACATATATCTTAGTAGAAGTACTAACGGTATGGTCAATCAAAATTGTCATTGCAACAACTAACTAAGAATAGCAATGTTAAATGTTTTCGTAACCCACGCGACAAAAAAAGGAAGTGCGTTTTACAAGCAAAGTTACAAGTTGAAAAATTAGCGAATTTTTCGTGCACAACTTGCCTTTTTTTTTTAAATTTTGAAATAATTTGAAAACTGTGAAATTTTATAATAAACCCACTTAGCCAATCAATTTCGGGTGTTCAATAATAAGGGTCCTCATAATATTATGTAAGATATTAAAACTTTCAGAATTAAAGCTTCATGTATAAGAGTATTCTAATATATAAAAAAAATTGACTTAGCAGCACATTAAATTTTTAAGTTGTGGTTGACATTTCTGTGGAAATGCCCATATTGTATTTGTACTTCGAATGCAGATTTGAAAATGGAGCGATTGGAGGAAACCGATGCAGTTCCGCTAACATTTTCACAGAAAATTTTCATTTTCAGAGATTTTTCATTGCCGTTCGGTGCAACCTCTCGAAACAGTCATTACTAAAAAGTGTGCTGTGTCAAAAAATAACGTTCGAAATTTTTGCTATCAAACGGCAACGCTCAGG
Organism: Chlorops oryzae; assembly: GCA_020466095.1. NCBI lineage: Eukaryota > Metazoa > Arthropoda > Insecta > Diptera > Chloropidae > Chlorops > Chlorops oryzae. Next base: position 42,709,161 of record CM035808.1, read on the forward strand.
ATTATTGCTACGCCGTTAAATATGGCTTTAAAACAGTGATGGCCAAACCTATACGTAAACATTCATAATAGTGTGTGTGAACGCGCTGTCGACTTCGCTGTGAGTTACTCTGATTTGCATTGGCGAAGTTTGTTTTTTACACACCCGAACGCAGCCGACCGGTTTTCGCACGAATCGGTATACGCTATACGCGTGCGAGTGCTGCGTCGGCAGAATTCCGGCTCTCAAGCACATGTGCTTGGGTAATCGAAATTTGGCCGACACTGCTTTAAAACCGAAAAATATATAACAAAAAAATTAAATATCCGGCAGCCGGATATCCAGTTATCCGGCCTGGCAACCAGCCGGGTATCCGGCATTCGGCCGGATACACTATCCGGCATTCGGGCGGCCGGATACACTATCCGTTGCAACACTAGTTTACACACTATGACTATCCGTTGTTGAAAAATAGAAGTTTCCAATTCGAGCACAGTGTTATCAAACAAAATTAAAAAAAATAAAAATAAAACCAACTTACTGACATAGTTGCTCTATACGCTGTTCGACTCGGCGTGAAAATGTTGATCTATTACAAAAACCGCCCCAGTATTTTAAATAGAAATGAAAACCCGAAAAATTGCAATAATCCACTAGCTTTTCCGCTAAGTCAATCCAGCGGGAAATGTAAAAGCTAAGTTTCTCTTCAGTCATATGTTGGATTTCAAAGCGTTCGGTTGTGCGATATGCCGTTTTGCGTTTCCGCCTTTCCGTGTTTCGTGTTTTTATATTGAACGGCAAACAACAATTTCGTGGAGATGTGTTCTTTTGCTAACTCCAGAAATTCCCTTATTTCATAGCGCATATGTTTTCCGGACGCAAAGCAGAACTAGAAATTGAAAATCCTTGCTGTTTTATTGGTTGTGGGAATTAAAAATTTAATTTAAATTTAATCTCGTAGTCGTATTAAAAAGAACTTTTATTTAACAATCGTAAAATGTAAAAAGTTTTAAATAAATCTCCATTGGAAAGGTGCTTTATTTTGGTACATATTAAGAGCAAAAATAATTACGAAATTTTAAGAAGCAAAAAAGAAAAAAAATAGAATATAAATAAAAGCACGTAATCGAACGAACTCTGTCCTCATTGCAGCGCGTACGTGCACGCCTTAACGTTTGGATAAAATAATATGGAAGCATGTCTTCCATCTCCGTCGTGTCGCTGTCGTCCTTTAATTTATTGTTTTTCACACAAGGTAAGTCTTAAAAATAGTCTCCACCCCCCACCAAAAAAAAAAAAAATAAATAAATAAAAACAAAACAAAAAAAACCAAACCAAAACAAAAACAAGCGAAGAAATAAAAGGAAAACAAGCCGGATCAAAACTCTATTCAAATTGATTTGGTACGTGAACTCGAATTCTATTTTAAATCCTTCGCTGCTTGCTTGCCAGCTATTCTTATCAATTATCAGCATTTAATAACCGCTTCAACAAACCGATGTGGGCGGAAGGCAACCAAGAAAGACGTTACATGGCCGGGAAGAGTTTTTGGCCAACTCCTTCAAACATATTTTAACGTATTCTGCTGTCTACAGTTATTCGCATTTGAAATTCAACGTCATGAATGCCGAGTGCTCCGTGTTAAACCGCGAATACAAACATTGATTTTCGTTCACTTCACCATGGGCCGACGATTTTCCTTTGAAGGACTCCTTCACTTTCTTATGAATGCCGTTAATAATGAATCAAGATACATTTCTTAACGACTATAATTGGAATTGAAGCACTTGCGGAATGTACGTACATATGTAGGTAGCGATGTCCATAACAAGGACGAGGGTTTTTGCAAACATACATATATCCTTTAATAAAGGCTGTCAACTTTTTAATTGGCAAGGAAGTTCGGTTTTGAAATATGAGCCCCAAAGTTTAGATTTAATCGGGTTGGTTGAGCGGGTAATTTGATTAGGTTGTTTTACATAGATACATACGTGCTCGGAGGGGATATCTTTATGGCACTCAGTGCGTACCCAGCAGAGTTGACTATGGCGGTCATTGACACCATCGAAACCATTGATCAAGACTCGGCGCGATACTTGACCACCATTATAAACACAGATCGGGACAGACTCACACAAGAGGTCCCCCTTAAGATTGGAAAGCACTGAAAACAAAGTCCTGGGGCTACCGATCCCTGCTGTACCATGTTAAAATAAATATTTAGGTTCTATGGTCAACTTTTCGCATATCGCACCCATAAAAATACACTACCAGTTTGGTCCAATATCCGACCAACCTACTGTAGAAGTTTTAGCTAGGGGCCGCGGGTTCGCCATATCCAAAACTCTCCTAAGATGGTCCTCTTTGTAGAGTTTGAGGGGTTTATGTGTGATCTTATAAGATAGAAGAAAACATCTTGAAGGTCCGGTCGGCACTAATCACTTATGGAAAGAAAAAATATTCTTCCTTCGGGACAACTTTGAGAATTGCAAAAAGACCCAGAAAAAGAAGGGTTATCAGACAGCGTTAGAATAGTGAAAACACCTTGAAGTCCTTTGGTAACAATATGAATTAAACGGTAGCAGTCCGTTGATCCTCAAAAGTAGCCCTAAATGAGGCGATCAATCACCTTGCGAATGAGTTTCTTGGCTATTAGAGCACAGGGCTGATTGTGCCCACTAGTCGTTTTCTGGACAATCCTCCGATGAAGTTTAGATCCCCCCGGAAAGCTTGTTATGAAAGTAAAGCAATATAACAATTTATTGAGATCATCGAATGAAAGAGTCGAAGGAGGTCTGGTCTTGATGCATTTGATTATATTAAGGATCCCATAATTAACTTTAAATGCCCAAGTGGAAAGTTGGCTGTGATGGAGACTCTCCGAAAACATAAGAATTCGCTAATATCATGGTTCGGATCGTATACTTCCAGTAGGTACCTCAACCATTCTGAAAATCAACCGTTAGAAGAGCGACTCTTTTCATGACATTCACATAAAATATCAGCGAGAAGAGCACCCACCAATTATTTCTTTTACTAAATAAAATTGTCATTTATGATTTAGTGATGACTTTGTCACAACGCGGTCAGTCCCGGCTGGGTGTTTAAACATGGAGTATACAAAAGTATTGCAACTAAATTTTCGTTAGAAAAGTTCCAAAGGTAATTCGAATAGAAGCGAAGTGCCGACGACAATGCTGCTTGTTGCAATCAGATGAAATAATTACTTTTAATTTAACCGACATTGTATGCTGCTACAACAATGTATTTTCGCATTGTTGCTTTGAGCTTTGATACCTCAACATCGCCTGCTTTGAAATGAGCACATTGTAATTTTCTACTCCAATTGCTTTCGTTCGAATTTAGTCAAATCGAAAATGAAAGCTTTGCTCAAGGCAAACGAAATTGAAGGTTCGGATGTTAAACCATTTCAGGTTTTGAAAACCTTCATTCATCGCCAGTAGATGACGTTTGGAAAATCATTTGAATCGAAAGAAAACCAATGAATAAATGAATACAGTGAAAACTCGATAATCCGTCGTTCGGTTAAACGAATTTTCGATTATCCAGACTAAAAAACCGGATTAAATAACTTTATAACAATGCTGCTGGCCAAATGGAGGTGTGTTCCTTAATTGAACTTGAGTGCACGTATTTGTATAAAAGCAGCGTCGTAGCTGGCACTGCATTCAGTTGCTTTTCTGAAGCCATGCGAAGAGGGTCACGCTTTATTTTACTGGTTTTTTTTTTTTTTTTTTTTAGCTATGTTCGCATCTGCTCAATAAATATTTTTAACATAATTTAAAATTATGATATGACAAGAGTCTTCATATATTCGATTATCAGGGTTCCAGATTATCCGGATGTTCGATTATCCGACTCAGGATTATCCGGATTCTGGATTATCTAGAAGCTAGATTGTACGGGTTTCCGACTATCCGGATGGCCGATTATGCGGATAATCGATTATACGTACAATCGATTATCCGGATGCTGGATTATCCGAATGCTCGATTCTCCGGATGTTGGAATATCCGGAAGTCGCTCCTACTATACCATTGTTAGATTATCCCGATGCCAGAATAACTTATCCGGATTTATAATTATCCGGATCCTCGATTATCCGCCTTAACGATTATCCGGAATCTCAGGGTAGTCCATTATCTGACTTACGATTATCTGAATGCATGGTATTCCGGTTCTCGATTATCCGGAAGCTAGATTCTACAGATTCCTGACTATCTGGAATCTCAATTATCCTGTTGCTTATCTATACGGTCCGTGGATTTTCCGGAAGCCGGATAAAGCGGGCTCTCGAGTAAACGGATCCCAATGTGCACTTATCTGGATTTATAACTATCCGGTTGCTCGATTAATCACCTTAACGATGATCCGGATTCTCAGGGTGGTCCATTATCCGACTCAGGACCATCCGAAGGTGTGGTCTTCCGATTCTCGATTATCCGGAAGCTAGACTTTACGGATTTTCGATTATCCAGATTATCGATTTGCCGGTTGCTCATTTATACGGTTGGTCGATTATCGATTATTGGATGCCAGATTAACTGTATGGAGAAAAGCGGACCCTGCCCTCAATCGAGACGGAAGGATTATTCAAAACGTAATAATTTTCAGTGTAAAGTTTAGTAAGGATTTCAAACTTTGGAGGTCTGATATATAATTAACTTTTGCTCCCCTATAGAATTTTCTATAGAAAACATACGGAATTTTTGTAAAATATCCCAGCGAGAATTGTAACCAAAACCTTGGCCACACTTCCTCGTACCGATGCTGATGTTGTATAATATGGCCAATTAACCGTGCCTGCACTGAAATGTGGTGTTTAATATAGTACCTGCCATGCCGGAGTTCTTCATAATTGAATTATAGAATTATACACCCACACCCCGTCGAATTCGCTAGGCACTGTTGGCCTCCCCCCCGCTGTGCAACAGTAAAGCCAAAAAGCATTGTCATCAGATTTTCGCCCACAAAGCCGAAACAACGTGTCAACTTAAGCTCATTTGCCGTGCTATGCAGAAGCAACTGATGCAGCACATTTCCGAGAAAAACATAAAAGAAACCAATGCTTGCAAGAAGGATAGTGCACTCAGGGGAATTACTGTCGGAGGTAATTGTGAAACATCCAACCGAATGCCTTTGTGTTGTGGTGCATTCTACATTTTTGCCCCTTTTTTTTGCCATTTTTCTTAACCACATTTTACGCATGCACAATTAGGCATGAAAAGGCTAAGAAAAGCAAATCCCAAAGAAGGGGAAAAGCAAAGCGAAGGATGGATGGAACGAATACAGCGCAACTCGATACGTTGCTTGTTGCTGTCATTGCTTTTGGAGTCCTTATGCCGAGATTGCTGTTGTGACTTGCACACAATAGCTTTGGAGGCTACCAAGCGGAATGCAAAATTTTATTCTCACAATATGAGTTTTTAATGTCAAGGACATGAGCGGTGGTACATATTCCTTCCTCGAACACGCCACTAACAAAAAGAATTCGTATGACCTGAAGGCGGGCACATTGTTGCCGCTTCATAGCGATTTGACATAAGGGCAACTTGTCTATAGATCTCCCTCTGTGTTCTTGAAAGCCTTTTATTTTTATTTTAAGAAACCTCTCGACACTGAGACTTTGTATGCACACTTGAACGAGTCGATATTTGAATGCAGTGACTGCAGTGGCTAAAAGCACTCCACGGTCAATGAGAGTACAAAATACTAGAGCTTTTGCCCATGGCAAAATGTTTCATTCTCAATGTGAACCAAAGAATTATTTACTCAAAAAAAAAAAAAAAAAAGTAAGGGCGTTATAGCCAGGCGAGCCTGACAAAACAATACCTCAAAAAGATAAATGGTCTGCTTTATAAGTTCGAATATTTTTTAAAACAGACCCCAAGACCGTGATTTTCAAGACCGCAAAGGAGCCTCATATGACGACTTGTTTTAATTACGTTTTGAAAATTTTTCACGCCCACTTTAAAAATTTTTGAAATTTTAATGGACGCCTAAATAAAACCTCAAATTCCATTTTCCATTTTGCGAATTTTGTGACAGATCCTTGTACTGGAGGTACACCCAAAAATTTACCTACTATAGTAGGTCAATGGGATATTTATGATGTCAGAGGATGTCTATGACAACTTTAATTGAAATCCCATTTGAATTAGAGACAAGGTCTAAGAAAATATTTTCGCAAAACCCCCTTTTGCCTACGCCCACTTTTGTGATTTCGGAAATCAAATTTATTAAATTAAAATATGCTTTCATATCAAATTTTATCAAAATATCTCAAAAAGTTCTGGTTTTGGAAGAGTTTTTATGATTTTAGTAACAGACCCTAGTACTGTAGGAGCCCCCACAAATGGTACAATCAAGCCCATTCTAGAACTTATTGTTACTTATTTGACCCGCCAATACGCATCCGGAATTTCGTTTTCATAGCTCAACTCCTTCGATAAGAAAACTCCTAACAGCAGACCACTTTGGCCAGTTTAAACGAATCTTCCCTAAATTAAAAGAAGTTTTCTGTCTTTAGTGAAGATTTTTTGGGGAATTTTTGAGGAGACCGAGTTGATTTCAGAAGCCATTTAAGAGAATTTCGGCCTCATTTCGAAGCATTCAGGGGATATATCGACGAACAGAGAGACAGACAAACATATAGTTGGATGGTCTTTTTCGAATGGCCTTGAGTGTAACACACAACCGCCTAGGCACAGAGCGTGTCGACTATAAAATATGGAAATTTTATAAATTATAATTTTTATTCCAAAAAATCTAAGAAGGTTCAAAAAGTTCATACCATGAAATTATACCCGCTTCCATCCGAATCGAGGCGAAGATCTCTATGGATAATCACACGTACATACATATATTTCGAACTGAATATTTTTCCACTTCATTTTTGAAATTTGATTTAAAATAATTTTTAAAAGCTTCTCGCACTGGCTTCGTACTTATCGTTAAATTACATTTTCTCTCCACTTTACTTTTTTTTTTGTTATTTTTCGAGGAAAACAATTTACGATTTTTACTGAAGTACTTTTGTGCTGCTCTTCGAAGAACTTTTCCCATAAATTGCGAACTTTTGAAATTCCTTTTTTTGTTTTTTTTTTTGAAGAGATTTCCTGTAACCACTCGAAAGTGTCGATTTAAGAATTTCTTCTTCAAAGTTGAAATGTAACATTGTCGGCTTCACATTTCCATCGAGGCGTCTGACAACCTTTTCGCTACAACTTTTTGAATTTGTTTTTTTTGCTATTGTATTACAGTTAAAAGCCATACAAGCGACAAATGATATGACCTATGTGGAAAATGGGGATCTGGGCAAACGATAAGAGACAAAAAGGAAGTCACGCTCATAAAAGCGATTTATCTTCAAAAATTTTTCCTCTCTTATTTAGGATGAAAATGAGGCTCAAAATGCCTTGTGGCTTCTGGTCAATTTCCTGTTAAGCCTCGCCAGCCTTGAATATCGTTTTCAGTGAACCATGCGCCCGCACTTATGTTCATACATATGCGTGAATGCTGCCGCCCCCGTTGGGACGGCAATGTCCTTTGTGTGCATGACAAATGGAATGGGTATTCGGCATCTGGGTCTCGGAAGACGAGATAATAATTCTAAAAGGACGTCAACGACAACATCCGGTTTCACACACAACACCCGCACAGAACTACCCACACAACGGCCAAAACAAAGCCTTGTCTTCCTGGTCCAAATTTAAACTTTTAAGCATGAATTGAATTCGTTGTCAGTTTCAGCAAATTACAAGCCACCGCATCAGCCTTCACCCGTTGGACGTTTGTGTTGCTGAAAAATTATTTTCGGCTGCTGAAAGAAGTTTATCTGCACGCCACGGTTCGAACCCCGAAGCGTTTGAGCGTATAAACACTGCAAAAATCAATTGTTTTTATTTGTGTAACAACAAAAAAGTGAATATTTTAATGCACCGGAAATTCGATGCATTATAATTATTTTTTTTTTACTTCGAAGAGAAAAAAATAATTTCTCGATTGAAAATAAATTTAATAATTCATTAGCTACTGTAAAAGGAGAATTTGTTATCCGACGTCTTCAAGCTGTAAGTAGAGACTTTCAAACCGCATTCAATTCAACTTTCTTTGTTCTTCCTGGGAAATTTTAAGCCGAACTAGCTTATTCCTTTACTTCTCTACTTGAAAACTTAAATGAACCAACGAAAAACAAAAATAGCTACGCTAAAAAGAATTTTCCCGCGAGCCTTCCAAAAGCGCTAATAAGGCGAAAACGCTAAGTTGGCATCATGCTTAGATCTATGGCTCTTAATCCGAGGGCTGATTTAAAACAACCATGGTGGGTCCTGGGGACATGAAACTCAAAACCGCAACCGAACGCAAAAATTATTCGGAGAAGTTTAAGGCATACAAAACTATCCACAAGCAATTTTCCAATCCCCTTTAAATCCACGCATTTCAAGGGGGCTGAACCCCCAAAACACCCTCCGAATACGGCATAGTCCCTTGATGGATCCTCCCAAAACGAATTCCAATCATTATTTCCCTCAAATCAAAACTACCCCGAGAAATTTACTTTTTTCAAAAAATTCCACAATTCTCATTGAACAAATACCCTTTCCGAAACGTATATAACCAATGAATTGAAAAATTCTCAACCATTATCATCCACTGAAAACTCCCCGGAAGGTAATTTTTCAAATTACCTACAATTCATCAAGAATCATACATTTCAACAAACATCATATCAACAAAATCTCAACATTCTCACCATATTCTCATAACCACCATCAACAACATCATCATCACCATCATCATCACCAACCTCACCATCATCGTCATCATCACCATCATCAACACCATCATAATCATCAATACCATCATGATCATCAACAACATCAACACCATCATCGCCATCAAAAACATCAACAACATCAAGAACATCAACAACATCAACACAATCAACAACATCAACAACATCAACATCATCAACACCATCATCACCATCAACATCATCAACACCATCAATCATCAACAACATCAACAATCATCCCATCAAAAACATCAACAACATCAAAACAAAAACTAAAACCATCATCACTATCAACAACATCAACACCATCAACACCATGAACAAAATCGACACCATCAACACCATAAACACGATCAACACCATCAACACCATCATCACCATCAACACCATCATCACCATCAACACCATCAACACCATCATCACCATCAACAACATCAACACCATCATCACCATCAACAACATCAACAACATCAACACCATCAACATCATCAACACACACCATCAACACCATCAACACCATCAACACCAACATCACAATCGTCACCATCATCACTATCACCTTCATCATCATCAACATTATCACCACATCCATCATCAAAACCATCAACACCAAAAGGGCACAGTATTGCATAATCTTTCATCAAAAACCTAAAAGGTTGTATCCTAAAAAGAAAACATTAAAAAATTTCAACGCAAGAATGCTTAGTTACAAAATTGAGTGAGTACTCAAAACATTCTAGCTTTACTAATTCGGTTGTTGTTGGGAGTGCCACATATAGTAATATATGGTCTGAATAGTCGATAGTCCGAACCATCGATAGTTGCGATAGGATTAGCGGAATTTACATTTTAAAATTCCAACTGATGTTCACAGTTCAAACTTTTTTTTTAAGGAATGATGTTCCTTTAGTAAATTTGTCAATATTTAACCAAATATTTTACAATCGTAGTATTCGTTAATTTATAGCATTATAGCAATTTATAACATAAGACTCGCAGCATTTCTTCAAATTTTTCACGACGTCAAGTGGCAAGATGTGTAAATTTTTAGTTATGGTTTTTGACTCGTTGAAGCTTGAGATCTATCGGTAATTTCAATAAAAAATATTTTCAATAATCGATCATTTCAACAATCGATAAGTTCGAGAATCGAAAACTTGAGTTCAATTATAGCTCAATTAAATAATTGATCAATTTAAAAATCGATTATTTTAATAATCGATAAATTTAATAATTGATAAATTCTATATTCGATTAATTTAATAATCGATCAATTTAAAATGAGAGTTTTAACAATCGATCATTTTAATAATCGATAATATTAATCATGAAATAATCGATAATTTATATAATCGAAAGACAACATTTTTAGGCATCTGTCCGTTACAAACACCCCTCTCACCACCAGAACCCTCATCCTAAGCGAAAGTTATGGTCAATGAATCAAAACTATCGATATTCGTCAAAATCAGTCGATGCATTCGATATCGATTGTTTATCCAGCTCTCATTTCGATAAAATCGAAAGTAATTTGTATTGATTCGTATTTACTGCGTTGAAAAAACAATTTTCAATTTCTGCTTTTAATTATTCTCGCTAAAAAATATTTAATCATGTACATATTCCTTTTATGTTAATTAATTGAATTAATAACAAACAATGAAATACAATGTTCCTCAAATACTCATTTCCATTGAACACTGCCTGCCAAATGTTTGGGACACGAAGCTTTCCTCTTGTTCTGTTCAGTTCCAGAAAATGTGCGGAAACTTAATTATCTTCGAAAAGGGGCAGAAAATCATCTACTAGCAAAGTGTACCTGAGAGAAAGGCCTGTCCATTATATCAGTTGATGAAATGGACAACCGCACGGGTGCGTTGAAAAGCGTAAATTGCAATTCTACGAACAATTTCAGCAACTGAGCCACCGCAAGGCCTCTCTGCTGATTAACTACGCATCGAAAACTACGTTGATAGGCAATGTGGTTAGTGCAGCTGTAAGTGGTATCATGTGTATCTTCTGCAGCCATTGTATGTCTGTCGTCGTCGTGTGTGGGCTTGCGAGAAAGATCTCAATTTTAAAATTCAAGTCATAAAGTCCAATTTATAACCTTTTAAGAGACTATTGCTTTCTATTATTTGTTAAATCGATCGATTTTGAATGATTTATTGGAATTTGTGAAAGTGACATCAGTTGGGAAGCTCTTCTTAGTTTTGCCTGAGTAAATAAATATCTCGAAAGAAATATTTAAACAGTCATTCCGAATATACTTAAATAAATATGCTGTAAGATAGCTCAAAGCTTGACCAACTAAGCAAAAGGCTTTCCTTGTGGCCCCAAATGTCTCGGATGCTCGACCATAAAAAAAGCCTTAAACTTGTTTTTTCGTAGTCGGTAAAGGCAACCCGATTTGTGCCAACATAGGCTCTTTCAGGATGTAAGCTTATATCGGATTTTCATCTTTTTGATTTATTCTCTACATATGTACTAAATCAAACTTAACACACGAACACACACAATGTCACTGAAACGTTTGCAAAACTTTTTTATAGCATAGTCGGCGGCGCCTACGGAATGCGACGGTTGAACGGAGACAGTTTTTCGCTGGGTGATGCTCAATTCTTTAATACTTTTATTTATGTTCAAAGTATTTCATGCTATTCAAATGGATCTGTCAATTTCATATGGAAAAATTGTAAAACATAAAGCCATAAAATCGGCTTTGAACAATTTTTAATAAAGCATGAAATAAAAAGTTTCTTTTATGGAGGAAATGGATCATAATGAACGTTATAACTTTGCATTGTTCCCATCGGCAAGGCATCCTATCAATGTGGATTTGAGTTGGGAGGAATTTGAATTATTTTTTTTATTTTTATTTTTCGTTAGTTTCGAAAATTTACAATTAATAATTTTTTATTTCAGGTTTTGTATTCACTTTTCTTGGCTTAGAGTATAACATTTTCATTATGAAATGTTTATATTTGGCAATCGAAAAATTTCGTTTTCTGATTGACGAAAGATTGAATTAAAATTTGAATGGATTCTTTTGAATTAAAAATCAATTGAATTAAAATACAAAACTGAATCATTCATTCACAGCTCTGAATGCGACTGATTTCGAACCCAACTATGAATTCTTATCAAGCTATAACTTTGACATTCATGCACAGACTTTGAAAACTAACGTCTGATTTGATTGGGTAAGAAACCAACTTTAAATGAAAAATGCAAAAAATATACTTTTTATATGCCGATAAAAGAAAAGAAATATTCTTCAAAATATATGTTTTTATTTGTTTTATTTTAAAGGTCTGCAGAATCTTATTTTTGTGAACGATCATCGAATTGTGTTTCAAGGAGTTGTCAAGCTTTGTTATTACTTAATTTAAACCAATGTTAAAAAACTATTAAATTTCTAAGGTTTTTGCTATTTTTGGCTGCTATTTGGAGTTTTTGGGGTCAGTCGTTATTATGGATATTTTCTTCATGTCTCAGGCTAAAACGTTGTTATAGACAAGAAGATAAAATATTAAATGGTTCACGAGATATAGGCAAAAATAAATGCGCAGCTTAATTCTCGGCCCCAGGTTCTGAAATCGATTAAAAATTGACTCGTAGCTCATCTTGCAAAACAAAATAATGGGAGCAAGTACTTCCAGGAACTGCAGTCAACATTTGTGTACATTTTTGTTATTGCAAAGTGTAATTAATCACTTTTTTGCAACCATTGTATGGGATGGCTTTAAAGAAAAGACAAAATCTATAAAATCTTTGTAATCAGCAAAAGCGATAATTCGTAGTCCGTTCGTCAGCTATCGAACAAAAAAACGAAAAGGATGAACACGTTCGAAATTTAAGCGAATGGTTTTCGAATTTAGTCGGACCTTTACTGTGTTTTGGTTTTCATACTCTTTTCGATCGCGTGCTTCGCAACAATTAAAAGACCACAACTGATGATTTGAAAATTGGAACGCGAAAAAACTTTTCCTCGAAGGTTGAACTTTCCGCATAAATCAAATGAAGGAATGTACCTGAAAAAAAAGGCGAAGCATAGACGTATAATCAAATTATATGGCCGAAGTGTTTTGTTGGTGAGGGGAAAGGATTTTCGAATTTTGCACGGTGTTTGATCTAGAAATAAAACGAAAATGGAGGGCATTTGCATAAATTAAAATCGATTCCCAATAATAATAAACCATATTTACATAACGATTATTTAAAATTCTGTTTTATCTTTTATTTGATTTTCATTGAAATTCTTTTTAAAGCTTAGAAGAGAAGCTATTTCATAGCCCATCACTCGATCGATGACACTAGCTTACAAGAAATTATACCCATTTTTGTAATCAGCAATCCCAGATTTTAAACGATGCCCAAGCGAAAATCGCAAATTTTGTAAAGAAGTGTAATTTTTAATCGCTATACTTCGATAAATAGTGAAACGATTTGTTCCGATTTTCGCTGCTTTTTGTCATCATCAATACCAACTATAGTATATATGGCATCGTAAGCATATAGTAATGGGGGGCCCTTCAACTCATCTGCCCGGTAGGCCACTGGGGTCCCAGTCCGGGCCTGATGGTTAGGCTCTTGTTATGGCGCCTTCGTCAGAATTACAAACTGCAAAAGAATGACAAGAAATTGCAAAACGAAGAGATATGTCTGCAATTTTATATTCCAATTAATTTATTATGAGAATTAATAGTCATTGGATGTATTTTATGTACACCCCACCTTTCCCAGTGTTCGCAAATTAAGCTCGTACATGTCATTCGCCGTCAGCTTGATTGGGCAATTCATGATTTGCAAAATCACTTCATCCAAGAGTCGCCGATAATCGGGTCGACAGCGAAACTTCGACGTTGCATTGTCGAGCAGTTTGATGAGCCTTTTGGCCTATAAAATGAAAACATTTTCAAATTGGAGGGAGGGAAGGAAATAAATGAAAATAAATTTTTCCGCTCGGCTCACCCTCTGCTGGCACCTGTCGCATATCCAGTAGGCTGTCGACATTTTAACGATAATCGGCAATACCAAAAACAGACTGCGAAATATCAAAGTGTTATCGGAACGTACGCCTTCCGCTGCCAAAATGGCGCCGTAAGCAATTAATGTGAAATCGAAAATGCATACAAAATTCAGAAGAACAATGGAAAAGCCGAACAGTGACGTCATCCGGCGTACAATCAGTATAATCTTTCCATAAGCCGATCGAATCGCATAAATGTGCTCAATAAATTCAAATGACGATGACGACCATTGACAACTGTTCCGATTTAATGAGTCAATTGTTTCGTCGCTTTCATTATTGCTGTTGTTGCTGTTCCTATAGCTGTTGCTGTTGCTATTTCCATCGATTTCCGGGCGTTCAATTAAGTTCCGACTGATTGTCCGCTCCAGCATTTGCAATTTCCCGTTCAATTTGAAGACGAGCATCGTGAGTTGCAAATAACGCGTTCGCATCGCTTGCATTGTGAAGATGAAGCGAAGGAAGATGAGCAGGTCGCTCGCACCGTCCATCCAACAGACAATTATTATGCCCATCGAATCCCAGAAGCACTCGACGAAAATGCAAACGTTGCACATTAAATTCGATTGATGTTTTGATTGATCGTTTCGATGCTTTGCAGCCGTCGTCATCGTCGTTTGCGGCGGTATTAAAATCATTTCCGTTTCGACGAAAAGTCGCTCGATTTGTTTCTCCATTTTTCGATTCAACATGGAATTCAATATTATGTAAATATGAATGAATTTATACGAACCTAAGAGTATATAATTCAACATCTCTAGTGAATCTTTGTTAGTCGCAAAAAACGAATGATATGAATGATAGTAACCAAAGATCGGTATGATCTGTATGATAATGACGACAGCGCCATGAAGACACCAAACTATTTCGGATTTTCCACTCCTCGAGCTATAAGAGAGTCCAAGCACATTCAAGTAGAGACGAAAGAAATTGAATTTTTGAAAAAAATCCATTTCCCTTTGCAGCAAATGAACTCCATCAGCAAAGAATCCAAATGAATTGGTTCGCATGGCGAGTGAAAATTAATTTAATAATGGAAAAATTCGTTGGAAATTCACTTGCACACACACACGCAACACGCTACACTGGAAAGCAAAGCTACGAGGTTTTCTTCAAAAGCACCTAAACTATGTCAAGCTTAATCGGTGGAAACCACTAACAAGGAGAAAGTCCGAAAGGCGAAAAAAAAAAATAAAATAAATAAATAAAATTATTATTTACTCCTATCGGGCATTAATACATAGAGTGAGTGGTCTCATACGTCATGTATGATAAAATTTGAGGAACCACGAGAAAATCACCGAAGGACGAAAAAAAATAACGGTTTATTCTCGTATGTATCTTTCCTTTTGAGGCTTTAACTTCTCACCGGCCAACTCGTCGTATGAGCAATTTCTTTTTCAATTATTTTCTGCACTCAACGAGCATTGCTCATACGCAGGGCTGTACGAGACTCTGTTGGGTCAAACATTTTATGAATTTATTTCTTTTTTAACTTTTGCTGACATTCTCATGCTGAATCCCGGCCGATTGTTTTTTTTTTTTTTTTTGTAATCCAGTGTAAATAATTGTAGATTAATATTTAATTCTCTGGGGACGGTTATTTTTGAAATGAAATTTTTTCATTTCATTTCCCATTAGTGCAAAAACAATCTGTTTTGATTAAGCATTTCAATACTGGGAAAATTGATAATTTCATATAACAGTGGAATCTCTATAACTCGAATCTGGATAAGTCAAACTCCTCAGAACAAATTCAATTCCCTTCCTTTGAAATCAAGTATTTCGAAGTTCTTGTTAGGGGCTATCTCCAGTTCTGTCAGAAATGAAAAACTTCAAATAGAAAAAACACTTCAGAAAAATTCTGATTCATTTCCGAAGCGTTTTTATAAGAATTTTTTCATTTCTGACAGAGATGGAGATAGCCCATTAAGTCGAAAAATCGTTAATTCGAATATTTTTGCATTTCCATTGCCAGTCGAGTTATAGAGATTCCACTGTATTTATTTTAATTTCATTATTCATTATAAAATCAACTTTTTTGTTTGTTAAAAAACGAATATGTTAATAAATGTGTTGATATCAATTTAAGAATACATTGAGGAGAAAAGTATAGCATAAAAATTTGGAAATTTACTCGCCCTACTCCTACTTATTTTAAATTATCTCTCAGAGATTACGAAAAAATTCTTTCTCGATTTGAAAGGAACCTGAGCTGAAATGAGCCTGAACATTAAGGTCCTCATTCTTGAACTTAATAGAAAATTACTTGCACGACGACATGTAGTGCATGACTTTTTGAAGCAAAAAAAAAAAAAAAAAAAACCATTAATTCACAGTCAATGGATCTTCCCCCTCTTTCGACTTTGATGTCAAACGATTTCTTCCGGAACCCATGCAACATTCAATGTCGTTTGATGTATTTTGTATGCGCTTTATGAAATCATTTCATGATTGCTCTTTCCTAAACATCTCTACCTCTCTTCTGACTTTCTTTTCTTCATTATTTTCCAGTGCTTACCGTTCTAACATCGAGCATAAAATACAACGAATACGTGACGGATAGAGGGAAGAACATCTCGATTCCGTGCTTCGCTGAAGGCAGTATAATGTGGGTCAAAGAAAATGGCAACAATAGCACAGTAATCCAGGTAAGTAAGCTCATCTTAAGCGTCATGTCACGTCGGACGATGATGAGCGTGAAAGATTTCATCCAGATGATATTTTAATATTCGAAAAATAACAACAACAAAACAAAAACTTCTATTCCTATTCACGCAGACGGGAAAATATCTAGTGTTCACAAATATCTCAGAGAAGGATCGTGGCTTGTATATTTGCTTTGCATCCGTCCCAGTCAGGGAAGATCATACAACAGAGGGCTCAACGGAACTCATTACAATAATTTCAACACCAGCACCAACGCCAACGCTAACGCCTTCTCTTTCAAGAGCTACAGTATCGAGGGCATCCTCGAAAAATTCCACGAAGACAATGGAATCCATTGCAGTCGTCGTCGCAACTACCTCGCCGCTTCCGAATGTTTCAAGCCAGACAACAGCAAGAACAACAGAAAAACACCCCCATCAATTCACCAGGGCGAAAAACAAGGTTTCCATACTGAAGGTCTGTTTTTTGCCCCACCCGGCCGGTCAGAGTCTACAAGGTCACAAATTCTTCCATATTTTCAAAAAAGCAACGGGGTTACCCTCCTTTAGGCAATATCCGAGGACTCCAAAATCACAGAAATGGATCCTTGGATCCCAAAACTGCGCCAAATGTTAAGCCGAAAGGCAGAAAAGAAAATTGGCCACGCCATTTAGGGATCAAAAAATGGGGGGCAAGATTCGTGCATAAGGAAGGTAGTTTTTGTTTGCACCCGGAATTCATTCTATTTAAAGTTTTACAAATTGTTTTTCTGAAATTGGTTTAAATTAACCAATCCTGTACTTAACCCTAAGCCGATTATGGAGTATTCAACAATTTTAGATGAGGTCGCTAACAAAAATAGGAAAAAATAATTCCGATAATTTTGTTGTTGTAAATAGATAATTTCAAATTTATTTCAGCAATGTTTCCGTCAGTTAATAAGTCTTCCAACCGAATTTTTTTAATTTCGGAAATCAATCCATTTAAAAATTGGGAATTTGTTTCAAGGAAAATTTAAGCCCTTTAATAATTCCCTTCCCATACCAAAATTTATTTTTAAATCCCCGGGAATCTTCAGAATCGGGCTGATAGAAACTTATCATTGGATCTGTAATTTTCGGACTTTGCCGTGCAATACGTTTCTTGGAGTACCGGGGTCTATAGTATATGGCAGAGCTGTAAACGAGTGACTCATTTTTGATTGAATCAGTAAATCATTCACATAATGAATGGGGATAAATGAATGAATTTATTTCAACACAAGATTCGAGTTGAGTTAAAATTTGATTGCATTCTTTTGAATGAAAAAATTTGAATGAATTCAATTCGAGAAAAAAATTTAAAGACTTCAAATTTGAGTTCACTCCCTGACGAATTTAAAAAATTTGAATGCACTCCTTTCTAAAAAAAATTTGAATGAATTAAAATTTGAGTTCACTCATCAATGAATTTAAAAAGAATTTGAAATAATTTTTCCCATTCACTACTTGCTAATTTTCAACTAGTAGGCTAAAACTCGTCTTCAAAATATAATTATTAAATAGAAAAGAAATTCAATAAGAAATTCAATTTTCTTTTCAATGAAACGAAATACGTCTCGGTCGCCGAATTTATTTAATGGAAAGGAAATCTGCGGATCAAGCCAAAATTCCTTGATGGAATCTGCAAGGGAGCTTTCCGCAGATGTATTAGAATACAATAATGAGGATGGGCCGTTTAATTCAAAAAAAGTTAAGAGATATATGCTCAATTCGGACGAACTTGCAATGATCAAGAGAAGTCCTTGCTTTTAAGAAATATTTTGCAATCATGGAAAAGGTTGATTTTTAGCAAAATTCTTATTCTGCAATTTCCATCATATTTTCATTCATATGCTCATCGCCATTTATGTCCTCACGACCATATCTGAAACGTGTAAAACACTCATAAACTTTGGCGCGAGATAGACAATAAAAAAATATTTGAGGAAAATCTATAGCATCTAATTTTTGAACAAAATACTAAAACCCCTACCAGTTAGAGAGAAATTGAAGTAAGTTGATATTCATCCAAGCCATTGTAACCACAGCATCTTTCGCTATTTCTGTTCTTTTCTATATAATAAATATTATATTTGAAGACGAGTTTTAGCCTACTAGTTGATAAATCTAGCAAGTAGTGAATGGGAAAAATTAGTTCAAATTCTTTTTTAAATTCATTGATGAGTGAACTCAAATTTTAATTCATTCAAATTTTTTTTTTAGAAAGGAGTGCATTCAAATTTTTTAAATTCGTCAGGGAGTGAACTCAAATTTGAAGTCTTTTAAATTTTTTTTTCGAATTGAATTCATTCAAATTTTTTCATTCAAAAGAATGCAATCAAATTTTAACTCAACTCGCATCTTGTGTTGAAAAGAGTTAACTCAAAATTCTAAAAATCATTTGAATTAAAAAACAAAAATGAGTCACTCATTTACAGCTCTGGTATATGGTATATATATATAAGTTGTTTCCAGGAAGAGGTACATATGTATATAATTTTTTAATTTCTCCAGGTTTTTTAACCTCTATTGCCTGTCAAAGTTTCCATTTAACCGAACACGATGATTGACTGAAGCCGCTATCGGTAAAATTACCTTTTGGACAGGCATAACTCATTCTATTTTAAACATCAATTGAAATAATTGCTATTTTCTAAACCTTCATTTAAAGTTTTATCAGCTGTCAACAGTCAGCACGACAGGGCACGCTACAGTAAGCATTTCAGGCCTTATCAATTGGAAGCATTTCGTTTATTACTGCAAAAAGTTCGAGTCAGTCCAAAGCCATAACAAAAAAAAAAAACTGAACCCCATTCTGCTCAATTACCGCTATCAATATCCAGTAGTCATCTGTGCCGGAAATTAACCCCTATTTTATAATCACATGCATAAAGATTTTTCAAAAATAATTGACATAATTGTGGTGTATTTTCCATAAGCCTTCGTGACTTTTTCATCATATTTTCCCCGTGGTCTACTCTCAACTTTTATTGAATTTCTCTTTCGTATCATTCATTGCTGGCTTGTCCTCGATCGTTCTAGCGACAAATGGAAGTGTATCGGCTAATGCCCAATACCACTTACGAATTTCGTATATGGGCCAACAATCACCTGGGCAGTAGCGAAGCAGTTACAACGAACGTGACAACACTACCCGAAACAAAGGAAGAAGGTGAGTTCCACGGACGGAGGATAGGTAAGCGCCACTCAAGTGTCAGTCTAGCTTCTTGATTCTAATAATGTGCTAAAAAAATTTTCTCCTTTCATAATTGTCATATTTATTTGGTGAAGTTGTTGTAACTTTGTTTTTATTGTAAATTAAACAATAGAATAAATTAGAAAGTGCTTTTCAAAGTTAAAGAAAAAAAACTTTACCTGATCCTTTTCGGGTTATATTAGGCCCTGTCTAGATCCCATATAGTTGCTAATTTTTTTTATTTTTCTGGTATTTTGATTTTCTGGTATTTGATGTTGATTAAAGGTATTTTTAGTACTGTCATTCCAAAGGTTCCAATGGTAAGAACTAGTTCCGAACATGCCTCATCTTACTCACTTTTCTCCAAAGACTAAAGCGAACACTCTATAGGGTATCACAACGGATCATAGGTCCAAGTTTGTCTATTTAAGACACTCCCAGTTACCTAACCTAACCTAACCTTACCTCCCTTTAACTTCTATCTATGTATAAACTATGGAGATTCGGCCTGAACTGATTTGAGGAATCTTTCAAATACTTGTTCACTATTTACTGGTGTTTCAGGTGTCTCTCAGGAAGTTATGCTTTATGAAGGCTTTTCGATGACTGATTGAATTGTGCATAGACTTTTTTTGAAATTGAAGAATATTCCATTTCGATTCACTTGTATATTAACCCTTTGATGCCCGTTGATGTTGATTATTAGCAATAATTTATTCCTTTTTCATTGCTGTCACTTTTATCAGAATAGCCCGGCAGACACAAGCTTCTCTATTCCATTTGTGGAGCCTGTTATTGTACCAATATACATATATAATAATGTATACAAAAAGACAGACCGATTCTAAATATTCCCGGGAATTTTTATCCCAGAAGATTTGAAAAACAAAATCCTCTTATTACAAACGCGTGACGAAGTGAATATAAAAGCATTTCGAAACTTTTCAAACAAATTTTATTGACACTTAAAAATGCTTCCTTTTTCCGCATTGGAAAATTTCTTAGGGAAAAAATCCCATTGAAAATTTATTTGGAATCAAGCTGAAAGTCATTTTGAAATTGAAACCTCATAATAGCATATGAATCACAATTCTACATTATTATTTGGGCATCAAAGGGTTAAGTTGAGGGCTAAGACTTGTTTAACTTGTTTCCTCTTTTCATTTTTAAATATTTCTTTTCTTCTTTTCTTTTTCTTCTCTCTTCTGCTGTGTCTTCTAGACTTAATACGCCTTATAGAACCCGACTTAAAAAATTTTGATCCACGTATTTGGATAATCGCAGTCAGTATAGTACTGGGAACACTTGTGATATTAGCGATCGGACTATGTATAGTTTTATCGAAAGAATGTTACCAATCATCGCATATGGGTACTGAACCGAATAACCATTCTAATAGAAATGCAAATTTAGACGCTGTTGTTGTTGTTAACGCTTAAATTCCAATCGGATGCAACTCATGCAAAGCCTGCTCCATTCAAATCTTTTATCCGATTGCTAAATTTTCCGATTTTCCAGTTTCCATTTCTTTTCGCTTTTCCTCATTCATTTTCTATTCCAAATCATAGCGAATTCCATTTTCATAGCTGTTTTTTGCCGAATTATTGTATACATGTATACATGTGTTCTATCTACTTATTGTGCTGCATTTCTTGCTTGTATTGTACGTAAATGTAAATATATGTATATGAATATATAAATATGTATTTGATGGTTGTCTATGTATATAAAATTCGATGTTTCCTTTATTATTTTTTGTTAAGCTAGAAAACTGTCTCACTGCAGCGGCTTTATTTGTTATTGTTTACAATTGCTATTTTTAGTGGAGATTTTTCTTTGATTTTAAAATTATATTTTTATTGTATAATTTCCTTGGCCTAGCGCTTAATTTTTATGTTTATAATTGTTATGTGTATGTGTATTATTGTTAGATGAAAATGTGGAAAAAATTGTAACTGTGGTTTATAGGGGAACAGAAAATTTATAAATTCAGCCAGCCAAACAATAGGTACTTGCCGTCCTATGATGGCACTTAAAGGGTACTGAATTGACATATGTTAGCTATACGAAATTTGTCATCCCTCATGCTACAGCTCTGGGCGTTTTTCTGGGTTTGCCACCCCATAAATCGGGGCCTGAATTCAGCCAACCAGTTCAATACCAAACTATATTATTTTACGTCCTTACCAATGATGTCCATTAAGGCTTCAAGAAGATCCGTACAGCTCCCAAAAGTCATGCTCAAGATGTCCTTAAATGGGTATGCCTACAATAATGAACAGATTTCTCACTATCGGATATACATATATATTTTAAATATTTGCATACACACTAGGGATGTGCATGGGACTAATTTTTGAAGCACGGAATGATTGAAGGCTTCAAGGCTTTATTACACCAGGTTTAATATGTATAAAGCACCTTGTATAATTTGGTAAGATATTCTCCCGCTTTTGTACTTTATTCCTACTCTTCTTCTTCTTGTAACTAAAAGCTAGACGCTAGATAAGTGAAAGTGAGCCGATTACTTTATTTCTGCTCACGTATAGATAATAAATATGAGCTCTTCAAGTTGTGTAGCTTTAACTTTCAAGTTTTTTTGATTAGGCCCGGGGCCGTGCAAAAACCGCGTATTTTAGGCCCAACCCGTCGTCGGAGAACATACATAAGCCTGCGGGGCACACTTTTGGGAGCTGAATTTAAGTATTTTCTGTTGCCCTAGTGTAATGTACATATGATGTTAAATAATTTTCAAAGTGTAAAATTTTATTTATTTTGAAAGAAATATTTCTAGAAGTGAAATTTTTTTTATTCCAATCAATGAAATAATTAATAATGAAATTTTTGTTATTCAAACAAATTTATATAAAGTAAACGAATATATCGAGCCATAACCGCCAAATTGACGTACATTAATAATATTTTTTTCGAAATTGACTTTTTAATGAAAATATGTTCTACAGGCTGAAACTCATCACCTACAAAGGTGGGCACCGTTACTTGAAAATGTAACTTCCGCTACCTTTCGTTACTTGCTAAAAATTGTAGCTTAGTTACCGTTATTCCGCTACTTTCAAAAAAATGTAACGGAAGTTACCGTTACCGTTACCGTTACCGTTACTCAAAAACTATACGGGAAGAAGGTTTTAAAAAAAAGTGTATTAACCAAAATGGACTGTAGTCCATAGGCGCGTACATATATATGTATGAGTACACAACAAAATTTGTTTCCCATAATATTACTTTTATTTAAGTATACTATTACTTATAGGTTGAGCTACAAGGTTAACATTTTTATCAATTTTTATGGAACAGGTGAGAATTTCCTTTCATGAAAAGTAGGCTTGATATATTCAGGTAGCAAAAATTTTAAAAAATAACAACCTTGTGTACCACTAGAAATACTTCACTTTCCAACTCCACTTTTTATTAAAGTTTCGTTTTTCTATAAGACTTGTATATAACAACAGTTTCGTAATTAAAATAATATTTCAGCCTAGACTGACGTCATGTAAAGGGCGTTATAGTGGTTAGTGCGTTAATGCAAAAAATGTCAAAACAAGCAAATGAAAAATGAAGTGTCTCCGGAGACATTTTTGATCGTCTGAACATGAAGGAGATACCAAGATAGAATATCGAAATATATCGAAACATAAAATAAAAGTAGCGGAGTAACGGAACTTGTTGATTGTAGCGGAAGTTACAGTTACAGTTACTAATTTTAAAATGTAGCGGAACCGTTACTCCGTTACCAAAAAAGTAACTTCCGTTAGTAACGGAGTAACGGAGGAACGGTTTATGCCCACCTTTGATCACCTAGTTAAATATAACGAAGATATGCTCAATATTAACGGAGATATTGCACTATAAGTTTTATAATTTGTATGGCAGTCAATGCAAACAAGTTCAGAAAAAAGGCTCTCCTGTAAATTTTGCTTTTTGTTGCTTACGTCAATTTGGCGGTTAGGGCTCGATATTATTAGAATAGAAATGGGCGAAAGAGCATAAAAATCACTAATTTCAATCCTTATATGCATAGTTTGTTCAGCAAAATAATCTGCGAGCAGAAAAACCATCCGCAGTAGAGTTTTTTTTAAATGTAAATCTAAAAACAATAGTTCATTTGCATAAATAAATAAGGAACATATAAAAGAAATCTTAAGCCTTTGCCAACTAAAATGTTATTGTTAACCTGGAAAATTTTAGCTACAAAAATTTCAACAGCACCAAGACAAATTACGGTTTCATATTTAAATCTTATCGAAAATGATTTCTTTTAAATTTCTAAAGAAAATTAAACAAACAAAAAAGTAAATAAATAAAAAATAAAAGTTTTTTTTGCCAAGAAATATGAAACAAAACATGTATTTTGAAAGCATTTTAATAATATACAAATTTTCAATCAAGTCCAAACAAGCAACTTGTCATGCCAAAGTATAACGTAGGTACCAAACTATTTATAGTGCTTTATGAAAATTTTTTCAATTTTAAATAATTTGTGTGCATAAGAAAAAATCTGTAATAGAAATATCTTCATTAGGGAAATTAAATCAAAGAGTACACAATGCAATTACACGATGCAGCACGTTAAATGCAAACAAAATTCTGACTGCAGTTCATGAATGTACTCGATATATGGAGCATACTCCCGTCTTTAGTTTTGTTACATTAGCGACGGGTTCATTTTAAAAAGAGCTCGAAAAGTGTGGCCGAGAACTAAGTTGCGTTCTTTGTCGCCTTTTGTTGTTTTGTTTTGTAATTTGTTTCAAATAAGTTTAAACAAAAAAAAATATGCGTTAGCGGAAATAACTGAAAAGATTGACAGGATTAGGAGTCGGAGGTCAGCAATTTGGGACTCAAAATAATCATTACAATGGCCATTTATAAACTCCATTATTGAAAATAACAATGTTATCAGCTGTAAAATATACTCACAACCCCGGCAGTGGACAGTGCTGCCATATATTTCTACACTTAAAAAAATGCGATATTGAAGTTGAAAATTTTAAAAAAAATTTCTTTGATTAAATTTAAATTTTTAAAAAATATGTTTGATAATAGTCATCCTTAGGAATTAATTTCGGGAACAGCAATCAGAATTTTCGTTTACACTCGATGAACTCGAAAATGTGTCACAGTGTTATTTAAACATTCATTTTGTTAGGGAGACGATATCGTGACGGATTTATTAAAATCAAGATTACCAAAGTTTCCGTACTTATTACATATGTAGAAATAATCAAGCAAATTAAAAGAAATATTCCAGATAATAAACATAGAAGAGCAAAGCCAAAAACATTTGGGAACAAAAATTTCTATAATAAAAAAAGGCCGCAAAAGTGTGGTGGTCAAAAAAACAAATCAATTTAATCGAATATATTGAAAGAAAATTATATAATAAACTATATATAATATATTGAAGTCGTTATTAATCGTGCACGCTGTCGTCAATGTTGTCTGTGTGCCGTTTAAGTCAATGTAAATGTGTAAAAATTTCTGTTTAGTGCTTTGTTTATACACACGTTCGCTCATAGCGTCCTTATCGCTTTTCCATTTCATGAATTTTGAAATTCAAACAATGGCTTCAAATATACACCATAGAAGTGGGGTGAAGTAGACTGTTCTTTCATCCACTTCAGCATTCCTTTAAATTTAAATTTTTAAAATAGTTTAAAACTTTAAAAAAATCTCTTTTGAATTTTAAATAGATAAATAAATGAATTTCCTCTTAATTGACTTTGTTAATTGTCTTAATTGATTTAAATGTCTATAATTCACTTACATTTCTCTGGTGTATACTTGTTGAAGGACACAAAGAGCTAAGCTTTACAATTTTCATTTGTAGCAAATGGCTTTGTAGCGCGTTGTTGTTGTTATCGTTGTTGTTGTTGACGTTGTCATTCGGAGCACACGTTTTCACACAAATTTTGTTTTTTTGTTTTTTTTTTTTTTTGTTTTGTTTTTTTGGCTTTTAATGATTCACACGCAAATTGAAAAGAATTTCACAAGAAATAAAAAAAATTAATTCAGCCATTTTTCCAAATTCAATCCACACTAACACATTCCAACAACACGGAACAGGCTATGAAGACGGTTGGGACAGCATCGAGCTTATACCGAACATTATTTTGAATCCAGGATTCAGTGAATCGGACGGCGAGGGAGGCGATCGACCACCGCGTACAATCATATTTGGCTGCGACGACGACGATAGTTGCAGCACAGACTCGAGCGATCACGAACCAAGGATGGAAAAGTTCAAACGAAAAGTCTCAGTATTCTTTACCGGCCCAATGGTCAAACGTATTTGAGAGAAAGCTTTCAAAGATATCGCCACTATCGTTGCACGTGCACGTTGCACAGTGCGTCTGATAGGTGTGTATCAGTGGACAGTGGAGAGGCTCGATTTGAAAGCACCTATCAATTGCAGGAGGGAGACAAAAGTTAAACGCCGAAGCCCCAATAGTGATAGCGCAAACTGCTTAAGGAGATTTGCCCGAAAAAATTTTGAAAGCTTCAAGCTTAACGCTGACTGCATCGCTCTTTGCTGTTGCACAATAGCCTCAAAAAAAAACCAAAGAGATACATATACATATAGCCTTTTTGGAATGAAAATTTTTTCTAATTGAAGTTATTATATACTAATCAAATTTACAAGTTATTGCGGGAAAACTTTAAAGCTAAATTAAAAATGTAAATAAGAAACAAAAAACATAAACGAGCTTTTGTTATGTAAATAAATAATATACTTACATCTATAGTTATATAGGTATTTAGGAAGAACTTAAAATGTAATATTAGGTAACGATAATTAGGAATGCTTGGCAGAGAATATGACTGTGAGCACTATTCGCAGGAAGACTTCAATTATTTCTGATTTCAACTGGATAGGTGTGCTATGAAACGTCGGGGATATTCTTTCATTATGAAAAGAGAATAAAAGCTCTTGAGTTTTCGAACCTCTTCTTTGATAATACGGATTAAATTCTTATGCCTGGTTTCCAATAATGCAAGAATTGCTGCAAATATTCAACAGAGTCAGTGGAACATGTGGAACTAGATACAATCAAAAAACGGGTTCTATATCAAGTATTTGAATCGAGTCTAGGCATAACAAAGAAATTATTTTTGCTTGAAAATCGTAGCGCTCAGTTATACATAATTTTGATGGAGATGATGCAAATCCCGTGCACTAAACATTTCGACGAAAAAAAATAAAATAAAATCCATAATCATGTCCCTTACGTCTTTTTGGCGTGCGATTAATATTTGCAGGAATTCCTGCGCTATTGGAAACCATGCATTCACAGGGCCGTAGCAACCATAGGGGCAAGAGGGGGCTTTGCCCCCCCACGCATTTTTGTTTTTGCCCATGAAAAAATTAAAAAAAGGAGAAAAAATAAATGACAATCGAAAAAACAATGATATTCAATCATATTTAATATTATATAATTGCACTTTGCGATTTTTTAGTTTATTGAATCTTAAATGAATGGTTTCCAGGTTTTGTTCGTCATTTGTCTTTTCACGCACCATATTTTTTATTTCTTTGTCAATTCGTATCGGAAAAACGGTTTCATCAATTAAAGTGCTGCTAGATAATGGGAATTTCCCCATTTTTGGTGATAAGGCAAAAAGGGGAAAATGTGAATTTTTAAAATTATAGGGGTATTCACAAAGGCGTGTTAAAGACGTTGGAAAGTCGGAAATTGGTTAAACTTAGAAAGAGTTTGGATATTAATCACTTTTATTTAATCTTATTTATCCGAAAATGTAAAAAAAAGTACAAAAAAGTGTTTAAAAGTATTCAGTTGAGACTTTTTATAAATTGTCCTTTTTTTGCCATATTAGGAACCCCATGTCTTAATAAGGCCCAATTCTGATTGCTCTCAAAAACGTGCGAACAATTAAAGAAAAATATAAAACTATTATCTGATTTCATTGTTAATGTTGTTTGAGATCAAAAATTAAAATAAATACTCTGCACAGCTCTTCTTATATAAAATAATATAATTAAAACTCAAAGTTGTATATTCAAGTGCAGGTACAATGTTTTATCGATACTAATTTTGTTAACTTGCTGCCCATTGCAGTGAAAGGCTTTCTTTCTCATTGTTTTTAAGTGCTTGGTATATTAAGGTCCATTTAGGGCCTCCAAAAAAATTTTTTTTAAGAACCAGTTGCAAGGTGACTATTGTGGGCCTTATTAAGACCACTCAATATAATTTTACGCTTTATTCGGAATACAGCAATGCCAGGGGTTGTTTCCATCCTTTTTAATTTGAAGAAAGTCCGACTTTTGGTATGAGCATCAAGACTTTACAAAATTATCAACAACTTTTAGAACAAACGTTGTTCTTCTTCTCACGCAAAATTAGATCAAGCACGCTGTTTTCACTTCTGTAGACTTTGTTGGAAGATTACTATTCACTCAGCTACAAAATAAATGCAATTTTGTTTGCTCTGTGAAGTAAATATAAGCCCTTTAGAACATGCCAAAAATCATTATGCTGGGAGTGCTAGAAATATGTTTTCTGAAAATCGGACCTTATAAAGCAGTTGGTTTTATTTGGCTCAACCACCTTATAAGCATACTTGTTTTAAAAAAAGGGACTTTTCGAGGAGAGTAGGAAAAATGTAAGCTATAAGAGAGAAAAATCGTGCGTGTGGCAGCACTTTTTGAATTGAACTGTTTGCCTACCCCGCTTATATCGTCTCGTGGATAATAGCTCTAAGAAGAACAGCTGATTTTTTCTAACACGCTTTAAATAAGTATTCATTCGATACGATTCCTTAAGGTCCGTTAAACGCTTGCATTGAAAACGTGCATGTAATATGGTTTTAATTAAAATAGACGTTAAAATTGAAAAAATTATTTGCCCCTCCACGCAAAACAGAATTGCTACGGCACTGTGCATTCAGCAGAAGGATCTATTATATAAAGGTTACTCTTTGAGATACATCCCAGCGGCCGAAATGCTGCTTACAGAAGCGATGAACCGGAACACATTTCGTAAGCCGTAATGCATACGATCTCATATACCATCCTAGTATACTTTTGCTCGAGCGTGGCCGTTTTATAGAGTGAACGCCTACCACCACCACATAAAGTAAGCTATTAGTTGGCAGACTGCTTACAATCTCGTATACTTTGTAGCTATTAATAGGCGGCAGGTCGCTTACAGTCTCGTATACTTTGTAGGCGATAGGCAGGCACTGTTGGCCGCTGGGATATTTAGAAAAACGCACGTGCATATAGATGGTCACAGTACTAATATATGTACATATATGTGCAAATATAATGTAAAAATGTGGGCATTTCCTGGAAAATAATCATTTTTGTCGCGTCCATATGTATCCGATTATCTTTTGAATCATCCAAAATATTTTAATGAATACCTAGTATTGAGAAACAAAAATACTATTTACCGCATTCTTCAATTCGAGACTTAAAACTTCTCACGTAAGTGTCACGTTCGTGCGAAAGTGCCCATATAGAAAGATGATCTCAGTACTGATGTACATATGTACAATGTGCAGTACAAACGTGCGAAAGAGACAGCGAAACGATTTAAGCAAGGCAGCGGCAGATTTAAGCCTCTGAAATGAAAAACTGACGATTTTTCGAAGCTTTTCGACTTTTGCATTGCATTAAAAGATGGTGCTCACAGTTATAAGTTTAAGCCTGTATAGTTTATCTACATATATAAGAATTGTAATTATTAATACTGTGATAAATATTCAATATGCTGCTGAAATTTAGAAAAGGCAAACTAACGCAAATTATTTAGCAAAAAAAAACAAATTGAAAGTTTTCTTTATTTAGGAAAAAAATAGAACTGCACTTTTCGGTTTCTTTGTGCTAAAAATCGCAATGATTCAAGAATTTTTGCACAGTAGTGTGCACAAAATGAGTTATAAGTTGAATTCTTTGAAGGATGATTTCATGATAAAATAAAATGATCAATTAACAAAGGAATGAAATCAGCACTACGATAAATTGTTGAGAGCGCTAAGCAATAAATTCAACGTCAGGCCGTTTCGCAATTTGACTTCATACGAACGTAAAGAATATACAAAAAAAAAATAAATAAAAATTTTAGATACAAATTTACAAAAAAACTTATGTTAAAAAATAAACTACTTGCTAGTCTAATCGTAAGCTTCAATTGTTGTAGATTAAATGCTTCCATTATCACGATAAATTTTAATTGTGAACTCATGAAAAAAAAAACAATGTTAAAAAAATCAAAACCTTGAGCACTTGAACTAATTCGAAAAAAAGGTGAAGTTTCAATAAAACCAAGCAAAAACTAATTTTTAATTGTGAATTATGTGTAATAGGGGGAACTTACGGTAATGAAGAAGGATGGCATTAAACATATGCATTATGTTAAACAAGTAAAGATGTTATAGCCTAACACTATAATATTCGACACAGATAAACGGTTAGCTATATATTCCGAAGATGATGACCACTAGACAAAGTATGCTGGAGATGTTCAAGACTATAAAGGAGCCACATTTCCCGACTTCTGTTCAACTACTTTAAGGAAACCGCCCTTTGCCACGCCCGCTTTTACAATTGTTGGAAATTCGATCGAAGTGTTAAACCAACAGAAAATTTCAGATTTTGCGGGTTTTTTAAGGATTTTCATAACAGACCCTAGCTCAGGAGGTAAGCACCCCTAAATATGATGCCGTCTGGTCCATTCTCGAACTTCTTCTTACTCATGTGTGCGCCAATACGCATACCAAATTTCGTCAAGATAGCTGAGCTCCTGAATCATTACGTTTACTCTATGGTTGAAATAATAGGGTTATAAAATAGAGGAAAATTGCCTATTGATCCTTGCTTTAAAAAATTGCTCCACGATTCTCAAATAAAAACTAAGAGCTCCTATTGGTCCTTGCTTATAGGTATGTATACAATTTATTTATTTATTTATTACTTGAATCATAGGGCTAACGAAATGTAAGTCTTATTTTTAATCCGGGAGTTAGCACGTGTTTTACCCTCCTCATAAATGGAGCATTTGAAATGTATGTTAAAATCGGGAGTTTTACTCGTACATCACATAAATCGTAGAGAAATGGAAAATTAAGCTGACAGAGCGACAAAGTCGCGGAAGCCAAGCGAAGTTCTCAAGTTCGCGACTGAAGTCTTTGCGCAGACAGTTCTGTTATAAATAGTGAGAGAGATAGAGCAAAGACTTAAGACGCGAACGTGAAAATACGTTTGAGTGGGCGTAGCACAAAAAGTAGGCGTGGTAGCGTTACAAAATTAAACTTTTCCGACTTTAGGGCACAACAGTAAGCTATGGTCCGAGTTTGAACACTGTGGGTTTAAAATTGTGGAATCTGGCTCCACCCCTTTTTACGTTTGATTTCTAAATTTTTTTTCTTTTTTGAAATTTTATAGATATTTGCAAAGAAACGTTCATGCCAAATTTCATTGCTCTAGGGCAACTTCTTCAACTCCTTTCCATGAAATGTATGGAGTCCATTCACTGTACATCAGTTTCTATAAGCACTAGTCACAATTGTATTGAATACAGCTTATTCACCACTAATCTCTTTATTAAAAGAAATGTCAGACCACACAGATTGTAATTTAATTCGGAAGAAAAATATTTTTATTCATAAACCATTTGATAATCTTATTTTTGACAGAAAAGATAAAATTGCTTTGCATTTAATCATAGAATTTAGATTATTTATTAACATTACATTACAATGCAATAATTTAATAATAATTAAACATATTCTAATATGTTGACATTATGTTACTTTTAACATTATGTTATGATTAAGATACATTTTTTACGATCTTGACTTTTCTTTTCAATCACACAACGTCTTCGCAGACTAAAATTTTTTTTTATTAAACATTAAAATTAAAATGCGGAGGTCGTTAGAAGAGGATTCAATACAAGTTTTCAAATTTTGTTCAATTATTGTTGGAATGAAAAGAAATCGGCAGGATGCTTTAAGAAATTGCAAACAGGCATATGTATTACCTGATGTCAGCCTTAAGAAGTTTTTTTTTTTTAACCTACAAACTTTAAATATTAAAATGTAAGCACTTAAAAAAATCACAAATCATATTTACACAAAACTCTTTCAATCTGAAGTTTTGCTTGACATACTTAAAAGCGCTTTAACCTTATGAACTTACTGTCTAAAATCAAAATTTTCAGGACCACTGCTAACATTAAAAATTGAATTTTACAGTTTTTCCGTTTTCAGTTTCTTTCAACTTATTTTACACTATACTAATTGCGAGATGAGATATTCCTAATGACGATTTTATATAGCCAGTTCCGGCATACGTGACAACATTTTGCTGCGTTTCAAACTGATTTGAACACTTTGCGAGAACATTTTTATGATCGTAAAATGCTCATTGGTGAAAACTTTTAAGAAACTCGGAATATTTTTGTTGAGTATCTCGGAGCAAAACTGTGGATATTTACGATAAGCTGGCTGCATGTCATCCCAAATGTAAAGCAGATCACATTCTTGCCTGAAAGCGTTGAAAAAGATTTTCGAAATTTATAGAAAAGTTTGGATAAAGTAATTAAAACTAATGATTCAATTTCATAATGTAATAAATCGCCATAATAGGCATAAAAGTTCCGGTGGACCAAGGACGAGCTTCTTGGACTATTAACATTTCATGTACTATCATTGAGAACAATGTAAGGCTTTCCCTATTCAATTTTAGTTTAATCGGTGGACTTTCCAAGAATAAATTTTTGAAGAGATTGATTTTCACTCTTCTAGAAACTTTACAGATGTTTTGAGCATAAACGATCTCTCGGATATTAAAAAAGCCACGAAAGTATCAAGTTTTCAAGAGTCTCGTCGATTTTTTAAAGGTCAATGATCTCTTACCTGGCCTGGTTAGTGCAGTCTTTCAATGAAATTATTAAGTATTGAATTTTAAGTTGGGAACATTGGTTGTATACATCCGACGATTGTTGTCTGCTAAACACCGAGTAGACATATTCCGTTCGTTCGCTAAAAAAAAAAAAAACAAAGAAGTAGTTTTATCATTTTACTTGATTTCGATTCCGTAGACAGCACACTTTTACGATATCTTTAAATTTTTTTTCGATTTAGTTTGCAATTTTTAAAATTTTCTGTTCAAAAAGATTCAAAATATTCCTGCGAGCCAGATTATTTTTGTCCTCTGATGATAAAAGCTTTAGTTTTTTACTCGTCCGATATAAATTGGTTCTTACCTTACTTGACGCATCTCCAAATGAGCATGATTCACAATCGGCCGTTTTGTGGTCAGGTGCACAGTTCCAATGATATCGATAGGTCCTGTGGGGATGAAATTCATTAAAATTTATTCGTCCATAATAAGAACTTCATGCAAGGAAAAAATTTTTAAAAATTAGTTACCTGCAAAAACAGCGCTCCGTTCAGTATTCATTTTGATCCATTGCAACATGGTACCCAAATCGTCATTTCCATAGGGACTATGTGAAGGGTAATACTCTTCACGAATGTTCTGCAAAAAAAAAAAAAAAACAGAGAAGCCACATTAGGTTTCTTTTAAATTTAATATAGCAACAGGTACGCTACCACCAATCCTGGATTAACAATGCTGGTCAGGAAGACAGTAAGCGATATTGTCCAGAATATATCTCGTTGATTTCGGAAGCAAAATTTGGAGCACATTGTTGGCGCAATAATACAACCAAGCGTAAAGCTCAGGAAAAATAATTTACGAATGCACAACCCGACAGCCGTAAAGACGATCAACTGAATTAAGCTGTAAAGGTAATGAAAATCTAATGGTTCTCCCTGTGAAACGGCAATATCCGAATTGGATTTGCTAATCCCATTGCTTGTTAAATTGCTGGAGACGTCGTTTTTGTTTGGGGCATCAGTTAGCACCGAGGGTTTATTTTTCGAACTTTTTCTATGGGATTTAGGCGGTTTCGATGACGGCGGCTGCTCTTCTATATTTTCTACGTCAGATTTTTCTGCACTTTCTGCCTCCGTGTTTGTCATTTTCTCAGATTCTTCTTTCGACAGTTTATTTAAAGCGTTTATTTTCTTTTTCAGATTACGTATATCGTTCATAAACTCTTTATGCTCATTTTGGTTGCCTTTGGATTGTTGGGCCTTTTTTTCTTTATATTTATCATAATCGAAATTGCATGCCGAGAGAAGTTCAAGACATTCGTTTAATAAGTCCTCGGTTTCTTTGTTCGAAAGGTCGCTCATAGAAACATGATTGGTTTCAAGAAAATCTTCCAAAACATATTTCTTCATTCGTTCTTGCAACTCTTCGCTGGGATTCTTACTCTCGCTGCTCTTGCGCCATTTTCTAAAAAATTTTGCTAGCATAACAACGCCATATAAGCAGTAGGGTTTCACAATTAGCGTTTTTACTAACTCCCACAGATCCGACCACAGCATACGCTCATAAGCAGAATTGCAAGCTGCGAGGCTTGTTGTGAACCTTATTTTCGCTTGCAGACCCCAATACACTAATAGGTCTCTGTAGAGCGTAAATGAATTGTCACTTGGACGTACAAAGCCAGATTTCTCAAGTAGATCGGTGAAACAGCTTTGCGCACTGGCAGCCAATATAATCCCCATTGCCGTTGTCTTTATAGATTGCATTTGAAGATTTTCCTGCGCCGGTTGACTCTTTAGCCGGCGACCCAGACTAATGCAGAGCAAACTGATTGCCGGTCCCATCTGCCATGCAAATGCATATTTCTTATTCCCGAATGACAGATAAAAGCTTAAAAAATTTCCTATCAGCTGCGAAAGGGAATAGTCCATCGTCAATGAATTGAGTGCAGCAGGCATATTCGGATTAAAACTCCATGGTGTCATCATTATTAAAATTTGGGAAGCGAAGATCACAGAAGAGAATTGCCAACAGAGCAATGCAATTGTTGTTAATAGAGTCTGATTGTATATCTGCGAAAAAAAGGTGGCCAATATAATAGAATAATAGATTTAGAGTCAAAGAAAAACTAGAAGGCTTACGAAAATCAAACGAGATGTATGTGATTTCTTTTTTCCAGCTCGATTCATTCGCATGCATAGATGGAACATTTGCAGAAGAATGAAGGGAAACGCGAAGTTCTCACGAGCTACTGGATTTTGATATATCTTAGCTGCATAGCATGAATGAAACATCGCGTAAGAAACAACAGCGTAGATTCCACCAAAGACATTGTAGCTGCAGAAAGGAAGAACTTAATAAGAATATAATTATAAATAAATACAATTTCCATCTTCACCTTAGAAGAGTTCCATATAGATAAATTGTTAGAACTGTGAAACCACCCAAAATCCAAACAATCTCTAAATAAAACTGCATTGCCTGTCCAGTCAGATCACATTCCCTCAATTCCAATGGTAAGCGCTCGTCATGACTTCGCCAGCAGCTCAGAAATGGTATGTATGGACTCTGGACATAGTACCGCCAAAGATGATACAAATAACTAAAGAGTTGAAACGATTATCAAATCATTTGTTTACAAAATCTCTATATACATTTCAAATTCAAATGCTTACGCAATTCCCAGCTCCGGAAGAACATGGAATCGCTGCAGGACATTTACGCTATTGGGATATTCGATGTCTGTGACGTTGCGCAACTTCTCGTAGCCACTCCAGAAATCTCGTTCCTCAGTCAGTGTCTTATAAAATGAATAGTACAATGCGTCTTCTCTACGTATCAGAGACTCTCTTTCAAGCTGTTCTCCGAGCTCGATATTCGTACGTGACTCAAATATCGATCTCACATGATGGACATACAAAAAGAAGAATCCAGTTCCTGCAAAAACGCAAATTTGGACTTAATCTCTTTCCTTTGTAAAAGACGGAAGACAAGGACAAAAATCAAGTGAACTCACCAAGAAATGATTGGGAAAGGATGAGTAGTAACTTTTGATCGCCCATTTTCAATTAATTAACTTTTAACCGATTAACATATTTTCACTTTTTAGCGACGCGGAAGATGTAAACGTTAACTTCTAACAAATTTATACTAAAAAATAAACATCAGCTGATCAAATGTTGTCAGAACTGTAATATTCTTCTTCAGTAGGGATGGCAGTTTATGAATATTATCGACCCGACTGTCGGTGGCTTTGGTATATTATTTACACGTTAAGACATTTGGATAATGGAACAATTTCTGTTGGGAAGGGCCGCAGGGGGGATAGAAAAACACTGCCATACTACAGCCCCGCGCGTCCTCAGCGCACAAAAAGTGTGTTTCATTATCAAAATGTGTAAATGCCCTCTATATCTGTCATTGGGTAAGCTCACGTCAATAGATTTGAAAGGATGCGAGAGTTTGAATATGGCACTCCTGCACGCAAAATATAAATCCATAGATTGAGATATCCAAGGAAACAGAAATCCATAGATTTTCCGTAAATCAGGTAGCTGTGCTCGACATATTGAATATCGGTAATGGAAGACAAAAATGTTGTTTACGAGGTTTTGGAAATGTAACGCTCTATGCAGCCGTTGTCTTTCCTGTCCTGCCTTGTGAATGCTTTAAGCCACCGTTGCCACATTTGGCGTTTTCGCGCCAAAACTGGCTCTTTATTTTTCACTTGGCTCCGTGGCACTGAAAATTATCAGATTTTTTGGCATTAAATTTGCCGTTGAGTTCTATTCTCCCTCCAACCCATGAGGCCGATGTGCACAGACAAAATGTTTCCTCGTGTATATAACGACAAAGCCCTCTTCTCCAGAAAACAAACTCGATTGGATACCGATATTTTTGTTCGATAATCGACATCTCTAGCCGGCTGAGATTTTGTTAACCAACAGCTGTGAAAACGCATTTACTATTTCGCATTATTGTGATCATATAATCCATTGTAAAAATGGAGAAGAAGCGCGAACATTTAATACTAGCAACTGGCGGCTATGATCATACGATAAAACTATGGCAGGCACATACAGGGAATTGTTTTCGTACGCTGAGATTCGTGGAGACAAGTGTAAGTCGAATAAATGAATGTTTTGTTAATTATGAAACTTAAACTTATATTTTGCAGCAAGTGAATGCGTTGGATCGAACCCCAGATAAAACCCGGTTGGCTGCTTGTGGATACCAGTGCATTCGTCTATATGACCTGGAGTCCAATTGCAATGTTCCTCTAATTAACTTCGAAGGCGTTCAGAAGAATGTCTCGCACCTTGGATTCCAGGAAGATGGCAAATGGATGTTTACAGCTGGAGAAGACCATCGAGTTCGCATTTGGGATATGATATCAGGTAAGATTTCAGCTAAGACTTGCAAATTCTGACACTAGTGCCATTAGTCACAAATGATACTGAAAAGCTACGGTTTATTCCAGCATCGCCACATTGTTCCCGCGTCTTCGATTGTCAAGCGCCTGTCAATTCAGCTTGCTTGCATCCAAATCAAGTAGAAATCGCAATGGGAGCACAGAACGGGGGCGTTTACATATGGGATGTTAAGTCGACGTATCATGATCAGCTTATACCAGAAGTCGATGCGGCCATTCAGGATGTGGCTATATCGCCTGATGGTCAATACATGGCTGCTGTTAACAATAAGGGCAATTGTTACATCTGGTCACTCACATCGTCGCCAAATCAGAAGCTCAGTACACTGAATCCAAAACTAAAAATCGCTGCCCATAAACGTTACGTACTGAGGTGCAAATTTAGCCCAGATTCACAATTGCTGGTAACGACTTCTGGGGATGGAACAGCACATATCTATAAGACAGACGACTTTACTTTATGGCGAAATCTTAGCATAGAAAACTATTGGGTTTGGGATGCTGCTTTCAGTGCAGATTCGAAATATTTGTTCACAGCTTCATCGGATGGGATCGCTCGGTTATGGACACTGCAGACGAAAACCACCGAGAGGAAATACACTGGACATACAAAAGCAATAACGGCACTATCATTCAAAGACGAGATCTTATCTGAATAGTATAGGAAAAAATATTGCAATTTGACTGAAAGAGAATTGCAACAATCATTCGACGTTTTGCCGACATGAATGCGGGATTAACAAACGGCGATATTGTTCTGTTGTGTTCGTTCGACGCCGAATGTATTTGTGCTTCAAAGACACAAAAAGAAAGAAAAGAAAACCGTTTTGCCTAATCAAAACTATAACTACCATCAGCGCAGGGATTTAATGCATTTTTATATTTGCTTGAATAATTCAATTGTTAAAAAAAAGTCTATGTCTATTCAGCAAATTTTTATAAAATCTACATACATTGCTTTCATAAGTACAGTGACACCTAAAAACAAAATGGAATTAAAATTTTTAAATAATATAATATAGGTAATTTATAAGTAATTTTCAACAAAATGGAAGAATATTAAAACAAGCTTGCGGGGGTATCCTCAAGAAACATAGATCTTAACACAAACTGTCTTAATATACATGTTTTCTTAATCCACATAAGATATCCCTTTAACGACTATGGACTCCTGAATTGGATCCGGATCATCACCTAGAGTATAGCCAAAGATGCATGTCACATCCACATCTTTTCCAGTTGGATTTAAAAGCAGTAAAATCTGATTAATTGGTGCTGGCGGCCGAAAGGGTTTAAAAGGTGGCAACGTATTGTCCGTAGCTTGGAGAAGTCGCACCTTGCATGGCTATGAAGACGTAGAGTTTTAAATATTCAATGAATAAGGAACAAGAAATATATATTTAGCTTATGATTGTCTAACCTTTTTAACGCTCGCTTTGAGTTGGAAATTTTTCAAAGTCTCTTTGCTCTTGTTTGAAACTGCGAGGACAATAACGGAAACCTGTTTAGATGGGCGATCCTCTGTGAAATTCATTGTTATTTTGATGTCCTCATCGTCGAACAAAATGCGCTCGTTACCAAAACAAGGTGTAAGATCATCCAAATTTATTTCGATCTCACTTAAATGAATTTGAGGCTTTTTTGATTTATCCTCCTGCTGATTGTCACTTATTTCTGTTAAAGTTTCGGTAGTTTTAAGGAATTCAGTTTCAGTGTTAAATGGTTCTACGGTCTTAAATTCAACGTTATCTGATAAAATCTCATCGTCTTCCATATTAAATGCACTACAAGTCTCTTTGGTTTTTTCGACCACAGTTTCTTTTGTTTCAGATTTTGGTGATGTCTCCGTTTTGAATTCCAATTTTTCCTTGAGCAAATCATTCAGCGTAATTTTTTCCGGCTCTCTGCAAGTTTTGCACAAAATAAATGGAATAAAATGAGAATAAAAATCAAAATTAAGTGAAATTCTCACCGTTTTTTGAAGCTAATAAAACGTTCTTTCGTTTTCATATTCTGCATAAAAAGTTCATCGCTAAGCATGTCTATTTCACGTAATTCCCGAAAAGCATTTTTTTCAGGTGTACTATTGGAATTTGTACTTGTTTTGCTCTCAACATTGCTCACCATTACGCTAACAGGTTGGAGTATATTTGCGCTATCAACAAATAAGTTATTGGAGTGATTGGTTCCTGGCTTCATATCTATTCCGTTGTTGGCGAAAATCTCCTTTAAATCGTCAAAACTGTTCCCCGTACTTGCATTCGTAGTGATTTCAATTTTTTCAAACTTCTCAGGTTTTGGAATGGGTGTTATCGGCGTTAATGTAGTAGTGGTTTCGGTGTCACCCAAAAGCTCCGACAACAAATCAGCCTGCCCGGTGGCTGGCGCAATTGGTTTTTTAGGCGCATGTACTACGACGGCTTTGTAGCGTTTCGTTGCTAATTGCAGAACATCATTTGTCTGCAGAGTTTCATAGAATAATCCCTCGTCGATATTTTGAATGAGTCCTAGTAGTCGGTGCATATGAACTTTATGCTTCTTGCAATCCATATAGAGTTCTCTGATCAAATTCATTGTCTCGCTGCCGTCAACATCTAAACTGCCGCCTTTCTCATACGCATCGAGCATTTCACCGAGCAGATTTGCAGTATTCTGAATTTCACTTAAAGTGTTTTTATGTTGCACAATTAGTTCCAATCGCCGGTTATCCTATCAATTAGTAATGAGAACAAGGTGTCGTTAGTAGCATCTTCAAAATTCTTTTAAATTACTTACTTGTGTAACTGTGTGTTTTATGAGTAAATTTGCACGCTTTAAATCTTCGGGATCATTACTTTTGATCAACTTGGAAAGCTTTTCTTCATCAATTCCTAGTACGTTTTCACGTCTGGCTGTAACAGCTGCTACAAAATAAATAAACACACAAAGGGGCTTTCGTTAGTAATGAAACTCAAATAAAGCTCAAAAGTAGCTCCTCATTCAAACCAGCAGAATTGTCATGATCAACGCTTCCCTCCTTATTGAGCATATCGTAGGCTTCACGTATCTTGACTTTCTGAGGAAATTCCGTTGTCCACAATAAGAGACATTCCAAAATACGTTTCTTTATTGGCGTTGGCGTTTTATCTCCTTGGTACTTCTTCGAGACCAGGCGTATTAACTCGTTCAGGAATCGAAACTTTGAAACTTCATCCTGAAAATCCGTTCCACATTTCGTCATGCATTCTTCGAGTAGCCCAATCGCTCTCATCGAT
Organism: Chlorops oryzae; assembly: GCA_020466095.1. Classification (NCBI taxonomy): domain Eukaryota; kingdom Metazoa; phylum Arthropoda; class Insecta; order Diptera; family Chloropidae; genus Chlorops; species Chlorops oryzae. The sequence continues at coordinate 42,749,421 of CM035808.1, forward strand.
TCCTCCACATTTAAGGAACGTATCTTCGATATAATTTTTTCTTGAGCTATGGATACCATATTTCTTAAAAGAGAAAGAATGCATTGCTAAATTAATATATCAATAGATAAAGCAATGTAACTATATAACACAATGCTACAGCGCTTCTGCATTTTTTCTTTGTTGGTTATTTTTTGTTACTAAAGGGCCCCCTCATTCTAAAAAGGTCAATGGTTTGATGGATTTAAGTAGCGTTTCCGAGATATGGCCCAAAATGTGAAAAAGTCATTTTTCTCTACTTTGCCCCATATTTCGGGCCATAACTCAAGTATAAACTGGCCGAAATATGGGGCAAAGTAAAATGACTTTTTTTCACATTTTGGGCCATATCTCGGAAACGCTACTTAAATCCATCAAACCATTGACGTTTTTGGAATGAGGGAGCCCTAAACTAACATAAAAAAGGGCATGGAAAAAAATTTTTTTGTAGCATTGTGTAATTAGCATACTTATTGGACTACAAGCGAATGAAATTATAAGCACTCAACTTACGAGTTATTACGCAAAACAAAGCAAAACATCTGTAAACTCAGTTCATCAGGATTCTCCCCGCTTACGGCTCTTTCTGTTGAAGTATAAATTTATTTAAACAAATTAATACCTTTAGAGTGAGATTTACCGATCATTTCCGACAAAATTTCTTCATCCGTCGTCATTGTCAACTATAGAAATCGCTTTTTTAATTAAGGGGATTTTGGCTTTTCGCAAAAACAAACTCATCCAATCGCTAGTGATGGCAAATCGACGATGAAATTGCTTCGCTATGGTTAATATGTTGCAACGCATTAGAATTAAGAATTGCTCAATTTCAAACAAAATTGAAATTACCGTTCAATGAATTCAATTCATTTTGAGTTTTGTTGAAATAGAAATCATCAATCGTGAAATTTCAGCGCATTCAAGTATGAATTCTCAATATGTCAAACTTCTCTGTTAGACATGAAACATTCTTTGCAACGAATTGTTATCAGATTCTTTTCATGTTTTGTTACAGTGTACACATGCCAAAAATTGATCTTGTGTCAAATAAATGCATTAACATTGTGATATTTTCGACGTTCCCTTCTTCCGTAGGAACGATGTTAGAATTCGAAAGAATAAAATCCTGATTTCATCTTCAAAATGGATTGATATTCCAAATGAAAATAACGATTCAAAAAGTAAATTCTTTCAAATTTTGTTGCTATATTGATTCACAATATAATACGGCTGTGAATTGAATGGGGCCGAATTACTTAATTCAGGTTACCGTCGAACATACATATGTCTGAATTCCAATGCACCCGTTTAGACGTATGGTCAACATCGTTCAACAAATTATCAGATTCCCTTTTCATGTTTTGTTCGTGTCCACACAGCCAAAAATTGCTTCGTTCAAAAAATGCTTCAACATTTGATATTTCGACGTTCCCTCTTGCGCGTAGGAACGATGTTAGAAATGAAAGAAAATAAAATCCTGATGCATCTCTCAAAAAGGATTGATATTCCAAATGTATTGAACGCAAATACAACAATGCAATTTCAAAAAAACATAAACTATTTAATATTGCTTGGATTTGTTTTTATTTTATTTTCATCTAAATGTATAAATAGGAGAGATTGTAACAGCTATAAGTTTTATTTTAAAAAACCAAAAATAATCCTTATTGCTTGATTTATATTATTTTTCGTTCAAAAATAAAAATAAAATTTAGAATTTAAAATTATTAAAAAGCTAATAAAATGAAAAATATCAAAAGAGATGCTAAAAAAATAAATAAAATTTTTAGCGAAGGACATTTGAAATTTCAAATGAACGGAGACGCACGCACACGCACGATTTTCCCGCAGCTCACGCACTATTAGAACTCAGGCTTTACTTTTAATCTGCGCGTGACGTTCAACTAGCGCATAACTACATACAAACATATCGCACACTAATCACTAAATCGGCACAACTCAAAATTTTGCATTTCTCGGGCAAACAGCAAATAACTCTCGACGCCTGTAAAAACAATTTCTTTTCTAAATTTATATTATTCTTAATTAACTGGAGAATCAATAAATATCAATGTTAAATTTCATAGTGTTCGTTTTCCTGCAGTAAAGTGTTGACGAACATGAAAAAATTGATTGAAAAAATTTTGAATTTTGCCGGTTTAGTGATTAGTGTGCGATATATAAAAAATAGAAATAAATGATCCTGCAAATGCACTTTAACCTTTCGACTCGAATGACGAAAATATGTGCAGTAATTGTTAAAAACTCAGGCACAAAGAAGATGAGCATAAAGAGCCGAGCACGTTCAACAAAAAAAAAACCTCTTCCTCTCCCTCCGAGCGTGAATGATGGTGACGTACGTGTAAACGGCTCCAATCAGTTGAAAAGTTTATTTTACCAATGAGAAATATCGATATTCTTAAAATTATCGGCCATCACTTATGTCATAAAAACGAACAGCTGACGCAAGCCGGCAATAACACATTCGCCAGACTTATGGAAGCGTAATCTTTGGGAAATGACGCTTAAAATCATATTATTCGCAGCGCTCGTTATCGCAGCAAGGGCCTATGATAAAGAGATAACCATATCGGTCGACGCTGGGAAGATCGAGTGTTTTTACGAGAAAATTGATCAAAGCCAAACTATCGAGACTGAATACCAAGTAATCGAAGGTGGAGAGTTGGATATCAGTTTTACATTGTACGATCCGTCTGGACTGATCATCGTCAGCGATTTTAAGAAATCGGAAAACATACATAGGCATGAAGTGCGATCGGCCGGAGACTTTCGCTTCTGCTTCGATAATTCATTTAGTACGTTTAATCGAAAAACAATATTTTTCGAATTGATCGTGGAAGCAGAAGGCGAGGAGAACTTTGGCGATGATCAATGGAATGACGCACTTGAGGGTCTCACGCCAGAGGAATACTACAGCATGAAAGTTCAAGACATTTTGGACTACATCGGCCGTATTCGTTCCTTAATCACAAAGGCACAGCAACTCCAAGAGGTGATTCGCTCCTTTGAGGCTCGAGATCGGAATCTGGCGGAGAGCAACTTTAGCAAAGTAAATACATGGTCAATTTTTCAAACGATTGTTATGGTAGTGGTTGGGTTCGTGCAGGTATATATGGTTCGGAGTATATTTGAAACGGATACCCGTATGAATAAATTATTACGAAAAATTAATTTTTAATATTTATATCATATTATATTAGCAGCTATGAGCAACATCTACAGTTATATACTGCTTGTGGTATCACGAAACCAAAGAATACTTGCATTTATGTTTAAAACACATCAAAGCTCTCAAAATGCTTGATAATTTTCCTAAAAAGTTTATGTAGTTACTTGAAGAGATTATTTAAATTAAGCAAACGCCATTAACAGATCAATTTAAATCATATTAAGAAAAAAAAAGTGTAAGTGAAGCCACTGCAACAGAATTTTTAAAAGAAGCAATTTATTGTAAGATACTTAGATATATTTTTATGAATGAAAAAATATCCAAATATTGATGACGAACATATCTAAAGGAGAAGGAAAGACGATTATATTTGTACAATCTTCTTGCCATAAATGTTTATTTTTCTTCTTTTCCAACGACAATAAAAACTACAACTTCAAAATCGATTTGAAGAAAATTACTTGTTTTGGGCCGCTTTCCGCTGTTCTCGCAACATCTGAAATGAGACTCCCGGATCTTTGTGTGAGCTTCGAGGGAATCGCTTGATCTTCCGTGCTTTTTGTTTGCCCGTAGCCACACTGACCGGTATGATATTGCGTTTTTGGAAGTTCTTAAATCGATCCACAAGCAGGCTTGACTCTGGCTTAGCGTTCCGTAAATTACCCGTTATATCTTCCGGCATGTTAATATCAATATCCGGCTCAACAAATTTCAAACGACCCAAACGTTTTGTTTCGAATTTCTTTTTGAATTCGACTTGTTTGCGATGCTTCATCAAAGCGTTCAGCTCCTCCTCTTCGTTTAAGACCTCAGCCTTTATCGATTTGATTCTGTAAAAACATAGGTTTTGACATAACTCAAAGTGGATAAGTGAAAAAACCATTGCTTCTACCTATTCAAGTCGGCGATTTGTTTCTTCAGTGCTTTCTTCTGCTCTTGCCGTTTTTGCAGTTCTTTTTGTTTCAATTCCTTACTGCGCGCTTGTTTGCTTTTTATATTTTCTCTTTGTACAGGTGGATTGATCGTTTTGTATGGCGCATCGTCATCCTCATCATTTTCCGCAATAACCTTGCTCTCTTCAGTGGCAGTGGCAGTGGCTCCTCTTCATTATTTTCAGCGTTCAATTCAAAATGTTGGCGTGCATCGCGTTCTTCCGTTGTCACTTTTTTGAACATTTTCGTCGTGACACGTTTTAAATGCTTTTCTTCTTTGATGATTTTCTCCTCTTTTTCGACAACCTTTTCTATCAAATCTTGATGATCTTCCAGAGAAGGATTGTAGCTCATACCAGGATGTGGGGGCTCAAATTTTCTGAAATTTTAGAAAACAAAAAAAATAATATTATCTTTGGGGTATGCTCCAACACTCTCTTTCCAGGACTTACTTGGCTTTTGTGGTTCTATTCCTAATTCCATCGTGCACTTTTATTTGAGATTTACCAATATTCTTTGCGACATGCAGCGCTAAATCGCGGCTCACCCAACCCTTTTCATCTTTAAGGCCTGGAATTTTATCACGGAAATCCTCATCAGCCCAGACATCCTTGGCCGTCTTGAGCAATTTATCCTCTTTGTGTTTCTTCTTTTCTTCGACTTCAGTATTATAGCGTTCACGATCTTGATTAGCCTGGATGTGGCGTGCCTTTGTTGGTTTTAGTATTTCCTCTTCGATGTTACGTCCGGATTTTTTCAATTTTACATGATTACTGCAAAATTTGAGAAATCGATTTATGGTTTAGACTAAAGTTAAAGGGAAATTTTGGAAAATTTTCACCGTTTCGCAATGGGATCCTTAACTTTTGAGGTATTTTCCCACATTTGTAGCGATCGAAGTGGTTTCTTTGCATTTAATTTTCGCTTTTGGCGTTCTGTCAATTGGCTTTTCTTGGGTATTTGTGGCGTTGCATCAATTGTGAATAGTGCATCGTCGCTCTTGTCTTCAAATGTTCTGAAATTTTCGTGAAAATGAAGAAAATTAAGATCTTAAAAAGTTCGTAAAATTTTTAAATTTTACCCAATACGCTCCTGTTGTCTCTGATCTTCAAGGAAGTCGTCCACATCTTGTACGTCTGTCTTACGCCAGGCGGATTTATTTTTCTTGGATATACGTTTCCTTTTTGTTTTTGTCGATTCCATCTTTTAAGTTTTCGAATACAAATTTATATATTTCTTATAAGCACGTGCGCCAAGAGATGCTCAGCTGTCACTGTTGTTTTGTTTCAAAGGTTAAGGCTCGGCTACTCAAGACATAACTTAAGGTAGAAACACTCACGCACTGCGGCGCACTGTGTGGCATGGCATGGCATAGAGAAAATTTGTAGTAAACAGTGACGCACAGCAAAATAATATGGAAATGAACTAGAAAGAGCAGCTCTACAAACAATGCAAGTCTCAGTGCAAGTCTACAATGGCAACACTACAGCTGTCAAATTAGCATAGAAATCTAAAATCTATAGAACGCTATGCCATGCTAATTTTTGAGTGTCTGCTTTCATACAATTTGATTCCTATGTGACAGATGGCACTGTGGCGCAGTGAGTGAGTGTTTCTACCTTTACACTGCAGCCACACGTTCAATAATTTGCTTTCAAGTTGAGCTAACCTACTGGTTGTCAAAATGTATGACGTAGGCTGCACGCAACTTGAAAGGCAATTTTATTTTCAAAATGCCGTCGTCAAGGAAACATCTTAGAATGCTATGCAACTATGATCAGCTGTTAAAAACTTGAAACGCAAAAATTGAACGTGTGGCTGCCGTGTTACCCTGCAGTAACTATGAAGATGACTTGCTTAAAGTGACTACTCACGTCACCAGAAACAAAATAGCTAGTTCAAATGAGGCCTTTTACACTAGGGCAATTATCGCCGGCAATTTTTTTCAAATTCTCTTTTGGAGTTGCCTTTGCTTTTACACGTATGAAAAAGATTGCCGAGAATTTTTTTTTTTGTTTTTGTCTGTTTTTGACGTTTGCCCTGTTCGCGCAGGGCTGATTTTTGGAATAAATTAATATAACATAGTTAAGTATCCCTGATTTAGGGTTGATTTTAAGATTTTAAAAACGCGTCCTGGCATATTCCGGCGATTTAATACAATAAATGCACGGATTTTGTTGCATTAGCACAATTAGCTTTTCTATGCATTCGCGCGGACACTTCCCCGACATTTGAAATTTTAAATTTTATATTTCCCGAAAATATCAGTTGTTAACACCTCGAATGTAGAAAGCGAATGAAGCAAACGTCAAAAACCAGCTCGCAACCATCTTCACATTTGACAAAACGAAAGAGAGCAAAACGGAATTGCCGAGTACGGGCAATTCTGAAATGAGCAATTTTTCTCTACCCCCCTGCTCTGCGTCTCGCCTACAAACGAAAAAAATTGCCTAGTGTAAAAGGCCTCAATTGAAAACACATAAAATAAGGGAATAATAACGGCCCTTTATGTACTTAATTTTTTTTTCTTTTAGGGTAAAGAAACATATTTTTTCTATCTCCAACCAGGCAACAATAAGGGCCTGGGTACAATAATCCGAGAGTATAATATATATACATGCATGCGTGCGACAGAGAGAGGGCGAGAGAGATAGAGGAAGAGCGAGACAGAGAGTGCTGCACGCACGACTCTCGGAAATGTAAATGTCTTTAATGCAGTTAGTCTTCACTTAACGTAACTTAAATTTATAAATCAGCTATTTCGCCGTGCGATGTTGGATTTGAATGGAAGTAGTTAAAAATTTTATTTTACATCAGGATGTCCCGGTTTAAACAGGGAGACACAACGCGAGACACTGGAAGGAAACACATGAGAGTGACGGAGATGAAATGTCTTTCGTCTCTGTCACTCTCATGAGTTTCCTACCAGTGTCTCTATTATGTTAATCTAGACACGGACGATCATGGGTGCCGACAAATTGTTAGGGCTCAATTACTTTTGATTGAATGTAACTTAACTTTACTTATATAATCAGCTGACTTGATATGCTTAGTACATTTTGCATGGGAGCAGATACTGAAAACTTAGTTTGACTAAAGGCTCAGTTACTCTTGATTGAACGTAACTTGACTTTACTTATTTAATCAGCTGACTTGATGTGTTTAGTACATTTTCTATGGGATCAGTCACTGAAAACTTAATTTGACTTAAGATAAGAATCTGTGGAAAACAGATTTCACTAAGTTAAGTTAAGTTACGTTCAATCAAGAGTAACTGAGCCTTAAGGATAAGAATCTGTGGAAAACAGAAGTTAAGTTACGTTCAATCAAGAGTAACTGAGCCTTTAAGACGACTTAAGATAAGTTAAGTTCAGTCAATAATAGCCGGGCCTTTAAATTAAATTACGGATAGTTATGTCGAAATAACGAATTAAAAGAATATAAAAACCAAACTTCTCTAACTCTTCAATAGCCATTACATCTGGAATTGTGAGTACCCCTGAGCAGGGTTCGAAAAAGCTGCAGCTTTTTTATCCAGAAATTCTGAATCGCAAAATCGATAGCTCACGTTCAAGTGTTGAAATGCTTCGTTTTGCGATTTCGGTGGTTTCCGTGCTGGCTCCATTTCTGTAAAAAAAATTGTATTTTAAATACTTGAAAATTTATTTGGCCGGACTCATTCGAGTAAAGCGGCGTTCACATGCACTTTTGAATATGACACCTAAGGCTAAGCGCCGACTACTCAATTTTAAGTTGGCCAATTTTAAGTTGGAAAAGTGCTCTTGCGCGTCGACTATACAATTTAAAAATGGGTCCTTTGAATTAAATTAATTTATTATTAATTAATTACTTTATAATTTATTAATTATTCGGTACCATGTGTTTATGGAACACTACCAACTAAAAATTGAGTAGTTTGCGGCGCCCCATAAGAACGTATGTAACACAACACAATTGGCCAATTTAAAATTTGTGGGAAAACACAAATTTTTTATTGGGTCAACTAAAAATTGGAATGTCGGCGCGCTCGCATATATTTCTGTGTGCCACAAACACACAACTTAAAATTGGTCAGCTGAAAATTGAGTAGTCGGCGCCTAGCCTAACACTTGATTATACCCAATTTCCACAAACAAATAGTCTTTTTGTATTAATAAACTATATAGTCGAGCTGAGTTGAGGCTGTGTAAATTTCAGCAGCTCATCTACTCAGCTACATTGATTTTATTTTGAAGCTGTAGCTGGAGCATTCCACGTAAGAGACAAATAATATTTATGATATTTTTTATGTTTAATTTTGTGAAAAGATAATTTTAATGTACTCATATTAAGATAGTTAACAGGATATAAGTTGCTCTTTCAAAAAATTTTGAGTGATTATATTAGTGGTATTCAAGCAGGCTCGGAAATAGCTAGGTGCAAATTTTGCGCGCGGAAATTTTGAACTATTGCTTGAACGACCCTTATGCAAAGCGTGTGTAAAAATTTCGCGAAAACAGCTGGTTTCAATGTTTTCTTTGGTGAAAGAAGGAGAAGCGAATATCGCGCATATTTTGCGCATCACAGTAGGCGTGCAAAATTTGCGAGGCTGCGGAAACTATTTTTCATACAAAATAATTTGCGAGCTCGCGAAATTTCCGAGGGCGCAAATCTTGCGTACCTGCTTGAATACCACTATTAGTTTTTGCCTGTTTGTACGGGACAAAAAAATTGAATGTATTTCCCAGGTTTTTTGCATTCGGCATTTGTTTTCGGCATAGAATCACACATTTCGCAGAGTAATATAAATGGATTTCCATAGAACGTCCTTTCATGAACTCCACATCTATTTTAGAACGTACTCCATTTCCATAGAAAATTTTCTGTGGAATGCTCCAGTTGAGCTGTTTTTTTTTATCAGCGGCAGCCAAAGCTACAGCTATATTTTTAGTGCTTTGGCTGTTTGGCAGACAGCCTTTCGAACCCTGCCCCTTAGAATATAATTTTTAAAAATAAAAAAAAAAATTTTTAATATTACGTTCATTTTCAGCACAGTTCATATCAAAATACGAACGAACTTTTGAGCTTCCAGAGAAATTCAGAACTTCTTCTCTCTTTGCCTAAATTGCTTCAAGATGTTATTTTAATCGCGCTGAGGCTCTTGCTGCTTGCTCCCTCAATCGGTCTTAAAGCTCTGTAAAGCTCGGACGGAGAGGCTTTAAACGTGGCAAAAGCGGTATAATGAGTTGGCTGCTAAGCTATATATTTTTGGGATTGACAGTTGTTCCAACTATCTGTGTTCATGGACTGCTTGATGGTATTTATTGCGGTAGGAAGAACTGTTACGATGTGCTTGGCGTTACAAGGGATTCATCGAAAAGTGAAATCGGAAAGAATTACCGTGTTTTAGCGAGAAAGTTCCATCCGGATTTACATAGAACGCCCGAAGCGAAAGCAGAAGCGGAAATTCAATTTAAATCAATTGCCCAAGCGTATGAAATTTTGAAAGATGATGGGCAACGTAACGATTACGACTATATGCTGGATCATCCGGAGGAGTACTATTCCCATTATTATCGTTTCTACGCACGAAAGGCTCCGAAGGTCGATGTAAAGATCGTCATTCTGGCTACTCTAACCATTATATCCATTTTCCAGTATTATTCTGGTTGGCAAAGGTATGAAGATGCGATTAAGTACTTCTCGACAGTTCAAAAATATCGACACAAAGCCTTGGATCTTGCGAAAGAGGAAATTGAAAAGGTTAGCAGTCGAAAGAATGGTAAACGCTTATCAAAAGCTGAGCAAAAAGAAGAAGTCGAGCGGATAATCCGTCGAGTGATCGAAGAGAATATGGATGTGAAAGGAGGCTATGCGAAACCCTCATGGTGGGATGTCATTTGGGTACAATTAATCATTTTTCCATATACGCTGGTGCGTTATATTATGTGGTATGCCAATTGGATTTGGCGATTCAATATACGCAAGGAGCCATATGGACGTGAGGAGCAATTGTATCTAATACGACGAAATATGAAAATGGGACAGAATCAATTTAACGCACAGGAGGATAAACAAATTGAAGAATTTTTGCGATTACAGCTGTGGAAACGTGAAAAGTTTGAAATATGGAAAGAACAACAGGAAGAAGAAATGAAAAAGAAATTAGCTGAAAATCCTCGTTATAAATCCTATAGGCGTTATATGAAAAACCATGGACCTGGGCGAATAACTTTCGAAGATTAGGGCTCTTCTCTTTATACATATGTAGTTGCAATTACTTTAAGTTGGCCAAAGTCTATAGTCTACTTCGATTATCGTTATTTATATATTGTAGTTTCATGTAAGAAGTAAAAAAAAAATTAAAACTTAAGTCTTAAGCTCCCTCCACGATACTTCAAAAGCTATTGAACTGACTGGAATAAACTCGTTTGTTTTTTTTATACGACATTTTTGCCTCTTCAAGTGTTTTGTGTTTTCGGTCTCTTCAGCTATTCGGAATCATCGACCTCGGTAGTTTAATTTTAGCATGTGGTTATGTGCTTATGCTGCATGCTCAATATTGCTGATTAAACTGGTTTTCGATGTTTCACAAGGGTAAGAAAAAATTAAGTTAAGTAAACTTTGCGATCGAAATTTGGAATATCAAGAGCAAATTTGTTTGACAAAAGCGAAATGTTCGTTTACACAGTTGGCTCCCTCATGGTTTGTTTTATAAATGGGTCTCCATAAATAAGCTTTGTGTTTTTTATTTTGATTCTGACTACCAAAAGGGTGTTTTGCACTTAACTGAAAAAAGTGAGACCATATTTTCTTATGTTACCAAGCGTAGTAAATTTTAAGAGTTGAAAAGGACAAAGTTAATAAGTTAAGACAAGCGTCTATTGGATCCATGATTTATTTAAAAGCTCCAATTTTTTTTTTCCAAACTGATTTACTCGTTTCCTAAAATATTTTCGCTTCCACCAACAATGTGCAGTTGACGATGGTCTTCTGTATCAATACTTTTATGAGCTTTAAGTTCGTTATTTTCACTATCGATTTCTTCGACAATATAAGTTGTTATACACGGTTGTAGCGATGGCTCCGAGCCTTTGATTACGTTGCCATAAATTGTTGTTCTAGATTGTTGTAAATATGCATCATAAGACTCCTCCTCGTCTTCTTCCTTTAGGACCAACATTGCCGATCGTTTATGATGCTCGATGTGGGCAAGCATATATGATTTTTTCGTAAAACCTTTGCCACACTGCGTGCATTGGAATTTCTTCTCGCCCGTATGTGTCCGCAGGTGCACAGATAAAACATGTGCGTAAGCAAAACTCTTATGACACGTTTGACATTGGAACGGTCTTTCGCCAGTATGGGTCCTCTCGTGCTTTATGCGTGAGCCAAAGTCGGAAAATTTTCGTTCACAATAGCTGCAAGTGTACGGCTTGTCGCCTGTATGGACTCTCATGTGCCTCCGCAATTCCACATTCGAAACAAAGGCCTTATCACAGCACTCACAACTGAAGGGTCTAGAAAGGTGCAGAAAGAATTTAAATCACATGAATTTATGTTGAAAATTGTTATAATAAAAAAGATCTACTCACCTATCGTTCATATGGCGCCGCATATGGGAATTTAAAGCATGTTGATATTTATATGTGTTTCCACATATCTCACAAATTTTCGGTGAAATTGTAGACTTTTCTTTATTTAAGGATTTCAAGGATGGCACGTTTCGAATTTTGTATCTTTGCTTTGTCTTTGCTTTCTTCATTTCACTTTCCATTCTCCTTCTGGGAGGAGGTTTAACGATTGCTTCTTCATAGCTCGTTTCTAAGATTGTCCCCTCTATATCTATATGCTCCAAGTGCTCCTCATCAATATCGATATGTTCCAGTTCTTGGAACTCTGGCTCTGGCGAGTTAGCGTCTGTTTCTTCTTTTTCCGTTTCAACGAGATCTTCTTCACGTTCATTTGGTAATGGGGAACAGCGGAAAATTAGCAAAGCTGATTCGCAATTATTTCGGAATCGAAACGCCGAATCTAGATCTTGTTGACAAAATTCACAAATCTTTCTTTGATTCTTTTCAAAGAAATTTGAAAATTCCGGAAAGCATTGGGTGATTTTCTCCGATATGGAAATATTCAGGTCTCGGTCTCTTTCGAATATTGAGGTCATGTCGGCACCCTCCTGCAAGCAAATGCCACAAACTTTATCCGAATTCATTGTTGTTGAAAATTGCGAAAAACTCAAAATCGTTTAAAACGCTGAGCGGCACAGCTGATTCTAATGTCTATAGTATATGTATGTATTTATAAATACATACATACCAGTGTTGCGACGAATGTCAATTTTCGGCAAATGCGAATGTACTTTAATATTCGTGATTGCGAATATGCAGTTTTTGAATTTATAGCGGGAGCAGTGATTCTGAGTCGCGCTAGTCAGTGATGAATGTTTTAGTTTCTGGAAATATTTGACAAATCTTGCGAAAGCGAATGTCAAATGAAAACATGCAAGTGTTTGCGACTGCATGTAATCGTTGCAGCACCTCATTACACTTGGTATAAACGACCAATGTTATACTAAAGCCATGCGTGGAAAAATAGGTCGGTTCTCATATTCTACGGAAAGAAATCGGTAAAATGAGAACGAGAAAAATTCCAAAATGATTGGGAACACGAAGAAAACCAAATTTTTGTTCGAAAGCAACTCATAAAAAATTACTTTGGCGTTTTGAAGAGCGCAAAAATGTTGTGTGCTTCCGTTGTTCAATGTATGTATGTATTTTAGAATTTCATAAACTTTTGTAAATCTTTTTAGTAAAGACAGATTGCATGAAATTTAACCCAATCTGCCCCAAGAAGAAATTAGTTCATGTAAGAAGAAAACTTTTTTCATAAAATCTTTGATATTCGGAAACCGGCACAGAATTGAATCAGAATCAGAATTGAAATCAATCTGTTTCAAATGGTGTTATGAAATACACAGTTTTGCTTTTTTCGAAGATAGCAAAATCGATTTTCGAAGACAGGAAAACCTGACACTTGAAAATGCTATAAAGAAAAAAACAAAAACTAGATCAATCTTGGCGGCCGCCGTGGCTTAGTTTGCTGAAATGTCAAGTTTCAATGCGAGAAGCGCTGGGTTCAACTCCCAATTACTTTTTTTTTATTTCCCATTTCCGTGGTATCACAACTAACCGACATGCGTCCTAAGTGCGTCACCTTTAGTGGTGGCAGCCACACTGTTGCGAAGCTTGCAAAAAGAAATGAGATAGAGAATCGCGTGGATGATTACGTCTTTTGTGGGTGGCTCTGCAGAATTTAACGACACAAGTTGCTGCCATAACAAGTCCACAAGCGATTTGTCCCGCTAAGTAAACCCCTTGGCCATGCCCTGGCTGTTTTCCATGACCTCAACTAGTATAGAAGCCTGAGTCGCATTTTTATGCGTTCCCATTAGTCAAAAACATTAAATACCCAAACAATTAAGAAAATATATTCAAATAAAGTATTTACTTTTATTTCTTTTAAAAAAAACCAGCCGGGAAAGAGTCCTCACACAATCTGCCGACCGATTCTGTCAACTAAAAGCTGCTCGGTTTAAATCAAAGATCAATCAAGACAATCAAATCAATAAATCTGTTTCTGTAACACCTAAAAACAATGCAAACCTGATTTCGAAAATGAAAACAGTTTCAAAACTGAAAGTCTGATTCTATAACCCCAAAACGAAAAATGTGTTGATTTCAAATCTGATTCTGACAGTTGTCGGTTTCCATAACAGACCCGATTTTTATCTAATACGGGAAAGCTGTTGGGTAAAATTAAGCAGGTTTGCTCTATTTGATGCTTTGAAGGAATGCATCTAATGTTTCTAGAATACATACTGAGGCGTAAAACTAAAAAATGGTAAAACAAATTATGGAAGACCCTGATTTAGGGGGTGGCAAGCAGCCCAAATGCCCAGAGTGTCACAAAGATAGTCGAAAACAGTAATAAATAACAACAGAGGGCCAAAAAAACCTAGATTGTGCCTTGTATAGAAGAAATCAAATAACATAATGTTGTGCAGAAATTTATAAATACCAGAGCATTTTTGTCCCATAATCTTAAAACTCTCAAAAACACGATCCTCCCCGAAAACATATGTTAAACAAAAACCAAAATATACTGTTCAGTAAATATTTTTCTAAAATATCTCCAATAAGTCATCACTAAATCAATTTTATCTTAAGCTACAGTACAAAATATCGAAAAGCGTCCAAATTTCAATAGAGAGAGAGAGAGAGAGAGAGAGAGAGAAAAGATTAAGCCAAATCTTTCAAAAAACTTTTCATAATTTTCTGTTTGGGGTACTCATACAGAAAACTCTTCCCACCCAATATATGCTGCTGAGCTTAAAACGGTTTGGACTCCTCCGCAGGAATATTGCGCTTAACAAATTTTTCCCGGAGAGAGTCATCGACTTTATCGAAATTGGAAGTTTCTTTTGGCTATTGCGGATGCTGGTGGTTCTGATGTTGGTTTTGTTGATGTTGGTGTTGCTGATGTTTATGGTGCTGATGTTGCTGGACATTTTGAGAAGTTCTGTACATTTGCCCTTGTTGGTTCGACGGTGGTGGCATTTTATCGTGATCATTTCGATACCCATTCATATTTATAAAGTCTAGCAAATATTTTTTCGTAACGGGCTCACATATACTGGTGATGACGGCTAGTATTTGAAATAGGAAATCGATTAATATTATTTTAAAATCAAAATAGAATTAAGAATATAATCCATGGGATTACGTACATGTTGCTGTATTATAACTATTGGGCATTGTTTTGTCGGTTCTCTCGCGTAAAAATTCCCATTGCCTTTTACTGTTCAAGGTGCATTCAATAATTTTGTTATCAAGTTTATGAAGTTCTTTTGTTAAGGCAATGTTGCAAAATGGCTGATCTGACCCACCAACATAAAGTAGACCAACCTTGCGAGTTAAAATGCTTAAAAGAAAGAGAGATTCTGTTGAGAATGTATGTGAAAAAAATATTGCATTTTCAAACATACCCAAGACCCTCTTCTTTAACGATTTTTAGGCGAAAATCAACTGAATTCAATTCGGATGGCTTCCATTTAAGAACTTCAGCGCAGGCACCTGGGGTGTAGGGCTACAAAAAATATATGAAAATATAGATTTTAATACAAATTCCTATGAATATAATCATTAATGCGGGATATTTTTCTCATCATACTTGTTTGTCCGGCTGGAAAATTAGACCATCAGGCTCATGTGATAGGGTTTTTGCAAATTTTTCACCCAACAATACAGCAGTGTAATTTAAGTCCCAAAAGTCCTTTTGCCGTACACTAATTAATTCCGTTTCTCGTTTAATAATACGTTTCGTCAAAGCGTAATGCCGCGGGTCTGTTGATGAAACGCAACTTAATCAAATTAAGGATGCTTTTGTTTTTATTTTATAAGTACCGATAATCTCTGTTTTGATGCAATGTAAACGATTCGGGAAGAAAGGTTTACTTCCTATGTGCATGTTATGAATTCTCACAATGTCATATATAAGGTAGCGTGGTATGGATTGGTTGTTAATCCGATCGATAACCAATTCCTATTTATAATAAAATTGCTTCCGATAGCTGTGATTAATTGTATTCGAAAAACTTACACCATCGAGTAATGTGTCTTTTAGGTGTTCATCCATTGCGCCAGCCTTTGGGAACGTAAGATTCTTAACATGAAAACATGAGTTATTTCGATCGATGAAGTACACTTCGTCCCTATCGTTAATGAGCATCATGTACCTACATAAAATAGTCAAAGATTGTATTGTTTTTCAAATTGTTTTCATTCTCGTTTCCAAGTTACCTATTGCCATCTGCCTTCCAAGAAACGCGATACGGCATTTCATGTAGCAGGGCTATATTTTTTCGATCCATGGAAACAGGTTGTGAACCTGGAAATCCACTTTTTTCCCAACCGCACATATCTTGGACTTTACGCTGCAGCATTTCTAATTGCTCTCTATCTGTAACTACTTCTACGCCCGGAACTCCTTGCATAAATCTAACTTCCTTTATAATCAGCTCCCGTCTTCGTTTTTTTCTTGGTCTTTTTTGATTGTTCCCACCATCTGCATCAGTTCCATTACGCTCAGCATCATCATTTCCATCTTCGAAATATTCTTCATCTCCGTTGCTGCTTCCTTGTTGTACTTGCGGCTCTATTTCATCATGGGCACGTTTCAATCCACGGTTTGTCGAACCGCTATCGGAGTCATCATAGTCGAGACACCAACTTGGAAGTTCTGGTGCCTTCATCGGTGCTTCACCATTCTCGTAACGGTGATATAACTCATTGATGTAATCTTGCTTATAGATTCCGGGCGGTCGAGCCTGAGCAAAGCTAGCCAAAGCAGCCTCAACTGAGCAATCAAGACGTTCCACCATGTAGGAAACAATGAGGAAACCAGTTCTATTGAAACCGTGTGTACAATGCACACCGATCATTTCCAACGGTCGATCGTCGATGAAATTGCTCACGATGTTTATAAACGATTGTGTTTGATCTATCGAAGGCGTTTCGCCATGACCACGACACTGCAGTTTGACGTATTGCGCATCGTTCTGTTCAACCACTTTACGATCGTAGAATCGCTTTGTATTCGTCAAGTCTATCCACAAGCCCAGTTTCATCTAATAGCGAATTCAAGAGAAAATTTAATTTTTTCAAGGATTTTCTACGATTTGTGCCAACTCACCTTAATCGATTTGCACCATCCAAAAATCATTTCAGGCATAAATATACTTTCCAAAGGCATCTGATCATTGTAGTCTTTGCTCAATGGTGTTTTGAAAGCAATGAACCGCTCCGCAATCATTGTTTCCGATTTTCTTGGACAAGCAAGCCAACGGTTGGGAATTGGACCTGGATAACGCCTTTCGCTCATTTTTTTGTGCTTTTCCGTGGAATTCGATACACCAGGAGTCCAGTATTGCAGCAATTAGTAGTCTCTGATCGCTTGGGCTTTAATTTTCATGGGTTTATTGGATATAATGTCGATTGACCGTCAACTCGAGTAATTGTACCAGCTGTCAATAGAATTTTCTATGTGCGTTGGTTGTTTCCACTTCATTCGTATCATATCCCAGCAAACATTTTCGATTGCGGAACATTTCACTCGCGTGCCATTTCTGTTTCATAATCGGGACAGAGTTATCGTTTTCGAGAACTTTCCTATCCTGAAGCAATTGTTGTTTTACATTTACTTTGTAGAGAGAGTTGAGAATAACGTCTATCCTTCTTCTACCCAGCAAAACACGATACTTGTTTGCACTCACACATTTACAAAACATCATGCTACCACTTCAAGCCGGATACGCGTATAAAGTAGTTTAAAACCCGTATCGATACGCGTATGCTCTCAGTCAAACGTAAATGCGCGGCATATATAACTATTAGGGTGGGTCGTTCTTATATGAAAAAAAAAAAGTTGTATGATCGCGTTGGAATAGTAAAATTATGTTTCCTTATGTATAAAAAATAATTTTGTGTAAAAAAAAAATTCAAAATAAGCTGCATCTTCATACCGCGCAAGCGGATTGAAAGTTGGAAAAAAAAATTTATATGAGATTTTTCCGACTTCAATGATAAAATTTAGAATTTCTCAGCTTTAATCTCATTTTTTAAATACATTATGTTCCCAGATGTTTTTGGTCATAAAACTATCTTTCATAGGAAAGCAACGAAACTACGATCGACCAAAATTTTACGGAGATATGGTCCAAGAAACTCAGACCTGAGGAAATTGCTCCAAGACATGCCAAAAATGTGTTCGAACCTATCAATTTTGTAACCATTTGGAAGAAGGCATATTGCCATTTCAAAAAAATCTTCCTTGAAGAAAATCGGTTATTTCATAAGGTTGTTATAACAATATATATATTTATCTATTTATCGGTTTCATTTCAGAACGTGCCCTGAAAAAAAAGTCCATGAAAGTTTAAAATCCTTCTACTTGAGCTCGAACAGGAAAAAACAACGCTCAATTACGATTATAGATTTTTTAAATCGGTTCACAGAAACCAAAGTTACACGGCTTTGAAATTGGGCAATTTATTATTTTTTTAATCCTGTGTTAGTTAAAAAAAAATTCCGAAAAGTATACTACATTTTTTTTTTTGATTCGATAATGAGCTCTTGTTTGGGAAAAATATATAGCAAAGTCAACTTACTTCAACTTTAAACCGCTTGGGAGGCTCAAAAATTCAGCATTGCTTGATTTTTTTAATCAATAAGTATTAATTCAATACTCTTGTAAATTGTGGATGTAGGAGGCATTTCTCCAAACCAACCCTCTAGCTACGCCCGCTTTTTAAAATTTTGTAAATAAGCTCAAACTGAAAATTTAATCAAAATATCACAAATATACAAACAGATCAGTTTTCGTGATTTTCATAACAGACGCTTGTACTGGAGGGATCCCTAAAAACAATCCGATCAAGCCCATTTCTCGAACATGTTCTTGTTCATAGCTCCCCAAATCTCCATACCTTTAGTCAAGATTGCTCAACTCCTTCGATAAGAAAACTGTAACAGACCGATATGGCTAAATGGAATTTCCTGGTGATACTTACCATTTCTATATAAATTTTTTTAAAGTCTATCTCGAGTACGGACGAAAAAATGCCGAAACATGAGCTCATTATCGAATCAAAATAAAATGTAGTATACTTTTCGGCATTTTTTTTTAACTAACACAGGATTTAAAAAATAATAAATTGTCCAATTTCAAAGCCGTGTAACTTTGGTTTCTGTGAACCGATTTAAAAAATCTATAATCGTAATTGAGCGTTGTTTTTTCCTGTTCGAGCTCAAGTAGAAGGATTTTAAACTTTCATGGACTTTTTTTTCAGGGCACGTTCTGAAATGAAACCGATAAATAGATAAATATATAAATTGTTATAACAACCTTATGAAATAACCGATTTTCTTCAAGGAAGATTTTTTTGAAATGGCAATATGCCTTCTTCCAAATGGTTACAAAATTGATAGGTTCGAACACATTTTTGGCATGTCTTGGAGCAATTTCCTCAGGTCTGAGTTTCTTGGACCATATCTCCGTAAAATTTTGGTCGATCGTAGTTTCGTTGCTTTCCTATGAAAGATAGTTTTATGACCAAAAACATCTGGCAACATAATGTATTTAAAAAATGAGATTAAAGCTGAGAAATTCTAAATTTTATCATTGAAGTCGGAAAAATCTCATATAAATTTTTTTTTCCAACTTTCAATCCGCTTGCGCGGTATGAAGATGCAGCTTATTTTGAATTTTTTTTTACACAAAATTATTTTTTTTACATAAGGAAACATAATTTTACTATTCCAACGCGATCATACAACTTTCGTAAAAACGACCCAGCCTAATAACTATATATGTCACTCAGGAGCCGTTTCTATTTTGGCTCTTTTCAACACGGTCTTGGGTACCCACCACGGTCTTGGGTACATACCCAAATGCGTATTTTTCACTTAGGTACTCACCAAAAGTATTTCTCTCTCGCTCATTTTTTGCCTATCGAGTAACATCTCTTTCACTGAACGCGGGGAATTCAATAACGTCCTGCTCCAATTCGACAAGGATTCGCAAATCTGGTACACAGATGGATCCAAACTTGAAGATGGAAGCACGGGCGCGGGCATCATGGAACCTAGGTTCCAAAAAGCCCTCCCAATGGGTAACTACCCAACCATCTTTCAGGCAGAACTATATGCGATAGAAATCTGTGTCCGAGAATGTCTCAAAAGGAAGACTAAAGGGACCACTATCCATATACTGTCTGACAGCCAAGCTGTACTAAAGGCCCTGAAGGCCGCATACGTTAAGTCTGCAATGGTAGACAGCTGCTATAAACTCCTGAATCAACTCAGCTGTCACAACAAAGTGGCGCTGTGGTGGGTTCCAGGACATGCAGGGCACGAAGGAAACGAAAGAGCTGATTGCCTCGCAAAACGAGGAGCTCAAAGGTGCTTCATAGGCCCTGAGCCTTTCTGCACTCTTCAGAAATCGCATAATGCAGAAATTATTCGGATTTGGGAGCAAAGATGCCTTAAAGCATCCTGGATGAACTCAAAAGGTCAAAGGCAGGCTAAAAGATTCATCGCTCCCAACGAAAACGTCTCAAAGAGACTACTCTGCCTTGGCAGAGAGGATCTAAAAATCCTAACCGGATACCTGACGGGGCACTGCAAATTGAGATATCATCTCAAAAAGATAGGCCTCTCTAATGAATCAACATGCCGATTCTGTGAAATGGACGAAGAAACGCCAGAACACATTCTCTGCGACTGCCCTTCACTGAGCAGCCGCAGGCTGTTCCACTTTGGGGACGCAATGATCGCCCCTTATAAATTTTGGAACGTCTTTAAACCGTCCACAGTGCTCAACTTCATAAAGAGCCTAAGGATGGAGAATTAAAGAACCACTGGGGTTAGCACAATAGATCCTCTGTGGTCGCGGTGCGCATTATTCCCCAACTTTAATAATAATAATAATAATTGGCGCGAAACGTCCCGCCCAAAATCTATGAGAGTGACTATATAGTAACCAGCCGACATTATCGCATGCATGAAAAAACCATTAATGCAGAAGAAGTGAAGCATTCATATGTAAAGAAGCCAATGGTGCTTTTTCGAATGATCTCTAGTGAAAATATCACAGAACAAGAGCTCGTTGCAACATACCCTTCTTCAAATGAAATTTTCATATGAAAGATGGTTGTATACTCCTATTTTCAATGCAGACCTATGAAAATTGACATGACAAGATGTTTTTCAATCTGTGTGCTACAATTCTCAAATTTTATAATTTTTTGTACTTAAGATGTTTTAAGAATTGAACTCTAAGTCTTTCCAAAGGCGATAATGTGTCCCAATCACGAAGTGACGAAATCGTCAATTTCTTTAAATTATTCTTTTTCTTCTCCTCTCAATCTCCGCGGCGTATACTATTTTTTCAAATGTAATTCTCATTCCCGTTGGCACCATAATATTTGTTCAGAAGATATTTTCATTCATGTTAGCAGCATATACTCTATATTAAATGAAATAATCAGCAAATTGGATCCATTTTACCCAGCCAGCATGTACCTTTGCCCAAATGAATTTTCACGATTTAGGCATACACTCCTTCACCTAATAATAACATATTTTGGGCGAAAATAGCGGCCATTCCTAACAAAAACATTAAAGAATTATAATCGAGTAGTCGCAGCATGAATTTCACCACTTGGAAGTACCGGTAGTAAATTTTAATATATGCCGCGGAATAATTTATGAAGAAATACAAAAACCATAATTTATGAAGTTCAATAAGTGAAAAACAAGTGAAATTGAATTAATGCCATGCATCTATTTAATAATACGACTATCGTTTTTACAAATAAATATTATTTTCCAAAAAATTTTTTCCTTTTTATTTTTTTAATATCAATTATATCTGCGTAATATAAATGTGAAAGACCACACATGTTTGACTGTCCGTATGGGTCTTAAAAGCAAACAGCTGTTATCGTTGAATTTTTGCACTCGTTCTTCAGAGGGCTGTTCATGCAAAAGTGCAAAATTTGCTAGTGCAAAATTTGGCCACTTCAATTGCCCCATCTGCTTGAATACCATATATGATGCGCGGATATAGATTTATACATGTTGTTCTTGTGTACGTGTACCAGCTGTCGTACTCTGTTGAATAAAATCATTAGCATGTGTGAGTGTAGCATGATGTTTCGTAAGTGTGTGAGTGCAGTCGAGTCCCAGTAGTCAGTATACTGATACGTATCGTGCTTAACAGCCCTGCAGAAATATGGACTGACCCAAGTGTAGCCTTCGGTCAGTCCCTCGTTTACCAGTACTAGTCCCTCATAATTCCAAATCTTATGCATTCAACTGTCCTTTTTAACATGGGCCTGTCATTGAAGAGGGACCGGTCCGCTGAGGGACCCATAAGGGTCATTCGAAAGAATATTCGAAAATTTGATTTTTTGTTGAGAGCGTCGCGTCAATCTCTCTCTCTCTCTTTTTCTCTGTTTCTCTTTTGAATGTTTCTATTTATAGACATATTCATGATAGCAACAAAAGTGTATAAAGCGGTGCGCCTAATCGTTCTCTCTTTTTCTCTCTGTCTCTTTTGAAAGTTTCTATTTATGGAGTCAAAAAAATTCGAGAGCCTTGCGTTGGCAATGTGCCTCTCTCTCCCTTCGCGCGTATATTTAAAGAATTCTATTTGAACATCTTTTTTCGAATAATTGTTTGATGGGCACGGGATTTGAACAAGCGAACCTGCGGAATTTTGATTAGTAAGCTTGCTAGTAAGACGAAACATTTTTAGCCCAATAAATACAAAAACGAAGATTATATCGCCACAAATTCGTTACGAATTTGAGAAAAACGAAATCCTAGAAAGTAGTTTAGTGAACTCGTTTTGAACTCGAAACACATAAGGGAAAAGAAGAAAAATAAGTAGGACCTAATAAACACAAAAACGTTAACAAGTTCGAATCGAATTCGAATCGAATTCGTAGAGTGCGAATCGCTTTAAACGAATTCGAATCGAATCGAATTCGAATCGAACTTGTTAACGTTTTTGTGTTTATTTGTTTATTGGGTACGAAACTTTAATTCTCGAAGGTAGTTTTGTTAATTTGTTTCCAAATCGGAAGGCATTCGAGGTAAATATAGAATCAAGCTAAACTTATAAACGAAAAAAAGTCATTCATTTCAATTCGGCGAAGACGGCGTAGTGGGTAAGCAGACTAGAAACATGACTAGAAACCAAGAGGTTCGGTGTTCAAATCCCACAGCCGGTGGATTCAAAAGCGTGGTTACCAGCAATAGAACCGTTTTTTTTTTTTTTAACCGAAAATAGTATTATTATAAAGACTGTTATTTGAATTTTACATTAAATATAAAAATATTGATTTTTTTTGCTAATCGTCCGTTAACGATTCGAGAGCGATGAAAATCTCGATTCGCTAGCGATTCGAGTTAAGGCTCGTTAACGATTCGAGAACGATGAAAATCTCGGTTCGCTAATGATAAGTGACTCTCTCACGATATCGAAATCGTCTCGATATCGTCTCGAATTATCGTCGCGAAACATTTTTAAGAGAAAACGATATTGCCTCGATATCGTTACGATATCGTTGTGTTTATTGGGAGTGCGACAGCTGGCACACGTACACAAGACCAACATGTATAAATCTATATCCGCGCATTTACGTTTGACTAAGAGCATACGCGTATCGATACGGGTTTTAAACTACTTTAATACGTGTATTTGTTTTGCTGGGTAGAAGCGCAGTGTAAAAATTATCTTCTAAAAATCATGCTTGCTGGGCTATGCTCCGGAAGCAGCTAGCACCTGGTCTTAACAAGGTATAATTATATCGTGGCAAACGTACACGCTGTCTGCATTGGGAAAATTAACTTAAGGTGCTCTCACACAATATGCATCGAGCAATACGACCTGTCAAATATGCCACAAGCGAAGCTGGCATGTCGTGTGAATGCAAGAATGTCGATACATATGACCGAGCCACATGGCAAAGAGTATAGATATAGATATAAGACATTGGTTGTTTACGTTTTCATTTTCCTTCTGTATTTCTTTCCATTTCTTTTTTTTTTGGTTTTTTTCCACTATCGCACGTGGTATATTCTCTTATGATATGCATGAAACTCAGAAAGAGGGAAGTGAGAAAATTGCGAAATGCCGCCTCTTCTATATCTATACTCTTTGCACATGGCTGTGCATCTTCCTTTTTCGATTTTCAAACAAATTTGATAATCGTATGTTTGCACACGCGAAAACAGCTGCTTTCTTTTGACAATAAAAATTGCGCGAAATAGAGTCGGCAAAGGTAAATATAGTTTGCTTTTTAATTAATTAATATTTTTAACAAAGGAATAATCGACATGACATAATATGTGTCGTGTGAGTGCAAAATAAGACAATGCATTTCCAAACCATTTTTGACAGGAATACGGAATGAAATTTGACAGGTCATATTGCTCGATACATATTGTGTGAGAGTACCTTTAATAAGACACATACACGTCAAGACATTTCGAACAATTTCGAAATATATATCCTCGCGCGTCCTTAAATTACAAAAAATATCTCTCATTATTGCAATGTCTTGAATTCAAGTTGTCCAACGAATTATGAATTTCAAAATCGACTTAGTTATAATTAAACATGAATTTTTAAGGTCCGGCTATCAGTTACAGTTTAAACTTCCCCAGCTGGAAATTTCACTACTTCTCCAGTACTTCCGAAGTGGTGAAAATTCATACTGCGACTACTCGTATTACTAACCCTTATTTCTAATGAAATTTGTTAGGAGATGGCCGCTATTTTCAGTACTTCAAAATTCATGTGTGAAAGGAGTTTATGACCCTAATTCGCTAGCTGGCTGAAATGGATTCAACGTGCATGATTATTTCATTTGAAAATAGAGTATATGATCCTAATACAAATGAAAATTTCATTTGAAAAAAGTAAACGCTACTGGGATCTCGTAGGGAAAGAAACAGAAATATTTTTTAATTTTTAAATTTTTAAATTTTGTATTTCCATTTCGGTTGAAAGCACTTCATTGAATATGTTATAATATAGAGGTAGCTCATTACATAAAACGTTACTGATTCTATCACAACTGTTTAGTTTTAAATGCATTTCAATGAAAAGCATAAGTGAATTTAACTTGCTCAAAAAATGTGTAAATCATAGCAGACATTTTGAAAATATGCAAAACACTGTTTTCATGAAAATTGCATAAGATCTACATTGAAAAAAGGAGTAATCAACTATTTTTCAAATGAAAATAATCGTTTGAAGAAGGATCTCATGTAACGAGCTCTTGCTTCCATGAAATTTTCACTAGAAAATCATTCGAAACAGCACCAATCGGTCTCTTTACAAATGAATTCTTCAATACTTCTGCATCGATGATTTTGTCACGCATGCGATAAAATCCGACTGGGTCAGTTTCCAGTTTAAACTACTCGAAATTAAAAAACATGTTTCTCAGTTGTCGTTTAGAGAAAATATTTGGTTTAAACTTTCAAAAATTTAAACGAACAAAATAGGTCGCAAGGTGTATTTCACAAGGTGATATCAATATTACAACAAAAACAACAAATCTGAAACTAAACTGTCAAATTATATGAAATGTTTTGACTTTTAGTTCCCTTGCAACAACAAAGCAATGTGTTTGTTTTAGATTTGTTGTTCTTGTTGTAATATTGATATCACCTTGTTAAATACACCTTGATAGGTCGTTTAATCTAAAGATTCGAAAAAAAAAATCAATTTATATATAACTGTCAGAAAATTTTCATAAATATGATATCTGACGAAGAAAATGAAAGCGAGGAGGAACTTTGCGGTCTTATTTTACCTCTAATAAGACAAATTTTGGTAAATTTGGTGAGATAAAAAGTTGAAATATTGCAGCTTCATTTCTGCTCAGCCATTTTCAGTTTTCTTTTTTATAAATACCACAAGAATTCCAGTGTTGTCTGGCGGTTCTCTCTTAAATGCTCCTTAAATTCCCTAGATTCGCGATGTTCTCCCGAAATAGTACAAAATTCGCAATTAACAGCCAAAAAAAAAACCTAGTTTAGAAAGAAGAACAGCAGTTTGACAGATTTCCTATACCAAACACAATAAACTTCGCACTTCATGTTATATGTTTATACACGCGTTAAAAATTGGTTCCCCCTAATTGGGGGTATAGACACGTCAAATGTTTGTCAGACAGCGAGACTGTATTAGTGACAAACGACACACGTATAGTGTTTGAAGCAAAATCAAAAAATTTTGATTTCACGTCCAACGGCCAGGCATGTCTGAAGCTTGTTTGACGTGTGTATACACTGTCGTACGACATGCTCATTTTTCCGTGAAGAGCGAACAGGTAAGACGTTAGAAAGCAGCGGAACATTTCCTTAATAAAAAAGATAAGTCTTTATTTTCTTCGGTAGTTATTTATTTAATGGGGCTAAATAAAATATTTGGCATGAATTTAACGGCGATAAAATAGATATGTTCCATAAATTTCAGTAATGGAAGAGAAAACCTTCACATTGGAATTACTCGAA
Organism: Chlorops oryzae; assembly: GCA_020466095.1. Lineage (NCBI taxonomy): Eukaryota > Metazoa > Arthropoda > Insecta > Diptera > Chloropidae > Chlorops > Chlorops oryzae. The sequence continues at coordinate 42,775,697 of CM035808.1, forward strand.
GTTTATCGGTCTTTGCCGGCACTGTGGAACGTGAAAGCAAAGGAATACATCGACCGAAATGAGAAGATGTTCGTGCGTAAATTCGCTTCTTTTTTGCAACCAATCCTTTGCCCAAATGCGTTTCTTCCGATTTTTTTTTCTTCTGCAAAGCCAATGCCAACCCCAATGCGATGCAGCAGTCGTCCGTATCGCTCATACTTTCTTCTTAATTTAGCAGACGTGCTTTCCTCTCAAAATCAGCCTTAAAATGAATGTTGGAGTTTGTATGATCACCGATTCTAGTTAGATTTCATTGATGTCTATTCGACTTCCAACCGAATTTCACTAATACAGTCTCGATGTTTGACAGACATTTGACGTGTCTATACCCGATTTTAGAGCCAAAAAAAAAACCTTAGTCGCCATTCATACTAGGGGACGAATCACTGGAGAGAAATTCTGTAGACGGCGAGAGAGGCACGATGAAGAGAGAAGGGCTAGTAGAATCCCCTACATAGGTAACACGGAGGAATTCTTTCTTTATATATTCCGTTCATAGTTTCCTTAGCCTACTTTGAAAAAAAGCAGACACTGTCTCGAAAAAAAATATATTTTTTAAAAATATTGGGAAATCAAAACTTAAGGTAGAAACACTCACGCACTGCGGCGCACTGGGTGGCATGGCATAGCATAGTGAAAATTTGTAGTAAACAGTAAAGCACAGCAATCAGCTGGTTTGTTTCATATTTTAATTTGCTATATTTTATTTATGCTTTTGCAAAACTGATGGTTTCCTTATGAGAAACAAATAATAATTGAAATGAACTTGAACTGGCCGCTTTTCGAGTAATTAATGCAATTATCCAAACAATAGCAATACTACAGCTGTCAAATTAGCACAGAAAACTAAATTCTATAGAACGCTATGCCATGCCATGCTATGCTAATTTTTGACTGTTCGCTTTTATGAATTTTCATGTATTATGATTTCTATGTGACAGATGGCACTGCGGCGCAGTGCGTGAGTGTTTCTACCTTAAACATTTCCCATTATGCTTAATCTGTAGTTTAGTAAAACTTCAAATTAAAATGCTCTGAAAAACACTTTCATTTTAAACTTTATATGCCTGCCACACGTAGATCGAAATTGAGCAATTTCAAAAAATTTCAGAACAAATTTGACATTTGAAATTGAGGCAATTTCAATTTTGTTCTGAAATTGAGCAATTTCGATCTACGTGTGGCAGGCATATAAGATCAAAACTTTATTTTAAACTGTAACTCATTTATCGGCCCTAAAAGTTATTTAAAAAATCAAAACCAAAATCTCAAATTTTCTATTTAAAACAAACGAGAATTTTAAAATTGATGGTTTCTTTGTGAAATTCTAAAAATTAATTAAATAACTTCGACTGCGCGCTTGAGTATTAACAATTATCAAACATAAGCAATACTTATCAGCTGTTTTTCAATATTAGCATTCAGCTAAATTCTATTTACTTTGAAACGAGTATTTGCCATGAATGTCAAATAATTATGTGAAATGCACTTGAACTGGCCGCATACAAATTATGCATTTTCCAAACTGCATCTAATCTTCAATATTGCATGAAAATTGAAATTCGATAGACGTGTGGCAGCATTAGCATGAAAACTTTTTTACTGTCCTTTTCAGTTCTCTCTATTATTTTCATGACAAGTCTCTCGTTCGCTGCTGATGTTCAACCTTAAACAGTTTCATTTCTAATTGTGTTTTTTGTGTAATGCTTAAAACATTTCTTTAATCTTTGAAGCTTGCCCTAGTTCATTACAACAAATATATATCTTGAAAATGATTTAATATAGAGGAATCATTCAAGTTGGATCTAGAAATCGAGAATTTGATCACTGAAATGTCAAAACTTTATTGGAAACTTTCTCATTTCGGAAAAGATTAAAAAGTCAAAATCATTTCAAAGCTTCATTGAACCGGATAAATGTGTCTTGTTGTATTAAGATTTCTATTACTAGAGATATACCATATAGTAGACTGTCTAGATGATATACGAAAGGGATATCACTCGATACTAGACATGTATTGGCATAATGCCAAAATATTTTTCCATGGAATCAACGCCTTACGTCATTTGTAAATGTGCATAATCCTAAATATTTACTTAAATATGTTCTACGTTAAGAATATAGTACTCTAGAGAACGAGAAAATAATAACACGATAAAATGGGCAAAGGCCTACTAATTTTCCAGGACACAACGCCCTTTCTCATTTGGAAATTGAAATTGAAATATTTACTTAATTGTATCTACGTTAAAATTGACTACTCTTATTCGAGAAAAATTTATAAGAAGAAGCTAGTGCCTACACTTGTTAAATACACCATGCCTTCATTGCTAAGCTACTTTGCAACGAAAAATATTCAAAATTTAAAAATTTTTTTCCCAGAAGCGAAGGTGAAGAGCAGTTCGTACTGCAGCCACCTCGATATATATAATGCAGACTTAACTAATGCGTCCATTGGGACCTTAATAGAAAATGTGTTCGCGTTCAAAGTTAAAGTTCAAACTTTCTTTTCAGGAATGTGCCCTTTTTCATTAGGGCAACTATTTCCGGCAATTTTTTGGTTTATCGGTGAGATGAATCGTGGGGATGTAGAGAAGCTACCCCTCCGCACTTCGTGTCGCCCATAAACCAAAAAATTGCCCTCAATAGTTGCCCTAATGTAAAAGGGCACAATGCCAGATTGTGTGTTAGGGGAGATTCACTTACCCGGCTTGGCAGCACTGGCTATCAGCTGTTTAAAAATATAAACAAAGCGGATGTGTCAATAATTAAGACTTCTTTAAAATTGCGCATAGTAAAAGAAAAAACAAATATTTCGTTAATCAACATGGTCGAGACCGCAAAAATGGAACATTTTTAAGAGGTAAAGAGTACTTTGATATATAATTTTGGAAATTTTATTTCGAAGTGGATATTAATAGGTAAATTTTATTATATATTTTACTTAAGTAGAACTCCTAGTAGCCTAGTCTATTTTTGTCACTTTGTCAGCTAAAAGAAGGCATCAAATTTTTTATATAATTAAGAGGCATAATTTCATTGAACTCTTTCGATTGCAACAAAATCGTGTTGAAGAATATTTCATTTGCGAGGAAACGTCTTCTTTTGAATTCTTTAAGGGTTTGGTTTTTGTTTTTGTGATATTCATTACTATTTTGATGTAAGTGTAAGTATGTATTTACCAGAATCTTCTTGCACCGTAATTAAGTTGACTATTGATTTGTTTTATTTGTAGTTTCATTATGAGTATGATAACCTGTCATAAGGGTTAGTGCTTCAGTTTTGATGTAAGGTAGAGGCATAATTGTATTTTGTTCTATACTAAGTTTAATAATTATTTCATTATTCGCAAATTGTGTTTTGTTGATTTTAAATCCCAGGTTATCAGTCAGAAGAATAGGAACACCGGCGTAAAATAGCTCAAATTTCTATTTGTCCAAGATCCCAGAGCCGCGAGTGAGAAACGTTTGATAGCTCCGACTTCTATCATATATGCTGACAATCCGAATGACAATGTCATTAAAAATAGAAACAGACTTCGAAATTCAATTTTATTTTAATTTTTATCTTCAATCATGTTGCTATAATTAGAAATATAAACTTAAAATATTTAATTCTATTAACTTCATCTAAAAGCTATGGCAAATTCATCGGACTTTGAATAGACTCAGACAGTCTTCTTATACATTCTTGTTGGAATGTTCATAACGTACCTATGTTGGAATAATCATAAATAATTTAAAATATTTAAGAACAACATGATGCAACTTTTTACAATCATTGAGATATACATCATAACTCCTTTTGAAAAGGCATCACAACTGATTCAATGAGCTTTTCACGCATAAACGCGACCAGCTCCTCCACTTAATTCGATCGTTTGCATCATCCGGAATAAATGGAAGCCATCTCATTCTTGTCGTCATAGAATTTTTATTACGGCGCATTTTGTTCTTACTGTGGTCTCTAGTCGAAAAAGCATTGCGCTGGAGTGCACTGGTGCGAACTGACTGTCTTAATCAAACGCATAACGCAATTTGCTACTTTTGATCCATTATTTTTGTTTTGGACTCTAAGCTAAATATTTCTTTTTAAGCAAACTGTGAAACGCGCATGTTATTTTTAATGTTTTTTTTATCTTATCTGCCGCTCCCGACGAATTTAAATTGGAAATTAATGGAACTTTTTTTTCTTTATTTATTTTGGGTTTGACTTCTTTTTAGTAATCAATCAGCACTAGAAGCTTTCGTCGTGATCAACGTCCTTTCAAGTTTGCCATCGTTTATAAGCTATGGCTCATTTGTTGCCCCACGAGAGCGTCTTCAGAAGCGTATACGATCAGAACTTGTACGACGGAGTTCGTGCCTCAAAATACCGGATATCAAGTGCAAAAGGTAACAAAAAAATTGATGTGTTTTTTCATTGCCGATAACGAATTGTGATAGGAAAAATTAATGGTTAAAATTAAAATCTATTGTTTTTATTTTTTGTTTTTCTGTTTTTTTTTGCAGACTCCCTCGATTATGTGCAACGTCTTGGACTGCTGTCGAAACTGCGCATTCATAAGGGATGTGTTAATACGATTCATTGGAATAGATCCGGAGAATATCTACTTTCCGGATCAGACGATCAGTGCCTTGCCGTTACAAATCCACATAACAATAAGATGCTACTAAAGTATAAGACGGCGCATCGTGCGAATATATTTAGTGCGCGTTTCTTACCGCAATCGAATGATAAGTCCGTGATCTCATGCTCCGGTGATGGAATCGTGCTTCATACAGAGCTAATGTCATCGGATATTTATCGTATGCCAATTGGTGTTGCAAACGATGCTGCAAATATACCTCCCACCTATTACCGTGACGAAACGACTCTTGGTCTGTTCAATTGTCATAAGAGTGGAACCACCTACGAAGTACTGACAATGCCAACAGAACCACGATGTTTTATGAGTTGTGGAGAGGATGGGACAGTACGGTTTTTCGATCTCAGGCAGATATCAAAGTAATGACATTTTTTTTTTTAAATATTGTGACACATTAGAAAAGATTTAAAAATTTGTTTCCCGTTGCTTTTTAAGATGTCACAAGACCTGCTGCAAGGAAAATATTCTAATATTTAGTCCAACGGCTGTAAATTCAATGGACTTGGCACCTATAAATCAAAATTATTTAGCCATCGGCAGTTCTGATTCCATAGTAAGAATCTATGATCGTCGTTATCTATCGATAATTGATTTTAGTGATAGCTCGATTCCAACCAAAGATCGCCACACGCGTCCTGTAAAAGCTTATACGATTCCATTGCCTTCAAAGCGCCGTTTTCGCATCACATGTGTCAAATATAGTCCAGAAGAGTCAGACCTGCTCGTTAGCTACTCATGTGAATTTTTGTATTTGTTTAACTTACAAAGTGATGGCATTTCTGATACGAATTCAACGGAAGCCCGATCAGAAATGCATTCGCCAATGCCAACACCGCTCACAACAGAACAGGTGACGCGACGATTGCGTTTGCGCGGTGATTGGTCGGATACTGGTATGGGTATCTTATTATATCCATCCTCGCTTCCATTATAATAATAATATCGATTTTCTTTTTAGGACCGGAAGCTAGACCAGAAGGTGACACAGTAGAGCGTATACGGCCGCAGCTTCAAGCGAATCTTATGAGCCGAATGACTGAGGTTATTGCGCGAATGTTGAATGATCCACGTACTCGAATGGGATTGCTGGCGCAATCTGCACAGGAGGTTCCTCAAGAAGAAATACAACAGAACGCCGAAGGTATGCTCTGGAAATCAAGATGTCTGCTTCGATAATTACATTCCTTTTTTTTCTTTTTACTTCCTTTAGCGCCCGCACCGTTACCGTTACCGTTCGTCAACATCAACATTAACGTCAGCTTGGCGGTGTGCCGCTACTCGGAGTTTGGCAAACTTACGGCAGCAGCCTTCTAGGAATGTAACAGAAACTACCTCAAATAATGCTAGAGTACCTAGTGATGGTGAAATGGATAGTGATGATGATGAAAACAAGGATGAAAATGCTGCTGGGGCAGCCGCATCAAAAGAAGAAGAAGAAGAAACGGAAGCCCTCAACGAAGGGCTTGCCGATCTTGATATGGAGTCGAAAAATTCGAATAGCGTTAATCCCAACGACGATGAAGATGAGGACTTATACGATTTTGTACGCATGAAGTTTATTGGTCATCGAAACGCTAGAACAATGATAAAAGAAGCAAATTTTTGGGGTAGGAATTACGTCATGTCTGGTTCAGATTGTGGACATATTTTCATTTGGAATAGATATACTGGAAAACTAGTTATGACAATGCAGGCCGATCAGCATGTCGTCAATTGTTTACAGCCCCATCCAGAGCTGCCTTACTTAGCTAGTTCGGGAATCGATTATGATGTGAAGATTTGGGCACCGATAATGCCGGAAAATAGCTTTAACGAAACGGAAGCCGAAAATGTAAGTACAAAGTTAATGTAGCATTTAAAAACAAAAGCCAAACAGAGTCTCATTTGCAATTAATCCAAAAATATGTAAATTGTTTTTAGAAAATGTTGCATGCAATGATGCTTTAAATTGATTTTTTTTTTCAATTTGAAGTCGGTCATATACATTCGCATGGTAGACCTTATTGATTGTGGAAATCCTTTAAGGTATTTCAATTTGAAAAATTTTTTTTTAAATCAAAATTAGGGCTAAGAGGTCCTGATTTGCTAGGCCTTTCATTTAGTTTCTTTGGAAGATTGTAGTCTTTCCTTAAATCGATATAGCGTATATGCACAACTTTCAATACTTGAAATATTTTGCTCTAGGGTAATTTTTTTTAAATAATACTTTATTTGACTTCCTCAATAACAATAATAGTGCTACACATCCCCGGAATTGCAATTACATTCCCCATTGACATGAAAAATAAAAGTTTTGCTGTATAATCGAGTTCTTCTTCTCACACGCTTTGACGTTTCTCCATTACTACATAGCCAATTCTATTATCTTATCCGTTCCTTAAGTTTTTCTCCTTCCGATTTTCAAAACTTTCAGTTGAAAAAACGAAATGCTGTTATGTTGGAAGAAACAAAAGATACGGTTACAGTTCCTGCAGCTTTTATGATACGAATGCTTGCCTGCATACGATCTTTGCGTGACCGTGAACGTGATAACAATCAAGCGAGCAATAGTAATAACAACAGCGGAAACGAAGAGCTCCTAACAGAAGAAAATGCAAGCACTCCTGAAGAAAACCAGAGCACTGGCTCCAATCGAGATTAAATTTTTAATAGAAAAAAAAAAAGAGTCTAACGCAAGTTTTTTAGAATATTTGTCATGAACTCAATGCTTTAATAGTATTAATTAGATGTCATACTTTATTCATTTGAAATTTCTTATTTTCATTCGATCATGAATTTCTTGTCATTAGCTACTTTAGAACGAAATGGGTTAAATATATTCTCTGCATAATTATAGGAAGATTAATTTGTTTCCATATATTCGATATTATAAGTTGTAAGGGGAATTCGGGCTATTATATTATAGATCTTTTAAAAATTTCACTCAACAATTTCATTGCCCTTTTATGTAATCCTTTCCACAATATATTATATATACTGCTGAGTCCTTTGAAGAATCATTAATTTCATTGTCCTTTTATGAATCCTTACCACAATATATACATATATACTTCTGAGTCCTTTGAAGAGTCGAAAAATTTAACACTTCAGGACAAGATTTAGTTTTGGTGTGATTCATAATTCAAAGCCTCCAATAAAACTCTCCAAGTGCGTACTCTTTAAAGCTTGCTTTTTCAAAAAGAAGAATCCTATTGTAGTATTTTTATATTAATATTTATTATAACTACTATATATATATATATATATATATATATATATTATTAATCTACTGACCGACACCATGGGTACACATTTATTGACAGTTGACTTCATTCACTCGGGGGACAATCTTAATTCTATGCGCTAGTTTTGTATTATTATTTTTTTTTGCAATTACACGTTAACAGCTTTTTGGAGTGCTGCCTTATCACCATCCACAATAATATTGGCTCCTGCAGTTGTTAGATTAGAGCTGAGCAATTGCTTCGTCGATGAACTGGATGAATAGCTATCGCTAGAGCTGCGAGTTGAGGCTGAATTTCCACTGATAGGACTGTCGAGCATGTCTTTAAAAAAAATGATTTTAATAAATTATTGGAACACGATTATGAAGCCAAAAATATCCATACCTGGCAAAGAACTGACATTACCCTTCATGTCTGTAGAATTTACCGTGCCAACATTTCCAGGTCCAACAATGTTTCCGACCGATGTTGACTTCTTTTGAAGTTGTTTCTTATTCAAATTATTCGTATTCTTAAGACTTCCAGTATTGCATTTTAAATTGCTAAGCCTGTCGCCGCTCTTGGGACGATCTCGACATAATGGGCTCAGAATCGAATTTCGCGGATCTTCTACAACGTAGTTTTCGTTGTCTTCGGCGTTTATGGCTACCGTCTCGACATTTTCTTGTTTATTATTATCCCCAGATGCATTCAAATCTGTTTGATTTCGTTTGAATTTCTTCAAAGAAGATGACGCTGAAGAAATCGTTGGTCTACTAAGGCCCGCCGATTCCTCGTCGTATTCATTGTCGGTTGTAGCATCAGTCGTCTGATTGGATGACATAGAAGCCGTTGCTAGCACGTGTTTGTACTTGCTACCCGGCGATAGAAGTGGCGAAAGTTTCTCAGTATCACTATCATCTTCGGCTTCATTGTGAGAGGAACTGGCACTATTGTTGATTGTACTGCCCGATGAATGGCGTTTACTTTTGCCGCTCTGCAATTTAAAACTGTGCCGTTCGTTGATAATTTCAAGATTTTCTTGTGGAATTCTACAAAGTGGAGCATTTCGTTCCTGTTTATCGAGAGATGGTGATTTTTTGTTGTTGGACAATATCATTTGACAGTCCGGAATTTGCAAATTTGGTTCATATTCAACGGGTGAATGATTGCAGGCGCCTGCAATTTGTTGATTGATGGTATTTACTTCCAAACTTGTAGTTGTGCTAGTGGATGCGTTTTTTTTGCCTTTTCCACGGCGTTGGCCTGTAGGTTTAAGCGGAGATGTTGCTTTATGATTATCACTAGACATTACAGTTGTCATGCAGTCGCCAACATCGCCCTCGCTATGTCTAGGTGGAGGATTAATAAATGGTTCATTACATCGAGAAAGAACATTAATTAACATACCTTGTACTTCGTGCCACATATTGCGGTGGACCATTGAGTGCTTCAATAAGTGAGACTGGTATATAGCCAGCGGGAACATGTTGATCGGCATTGTTAGGCTCACCAGCTGAATTCTGGTGCAAAATGGAATGTGCACTAATACCTTTCTGTACGGCACGAATTTGTAAGAGCGCACGGAATGGAGCACGACAAATTGGGCAATTATTCGCTTGGTAGCGCAATGAATCGGCACAGGAATTACACAAGCACAAATGGCGACATGGGAGTATCAAAGTGTCGCGTGTGTCACTCATGCAGATCACACATTCACTGCCATGATCGTCGATATCCTCGTCAATAGAACTCTTGTTAATTGCCTGCAAAAGGAATATGCTTAATTTGCCCAATCAAATCAATTGAATTTTCCACAAACCTTATTCTCAATTCCATAGATCTCCTGCAATAAGTAGCATAGACCGTCTACGAATATCTTCTGCTTGAGTGCGCGCAGCACATAGCTATTGTTATCATGATGATCGATGACGCAAATAGTCGTATGTGATTGCCTGCAATCTTCGTTTCCTTCCTCGACAACGCAATGAATAGCCACTGGGTATTGTTCCTTGGAGGGATTATAGACGAGATCATCTTCGGGTATTAATTGCGGATTGAAGATGTGACTGGGCTGAGAGAAATACTGATTTATGCCTTTCTCGTAGTGATACGTCTCCGATGTCAAACCAGACGTAAGCGTTACCCCACTCGGACTGACTTCCTCGTTGCAAAAATAATAAATAGTTATAGCACAACGAGCATCCGAATCGAATGTAAATTCTATATTATATAAACTTGTATTGGATTGACCATCGCGGCCGCTGCAGGAACCAGTACACATTACGTTGCCATCAACCTGCTCGTCTTCGGATGAAGATTTCCTAGATTTCTCAGACACTTTTTCAGACAAAACACGTACAAAACGCACAGATTCCTTTCGAATGTTCACCAAGGACTTCAAGGTCTTAGTCGGCTCGTTGCCTTGTGGCGGTGGATAGGGGAACGAAGTAGGACGATTGTTTAGAAAATTCAAGTCCGCATTTTCACCAAACAAGTACGATTCGGGTTGGGGCGTGTCAAACCTTTCTCCGCCCATTATAAAGTGACTGCTGAAGAAGTTCCCGTTCCTTGGTGGAAACTTATAAATTCTTGATCGTTCCTCCATTGCTGCATTCTCGACTGCTGCATTTTGTCTGCTGGCAAAGGCGCCCATGCTTGATTGTTTTCTCTGCAAATAAATTTATGCATGAATAACTGCTAAAGTCGAACATATCGCACATTTGCTTTAATAGTGTCACAACTCAAAATCTGTCAAATTGGGGTTAACGCAAGGAATGTGTTCACAGGTCACCTAATGTTTACCTAAGCGCACACTCAGTTGCGTTTTCGTTATTGCAAATCAGAGCAAAAACCATTTATGTCAGCCTCTTCGTCGTACAAATGCACCTAGACTGCATCGAATAAACTGGATTTTTTTCAAGTTGCAAATTTTGAGTTGTGACACTATTGAAGACATGTGCGATATGTATACACAAGTGTTCTTTTTTCGTTCAAATTTCCGTAAAATCGATATATGTATGTAGAATGTATGTTGTGTGGTTTTGATTTCTCTTGTTGTATTTGCTTATTTAGTGCTATATTTATTTTTATTATATATAAACACTCACTCACCTATAATTTATAAGTATGCAAATTGATATATTTTTAAGTTCTTCAAAGTTATTGTTCTCAATTTTCACCGAATACAAAATAGACAAAATAAAAACATTCCTCTGCTAGGGGTGGACAAAACTTATCGATATATCGACTATGCCGATGGCACGATATATAGATAGTATACTTCGATATTTTTTTTATTTATTTCGTCATTCACTAGAAGTGTAACACATATTACCAGAGTGTTTGAGTTATAAATTATTAGTTAAGGAAAACTTAAGCTAAAACGCTCGTATAAACACACCCGTTTCTTTTTTTGTTTCAAACTCGGCAGGCCTGCCGATGTTCCAACGACTATCAAGTATCGGATTTCTTAAAATTATCGAAACCAAAATAGCCCGACAGTGATGCCAGATTTTATCGATAAAAAAAACCCTCATATATTGGAAAAAAACCCATTTTTCCCCATTTTCAAAAAATAAAAACCCACGAAAAAACCCAGAATGATTTTTTGAAAATATGGGCGTACCGATTTCAAAATTGAACATTGGATTTAAACGCAATATTTTAATATTTTAATAAAAGTATCAAGAAAAGAACAAAAAAAAATAAAAGTACCTTAAAATTGCAGTCTTGATGCCATAATAAAAAATATCCGTCTTGTCTCTTTTGCTACGAATTGATTATGGCACGCTTTATGGCCAGACAAAAGAGTTTGACAATTAGAGTGTAGGTTTACCAAGCGTCCACACTGTAAGTGTTTTGTCATAAGATCTTACCCCGCGACTAGATACAGCAAAACTAGTCATGCATGGTACTGGAAGAGGCAAAACACGATTTTGATTCTCATAAGTAGTAAATATACCTTAAATGTAGTGCATAAATTTCGATATAAAATTACCCATACTTTTCCCCATGTCACGTTTTTTGAGTGAAAAAACCCACAATATGGGGAAAAACCCACAATCTGGCATCACGGGCTAAGCCCGACAATACTAAGGGCCAGTGCTGTCGAAATGCTACTATAGTAGTTTTTGTGCTACCTTTTTCCAAGCCGTACTACTTTACTACTCCTTTCATTAACGTACTACTAATTGATTGTAAATAAATTTTGTGATGGATTCTTTGTACGGCGAAAATTACGACAAGCCTACGAAAAAATTTAAAAATCGAAAGTGTAAATTTACAAAATTTCATTCATTCATTTTTTAGGCTTCTTGATTTAAGAGTTTTCGGTAAAACCCCCTAACTAGGTTTTCTTTTTCTTCTATTACTTAAAAAGTACTTTTTTCAAATAACTCCGTTTATTTTATAAATGTTACTATTTTAAAAGCATATTGGTACTCTCTAAGATACGAAAACGACAGCACTGATCGCATACCATAAAATATGACAGATGGTATTACCCTATTTACACGTTAAGACATTTCGATAATGAAACAAATTTTCGTTGGCAAGGGAGGCAGGAGGAAGAGAGGAAAACGCTACCGCACCACATCCCCTTGCGTCCCTATGTCGTCGTTCATACTATGAGACAAGACAAGCGAGAGACACGGTGAATTCTCTTTTGGTGTCTTATTCGTGTTCATACTAGTAAAAATTGTCTCTGCGACATTTGAAATAGAAGAAGAAACTGGTTTTATACAGTGCTGCCAGAAAAAATATTTTGAAATACCTACAATCTGAATTAAAAATCCCCTACGCTCTTGAAATAAGATAAATAAATTATTATCACGGTTTTCTACAAAATAAGTTGGTCCAAAGATCTTTTTTAGAAAAAGTGTAAGCTATTCTCCACAATTTTTCGTATTTAATACTTCAAAGCTAGCTTTTTAAATTATTTCCGAAATCTGTAGATATGCTTCTTCATAAGAAGAGAATATTTACCCAAATATGGCAGCACTATTTTTATGATGAGAAGGACAAGCACAAAGCGTGTCGCCGAGTACGTAAGACACGTACCCCTCTCTCTACCCCGAACGTCCCTTGCCTACAACCACCGTGTCTCTCGCTTGTCTTGTCTCATAGTATGAACGACGACTAGCCATAAAAAGTGTGTTTCATTATCGAAATGTCTTAACGTGTAAATAGCGTATATGCGATGTACTCTCGCTTGTGGAGTCCCACTGTTAAAAAAGAACTGATTAAATTCATTAAGCTTAAATTCAGCGTTTCGTTTAAATTTCACTCAAAAAACACGATTTTAGTGATAAAATGACATTTTTTTGGGGAAATAATAAATCAATGGATATATTTTAATATGGAAATGAGCAAAATAATCTAAATTTGAAGGGGTTTCGCCAAACAAATCTTTGACTTAATCAGTTTTTCTCGCTTCAATAGATTATGAAGAAAAAATAACATACCAACCACCAACACTTGATGAAGAAAATGTGGATTATTGTTATTTTTTTTTAATTTTTCTGGAGCAAACGAAACCGTAGAAATGTAGTCGATCTAGTGAAAGCGTATAAAATGCTGCAGCATGGGCAATGGTCGCAAAAAGGAGTTCAAGAGTCCAAAAGCCAAGAAATTGAGTTATAATGCGCTAATGAAAGAAACCCAAAATGAAAAAATTTCGGGAAGCGAAGTTTTAAAAGCCAAACATTGCATGCATTCGTTAACGCAATCGTTTCTGGACGCCAAAGGCAACATCTTTATAAAGCGGCGAAAACGAAAATCCCAGGAGCTGCTGACAGGTGTTGTTCCAAAACAAGGCAAGGTATGATGGGTTTCTCACTACATATATACCAAGTATATTTAACTATATTTCACTGAAAGAGTTTCCGCTATACAGATCGAATACTTTTCATCGAAGCTCTTGAAGCTAAGTCGACTGAACAAAATGCTTTTGGTGCTCATAGTCGTCTGCGTTTGCATATTCTATGCGAATTTGGAACACCTTGTGCGAGCTAATTTTGCATTTCTACTGCCATCTAGTGTTAGTATTTCGAGTGCTTTGAACACAACTAGGAAATCCATAATTAATGCCAACGAAGATGCGGATCTGTCGCAGGAATCGTTGACATCATTGGCGCAAATGCAAATGAAACCATTGAAGTTTATTCCACAACATCAGCAACAACATTCGCTGCATCATCAGCAGCATAGCAATATGAATCATATCGGAATAGCGAATGACTATAATATATTTGTTATATACACCAAGGAGAACTACCAGCTGCATGCCAAGTTCGAGCTTTTTATACGAAGCCTGCTGAAGCATGCAAGCATACCGATGCATTTACACGTGATCACGGATAAAATAAGCAAGAGCTCTGTCGAGGAGATCATCATGCTGCAAATCAAACGCTTCCGCCACACGGTGCTATACACTTTATACGATGTTCAGGCATGTGGCGAGCAATTAGTGGACATTGTTAGGTATTTTATTGATTATTTCGAAATGATTCATTCATAAAACCATTTAATTTCATTCCCCGCAGTACAATGCGTCCGTACTTTAGTGCGACACCCAAATCATATTATGGTGATGCGCTTTTCTATTTATCACTCGGACTTCATCGTATTGCAGATGCCCATCTGGATCGTGTAGTACTTCTCGACTGCGATATCGTCTTCCGCTCGGATGTGAGACAGTTGTTTGCGGAGTTTGAGCATTTCTCCGAAGAACATCTCTTGGGTTTAGCACCGGAACTAACACCTGTCTATCGTCATATTCTCTATAGATATCGCGCCAATTATCCGGGAACGAATTTCGGTAATCCGTATTTTCCGATACGGAGAGGTACCACACTTAACGACGAAAACAATAACAAGAATTTAGGTGTTAGTTTAGAAGAAAAAATGCGTTTAAAACGACGTGTGAAACATGGTTATCCTGGTCTCAATTCAGGTGTCGTTCTTTTACGCCTAGATCGTATACGATCCTCCCAGCTGTATAGCGAACAATTAACGCCAAATGAAGTACAACGTGTTACCGCGAAGTATACGTTCCGTGGCCATTTGGGCGATCAGGATTTCTTTACGTTGTTTGGATACGAGTTTCCGCATTTGATTTATCGATTAGATTGCGTTTGGAATCGACAGTTGTGCACATGGTGGAAGAACCATGGCTACAGCGAAGTATTTGATGCATATTTTCATTGTGAAGGACGTATTCGCATGTACCATGGCAATTGTAATACTCGTGTACCGGAATGAATCGTCAAATCAATGAAGCCCGTTCGGAACGCGAAAGTATTGCGAAAATACGAAAGAGTACCAAAGGCCGTCGAGGGGGCGCTTGTGCTGTGCAATAATATTCGTTGCTTTAAAATTCTTATGCTATACAATTTCGAGTTAGATATCTTGTGCGATAACGCGAGTTAAGCGGTTTAGTCATTTAATAATTTAAATAAATTAGTTAACTTATACACTCCAATACAAATATATTTATCTTGAAAAATATTAATTGTATTTATGAAAGTATATGAGCTTAACTTCTCTTTCTTTGATAGCGAATCAACTGATTCCTATTTTTGTTGCATTTTTGGTCCCTTTTTCGGTGACACTTTTCTGCAACGAAAGTTTTTATTCTAGAAGAACATTAATCAATTTATTAATGTGCAAATGTATTTTCAAGCGATGCTTGAGAATATCATCCATAAGCGACTATTTGCTGACGTACGTTTCGACCTGCCGTCTGGGGTCTCATTAGAGCAATTTTTACGGATTGGCTGACTATTGAGTCAAATCTCGGTTTGCGTATTAAACTACCTTTGACTGCAATTCATACCCTTGAATTGTAGCATCAGAAATTACTCCTAATGGGAGATCTAACTAAAGCTTTTAAGCTTGAAAGCATTCACTAAACTAATCAGTTCGTATTCTATGCTGGCTATTAATTGTATTGTTCATTCCCAGGAGGAGTTCGTTAGAATCGCCTTAAGGAAAGGACTTATTAATTTCTGTTAAAAAAATATTAACGGAGGAATGTCAAACTCGGAATATCGTAACAGGCGACGAAACTTGGATTTACAGCTATGATCCCGAAATCAAGCACCAATCGACTGTTTCGGTCTTTACAGATGAGGCGAAGCGAACAAAAGCTGTGCGTGGGCGGAGTGCGGCCAAGAGAATGGTTCTTCGTTTTTCGGGATAAAAGGTCATGTAGTTACTGTGGCCTTAGAGAATGGTATGACGGTCAACGCTGATTTGTATACGAGCGTTTGCTTGGCGAAAGTTATCTCCAAAATCCGCAAAACTAACTGGAATCACCGCATCATCCTTAACCAAGACAATGTGTCCTCCCACACGGCCAAGTTGACACTGTCGTTTTTGAAGGAGGAAGAAATATATATGATGGATCATACCCCCTACCGTACCGACTTGGCAGTGCCAAGTTGGCACCATGTCACTTCTGTCTCTTCCGAAAATAAAAAATTTATGGCGTGGTCAACGATTGCAATTCCGGATGAGGCCGTCGAAGCGTACAGAAACTGTGTTTTGGAACTTACTCAGGGAGACTAGAAAAAAATGCTTCGAACATTGGTTGATGCTCATGGTGAATAGTACTTCGAAAAGCAATAGAATTGTTTTTGAAAGACTCCCACTCCCATTTTTACTTTTTTGACGTCATAACGTCTATTAAATCGATGATAGGACACTCAAAAAGCGAGAATCTGCCGACGGCGAATTCAAGGTGCGTTCAACATGTCCATCTCACTCTTTTTTTGCCTGCCGAGTAACATCTCTTTTTATCTGGCGCGAAACGTCCCGCGCAATATCTATGAGAGTGAAATAGATTTGGATATGGTTATAAGTATGTGATACTGTGCATAAGTATCCCTCCTCATTTCATATCACGTGGTAATATACAAAAAGCCGAATTTGAAAAACTTTCTCACTCAGTGCTCCATACTTTGTAACCATCACTGATGCTAGGCAATATTTTGGTAACTCTTTTCCCTTGGATATTGAAAAAATCTCTTTATTTCTATTTTCTTTAGGAAAGTGATCACTAAAAATCCCGCGATTTTTCGTTAAAAAGGTAAAATTGAAAAAATCCCTCAAAATGGAAAAAACCCTCGTTCTGGCATAGAATAAAATTTTAGCATAACCCCTATAATTCTCATTTGGTTTGTAAAATGGGACACATAAGACTCGCAGAATTTCTCAAGGTTTTTTACGACGTGATGAAGCAAGAAGTTGTGTAAGTTATAATCATCATCACTATGACCCGTCATCATCATCATCACCGTCACGTCATCATCATCATCACCGTCACGTCATCATCACCATCTACAAAATCAACACCACCATCAACATCATCACCATCATCCCCATCAACACCATCAACACCATCAACACCATCATACACCATCAACAACATCAACAACATCAACAACATCAACAACATCAACAACATCAACAACATCAACAATCATCAACATCAACATCAACAACATCAACAACATCAACAACATCAACAACATCAACAACATCAACAACATCAACAACATCAACAACATCAAATCACAAACATCAATCAACACCATCAACACCATCAACAACATCAACAACATCAACAACATCAACAACATCAACAACAATCAACAACATCAACACACATCAACAACATCAACAACACTCACACATACATCAACAACATCAACATACATCAACAACATCAACAACATCAACACATCATCAACAACATCAATCACACATCATCACATCATACAACATCATACAACATCAACAACATCAACAACATCAACAACATCAACAAACATTCAAACAACATCATACATCAACAACATCAACATACACACAACTCATCATCATCACACATCCTTCAATTCAACAACATCACAACATCAACAATCATCAACAACATCATAACAATCAAATCATACATCAACTACATCAATCAACACATCAACAACATCAACTATCAAACATCAATTAAATCATCATCAATCATTCAACATAATCACAACGATACATACAACATCATTACAACATCAATAAATTTCATTCAACAACCTATCAACAAAATTGGGTCAACACGTAGCAGATATTCTCATACGGAAACATACCTAATACATCATCTGCCATACACCGATCAATTCACATCAAAATCACATCAGCATCATCATTTCAACATAAACTGGTTATTAATCGATAAGGGTTCATAATCATTTCACTATCATAAATCATCACCATAATCACGTCTCTGATTACCCAATTTTGGTAATATGAAATGGGTAGTTTTGGGCAGTTTCGTGCAGTACGGGAACAGACCTATTACTTCTGCCATAACCGATCAATTCACATCAAAAAATAGCTTATATTTGAAATAAGACCTGGTTTGAAAGGGTTAAACTTTTGTACCGAAATAAATTGTGATTAATTTGGTAATAAGAGCCGTTAAAATGGGTCTCGATAATCGAGATTCTACATACTGTATTTGAAATTATGATTTCTAAAATATGGGTGTACCCAAGCAACGAATCTGTCATTTCAAAATTTACATTTACGGCTCACGTAATTCACATTTACGTTTTAGATAATTACAAATGCCTTCCACAGAACACTTTATCACTAAAGCCTGGATTCCACTATCTGCGCAATGCGCCGATTTTTTCCACAATCAATGCGCCGATAGTGTGAACGCAATTTTTGGACTCTGATGCTGACAAGTGTGATCGCCTTTATCAATTGTTGTCCCAATTTTATTGTCCCCCGATATCTTTTGTACAATATGCGACGATAATGTGAGACTCAACAGTGATTGTCGAGATTATTGAATTTTGCGCCGATCTGGCCCGATAAAAATCGGCGCAGATTGTACTATTTACGCAGATAGTGGGACCCCAGCTTAAAATCACTTTCTTTTTCTGCCGAGGAATGTTTTTAGGGAAAAAACTCTCGGAGAATTTTCATTAAGAATAGGGCTGTTAGTCTCTTAAGCTTACACTGAAAATTATTCGTATATCAGAGGGACGCTCCATCATTCATTGTAAAAATCGATTTATCATAATTTTGCAGTGCTTTGTTTTCCGTGTACCGTGGTGCGTATGATTGATGTCGAAATTCGTTCGAATTAATGTTACTCATACGCCACGATAACTTTCAATGACACGATTAAGAATATCGTTTTCTCATTTTTTTTTTTAATAGAAAATTAAATATTTACTTTCTAAGAAGCTTTACTATGACAATGAACTTCGGAAGTGAAAAAAAAGTTCTCCTATGAAAAAGGAGAAGTAATCAAAAACACAAGATATAGCGTTGTAGCTCGATTTAGATCATAACTGAATGCGACCATACTGGATGGAAATGAGAAGAATTTCTTGTTGATTAATGTGCGGAATATTGTCTATTTAGGGCAGTGATGCATGCATTCATTGATATCTTTAAACCTTTATTAGTTTTGACATGAGTAATTTCGTAGCTTTGTGCTTTTACTCTTTCAATTGTGAAAGTATGAATAACGTGCGATCACGCCATATTTTCCGGGAATTTCATTCCGATTGGCGACACCGCGTCTGGTAGCTAAAGTATTAAATTGCGATGAAACCGCTCAATGTTGTGTTGTACTAGACGTGAACATGTAATTTTTTAAATATATAATGTTGATTAATTTTTTTATTAATTTTTTTTTTTTTTTTTTGAAATGTGGGCATATCGAAATGCTCTGAATTACTGCTCTGAATTTGTGAGAATAAGAATTTCCTTTTATAAAATCTATTCGATGCGCTGTATATATGTAGCATCATTTGAATCGTTTATCAATGAATCGATAAATTTAATTTTTAATTGGTTTTTTAATTAGTCTTAATTGATCAGATGCTACTCCCCGTGCGTCATTTCTTTCCGTTGTGGAAATTAACGCGGTGGTTTTTTTTTTTTTTTTTTAATATTTTTTCTTTTTTATTAAAAATGGAATAAAAAAACAACAATTTAATCGGAAAAGCTGATTCAAAGAAAGCTTTCTCGATTGGCTCTTTAATTGATTGTTACCAGGGGGAGAATAACCGTGCCGTCTTATATACAGATGTAATGTGTAATGTGATGGTATATAAACTGAATCGTTGTCCATTAAAATCACTTTGTTGTTAATGAATCTTTTTTTTTTGTTTTTTTGTTTTTTGTGAGCGCCTTATGCAAAATCTGTGGGTTCTGGCACGCAACGAACGAAAAATCGTGTTTTCAGTATTAGGGTAAGTCTTTAAATATTCTGAATATTTAAAAAGGCAAGTGTTTCTGCTATCATAGGCAGTCGAATGGCACCTTTATGATGGGCTATAAATCTTCATCAAAATCTTTAAAGATAGAGAAATGCTAGTTTCGAATGAATAAACAACAATTTAAAAGAAAAATTTATTCGATTTTTATGCACAATTAATGGCATGACAACTTCACACAGCCTTCATTCATGTTTGTGGATATGTGTATGCGCAAACAATTGTATGTACATTGCACATACATACTATACATATGTGCATCGAATCAAATGGTTGCATCAAGAGGTCTCTACGCTTTGTTTTTTTGCGGGCTGGAAAGCTCGTTCAAGAGTTTTTCAGCGAATTTCCTGGCTATGAAGAATATTTCCCGGAGCATTCATCATTTATTAGACTTTTCAAATGAAGAGTGCTGGTGTGGTGTGTGACCTCTCCCACAAGAATTTTCGATTTCACAGACCACATGATAGTCACGGTATTATCACTGCCTGTGGATACTTATTAGCATTGTTTGACCTTTCGTCGTTTGGAAAAAGAAATATCGGACTAACAGCGGGTTAACATGTGATATATCACGATTATTGCAAATTGACGTCTCATTTTATTGAGGCAAAAAATATGAAAGAACATCACATCTGCTTTGCAGAAGTTCATCGACTTTAAGTGAATGAGTTCTGTGATCGTCAACCAATCGAAATTTGTTTTTATCACTGCTAAAAAAAAAAACGATGTTCTCAATAAAAATAAATCTGCAATCATAATTGAAGAGAAAAATTTAAGGAGACTGCATTCGTAAATGAAGAAGAAAATAAAAAGCCTGGCACATAATGGACATCCGAAATATTAATCGAATTTTTATAACAAATTTCTTGAATACCAGAATGAGTGCTCAAAATATTGCGTATCAATTTAATTTTATTAGTGCGTCTTCAGCAATGTATCAACATTTGAAATTGACATTAATTATGGCAATTTGCCATTTAGTGTCTTTATATTTCTATCAATTGTTGACAGACGCCACTTTGACGATCGTCGGCAACGAGCTTGAATGGCTCAAAGATTGAAGAAAAAGCGCTGAATAACGCCTGGTTTCCAATGATGCAGCAATTTCTCGCCCAACTATAAAATATGACCAGCCTTTTGTC
Source organism: Chlorops oryzae (assembly GCA_020466095.1). NCBI lineage: Eukaryota > Metazoa > Arthropoda > Insecta > Diptera > Chloropidae > Chlorops > Chlorops oryzae. Next base: position 42,797,022 of record CM035808.1, read on the forward strand.
CATTCGAACTGTTTTAGTTAAGTTTTACCCATTTTTAACAAAATTTTTGGTTCAATTTTTATCCATATTTTTGTCTAGAAAAGGACGTGGCTTAAAAGTATGTTTTTCGGGGTTGAAATTACCTAAATTACACCTTTGTCCGACTTTTAAGAATATTTTTGATTGAAAATAAGTAAAAAAAAAATATGGTTCCTCTGAAATAATCCAATAGTGTCTTAACTTTGGTTTCGAAATTAGGTAAATTTTAAAAGGCAGACCGAATTTTTGTCTTAATTTCTACTTTTGATTCCGTTCGAATTTTACGATGAAATTAAGTCAAAAAATGACTTGCTGTAATGCCTACTTGAACCTTGAAATCGAAAATATGTGTGACTTTCTGCTCCAATTTCACGTTCTGACATGTTTTTTGCATGTCGGATTGAAAATTATTCTTCTGAATCTGTTTTGTCTATAAGAAAAAAGTTTTTTTCAAAGAAAAATTTATTTTATCCATCATTGAGATAGCCAGGGTTCGAAAACAAACAAAACAGAACGTTTCGTTTTGTTTCTCTTTGCTCATTGATGTGAGTAAAACTTAAACGAAACCAAAACAAAAAGAACGAAATAGTTTTTTATATCGTTCCGTTTGTGTTTGTGAGCGCAAAGAAAAATGAAAACGAAATGTACTGAGCTTCAGAACAAATCACAGGAACTCGAAACGAACTATTTAGTCCGCGAACTTTTCGGAAACGTTTGTTAATAATTTTGCTCACTAATTTCGATTGTCAAGGAAACGTGAAAGAATTTTTGTTCATTTGTTTTTATTTGTTGTTATTGTTGTATATGTTGATAAAAAACATATAAAAAGAAAGAAATATGACTGCGATAGGGGATGCTGTTACTCTTCATAATGAAACTCTCCGTTTGATCTGACCAATAAAATGTGCTCCAAGTTGCAAGGAGTGAGGTTGTTGCGTTGATCTTAAGTTACACGATTGTTGGGTACGCATGTTCAATGCTTTGTACCTCCTAAACTAATAGAGATCCCATTTTAAAATTTACATGATGTGTTCTTAACACTTGCAGCTAAAATTCGAAAAAAAAAAAAAAAAAAAATCAAAATTCCACCACCAGTGCTACACTGAAAAAAATTTTTTTTTTTGAATATTTTGCATTTTTGAATAGCTCAATAAATTTTCTTTAGAAACCGTTACTATTTATTTTTTGAAAAAATTTTTTTTATTCGAAACATTGCATGGAAAAAAAGCTTATTTTTCAATTCATCAATTTTTACAGGCCTATATCTCGAAAACTAACAGTGATATATCAAAAAAAAATTTGCCCATTAATTCACACTCTATAGAGGTGCAACTGATCCAAATATTATATAAACGATTTTCAGAACATGACCTTTTTTTCGCTGCCCGCTTCACGTGAAATGCCCCATATACTTTCGATATGAGGGTGCAATTTTGAAATTTAAGGACCACTGCGTTGCACTGGCTTGACAATATGCAAATATTATTTTAGCTATGATCGTGCTAATTGATAAAATTACAAAATTTCATTATATTATGTATTCAATTTGTTCCAAAAAATTCATGCATCATTCCCAGTATGCATGGCGCTAAAAAATCAAACCTGCAAACTGCGATTGCTACAGGGAACGATTCCTTTGCATTCGTTTCGTTTCCAATACGCTTCGAGCTAGCGCCGCACGCAAATAACGAAAACGTGCTACTCAATTTCATTGTGCTCGTATGTACTTCTAATTTTTTCCAAAGAAATCGTTTCGAAGTATCTCAGTATGCGCGCTGAAAAAAACTCAAAACCTGAATGAATAGCGTTTGTCTACTGAGCGAACGATTCCGTTGCAACGTTCCGTTTCGTTTTCAAACGCTTCGGAGATAGCGCCTAGCACGCAAATGAACGAAGTACAAGGACCACATTCACCATAAATCTAAGTTGGCATACGCTTTTAGGTCTTATGAATCGCAAAATACGTAAGGACGGATAAGAAATTTTCTATTTATATCGCCCTCTCTTTTTGTCTGCCTGAATTGGTTTAATTCATGTGCCCAATTTAGGTTGAAAAGTTTGTAATATCAGCGTCCTGTCGACTACTTTTAAACCCATTTTTGATCAAATTGCTTTCTTAATTCCCCAATTGAAAGACGAAATTCCCTATTATGTCAAACAAAATATCCTAATCTACATATTCTATTCTATAACTATTCTAAAATACATAGATACCAAAGAATTAACCATTTTCGACATATTTTTCTACTTCGGTCTAAATTTTGAAAACATCAAGAATCAGTTTGGATCAACTGCCATTTTGATTGTACTCGCTTCGATACGTTTGCATGTGTTGAATACTGCATGAATTGCTGCGGCATTGTAAACCAGGCATAAAAGCTGAACCGGAATAAGCTTTCTTGAGGGAAAGAGTAGGTAGTCTTTTTGAAAATGAGAAAAAAAAAATATATATTTATTTGGAATAGAATTCTTTGACGGATTAATTTCCGTCTCATCGATGACCGACAATCGATGGCATCAGAGCGAAATTTCCTGGTTGGTACATAGTGTGCATGTGTATGTATCTACGCGCCTGTGTCTGTCTGCGTTCGTAGTGGGTGTGGTGGGAGTGGCAATCGTAGTTGAGCTTTCGACCGTAGCTGACATCAGACTGGCATGCAAAAATGCATTTCCGTCTGCCTCGTCTCTGATTGAAAAGCGATGGCAGCGTTTCGCAGAATCGTGCAAATGATTAACATTGGGCGATCGTGTAAAGAAAACTCAATTTCAATTTCAATTTTCAATTGGTAAGCGGGTATGTGGGAAAGCGAGACGAGTGGTTAAAGAATTTCGCACTTACTACCAAGGCACCATGCAGCAGGCAATCATTCCCGAAACCCTACTCGATTGCTCTAGGCGACGATTGATTGGCATTCAAAACAATTAATCATAGTCAGCGTTGATTGACAAAGAAACGAGCAAATAAATCAAAATCGAAAGGTAAAATCGATTCACAAAAGGAGTGAACGAGAAAGATAAACTCCGACAGAGAGAAAGAGAAAAAAAAATAGATATTTTTGGAAGGGCAACGAACAAAATAAGGAGGAAATTATAGCCGTATAAGAGCTCATCCGTAATCTGTGCCATTAACCCACGGATCGTCAATTGACCGAGTGCCTGATATAAGATCAATTATGAGCTCAACTAATTGATCGCTGATCTAATTCTTTTTTGCCAAAACATGCGATCGATGGACGGACAGACAGACGGATATGCTTTGATTGGACCACTAATTTGGATTGCATCAATTTAGATGATCGAGGTTCGAGTTTGTCAATTAGGACGTTGCCACTTATACATATATATTCGTATGATCAGTTGGGCTTCATTTAAAGTGGAACATGCATAAAAAAATATGAATATGTTTTTATAAAAGTAGGCCTTTAAATGTAGGTATACTAAAGTCGGGGATTAAATGGTGAAGATCGCTTTTCACGATCACTCTTTTCAAAAAAATTAAGAAAAAAACTTCCTTTTTTGGATGCAGTTATACTTTTTCCTCTTAGAAATGTATAAACAAGTCATATTTGTGTGATGTATATTTCGCACTTGTTCTCTGCGAAGAAATTCCGATCGCAAACGCAAACCGATCAGAGCCACAAATCGTCTTTCCGAACATTAATATCGCCAATTTCTTTTTATAAATGATATTTCTTTTAAGCCCAAAATTTCACATATGAAGTGCCGATTGAATTATTTGCAACGAAAAACCCTCATGTCACATCTTGAGGCAATAATCTTAAAATTTCATTCCTTTATGTTTGCGTTCGTGCACGCAAGCGCAACATAAAAATTTTTTTCTTGAGAGAAACATTACATTGAAATAATTCAGTGCTAATGATAAAATGCATTTCTATACCCAGCGTAAGAAGGGTATATTAGTTTTGGGCGGATCTTGTAACAACTAGAACGAAGCTTCGTTGATATAGTCAAATACATATACTATACAGTGAACTCTCTCCCTGCTGACACTCCTCTTAAGCGGACACCCCTCTTAAACGGACACATTTTTCGGTCCCGTAGGTATCCGCTTACGAGAGAGTACACTGTATACCATAGATTATTTTAAGAAAAATTAAGAGCGGACCTTTTTCAATATAGGTTTTAATGCATTTTTTTTTCATAAATTTTGTACATACTTAAACGGTATTTTATTTTAATAAAAATAAGGAACATAAATGTGTCGTTGACTAAAAAGAAAAAGAAACATAAACAAAACATTCTGTTTTAAAAAGTGTTATTACTTAGAACTAATGTACATCAACAGCAAATGTCTCGATCGCTAATATGTGTACATTTTGCAGTCTTTTCGTTTCATAACTTGAATCAGGGATGCCGTAAGAAAGAGAGAAAGAATTTTTGTCATATTTCCGACGAGTTTTCATTACGAAATTATATTTTAAGAGCGTCCAATTCTGTGATTTAGAGTGGCCAATTTTATATTAAGAGTGGCTAGAGCGGCCAGAGCGGCCGCCTTAAAATAATCCATGCTGTATACATATATTCTTGATCAGGACCGAAAATTGAATCTATTTAGACATGTCCGACTGTCTGTTTATCCGTCCGTCTGTCTGTGGTCGGATCCTCTTCCAAACGGCTTGACCAATCACGTCAAAACTCAGCACATTGGTATAACGGGTCCCGAGTATGATTTTAATTGAAAATGGGAGATGTTCGCCCACTGCCACACTCACAAATGGACATATTTCGTAGCTTCTGAAGTAAAAGGCGTAGAAGCTTCGAAATCGAAACATTGGTAGACCAAGGCAAATAAAAGGAAAAAAGTTTATGTCGTCCGCCGACTGCCACGCCCATAAACATTAATTTTTTTATAACTTCTGTCAGGAGGGCAACACATAATGCGCCAATATTGTCGGGACGCTGGGTGCACCAAAGTTGGGATTGACGTACTTTAACTTTCTTACTTGTTTATTTATATAAATACAATTTAGAGCAATAGAGTTTTCACACGGAGACTAAATTACTTTATTTAGGTTCAAGTTTTTGACAAAAAATTTAGTTTAAAACTAGGTTTAGGGCGATTTAAATCAAAAATGAGCTTTAACTAAAGCGGGTATTAATCCTGTCGAATATTCGCCATGAGAATTTTTCTTTTTTGTCTATGTGAATAGCATATTATATTTGTATACTTAACATATATTCCTTCAAAAAATTCCTACATACGGAGATATGAGTAAAATACTGCGCATGCGCGACTTTTTTGAATTTTAGACCACTGTGCGTTGCGGCTATTAACCCCCAAAATATAATAATGAGCCAATCAAAGCGTCCAAATCACTCGACGTCAAAATAAGAACAATAAACTTCAATTAAGCGTTAAGAGAAAAATGACTTCAAATTAATTGAAAACCCATTGAAGATTTCCTCCAAGGCCATTTGGCATTGAATTGCGTTTTAATGCATTTCTTCAAATTGATGTGCGATTTTTTTGAATAATTTTTTTCTTTCGATTTTTTACTTGTTTGCTTTCTCAAAGAAACGAATTTTCGTTCATGGTCTCGGGTCAGTATCCTTGAGAGCATTTCAAGTGTCCATGGGTGTGAGGGTCCATCAACGAAATTGTTAATTGAAAAAATCATAAATAAAAACGAATGTAAACACACAAGCGAATCGAAAGAATTCGAAAATGAACTCATTGAGAATATTTTGATGGGGAAGACGAAGAAGGAGGAATGCGCTCACTTGTTTTTTGTTTTGTTTTTTTTTTTTTTATAGAGATTTTATTAAAATTTGTTGTTATTGGCAATCATTATTGAATGCATTTTGTGTTGAATCAATGGATTTCGCTCAATGTCACGTCAAAGAAACGATAATGACCGATCAAAAGCCTTTAAATCTCAATCGAGACAAATTGCAATGAGCATTGAGGAGTGGAAATTGCAGTCAAATCACGATAATGGGGATATATGTAAATTGAGCGAGTTCATTTATTTAAATTTTGAAATTACTTACTTCTGGCACATCGAATTTTAATGATTCAAGAGGACATACTACAATGTATCTAGGAGTAATGGTAGGCATTGCCTTCATTATGACAAAAAAAGAAAAAGAAAAAGATTTCCAGTAAATTTCATAAAATATGACATTTGACATTTCTTTTTTTTATATTTTTTGCGTTCGGTGTCTAAAGGACATTCTCTTACTTTATATACATGAATAAAATTATATTTTAATGGTTGGAAAAACTCGCGAGCCGCACGACATCTGCGTAGAAGGTGTGAGCGTTACAGCGCCAGCATACATAAGTATACCTGCTTGAATTAAGGGAAAGTCCCACAATGAAAATTCTGTGGCTCTGGGTTAATTAATTTTGGCTTGTTGACATACATACATACATACATAGCCAGCCAATACACATGTATGTATGCTACTTGTTCGCAGGAATTCTGAATTCTCGAGGACCGTTGTTAGCACTTCGCACCACCAATAGTATTCGCTGATGCAAATATCCTTTGGAAATTTCACATTATTCGACGTCCCATGGGAATTCCAACATGCAAAACGTGCTCTTTGTATCATCTGGATGTGGCCTGCGATCTCTTATCTCATAACAAATAAATTCATCCTGCGTGTCCATATGAGATTTCAGCGGATTAAGATCCGTTTCGTATCCTTGCAAAAAAGGCACGTCCGTGTTCGTCCTAGTTTTGTATACATTCGTAAATAAAATAAAAAAAAGTAACGATCGTAACGATCAAATGGATTTGAAAAGGTTTTTGTGTCGGCAAAAGGAATATTTGTTTAGAATTAAGATAAGAGATGAAAATTACGTCACAATTGGGTAAGATTCATTTGGGTATTATGGGTTAAAAGAGGGGATTAATTTGTAATATGTACCTAAGTAGTTTGGATATCAGAGAAACGGAATCGTATACGAGTCGTATGTCGGCTGATTCGAAATAAATGATTTTGGAGTTGTGCGAGTCGACCTTCAGTGGCGTAGCAATAGGACAAATGGAGTCTATCTTGCGTGAGATGATACCTAGTAAAGGGGTGTAAAACGTTCTCTAACATTTAAACATTTCCGTCGTAATTAACAAAACAATATCGCAGGAATCTCTACAAATATTGAACACATCCAAACATATGGAGCCAGTTTCAATCAACTCCGCTTTGAATTGTAATTGATTCCATATATTTGCATCTGTTGAATATTTGCATGAGCGTTATTGGAAACCAGGTATAAAATAACCAAAAAATTTTCATTTTTGGAGCATTAACGATCGATCTTAAGGACATTCTTCAAAATTCATTAATTTGGTTATTCAAAAGGAATTGTTAAACACGATTTTAACAGATTTTTTTTTTGTCTTTTTTAGGAATTTGTTTCGATTCCATTTCTTTGGTTATCTTCTTGTTGTTATTTTTAAAGGGGCCAGAAGGAAGAACTCTCCCTTTGGGCTTGCAACGTGAATGCCGACGTTCACAAGTAGGGAGTTCAATTCATTGTGATCGCTTAAATGAGCTCATAATGAGGGCTCATATTCCGCATAAGGACTCATAAATGACTCATTTAGAATTCACAATGTTTGATATTGACATCTTCAAAGTCAAAAGTGTTTCTTGCTTGTTCAAAGAAAATATTATGTTAGAAATGAATTGATGTTTTCTTTCTGAAGAGCGAGAGAGAGAGAGAGAGAGAGAGAGAGAGAGAGGAGAGAGAGAGAGCAAGCAATAGCGTAACTCAAGTACTTGAATATTATGTGTCTAAAATGATTTTATAATAAACAAAATTTCCTTAAGTGCTGGCGCCGATTCATTTAAGCAAATATTTTCATTAGTCGTTAAATGATTAAACGGACCGTAAGTGGACAGTTAAAGAAATTGGAATCATAATTTGCTCAGAATTTATTGCCGGCTTTCTTTTACTTTTTTCTTTTGGAAACGGCAAGTGAAGCAGTTGATGGGGATCATTCTCAAATGACAAAAATGATCGTAAAAACACGAATTTTTTATGAGTGTCTATGTATATATGTATATGTGTTTATATGAATGTGTGAGTCAGAAGAAGGCTGACTCCAAGCAGGTCCACCGATGTAGGTTTAAAAAACTTTTATTCAGGTAATTGTGATTTTGATACGTAGCCAAACATTTAGACCATATATTCCTGTACAACCTTGTCGAGAGGTAGGGAGAATTGGACGATTCCTTCAGTACACGCCTTTTGGAAGGGATCTCAATACCAACATAGCCCAAGGGAAGGCAGATATGAGCCTCTCGTTTCTCAACGAAAAGGATCATAGCAATATAGATATTGATGAAGAACATGAACCTTACTCTGAAGAAGGTTGGATATCTTCACTTACGATTACTCTTTCGGTCTCAGAAGAGTCTTACAATATAGTTATGGCCGAATTAAATCGGTTGTGTATCAATGAAGGCTTGCTCGAGAAAATAGCCTACAAACAAAATCAAAAAAATCCATATTAACGGCCTGAGCGCGTTCTCCATACCTGATCGAGGCATAAGCTCGATTGTCATCAATGGTTATGCTCCCCGGCATATTTTTCCATCGACGGGCCTGTTCCTGTACGATTGAGTACTTACAATGACGATATTCAGAAAAACTGGGATTTGTTCCAGTGGGACTATTGTCTAAATTACGACAGGTCCAAAAATATCAATGACTGATCGTGCGACAGAGCTCGACTGTAAGCATAAAGGAATTTTTAATGGACATTATTTTCGGTTAATTTTTTTTTTATATTTTTTTTGCACTGAATTTAAGCCGACAAAGAAGCAATAAAAACTGAAAGAATTAATTGAATCCTCTTCGGAGAGTAGCACCATTTGAAAGAAGAAAAAAAAAATTCTTTTTATTGCACACATTTTGACAAAATAATTTAACATTTTGTATATTCAAGAAAATAATTAAAATTCTGATCGAATAGCGCGGTCTTTGGCCAAGATTTCGAGTGATATTTAAGCATATTTTGTCACTTCTGATAGAAACGATCATAAAACATTTATGTGAATGGAACTGATGGACGACTGACTGGGGCGTTTGTAGAAAATTGGTGCACTCGCGGCGCATATTGAGGAGCCATGGCGGTGGTGGCGGTAGCACACTCTTCTATGGCTCCATAAGAATCGCCGCTTATCGCTCGAAATCTATGACACATTTCGGTTTCGCACAATCGCCATCGCCTACGTGATGTCACGTCTGAGCATGCGCGACAGCCTCGAAAGCGATCATAGCATAAGGTTCGTGCGAAAATAATTGATAGCTCTTCTTTTCGAATTGACTCAACAGATCGGATCTATGGAATTTTGTTCAATGGGTTCTTCAGCAAAATTACATGAACTATTAAACAGATGTTTTCAATTGTATGAAAGGACACAAAATGGACTTAAATGTGTACGAAGAAGAAGGAGAAACAGTTTTTATGTTGTGATAGGAAAACCCCTAAATTAAGGAATATTTCTGGTTTTTAAAGGAGACCTAGGCGAGAAGGACTCTAGTGGAAAACCCTATTCTTAAAACAACCTATTTAAAAAAATTCCAAAAAAGGAGAACTTTAATTGAAAAAAAAAAAATTGAAAGCAACCCTGTTAAGATGAAATTTGAAGCTGGGAGAAGCTCGTTTTCAGGTCGCCAATGAGAAAAATGAAAAGACGGAGAATGAAAAAGAGTTCATGAGACAATATCATTGATAGGGGTATACTAGGGGCCCCTGTGAAATAGTCCAGGCCCTTTAAAGATAACTAAAGAGTAGACAGCTCGACCTCTTTGCTATTTATTGTCGAAAGAAAGACGACAAAAATATACACAAAATAAACCAAAGCAGCACTCTTAATTTAAAAAAAAGGGATTGGAAAACAACCCTGAAGAAAAAAAACTACTGGCCAGAGGGGAAGAAAGTCTACACAGAGAAAAAAATCAACCAGAAAACTGTTAAATCAAAAGGAAAAACATACAAAACGGCTTACAAGGAATATTTTAATTTTAAACAATTTCTGTTGAAAAAATAAAAATTTCCTTTGAATCACCATATTTCAGGTTGAATGAAATGATAATTTTCAAAAATGATTTAAATTTAAATTGTTGAACCAACCATGGACATAGTTGAAATGACAAATATTTTTAAAATTCAAAAAAAAATACCTATACAAAAAGAGTCAAAAAAAAATTTATTAACGTTCAAAGCAAATGGCCATAGAGCACTCTGCTGAACATGCCCAAAAAATAGCCATCGGATGGACTTCATCCGATTTCGTCATCGTTTTGGTGACGCTTTCGCAATGCTTAAAAAGATTCTAAATGAATACTATCTCTATAATGTCTATTTTTAAAACAAATGAGAATTATACGAACGAAAAGAAATGTAATTAAAACATAGTCACTTCAATTCAACAAAATGTTGTTGACTCAACCTTTTTCTTTGAAATTTTGTTCTGCTCGAAAATCAAAAGGACTGTGAATAACAATGCGCCCTTTTAAAAAAATCATGGTTACGTTCGCTCAGTGTATCTTCGGGGCGCCAATGACAAAAATGAAAATGGTGAAAACAAAGAAAATTTCGTCAGACATTGTCAGGGATAAAGAAACATGCGGGGTCCCTAAAGAGAAGTCTCGGTCATATGCTTTTTACACTGCTATTTAGAAGGATCTTAACCAAAACGATGACCGAGCTTAACAAAAGCTCTTGTTGTAGGACTTTTCGAAATCTGTACTCCCCTTTACAGCCGACCCGTTGCGAACATTTTTCAACGTACCTAATGCAATTCGGAATTCGTTCAATTAGCAGCAAACATTGTCGTCCCATTCACCGAATCGATGAAGTGAAGAAAAAGACAGATATGAAAAGAATTAGAAACAACAGTAAGTTCAGCGAAATGTCACCACAGCGCACAGCCGAGCTGCGTACATGTGGTCTGCCCAGTCGCTGGCTCTCGGCTGGCATCGGAGTCATTCCGGGTTGCATGCAGCTATGCGGTTTTGATTAGCGACATGAAAACTAACACACAACAACAACAACAACAACAACTACTACTATCTACAACAACTTAGATGCTGTTAAACGAGCTGCTGAATTCCATTTCGTTTCTCACATCGCACACGGCTAAGGAATTTTGTTCTGACTGAACCATGGAATGCTGCAAGCGCCCAGACAACAAGAGAATCGCTAAATATTAGAACATCCAATCGAGGGGAAAAAATTGATCAGGCGTGTAAGCGACAAATTGATTCAGGAGGGGCACATTGGAAACTATAAAACAAATGATCGTAATTGTTTTCTCGTGTTCTTCTGTGATCAATTTGGTGAAGGGAGGGGATTGACCCCAAAAAATTACTCTGGATTACGCCACTGGTTTCGGTATGAAGTTAAAGTGTTATATAACTTTTAAAAGAGACGTAAAAATACTGACTATTTGGACTGTTGGGTTGCAGCAACTGGTCATATTTGAGCCCTTTTTTCGCATCTTACGGCTGCATGATTCCTCGATATGAATGCACATGAACTGTAAGTAAATCTAGTCTAGATAGAAGAAAAATTTGACGATCAAATTTCAGGTCTTTATTTCTATAAAATATTTATAAAAGCTTAAATAATTCCTGGAGCGATCGACACGCTGCCAGCTACAGCCTCAGCCAAACTTTTAACGTATACACGTCATCTTACATCAGTCAGCTTACATTGAAAGGATGGCGAATTCAAACTGTAACCTTGACTGAAAGTCAAAATGTGCAATTCATTCGGGTAGTGACTTTTCAAGTTGACGCACGGAGTATGTATGTATGCAGATCTGTGTATAAAATGCGCGCCAGCTTAATACGAAAACGATAAAGATTTCGCCGTGCGATAAGGAGCAATATAAAAAATATTGCTTGGACGCTGTCGCTGTCGCTATCGCTGACGAAACTGACAAGGAAGAGAATATGATGAATTCATTTTCAGTTGAAATGAGCAGCCACCAACCACGACCGAAAACCACGAGACCACGACTCTGACCACGACCCCGACGACGACGACGGCATGATCGTTTTACTTGTAAGAGCGGCCGCCGCCGGTGGTGGTGCCGCTTCCAAAAAATGATGCGCTCGATAAGATCTCTCACGGCTAATATGCGGCTGAAAGGAAGATCCTGCTTTGAACGACTTTTTCTTTGAGCTCCTCAATTCCCAAAAGCAGACTGAGTGTGAACGCTTCCAGATCGCTACGGGCTTCAGTCGCTCTGTTTTTTTTCTCTATTTTTTTTTTCAATTTTTTTCATTGCAGGCTTAGTCTCAAACGATCAAGACAGTGCAGGATCGGATGGACGCACTAAAAACGAAAGCATGAAGGAAACTGCGATTGGGAACATTCAGAGAGAGAGAGAGAGAGAGAAAGAGAGCTTAACGCGTGAGAAGCGATCGAAGTGGCCGCTTCAAAGATAAATTACTTTAAATCATTTTTTTAGGTCTTCGGCTCTTCTGGCTGTGATTGCGTACGCAGCCGGCTTCAGATAAAAAGCGAATTCCAACACGATCAGCAATAAAAATTGTGACTACGAAGCCCTGGCGAGTACGAACGGTGGGAACAGAGGCGTCGGGTGGGAGAATAAAAAAGTGAGGAAAATTGTTTTGAAAAAATAAAATTTAAGGTCATTCGCTCTCTAAAGGACTCCCAAATATAGCTGGAGAACTATCGATAGTTGCGACCATCGATAGTCTCGATAGTCGATAGTCTGAAATATCGATAGTATCGATAGTACTATCGAAGTATTTATTTTACAAATTAAACTAATTTGAATGCAAAATTGCTAGTGATTTCAATCAAGCATGTTTGAGCTGTTATACATTTCAATTTCCACCATTTAAAAGTTTAAAATTTTAAAATTAAAAGTATGCAAAAGTATCCTTCCTCAATTTATATCACCCAGTAATATAGAAAAAGCCGAAATTTAAAGCCTATCTTACTCAATTTTTCTTACTTTGTATCCATGGTATACACAATTTAGCATGACGCCTATATTTCTCATTTGGTTTGAAAAATGTGACACATAAGACTCGTAGAGTTTCTGAAGATTTTTCACGACGCCATGTAGCAAGAAAGTGTGTTAGTTTGTCTTTTTTATGGGTTTTATAGAGCTGGGGAGCTATTGATAGTTTGATAAACGATAGGTTCAGCAGTCAATAGTTTCAATCATATAGAACTATACTAATTAAAAGCTATTACGTACAACACTTTCTATTACGTGGTTAACAAATCGACTTATGGCGTGGTTCACCACAGTTGAACTTTTCACCAAATCATGCCATAACGCGAAAATTAGGCGAAGTTGCAGCAAGTTCTATATGGTTTCATAATAAATAAAATAATAAATCAAAATTTTTATCGTAAAAATATATCGATATTAGGATTGGCGATATTGGAAAAACTATCGACAGAACGCATTATCGATATTGTATATTATCGTAAAAATGTATCGATATATCGATAATTTTTTATTCTGCTTTCTTTTGTTGAACGAAATACCTTTTTTTGAACTTAAAACAAACGTCTCTTTGCCCAAAGCACACTCATACAAGGGCGTACCCAGGGGGTCGATAGTTTCGAATATCAATAAATAGTGGAAAAGGTTACAACTATTGATCTATCGATAGTGCCATCTTTAGTTTGCCAGCTATAGTATCGATAGTGCCATACATTTTTTTCCATCTCTAACATTCAGTCGTGCCAGCAAGTAGCAAAAAAAGTGGAAAAATTCCAAATGGAAATAAAACATTAAAAGAGATATATGAAATGTAATAGCCTAAATCATGGGATTTAAGAAAATTTCACGTTTGACATTTTAAATCAAGACGATTTAAAATTTGTTCTTAAATCTCGTGATTTAGACATATTTAAACAATAGCCTATGAACTATAAAAGAAAATATAGACCTCCCAGCCATAGATATTTTAAATATTGTTGGAAGCGTGGGGTTTTCGCTTTTTTTTTTTTTTTTTTTGGCCCCCCTTCATTAAATGCTGGGTACGCCCTTGCACTCATATCAAGGAATTGTTTTTCCCAAAACAATCAGTACAATTTCTACCATTCCCAAAAGTCGTCTTGCTTCGTTTGATTTGCAAAAAACTGCTTGCCGGTCCCCATATTTTTCACCAGAACAATGGACTGACCGACTGAAACTATCATATCCCGGAAGGATCTTTTGCTATGGGTAATATTTACTTTAAAAAATTAGTTTCGAGTAGTAAAGAGACTCGCATCTTCATAGAAACAAGCAATTTATTGTTTTCGCACTTAAATATTCATATAATTCTCATTCGCTTCATGGAATGGGACACATAAGACTGTGGTAAGTCTTGGAAATTTTGAGTGCCGCGAAAGCAGAATTGGGGCTGCGAAATGGCAAAATGTGTCTGGATCTTTTCAATTTGTGGAGGATGTCTCTTAATGAAGAGGTATGTTTGGTAATCTTAAACTGAGTTAATGAATTTCGATAGATTCAGTAATCGATTATTTCAATTAACGAAAAGTACAATAATCGATTTTTTCAATAATCGGTTGGTTCAATAATCGATATTGCGATGATAGTTTCTTTAATCGATAGTCAAGTTATCGATAGGTTCAACAATCGATAGCTCCCATGATTGATATATTAAACAATCGATATTTTCGATAATAGTTTCTAGAATCGATCGTTTCGACTATCGATAATTTTGAAAATCGATACTTTTGGTAATCGATAACTTTGATAATCGAAAGATGAATTTTAGAGCGGCTCCCTCCCTAATCTAAATGATTGCATTTTTAGGAATCTGTCCATTTCAAAAAGAGGAAAGCCCTCTGTCATCGCCAGCACAACCTTTCCAATGCTAAGGTAAATGTTCATGAATCAAAACTATCGATAGTCATCAAAAACTATCGATGTTTTCGATAGTTTGAAACCATCGATAGTGCTCTCGATTTTCTCCATCTCTACTCCCAAACCTTTTCCCTTAAAATTCTTAACGCTCTCTAATGCCACAATCTTTTTTCCAATAAAAATCAGATAAGACCAACTTCGAGTATAGAAAAACAATCTGAAGTAATTATTTTATTTTTATTTATTCCAATAAAATCCCTCTAGTTTTCTGGAGTCAGGAATTCCAGGGTCAACTTATATATTTGAGCTTAAAATATTCCCTCTCGATGTGGACACATAAATCGATCAAAGTTTTAAAATTAACTAAGCTCCTTGCAAGTACTTCGTTACTCAATGGGGTTGTCAGAATGGTGAAGCAATGCCCGAAAACGAGAGCATCCAATTCACATGGCTGGTCACCACCGAAATACGGACCATTCGTTTCCTTAAATTTCTCACAAAGTGCTCCACAGCATTTTTCGAACTTTTCGAGAACCTCTTCGAGGGTCAAGTCCTCCCATTGATAGGCTCGCAGCAGACGCAAGCAATTCCGACGTTTGACGCATGCGCGTATATAATTTAATGGCCATGGAAAAGCGGTTCTAACTCGTGGAGCTGTTATTTTCGAGTACACATCTTGGTCTTTGAAACTGATATAAAGTTCTGCCAGTGTGAAAGTATTTTCAGCGTACGTCACGAATGCCCATAATTCATCGTCGATATCCTCCTGCAGGCTGTTCACCTTTAATTCGGCAATGTATGTCGCGATAGGTTTAAATTCGGTTAGAACTTTCGTGCCCAACCGAAGCAATGGCAATCTCGATAATCGCCCATGCATGGACATGAACTCAGCATTCGACTGGATCTTCACGGAGCATGGTAATTTGCACATTCTCAAATAGGTCGTGACCGCAAGAGTGCTCGCATTCTCGTGCAACAGACCTTGTAGTAATTCACATGGATGATATAGTTTCGCATTTCCGGGCCAATTTTCGTTATTCATTTTTCCGCCATTTTAAAAGCTCCCGATAGACAGAATTTTATTATTACGAGTCGCAATAGTTCGACCCAAATTCGAAACAAAATTCAATCGAATGCAAATAGTTTGAAGTAAAAGAAAAATGAATGTGTGCTAGAATTAGTATAAATACTGGTAACTTACTGGTAGTAGTGTTTCTCTTCTATATTCTCTTATGTTGAGAATTATCGTTGTTTTGATCCTACCTTAAAATCCTATACCCAGAATCAGTTCCTCGCACTTGAAAGAATATCTTCCAATTTCAAATTAAAGAAAAAAATTTAAATTTTTAAAGAATTTTTCTTGAGAAAATGTTTCACTTTATTTTTGTAAAAGTTTTGTACACAAATCCTGACAACTTTATGCCTGGTTTCCAATAGCCCAGGAATTCCTGTTAATATTCAACACATGTAAGCATATGGAATCATTTTTGATCATCTCCAGAATTGATGGTAATTGCTTCCATACTTTTCCATTTGTTGAATATTTGCAGTATCAGCTACATAGAAAATCCTGCACTATTGGAAGCAAGGCTTTAAACAGTATTTCAATATTTTTAAATTTTAAAAATAATAAATTTGAAGATTGCTATAGCTGATCTTAAGCAGTTGTTATCGAAAACAACAACACGATATCCCGGGAATGAATCATTTCAATCACTTACTGAATAATTATCTGCCTTCGACTACACCTCTGTGTTCTCCACACGTCACGTTTTTTGGTGAAAATACCAAACGAACATTGGATTTCAAATTCAAAATGGTGTCTATTTGAATTCTGAGTTAGTGAAAGAATAAATAAATAAAATCAAGCCAAAGAAAAAATTTTAAAAAATATTTATACAAATAGAGGGTGTGTTTTAATCAAGAAAAAGTTTTTTCTTGTGTACTGACGACATTTCAATAATTGCCCGACAAGAAACATTTGTCGTAATTAATCAAATGTTGCGCTGGCTGCTCGACTTGAGATTCCATTTGAAATTTCCTACAATCCGAGAGCGTAAATTTCGAACGAATTCGCTATTCAAGGGGCTGTGTGGTGCGGCATGCGATCGGGGGATGTCTTTTTTCAATTGACTCCGCCTTTAGTTACACCCATCAATGGCTATCGTGTGACAAAAAAAAAAAAAAAACAAATAAGTAAATAAATGAAAATCTGAACTCACAAATCACTCTGACGTCCCACAGCCTTAACACTGCTGTGCACTTGATTATGTCCATGGTGCATGTCAACATGTCTCGCTGTACAAAAATGTTCTTTGCCCAATTATAAACTACTCGAATATAATTTCCACTTCGATTTCACTTTCGAAAAAAATTCCTAGCACGCCCTCGCATTTTTGCATATTCGATTACGAAATTGCAGATCAATGCGAAATAATCGCGATCATATTCGTTGAAAGCGAAGACGGAGCCATAGACAATTTCAACTGATCATTACACGATGGGGTATGACGGCGTATGAATTATTTGTGACAGTTGTCAATTAAAGCGTCAGACGTTCATAAGGAAATTAAGTCCATGCAGACGAGACCGATTATTGAGGAATTTTCATCGACTTCTTCGAAATCATCGGATTTTCCCTTTCATTATCGATTGCTTTAATATTCGAAGTCAATTTCGAGGAAGTCCACAGCCTGCCAAAGAGGATAATCACATAATTTTTATGGACAATTTGCGGTGTGATATTTTGAAGGGGCTTGTCGGAATGTGATCCTAATTTATAGGTTTATTCAGTACGTCGAGTATTCTTCGAAATATGGATCGTTTAGTTGAGGTAGGTCCCGAAAGTAGTAATCATGACAAGAAAATTACCATAAGAAACTAATTGAACAAACTTTCTTTTATTGTTATCACATTTAAATCTTTATTAATAGATGCCTATAGAAAAAATATTCATCTTAAATAAATAAATTGACTAATTAATGCTAAAACCACAAAATAATCATCTCTAAGATTCCAATCATGAATAAAAAAATGTTCGTGGCTCACAGATTTCGCAGACTCCAACTCCAATTAGAGTAAAACCACATCATGATGTTATCAAAACGCTGATACGATGACATTAGTTCATGTAAGGTGATATGTGTGATGGTTGCAGTAACTGTGAAAAGAGTAGGTACTCCATACAACACGATTGGATACTCTTTTATGCCCGGCTTCGTTAAGACATCTTTTCCCATCAGACGGAAACATTTTAACTCCATAAAAGGTCCCTAAAAGACATAAAAAGAATTAAAACTAATAGTATAAAAATGTTCAATGAAGATAATGAGACAATCATATCAATGAATTTGATAAATGTACACAAAATTTCGACTACATTTCCTGAAAGAACTTGCTAGATATTCCAAGTACCTCTAATTAGTTTTGCTAGCTTGGCTACATACCAATTTTAAATCGATCTCGAAAAGTGTGTCCGAGGATTAAGTTGCGCGTTTTTGCCGTCTACTATGTCGGCAATAGCTCGTAAAAATATTAATATTTTATTTTCCTGTTTATAACAAAGTTTTAGCCTTCGACTTGCAGAAAGGAACTGTGGTAATTAATGACCAAAAATACTCCATCTATTATATAAAAATATCAAAAATCTAGCAACACTTTCACCTCTTAAGACCCGCAGCTTCGAAGCAGGTAAGAATTTTTTGAAAATGTTTTAATTGATATGAAGAGAAAACAAAACTGGACAAATTCATTCAGTAAGCTATCAGCATCCGGGCGCTCCTTGATACCGCTTAGCATATATAACAACATATATGTCACTCTCAGAGATATTGCGCGGGACGTTTCGCGCCAGTTAGAAAGAGATGTTACTCAGCAGGCAAAAGAAGAGCAAGAGAGAAATACTTTTGGTGAGTACCTCAGTGCAAAATGCTCATTTTGGTGGGTACCCAAGACCGTGCTGAAAAGAGCCAAAATGGAAACGGCTCCTGAGTGACATATATAGTTATATATGCTGCTTAGGCACTGAAAGGTCGAAAAGTTTTAGCCCAAAATCAGAAAAAATTACCTTTCAAAAAACTCTCGAAAACCCTTTCACACGATCGCACAAACCAACTACTTTTGACAAACCACCAATAATATCGATTTACGAGGTTCTTACAGCAAGTATCATAGCACCTTCTACTTAAGTAATTTAAGTGATCAGTTTTTCTCAATTATGAATGGCCCTTCACTCTGAGGTCTACCACACACATCAGTCAAAAAATCCGTCAACCTTCGAACGATCGAAGACGTCAACAACATAAAACGAACTTAAAATGTCATTATTTCGAAAATAGTTCATGTTATACAGCGTCGATAAAGCGACCATAGAGATCAGCCAGAATCGTAATGCATCTAATGACTGCAGCCGCTTTTACGTGGCTCTCGCATTTGGAGGGAACCGATCACTGATCAGCCGATCACCGATCGACAGAAGAAGTTGAATCGAGTACGATTCGGAAAGAACAGGCATTCCTTTATACATATTGTTTTGTCGTAGGCATGCTCGATATTATTTCTAGTTTCTAGATAATTACTCAAGCCGATTTCATTTGCTTGATTGAGCTTTAATTTATGACTGACAGTTACAACGCTCGCTGTCAATCATCGGTTCAATTCAATTCAATTTCGCTTGAGGTTGAACTTCGTAAATGCTCGCGCTCGGCTCTCGTTGACCAGGGGACATGAGGAAGAGGATTCGCGGCTAGTAGTGCGCTACTTTTTCTTTTTGATTTGATGGCGATAATTATGATTGGAAATAAAAGGGAACTATTCAGAAGGTGATCTCTTTGTCCAAAGAAAGAAAAAAAGATAAAAAAAATTGAACTTTCTTCATTGTTACTAGACGCTGGAGTGCCGATCTTAAGGCGAACACTCTTTTCAATAATCAAGTGGTGGGAGTTAAGCATAATATAAAGATATACTTCATGCAGCGTTGCCAGATGACTTTTCTTGCAGAGAAGAATTTTTCAAAACTTGACCAAAAAATTCATTGAAAATGAACGAAAAGCATTAAAAAATTTTTGGAGAGGAGAAAATGCAGAGTTTCCTCAAAAACTTTCTTACCAAAAATGTTCATTTCCACTTTGATCTGGCTTTATTGCTCGATTTCCAAGATTTTTATCCCAGTTTCATTTGGAATATTATCAGCCGGATTCTGAATATTCCCGGAGAACGTATTTCCGCGGAATTTACTTTTCTCGAGAGTAAACTTCTTTTTTAAATATTTGGAGGAAGAAATTGATGGAGAATAGTTATTTGACCCAATCCTTACCCTATCTTTTTAGAAAAGGAGAATTTTAGTCTCGAGAAAAGTAAATTCCCCGGGAATCCTTTCCGCAGGAATATTCAGAATCGAGACGTATATATTTTGAATATTTTGAATGTTCACATTTGTTGACACCAGGGGTGCTATATGTTTTTTTTTTTTTTTTGTTCGAAGTTCTCAAAAACGCTACCCAGAAAAAGGAAGATTTTATTGGAGGCAAAACTGGAGAAGATATATTTTAAAAAATAATAAAATTTCTAATTTTGTAATACTTATAAGGGATTGAAAAGGAAAAGGCATTTGCTAAATATAGGTAAAAATTCGGATGACAAAATTTTGAGGTCTGGCAACGCTGATATGTCTATGTGTATATCGAATACAGATTTTTATACCCGACACACTCTGTGTCGAGGGTATATTGCGTTTGTTGGGTTGTGTGTAACACCCAGAGCCAGTCGAGATAGACCATACAAAATGTATATAGAAATGATCAGCGTCACCAGGAGATTCGATTTAGACATGTCCGTCCGTCTGTCTGTCTGTCTGTCTGTCTGTCTGTCTGTCTGTCGTCTGTCCGTCTGTTTGTATACAGTTATCTTATCGAAGGAGTTGAGCTATCTTGATAAAATTTGGTATGCGTGCTCACGGGGACATGAGTAAGAACAAGTTCGAGAATGGACCCAATGGGACCATTTTTAGGGGTACCTCCAGTACTAGGGTCTGTTACGAAAATCACAAAAACTGCTCTAAAATCGAAGTTTTTCATGATATTTTGATGAAATTTGATATTTGAACATGTTTAAAGGCAAGTAATACGATTTCAAAAAATTGTTAAAGTGGGCGTGGCATAAGGGCGTTTTTCAAAAATTGTCTCCTACTCCCGAAATACCAATGGGACTTGAACAAAAATTGGCACGTATTCTTCCTTGATAGCCAGTAACGTCCTTCCCAAAAAATTTTTCGAGCGGACCATTATTAAGGGTACCTCTAGTACTAGGGTCTGTCACAAAAATCCCAAAAATGCCTCAAAATCAGACTTTATTGAAATATTTCAATGAAACTTAGAATTTGAGCGTATATATAAGGGTCCGATTAGAATTCCAAAAAAATTTGAAAATTGGGCGTGGCAAAAGGGCGGTTTTCATTTATAAATTTAACAAAAGTCGGTATATGGGGCTCCTTATGCCCTTAAACACCTCTTGATATTAAAAATTATGTGTCTGTGTCGGGTATTCTATTGTCAGGCTCGCCTGACTATAACACCCTTACTTGTTTTCCAATCAATTGAAAGAAGCATTGCCTAATCTTACCTCACCTAGTATCATAAGAATTGACCTAAAGTTAAGCTGAGAGAAATAACAAAAGTTCGCTCAGTTGACTCTCATAGTTTAAAAGGCCGATATAATAGCGGGAAATGGGCATATCTTTTATAAATTTATTAAATTAATTTTTTAAGCTTGAAACTTTCGCTATCGATTTGTCAAACTTTTCGTGCATCAATTGAACAATTTATCCATTTGTTTAGCAAATTTAATAATTAATTGTTCGTTTAATGCCATAAAGAATTACTTCAACAATGGAAATTCGCGCCATTAATCAAAAAGAAAAAGGAAAAATTTTCTCGGTCGTGTGTCGATGTCAAAAAATTGATCCAATCACTTTTTCATTCACTCATTCATTCATTCATTCATTCATGTGATCTTTAGTTTACTCGAAACACTGACTTTGCACTTTTTGGTGTTTTCCTTCCGCCGAGTTTCGTTCGCTACATTGTTGGGGGTTTGCTGCATTCGTTCGCAGTCGTGACATTAAAAATTGTCGCTTAATTAATTTATTTAAGGCATTCATGATTTATTTTTATTGCGATCATAATTTACTCATACTGCTTTGTATAACTGTCGTGCCCCGCAGTTTGACGTTTATTTTCCGCGGTTCACGATTCGTTCTATGAAAAATTTTTAATTATTTAATAATCATTTTTCAATCATTTTTCTTGTTGAGAGTAAACACCGTCGAAAGCTGCGCAGTCACTCCGGGCACGACGTTAGATCATGGAAAATTGTAATGTTTCTCATTCCACAGCAGGTTAACCACGTTACCGGTTCATAAATAGCAAAGAATTATCAGTTAACACTTCAGTTAAATGCAACGATATCACATCGTACCCATGAGTGTGCTGGTTGAGAGCGCAAACATTTGCAGTGACAGAGCTGCGCGCACGGACGGACGGACGGACGGACGGACGGACGGATCGACGGACAAAAATGCATACATGCGAACATGCATACCAACATCGGTACTTACATTATCGCCGAGATTAATAAAGCTAATTGCATAGAAAATATTTATTTATTTACACTTTCAGCTTGAAATGCTACCGTTTTTCCATCGTTCTTCCATTCGAAGTCGCAATCGGATGGCGTTGAGTAATGCCAGCAATTTAGTATGGCATTTATCATATTCGTTCCTTCCACGCGGCTAATCGACTTCCATCGACCAGCTCGTTTGTAACAAGTGCATTTGACATCTCATTTAGATTACGATCCCACAGAATAAAGGAACTTATTACTCGAATTATGCTCAAAAAAGACATATGAATGCTTTAATATGAATCAATAGTGTTGTCATACCTATGCATGCAATCAAACGCTAACTATAACTTGCGTCACTCATTAGTCGACAAGTTCGACACCTCGATTTAGTAAGATTCGAATCACCGAATAGTGCCGTAAATCAATAATTTATCATACTGCAGCAAAAATATACATAAGTACTCGTAAACTACGGTACTAAATGCAACTATTCTCGATCTTCCTTCTGATTCTTTCAATCTTTTATTTCATCCTACTCTTCAAATTTCTTAACTCATTCGTATCTCTTTTATAATTCTCCAATTTACATCATCTCCTTGCTCATCGCTCAATCACTCTACTAACTCTACGTTCTTATCAACCATTTGTCTCTGTCCCTTCCCATCTCTCTCATCCCCTCTAACATCTCTCTCTCCTCTCTCTCTCCTCACCCTTCTCTCTCTCTCTCCTTCTCCCTCTCCTCCTTTGTCCATCTCCCTTCCCCTCTCTCCCACCATCTCTCTCCCTCTCCCCCTCTCCCTCCCTTCTCCCTCCTCCATCACTCACCACCCCGCTCTAAACGAGTCTACCACCCCATTCAGTTAGAGTTTTGGAATTCTGGCACTAATTAAATAAGTACAATTGGCAATTCTTATTAGAATTGTAAACTGCACATAAGACCCCCAAAATACTTTAAAATATCATCTCAGATATTGATCAGCAGACTTGGTTTTTAAGCAAGAGGTCAGCCGTTCTCTCTCTTTCTCTCCCTCTCTCTCTCTCTCTTCTTCAACCTTTCAATCCGGCATTATTTCAGAAATCTTTATTGAAATCCAACTCGAACCACACTTCAGATGAGATATTGATCAACACCGAGTTTTTTCGCAACTCAGCGCAAAAAAAAAAACACGTACATACGTAACTGGCCGTGGAGTCGTCTCTACTGGTAACTGCCGAGATATCTAGTTATGCTGCTATTTATTGAATAGGCTGTTGGCCTGCTGCCATTAACGCCATTGTGCGCGTACATTTGTCGTCTTGGACTTGGACTCGTGCTTTGCGTACACACCACACAGTCGCACACACTTGTCACATCGTTCAATTGAGCAAACGATTCGAAAGAGACGAGATCTTACGAGTCGCCTTTTTCTTCTATTCTCCCAATTTTGTTTTTATTTATTTATTTATTTTTTTTTTAATTTTTTGTTGCATTATTTGTATTTACAAAGTCAAACACGCGCTACGGACCGACACCGCGAACGTGTTCGCATGCAGAAGTGTGAAGTGCGAAGTGAAGAAACGAAGAATATGCACGAAATGCAGCTCCGCCGACACCCTCGCGACAATGCGGGATGCAACAACATCGCATTGATTTGCACATGCCGGACAGACGATCGATCCAAAGGTTTTCCAGTCATGCATTGCTTTCGGCTAATGGGGAGCGCATACGGGGCCTGAACCGAGAAGCTTGCACGCTAAGGAAAAAAAGCACAAAAAAAAAAAAAACAAGCCTTGGACTTGTTCTTGTTGCGGTCAGCTGCAGTTCTACTCTTACGATCAATTTGTGTTTACATGCAAATTAATTGGTGGTGGCAATTAAAATTGTCGGCGCAACGCTCCCACTGCGCCCAGCGTCCCAACTTCAGTTGTTCGTTTGGCGTTGTCGTCAAGTTAAATCAAGCTGGTCTGCTGGTCTGCTGGGCAGCCGGCTGCTGGTACTGTGACTTTTATTTACCCAACAACAGACGGACAAAGAACCGCGGACCGTGGAGAATCTCCACTGGAGAGGCAATATACTAGTTGAGGAAGTTCTCTCGAAGGCTATTAATCAGATGAAGTTTTGAGAAAAGTGAGTAGAAAAGTGAGTGACTTGGGAGCAGTGCCGTAGCAATTCTGTTTTGCGTGAGGGGGACAAAATTATTTTTCCAATTTGCGTGGGGGGAAAAATTATTTTTTCAATTTTATTCATGGGCAAAAACAATAATGCGTGGGGGGGCAAAAGCCCCCTCTTGCCCCTATGGTTGCTACGGCACTGCTTGGGAGGAAACAGGGCGTTTCAGCTTCATTGTCTTTAATCATTAAAAAAAAAAGGTCGCGATCGTTGGCGAGTAGTCATAAGAAGCTTCAAGGAAAGACATAAAGTTGAGAGAACCAGGACAGAAAAATCCATAATCGAGGCTAGATATTACAACCACAAACTTAGGTAAGTCTTTTTGAAAAAGAATTGATCGTTTCCGATCAAAAATCCCTATGGCCACACCCACTTTACAAGCACAAGATTAATACAGCTCTATCTGATCTCTCAATATGCTTAATTTAAGATGGATTAATTCGGAAGTCGTTAGGGCATCGTGATCGTTTCATTTGAAATTAAAATATAGACTCGCCTCTATATTAACGATCAGGTAAAGAATTTGAACGCCAATCAGAAGCGCTCAAGAAATTTGCTTTCCCGTGATTCGTTGCTAAGATTCGGATCCTTTATATGCTAACTTCTGCTTAAAGCGGGCTGTTGCAGGGATTTCTTCAGTCGCAAAGATTTCAAAATGCCCGAAAAATATTTCAATTTCTTTGATGGGGATTGATTTTGTCTTAACCCTTCGGCTGGCCATGTGACGCAATATGTTACAAACCTATTATTGACTAAAATTTCCTTATTTTTTGATGAATATCAAATCGATGACTAGCGGAACATAACTGAAACAAACTACAGTAGAGTCAGGATGGAGAGAATTAAGGCCTGTTCATATATCCGAGATTGTTCACAATATCGTGTAAGGTTCTCAAAAACAATTTCTTTTGGAAAAAAGCTCAGTTGGTAAAACGAGAGAAAAAAGAGGCATGCTGTTTTGTAGAAGGTAGACCTTTGACCACGCCCATTAAAAAGATTTTTGGAATGATTTTTATGAAATTTTTTCCGAGGACTTCCTTATGCCATGCCAAAATTTCCGTATTCTCAAAAAATATATAAAATTGAAAATTAACCATGAGTCTTCGCATGTGAGAGGTTTCATTGTAATTTCAAATTTCATTAAAATATCTCAAAAAAATTGCCGTATCCACATCGCATTCTTATCATTCTGACCAGACCTACATATGTATTACATATCTAAAAAACCATTACTAATTTATTTGATTAAAGGCAAGATTATTTTTGACAAAAGATTCAAAAGATCATTAAAGTGGAGTACGAAAGTATTCAAAACCATTCATGATTATTTGCGATTAATGAAAAACGTCTAAATTAAGTAGCAGAAGAATGTTAAAAACCAAAAGAATGTTAAATAGCAGAACAATGTTAAATATTTTTGCTGTTATACGTTATAACCCAGATTTATACATCTCGGGGCTCTCTATAACTAAGCTTTATGCATCTCGGGGCTGCTTATAACTAAGCTTTATACATTTTATAACGTAGATTTAGCTGGTTTCGAAAACTGTTATAACAGTATAACAGTTATAACAGTGTGTTATAACAGTTTGTGAAAAACAATGTTACATGGTATAACAGAGCAGGTAATATCTTGTGCCGTTAAATATATATATATATTATGTTCTAGCGATCGGTTCGCTTTATTTATTCATCGACCGATCCCGCGTGTGGACATTGTTTTCCGAAACGTTCGCAAAGGCGAAAGATATTAAGAAGAGAAAAATAAAAAATAAAATTAACAAGATACACAGATTAAGATTAAATAAATAATGTGCTTTTTTTTTCATTACATTATTTTGCATTCAAGTACGTACGCGAATAAGTGAGGTTCGGTGGGAAAGTGAAGCGCGATCGCGGTGAGACTGAATTTTCGCTCTCTTCGTCATCATTGTTAAGACGAGCTTCAAGCTTTTGCTTCCAAGTATCTACGCGCGGAATGCAGTGATAGCTTACGATCGACGATCGCTAATCACAATATTTTTTGCACCTTCGGAAAAGCTCGATCGCGCTCGCTAGTTCGATCGATCGATCGATCGAAAAGACTTGATGCAGTTTGGTGAATTCGCAAACGCGAACACGAAAGAACACAGCCGAAAGGAAAGGAAAGAAAAGAATTATTAAATTTAAATAAACGAGAAAATTTCTGTAATAATTACGACAGAATCGCTTCGCACCGCATCGCATCGCACGACATCGCATTGGAATATCGAGAGTTTATTTAAAGAAAATTTTTCGAAATTAGTTTTTTCTCGCGTTTTTATTTTATTTTTTTTGATTTTTTATTTTTGTTAATTCTGTTTGTGTCACCATCGCCGTCACCGTCACGGTGCAAAAAGTCAACCGAAAGAACAGAATAGAGCAGCACAGAGCAGAGCCATTAAGACAGACAGACAGTCAGTCAGCCAGTCAGATAGATCGCCGATCGCGGCACAAGGTGGTGCAGCTCGCGACGGAAAGACGTAACTTTTTTCGCATTTTCCGCTTCACAGTCGATCGCAACAAAAACCGCAAAACAATCCAAAAATCAAGTTAAATAGAAAATAAAGAAAAATATTTAGATAAATTTCAAAATAGATAAAACAAAATAGCGAAGAGAAGAGCAGAAAACACAAGCGAAAAAGCGAAACGAATTGAAAGCGAAAGAAAAGCACGGGAAATCGCGCGATTTTCAAATTCGAAATATAGCAAAAAGAAATTGCACTGCTCTGGCACCTTTATTAATAATAATAATTTTATATTTGATCGCTAAATGAATTCAAGCATCAAGTGTTATCTAATCTCAAATTGCTTTTGTTTGTCGTAACAAAAAAAAAAAAAAAAAAAGATTCATAAAAATCAAATTTAAACAAAACAAAACAAAAATAAATAAAAAAAATATATATAAATATATATATAAAGAGCAGAAATTTCAGCACGTTGTGTCTCTGAAGATTAAAAAAAAATTTATATAAAAAAATAATAGTTCTCAAAAGATAAAAGTTGAAGCACTTCGGTGTAGTGTTATACAATTGTGCTGAGTGTCTAGATTTCCAATGAAATCGAAAGCAACAACAAAAAATGCATGAAAATCAAATGAATCGACTCGAACCACTTAAGCCACTTAAACCAATGCGACAAACATCATCAACATCAACAGCACAAAAACAGCAATCAGCAAGAAAACAACAACAACAACAACAGCAGGCGCACGACGAGCGCACAACTCCCGCAACAGAACCGAACACCACAGCAGCGACAGCTACAACAGCTCCAGCGCCAACAAGATCGACACTAATCACATCGATCACACCATCAGTAACATTAACAATTAAAGCTAAGCATTTAGCGACAATGAAATCGAAATCGAAATCAACAACAACAAAAGTGACAACAATGTCATCACCAGCGTCGGCGTCATCATCATCAATGTCATCATTGTTCTATAAATTCATAATTTTCACCTTAATATGCCTAACGACAATTGTCAGCGGTAGGCGGCATTCACCGTTACTCGTCGAAGAGCCAGAAGGAAATCGTCGAAACAATCGACCAGCTGGTAAGTCCACATAAAAACTATTTTTTTACTTTCAAGGTCTTTTTTTCTAAATATAATATAATATGATATGATAGTATTTATGGGTCATCGATGACCTCAACATTTGGATGGTGAATAAAAATTTCATGAATCAAATCGAATGTTGAGCGCATTGAATTTTCGTAGAACTCGCCTCTTGGGGTTCAAGTTTCAGTCGAATTTAGATACCATACCTCTTTAAAGAAAAACCATTACCTATCTAAAAAAAAAAAAACCACTTAATCCGAAATTCCCCCTAGCAAATGATCTCAAAAAACCCCAGTGTCATTAAAAGAAAGAGAGAGAGAAAAAAAAAAACGGAATTCCCTTCGCAAAACAAAGGGCGATCATTTGCATCAGTTGCAACGAAACGCCCTCAAAAAATTTCACCGAAAGTCTCATTTCGGCTTCGGGCCTAAACTTAATTCAGGGATTTTCCAACTGTAGCAAAATGTTTCCAAATACTTCCTAAAAGAAAATGAAAAAAAGAAAAACACACACACATGGTTTCCCATCCACCGAAATTGCTGCCGTCGATTTTATGACCACCACACCGCTGCCCTAACTCACGACCCTCTCGTAAAGTCAAGCTAAGTCCGAGGCAAGCAAAGCAGGCCCAATTCACGTAGTTACCTGGAATGTTTTTTTTTTTTTTTTTTTTTGGTTTCTTGTGTGTGTCAAACCTTTTTAGCCTTGCTGACGCCGTTTTCCTGTAAGCCATCGGGAATTCCCAAGCATTTCCACCTCATGTGGAAAGGAATTAAGGACGCAAGGAAGTAGGAAGGAAGGTAGTGATCGCACGGTTTATTATGCGTCATAATTTCCGAGCGCAACAACGACTTCTTGAAACTAGGCAAAGTTCAGGTAGTGCTCTACGCTTTTCTATGAGGTGTCTAAAGGAGACTAAGCCAACCGATTAGCGCACACAAGCTGATGAGCCTTGAGATCACTTCCCTCGAGCGTTGATTTTGCTGATTTGATGCAGCTCCATACTCTCGCGATCAAACAATTCGATTGTCCGACTATCTGTCTATCTGTATAGCTGATAAGCAGCCCTCGGACCGTCCATTCTCGGCCCAAAACAGGCTAACCAGGCTTGTTCCTTATTTGTTGTTCTTCATTTCGAGAATCTCGTGAAGCGCGTTCCCAATAGGTACATAGATACCTGATTCTTTGCGTTGCAGACAGGGGAAAATTTCTTTTCTTTTCCTATTCTTTTTCTTTGTCATTGTCTTTTTTTTTGTGTTCCTGCTCGTTCTCTTCAATTAGTTCTTTTTCTATTTCCACTTATTCACTTATTTATATTTATTTAATGGTGCCAATTTGTCTACCTACGGCTTTTTCTCTTTTGTGATTTACTGCACTCATAGAAATCGCCTTTGATTCTCTGTCTCGGTCTCGGTCTCTGCCTTGTTCTCTGGCTTTTGTTGCTGGTGTCTTTGTTGTTGTTATTGCTTATGGTATGTGGTCCCCATTGTTTTTGTTGTTTGCCGAAAATTGCTAAATTTTATTTAATTGAATTTACTTTTCTTCACCCCCCCCATATTTTTTTTCTTCTTAAATAATTGTCGAATATCGAAATGTGTCGAAAACCCTTTGAAAGGCCGAAAGTGCATTTCGAAATCCCCTTATCTTCGGGCGGATTCGATAACTGGCGCGCCGGCTACGGGTGATCGGGCACAATTAATCAACTTGGGATTTTCAGAGTTAATTAAACGACGAAGAAGTTTTGTAATGCCAAAGAAGTTATTATTACGTGAAAATGGGTCGAAAGTAAGCCGGAAGGAGTAACGTTTTAAGCTCTAGCCTCATAACCTCATTTTTAATTTGGGCCTTTTAAATGGTGTAATCATGCAACAATGGCGAATGGATGGGACCACTAACGAATTAAGAAAGCAAAAATTAAAATAAAACTGCGGAGACCTCACCCCTTGTAGGTCTGGAAAATGTTCCTACATTTTTCATTCTCTAATATAAGAAATAAATTTTGAAAAAGTCTCGCCAAAAAATTTAAATAGACAACGAAAAAAATCAATTTGCTCGAAACATTTTGGAGCATTGAACGCCATCAGCATCCTCATCGTCATCAACACTGTACGTCTGTCCGTCCATCGGTCCGCCCGTCCGTCCGATCGGTCGCCTGAATAGTTTCTATTTCGGTATATCTTATAAAAGCAAGCTAACCGCACAGCGACACATTCGTGGCTATGATTTTTTTTCTCACTTGGAAGTTTCCGCTTCATGCTCTGGCAGATGTGCTTCCAATATTGACCAAGGCAATGCGCGCACACAAATAAAACCGCCCACATTGGCAGAAGGCAGGAGAAGGCCAGGCCACGCGATGTCGTAACGCAGCGCAACACAACGCACAGGGGGCTTGCGCTAGACGCACTTTTCCAATTTAATGAACTGAAAGCGAAACGCCAAAAGGGACAGACCAGACTGGCCACAACGGACAGACAACGAGCATAGAAGAATAGAAAAAAGAAAGGAGAAACAAACAAGGAGCAGAGGGAAGACAACGCGACAGCGAGAGACCAGGGGGAAATCGAAGCCAGCGAAATTATTGAGAAAAGTGTAAAAATGCCTTTGCGAGTTGCACCTTTTCTCCTTCGCTTCTTCACTTCGGTGCGAACGCCCGGGCGAATGTGCTTGCGACAAAAACGCACGCCACAGACAGTCTGTCTGACCGTTTCTCTGATCTTCCGTCTGTAGGAACGTTGGTCCGTCTGTCAGTCAATCAGTCGCTTCGCCTTTTGTACTGTCGGCGCTGCGGCACTGCGGCATTAGGCTAGTTTGCCCACAAGATTTTCACATTTCCACAAACATAAAATATAGTAAAATTAAATAAAGCGAGCACCTCCGTCTCTTGGCGTGACTGAGTGACGCTCCTCCGGTCCTCCAAGCATCGCCTCGCAAGTTGTAAACGCAATTATTATTAGCTACACAAGTGGCGGCTGCCGTGCGGTGTGTTTGCCCGCTTTATTAAAAGTGTTTCCACTCTTGGACAGACAGGCACACTGAAAGCCTGAAAGACCGTGTGCCAGACGGACACCGACGCAGACCCGACGACGTTTAAAAAAGTACTTGAGAAGGGGCTCTTTTTTAGTGCTTTTTTTTGGGGAAGACGCCACACTAATTCGCCGCTGCCCTAGAGCAATTCGACTCGCACAGAAATATTGAACCAATAGAAAAGTACTTAACAAATAGGCAATTTGTTTCCAATGCCTTCTGAGCATGTGCCTCCACCAGTACCAGTAATAATCTCTTGTAAGATGTGTCGTAAAAGTCAAGAGAGGATATTGAACAGAAAGAGATGGGAGGAAGAAGATTAATATTCTCATTGGCCGATCTTAAATGGTTCGCTTTTATTTTCTCTATTCAAGCGGAAATTATTACAGTCATCCTCCTGTGAAAGAATCATTAAAAAATAACGTCGGTGCTTATAGGTAGTGATTATATTGAAATAATATCTGTAGAATGAGGAACCACGATCGAATTACGATCTTTGGACTTTGCTTTTATCGAGGGATCACTAAACATCTCAATAAGTTTTAATGTTCATTTCAAGCTAAGGCTGTTGGCGATTCAACCCTTCTAAGTACATAGTTACACCTAATCCCTCGCTTAACCGTGGACCCTAGCCAAGTATTCTTTAGTACCCTGATCGGGTATTGGACCAATTTTCAAGTGTTTTAAGAGTATTGAAATTGGTTTAGTGTGAACTGAGAAACCCCAGAACCGCGTGGTATGGACCTGCCCGGTCTGTATGAATGTCCGAATCTCGACCAATGTTTACCAAGATTGCCATTACTAACTTTGGAGGCGAAATTGGTACGCTGAGAATGATTGCGGCGCCCTCTGAGAGCTTATATGAGTACAGTGGGGTGAAGAACCATGTGTAGGGACTTCAATTTAACCCAATACTGGATCTCTTTCCATGTATCTTAAGTATCAGCCTGTTGTTTGGAAGGAATTACTGACACGAGGTCCGTAGACCCCCCGAAATTGCGATAAATTTTTTTGAAGTGATGCCTGTTCACTGTTTCCCAATTTGTCTTTATATTTTCTCCATAGTATAAAGCTGTAAAGCCCTTTGAGCGTAAATAAGTTTCGCACTCACTTGTCTTTGACTCCATATTACGTGTGATCGAATAGCCAAAAAGATTTAAGGATCGACAGGCAATTGGACTACCTACTTTGGAAACCTTCCAACTGAATGAGTGAATGAGTGACTGAGTGCCTGAATGACTGACTAATTGAGTGATTGACTGACTGACTGACTAGCATACTTATTGGCAAAGCCGAAAACGAAGCGTTCGTCTGGATAAGCGTAATTATGAGTGGGACATTTAGCCGTCGGGGGTACAAGACTAGCCGGCGTGGTAAGCTCGAGCAGCTGCTGCCCACACGTCTGTCTTTAAGTCGAAATCGAACCGAAAAAGTGTTTATAAAATTTTAATGAATGAACGCATGCATGATCGCATGAATGAAGCAACGAGCTGCGGCGCTCCGCAACGATCGCCTTCGAAGCTCAAATGGGATGAATGAAAATTTATCATTCTTTGTGGACTTTACACACACACACACACACACACACACACACATACACATATATTTATATATATTTTTCGGCGCCTTATGAATGTCGGTGCGAGGGATTAAAAAAGAAAATCCCCAAAAGTAAATAAATAAATAATCGAGTTAGCTGCTTTTTCGAAATGATCGCCCAACGATCGCCTGAAGATCGCTTCAAATTTAGGTGATTTAAATGGCTTGAAAAAAAAAATTCTCTTCCCACTGTAAATGGCTCGAACAGCTTCTTTCTTTCTTTCTTCTTTTTTGGGCCTTTTTTGTGCTTTTTGGTAAAATGCTTTTAGCCATATTAGCAATAGAGCTGCAGGCAAAAGAATCAAGAAAGAAAAAATAGAAAAAAATCCGAATTAAATTATAAGAAAAAGCACAAATCGACTTGCGATCAGTGCGCCAGCCCCGATTTGGCACACGAAATCTTCGTTAACCATAAACGGCCAACACACGATCTGTTGCGTCCGTCCGTCCGTGCTTCTCTCGGCGTCTCTCGGTGTGTCGGTTTGTTTGTTTGTTTCTTGCTCGCCTGTTTGTTTATTTGTTTGTTTGTTTGCTTGTTTGTTTGTCTGTCGGTTTGTTTATTGCCCCATGTGGGCAGAGGAAGTACTAAATGCCCACAAAGGTGTCGAATTGCGTTCGTCGTTTGTCGCGGCCTAAGCGCGCTTTTTTCGGGCCACGTCCATCCGCTCGTCCGACCGTCCATCCGGCCCGTGATTCAATCCATTCATGCATTCATTTTCACTCACTCATTCATTCATTCATACATATGTGCCGTGTCTGTCCATTTATTTGTTGTCAGTCATTTTGCTTCATAAATTAATTATTTTCCTTGTAATTTGGATTTTTTTTTTCGTCTTCCTCTTCTATTTGCATCGCTTTCGGCTTTTTGGAAGAAAACTCGTAACACGAACTTCTTTGGCTTGTGTCTTGTGCCTACGCGAGGAGCATTTCCCGCGTTTTCTTTTTTCTCATTTCATTCAGTTTGAGGCTTTTTTTCGTTTTTTTTTTTTATATTTTATTTTCTTATAATTTTTTTTTGCGAGTCGATCTGTTGGCGTTGCATGCAGCACGAGAAAAATTACCCGTTTCCGCTTTATTATGCGTGTGCCAGATTACAAAAATGTATTTAAGCCAGTTTAATCGGCCAGACGCACTCAGGCGACGTGCGCTGTGCCTCCTCACTGAATGCAATTTTTTCTCCTCTCTCCTCTTCTCTCCTCTCTTCCCTTTCCCTTTGCATTTTGCGATTGCAATTGAAAAGCGTAGAAATGGGATTGGGGGGATTTGTCTGGAAAAGTTGAAGTCTCTTCCTTGAGACAAGCTACGTGCGAAAGTCACGATTCTAAGGCGCTGTTTATACACTCTGAAGTACTTTGAAAGGCTTTCTGAGTCTCCGCAAGCAATGGAAATGTGGGAGGAGAAAATCTCGAAAATATTGAATCACAATTTCCAAAAAAGAAAAGCTCATCCCGCAAGGGGACTGTTCCGACAGTTACGGGCCTAGCAAACCCGCGTGCCCTAGCTAAATCCTCATTGTATTTTGATAGGTGTATTTTTTGGGTTCAATTTCCGAGGGGTTGACCAAATTAACCATATATGTAACATATACCTTGAATTAAATACTTATTTACTTGGTGTGCAAGAAATCGGGAGGCCCAGGTCGGTTGCGTTTCGGCTTGATCTTTGGAATACCTTCTTATGGTAGTCTCCCTGTGACAATGGTTATAATGAGGGTGGAGAATGGCTCCGATTCTTGATCATACGAGAGCAGGTACAACTAGGACACTGTTGCGTGTTTAGGGGAATCTCCCCAAAATTAAGAGAAATTTCTGGTCTTTCGGAGACACTTTCGGTAGAAAAATCGTGGGGGAAATTTTAGTGGGACCAAGGTTTGGTTTTTAAAAGATTTCAAAATCAAGTTTAAGGGAAAATCGGAATAATTTTGTCACATTCAGGGGATGTGTCCCCAAAAACTCTGAAAAAAGTGAACTGCGATCAGGATCTCTAGGACTTTAATCACGATACTGCCTTATATTTGGAGGACCTTCTTATGGGAGCTTCACTGGAGCATTTTTGATGGTGTCAATACTCAAAGGCAGCGTTTCCTCATGGAGTTAGACCCACAATCCGATCAAACGTCCTCCTCTCTGCATTCCCCCGAAGGCAAAAATAAAAACGCTCTATGGAGCACTGCCTCCAGCTTGAAGTACGAGAAATGAAAAGATTTTTAAGCATACTCTTTCACCGATCGGCGTTCGCGGAAGCCGAACATACCAAAGAAGGTCATCGCAGATTTCAATTGAATGATAAAAAATCATTTCAACTCACACGCTTATGGGCATGCATGATGCATCGATGGGCGAACGACAGTCGGATGGTCGAATGGTCGGACGGACGGATGGATGTTCGGATGGGCGGCAGGCGGACGTGGATAGAGCGCATGAATGTTTTATTCATTTCGAAAAGAAATTGCGATTGAGGCAGGCTATAGGCTAGCGGCTCGCATGATGAACGAAAGAAAGAAAATCATTAAAAAGCTTTATTTCACATGAAGGCATTTAGGACATAATTGCGTTCTAATGTGCAGCGAAATGCCGCAATTCATTTGCTGCATTCCTTTTCCGCTCTAAATTATCGCGATGCATCGGGCAGCCGGCAGCGGGCAAAAAGCGCTAGATCAGCGATCAGTGATCAACGAACGCCGGACGGCGATTCGGCGAAATGAATTCAACAAACAAAACGAAGCGAGATCGAATCTTTGCAGTTGGTTTTTCATTCAAGATGCTGAGATGCCTCCTCATATTCATTTGAGCTCTTCAATAAATGTTCGCCAATTCTTCTCTTACTCATCAGATGCACCCTATGATACTCTATGTGGCACTATCGCCAGTTTTTTTTAAGGGTGTTTATCCCCGAGTTTCTCATAATTAAGTCCAAATGCCCCGAAATTTGATGCCCAGATCTTCTAAACGCAAAAACTTTGTTCCCTGATAATCCGCCTGATATAAATACTACCAAAGATCCTAAAAGAAATGAAGAATTCAAAATGAAATCCCGTTTGAATTCGCTTAAAATTCGGTTATAAAAGAACTTTTTGAAATTACCCTTTCGCCGTGACCCTTTCGACAGAACATTTGTCATTTTGTTTCTAGAATCCAAATGCCTTACATCATTTTGGCTTAGTCAGCACGACTGTTGCTTCTACTGCTGCTCTGCTGCTGCTGCTGCTGTGGATGATACAACCGGGAGGTGTGACTTAAGGAATTTACTTAAGATATTTATAGTAAAAAGGCAAAGCCAAAGGCAAAAAGGCCAATGTGACCCGCCCACTT
This sequence comes from Chlorops oryzae, assembly GCA_020466095.1. Lineage (NCBI taxonomy): Eukaryota > Metazoa > Arthropoda > Insecta > Diptera > Chloropidae > Chlorops > Chlorops oryzae. Next base: position 42,833,179 of record CM035808.1, read on the forward strand.
TTTTTTTTTTTTGTTGTTTTGCAAGCTGTCATCATGTAAGACGGGCAACAACTCTCCTATGCACGTCTGCAGTCACATGCGCGCTAAAACATGTGCTCGTGCAAAAAATAAAAAAAAAAACAATAAAAGAATAAAAGGAGGCAAGCACGGAAAATCCGACTAAAATAGTCATCAGATCAGCAGACGAAATGTGGGCGAATAAGGTGAAAAATACCAATTAGAGCAAAAATAAGTGCAATTACCTGTTGATATCTCGGTGAACTGCTGACTGAAGATACTGCCTGTGAACATCAGCAACAACAACGACGTCCACAACAACACGAACCACAAGAACAACAACAAGAGAAGAACACACTGCGCATTGTATGCATCACCCCAAAGAAATGCGTCGGTGCCCAGTGCGAGTGCAAGCGAACGTGCCAAAGCGATGCGGTGCGATGTGACGCGGCATGGCAACAAAACAAAGTTTGCGATAATTAGCAAAATTAAAAACATTTTCCTTTTTACAATTTTAGAAGAAAAAAAACGAATCTTTTTATTTTTTTTTTTGAAGAAATTTTTAATTAAATGTACACACTCTGCACTGTGCTGTGTGCTGTGTGCAATCAAATGAGGGTTAATCTTCATGCGATTTTTCGTCTTTGAGGTCCACAACGTTGCCATCTGATGTGATGATTTTTTTCTTTAACGTAGGTACACATGTATGTATGTATGTAGATACATACATAGATGTTTGTTCTCGTCTGATATGCTGCAGTGTGCTGTTCTGTGCTCTTTGTCGTCTTCGTCGCAAATGTTTGAGAACGGAAAGAAATCTAGCAAGTCTCGTGATTTTATCAAGAAACGAAAAGTTGAGAAATTCTTCGCAAAACGCCAAAAGCATCCAAAAGATGACGAAGAATTGCTGCTGACGGCTGCACAAAATATCATTGCAATTTACCATAGCAAAGCGCTCACGGGCTGCCTAACTGACCGCGTCTGTTTGTTCGTCCCGTCCGTTTGTCTGGTGGACATACATACATACATACATATGTACTATATTTCGTATTAAATAGAAAAAATTTTATTTATATACATGGCATATATTCCATGAACTTTCACGTTGACCCAACGTTCAATATATTCATCATAAATTTGTTCGCTTCCTCGGAATTATTTTTCTTGGATTTTTGAAATTAATTTTTTTTGTTTCACCACGTCTATTCGCACGAATCGTCATCATTCATGCATTTGTCGCATCGCTTCGAGAATTTAGCGAGTTCTGACACAAGCCAAAATTCTTGACATATGTCAACCTGTGGCTATAAAATTCGCTAAAGCTCTTCAAAATTAATTAATTTTCATTTCAGTTTGTTAATTGGAGAAGCTTTAAGCACATACAAAAAAAAAAGAAGAAAAAAAAAAATAAGAAAACACGCAAATCATTTTATGGCATCTCTTGGCCTTGTCAACGTGACATAACAAATCGAAATCGAAATCGGATTCGAAATCGAAATTGAAATTGATTTTAAATTTGCATAATTTGCGATATTCTCTTTTCAGAACGGAAATCGAATTAAAGAATTTCACTGAAATGACAGAATTCGACTTCGGTTTTTGAATTTGAGGCATCTGATTTGATTTCTATTTCCTTTTCCTTTTGCTTTTTATTTTTATTTCTATTTTTATTTTTATTTATTCGCAATGTTTCTTTGATAATTACCACACAGAAATATTCAATTAAAGTTGTGGCTCTCGGGTGCGGCAATTAAAAAAGTTACGATAATGACTCGGGATCGATCGAAAAGGGCCCAACATTTGACTTTACTTAGAGTGTATTTTTAGCCCCATGTAAACCGTCACGTACTCAGTGCTTTTTATGTTTTCATTACGCGAATATAAATCGTCAGAGAGATAAATCACAATTTTTATGCGAATTTGATTTGGCAAAAATGATAATAAAGTTAAATTTAATAAGTAAATAAAATGCTGAAAAGTTCAGAAGTCGCCTGATGAGATTTCATCGTCTATAGTTGATTAAATCAACGACCTGACGGAATGCCACCAAGTTGGTGAGGATTTATGCCTGGTCTCCAATAGTGCAGCAGTGCGTACACATATTCATCACATCGTTGCGGAGTTATCTTCACGAATATTACAAAAGAAGATAATATTCCGGGGTCAATTTTATAATCTATTGATCTATTCAATCCCCACGACGCGTCGCTATCTCTTATAGTTTCTTAGATATTAAATTATTATCGAAATATAAAAATGTTTCAAAGGAACAATATTTTTGGAATCCGCAGGGAAAATTTCCCCGGAATATTTAGAATCGGGCTGATTAAGGGTCGTTATCTTCAACTCGGTTTAAGAGCTTCGAAAGTCTATATTTTGAAATATATTCTTTCAATCTTCATGCCAGTTCAATTCAATCAAATACCTTTGATTCATTTGAATTTTTTCAAAATTTTTATATAAAATTTATAAACCTGGCTTAAGCTCTCCGGAATACTATCATTTGAAAGCTTAAACCTTTAAAAAAAATTTAACTAGGTTGAAGACTATGAGCCTAAGTGTTGATTCTTTTAAGTCAATTTCTCCAAAAAATATTTTTTGTAGATACTTGAAGATATCTCGGGAACGATTACATATGAATATAAAGAAGCAGTTACAATGAATAGCGCAGGTGATTCAATTGCGCAAATATTTCGTGCATTATTCGAAACCTGGCATTATCCAATCAGAGTTGCATTCGATTCCTTTTATGGGACAAGACAAAAAACATATTTGAAATGCTGATACATTGCTTTTTATTTTCATTTTTCCGATAAAATTCATTAACACGAAACAATTCGATGCATTCTTCGGGTTCAGAAACAAAAATTTAATCAAAAATAATCAATAAAGATACTCGGCGGTCTTTTTGTTGCGTTCGATATGGTGGTGTTCGGATACTTATATTTTTTTTTTCTCTCTCTAAAGTTGTATATTTTATGTTGTTTTCTTTTTACTTTTTGAACAATTTTTTCTTTTTAATCAGCGCCAACGATCGCTTGCGGTTCATTGACAATTGCTTAAGTGGTCTCCTCGTACGTGTGCACTTTGTGTTTGTTTGCCATTAAATTGAGTTCCTGCTAAAGCAAACATAACTTTATGAAGCCCGTTCGAAGTAGCATCGCCGCATCGGCCGTTGTTGGCTTTGTTGTTGTCGTTGTTGTTGCCATCACCATAAACGTCAAGTCGAACCGAACGTTCGCTCGGATCGTTCCAAAAAAGTGCATTCCCACTAGTTGTCATGAGCGCTCGATGAGTTCACGCTTATGCCATGTTGCCATGTTAGAGCAACGCTAAGGTTGCTGACTTCCCAATAAAAAAAAACAAATATATAAAAAAAAGAAAAAACTAAAGAAATATTTTTTGACATTTGACAAATATGGCGCACACGATACAAGCCGAGTAGCGCCACATTCATGCCTCTGCGCCTCTACGCAAGCGTGGTGTGCAGCAACTCATTGAATGCATACGCCCAGCTACGACAAATTGCTCGTTCGATTTTTAATTTTTTTTTTCGTTTTCCATTTTTCCGTTTATGATTTTCCCATTTCATTTATGTGTATTTATGTGTTCTTTTTATTTTATTTTTTTTAAATATTTATTTAGGTATTAATTTTTATTTTTTTTGAATTTCATTAAATATTGACTCTACCGTCATTCCTCCCGTTCTGCCTCTCTACGCTCATATTGATCGTTTTATTGTTATTGCTATTTGAAGGCTATTAATGAGCCTATTTGTAAAGGCATTTGTCAATTTTTTTTTTTTTTTTACTGCCGTCAAATATGTCACTTTAATGTTTCCGATGACGCGACTGATTGGCAGTTCAACACTCAAAACTGTCAAAATCAATATCAGCATATATCATGGATCGAATGAATCGAATGGATCGGAGTCGAAGTCGAAGTACCTTCAAGGCACTCCACCATCGAAATGCTCGAGCGAGAAGAAAGGAAATCGGCCGCTTGGGCTTATAGGAGAAACGCTCATGATTTGACATATTGTAAATCAGTTCGGAAAACATTTAATTGCCTTCAATTGAAGCGTAACTTAAACATTAAACGATCGCTAATTTATGAGCATGAATTTCTAATTAGGTGCCACTGTGCGTTGAACTGCGAAGGGGATTTTATTGTTGTTGTTTTTTTTTTTGAAAGCTTTAGCTTTTGCTTGTGGCCGGCATGAATTCGTGTTTAATGACACATCCGAACGAAATTGACAAGCGGGGCTGGTTTGAAGCTCAATTATGAAGTCACTTTTGATGATAAATTCGTGTCTTCTTTAAAACAAGGTACGAAGTTTTGAACCAAAAAATTATCACACATCGTTTTCATCAAATTAAAAAATATTCTTAAGAATTCCGTGAATGAACACAAAACCTCTTGGTACCGCTGATGTCGCGGGAGCAATCTACGTCGCGTGTACACAGAAAATTTTAGGTTATGCAAATTTACTCTAACTTTATTTATGCGATCGAATTGTATTACAAGATCTTAGCAAATGCTTCACAAGCGAATGCTTTGAATAAAATTAAATTTTTAACAAGAAAGGAAACTTGAATTCAATTAAGAATTTAACCGTACTATATTTTCTTAAACTTCGTATCGCGATGTTTCTCCCTTTTTTCTTTTCTCTTCGACTGCCTTAGATCTCGCCTTCACTCGATCCCTCATATCGATAATTTCTCCGATAAGTTCGCTTTGGCTCCGAATGGCGGCAACACCTCTCATTGCCCCAAATAGTGTCGCAAATTTATTATTTACTCCATATTCAGTAGAATCTCGTTTTTACGATACTCGATAAAATATTAACAGGGGCCTTCCGTATAATCAAAAATCAGGATAATCGATTTGAAATTCAAATCAAACAATAGTTAAATTTTAAAAGCTTTTTCATTAGAAGAGTGGTCTTACATAGGGGGCATTTTCACGTCAAGTGTACCCGCTCAAAAAACTTTATACCTGGGATTTCGATGAAACTTGGTGGAAATGTTGCGCTATCAGAAAATCAACTAGAAAAGTTCAGCAGCCACAGCTGAATAGCGGCTTCTGCGTGCTTGGCGCGTGGGTCGCGCTGGGTTCTACACCTCCATTGAGTTGTTAGTTTTGGAGATCCCATCCTGTTTAAGATGTCATTTTATAGAAAAAGAGCTCAGCTTCCGTTTAAAATTATTTTAAAAAATATCAAAAATGTCGCATTTGGCGAAAAATTGCTTATAAAAATAAAAACCGTTTTTTTGTGCATCAATAATAATTTCTGGGAATTGTAATATTTTTTTTCGGAAAGAGCAGACAAAAATCTATAAAAATCCTTTATCACATTTTTTTCATTTCCCAATTTGCGAGACGTAGAATTTTTTGAATACAAAAAGGACCGAAAGTTTAACACCCTGTATCTAGGCACCTGGTCAATATTTCCCCTCCTCCTTTTGCACAATTCATGTACTCTCATAGCGCAACATTTCCACCAAGTTTCATCGAAATCCCAGGTATGAAGATTTTTGAGCGGGTACACTTGACGTGAAATGCCCCATAGGTCATTGAGACGATAGCATATCAAACAAATTGAGTATCCTATGAAAATTAACCCTTTCATTATCGATGGGATTCATGTGTCTCATTTAATTTTCGCATTTAACTTCAATATCATTATCCAAATATTCTCCAATATACCTTCCCATCACAGTTTTTCATGTAAGTAATTTAGCTATATTTGTAGGTACATACTATGTATATGTTGTTCTACAGTTTTCTTAATCCCACCCTATAAGAGTTTTTTCAAACCATAAAGATAACCAAATAGTTGTGTATCTATAAAAAAAAATTCCGGTCTGAAAGGGTTAAATTTTTGTTCGGAAATAAATCGTGATTAATTAGGTAATTGCAGTCGCGAAGAATTAGTTCGAATAATCGTATGAACGGATAAGTGGGTAGCCGGATTTTCAAATAACACTGCTCAACACTAAAAATGCCTTTGACTTGAAACCAATTTTTTTTTGTAGTATTTGTTTCACTGAATCTCAATATATGCGTAAAATTTGAGAGTTAGCTCGCGTTTTTTAAATATCCGCTAGGAAAGGTTTTGCGAATTTTTGTCAATATTTTTTTGTCGTAGCCCATTATCGTTCGAACCGTTTCAAAAAGACTTTAATTTATGTGATAAGAAGATAAAAATACAACGTATTTCTCATTAATATGAAAGAAATTGTTCAACAGTTTAGGCGCTATAGGTCGATAAAGGCGAGAATTTATGAAATTTTTAACAATTTTGTACAAAAACTTGATTTCAAACCCATATATTTTCCGAAAAAGGTCCGTTATTCAAGTTCAGGCTATCTTAAATAAAAGAGGGGATTTCTAAGAGCATTTCAAGACAAAGAAACCAAAAATCCGATTAGTGGTTCATATTTTAGTTGAGTTTTTAGAAAAAGTGAGACGACTTTTTTCTCCCCGAAAAATATGCCAGACTTTTTTTATTTCTGTCTTAAAGTGATATTTATGTTTAAAATAAATTGTAGCATATTTTCCGGGGAGAAAAAAGTCGTCTCACTTTTTCTAAAACCACAATTAAAATATGAACCACTCATCGGATTTTTGTTTTATTTGTCTTGAAATGCTCTTAGAAATCCCCTCTTTTATTTAAGATAGCCTGAACTTGAATACCGGACCTTTTTCGGAAATTATATGTGTTTGAAATCAAGTTTTTATACAAAGTTGTTAAAAATTTCTGAAAATTTTCGCCTTATTGACCTATAGCGCCTAAACTGCAAACCGATTTCATCCAAGCGTATGAAGGATATGTTCTATTTTTACTCTTTTTCATATAAATTAATGATTTCTTGAAACGGTCGAACGATAATGGGGCTACGATTAAAAAATATTGACAAAAATTCGCAAAACTTTCCTAGCGGATATTAAAAAATGCGAGCTAACTTTAAATTTTTAAGCATATATTTAGATTCAGCGTAACAAATACTACGAAAAAAAATTGGTTTCAAGTCAAAGGCACGCAAAAAGTTCGATTTTGTTGTGTAGTGTAATCGGATAACAGGATGAACAGATAATCGGATAGCCATATTATCGAATAACCGGATAATCGGAAATTTGAACTAACGGATAATTGGCTAAACATATAACCAGATTGCGATATAATCATATAAACGGATAATTGGATAACCAGATTATCGGATAACTGCATCATCGGATAAACGAATAATTGAACTAACGGATAATTGGATGAACAGATAAACAGATTGCCAAGTAAACGGATTATTGAACTAACAGATAACTCGATAACTGGATAGCCGGATAATCGGATAATCGCAGATTCTACTGTGTTAGCGCAAGGGTTAAGCTGAGAGAAAATTTCTTTGAATAATAAGAAGCAAAAAAAAAAAATATCGCTTGATTAATTAGCATCTTTTTCTTTGGCATATTCCAAGATTAATTTTTAATTTCAAATAAAAAAATTTCCTCTATTAATTAAATTTATTTTCTCGAACTTGGCGCGTTTGTTTTTTTTTTTTTTTTTGCAACATTTTGCTCATTTATCTTTGTGGGCGTACTCTCTCACAGCAGATAATCGAACGGCATCCAGACTTTTTATCACAGCCTTCAACACTTCACAAATTATTATTATTATTATTACTTTTTTCATCTTGTTCTTTTTCTTTTTCTGTTGTTCTTATGTTTTTGTTATTGTTTATGTTGTTGTTATTGTCGCTGTTCATTTCAATTAATGGGAGATGGTGCGAAAGCAACAAAGAAATTTGGGTCTTTAACATTCGCTGATTCTTTGATGTGAATCATCATATCTCTTTTACTTGTGGAAAGCATTAAATACGGAAACCTATTGCCGCAGATCGGCCCCGAAATTTAACCTGAAATAAAAAATTCTACTGTCAGACGGTGGCAACCCTCTCCGAGCGGCAGCAACAAGAACAAAAAGAACAACAACCGAATCGATTTATAAATTTCTACGCGAGTTTTGAATTTTTCACGGCAGATTAGCTCATTCTATTTTTTCTTTTCTTTTTCCGTTTTATTTGCGATTCTCAACTTATCTTCATATTCTGCTTAGCATTTTTCTTGCTGAACTTTAACTTTTCTAAACAATTATTTTACGACAATTTATTGCTAAAAGCATAATCATCATCATCACCATCACAGCACATCAAAGTTGTTCTCAAAAATAACACAAGGAAAAAAAAATGCGCCGCTGTGGCGCCACATTTTATACAAAAAATTAAATTATTTTAAAATAAAGTAAAATTATTCAATAATATTTCTGTTTTTAAGGACAAAATGCAACACTGGCCATTAGATTGCGCCACATTCGCCTTCAACCTTTTCTGCAAGGAATCTTCAATTTTTAATTTTCCGATCCTTCTTCAATTCGATTGTTTGAATACTGCGATCGCAGTCTAGTGCTCTATGCAAACTTTAAAATTGATCGTCAAGGCTTAAGTCAGCTTTAATATAAAAAACTACCATACTTACCAGTTTTTAAATTCCCATCTTCATAAATAGTCTGGCTCAGCTCAAGCGAAATCGAAATCGAAGCGATGATGTTTTTTGCCCCACACGCGGCCAGATCACGTCAGACATTGAATCTCTTCACTTCATTATTTTACGATCGTCTTTGAGAGGATTTTAATTTAGCTCAGCGCAAATCACAGTCAAATGCCAATTCCACTTAACATCACTGGCCAAAGCTGGAGACAGTGTTAAGATTCGCACAAACGGAATGTGCCAATATTCATAAAGATATGGACAGATAGAGGGACAAATCAACAATCCAACACGAGATACAGACTGGCCGACAGACAGACAGACAGACACACAGAAACCGAATCAGAATCAGAATCAGAGACAGACCCAGAGACAGAGACAAATAAACAGGCATTTGTGATGGCAAGACAGCCCAATGTCCAGGTAATATGACTGCCCGGGACTATGGCTGTGCGGACTTTGCGGGGCAAGCCGAACGTTACGCATTATCCACATTGCAATATCGAGACAATATCGAGACAGAGTCCATGCTAAGATGACGCCATAAGGTAACCCATATCGTCCGCAAACGGCGAACGCGAAAAAGGGGAATGCGAACGAGAAGCAAACGCCATAAAAATGGCACCTCAACGTGTTCTGGCGGCTCCAATGGAAATGAATACCTACTCTCTGCTTTCATTCGTTTTCCTTCCGCTGGCTGCAAATCCTCCACAGATACAAATACAGATGCGCATACAAATAAGTACGCCTATATTCGCATAAAGTGTGAAAAGGTGTTTCCTTGCGATAATTAACGCTCCCGCGAAGGCATAAATTTTTCGTTAGCTTAGCTCCTCTTCTTTTCATTATCATCAATATTGCATTGGATTTCTTCCATGGCACACCACAGCAATGGAGTTTGGAGTTTGTTGTTTGGAGTCCGGAGTTTCGCACGTCATGCTTATGGATGAGGCAAGTTAATTTTTCACGCCTTACCTGGTTAATCAGGAGGATAGCCTTTTTTAATCGGGGGGTTTTTTTTTTTGGTTGCTCTCTTTCTCTCTTCTGTTTCTGTTTCTGTTTCTTGTTCTTTTTCTTCGATTCGTTTCTGATTCTTTAATTTGTTTTCATTTCTCGAGATCATCTTGATGAGCGGCAAGGTGATGCTGATGATGAGGATGATGTGGCACTACTCGAAAGTGAGAAACGTAATGAGTTAGTTTTAATTTTATCTAAAGGCGATCCACATTCGACATGATATGGGGACGAGTTATGGGCGGCCCGTCCAATCTTCAGATGTCAAGAGTTGAAGGGAAAGCAGAAACGCGGGAAATCGACTGTAGCCTCGGTAGAATGAAGCATTTTAAACCATATGCAGAAAACTCCTTTTTTGAAATAATATTATATAAATAGGTAAATGAAGGTACTAAGCCAAAATATTGGCTTAGGGAAGATTAAAAAAAAGAAAATTAATCTTGACTTAGTGGACCGAGTGGAAGATTTGGAGCCCTAAAACTACTTCTCGCTGTATCTCTGGGTTCAAGTAAGTGGATCATTTCCTCAGATAACATAAAATGACCAGTCATATACATATGTAGGTACTTTTATCAACGTTCGGAAAAAGTTTTGAAATATTGTCAAGTTTGTAGAAAAAAGGTTTTGATTTTTGTTCGTACTTTTTGGTTGTTCAAGGGTCCAGACTTCCTATAAGGGGCCCAGAGTTGTGAAGCATGTCTGTGAGTGCCTTAGTATATACCTTTTTTTGTTTCTATAGCCTTTCATTCACGTATGTATATACATATAGTTTCCATATAGGAATTTTCGGTGTAGGTAAATGACTGGTAAAAAATTAGACATACTACCACTAGTGTCTTTGTGTCTTCCAGCCATCGCAAATTGGGCAATCAAACTATACTTCACTAGAGTTGCAACGGGTATCCGGTTATTATCCGGTATCCGGTTTCAATTTTTAGAAATGTTTTATTGCAGTTTGGTGCAACCGCTCGAAAAAATCATTACTAAAAAGTGTGCTCTCTCAAAACAAAATTTTCGAAATTTTTGCTACCATTGCTACTCCGTTCAATATGGCTTTAAAACCGAAAAATATATAACAAAAAAAATTTAATATCCGGCAGCCGGACATTCGGTTATCCTGCCTGGCAACCAGCCCGCCATTCGGCCGGATACACTATCCGTTGCAACAGTATACTTCACCCAGCCTATAACATTTAAAATTATTCTTTATGGCATCGACCAGGATGCTACGAATGTAGGAGCACGAAACTGGAGAGCGTTTGCCAAAGACCGTGAATAATTCGAGAGAAAAACTTGAGGCGGTTCTGGGCCGACCTGAGCTGTAAAAACCCCTAATGATGATGATGATCGTGAATTTCTTATCTTAACTGTTACAGACTGGGTCCAGAAAAAATTTATTTAGTAGTAAATGAACAGAGCTCTTAAATATTTGAACAATTTTTTTTATTATTATTACAAAGCTAGACCCATTCACTCTGTACCCTCCAGTTTATATACCAGCTCATAACCCTAATACACTATTCTTCGTAGAATTTATTATCTCAATGTGTTCTCTCTCATTCCTCGTTGCCAGTGTTTACGTTCGTGTAAGGCCCAAAGTCAAAAAAAAAAAAAAAAAAAAATATTGCGGTAAAGGAATGCATCGCTGCAACCCCCAACCAACTTACCAAAAACCGCAACTTGGCTACTTGTATTACGCTGTTGTTATGACTTATTTTCATTTATCTTATTATATTGGGTTTTATTTTAATTTTTTTGTTTTTATTTATTTATTTTTTTTATTATTTTTTTCTCAGTTCTTACTTCACTTTTATACAATCAGAGCCAGTGAGAGCTAGAGCCAGAGCTAGACGTAAATAGTCTACATTTATAAAGACATATTGCACTACTATTTCATGTCACCGTCTTCGTCTTCGTCTGCGACCGCGTCCCCGTCACCATCTCCGGCGTCTGTGTTTCCCTCTTGGCTTTCGTCTTTTATTTGTTTATTGTTTCGAGCCATTTTTGTTTCATGTTTATTTGTTGTTTTTGTTGATTTAGCTGCTGTGTGTACCTCGTAGAACGTTTTTGTTTCTTTTTTTTTCACAGTAGTTTTCGCCAATTCGAGCTGACATCGTGCAACGAAACTAGATTCCGTCGCACCGAAAAGAAAAAATCTTGCAAAATTTTCTCAATTTTTTTTTTCATTATTATTATTTTTTTTTTGTTGATGTTTTTGTTTCTTTGCCTATTTTCTGCTTCTCGTAATTCAGCTCTATACTTTTCGTTTGTCGCGTCACTTCGTTTATGGCTTTCTTTATTTATTTTCTTTTAATTTTATTATTTACTCTATTTGTGCAAAGTTTTTATTTGACTTTTATTTGTATTTATTTTTTTAAATTCCATTTTGTTTGTGTTGAAATTCTTATTGGGCCATGTGAGCGGGCAACACGCTGCTTCCGCTTACGCTTACGCTTATGTCGGAGAAGCTGAATGAAAAAGGAGCAACAAAGTTGCGTAAAACAAACATAAAAGCGCCAGGAAGAGAGCGAGGGCTCAAACGCTACGCGCATATTTTGAAAATTAGAAATTTGTATCTCGATCGTTCGCACTCGGCTAATAGCGACAATGTGCGTTGGAGTTTGCGATAAGTCTTGCATTGCCTTGAAGGTCACGGTCTCGCATAATCCCTTCTGGAATGTCATTGTGCGCATGCGTAACTTGTCTGAATTGTGTTGCGTTTGCTTGGCGCGTTATTTATTTTGTCGCACAAGCCTTTTCGCACGCATCGTGAAGGTTTCTTAATAAATTTCGTATTTGTATTTCCTTCTTATGACGTTTCTTGTACTTAAAGTTTGTGCACGGTGCATGCGCATGCGCATTCGCATTCGCATTGGCATTCTTATGGGTACGCGGCGTTGTTAAGCTGCAGCACTGTTCGGCTTTTGAAACGTTCTGCACGTCGTTTTTTCTCTACTCAGGAGGACTAGAAATAATCGAAATAATCGGCTTATGAGCTGACAGATAGACGGACAGACAGTAAAGACAGACAATTGGGAAGAACGACAGGCCTGTAGGCTTATAGCTTGTGTGCCTAGTTAACGCATTGAATGGATGCCACATTCAATTTGCGCTCATGTCAGGGAAGCATTCAATTTCGCACCAAATCGAAATGAATGGATTCCGAAGAATTTTTTCCAAGCCGTAGAAAATTCCAAACAAAAAAAAAAAAAAAAAAAAAAAACAAAAAATTCAAACAAAAAAAAAAAAAGAATCTAAATGGGGAAAAAAGGAGGGAATGAGAGAAAAATTTTAAAGTCAAAGAATGAACGAATATGGAATTTACGAAACAATAAGCGAACTGGAATTTACGGACAATGAACGAGGAACGTTCAGGCAAACAGACGGACGGACGCACGATGGAACGGAGACACAGAGCGAAGATAAAGCAAAGGTTTAAATTGGCAGACGAAACGACGAAACACAATTGCTCAAAGGAAGTCGTCGCTCGTACCCACGTAGTCATTTGTGCTTGATTGGGTACCAACGCCTCATGACGAAGGCGACGACGACGCAACGGCACACGAGCCTCGGGCGAGGTATTCGGCAAACAAGTAGGGTACTTAAGTGCTTTTTCAAGTCTTTAACAAATCGGCCAAAAAGGAACCAAACGAATCAACATCGATGAATTCGCACAGTAGTGGAGAATTGCGCTCATAGAAAGTTGCAAGAATCTTTTTGTTTTTTTTTTTTTCACTGATCACTGAGCACTGATCACCTTTTCTTGAAGCCCCGCTCCTTTCCTTTGCTTTGGTTCTTTCAATTATCACTCGAACACGATTCTGACGAATGAATGTATGTATGTACCTACATACATCTATACATATAAACAAATTTGCGCATTTCGGGCATAAAATTCAATTGATCTATTTTTATGTTCGATTTCCATGCATATTCGCAACGTGGGCGGCCAAATCGAGTCAATGAAAGCAGCAGCCTTCGGCGAATGCGAATACTATCGACGGAAATATCGCCTCATTTGTGCGAGCACACACATAATGAGGTCGCCGACCGTGATCTGCGCGTTATCGACGAAACTTCATCAAAGGAAATTAAAAACACATGAGTGTTCTTCTTTTCTTTTCTATTTTTTTATTATTTAAAATTCGATTTGATGCTAATTGACTGCCATTTAGAGTATGGGGAGTGCTTAGCTTGTTTTGGTGCACTATTTTCAGATACCTACGTTTTTTTTTATTCAAGTCTGAACTGAACTCATTCATACCGTTGATCGTTTTTTTAAGTGTTTTTTCCAATCGAAAGTGAGTATACACAGTCGAAACTCTCTATAACGAAGTCCCTTTTTTCTCCTTATAATGAAGTTTTTATTCCGTCCCTTGAAACTCTTTTTAGAGAGATTCGACTGCAGTGAAAAATTATTTCATTTTCTTGTTACCTGTAAAATTGTTGGGATATATCCCGAAAAGGACTGAACTGGCATCACTGGGTACGTTGTCAGTTCTCGCAGCTATAGAAGTTACTGTTAAGTCCTTGATACAACTGGGAATTGGAGCTTCAGCGACAGCTTCAACTGACAATTGGCTCAGACTTGCATTATCGAGCGACTGTCGCCCTAATGCAAGCCAAATGGAAAACTTGATCGGCAACACAGATAAAAGGAAGCTTGATGCCTGGTCTCCAATAGAAATTTCTGCAATCATTCAACAAATTCAAACGTATGGAACCATTCGCAATCAAATCTGCAGTTCATGAAAATTGCTCCCATACGCTTATGTGTGTGTGTGTGTTGAATACTTTCAGGAATTCCTGCGCTATTGGAAACCAGGCATTAAGGACGTTCTCCCAACAGAGATAAAGTGAGAAATAAACAAATCTCAAATGACATGCGCGACATTTTGGCGGTTCTATGCACCGGAGTTGGCGCGTTTGTAGGTGTCACTGCAATTTTTTCGTGTGCATTCAACTCAAAAACAACAACAACAACAACAAATACCGAATAAAAAACCAACAAAACTTGCAATATCAAGTACGACAAATTGTGTTGTATTTATAAATAAATTCAGTGAGAAAATAGAAAACAGCAGCAAAAAAAAAATCAAAAATATCACACCCATGAATACTCATAAAAAAAAAGCGTAAAACTATTGGAACGCGCAATTGGCTGGCGCCATTTGAAGGCGCTCGGCGCTCAATTCATACAAAATACTCGACGCGGCATCAAAACAACAACAACAGCAAAAATACGAAAATAATTTCTTTTTGAAATATTTGAATTCGAGTAGGAACAAAATAAAATTATAAATAAAAATACAAATAAAAAAAAAAAATATATTGAAAAAAAAAATCAAATGAAATTGTTTACAATTGTTGACGCCGTTCAAGCGTCAGCGATTCCAACACTGAAAAGGAAAACAAACAAGAGTCAAACGCAGACTCGACGGGGCAAAATAAGTGATTTTAGGCGAACGCGATTACGCAAGTGAACCAATTCGCAATGAGAAAAGACAAGAAGCCGAGAGACACTACTTAAGTGACATAAATTTTTCTTTCTAATAGAATTATTCATTAGATACTAACACTTAAATAAAAAAAAATTAAAAAACATATAAAGACAATCGAAATACAATTCACAAAGGCAAATACATTGTCGAATCGCGATCGTGGATCAATGATTGAATTTAAGGACATGTAGCTGCGAATCATCAACATGAATATGCGTCACTGAATTGTAAAAGTCGAACCTTATGCAGAAACGAACTAAAAAACAAATTTTTACATAGTGAAAAAAAACATAATGCAATTAGATCGCAATAGTCGAGCAATCTTAAACTGCGGAAGACACGAAAGCAACACTGCTGCGGCTATTCGTGTCGAAACAATTCCATTTCTATTCAATTCATAAAATACATTATGTTGAGAATTGATTTTGAAATTCTGACATTTTAAGAAGGACAATAAATTTGTATGCATTTCGACATTTACCTGTCGAAGTCTGCCAATTCAATATGTATCTCATTTAGGAGTAAATTTTCACTAGAAGTTTGCGTAAGCGAATTTAATTAGACAACGAAAACAGAAGACGAATGAGTCAAAATTGTCTGCACTGAATGATATATGGTAGATCATGAATGCAGACGAACGAATAATGATGGCAATACGATGGGTGGCGAAGCTTTAGAATATCTTCAAAATGTATAAAGATCTATGCAATGAAAAAACAAATTATGAAAAATAAAACAAAGAATTGATTAACGAAGTTGTTGACGCCGTTTCCAACGACAGCGATTCCAAACACGTTGAAATATTTGGAAAAAACAAGAGAATCGCGACTTCGATCGGGGCAAAAAGCTTTTTCGGAGGGACGCCGTTCGCAAGTGCATCCAATGGCAGATAGACAAAGACAGAGAGCGATCGAGACACACTTAAGTGACATAAATTGTTTCTTTCTATAGAATTTTATTAGATTACTAACACTAAATAGAAAAAAAAATTAAAAAAATAAAAAAAAATCGAATAAAATTCACGGCAATCTGTGTGCATCGATCGGGATACGCTGATTGCATTTCAAGGCGGCCGACCGCCTGTCCACTTTTAAGCGACGAGCGATTCAATTACGCAAATGATGAAAGTGGACTTAAACTGCGGAAGACACGAAAGCAACACTGCTGCGGCTAGTTCGTGTCGAAACAATTCCATTTCTATTCAATTCATAAATATACATTTTATTGTGAGATATATGATTTTTTTTTTAAAAGCTTTTTTCCTCTCATTAGCGTCGCGACGGTCGGACGCTCGCTCAGTCTTAGGAAATTGTTCACTTAGCATTTGCGTTAATGCGAATTTTAATTAAGTCGTAACGATAATTATCGAGACGAAGATCAAAATGGAGATGTTGATGGTGACGAAGATGGAGATGCAGATCGAGACGGAGATAGAGATGGCAATTGAGATGGAGATGGGAGTGAATACAAATGATGAAGTCGTTCGCATGCAACGCGAGATATTACGCAAATTGTAATTAAAAGAAAACGTTTGTTACTCACACGAAAGAAAGAAAAAAAGAAGAGAGAGAGAGAGGCAGGTTGATTATTTCTGCGTTTGCCTGACCTTTTGTTTGCTTGTCATTTCGCAATGCGACGTCCGTTGAGACGTTCAAACAACAATTACGTTAGCATGGGGAGGGTAACTCTACTGCTTAAACAAGTTCCGTGTTCGTATTGCGACCGCGCGGCGGGTATTCACCATTTTGTAACAATTTGTTGGAATTTCTGCATACGTTGTTAATGAGTCATTAAATTGAGCGGCTAATCATCAGGCTTCACACGTCAATCTGGCGAATTTCTCGTTAGGCGATAATATCGCAATCAGCTGATTTTGAATGTTTATATTATGAAGCGTAAACCCTTTCACAGCGCGTAGTTTTTGGCTTTCTGCAAGTTGTATTTTTTATTGAGCAATAAAACTAGAGTGAAATAACTCATATCAAATGGGAAACTAATATTATTTGACTTCCCAATTGAGGGTGTTCTGTTGGGTTCTTTCGCAGAAAGAGATTGCCTCTTTTTACTTTAAAAATATGCTTTCGTATAGCTATTAATGACGCAGAGGATTCAGATGAAAGCATGGAAATTCCTCATGATTGAATCGATGACGTCAGGGTGGCTTTTGATACGGCATGCATGACATTTGTTTGACATTTGTACACAAACTGACTGTGAGGTCAAGGATGAATTTGTCGCCCTAGAGGAAACGATAGCGGAGAAAGAATTTGAGAGATTTATACTGGCTTGAAGCAAATATCCTATTTCAATTCAAGCAGCCAATGAAACTCAAGCATATGAACAGTACCCTTCTACGATGACATAAATACATTGCCATCCAAGGAGTCATGCGTTACAGAAGACTTTGTCCTCCAGGAGAAATTTGCTTGCTGGGATGTTATGCTTTTTTTTCAATAGTCCAACACATATTCAACACATTCTAATATATGGAACCAATCGCAATCACCTGCACTTTTGATTGTAAATGGTTCGATATATTTTCATATTTCGAAGAATTCTTGTACTGTTGGAAAATGGACATTAGTCCAGATAGGGCATCCTATGACGACGATTTATTTTTCTACGGTCGTCACATATGGAGGATGAAGAAATACCCAAATGCGCCCGTGTTCATAAAAATAATTATTCACAATAATTTTCGCAGTGAAATCTTTTTTTTCTGCTTTGTCATTTATGTGCACACATTCGGAATTAAAGGTTTGAAACGAATTTAATTAAGTAAAATACACATAATTATGAGAATTTAAATCAATTTGTTAACACTTAGCCGAACACATGATGCATCCACCTACACGACAAGCCGCCAACGAATTCAAATCTCATCGCATGAGTGTCAATAATGTGGGTGTACAGGGCGTATACGTAATGTGATCGACAGCTTTTGGGAGCGTAGTTTGTGTGCGACACGTTTCCACCAAAATGACGAAAAAGACGAAGAAAAAAATTATTATTAGAAGAAGAAGAAGATGATGAAAATGAAAAACAACAATATTTTTATCAATAATTTTATTAATGCTCTTATTTTCATAATTTTATTGCCACTTAACGCTGTTTTTACCACTCGCACTTAATATAAATGAGCAGCGCTATCGGCTCTGAGCGAATGTTTGTTCGAACGTTTGTATGTCCGAAGCCTTCTGTGCACGACACGTTGAGGAATTAAGACGCCATACTAAGCTGAGGCACTACCTATATGCCGGTGGGTAGAAGGACAGACAGACGGACTGACGGACGGACAAACGCATATGGGTTTATTTCATTCGGTAGGTTATGAACGATCACGACGTACGCGGGTCGGGCGGTGCGCTAAAATCGTGAGATCGTGTTGACGCTGATGTTTCCGATAAGGCCTACACAGCGTTGCTAAATGTTGTCAAATAATTTCAGCTCATTAATTGGCTTTAGAGATTAGGTGCTTAACCAAAAAAAAAAAATCGTAAAATTCGCAAAATTCGCAAAATATTCAAACATGTTTGAAGCCCAAAAAAGGGAGACAAAAACATGAAAAATCCTTTTAAAAAATTCAAAAAAAAATATATATATAATATTAAATGAAATTATAAAAAATTCTCGCTCTAATTCGCGAGCTTGAATCATTCACTCATAAAAAAAAAATCAATAAGGAGCTGTGAATGAATGAGTTTTTTGACTTTCAACGCTCTTTATAGGCCTAGCACCCTACAGGCATGTCTTATCGTCGTCGCAAACGCGCCTTCCTTATTATCCGAAAGTAGTAAAAATTAAAAATAAAATTTTTTTTCTTGCTGATAATGTTAAGCGTTAATTACAACCACACACACAGCGAGAAAGTGTGGGGATGGCGCCAAAATTCGTTCTAAATATTTCAATTTTATTGCCGTAAATACAAAAAAAATAAGAGAAAAGAAAAATTATATACAATTATATTTA
This sequence comes from Chlorops oryzae, assembly GCA_020466095.1. Taxonomy (NCBI): domain Eukaryota; kingdom Metazoa; phylum Arthropoda; class Insecta; order Diptera; family Chloropidae; genus Chlorops; species Chlorops oryzae. The sequence goes on from CM035808.1 coordinate 42,852,207, forward strand.
GCTCATTGATTCAGTAATTATTCAAACCGAAGAAAGCTTTATTTCTCTGTCAATTAAATTGCAATAATAAATGAATTTTCGAAGAAGGAATAAAAAAAAAAAACAACAAGAAATTTAGCTCAAATCGCTTATCAGAAAGTATCAAAAGAAAAAGAAAAAACTTTTTTATTCCAACGATTAAAATTGATTAATGGGTTGACTGATTTGATTGGCATCGAGTGACAAGACAATTTGATTAGCTTATCAGCTGATTAGCTTATCGTACTTTCCTTAATGTTTTCAATTTTGAAATTTCTTTTTCAAAACAAAAAAATAATAATAAAAATTCTCTTTATTTTTATAGCGCACTGTGCTTAATTAAAAAGATAAAATATTTGAAGAGGTCATTTGGGTGCAATTTGTGCTAAAAACAAGTCACACATAACTTCAAACGAATTAAAAAAATTTCGTCTCATCGCTGTTCTATTTCTTATAGGGTGTAATGGTAATCGATATTAAAAACAACGCCGAAGTTATCTGACTTCGATGCTTTATAGCATCCTCCCTCGCCCTCTTTCTGGCATCAGTGCATAGAATAAAATTTTTGCATGACGCCTATAATTCTCATTAGGTTTATAAAACGGGACTCTTAAGACTCGAAGAACTTCTGAAGATTTTCACGACGTGATGAAGCAAGAACTTGTGTAAGTTTTTCTTATTTATTGGCTCGATAGTGCTATCGATAGTTTGATAATCAAAAGTTTCGATAGTCGAGAGGTTCCATAATCGATCGTTTCAATAATTAATAATTTCAGTAATCGATAGATCCAATAATCGATTTTTTCTATAATCGGTAGGTTCAATATTCGATTATTTCTTTAATCGATAATCAAAATTATCGATAGGTTATCGATAATTTTGACAATCGATAATTTTTATATTCGAAAGATGATTTTTCGAGCGACTCTCGCCCCTTTCTAAATAAAGGCATCTTACAAGAACAGAGAAAAACATCCCTCAAAAAAGTAAAAATCCTTCAAACTGACAGCACTGAGCTACATGAGTCTTAAGCCAACACGAGCTGCCAGACTGCGAGAAAATTGCAACGCGTTATTGAGATATTCGATTACTTTTAATATTATTTTCGACATTATCAATAAGAAAACTTCGAAGGCAGCATTGATCGAATTAGGTACTCAGCATCTAGTTTCTTTATTTAGTGTTAAAAGTCAATAATCCATGGAAAACGTGTAAAATCAGTCTCATTATCTATTCGCGGCATCACCTTTTATCTTTCTATTTAAAATGGAATAAACACATACATATTTTTGTATTTTATTTTGGTCGTTTTTATTTCTTCTCTCAATTTTTGGTCTCCATTTATCAAATTAACACTTAAATCTATAACAAAATCAATAATTAAGGCAATATCCAACGAATGTGTGATGATGTGAATATGAATATTTTTTTTAATGTTCTCACCCCTTTTAATAGCCCGACTCGTTCATGTAAATGGATACATCTGGTATTTCTATTAGCTTATGCAAATGACGGCGTTACCAATTTAAAATGAAAAAAATAAAAATAAAAATAAGAAAATAGGCAAACAAACTGCTTTTAAATCGCTACACATGTATGTTTAATTCATTTGCCTAATTTACTAATTCAGCAGTTCGCAAAACGGCCCAACAACGTTCAATGCTCACAACTGTTGAGAGCCATTCACATTTTTCAGTCCAATAAAATTCGGCATTCGCTTTGATTTTGACGTTTGCCGGCGCCAAATGTTTTTGACGCGATGCTATTTATGTGCAAATCTGTAAGAAAAAACCCAATAAAACTACAGAGACAACAACAACGGCTCTCAAGAAAATGAATACGCTTAGTTTTTTTTTTTTTTTTTTTAGTACAAAATCGTTTTTAAAATATTCAAATAAATTTTATGTTAGAATAAAAACACTTTGGGCCCATGAGTAGAGAAGCGAGTGAAATTCAAAATCAGTAGGTATTTTTCTTTTCTTCGATCTTTTCCATTACAAAGACAGAAGGCAACAATGTTGCCAGATCGAATGGTGGTGAGTGCTTCAAGAGTGTTTTTAGGATACACAAAACCTTTCATCGGAATTTTTTGGTCTAGATTTTCATATAAATTTGGGTTATTATGTCCGAGAGTAAAGATCAAGACCCGGGGATTTGAAAACCAATCCTGGAAAACGCCTACTCAAAAGCTTATTAAATGTAATCTACCTTTTGCCTAATCAAAAGAGTCAAAATGTTCTGGCATCACGTTTTTTTTTTAAATCGGGTTAATGCTTGACTTCCAACAGCGCAAGATCTTATTCAATTGAATTCCTGCAAATATTCAACACATTCAAGTATATGGAGCTAGTTCCAATCATCTAATGACTTGATTTAAGTTGGAAGGCCTTGATTTAGGGCGACAAGACTGGTAAATAGCCAGAGTATCACTGTGAGCTGCGACAAATCCACATAGTTATGCGAAAACAGTACGCCATTAGTGCTATCCTAGCGGCATAAAATCTTGATCGGTTCCTGGCAGTTGGTTCCCCATGTTTATAGGTATGTGTTGAATATTTTCACTAATTCTTACGCTATTGGAAACCAGGCTTAAGCCTTCAAAGCTACACAATATCGAAATTGCATATTGAAAGCGTTTTAATTTTGAAGATGATTTCATCGCTAATTATACAAGCAATTCACGTACGCACACGCATCATTTTATAATTCAATAACACTCTTATAGATACAATTGAAATGTATTTAATCCGTATAAATTCCACGCTTAAAGCTTGTATTTTATTGTTCAAATTCAATTTCGATTTGGTGTCGTTTGGCTTTAGTGCGATTTGCGCAAACACTTGTTGGAAGCTTCGCTCGCATTTCTCCGCTGATCGATTTGTACAGACGACGGCGACGGCGACCGACATTGCGATACAAAAAAAAAAAAACTTCTTTTTGTAATAATTTTCTGCTATGTTTTGTTGTTGTATTTTTGTTTTCTGAAATTTACGCGTTGTACGAGATACGAATCGAAAAGAAATTACGCCAGCTGACAATCACTGGCGCCATAGCCTATTGGAAATGCGACAAGAAAAAGTAATAAAAATCTTTTTGCTTTCGTTTTTGAGTTTTAATTTTTTTTTAATTTTTTATTTTTTGCTTTGAACACAGAAAATAAATTAGACAATTTGTTATTTAATTATAAAAAATATAATTTAAAAATTTTTCGCGCAAACCTTTCCACAAGAGAACAGCTGTCATTTTTACTTGAAACGATTTTCTTTTTTTTTGCAGTTTATAGCAGCTGCGATGATATTCAGAGGAAAATGTGTATTTTCAGTGTTGCCAGGGTCATTGCGAGTGTGTGTTGTAGGCTTTCATTGTTTTTAGGTTCCTTGACCATTCGTACAAGATTAACAAATTTTAGGAACAATTAATATCCGAATTCAAAACATTCCCGAGGATCTTTTTCCTTGGAGGAAAAAATACAGTCGACTCTAGATAGAGCAAAACAATTTTTCGGGGCCTGTTCATGTTACCGAGGCCGTTCATACTATCGAGATTCGAACATTCTATGTTTAATTCGCTTCATTTTGTTCAAATGTTTACACAAATTTACATGTAAGGCTCGCAAAAAAAAATTTTTTTTTGTTAAAAAGCTCAATCTTTTCGCTTTTCGCTTAAGCCTCAGTCTTCACAGTCATGTCTTCAAACTTTCAGGGCGTATACTCTATTCGGAATTGATACTATCCAGACTTATCTGTACTTTATTCTAAACACACTGAATGTAAATAAAATGGGAATTTAGGAAAAATTTCAGCAAATGACATCACATTGTCACTTTTATTGACGCATAGAATGAAAACTGCCTTTTTTCGTGATTAAAAAAATTCCTTGGGCAATAAGAAATTTCCAGTGATTATTCATTCAGAATCGGGCGACAAATTCACAATTAGAGAGTAGTGATTAACATCGGCTTGAATTTATCGATCAAATATCATACCTGACATAATCGATAAAGCTTAAACTTTCCGACTGAGCGAACCTTAATGATACGAACCATGAAAATCGTCTTGTTACTTCTTCCGTTAGTTTTTGTTTCTCCCAGAGGACCCCCCCAAACGAACGCCACTTCCTGCAAAAAGGCAAAAAAAAAACGTTTTCTCTATATTGGCAAAAAACAATGCACCTTGAATTACAAAGAGACGATTGTCTCGCCATTCGAGCGACTGCCGGAAATGCATAACCGCATTAAACAAACAAACAGACAAACAAACAGACAAAACAGGCAACTTATTTTAAAGCGATTTTATGCCTACGTTTCAAGACTCGAAGGCGCCAGCCGAACTATGTATGTATGTATGTTTGTATGTTGTTCGCAGTGGGACTCTGTCGTGTTGCTTCTTCTCTCTTTGCTGATTCTTTGGTTTTCAGTTTCCTCCTCAATTTTCTTACTAAATATTTCTTTTATATGTGTATTCCTTTACCTTTCGTTCGGTCCCATCTACTCGCTTTAATCCTACACGCGATTATTTTTAAAAAGCGCCAAAGTAAGCTGTCAATTTTATCAAATTGCGAAATCCTACACAAGCAGCACCAGCGGCGGCGTCACTTGCAACGTTTGCAATATTGAACGCAATGCGTTTGCGCTGAGTGCTGAGCAAAAAAAAAAAAAAAAAAAAAAAAAAAAAAAACTAAAATAAGACAAAAATTATAAGAAAAAAACTTTAATCAAAAAGAAATGAAAAAAGACGCGCGCGCGTCTAGTAGACGCCAGCGCCAGTTCCCTCTTATGTTGGCCGCCTTTAACGGCACGATCGCGTCGATACTCGTCGATACTTTGTTGCACATCGACTGTTGGCTGCGATTTTAGTGTCGGTGTCGGCGGCGATCAGTTAGTCCACCAAATGGAAGGCAATTTCAACGGCAACTTCCTACATTTCGACGCCGAGAACGTCAACCGTCAACGGCATCGGCAACTCCAACGTCAGAGTAAGCGCCATCGCCAGAGCCCGATCCGGAGTCAATTGCGTGCTCGTATATGTAGTTCTCAATTTTTCCTTATCACCATCAAATATTGAAGGCTTAATGCACTTCCTCTAATGCGCTCCGACATAATTGCGACACAATATTCTGCGCTAGAGATGGCAGTTATGCTTCGATAGCTTATGAGTTGCGAATCGATAGGTTTCGCATGAGTCAATCGCATATAAATATTCTTGAACGGATACCGTCGACTATTTTAATTCTATTAGCGGCAATAAGATATTAAAAATATATAAATTTGCTGAAGGCCCTAGTATGGGCATAGCTTATAAGAGTCCTGGGTGATTGAAGATGGTGTCCAGAACTTAGGGGCTGTCCATTAATTACGTAAGGGCGATTTTGACCATTTTTGACCCCACCCCCCCTCGTAAGCATACTTTAGTATAAATCAGACACCCTTTATAAGCAGGCGTAAGATTTTTCGAACCCCCTCCCCCCCCTTTTATGCTTACGTAATTAATGGACAGCCCCTTATATGAAAACAAAAAAAAAAAACATTCACTATCATCTACTATTTGTCAATGCTGTCACCAAAGCAAGATGCCGTCGACTCTGGATAGATCGAACTTATTTTCTCAACAGCTGTTCATGTTAACGAGATTGTTCACACTATCGAGACAAAATTTTTTATATTTAATTGGCTTTATTTGGATCAAATTTCTGCAAAAATTTACATGAGGGTAAAAAAAATGGTTTTTTCTTAAAAAGCTCAGTTGTTTCTCACGTTCCCCTACTGAGTTTTGAAAGTCCTTTTCGCGAAAAGTTAGAATGTCAGCGTAAAATATTGTTTATGCCTCATTGTTTATGCCTTGCGTTCACACCACCGAGATGTTCACTCTATCCGGGATTCACACTATCCACGCTCGATTGCAATGCGATATCTTTAATAGTAACGGACATAATGATGTTTTTCCCATGACATTTCCTGCTGGCATGTTTCTCTTATAATCTCAAGAGTTATTTGCTTTGTTTATCAAATCTTTCAAGTTCAAAATTCCGTGCAGCAATTTTTCAATTGCACCAAATTTTTCATATCCTTCCATTGAATCGTAAACCCTGCATTCGAATCCCTGACGCTTCTGTTAATTGATCCACCGCCGATTTTCGGATTTCATGATTAATCAACACATCCCCTAAATGATTGCCATTAATTAATCATAGAGTACTCAAAATAAGAGAAAAGCAGATCGATCGATCGATCGCTTGCTGTGCGCTCTATCTCTCTCTCTCTCTCTCTTCTGCTACCTTTCCACTCGAAAATTCTTAAACGTTTTTCACACCTTTTCATGATAAAGTGTCGAAAAGTGGAAATTCGATGCCCGAACTATCGTTTCGAATGCATTTCCATTGAATATTGTGTGCGCCGACGAACAAGAAGGGCTGAGTCGACTCCGACTCCGGCTCCGGCTCCAGCTGTGGCATTTTTTGTTTTTGTTGTTCTTCTCATTTTGTTCACTGTGCATCGCACGCTGATTGCTGCTTTGAAGCCAACTCGGGTTTCCGCTTAAAAATGTAAGTCCCGTCGTCTATTATTTATTTTTTGTTTTGTGTCCATTCTTTTTTGATTGCATCGAATCCAAGAAATAATTCTTTCGGATGAAAATATAGTTCTATGAGCGCAGTTTCACTTGGTTCGTTTATTGCTCATTTAAGCATTTATCGATCGATCTGCGAGTATCTCGGACTGATCAAATATTCATTGAGTTTATGCATGAGAATGTTGGAACAGCCAGATTGAAGCCAGCCAGTCTCCAGTGCATACATATGGGCATTTCCATTCGCATGGCCAGGAATTGTTTTCTCCATTCTGTTCTCATTGGTTTTATTGATGTACATGTGTTATTCTTTTTATTTAATCAATAATTCGAGTCCGCCCGATCGAACCTATCTATGTATATATAAATGACTGCTGGGCAATTGGCGATTTTATTCTCGTTTAATGGAATCCAGATGCATTGCTACTTCTCGATGAGAGAGGTCGCTGGCTGTTGAAAGGCATTTTTATCGTTCTTGCAATTAAATTTCTTAATTTTGAAGTAAATTTTTTTTGTTTTGTTTTTAATTGCAAGAGATTTTTTTTTGGGTGAAATGACTGTGAATTTCCGTTCTTTGCATTTTGGACTTTTTATAAAAAAAAAAATATATATTTGAGACCATTCAACACTGAGATTACCCAGTCGGATTTTATTTCATGCATGGCAGAAGTCATCAGTGCAGAATTTAAGACACATTCAAATGGAAAAAGACCAATTGCTGCTTTTCCTAATGACTTTCTAATGAAAAAATCATGGAAACATGAGCTCGCTAAAACAGACACTTCTCTTGAAGAGCTTAAAACAGCCGCCATCTTGGAACAAAATCCATTAGAAGGAAAGTTTTGTAAATCGGGTAGTCGCAAGAGACACTTTCACTAGTGCGGAAGTAATTAAATTTCCGGCTGGGTAACTTTTTATTCGCAATTTACCATTAAAAAGAAACGATCTGGAAACTTGGGTCCGATTTTTCTCGCGATAGTACTCTTCAAACGGTTCTTTTATGTTGATCATCAGCATTTAAATGAACATGAAAATTTGCCCCTAACCCCCTGACCAGACTACACAGCATATTCATAGAAATGTTCATTGTGGAAAGAATAAAAATATTCGAAATAATTTCGCTGGATGCTTCTCTGTAATGTATTTATAGTGCAAAATTATAATAGACCGAATTCATGAAATAATTTTCGTACATACCTACATACATATATGTGTAGATAAAGTCCTGAAAATGAAAATTAGAAAACCATGACCGCGAGCTGTGAAAACTTATTTTCGTCTTCACTGAGAGAAAAAAAAAAGAAATTGAATAATTCGAAAAGCGCAACGGCTCTTCTGCTGCTGCTGCTGCTGCTTCTGTATGCTGCCGCGGCGTGCTCTGAAAATTGAACACGATTCTTCCATTTAACAGCGGAGCTTATTTTCTTTATTTTTTGGTAATTGGGTATTTTTCCGCATGATTTCGTTTCGCTACACCCCCTTTTTTTCTCTTTAAGAAACCGATGAAAACCGAATTTTTGCAGCCCCCCAAAGAACAATTTCAATTTTAAATGTACGTTCAGACATTTTCATGGCCTTTAAATGCTCAATGAAAAAATTTAAGAAACATTTTATATTATAAATATTTAAATATGTAATTTTTTATTTATTTATTTTTTCTTTAATTATAATACATACGGAGACAGACACAAATGATCATGATCGTCGCTTAGCCATGGGCTCCACCAGACTACTTAGAGAAAGGAACTATGAAGCGGAACGGAAATATAACAGCGCGTAAGACTGAAAGTATCGTTCATGGTTGCCATTGCTTGTGTATAGCGGAAATATGGGCTTAAACGCAGAGTCAATTAATGCCGCCCGAGAGTAGTAATCCGAAAGCAAAACCATAAGCTTTCCCATTTATCGTTTTTCATTTCCTCAATTTGATTTGCCGTTTTCTGATAGCGCGATTTCTCATCCATCGAAAAAAGAAATGGAAGAAAAAAAAAATAATAATAAAATTTGAAAGAAAAAAGTTGCATATTTATTTTGCCAAATCGATCATTGATATTTATTATTATACGTTCCAAAATTGAATCGATAAAAGCTAATTTGTTTCGTTAAGAGTCTAGGGGAAATGGCACAAATCTTCATATGAGAAATTCATGTTGATTGACTGGCGCCAGACGTTTTTGGCATCGCTCAAGGCATTTTCGTTTTATATGTTTTTATCTAAGGAGTACATACACACACACACACATACATATATTTAGGTGTATAAAATCATGTTTATCGACCATAATGACTTAAAAAAGTTTATTCTGTTTTTGAGCTTAAAAATAAATAAACACTGAAATTTTTATAACAGTTTTTTGCTGTATCTAATGATGTATCAATTTGTCCTTTTACACTAGTCAATTAATGACTGTCAATTCCTATTTTTTTTTTCGCTTTTAGAGTTACATGCGTGTTCACACTTACGAAAGAGGGCACAATACTACCTATCGAGTGCGTGCAACCAAAAAAACATTCAAATTTTTCTCTAACTTCTCGCACTTTGCTCGCCCAAAAAGTGAGAATTGACGTCAATAATTGACTGGTGTAAAAGGCCTCAATGCCGTGTGTTATACCCCTTAGCGGTGTGATTAACCTTCCCAGCCGGAAATCTAATATCTTCCGAACTAGTGCCGAATCAGTGAAAGTGTCTTATGCGACTCATGACATCTTTTAGGAGATGGTCGCTGTTTTCACTACTTCAAAAGAAGGGTCTGTTGTAGCGACCTCTTGTTTCCATGATATTTTCATTAGGACGTCAAGGACGGAAAGAGCACCAATGGTATTTTGAAAATTGAATGTGTCTTCATTTCTGCGATTCGAGGTGTTCCCATAGTTTCTTATGGAAACCTTCAATTGTTCACATAAGATCTGAAATAGGTGTTTCAAAAACTTCTACAAACTTTCGTATTTGAGTCATTATTATAAAGAATAAAAGATACATATTGCTTTATTTATCTCATTAAAAAGTTTTCTTTTTTTATTTTTATTTCGGCTAATAGAAAGCTGTTAATTATTTTTCATTTTTTATGCTATTCAGATGAAATTTATTGCCAGTGGCTAATTGGCACAAGGCCCTTTTGGCAACTGCCGACAACATTGAACCTCTCTCTCCTCACATAATAACGAATTTTCTCTAGGTAAATTTTTATTGACGCCATAGCGTCCACGGGTAGTCACGAATGAACTCATATATCGGCTTGTTCAATTTTTAATTGCATCATAAGACAATTTATATTGTATTAAAAAAAATAAGTATATTTAACCCATGGATCTAAAGTTGTTTCTGTTCTTCTTTCTTTTCAGTTTCGGAATGTCAATTCGGCAAATCTCTGCGCGAACTCGGCTCAACGTGGTATGCGGACCTGGGGCCACCGTTCGGTGTTATGTACTGCATCAAATGCGAATGCGTCGCGGTAAGTTCTAAAAATACAAGACTGAATTAGAGTTATTAGGGCCCTGAAAAAATCATTCAAAAAATCGAAATCATTCATTCAATATTTATTCGGTCGAAAAATTCCAATTTCGTGTGCGCACTGTCACTTCGGGATTAATCTATTAGTGTCACTTTTTCTTTGCTTTCAAAAAGAATAAATTAAATAAATTTCGTCTGTTTAACGAAATAATAGTTCAAGTAAAAAAAAAAAAAAAAACAGAAGTCTTCGCACATACTTTTATGCCCAAACGCAGGAGTGAGACGCAGGAGCGAAACGCAGACGCAGCCACAGACGCAGACGCAGGCGAAGACGTCGATTTGCAGACAATTTTTCCATGAAAAGTCACGCAAAATGTTTGTCATTTTGCCAAGTTTTGTGCGTTTACATAAAAGTGTGTTTAATATTTTCGTTTTATTGAGACTAATTTTTTGTCTCTCGGTTTTTTCTCTCTTTTTTCTTCTTTTTCGTTATAATTTTCTTTTTTTAAATTTAGCTCCCGTTATTGATTACGCTGCGTCTGCATATGTCTGCGTCTGCGTCTGTGTGCCAAATTACGCAAATCATTGCATTGAAAATGACAAATGAACGAATGCATAAATTTCTATATAAATATTTGAATTTTTTATTTAATGAATGAATGTATGTATATGTGTGTGCATAACGTATAACTGCCAAAAAAAAACGAATTCCATATTTTACATTTTCACAGTAAATAAACTTCCATGCGGACAGAAAAATGATGAAAAATTCCGTTGTTGTTGAGTCCTAGATTTTCACGCGCGCTCATATTTTGTTTCTTTCATCAAAAGTGATTTAATACGCTTTTATGTGCATTAAATTTTCTCATAAGGTTCTTGCACTCTGCCCAAAATTTATGAAGGTTGTTGCTTGTTGTGTGAAAGCTTTGAGCTCTCTCGCATTGTAAAAGCATGAAAAGTTTTTAGATGGGAAAATTTATAAATGCTCTTACACTTAAATCAAATTTATTGGTGATTAATAAATTTTCCTACACTTTCCTTTTTGTTTTTATTCTTCTTCCATTTGAATAAGGGAACACTTTTAATACCATTTCAAACAACAATGATGGCCATAATAAATGTCTTAATAAGAATTGTGGAAGCAGTATGTTGAATGCCACCATCGATAGTCGATAGTTGGAACCGTCGATAGTACTATCGGAAGATACATTTGAAAATTTAAACTATTTAATTTGGTTGGCGAATTGCTAGTGGTTTCAATCAAGCATGTTTGAACTGTTTAACATTTAAAAGTCAACCATTGGAAAGTTTTAAATTTGAAAATTAATGATGGTCCTATAATAAAAACTTCAAATTTATTAAAATGCTGTGCAAAAATATCGTTCCTCAATCAATATCACGTGGTAATATACAAGAAGCCGAATTTTAAAGCCTTTCTTTAACAATTTTCCATATCTTGTAACCATAGTATACGCAGTTTAGCATGACGCCTACAATTCTCATGTGGTTTGTAAAATGGGACACTTAAGACTCGCAGAATCTCTGCAGATTTTTCATGACGTGATTTAACAAGTAGGTGTGACAGTTCGTCTTATTTTTGGGTGTGATAGAGCTATCGATAGTTCGATGATCGATAGTTTCAATAATCGATTTCTAAATAATCGATAAATTCAATAATCGGTAGGGGAGCGTTCAAGTATTACGTTACGCAATTTTTGAAGACTTCTTAACGCCATGCCCCCATGTATCGTTTAACAATACCATCCCCCCAATTGAGTTATGAAATACTTGAACGCTCCCTAGGATCAATAATCGATATTTCAATAACCGATAGTTTTAACAATCGATTGGTTCAATAATCCATTGACTCGATAATCTAAAGTTACATTTTCGAACGACTGTCGCTCTAATCTACAATATAAGGGTATTTTTTTTAACTATCTGTCCACTTCAAAAAAAGAAAGCCCTCGCTGTCACAATAATCAAAACTATGGATTGCCTTCAAAAACCATCGATGTTTTTGATAATTTGAAACCATCGATATTACCGATAGTGCTATCGATTGTTTCTCCATCTCTATTTCAGAGTCATGTAGCGTCAAAAATTATGCTTCTGATGTAAGCCTGTTTTATATGCTTCATCTCAAAATTTATGTAAAGCCACATGTTATGACAGCATTACCTGATCTAAATTTATGTTACCAACCAATTCTCTCATCCTTTTTTCTATTATGACTTGTTTTTTTTTTTTTTTTGAAAATTTATGGCAAAAATATGCAAATTTTTTCGTAATAAAAAAGCCTTTTGAGTTTTTGATAAATTTTTGCGCACTTAATTTAAAGTCGCTTCGGCAATAACTCAAAAATGCCAACAATAAAAAATATATATAAATCTAGGAAAGTCATTTTATTATTAATTTATATAGATTTATGCGAGCAAAAAAAAAAAAAAAACAGTTCGTTTCTATACGTTTTTTCATACGTTTTACAACTTATTTGAATGATTCCGAGGCGCGAGTTTCACACACAGAATTGAAGAAAAAGCAAAATGAAAACGAAAATGAACATGAAAAGGCAAACGAAAACGAAAACGAATGGTGAAAACAAGTATGGGCGTGCAATATTAATGATATGTGAATTAAATATTTTTTAAAAGAATTGATAAAAGCATCGGAATGGAAAGAGAGAATATTATTTTATGCAGACGCAGACACCTCAAAACGTTATCCATAACGCGACCGCCGCCGACGCCGCTGATGCCGTGACATTTCGCAAACGATACTTGGCATGCTGCGCGATCGCGATTGCAACAGTAAAAAAGAAATGTTAAAAAAAAAAATTAATTGAATAAAACGATGTATAATAAAGCCTGAAAAAATCATCAGCGAGACAACCGTTTTTGAGTACAGCTTGTCAACAAATTCATAAAAAAAATAATAAAAATAAAAAAATGGAAAATCATAAGAAGAGTTGAACTTCAAAAATCTCCTTTGACTCTTTACCTATTTTTATTTATTTTATTTTTTTTAATTTTATTTTTTGTCATTTTAAATGTTTTTATTCATGTTTTCTTTGTGCCATAAGTTCTTGCCAGTAGCGCACTAGTGTCTCGTTCTCTTTTTTAGATCGTCGAATCGCACGACTGTCTTTTTGGGTTGTTATTTTAGCTTTTAAGCATGCGATTAAGATATGCGTGCATCTCTGGCGCCGTCTGTCTTGCCAGACATCAGTCCACTTACAATATTTGCAAACTCGCGTCTGCGTGAGCTTTTTCCTTGATTTTTATTATTATAATTTTTTTATTATTTTTTTTTGAACGCTTTGCTTTACTCACTCTCTCTCTTTTTTTTTTTTAATGCAATAATTTTTCCAAAAATATTTTTGCCCTAAATTCGTGTAATTTCATCGTTTAATTGTAAAATTTTCTTTTACTATGAAGAGTGAATTTCATTTTCGCTGGCGGAAAAAAAATCCTATAAACAACAAAGTTGCAATAAAAAATTTAATAATAATTTTAATGTTTCAATAAAAAAAAAAATTTCTTTCGTTCCAAAGGTACCGAAAAAACGTCGCATCGTTGCGCGCGTTCAATGCCGAAATATTAAAAACGAATGTCCGCCAGCGCTTTGTGATGATCCAATTTTACTACCCGGAAAATGCTGTAAAACATGTCCTGGCGATAAAAACGGTAAGTCGGAAAATCCAAATTTTTTTTTGACTTTTTCCATTAATTATAATATGATTTTCATAAAACAATAAGGGGTGGTCTCCAAAAGCACTGGAATTTCTGCATTTTTATATTGATTTGAGTTTCTATCATCTGCGCTTTTGATTCCATATACTCTCATATGTTGAATATACAAGAAATTTGCGCGCTATTGAAGACCAGCCATAAGCTGTGAGCATTTTTTTCTCGACCTGACTGTACAAGAAAAACACATCGCACCATATTACGAAGTGTTTACATAGGGCAACATTTGAGTTATTGTGCATATATGCAATCTACTACAAATCAATCAAGTATCAACTTTTGCGATAGAAACCTATTGAATTTATTACAAAGTTTTCAAGGGCCCAAACGACACTTAAAAAGAACATGGGTATTTAAATACTTTTTAAAAGATAGAACCGCAAAATATTTTTACTAATACTTATTATCAGGTATGTGATTGTTTTCCCCCTTCCCGGTGAAATGAATTCCACTCCCAAATTGATGTCATTATTTCCCCTCTGCCAAGATTGAAAATTCAGAAAATTCGTATCCCAAGCGTAATGTCGAGGTATTTTCAATGTATCCATCTATCTTGGTAAAGGGAAATAAATTACATCAATTTGGAAATGGAATTCATTTCCTCGGGAAAGGGAAAACAATCATATGCCCGTATAAAAACCATAATCATTGCACCAATGTGGTATGTTTCCTTTACTAATAATTGCTGAAAAAAAAACCCCTGCCAAGGGATATACAGTTTTCGGACATCCTGCGAATTCTGCCCGTTTTTGGGGATTTTTAACAAAACCTTTCGTCAAATTGGAAGAACGGTAAACGGATAGACCAATATATTGGTTGAATTCGGTTTTACTCTGAAAATGCACTCATATAATATAAATATCCTCCTCGGTAGCACATCAGATGCGGGATCCAAGAGGATATATAGAATCACTGTTGCCAGTTCCTAAGCAGAGTTTTAGAGCAGAAAAGTGGCTAGGAAAAATTATATGGGACCTTATGGGACCAAGTTTTTGTTAATATTAAGGTTTCTAAATTAAATTTTAGAGAATTTGGGCCTTGTTTTGAGACATTCTGGGGAATATTCCCTTAAAAATCTGGCAGCAGTGTATAGAATTCTCCGTTATATGCACCATCAAAAATGCAAGCTAGCAAAGATGTCGTTATAAGCGAGGAAAGTTTGTTTCACAGTGACTCAGTTTCGATTCTTTAAGGAGGGGAAAGCTTAAACCCGGGCCTGCATATATCCGATTAATACTGTAGGTACATTGAGTAAATGTGATTTTTGTGGGAGTTCTATTGAGGCAAAAAAATGGACAAAAGGAAAATTCCACTCAAGAAAATATCTCAATTCCGCTATGTGTATTCCTACATAATATAATAGAAGAAAAATATAAACTATTTACGGTTGAAAACGATAATCAACTCAGCGATAGGCTGGACGAGTCAACAACCTGCGACAACTACCTGCAACATAGATCTCTATCCGCTCTGAAAAATCGCTGATGAATCACGAAATTAATAAGTAAATTTATCTTTTCATACACATTTTTAAGTAAAAAAATATATAAAAATAAAAACAAAAAGAAAAATAAATGTAAGAAAAATAAAACGTCAATGGCAAAACAATCGAAGAAATAAATAGAAAAAAAAAAAAAAATAAAATTTTAAGCACAGCGACGGACGGGAGAAAACACTTGTTTCCTAACCGAAAGATCGCCTACTCCAGCGTCTGCGACGACATATTGTATCTACATACATATACATATGTATGTGGATATGTTCGCACGTTAGACCAACGATTTTTTTATTCAATTATAAAATTTTTTTTCTCCTTTCTTGTTTGCAACAATAAACTTGTGCGAAAGCCAGAAAACATAAAATTCATCAATCCAATAAATGTGCTAAATGCTAAAAATATATATTCTTAAATACGCGTATTGTGGCAACGTTTATTAACTAGGCGCTCGCTCCATCAACGCCCGCACAGCGCTGCGGAACGAACGTTCGTCGGTGGTCATGAGCGGCAAACGGCGGATCATCGAATCACGGAACCACGGAACCACCATACGCAGCCAACAAGGGAACAACAACAACTCACAGCTCATGTACAAGCAGGCGAGCGAGCACGTCTTCTCGATGTTTGGCATAAATTTTCTTTAAAGTCAATATTTTGACACTCTCAATTGACATTGGTCAACCGTAAATCATAAACGATTTCAAGCGAACGAAAGCCGCGGCGACGGTGACGACGACGACGACGACGACGCTGACAACGCGATGACCACAACGACAGCAACAGCACCAGAGCAACACATTCAACATCGACATCATCAGCGACATCTAAACAGATCGACGCGACGCGACGCGACGACAGACAGAAAGACAAACGGTTTAGTTCCTTTGATATGAGAAATTAAAAGTTTTCCCCTCAATTCTATGAACAGTCGTCTGGATTCGTTTTTATTTCAGTTAAAAAATAAATAAAATAAAGTATGAATATAGTATCGCAAAAGAAAAATCATGTCTTTCATCAAAGACGATTTTAAGCGAATTTTCGAGTATTATTCTCCAATTAATTTTTTTTTTGCCTTCTTTCGTTAAAAAAAAAATAGAAAACATTTTCTTAAAAAAAATTTTTTTTTTCTTTCTTGATGAACAGCTAAACGCTATATAGCGGCTGATCCGAACTGGCAAGTAATAAATTGGACTGCCACATATTGTCGTTGTTCCTTGTGTCGTTATCGCTTGTTATCGCCCGCCCGAGAAAGTGGTTTCGTCCAACCACACCACCCTCCTTGCTGAATTTTCGCTTAATTCGTTCACATAAATTATCGCAATAGAATTCAAAAATATACATAAGCAGGAATAAGTTCAAAAACACAAATCTTTTAGCTTTCCCGCCGCCCGAATGATCGTGATGATGATGATTCACTCGAGTTGCGAGATGCGTGCGACAAGAAGGACACGATTCAATAAATATCATAATAAAAATGGGTTAAATTTCAGTTGGAAATTACTTATGTATATTCCCATATAAAGGGATTGCTCTGGCCTTGGTTTTTAAATGGAACTGTCAACTGTCAACTGTGACGTAGACGATTCGATGGTGAGAAGAATCCTTAAAAGTTGGCGATAAAATGATTATCGGCTAGGAAATGAGAAAATATGCCAGCCTCAAAATGACAGTTACATGACATAAAGCTTAGAATCAATACAACGATAAATACTGATTAATGAAGCATGAGATTGACGTAGAATTGACATAGGAACTGCGGTTTCCATACGCCGGAACGATGAGGTTTTATTATCGTCTGCTCATCATGTTTCCTCATGTTTCGTCTGCTCTTCTTGAAAACATTACATTTATGCCTGGCTTGCAGTACTGCAAACATTCCTAGTTTCGATCAACCGCTCTTTTAATTGTACTTGGTTCCATATACTTTCATGTGTTGAACATTTGCACGAATTCCTGCGCTAGTGGAAACCAGGCATAAGACTTGGAGACATTTTTTAAGACGCTGCATAAAATTATGGGAAAATGTGGCTCCATTTTAATTAAAAGAAAAGCTATTAAAATAAAAATCCTAAGAGCTCGACAATCGCGCTATTTTAAAAGCCAAAGCAAAGAAATCGTCTCTGTCGTTTTAATTATTTTTTTTATCATTTAATTTTGCTTCTTTTTTTTTGAGATTTTCATAAAAAGCAAACATAAAATAAGCAGCTTATGCGAGCATGTTTATTTTTAATGTTGGAAGACCGCATCTGTTCATCTGAGAGTAGAAATATGTATCCCCATATTAATTTGCTTATTAAAATTAAAGCAAAAAAAAGCGAACAAAAAATAAGAAAAAATGCAAACACGCGCGATCTCGAAATTAACGCCCGTTTCTAGGACGACATAATTTTTTTTTTGTTTTTTTTTTTTCTGCGGCCAGACGACGTAAAATTCGTAGTAAACGAAGACCATAAACAATTTAAATAGAAAATTTTTTAAAAATTAATTTTTTTTTTTTTGCATTTAATTTATAGCTATTTAATAAAGACAACCGAAATTAAAATAAAAAAAGCGTGTAGAGTAAAAAAAAAAATTAAAAATTAATGATGATCGTTAAAATTCGTGCGTGTTTTCCAAAGTAACAAGTTAAACAGCTGCTGAAAAGGATAAAAGTTAAAAAAAAAAATAAAATAAAAATGGAAAACGATCATCCTAAGAATTTTATTTTTTAATGCACAGATCTGCGGTTACTTCAAGGCAGAACGACTCTCATTGCCGCGATGAAAGAAATTACCGCAAAAGAACGAAATAAATTCCAAAAAAAAAGGATTTTTAATTTCACTGTGGAGCACGTTAAATTTAAACAAAAATGTTGGGCATCGTTGATAACTGTAGAAAATACCTGTCTCAAGTTTTGCTAGATTGGCTACGGGTCAATTTTAAATCGATCTCGACAATTGTGGCCGAGAATTAAGTTGCGCTCTTACTTGCGGCTATATCTCGCAACCCATTCAATATTTTTTTTTGTGTCTATGATAAAGTTTTAGCCTTAGACATGGAAAAAACAACTGTGGTAATAACAGACACGAGAAAACTCCAGCTAGGAGCTACAAATTGCAAAAATCTGAAAATTTAATCATTTTCCCCCCTTTTTTAACCAGTTTTGGCCTAAAGATCCCAAGTCGGTACGATTTTAATGAAAAGTTTTTTGGTTCAAATCATGCAAAAATATAACTAGACAAATCTTTCCATTATTTTAACTCCACCCGAGTGCTCGCTGGCATTATTTTGGTACTGTACTACTACAAATAAATTTATTTATTTATTAAAAGTCTATGAATATTACATTCTTACAGATCACTTAAAACTTAAATCTTTAAATATGCCTTAAATTTGTTATCCAACACAAACCGCGTAAATAAATTCTCGGCCACATGTTTTGAAATCGATCTAAAACTGAGTTGTAGCCAATCCAGCAAAACTGAATATAGGTTAGGTTAGGCTAATGTCAACCATTAAGGTTGACACCCTTGGGCCTCATGGGCCCTTTGTGACACCACGAAAAATGGTAAGCCAAAGAGAAAAAACGAAACAAAGATAATCTGAAACCTCAGCTGGGAGTCGACCTACATTTATCAAGTACTTTCAGAAACTGTAGTCAATTTTTTTTTCTTACATTCGATGACCTCAAAAATTTGCCCAAATTTTCCTTCAATTTGTCTCACCGTACTTAGATTTTAATAGCTTTGGATTCAATAAGCCGAAAAGCTCAAATTAAGGCGCAAATTCTCACGAGCTTCAATTTCTCTCATGCTTAAATTTTTCACAGAATAGATTGGCGGAATTTTTAATTTCATTAAATGAATTTCATTAAGCCGAAGATTTGGTTCCGTTTTAGTGCGCGGCATGTTTAAAAAGAATTAAAAAAAAATAAATTAAGAAAAGAAGAAAACGGGTAAAAAATTCTGTTGTCATTTTGTTTTTATTGTTTTAGTCTTGACATGTTAAAGAAGAGAAGAAAAAATTAAAAAGAAATGAAATGATGAATCAGACTGGCTGGCTAATTTTCTGCATGAATTGAATTCATAATTAGAAATTCTGGAGGCAATGTCGCATTTACATAGACTCTAACTATAGACAGCTCAGACTATAATGAAAGAGAGCCTCTCGCTCGTGACGCTTGCCAAGATCAACATTAAAGATAGTTGGCATACCTAATTCGTAAGTACTTTCCATAGTCAGATACGATAGGGTATGTAGATCTATGTAGATCCCTACCTAATAGATACTATCTTGCTCAGTGAAAAGCCAATGATCAATTAATCAAACGGAAAAGCAATCACACACACACACGATATATTTTGCCATACTCCATGGCAGGGAGTTTTCTTGTTATTGAGAAGACGCTTTAACCCTTTCGCCGCCAAACTATTCTCGTATATAATGTCTGAATGTAACTCTAGCATCAAAATTTCTGTTGATTCCGTCTGTTTTAAAAGAGAACTTTCGCCGTTTTGTACTTAATTCTATCAGAAGCCATGACGGAATTGAGAAATAACTAGCTTTTTATCAAAAAAAAAATATATTTTTGTAAACCTAACATGTAAATTTGGACCACATAAATCAAGGCCATCATACAAAAATTTAGTCTCGATGGTGTGAGCAGCTTCGGTAACGTGAACATGCCTTGCGAAAATTGTTCCAATGGCAGTGAAAGGTTTAAGAAAAAGAAGAAGACAAATGGGAAGCAATGCACTTTGACAATTAGCTTTGCGACGTGACAACTTTTTGACGGAGCGCAGTGCTGCCAGACCGAGGAGCGATCGATTAAACGATGAGCGTGAAATTTTTTTCCTATTATTTTTCCTGCGCTATTTAGAGGAATTCGTGTGGAACGGAGAATTTTTGCGTTTAATATGGCAATGCGCAATCGCCTTGTGTGTGGCATGCATGGGGCAACTGTGAATCTTTGTATCCAATCCTAAGTCATCAGTAGATACATAGATACCGCAACTGGTTGCAGGCAGGCATGCATGCATTCAACTCATGTTCCATCGACGACCGCGTCATGCTGGGACACGCTGTGCTCATTCTAACACATCATTAGTCTAAGTGCTGCGGTAATTTTTCTTGCGGTAGGCGTCCAAAGAAGACTTTCCACATATCAAAAACACGCACTCGCCTTCACACACACACACACACACACACACACATACATATCACAGGCAATGGCATCCGGATGGAGATAATTGATAATGGCATCACTTGAAGCTGTAAAGTTGTGGGTGATAGTCCCGTGATCTGATCGCTTGCTCACGTCATGTGCTCGGAAAACGATTTTTCTTACGCTCCATCTAAAATATACAAATGTATTCACATATGTATTCATGTTTAAAATATGCATGTGTATGTACAGAAATTCCTTTTCTATCTGAGCGCATATCGATCGCATAAATCATGATCTTGTCCTGATCCGTCCGACGTCGCGTCATTTTATCGAACTGCAAAGCTTCGAGGAATATGTCATGTGATAAACGAAAGAAATGAAAAAAAAAAAAAAACAAAACAAAGATCGCCAGAGAGTCTAAGCCGTATCAAGCGAAATTCCGTCACAGAGCAGGTTCCCACTCTTATGGCACGCACGAGGACAGGTCCGATCTTATGTATGTATGTATGTTTCCAGCGAATTCTTTAAATAAACTTGTTCGCATTGCAATGCCACGCTTCGGAGTGATAAACAATCGATACGATAAGCAGTACTTTAAGCCCTCTAATTGGTTTCTCATAAAAAAAAAAAAAATAAATAAATAAACTTATTTCCCATTGCTATCGCAGCGCTGATCTCATCTTTAGTAGCCCCCTTTTTGCAATACCTCACATTTGAGTACGAGATGCCATGAGACAATTTTCCTTGAGTAGGGTGCTTTGCGTTTCGTTTCTGACCATTTTCGTGATGCTACTGGGCATTGACATATTAACACGCGCCCGGAGATAGCAAGCTCTCTGTAGAACAACTCTAACGAGGTATTCACTTAATGACTTTACCCTGCGCTTCTGCACCCTAAACATCGCGACGTCATGTACCTACTGCCAAATATGTAGCTATGCAATATCCGAACTGGTCTCGTCAGTGCTGCCGGTCGGTCGCTCTGTCTGTCTGTCTGTCGGGTATTGAATGTCGCAGGCTTATGATGCATTGCAATTGACGACAGCACAACTTTTGAGCAGGCTCGAAGCTCTTAATGTGGCGCACTGCTACACCTATGACTATGACTATAACCATCGCATGACTGACTGAAAACAGGCGCTTCCAGAGGAGTTCCCATAGGGGAACTAAATGGTCTAAATTCCAATCGTCGATTTTTCGCAATACCCTCGCGAAATCGCCGCCAATGGCATGCAACAACGTGAAAACAAGTTGAAAAATTGCGAGGAATTTCTACAACGTCTTGTTTTTTTTTCCTCTCTCGCGCGCTTGAGAAGTCTAGTTTTTCGCCGACTCAAAAAGGACGAGCGAAGCCAATGTTTTTCCCTTCCGTTCGGCAACGTAATTACGTACAGCTTGTCGGCCATTAATTCATGCAGTTAACTTTTATTTTTAGTTTTACTTTTTACTTTTTGCTTTTGTTTTTGTTTTGGAAAATGACATAACTCGACCATTTTAACGCTTATTAAATTATCTCATTTAAAAGAATTCCTCTCGTTGTACGCGGCTGACAGGTTCTTTCAGGTTCTTTCATTCCATCGGTCGATCGGTCGATTGACCATTAAAATAGTCCTCGGCCAATAGCAGCATTCCTATAAAATAGTGAATAGCGGACGGCGGGTCAAACAGTGGCCTGCAACATCTTCGAAACATTTATCATTGAAATCGGGAATGCATACCATAAAATTCCGATAGCGATAGCAATAGCGATGGCAATAAAAGTTAATAGCGCACAGTTACAGACGGACAACAGACAAAGCATCAATTCTTCTTCAATGATCGAGGAAAATTATTCAGTTTAATATCACCCAAAATAAAGCAACGCTCTTGAATTGTTTAATGTCGATTTTATAATCAAGCGGAGGCCTTGAAAAAAAATCAATTTTTACTACGCACAGTGGAGCGAATGGAATGAAAAAAATGTTACATTTAAATATTTAACATTAGGGGTATTCACAAGGGGGTCAGAAAAAAGTAAAGTCGGAAAATCGGAAAATTTTATCTGCTTAAAAAGTTGTGCAAGATACCAAAAAAGTTTAACAATTTTTTACAAAGTCGCACTTTTCCGATTTGCCGATTTTACGACTTTCCAACGTGTTTAACACACCTTCATAGTGTGTGGATAGTGGAATGACTCCTATCCGACAGATTACGTTGGTATTCTATTTTTTCGCGAGAAGGCCGTTCAAAAATCATTTGAACGTAAGAAAAGAAACGTCCGTTTTGGATTTTTTTCAAAAAATTTAAGTTTTATTAAACAAAATTTTTTCCCGAATCTTACATGTAAGTTTGTGTACATATTTTAACCAAATTAAGCAAATTAAACCTACAAAATTTTGAGTCTCAAACGTGTGAACAGCCTCGATAGTGTGAACAGACCTTGTAAAAATTTGTTCAATCTCAACAGAGTCGACTGTAAGTCGAGGATTTTTGTTTGAGAAAAAACTGCGAGAAAATTTTTATTCCACTTTTTCGACACCTTCCGACCACTGTGCGTCGACGCAAAATTCCATGGAAGAAGTTGACATTTCAAATTGATGACATATGCGGAGCAAACGCCGCAGGAGCAGTCACCATCTTCGTTGCCGTCGCCGTTGCCGTTGCCGTCACCGTAACCACCGCATGGCCTCAAATTCGAAATTAATGACACAGCCTTAATGTGGGACCGCCATCGGCTCAAACGAAAGGTAAACTAGCGGCGCTCCAACGTTGTTATCAAGATCGCACGATGCGATTGTCTATTCCCAGCACTGCACTGCACAGGGCTGCCCATACCACCGATCCGATCGGAGTGCCTTTAGATCTTTCTGAAAGACTTAATAATAATAAAAAGGGACTGACTTAGGGGTCCGTCGTTAGATCGATTGTGACATTGAAAAAAAGAATATTTAAAAAAAATGAGAAAAAATTAAGTTCACAATAAATTGGCCTACAGACGGACTGAAGAAGGGACATTGGCAGACGGACAGGCGTTTGAATGCATTCACAATGTACGGAATGTCATTCAGAATGGAAAATCAGTGCGTGTGTGCGGGCCACAAAATCCTGATCAATGAACTACCAAGAAACTGTGAAGCCAAGCCGAGATTTCAAGGTGTTTCTCACTAATCCGGCCGTTAGTCTCCGCTTTGTCTTGCCCTGTCAGTTCAAAGACAACCACACACACACACACACACACATACACCGGGACAGACAAATACGCCACTTAGTCTACCCGTGCACGGTAATTCATAACGCATTCCAACGTGTTGAGTCAATGACAATCCAAACGAGCATTGTGCAAGCGCTGTGCCTGCCTGCTGGCCTGCCTACCTTCCCGCGCCGCTCGGACTCATTAATCTGACAATGCCGTGCGCACAGGCAAACCATTCAATTCATTTCTTTTGCGTCCCATTCTATTCCAATGCATTCCAATCCATTCCGATTCATTCCATTGAATGCCATTCTACTCCGGCCGCCGTAATGTGAGCGCGAGGGCAAGCGGAAATGAACGCATTGCACCCAAAAAAGAAGAAGAAAAAAAAAAACAAAAAATTCTTTAACGAGAAAAATGTGAAGAAAAAAACTCAAGCACAAAAGAAGATTCCGATTCGTACCGGAGAGAAACCACAGACAAGAAGAATAAGGTGAAAAAGTACAACAACAAGAGCAATAACAGCAACAACAATATAAGTTAGCTTAAATGTAAGAAATGAGAAACTCCAAAGAAGCCGAAAATGCAGTCCGTGTAGCCCAAAATGAATGAAGGTGAAAAGGTAACACCAAAACGGCTCGAATGCGTTCTCAACAGCCGATCCGATCGCCGCCCGCCAATAAACACTCGTTTGCTCGTTCGCTCACATTCGTCCGTTGGCTCGTTTCTCCGTCCGTTCGTCCGTCTCTCAATTTCGAAGGAAAAGAGTATTAAGATCGAACGATAAGATCATGGTGCAGCAGCACAGCCATAGCCATAGCAACCAGCTGCGTAGGCACGCGCTTCGATATTCCGATCGCCAAGTTGCTGGGCAATCCGTAGTACTTGTTCGTGAAAAGTTATGCTCGCGCCTCTTCGACCTGGTTGCCAAACTTCCTTGCTAAACGCAAATATTGTGTATGGCAATCTACATCTAGAGTCGAATTCACCCATCGCTAGACAGACTGCTCCAACGTGTCCAATTTTTCGTGCCTCTTGCAGACGATCGTTCATTTGCTTCAAAAGTTGTACACATTGTTTGTGACTTGCCAATGCATTCGGGATAGCCTCCAATGGCTTTGTAGACATGACCTGCGTATCCTTACATTTCAAAGGGGTTTGCTACCTTAGGAAGAAAGATAAAGTTTTGAAAATTAATAAGGTCCTTAGAACACTGCACATCCCTAGGAAAAGTAGTTCTTCAGTTATGGCTATTTGAAAATTGAAAAATACTAATTTCCCAGCTTTGAGCTTTGATAAATACCTACATAACTTTTGCGCCCCTGGGAGACGGAATTGGACAAACTTCTTTTTTCCATACATTTGGCGGCCACCCTAATGTGCATTAGTGGGGCACGCAATCGACAGAAAAGCGCGGGACTGCCGGAAAGCAATAACAATGAAAACCACTTCTCAATGTGTTGAGGCGAGAAGTCCGAAGTTTGTTCTTGTCTTGATCCTTTTTGCGAACTCCTAGCTTTTGCGTTGTCTTTCTTTCCTCGATTTCATGCTTTTTCATTGTTTGATTTTCCACATCAAACTCATACCATGATCTATGTATGTATGTATGTATGTATGTATGTACGTACGTTCCAGCAATTATTTGTAACCGATGGTAATGCAAAAAGTAATTCAAAAGGCGTACTGCTTATGCATTATAGAATCGATTGTTTTTAACACGGCGATGTCCTAGCGAATGTAATGCATGCCTATTTGCATTACCAGTTGTACGAAAAGTAATTGAAAATACTTGATTTTGTAATGCATTACTATTTGCATTCTCAAGAAATGCTATAGAAGTATGTAACGCTTTGCTTTGGGAGTGAACATATCAGGCAGCACAATACCTTTTCGATTACCTCTCCATGCAAATTTCTTCAATTTACTTTGCATTCCTTTTTGCTTTCCTATATCATCGATGAAAAATGCATTACTTTGGTAATGCACTTCCTAAATAACTGCTGGGGTGGTATCAACCAGAACGAGTGAAAAATGGAATCAACGAAAAACTCCATTGTAGCCTGTTTTAGCTTTCAATATTAAAGAGTATATGTACATATGTATACTCTTTGGCTCCTCGGCTCCAGCACGAATATACTTAAACTGCCCTGGCGGTACGAGACTATCTAACCGAACATATCTTTGCCTGCTTAAGCGCGCCCAATAAAATGCTATACAAGGTGTCGGATTTGTCGCCCTTCATTATTTGCTGCTGCTGTCGGTCCAAAGAGCCGACCGCACTAGTGCTGGACGTTGAGTCGATGGTCCTGCAGTCCACATGCCTCAATGCCGATGCCGAAGCCGATGCCTCGCCTCATCGCACATTCCAATAAATTTCGTTATTCGAAATGTCGTTGCTGCGATCATTGAAGGTGAAGGTGTAAATAAAAAAAATAAAAAAATAAAAATAAACCAGGCAAAAGTCAAGTCCGTCTGCCTGTCGGACAGCCACTCAGTCAGTCAGTCATGTCACCTCGGTAATGCGGAGAACGCCACATAATCAGGCCCAAGCCATCATCCTTTGCATTTTGCCTCCTCCTCCTCTTCTTCCTTCTATATTGTTCTTCGCGGTGCGGAATTATCGCTTTCGACATGGATTCGTTGAATTTTTGAGACTTTTTTTGTCGGTCTCCTTCTTTTTCTCCGTATTGCTGTTCAAAATCAAAGGCTGATCAATAAGTAATCGGAAATATTTGCAGTAAAATACTCACATGTGGGAAAAAATGTTTTCTATGGAATTCCACAGGGAGTTTTTTTTTTGTCATCCCAAAACGGTCCGTACTTCTTTCTCACATCTTTGATTCCAGCGATCAACGCTTTACAGCTTAACTGCCTCCAAATTCTGATTATTAGTTTTTTTTTTCAGTTTTTATTTATTTATTTATTTTATTTTTTGGTTTTGCCTTGGCGAAGGAACCCATGCTGTCTGTTGTCAACCGGCTACGCTGAATTCTTGTGGCTTCCTACCTCGACCACGATCAACGCATCCACTCGTATCGAAACGAAATGAATCGCATTGGATCAGATCAGATCGGATCGGATCGGTGGATTCTATAAAGCATTATATTTTCGTGAATGGATTCTCGGAAATGGGCCGTTTTATCTTGAGCGCCATCCGGCGTCCCCGTCGGCTTTTATGGCCATTACCAACGCACAATTTTTTAAATGACGTTAAGGCTATTTAACCCACACACATACATATGTATGTATGTAGTTTAACACAGCGACATGCATAGACACTCCACGGTCACTCCGGCACTGTATCTTTATCTAAATGTCCTCACATTTACGGAAGGTGTTAAGCGATAAATAGGTTTCAACGCTGGGACGTGATGTGGGTTTACGAGTTGAGCCGTGGCAGCAATGAACAACAATGAAGAAAAAAAAAGAAAAACAAAAATGAATAAATGAAAACAAAATAAAAGAAAGAAAAAAGGTTGACTCAGAGCCCAAAGGTAGAGTCGTAGAAAAAAAAAAAAGAAAAACAATGTCACGACAGGGCGTGTCCGGCGTTCAGCGTTCCACTCGGTGTGATGCATTTTCGTTTATTATGCGCTGCATTCATTCATTCGCTCATTCACAAAGTTTTCGTGGATTACGTTCTGTTAGGGATACAACGAAGCCGACGGCTACGGCTACGGCGACAATGACTGGCTCTGTCGTTGATCGTAACGGTGACTGTTTTGACGACCCTGAAATTGTGCCGCATTTCGATGGTGAAGGCAACGAGGAACCTCACGGTGGAAAGGACACCGGGGAAACTCTCACAAAAGAGAGCGAACAAAGGCGTACGCATAGACAGACAGACCAACCAACCAACAACAAACAAACAGACAACAGACAGACAGACAGACAGACAGACGGACGCTCGAATAAGGTCTAGAGATTAAAAATGCCTCCCATGCTTATTATATCTAAATTCCGTTTAACTGCTTGACAGGTTTTTAATTTTTCTTATCTGCCCTCGTATGTCTTAACCTTCTCGGTCTCGGTCTCGTTCTTATTATCATTCGTTTTCCTTCTTTTTTTGTTTGTTACAGACACGGACGTTGCCTTGGATGTGCCTGTACCCATTAATATTGAAGAAGAAGAGCGCAATATGAGACGTAAGTATGCGTTATACCCAATGAACTTTTCGATCACGATCGGTGCGGGAATTCTTCGTTAAAGATTTCCGACCATTTTTCCAATTTGCAGTGACACGATTTTCCTAATCTCATATTTTTATTGTTTTTTCCTTTCTTCATTTCTTTTAATTCGATTCCATGTAGATTTCGCAGCTCTGCTCACGGGTCGTACATCGTACTTTCTGAAAGGCGAAGAAATGAAATCGATGTACACGACGCACAATCCGCACAATGTCGTCGCCACCGGGCGTTTTATGTTCCATAAGAAGAATCTCTACTACTCCTTCTACATATCGTCGCGTGCCAGTCGACCACGTGCGATTCAGTTTGTCGACGATGCCGGTACGATTGTTGAAGAGCATCAGCTAGAGAGTCCATTAACCGGAACATTGAGTGTTTATCAGAATGCGACGGGTAAAGTTTGCGGCGTCTGGCGGCGTGTTCCGAGAGACTATAAGCGTCTTTTGCGCGAGGAACGCCTTCATGTCGTCCTATTGTGGGGTAATAAGTTCCAAGCTGAGCTGGCACTTGGCGGAAAGATTGCGAAATATACCGCACTTCAAACGGAACTCTTTAGTTCTCTAATGGAACCGGCAGCCGGGGCAGCCGGGGCGGCGGCAAATCTGATTCATTAAGTGGATCTGGCGGCACAGCCATCATATCGACTAGTAGTGGCGCTGCATCGTCCATGCATTTGACATTGGTCTTCAATGGTGTCTTCAGTGTTGACGAGTACATGGACGTACCAGTGAATATTCGCATCGAACTACCCGATCGCAAGGAAGTGGTTCTGAACGAAACACAGAAAGTGAGGAAACCCTCACCGGAAGTGAATGTCCTTGAACTGTCGTCACCGATATCGATACAAAATCTTCGTCTCATGTCGCGCGGAAAGCTACTATTGACGATCGAATCGAAGAAACATCCAAACTTACGAATACAAGGTCATATCGTTACACGGACAACGTGTGAGCTCTTCCAGACATTGCTGACGCCACACAATGTCGAGTCGAAAACAAAAAGCAGCGGTCTTGCATGGGTTTATCTGAATACAGATGGATCATTGGCCTACAATATTGAGACGGATCATATCAGTGCTAAAGATCGTCCCGATATCAGTCTTACCGAGGATCTAGGCAAACGTCGTGTTGTGCTGGAGGATCTCACGGCAAGCTTTAATTTCAATCAAGCCATCGGAACTGTTGATAAACTCGGACCAAAAGTTTTGGAGTCCCTCTATGCCGGTGATTTGGGTGTAAATATAGGAATCGAAAATGAATCGAGCCTCATACGGGGACGACTAGCGCCTCGACCAGTCGCCGATGCCAGGGACTCAGCGGAGCCGATACTTCTGAAGAGAGCGGACAATACGATAACAGCGCCAACCCATGCAATGGGCATGGCTTGGCTAGCTATTGACAATGAATGTAATTTACATTACGAGATCACCGTCAATGGTTTCCAATCGCATCAGCAGGACCTACAGATTTACCTTGAAGAGAAACCCATCGAGGCGATCGGCGCTCCTGTGACTCGCAAATTGCTCGAGGAGTTTTCCACTTCCTACATGGAAGGTTTCGTATTGGGCATGCCGTCGAATGAGCTGGTCAAACTGGAAACGAGTGTCTGTTACTTGGAAATCCATTCGAAGAATAACAAAGAGCTCCTGCTGCGTGGCAAACTGAAGTCGACGAAAGTGCCCGCTCACTGTTTCCCGATTTACACGGATAACAATGTGCCGAACGTGCTCGTACCTGACGACCACAACGACGAGAATCACTTGATCGCACCGGATGCGAAATGTTTCCATTCGGGACGATTCTACGACGATGCGGAACAATGGCGCAGCACGCAAGATACATGCCAGATGTGCGCTTGCCAACGTGGAACGGCTACCTGCGAGCCGATCAAATGCCCGACACTGCAGTGCAAGGTGAACGAGGAGCTGGTGCAACGCGAAGGCGAATGCTGTCCGATGTGTATACCACAGAATATGGCCAGCACGCTGGAGGAGTCGAATACGTTGGGTAATCTAACGAAACGTGGTTGCCGCTTGGGCGATCAATTCCATTTGGCTGGAGCGACGTGGCATCCTTTCTTGCCGCCAAATGGATTCGATACATGCACCACGTGTAGCTGTGATGCTCATACGCTGGAAATACGTTGTCCTCGCATGGTTTGTCCGCCACTTCCTTGCTCGGAGAAGCTAGCCTACCGACCCGATAAGAAGGCCTGCTGCAAGGTCTGCCCCGAGGGAAAAATGAGCGTACATGGCAGCGATAAAATGGGTCCAGTTAATCCGAATGTCCTGCAGGATCAGGGATCACTCCGATCGAATATTCGCACTGCCGAAGAGGCTCTCAGTCAAGGCGGCTGCAAAGTGCTGAACAAAGTCTACGAGAATGGACAAGAATGGCATCCAGTGCTGGCATCGCATGGCGAGCAAAAGTGCATCAAGTGTCGCTGCAAGGTAAGATCAAAATTTCAAATTCGATAAAGAAAAACTTGATCGAAAGATGTGGAAGTAAAATTGAACTCTAAATTTTTTTTTGTTTTTTTTTTTTTACCTTTTCGTTTTTCTCTGTTCACAGGACTCCAAAGTGAATTGCGACCGCAAGCGATGCTCACGCTCCATATGCCAGCAGGCGCGTGTCTCTACAAAGCGCAAAGTATTCGAAAAGCCCGGCAGCACAATTGAGTCTGCCTCCGGTGGCGCCCCACTCGACGAGTGCTGCTCCGCGCAGTGCCGGCGAACACGCAGACATCACAGACGAACACACCAGGATCGAGGAGCAGCGAATACGAACCGAACCGGAAACGGAAACGGAACCGGCAGCCAAAGCAGCTGAATCAATGCGATTCGAAACGATTGAGTCGAATCGAAAAATCGAAATTTATTTATTTATCAAATATAAATAGGTATGCAAAGCGAAGCAGATGATGAACTGGAAGAAACAATCAAATTTTTTATTGGATCGAAAATGGAGAGCGAGAAGATGACTAGAGAAAGGAAAAGAGAGAGAAAAATAAAGATGGAGTGAGAGGGAGAGGCAGAGGCAGAGAGCGGTGAAACTTTTGCAAAGAAATGTTCTGAAGTGAGAACGGCCATAGCAGCTACGCGTAAAGCGCCATTTTTCATCAGCTTGAAAAACAAAAACAACAACAACAAAGTAAACTTGTAGAAGCTTTAAGAGATTTCTTATTCAACCGGAAACGGAGACGGAAACAGAAACGGGAAAGCAGACATTACCACGTAGTAGTCCTCGTAGGAGTAGCAGAGTTGCTTGGATTCTTCGCAGCTAAGAATTTTATTGAAAAGCTAGACTCAATGCGTCAGAATGGAACAAAAAAACACAACAACGCAGAAAAAAAATACAAAAACAAAAAAAACCAAGAACGAAATAGAAGATGAAAATGAGAGGAAAATCAAGAGATAACCCGTTGGAACTTATAGAGGAAAAGCACGACATTTTCTTTTAATCGAAAACACATGCTTTTCCTTTCAATTGTTGTAAAATGCTTCAAAAACTTGGGAGTAGGAGAAGCGTGAAGATTATATTTTTTGTAATAGAAATTGCATGCTGTTTAAAAACATTATTTTTTTATTGACTAAAATCAAGAAAAATATAAGAAAAAAAATTAATTCGAGAGATTGAAACACATCCCAAAAAGAAGTTTCGACTGATTGACTGAATGGTTTTAGGCTAAGTTTTCGAAGAAATCTTTTTATATTTCTTTTCTTTTTTAATTTTACGAGTCCTCGAATTGCTCGACGAGGACACACCTTAAAACATGCAAAAGCAATAACAAAAAAACAACAAAAACAAAAAAGAGACGAAGAAAAACTGCACAAACACACAGGCATATACATACATACACATATATCAAGCAATTTATTTATTTGTCGAAGACAAGTTCAAAAGAGAGTTCTTAAACTAAAAGAATATCATAAAGAATAACGCTAGACTTTGGATGGAATTTAAGGGAATACACCATAAATTGTATAGAATCGATGGAAACAAACAATCATCCCAGTAGGAAATCGTATAATTCGTTTCCGATCGATGCATATAAAACGACAAAAAGGCTGCTAAACTAAAATGTCATCGATCACCATATTTTCTATTGGGAAGCATAAATTTTTTAAGACATTTCACACAAACACCAATGTACACTGAAGTGCATATACAAAACCCTACTATACGCAAATGCTTTCAATTAAATTTTTAGTCAAAATTAATTGAAAATTCAATCTAATTTTAATTTGATTAAGAATTAAAATATCTGATTTGAAAATGAAATAAAATTCTTATCGATATAGTGTGCTTTAATTGAAAGTTCAATTAACTAAATCGCAATTGAAATTTATTGTACAAAGAAATCTAAAGAAAAAAAAAATCAAATAAAAAAATTGTAAATAATTACATATTTTCTTCGATTGAGTTTAGTTTGACTAACTAAAATTTCAATTGAAAATTATGTACATCAACTTTTATACAATTGAAAGCATTTAGGAAAAAATTACCAATGATCAATTTTCAAGCATCCAAGCTCATACGCGTCATCAGCTAGACATACACACACAGACACACATAAACACACACATACGCACACCATACACACAAATGCATACTTAAAATTGTATTAATTTTAAAATTAAGTTACTTTATTATTTAATTATTATTATTATTATTATTATTATTATTTATTATTATTATTATTATTATTATATTATTATTATTATTATTATTATTATTATTATTATTATTATTATTATTATTATTATTATTATTATTATTATTATTATTATTATTATTATTATTATTATTATTATTATTATTATTATTATTATTATTATTATTATTATTATTATTATTATTATTAAAATAAAACATTAGTTGTCTTATTTTATTTTTTAGAATTTTTTATTTGAATTTTTTTTTCTTTTTAGATTTTTTATTTAATTCTATTTAATGTAAAAAAAATGATAAACTTAAAAATGTAGCTTTTTATGATTACTATTAACTCAAGAAAAAAAGAAAGAAAAAAGCTTGCTTTTGTACAATTTTATGTAACTATATTAAAAATGATTATTTGTTTTAAATTTTAAAAATAATATTAAAAACAAAATCAAAATCAGAGAAAAGAAAAACCACAAACATCTGACTGCTTTCTTTTTCTACTTTGGGACTTTGAAGACTTCGAGGAACAAGAGATATTCGTGCGTCTAATTTTTGTAGCCCGGCCAGGAATAAACAGGAATCAAGGACTTGGGGGAAAAGACCGGCTCAGCAATATCCGACCCGACCCGAAACTACGATTCACATACTGCCCAATTTTAAATATTCCAAGGAATTCTATGTTTTGTGTTCAATTTTCTGGGCTTAGGGTTCAACATTACCATTATGAAATGTTAATTTTTGGCAACAGCAAAAATCTTTTGTCTGATTGCCAAAAGTGGAATACTGATGCGATCGATTTCGAGCTCATTCACCATCCCAGCGGGGAACAGTTCCTACCGCCTACAAAGTATACGAGACTGTAAGCGACCTGCCTATTAATAGCTACAAAGTATTGAAGGTTGTGGGCGAACTGCCTACCAATAGGTTACAAAGTATACGAAATTGTAGGAGAACTGCCTACCAACAGATAACAAAGTATAGCAGATTGAAGGTAGGTAGGTAGGCGTTCGCTCTACAAAACGGCCACGTTCGCGCTAAAGTATACTAGGATGGTATATAGGGTCGTATGCATTACCGCCTACGGACTGCGAAATGTGTTGCGATTCATCGCTTCTGTAAGCAGAATTATGGCCGCTGGGATCAGGCCTCTTTACCGATTCAGCCAAGTCCGCTCTGTGACGAAGGTCGACTCTTATCGGTTCTCTTTGTGAAGTCAATAGATTTTTGTTCGTATGTATATACCGATCGTGTGCATCGGGAATTTTATCCATTGGATTTGAAAGAAGAAATATCCTCCTATTCTATGTACATGGGGAAGTGAATATAAAGCGAGCTAGAACGAGAAAGGTTTGAGCTAATATCATCATCTGTGTGGAAAAACTAACAATCAGTCACTTAATACCGTACAGTCGCGTTTGAAGGTTTCAGTATTATATCTATCTAGTACCATATCTATATTTTGACGAGAAATTCGCCCTTATTTCTTTTACTATTCTCCTTTTTATAACCAAAAACTAGTATGTGAAAATAGTCAATTGTTTTATATCTCCCCATGTATCAATGATGCGAATGGAAGCCGGCTCTTTAAATTGTGCACTCAGTTAATTCAAGATTGACTTCATCAAAAAAGAGTCGCTAATTTTCGGGATATTTGGCTAGGCCTGGGCACGCACGAGTCTCGATTTTGATGCCAGTTTGTGTTAGTCAATTTGACTTTTCTTAAAAACCAAAGAAAAATGAAATTATTTCCACCGCAGGCGCACCTTAAATGAACGCGCAAAACGAAAAGCAAATATGGGGTCCACGCTTCTCCGATCCATATCGCATCGATCCGATCACGATTAACGTAATTCACTGCTTATTAACGCGAATGGACCGACATAGTCATTGACTAGAATGGCATAGAATGGAGCTGTCGAGACGATGGAAGCCGCCTAATCCAATGACAATCGGCATTTTGTGATTTTGATTGCTGCTGCGACTGCGACAATTGCTGAGTCCTCTATCACCATTGGATCGAGCTATGTATGCAAATTTGAGCCAAGCTTAGCTGATGGCGTTGACACTATCTTCATCGAGAAAAGGTGACTGTCAATTCGCGTGTTCGGAGTTCATTAAATCGAGCATTTTGCGATTTGCAATTGAACGACCGCGAGCCAATCGATTCTATCGTCTTACGTTCAGCTAAACAGACCTAGACATGAGCTTTGCGATTTCGCACGGCCACACCCGCATAAATTTTTTTTTTTTTTTTGACACCACATGTCACAGCAACTGTCCTGATCTTATCGTGCGCGATATTTATTGTTTAAATTCTTTTAGTCAATAAGTCTTGATTGATCGAATCCTATTTGGAATCATTAACACCAGCACGACGATTCGAAAACAGAAAAACGAATATGTATTTAAGTAAATGCTGAACAGCCTTCTAGGAAATGTGCAGCCAATTTTTTTACGTCAGCTCGACTCATTTTATTATTCCTGCTCAGGGAAGGAGCCAATTTCTCTGAGTGAAATATTTTAGAATGGATAACGAGGCTCTATGTTGATGTAGAATGGAAAGAGAAGTCCTGACATTATTTGTGATTGTAATATGAAATGTTTTTTATAAAAAATTATTTCAACTTATGTGATATGCAAGATATGCAAGTATTCTTCGAAGGAATCTAGTAAAAAGCGATAACTCAAAAGCATGCATATATGTATATTTATACTTTTTATAGCCCTGCAGTCATCGAAAATATAAAAATTCCTACATGAATTCATCGGTCACGGCTAGTGAGAGTTTGTAATTGATTTAACGATAAACAAATCTGGTTAATATAAGCACAACATTCGTCCTATGGATTTTCAAATCATCTCAACATTTCATGTCAAGTCATGTCCTAATTAATCAACACTCATCTCTCTCCTGCCCGAAAATCATTGCTTGCAAATGGCCCATTTGCAGATATGGAGTATATATAACCATGCCATTTGTCATTTTTTTCGGGGGATACTCCTTTTTTTCGGCATGCAAAAGTCTATCCCGTGAACGAGCTAAAAATCCTTTCTTTAGTTTTAATAGTCCTTTTTTCACCTTTTAAAAACCTTCTTTCTCCTTTTTCTCAAACAAAACACTAATCCCTCTAAACATTCAGTGGTAAAAAACGAAAAGGTCACTGCACAGTAAAGATTAATACATGTAAACGATGACAGCATCCCAGCAGCGAATGAAATGCATGCTTCATCGATGCTTCATCGATGACAAGTAATGCCATTTGATGACACACTCGATTCCTTTCCTGTTGAAATATGCATTACATTTAACATTGTGTGACATTGGCGGTAAGCGGTAAAGGCTTCTGCTGCATTACCTTTCATCAATGCAGTCATTGAACCAATGACGTTTTATTGTTGGATTACCTTTATCTCTTGCGCTGCATTACTTTCGTATATAAATTCATTGATTACCCAAAGATTATTTTCACCGATGCATTCCAAATAAAAACACGCATTACTAATAGGCGATTGGTAATGAAAAGCCGCTCCTATTGCAATACCTAGAATCGAATCTGAATCTAAAATGTATTGCAGCAATTGATAAACTATCGAAAAAAGGTAATGCAGCCGTGGGCGTAGCCAGGAATTTTTTTAGGTCTTTTTTCGAGGACAATTTCTCAAAAATCAATGTAAAAAACGAGGAAATTTTTTTGAAAAAAAAGTAGGACACATTTATTAACAATATAATATTGAGAGATACTTTAAAAGTATCATTTTTTGACAATGATTAACATCCGCGAAATTTGCAAAAATTTGATATTGACTGGACAACACAACAATTTACCCAATACACACATTTTTTTTTTTTGCCCGACTGCAACAGAAGAAGGGTAATGTTTTAACATATTTTAGGCTGAGGAAAAGGTATGTGTGCAATCGGCTTAGCCGATGTAAATTTCTTTACTTTTTTCTTCTAATAACTATATAAAGTGCATTGCCACGCGTATTTATGCAGTAATAAGCTTGAAAACTAGTAGGGTACTGTACGGTCAAGCTTGCCCCACAGTACCACTCTCACTTGTTTTTTCTAGATTTTCAATGAAATTACGATGACTACCCCATTAAAAAAAAACGGGGAACTCCGTCTCAATAAAATTAAGATGATTTCTGGTAAAAATAAGAGGAAAATCTTCTCAATTAAATTAAGATGATTTCTAGTAAAAATAAGAGGGAATTTCTTTTCAATAAAATTAAGATGACACCCCATAAAAACTAGAAGTTTTGCAACTGAATAATTTTACGATGATAATCGGTTAGAAACAAGCAGTTTTGCCTCTCATTTGCACTTTTTATGACATAAAAAAGAGAAGAAGAAGAGAAAATAAGAAGTTTCCTCTTTATTTTTACTAGATTTCCTTTTCAATAAAATTAAGATGATTTGTAAGCTAAAATTAAGATGACTTTCTACTAAATATTTCTTCACTCTTTTCCCCTGTCACTCTCCTTGGTCGACATGCAATTTAAGATGGAAATCCTCTTAAATTTAGGGGATATTTTTCGCTCTGTGCGGTTTTCTGCAATTTTGCGAATTGTCCTCATTTTTTATAAAAATTTTCATTGATACTCCTTTTTTTCCGCTTTTTTCCTAAATTGTCCTCGTTTTTTACGAGAATACTCTTTGAAAAGTCCTCGTTGTTTCAGCATTTTCTCCAAATCTCCTCGAGGACAAAGATTAATTTTTTCTTAAAAAACGCAGAACTTTTCGAGGACATTTGGCTTAGGTTGGGGCATTTGCCCCTACCTTCCCCCCCCTGGCTACGCCCATGAATGCAGCCAATGCCATTATGATAAGCTTAGAAATTTTTAGCAAAAAACTTTAACCAAAATACAATGCAAATAAAATTGATGAAGTATTTGAAATAGTGGAGTTGATTACTTTTGAGAAGCAATTCATGCATATTGTAATGCTATTGCATTATTTTGGAGTTGATTCTAGAGTTGATGGCACTGGCATGCAAACGCAGTTTCGCTGCTGGGTAGGCTTGGATTGTTTGATGCAAATGGAAATGCCACAAAAATACATGCACAATACGGAAGTGTTCAAATTTACTGCTGCCATGAAAAAAATAGAAAGTGGAGAGACGAAAGTGTTTCTATTTCGGATCGTTGGATAGAAATATTTAATAACACAGGCCTACAAAATGGAAATTTGATTTTCCCCTTTTGAGTTGCAGTGGTGTTTCTATTCGATTTTTGTGTGCTGAAAAATTGAAAAATATCAAAAAAATTCCATCACGTCAGAGTTTCGAGAAAATCGCGTAAGAAATTTTTACTACCATTGCATTTTGAAAACTTATTTTTTTCAAATACGAGGGGTATTCACAAAGGCGTCGGAAAAAAGGAAAGTCGGACAATCGGAAAATTTTATCTGCTTAAAAAGTTGTGCAAGATACAAAAAAAGTTTAAAAAAGAAGTCGCAATTTTCCGACTTTCCAACGTTTTTAACACGCCTATTTCAAAATTTTTAAAAGTTTTGTGCACTTAAAACATCATTCTTTAATATGACATCAAAAATAACTTTCAAAAAGTTAAAAGAATGGTGTAAAATGATGCTCAAAGTCGAAAATTTGAAAATTTTATGAAAGAATTTTTATTTTTTTTTTGGCTTTGAATAAACATAGCTCAACCATTAGCAGTCCCCCTTCCAAAAACGATATTTTAAATTGTTGGCCAATCAATTTTGTGTATACATATGTACTAAATCTCAGGTTTGCAGCACAAACCATTTCTAACATATAAAGGTATTTCTAAAGCGTTTCAATTCGGTGATTCGTATACATAACACAAGCTGGAAATGAAAAATTCATTTGTTTTTTCGTTTGAAAAAGAATAATTTACTAGATTGATTTGAATTATACAATATATGTATAATAAAATATGAATTTACGTCCGAAAATTTTTTGTTCGATATCCTTTTTTTTTGTCCTTTTTTTCCATTTCGAAATCCCGCGAAACAGCTAAAATTGGAAGAATTTTCCTTTTTTTTTACCCAAAAGCAGATGGCATGGTTAAGTATATACTATCTCATTAAAGGCAAGTAAGTAAATTAGCAGTAAGTGATGTCTCTCTTCATTCTTCTTATTTAAATTTTCGAAGTCGACGACCATATTCAGTCTGAAAATTCAGGTTCAATCAGTTGTTCTCGCCTCTAATGTGCATAAGAAATTGACATGTAAATTTCTCGTGGCGAAGTAAAGAAAAAAAAATAATAATAAAAAAATCGGATAAGAATAAGATAAAATACAAAATGCCCTTCAAAGAAATTTTAAAGTGTTTCATATGGACTCTTTAGTTGCGTAAAAAAATCATAAAAACGAGCCGTGTAAAATATTTCAGCCATTATGGGCGAGAGCACTTTTTTTGCTGGTGTAAGCATTGCAAAAATATGAACATTGGGCGAGAATATTTCCATCGTGTACAGCCACTTTTAGTTGTAATAATCTTTTTCAAAATTGTAGTTTTAACATTTTAGAATGGGATGAGAGTGCCAGTGAAATAAGAAAGTTACTTTCGCATCAACAATCGCAGTCCAGTTTATGATCAATAAATCGCAAAAATAAGAAAAATTGTGGCCAATGCACTACGATTTTAAATTGAAGATAAGAAAAAATATTTCCCGAAGTCTAATCCAACATCATTTCACGACGGCTGAACCACCATCGAAAAATCAAAACCCCAGCGACCACAGGTCAACCTTAAAAATATTTATGAAAAATTCATACCAACGAAGAAGGAGAAATGTGAAAGAGAAACTTCGTTCCTCGTTGCCCAGACTCATTGAGCGGTTGAAATAAGGAAGCAAAAGGTGTCAGTTGCACGACCCCAAAAAATAGTTGACCAAAAGACGATTTGGACGCACCTGAACGTTGTAAATTCCAGCTATGATTAATGATTGACATTTCAAGCAAACTAGACAAGCGATTGAGACTCTCATGCGGGTGCGCTGGCGCTCATTTGCGCAGATTGAGTAACCAAACATGACTCTCGCATATTTGGCCTATCGAACCGGCACATTCGAATTCAAATTCAAATTCAAATGCAAGTATGCGGGCACATTCGCAAAAATTAATACGGAGACGTACAACATGTCGTATGATTAACGTACATATCACCACAAGTAGGTAGGTACTCGTACATGTATGAACGCATGCGCCTAAAGAAGGCGACAATGATAGTGATTAAGTTGCATGACTGTCACTTTGGCATTTCGGTTTTTACGACCGCAACGGAGACATTGGCGGCGGGGGTAGAGAGGTCCACGAACAACGATCGATCGATCGATTCAAGTCGATTCTTATGCAAATCGAAGTAATTAAATTACAAATCGATCGACTCAATCAAAACGGAGTCTCGCAGCCATAAGAATCGACCCAGCCCAAAGTCCGAACAGAAGGCGACATCGTAAATGTCACGCTGTCGAATGAGAGCTTAAATCAGGCTTAAATCGACAACAACAACAGCAGCAGCAACAGCAACATCAACATGAGCAACATTGACAAGCAAACAAAACAAAATCGACAATTGAACGATTCGAAATCCGAAATCGATGCCAAAATCGCACTCGAGCTCGAGTGCTTTCAACGAATCGTTCCAATTAGTGTTAATAAAATAAATAAGGAGGCGGGCGGCAGAACAATGTGTTCTACAAAAACAACAGCAACAACCAGAGCGACAGTAGAACAACAACACCAGCAAGTAGCAATAGAGCGACATCAATTGTCGGCGATCGGCGATCGGCGTTGCGACAACTCAGCACGAGCAGGAGCAGCCGAAGCAGTGGCAGTGGCAGTGGCAGAACGCCGGCATGGGTGCGAGTGGCGATTTTCTGCTAAAATATTGCAACGACAGACGCGATCGGCAGCGCTGACAACGCACGCTGCGCACAGGCCGACTGTGGGCAAGCCCACTTCGGGTTTCGTTCAATCAATCAGGCGAGACGGCAGTCGGGCAACATTTGCTTTGCTCATGCCGCAAGTGACAAAAGAACAACAATCAAATCGGATTACAACAACAATTGAAGTACTTGATATACAAGTAGGGCTACCCCGTTTCTCTGCGATCGCGCCAATAATGCCCTCGATTGAACAGTCATGCTCATTTGTGATGAATAAGAAAGCACAAATTGAATTGGGACTCGTTAAGGTCGACGGATTTCGTTTTGTAAGGCATATGCCATCCTGTTGCTGCAATCCTTCAAACAGTTAATGTGAAACAACATGGAGTAATATCTCCGATGACGGACAATGGCGAAGGTACTTTTTTAAATTTAAGGTCTAACGACCTGATGGTAATTTATTTAAGTTTGAATCGAGAGGTTAAAGGATGTGCATCTCTAGGTTCGAAGAAGGATATATGTATATGAAGGGTGTGGGTTGAATCTCAATGACATGAAGATGGCCTTGTTAAAATGTAAGAGTTCTTGATTTATTTGGAGGAAAATGAAAGTTACAATTTTCATTGGCTGGAGGTGAAGACAAATACGATATTTTATTTTGCTCGAAGAGTGGTAGCTTGTATTCCAAGGTGGGACGTTACAGCAAGTTGCTATTCGGCGGCCAGATAAGGATGGTTTTTGAGAAGATTTTATTCTTCTGCCACTCCCCATGTAGCCGGCTCGTGATAGTCAGGCTAGGTACCACAGGCTTAGCTGAAAGCATTCGAAAATAAGTATTTAGCCAACTAGTTGGTAGGACGACGAGGATTTGTAGGTGTCAAAGTATAATTCGGACAATTTTTTACTCAACAGTGGTAAAAAAAAATTTTTTTTAAATGTCTTTCATGGTAAATTGGAGAGAAATGGATCAAAAAAGTTTGCTTCCGAGACAGATTCTTACGATAAAATTGTATAAATGGGGCCGTCCATATATTACGTCAGCATGTTTTTTTTACCATTTTAGACCCCGCTCCCCCTTATCAGCAATCATCATCTTTCATAAAAGAACACGATTTTTTCTCAGAGTGCCCACAAAGAGACTGTAACGGTTCTGGTGGACTGTAGGGTCACTTTACGTGGATTTGGAATTTAAAAACATAGAATAGTAGACCGCAAGGATTTATTAAAAAAATGAAAGCCAAATAAATTCTATAGAAATTACAAATAAAAAACAAA
The DNA here is from genome assembly GCA_020466095.1 of Chlorops oryzae. Taxonomy (NCBI): domain Eukaryota; kingdom Metazoa; phylum Arthropoda; class Insecta; order Diptera; family Chloropidae; genus Chlorops; species Chlorops oryzae. The sequence continues at coordinate 42,893,803 of CM035808.1, forward strand.
GGATAATATTGACGTGCCCGACTAGCCAGGGACCGGGATAAAGCCGTTCAACTGCGCCAAATCGGATTAAATCATTTTCCTTCTGAAATTTCATTGCCTCTGTTAGGGGCAACACAAATTCATTTTAAATATTAATTTCAGATGCGAATTGTCCTCCGGGGAAAAATACGTTGTTCGAAAGCACCAATTTCGCAGGATTCCATTATTAAGATGGTTTGTGTAAATTTGTTCGCTTTTTAAAGCCACTACATGTAATTAAAAATAATGCTATAAGGCTTCTTAGCTCTACTTAGAGTTAGACCTATTTTGAAGAAACTTAGCTGATTGATTTATATTAGCGGGATTCAAGCAGGTGTGCATTTTTTGCACCCTCGCAAATATTGCGTTTGTGCAAATTTGTTTGTATGGGAAAAAAAAATTCCGCGGCTGGGAAAATATTGCACATCGATTTTGATGGGCAAAACTTGCGCCATGTCATCGCACAAATTTTGCACTCGTTCTTCGCAGGGTTGTTCACACAACAAGGAAAAATTTGCTGGTGCAAAATTTGCACACTTCAATTTCCACAGCTGCTTGAATACCACTATGATCTTGCAGCTGAGTTAAAACTAAAAAAATAAATAGACTACCGAACAATCGACCATCTCTAAAACAATTTCCACACAATAAGGTTATCGAATGCAGATTGATGAGAGGAGACAGTGTCAACAGCATGGAATGAATTTGATGATTCTTAGCGCACCGTAATAACTTCAATGTAAACATCGATTTATTTGTTTATTTATTACTATTTTTTTTTAAGAGCCCACTCAATATTTTGCTACAAAGAAAATCCATTCATTCCTCCTGATGAACAGAAACCAATATTTTACAAAAGAATCATTTTGTTTTGATTGAATTTTATTTTCAATAAAAATTTTATTACCATGCCGTTCTCCCTCCCTTCGAAACGTCGTTAATGCCGTTGTTATTGCTCTCAATTAGAATTTGATTGTTTCTCGCTGCAAAGCACACTTTGATAGTTGGCTTCGGATTTTAATTGCATTTGTTGCTAATGATTTTTTATTTTTGCATTTTGATTAATCGCCGCGATCTGAGTTTGTGGCAGAGTTATGGAAACATTTCGCAATTGATTTCGCTGATTGCATATGTCATGTCATTAGGAGCGATTAGTTGATATCCAGCTAAATGCAAATGCGGCTCACACAGCCCGAAGAGTCCGCAGCGTAGAGCGGTGCTGAGCTGAGCTGAGCTGCCATTTTGCTATCATTTTCACACTTGTTAAAATGAAATCATGAAATTAAATCAAAGTCAAAACATCAGCCTCCATAAATACGTATTCCCTCGTGTCTTTCAGTTGGAAGGTGTTGAAAAATTAATTTCCTTTAATTGAAGCTCCGATGTCAGTGAGATCAGACTAGACCAGACCAGACCAGACCACACGATACGATCGATCGGTCAAGCCGGTTGAGAGTCAGCTGAGGTCATTCGACGGGGGCATTCAAAATTGCAATTGTCTGAATATAATTTTTCTTGTTATTCTTAGCGCGTTTGCGCTTAATTCGTTTCGCAGAAATAACTGGAAAATAGAGAAGAGAACATAATTGGAAAAATCAAAAAAAAAAAAAACAATTGTTTTGGAAATATTTAGCTCTCATACCAGTGGCGTGAAAAGTTAACAGACAACAGACATAGGCAGTGGCGTAGCTAGTCATTTCGGTGCCCGTGCACGCAGAAAAAAAACTTGGTTGTCCCAAACGAAAAAAGTGTCGAACGAAGTTTCGTTTACTACAACCGAAAAAGTTCTCCTTTAATTCAAACGAGTTTTTCGTTTGCTGTTATTTTTGCTTCAAAGGAGGTTTTCGTTTGCTTCAAACACTAAGAAACAAAGCCTACGTTTACTTTGAACGAAAAGGAAACAAAGTTTTCGTTTGCTTTAAGCGAAAACGAACCGAATTTTTCGTTTAGTACAAATGCTTTTTTAAATTTTATTTTATATTTTATAAAATGAAAAATAACACGTAAATAATTCTCTTACAGAAAGAAAGGAGCATTATCGTCTAAGCCTTCGGCTTATTAAACATAAGATTTGCAGGAATGAAAAGCCAAGCCAAGCGCTTTTCCGAGAATTTCTTTGTTTCACACATTATGCAATTTGATCTCCAATGTACCTTTACGCAGATATTCTTCATAAAAAAAAGGTTCGTTTATATTAACAAACACTCTTTTACCCTTATATTCGCTTAATATCAACATTTTAAATGAATAAATTTATGCTAAGAAATACCTGCCGGCGTCCACTTACAATCAGCTGCAATTAAATAGGGATGTGTTTTTTTTATAGGGATGTGATATTGATACACGTACTATTACCACGAAAATAACTTTGACACAATCAAAAATAACTTTGTCACAATCGAAAAAGGGATTCGTATCAAACACAAAACTCGTTTACTCCAAACTAAAGTTTATACACTATAACAAACGAAAATAACTTTGTCACAACCGAAAAAGACTTCTTATTAAACAAAACAACTTGTTTGCTCCAAACGAAAATCTTAGTGAGTTTGTAGCAAACGAAAAAAACATGTGCAATAAATGTTCTACCGTTTTCCAAACGAAAACTTCGCTTGCAAATTTTTTCAACAAACGAAGTTAGTTTGCAACAAACAACGGACGTTTGTGACAAACTGGCGATAAACGCCTTTTTTTTTCTGCGTGCATACAAACTTTGGTAAAATCTTATTTCTCAGTTTTTCAAATAATGTAAATGTTAAATTATCTACTTTTCCCAAAAGAAAAAAAAAAAAAAAAACGATGCTCGCTGGAGCAGGGATCGAACCCGCCGACCTGGTTTTTTACAAGAATTCATATCAAAATGATAAGTTATCTTCTTGACTTTTCGTTCAATTTTTCGTTAAAATAAACAATAAGTTTTTCTCTATAATTTCAATAAGACAATCTTCTTGGATAAAAACCATAGGGAAATCTTATTGTTTTTCTTCCATTTTCTGTGGTATCGTTTTCTCTGTGTGTACTCGTGGCGTAAGAAAGCCAAAAAAGAGCCAAATACAATAAAAAGAGCCACAGTGGCAACCCAGCCGGAAATTTCACTACTTCTGCAGTACTTGCGAAGTGGTGAAAATTCATTCAGCGACTACTCGCACTACTAACCCTTACTTCTAATGAATTTTGTTAGGAGATGGCCGCTATTTTCAGTACTTCAAAATTCATATGTTATTCATTAGGTAAAGGAGTGTATGACCTTAAATGGCATGAAAATTTCATTTGGGCAAAAAGTGCATGCTGGCTGGCTGAAATGGGTCAAACGTGCATGATTATTTCATTTTGAAAATAGAGTATATGCTGCTAACATGAATAAAAATATCATTTGGAAAAAAGTATATTGTGCCAACGCGCATGAGAATTACATTTGAAAAAATAGTATACGCCGCGGAGATCTGAGAGGAGAAGAAAAATAATATTTTAAAGAAATTGGCGGATATGGCCATATTTCGTCACTTCGTGATTGTGAGCAGTGATGCCATTTCAGCCTTTTTTTAGTCAGATCTAGCCGTTTTTAAATCGGCTTAGCCGGTAAAAACATCTATTTGTTATTAGCTTAAAATCTAGCCTTTTTCTTGTGGTGAATAGCCTTTTTAGCTATTTTTTGTATTTCCTTGTTTTAAACCAAATTTTGCGGTGTGTTTCCGATGTGAACACAAAGATTTACAGTTTGGGACCAAATACACACCAAACCATGTCTACAGACTCGATATGCACGTCTATACCTTGCTAAATGCAAAAAATTAAGTACTCGCATGACATTCCGAACCGGATACCAGCTTTTATGCATTTCAACAAGGACTGGAACGATATACTGTAGATGAAGACATACGCATACTCGTATATACTTTTATCAATTTGTTGAACTTTGATTTCTTTGATATTGTTGTGTTCTGTGTACTTATATTATAAGACCATTTCTAAATGAACCTGCCTGGGATTTTTTTACTTAGAAATTTTTCTTCGCGGAAAACAAATTGCCCTTAACGTCGATATTAGGAAGATTTTGATGATATTTGCTGAAAAATTTTCGAAATTCTTGCTCCTTTTACATTTCCATCTCTGCTTGCTTAGAATGGGAGAAGTTTTTTTCAAATCAGCAGGGAAACATTCCTCGGGAATATTTAAAATCGGACGATGTTTGATAAAGCAGAACCAAAATAAAATATAAAAATAACAGCCTTTATTTTGGCCGTTTTCAAGATTTTTTGGCCTTTTTTAGCCTTTTTTTTTGAGCTTATCTAGCCGGTTTTCATTCGTAAGAGATGGCATCACTGATTGTGAGACATAATGGCCTTTGGAAAGACTTAAGAGTTTAAATTCTTAAAACATCTTAAGTAAAAAAAAAATTATAAAACAGATTGAAAATCATCTTGTCATGACAATTTCATAGGATATGCATTGAGAATAGAAGTATACAACCCTCTTTCAAATGAAAATTTCATTTGAAGAAGAGTCTGTTGCAACGCGCTCTTGCTTCTGTGATATTTTCACTGGAAGATTATTCGAAAAAGCACCAATTGCCCTCTTTACATATGAGTGCTTCACTTCTTCTGCAGTCATGATTTTTTCATGCATGCGATAATGTCCGGCTGGGAAGTGAAAAATTAAGAGCCAGTTTTGGCACCATAACACTACTGTGGCAACGGTGCATACCACCGTCAATAAATGGTTCTTCAGTTTGATAATACGTGATTTTCAAATAGTGTGTTAAAAGTGGTTTTTTGAATTTTAGCCATTAGGAGCCATGCCAATGAAAAGTGCTGCCATCAGGAGCCCTAAAATATGTAGTATACATTCAGGGAAAATATTAATTCGTGCTAAGTAAATGCAGTGACATACTTTTTGGAGAAATATTTGAAAGCAATTCCAAATATATTTATTTATATAAAAAGTGGTAGATTTCAAATTGACAAAAAATAACACTGTCAAACAAAAAAAAAGCAACTGAATATTTGTACAATTTTCCTGTAGATCTCGGCCTCCTAAGCAAAGAAAAAAAATTTTTTTAATTTTTTTATGGAAGAGTTTTTGAGAAAAAATTTTTTGAAATTTTTTTCAGTGCATTTCGTAGGTGCACTTGCTATTTCAAGCATATCTCGGGCCCCGATCTACCGATTTTAATAAATAATTATTTTCCAAATATAGATAATTAAGCTCCCTACAACTTTTAGAAACAAAGTTTTTGATTTGCATGAGTAGTTTTAGTGCTAGAGGTGCAATTATACAAGAAAATTGTGTTTTTTTTCAAAAAAATCAGGGTAAATTTTTCATATAAAAATTTGTAAAAAATAGAAATCGAAGTGGAAAACCCATTTTCAAATTTTTTGCGTATAGCTAAGTATTTCTTCTAAAAAATAAGCCCCGTTTGGCTAAAAGCGGTGAAAAATTTACGGAGCTATGATTTTTTTGCCAAAACACTAAAAAATCGATATTTCACAATTTTTGCTTTGTTCACAAAACTTGTTCATATGAGCCGAAATTATTTTATGAAGGTGCAATTGAGTAAATTTTCACATATATAAATGCATAAATGCTGCCTCTTTATTGATTTAAAAATGAATGTCGTTTTGCCCTGCCTTTTAGAATATTGTGGTGGATTTGTTTACCTGCCGGTCTCAATGACCTGTACCAGATAAAAAAGGGTGCAGTGCTTTCCTTAGTGGAAAAAAATATAAGGTATCATGAATACGTTTTGTGCGTTAACGTCAGTTTTTATACTAAACGTGTTTCTTTACTTTCAATTTTGCCTAATGAATTGAGCGTAGTATAAAATACCTGAGGTTTTGCATACTTTACATACATACTTACATACTTACATACATACACCGGGCCGCTGTGATGCAGCCCACTTTAAGACAACATGAACTACCAAATTGGTACAACTCCTGTAAAACATTTGTGAAATAAGCTCTAATGCAAAAGTGTTAAAGAAATAAAAATTTATTTCCAAAATTATTTTTATACAATTTGAAAAAAGATTCTTGCTTCCGCTTTGTCTTTTATATTTACTACCATCATTTTCACGCACAAGGGACCACACGTAATCACCCATCATTGCCGTGTCGAAAAGGCCGCTATAGCGATTTTCAATATCCTTTAATTGCTGATGAAAACGTTCGCCATGCTCATCGCTTACGTCTCCTAAGTTTTCAGGGAAAAAATCCAAGTGCGAATCGAGAAAGTGGATCTTCAACGACATGTGTACTTCGGCTTTCTTATAATTCTTTAGTAGGTTATTTACTATTTGCTTGTAATCTGGACTTTTGTGGTTGCCCAAAAAATTGTGTATAACAAGTTTGAATGAGCTCCACGCTGCTGCTTCGACTGGGGACAAAAGGCTTGAGAACTCGTCGTCTTGCAAAAGTTTACGTATTTCTGGACCATTTAGAACTCCTTCCTTGAGTTTTGCGTGTGAAAGGTAGGAAAAGATCGCCTTTAAGCGGGCAAAAGCTTCCTGTGTTCCATCTTTTGCCAATTTTTTTATAAAGTTCTTAGCAAGTCCTAATTTTATATGCAGTGGCGGTAATATAATATTATTTTTATCAACGAGAGCAGTGCGTTGAATATTGTCTGCACCAACTATAATGTTGGTTCGCAAAGGCCAATCTTTTTTAATATAGTGTAAGTGGTCAGCGCGACTATCCCACTTGCACAAAAAACAACAATATTTTGTATATCCTCCTTGAAGCCCGCACAGAATTGCCACTACCTTGAGATCAGCGCATATTTTCCATCTATGCTTGTCATATTCAATATGATCCAAAAGCGTTTTCATTGTTTTGTAGGTTTCTTTAGAATGCGATGCATATGCGACAGGAAGAGACGGTTTTTGGTTGCCATTGTGTAGGAGGACAGCTTTTAAGCTCTCTTTGTTGCTATCGATAAATAAACGCCACTCTCCGGGATTGTAGACTTCATTGAGCTCTTCGAATAGGCCTAAAATATTGCTGCAGAAACAGATATCGTCTACTTTTGCGTAAAATTTTCCGTATTGCAAGTGCCGATTTCTGTAAATGCTTGTTTTGACATCAGGAGCCACAAATCCGCGTTCTTTCATTCTAGATGCAAAAAGTTCAGCTTTACCCTTTGAAAAACCAAAATCACGAATCCAGTCATTTAATTCGGCCTGTGAGAGTATTCGTTGCGTTAAACTTGTTTCAAACTGACTTCCACTAGACCCCAGCATTTCCTCTGATGATCCTTCTATTTTGGGTGCTGAGCCAGGGCATTCTGGATAAGGCACATCACTTGAATGAGGTAGAGGAAATTTTACCGAATCAACTTTCGCGTATTCCCATTTTAAATGTTTCCCAGATCCACTTCTTGCACTAAGGCAAAAATAGCAGTCCACCGAGTGACAAAAGGGCTCACTCCATTCCATTGCCGTGTCAAAATCCATGTAACAGCTAGAATGCAAATAGTTAGTTTTTTTTATAGCGTATTAAATTTTAATTCTTACCGTTCTCCAGAAGCCCATTTTGATAACTTTCTATGACATAGGTCACATATTCTTTTAGGCGTCCACGGCTCATTGAGAGTTGGCAAAACACCGAAGTAATGGAAATAGTGCTTTCGTCGGGCCTTTCCGAAACGTCACGCATAAGCTCTTTCAAGAAATTACTATAGAATCTTCTTTTTTAATTTTTTAAGCATACAAACTTGAGTAAAATCTTGTTTCTCAGTTTTTCAAATAATGTAAATGTTAAATTATCTACTTTTCCAAAAAAAACGCCGACCTGGTTTTTTACAAGAATTCATATCAAAATGATAAGTTATCTTCTTGACTTTTCGTTCAATTTTTCGTTAAAATAAACAATAAGTTTTTCTCTATAATTTCAATAAGACAATCTTCTTGGATAAAAACCATAGGGAAATCTTATTGTTTTTCTTCCATTTTATGTGGTATCGTTTTCTCTGTGTGTACTCGTGGCGTAAGAAAGCCAAAAAAGAGCCAAATACAATAAAAAGAGCCACAGTGGCAATCCAGCCGGAAATTTCACTACTTCTGCAGTACTTCCGAAGTGGTGAAAGTTCATTCAGCGACTACTCGCACTACTAACCCTTACTTCTAATGAATTTTGTTAGGAGATGGCCGCTATTTTCAGTACTTCAAAATTCATATGTTATTCATTAGGTAAAGGAGTGTATGACCTTAAATGGCATGAAAATTTCATTTGGGCAAAAAGTGCATGCTGGCTGGCTGAAATGGGTCAAACGTGCATGATTATTTCATTTTTTTAAAAATAGAGTATATGCTGCTAACATGAATAAAAATATCATTTGGAAAAAAGTATATTGTGCCAACGCGCATGAGAATTACATTTGAAAAAATAGTATACGCCGCGGAGATCTGAGAGGAGAAGAAAAATAATATTTTAAAGAAATTGGCGGATATGGCCATATTTCGTCACTTCGTGATTGTGAGCAGTGATGCCATTTCAGCCTTTTTTAAGTCAGATCTAGCCGTTTTTAAATCGGCTTAGCCGGTAAAAACATCTATTTGTTATTAGCTTAAAATCTAGCCTTTTTCTTGTGGTGAATAGCCTTTTTAGCTATTTTTTGTATTTCCTTGTTTTAAACCAAATTTTGCGGTGTGTTTCCGATGCGAACACAAAGATTTACAGTTTGGGACCAAATACACACCAAACCATGTCTACAGACTCGATATGCACGTCTATACCTTGCTAAATGCAAAAATTAAGTACTCGCATGACATTCCGAACCGGATACCAGCTTTTATGCATTTCAACAAGGACTGGAACGATATACTGTAGATGAAGACATACGCATACTCGTATATACTTTTATCAATTTGTTGAACTTTGATTTCTTTGATATTGTTGTGTTCTGTGTACTTATATTATAAGACCATTTCTAAATGAACCTGCCTGGGATTTTTTACACTTAGAAATTTTTCTTCGCGGAAAACAAATTGCCCTTAACGTCGATATTAGGAAGATTTTGATGATATTTGCTGAAAAATTTTCGAAATTCTTGCTCCTTTTACATTTCCATCTCTGCTTGCTTAGAATGGGAGAAGTTTTTTTCAAATTTCAGCAGGGAAAATATCCTCTGGCGAATATTTAAATCGTGACGATTGTTTTTGATAAAGCAGTATATGCTGCTACATGAATAAAATATATAAAATAACAGCCTTTATTTTGGCAACGTTTTCAAGATTTTTTGGCCTTTTTTACGCCTTGGGATTTTTTTGAGCTTATCTAGCCGAAAAAAAGTTATCATTCGTAAGAGGATGGCAGTCACTGATTGTGAGACATATGGCCTTTGGAAAGACTTAAGAGTTTAAATTCTTAAAACATCTTAAGTAAAAAAAAAATTATAAAACAGATTGAAAATCATCTTGTCATGACAATTTCATAGGATATGCATTGAGAATAGAAGTATACAACCCTCTTTCAAATGAAAATTTCATTTGAAGAAGAGTCTGTTGCAACGCGCTCTTGCTTCTGTGATATTTTCACTGGAAGATTATTCGAAAAAGCACCAATTGCCCTCTTTACATATGAGTGCTTCACTTCTTCTGCAGTCATGATTTTTTCATGCATGCGATAATGTCCGGCTGGGAAGTGAAAAATTAAGAGCCAGTTTTGGCACCATAACACTAACTGTGGCAACGGTGCATACCACCGTCAATAAATGGTTCTTCAGTTTGATAATACGTGATTTTCAAATAGTGTGTTAAAAGTGGTTTTTTGAATTTTAGCCATTAGGAGCCATTCCAATGAAAAGTGCTGCCATCAGGAGCCCTAAAATATGTAGTATACATTCAGGGAAAATATTAATTCGTGCTAAGTAAATGCAGTGACATACTTTTTGGAGAAATATTTGAAAGCAATTCCAAATATATTTATTTATATAAAAAGTGGTAGAATTCAAATTGACAAAAAATAATCGATGTTCGTATTTTAAAGTCCCGAGCCACGAACGCCATCAACTGCGTTTTTGTAAGAAAAAAGAGGCATGCCTGTGTATTTATGATTCAAGTCTATATAAAAAAAACAAATAAAAATACTTTGAGGATTGACATGCATGCTAAGCGTCTAAAAAGGGATCATTCAAAGTATGAATTTCAAACGTCTTTCGAATATATTTTTCCGACTGGGGTCAACAATTTTTGAAGAAATATTTAAATTCAAAAATATTTTTATGAAAACTAAAAATTTTAGATTTTGACAATTAATATGCTCTACAAAAACAAATTAGTATGTTGTTTTTGTTCGAGTTGTAGTTGTTGTACTAGTGATATCACCTTATTAAATACGCCTTGGTATATACTGTAAATTTTTCATATTTTTTCAATACATTTTTGTCGTTCTTAGGGATTTTTTTCCATTACATGAATAAAAAGTTAATCTGGAGTTTTTGGGGGCAGGTCTGTACCTCTAAAACTCCCCCTGGCTGCGTGTCTGTCGACGTTATGTTAAATATATACCTATTGCTACAAAATGAAAGAGGAAAAGAAAAAAGAAGAGAAATAGTGATATGACTCGAGTGTGTGTTTGACACTATTTTGGGAGAAGATAAGAAACTTTTATAATCAATTTTTTTACAGCTCCTCCATTCTCAAGGTTAAGTTATGACTAATTTAGGTCGGTTATATATAAGTTTATATCAAAGTTAAACACATGCATTTTTAAGAAGACTTATTTTGATGAGATTTTGTACGTTGTAGCAACGACAACCGGCGAGCCATATGGAAGATAAATCATTAAATATTCTTGGAAAATTAAATTTTTTAACACATTTAAAAATTACTTCAAATGTTTTTGAAATGTTTTTTATTTTTCTTATATTTTTGTAAATTTTTTTATTTTTTTATATTTGTTTTTCAATGAATACATTTAAGTATGTACCTAATTGTTGTGAGAAATGATTAAATTTTAATTCGTTAATTACTTCCATGAATATAACACATTTGCATGAGGGTGAAAATAGACCTACTGGGGAGCCTACACCTTACAAAATGGTCATCCGGAGCAGAAGGTGTACTTGAAAGCCATTACCCGAAGAACGATGACAAAATTGCTTGTGGAAGCACAAAACTTGAGCAATAAGTATTGAAGATTTAATGCATGAAGCAAGCCTTTGGACATGCTTCCAGAACTTGACGGATAACGAAATGAACATGAAGGCTTCAATTCAACTATGGATGTCTGCTTGTGTCTTGGCTGGAATGCATTGATTCTGTTTTTGCGCTACGTCATGGTTATCTTTACAAAATACTTCTGAACATGTCCTTTTATATAATAAAATTTAAATAAAATTTAAACGTAGCTACATATATTATACAAAGAACGCATGTGCACAGGGGTGGACTGGGCCCCCAGTACGCTGTGATTTTTAGCTGTTGGTTTTTTTTTTCTTAGGTAACAGTCCCAGTCCGCCCCTGCATGTGCATATAGATGCTCCCAGTACTAAAAGTTTGAATAGCCTTCTCGTCCCCATTTTGTTACTTTTCACTTTAAACTTTCACTTGTACTTTTCAAGATGTTCCCATTAATCACGCCAAATCCTTTTCCTGTTCGCCTGTTATATCACAAGAATCTTCGTTCTGAAATCTGCATTCGTTGAGCATAATTTTTTCTCGAAGGCTTAAGTCTTTTCGAAAACTACCCCTGTAAGTATGCTGTCTTTTGAGCCTCGAACTCACTTACCAATCAAAAAATAAATATTTCTTTGGGTAGGAAAATATATATGTATATATAGTCTTCTTAAAAATGCATGTGTTTAACTTTGATATAAACTTATATATCACCGACCTAAATTAGTCATAACTTAACCTTGAGAATGGAGTAGCTGTAGAAAATTTGATTAAAAAAGTTTCTTATCTTCTCCCAAAATAGTGTCAAACACACACTCGAGTCATATCACTATTTCTCTTATTTTTTCTTTTCCTCTTTCATTTTCTTGCAATAGGTATATATTTAACATAACGTCGACAGACACGCAGCCAGGGGGAGTTTTAGAGGTACAGACCGGCCCCCAAAAACTCCAGATTAACTTTTTATTCATGTAATGGAAAAAAATCCCTAAGAACGACAAAAATGTGTTGAAAAAATATGAAAAGTTTACAGTATATACCAAGGCGTATTAAATAAGGTGATATCACTAGTACAACAACTACGACTCTAACAAAAACAACATACTATTTTGTTTTTGTAGAGCATATTGATTGTCAAAATTTAAAATTTTTACTTTCCATAAAAATTTTTTGAATTTAAATATTTCTTCAAAATTGTTTGACCCCAGTCGGAAAAATTTATTCGAAAGTCGTTTGAATGATCCCTTTTTAGACGCTTTGCATGCATGTCAATCTTGAAAGTATTTTTATTTATTTTTTTATATAGACTTGTATCATAAATACACAGGCATGCCTCTTTTTACTTACAAAAACGTAGCTTCTAGCGTTCGTCGCTCGGGACTGTAAAATACAAACATCGATTATTTTTTGTCCCGCAAATTACGCACTCTTCATTCGAATATTATTTTATTTCTCCTAACAAAAATAATACTATTCGAAAATTTAAATTTGGAACGTAAAATATCAACGAATTCAGAGGTAAGCCCATTAGTAAGCACAAAATTCATCAAAAATTAAAGACTTGTGGAAATGGGCCCGATGGGGAAACGCAAGACACAGTAAAGGGTTAAAATGTTTTAGTGAACCATTTATTGATCGAATATTTCACTATTTTTAAAACGGTAAAATTATCCAAAAACATTTGAAAAACTAAAAAGAAGAACTAGTACTGGTGAAGTTTGAACAAGTACAATGCTAGAGCTAACTAGTCCCATTTCCTGCAGGGAAATTATGTTTCAAAATAATTTTGACAATCTAAATTCGTTGTCGTGGAAACAAAATGGGGAAGAAGAAGACAAAACCCCTATTGATATCACCTTATTAAATACGACTTGGTATATACTATCCTGAAAAATATCCTTCATATATTTGCTTTATGATTTATCAATAAAAGATTGTATCAATAAAAAAAATTATTTTAAATAATTTTTTTTGCATTAATTGACATGACCATTTGATGGGCTTCATATTTTATATGACAGTACTGAGACCTGGAAATAAAATGAAAAGGTCAATCTTATTTGTTTCATCTTTTTTAAATATTATTTTTATACTTGTATCATGCCTAGCATTGATAATGCTTTGAAGGGCACACCATCTAATATGACAGTAGCTACCTTAAAGTCAAATGAGGCATTGAACAAATTACATTCATTCAAATGTAGACGCAAGTACATGCAAACATACACAGCACTGTGAGTGTCGGTAATTTCAACGAAATCGCGCAATTGCAAGCGAAGTATTTCAGAAATATGGATGAAAACTCGCAAGCAACACAATAAAACCCTCAACAATGAATTTATTTAACAATTGTGTCGATTTTGAAGCCAACAATGCGTGGTTTTTTATTTTTATTATTATTATTATTTTTTTTTTTTACCTTCTCAGCTTGAAATGAAGTTAATTTTCGAAACTTGGCTGGCTCTCTTAGTGCTGCCATTAAGCGGATTGGCCAAACGTAAAGAAAACATCGAGGTGCGGCGGCGCGGCGTTCCAACGCTTTTGCTTTTGCTTTTAGTTTGGCTTTGGCTTCTGCCTTTCAAAATTGGGGCAACATACATAAGTATGTGCCGCCAATTCGTAGTATCTGTCGGGTCTAGTCTGGTGTGATCTGAACGGCAAGAGCCAAAATGCATTCATTCATTCACTCATTCAATCATTCATTCGTTCAATGCGATGCGCCTGGCGGAGTTTCGGGCAGGTTTCGGGACGCGATGATAGGTTGACTACATTGGCATGGAGTACCCTCACGTAAATGGACAAATTAAATAATATATCAGTTATGTTGTCTGGCTAATTCTGAGCTGAGCTTGTTCAATTTGAAGTGCATAAACGCACATCATATCACGACGCTCTGCGGAGATTCACTCCGCTCAGAAGTAAAACAAAAACAAAAATGCTTTATAGACGCTTTTGAATCTAGCCATATCATCAGGTATGTTAATTCGAATTGGATTTTTGCTGTTGTTGCTGTTGTTGTTAACGTAACTTTTATTTTTGTTTTTCATTTTTATAAAATTGCTTTTTTCTCCTCATTTTTTTATATTTTGTTTATACAACGTGGAGAACCCACAATCACGAAAAAAAGACCGAGTTTGGATTTTACAGTTTTTAGTCGATCATCGCCGGGAAGCAGCCAAGTTCAGTGCGTGGTGTGGCGTGGTGTCTGTAAATTTTGTTTCTTTGTTTTTTCTTTCTTTCTTTATAACAAGTGATGTGTGATGTACTCGTGCATATGTGTAAATGTTTTTATATACATCGCTTTGAAATTAAAATAACTGTGTCGATCGTAATTTTGTAAACAATAGCGATTTACATCTGAGAATTCTCTGCATGTTCCGCGCTTTGACCACGGAATCAAATCTTCCGATGGACTTTATTGTGTCGATTTGTGAAGAGTTTGAATTTAAAGCATTTTAACAAAAGGAAGCTGCTTAAGCCTTGGTCTTAATTACACATATTTTATATGGAAATGTATTTAAGTATTGAATATGGAAATGTGTAGTTCCTGGCTCTGTCACTAGACGAGGATTATTAGAATAAATTATAGGAAAACATAATAATTTCAAATTTTTTCATTGATCAAAATTGTGGCATTAGACGGTTAAATCTTCTTCAAAGCAAAATGAAAAAAAAAAAAAAAAAAAAATTCAGGATACTTTTCCTTTTCGAGCTCGAGGTCACAATCAAAATTTTAATTATTTTATTTTATTATCAACATTTCACTATTCGTTGGAGAGCATCGTAAGGGGTTGAGCAACAACAAAAAAAAATATTTTTGGAAATTTCAGATGCGTCAAACCATAGAACAAGAAATAATAACTTCTTATTCTATGGTCAAACACATGACCCCGAGAACATTTTAAAAAAGCTTTTATAAGTTCATGCACCTCAATTTGACTTGGTCCAAACCTTCTATTACTTTGGAAAAAGCTGAGAGCTATAAACTTTATATGGACAACTTTTTGAATGTGACTAAGCATTGCTTTCTTCTGAGGACAGGTTTTGACCTCATACACTCACAAAAAATTTAGAAGAAAAAATTGTTTTTCAAATTAGAGCTTTCCCTGTCCCCCTGTTCTTGTGTCACTGCTACGATAAAACTTATAGCTTTTTAAAAATTCATGAACCAAAACTATAACCTGACGTCAGCCGCCAGCAGGCTTACATAAAGAATGCCGCAGTGATTATTGAGAATCTATTGAGAGCTATTCCAAATTTATCTCTTTCATGTTTGCCTGCATATCAATGCAAAAATATACAATTGAAAAACAATTTATAAAAACTCGTCATTGTGACGAAAAACACGTGCTTTTTTCTGCCATTCCACAATTCCATTTTCTTTTTATTTTTTTTTTGCCAAAGGTCGCAGTTCAATTGAGCCAATCCTATTCTAAAGGTACACACAAGTACTTTGTCTGTATAATAACTTTTTATTTATTGTAGCAACGAATATTTGTATGTGGCCATGTTTTTTGTTTTGTCATAATGCATATCGTTGTGTGTTTACACCAACAATAAATTGCTTGGATAAAACACAATTATTGAAAAAACAAAATACAAAAACAAAAACCAATTTAAATGGACTTTTATGCGACAAATGTCGTTAACTTTGTCGTTTTGATTTACAGGGTCTTCAATGAAAATGTTTGATTTATATGTGTAAGGTGACCAGGTGTTCGGATAAATAATAAATTCGTTTTTAGTCATTTTTGGGATTTTTTTTTTAGAGAAACCGAAGATAAAAAATCATCAACGGAAGCTCGAAGACGGGTAATTATTTTCTAATTAGCAGTACCAAAACGGTATCAAAGAGGACTCGGTCGCAGTCTGTCTGTTGGAAGGATTTTTAAAGTCTTAGGTCTGTTCCCGTACTGCACGAAAACTGCCCAAAACTGTCCAATTTTCATACAGTTTTCAAAAATTTCGGCAGTTTTGGGCAGTTTCGTGCAGTACGGGAACAGAGCTTTTATGTTTTCTTCATTTTGATACAAGAAAAGTTGTTATAAAATTCGTATCGCTTTGGTAGCTTTATGACAGAAGTCGTAAAAAGTGATGAGAAAACGTCAAAAATTTCAGGTTTTTGATATTCCTTGAGACTACGTGGGGTCTTTTTGGACCAGTCATTACTACAATTCTTTTCTCCATGTCAAAGACTAAAAATTTGTTATAGACAGGAAAGTAAAATGTTAAATACTTTTCGAGATCGTTTTAAAAAGAACTTGTAGCGAATCTAGAAAATCGAAATTAAATAACAAAAGATTAACTACATGATTAAAGAACTTTCAAGAATTTCAGTCAAACACTTAGTTGGATTTAAATAAAATTAGTATCAAAAGAAATTGAAAAAATCCGAATTCCATTGAAATTTCTGATTATTTTCTTATTTATGAAATTTTGTCGATTGCAAAATCCTTAATTCCTGTAAAACCTCAATAAATTTATGTATAATTTTAACAATTTCTTGTTTTTTTATGGAAAAAAACTGCGAAAAATATTAAGTGCTTTTTTTGTTGTTTACAGAAATCTGGTCACCTCACGCGAAATGTATGCAAACAATGCTTTTGTTTTGGCCTTTAAAAAAAAGCTTCGCAACGTGAAGGTTTCTTTTGTTATTTTCTTAGTTCATTCTACCTTCGCATAAGAATCATGATAAAAATTGTTTTTGCGCACTGTGTGCTCTCAGTTACCTTTGCTCCGATTCGTCTACAAACAAACATTATTGGCCATTTCGCTACAATAAATTGATTATTTTGACGTAAGATTTTGCCACGTTAACATCGAAAAATAGACGGAAACTCGACAAAATCACATTAGGAAAATAGAGAAGTTAAACAAAAAATTATATTTATTTAATTGAATTATTGTTATCACTCAAATGAGTGCTTTACAGATAAAGAATAGTGTGTCGAAAACTGTAAAGAGCCCACTGGGGCTTGTTAAGATAACAAACAGTGCATTATTTTACAATTAAAATTAAAAGTGAATATCAGTGTAAGACGAAGACGAAAACCTCGACCAAGTGAGGAACTCCTCCTCTGAATACATAAACTCCATTGAGAATACATAAACTTAGGGAAATGCAATACTGCCGCATTGGAAAGGGAAAAAAATTTTCTTTTAAACTATGGCAACAACACCGAACGCCGATTTCGGGTACCGAACTTTATTTCGAAGCATATCCCAAGTGTTTCATATGAAGGAGGAAAGATCACCGGATAAAGAAACAACAGTTCGCGGAGCCCTGCGGGAGTTGCCAATTATGGTGAGTGAAGAACTTTGAGTTTATTTTACTTTAAGTTGATTGATTTTATTGAATGAGTCAGAAAAGAAATGAGTGCGACAACAGTGGTCGTTTGAAGTTATTGGAAGAGTATTCTCTGCTTGTGAAATATTTGATTCCGGGTGAAAATTTTCTACTCTGCGGTATCAAGGAGCGTTCGGATACCGTTGTTATACTGTAACGGGTTGCCTAGTTTTGTTTTTTGTCGATTTAAGGCGAAGAATTTTTAGAAAATTCGTACGTGCCTAGGAGCTATGGCCAGAAATAGTAAAAATGATGAAAAATTGTTAAAATTCTAAGCTTTTCGCGATTTATAGTTGTTATATGCAACTTTTTTGGGTTACTCATTACTACAGTACTTTTCCCCATATCATAGTGTACAACTTGGTTATAGACAGGAAAACAAAATACTAAACGGATTACGAGATATAGCCACAAGTAAGTGTGCAACTTAATTCTCGGTCAAAATTCTTGATATCGATTTAAAATTGACCTGTAGCCGGTCTAGCAAAACTAAAGGTGGGGATTTACTACATTTAGCAAACAATTTAAGGAACTGTAGTCAAAATAGTTTTCATTCGACGAGTTCAAATACGTGTCACAGTGTTATATTGCTTCCATTATTGCCACAAGAATCAATAGCCGAAACAGGCAAATATCTATAGATTGACAAAGTTATGAATAATTTCATCGACGACATACATACATAAAGGTGACAGTGTACTTTATGACTCCTTGGGTGGTAGTCATCGTAGACGGTTATGCTATTCATATCTTGAGAGCATCGTACTGTAACCAAAAAGGAAATTGAAGAACTTTTTTTAAGGTCGTCCAAGTCGGGTCAATTTGTATGGTTAAGATCATATGCCATCTCTAGAGTTTTTGATAAAAATGATCCCTTAAAAACCCAAGAAAGGCAAAAGATAAAGAACGGGGATGCATGATTTTATCACCTATATGTCATCGATGGAAATTTTAATGACTTTTTCCTCAACATTATTTTTTTTAAGAGATAGCAGATGACAAAAGTTGCTTCTCAATAAGAATTTTTTCAGTCTTGGAAAATTGTCCTTAAAAAGGATATAAGTATGTCCATTTAAGCCACTTGAAGAAAAATTCACCCTACTTTGGTTTCGTACAGAATTTCGAAATCCTTTTACCCTATTGTGCATTACAAATACATATTGAGCAAATATAAACAAATAAATTCAAAACCAAATAGAAATAAATTGACAAGGCGCCGCAGATTATTCGTTTCCCGAAACGAACACAGACAAGGCACATAACGCAGAGAAAACAATCAATCGTAACATAGTTGAAACAAAGCGAGCAACTCGCATGTTGTAGTTACCACATGGCACAATGCATTATAGCAACATGTGTTGCAATTGATGCAACATGCAACAATGTGTAGATAGGCAGCGATGTATTGCGAATTTGAGAAATAACAACAACAACAAGAACAGAAGCAATAAAAAATAAAACAACAACAAAAACAAACGATTGCAACAGAGCCCAAAAGGGGATTAAAAATGTTTTTGCGTAACGTTCTTTTTTTTTATTAGTTTCATGATTGCACATGTGGGAGCTCAAACGATAAAATTTTTTCTTTTTTTGGATCATCAACCCAAATGTGAACGGATCACACGTGTTTTTGTTTTTGGTTTTGCTTTTTTCGTTTTTCAAAGCGGAAGCACATTTTTTGTGATTGAAATGTTTTGGGTCCCCTGTTTTTATTTATTTGACTGTAAGTCTAATTGATATTCGACTGAAGTTTTGTTGTGGTTGACTTGCCCCCAATTACATACAATATTGCATTTTAACTTTTGAGAACGCTCTCTATAAATTGCGGGGTGTGTGTCGCAAACATAAAAAAATTAATTGAGGATGTTATAGCCAGAAGGGCAACACATGCAATACTCGACGCAGATATAATTGAATATAGTATACATTACTATACATTATATGTTACATATCGATAGCTTCGGATAGAAAGGGCGTAACTCATTATTTTGCTACTTTACAGGAGAAGGAAAAAACTTCATAAAATCGCAAAGGTTAGATATTTAAAAAAAAGTTTAAACGCAAAGTCAATTAAATACTACGCACGAAATTTGTTTTAGGCTTGAGTTTTTATTTTTTCTGTGTTTTCGAGCAGTTTTCTGAGTTAGGGCTTTTTGATATCAATTTTCGTTCAAAACACGTGAGTTAGGTCTTTGTACGCAAAGTTTAAAATATAAAATAAAATTATTAAGATGCGATCCAGCACTATACTATAACCAATAATATCGGTTAGTGGTTTCTATTGATAAAATTAATTCAAAACAAATATTTTTTGGACACTTATTCACTGTTTTCACGTTCGTGTCTTGAGTCTTTGCATGCATACCGACCAAGAGAGACATGCAAAGACTTAAGAAAGGAACGTGAAAACAGTGAATAATGCGTTCCAAAAAAATATTTTGTTTTGAATTAATTTTATCAATAGAAACCACTAACCGATTTTAATGGTTATAGTCTCAAAAAACTCGTCATAGATTGAGGTTTGCGGCATTTGAGTAGATAATTTATTTTTTTTCTACTAGGGTCATTATTTGGCCAGTTAGGGGATGGAACCCAAAATTCAGTTTAAAAAAAGGAATAATTATAACATATTATTAAAAACATACCAAAAACGAATCCAATATTCTTCATATTAGGCTCGTTTAAAAGGTACTTTTGTAAATTTTTCGAATATACATACTGAACATGCTCGTTCTTGTTCCTACGGCATCTATATTATAGATTGAAGTTCGTGAGGCATTTTTCTTTAATTTAAGCCTATTTTTGTATGGGGAACCCCCTAAGGAGGGGAGATAGAGGGTAGGTATGTTTAAAGAAAATACTTGGGGAAAAAAAATTATGGGGGTCGGTCATATATATCAGCCCCCTAGGAGGGGTTTGACTGTAGTGACAGGCATTTTGTCTGAAATTGTGATAAAATTAAGGTAATTGTGTATGGGTGACCCCCTAAGGAGGGGAGATAGGGGGTCAGTATGTTGGGAAAAAATGTTAATGAGACAAAGTTAATGGGGGTCGGTCAAACATTTGACTCCTCTAGGGGCACTCTGTGGCTAGTTAGGACAGTGGGGGGAAAATTCATTAAAAAAAATACTTTTGTATTGGAGCCCCCTTAAGGAGTGGAGATAGGGGGAAAGTATTTTTGGATAAATTGTTGGGAATAAAAAAAATAATGGTAGTTGGTCCAACATTTGACCCCTTTAGAAGCTACTCTGCTTACAGTAACATCAAAAATTTGGAAAAAAAATCAAAAATTAAATTTTTCAAATGATTGATGCGTGAAATTTTTTTACAAAATAACTTTAAAATTAGTATTTTATGAAGTCTTTAATAAAATTCATCGTACTATGATACAGGAAAAGAGTTTAAAAAAAAATCATCCCTAATGCACACGCACAGTTATGAATGTTAATTTATAGGTTCGCCATCACTGGCGTAGTTGAACGTTTTTTGTGAGTTAGGGCTTTTTTCTTTCGCAAATATGTTCGCTATGAGTTAGGGCTTTTTTAAAAGTAACTATAACTTCGGTATTTTCAATCAAAGGTCGTCAATTTTTTTGGAGGGGGTGTATTTGAGAGTCGACCATCAGAAAATGCAAAAATCTCGTTTTAAGAAAAAAATGAGTTACGCCCTTTCTATCCGAAGCTATCGATATGTATGTTGTCTTGGAGAAAGAAGTACTTTTTATAAAACTGTCCCGAAGACGACGCCTTTTACCACGCCCCTTTTCGCAGTTTCGACAAAAACAATTCGAGTTTCACAACAATCTCAAATTGCATCAAACTATCTCGAAAATTTCACATTAACATAGTCACAGCGTCTGCATCCTGTATTGTAACAACCATATCTTCATAATACATTTACGTAAAACCAATGTAATTAAATAAATAATTAAATAAAGAAATGAATAAATATATAAGTAGAACAGTTTTTGTGATTTCTTAACAAAGGGTAGCACTGGAAGGTCCCCTTGATATGAACACAGATCAGACCGTTTCCTGAACTTGATCCTATTCATGTGTCATATGGATATGAGGAAAATGCTTTATGCGATCCTATACACATGGGTGCTTCAATCGCAGTATCACAAGACACCATAGGTTCCATTGGGCATCACCCACACAGTGTACCAATTTTGCCTTACCGGGGGATCGAATTGACGCACCTGGGTCAAGACCCGGCGCTATCCTCGCCTCATTGATACTACAGCCCCTACGATACTCCCCGAGGGGCCGTACCCAAAAGAAGGGGCAGAATTCTAAAAGGGATTCTGAGGTTCTCAGTCCCCGTGGTATCATGTTAGCGTTATATATAAAGGTTTAGTACAACTAGAACTAGCAAAGCTCTACCACACTAACACTGATTGCTGTCGAATGGGTTAACTCTGCGTACAAAAGGTAGCTGTACTTCCCATTCGACCCCATACCCGAATAATGTATTGGTGGACATTTGGCTACGGTCCGCGGGTTTGCCAAGCCCGTAAATCATAAATGATTACCCTTGCGGGACTGACCTATCGACAGTCAGACAGATAATTGTACAGACAGACATATGGACAGCCAGACAGATGGACAAACATACGGATGAACAGACATGACTAAATCTATTCTCCTGGTGTTGATCATTGCTTTACATAATTTGTATGAACCATCTCGAGTGGTTTTGGGCGTTACACACGTACGCACAAACGCAATATACCCCGAGACAAAATTTTCCTTGTAAAAGAAAGGAAATTCTTCATACAAAAAAGTCCATATTAGGTGATACCTACTTCAGAGGTTTTCTGAGAACGTGTTGACTTCCCCAAGAAATACATGTTAAATGTCTTAAAATAAGGTATTAAGTGACGTTTAGACGATATGGTTAATGACCAAACGTTTGGTTGAAATCATTTGGTTAAATTTTGGCTTGTATGCTCATTTGTCCGCAAGACATTTGTTTAGCGGTTACACGATATGCACATTTTGTCCCAAAACGTTTTCGCACCACCAATTCTAGATAGTGTCCAAATATTGTTCGGTCCCAAATTGCTTTTTCGGTTTGCTTGGGTGTTACACGATATGCACGATAGTGACCAAAATAAATTATGACAAACTGTCAATTGACGCTAAATAATATTGTTGTGCATAGAGTGAACACTTCGGCCAGAGATTGTTTTAATAAAATTGTTAAAAAAATGTCGCTAAATGCAAAAGTTAAAAGAATTCTTGCCGTCGTATTGGCCGGCTATATTTTTGACGACGATCCGGACCGAGCTGTGTTTGAAAAGCCTCGTAAACGTCCCCGAGTTTGGGTAAGGAATTGGGTTACTCTTCGGGACCAAGAAGGGTTTTGCGAAAAGTTGTACAAAGAGCTGGAAGAAGAAAAAGCCAAATTGTACAACAATTTTCTTCGAATGACGAAAGCTCAGTTCGAAAATCTGCTTTCGTTGGTTTCACCCCTTATAGCCAAAAAGGATACAATTATGCGAAAAAGCATTTCGGCTTGTGAAAGGCTCATTTTGACGTTGAGGTATTTAGCGATTTCTGTCAAAAAATTTTAGATTTCTGTTGAAATAAATATATAAAACCACTTGTTTTTAAAACCGCTTGAATTTATCTTAAGTTTCGGCACAAACGTTTGCCATTTGGTCATGGGTCTATTTTTGAGCTTGACCAAATGACAAATCAGCGCAAAATCGTCCCATTTGTTAAACAAATTTGTCCGTGTTGTCCCAAAGGGGTGTTACACGATATGGCTAGTTTGGCATCCAAACGTTTGGCTGCAGCATGAACAAACGTAACCAAATGACATTTGACCATACGTATGGTTGGGTGGTTACACGGTTTGGACTGGATTGAGACAAAAAATTACTCAAAAACAGCCAAAATTTGGTTACCTACTAACCATATCGTCTAGCCTACCCTTTACTCACACTTACAGGAAAATTTACCGAAAATCGAAAGCAAATTTCACAACGAAAAATAAACAAACAAACAAAAAACCGACTTTTGAATAGATCTGAAATGAGAGCAACAGTTACATTCACATTTGAGTTGGCGTGAAACGCGCTTTTCCAAAGTACCTTCTTGAACAGTACTTGAAATTGGCTTGCATTGAAAAGTTTTTTAATTCCTGTGCAATAATTGAACACATCGAAACATATCGAGGCAGTTTTAATCAACTGCGCTTTTGATTGTAGCTGGCTTCCCATGGTTGTATGCGTTTAATAATTGGAAGTGCTCCTGTGCTATTGGAAACCAAGCATAACATATTGCCCCAATTTACTTCTTTCGATATTTTTAACCCACTTTTTTTTATATATACATATATAAGCCTCTCTCTGAATGCGATATTTTATATTCCTCAAGAAATATGTATGCACCTTCGACTTTATCATCTCCAAACTCAACTCTTCGCTGTTCTCTCAATTGAGTCAAGTTTGGAAGCGATACACACGTACATACATATATGTATTTATCTGGTGTGCCTTCAATTTTCAACTGTCATTTTTAATAAAAGTTTTAAATGAATTATTTGAGTGACAACACTGAGAAGGACAGACCGAAAAGCTTTTAAACTACAAGTGTGCACGCTTGACTCTGATATCGTAGACTTTTGAATGGATTTTGTTTCATAAGATCTCAAGTCCGACATTTATGTCATTTAACCTCTTGGGCCTTCATTATTTAACTTCTCATTTGTATTCATGTTACGATTTAAGCATTTTCAAGTGCATTGCACTCTTCAGAATTAAATGTAAGTCAAGTTTTTATGCAAATAGCCGATTGCTTGTCCCAGAGACTTGTATGCAATTATTGCTCGTAAGAGAGCATTTGCTCGAGAAAAGCACACTCAAGAAGAGTCTCTCCGGTTAAAGAGATAATTGTAGGAAGCTTCATTGATATGATTCACACCCAATGGTGAGGCTTTGAGCAGTTGAGTTTCCAAGAAATCATTTTTTTTTAAATTTCTCTGAACATTGGGATTTTACGTTTTGACTTATCGTTTTTTTTTTTTTTATTTAACCTTGTTGAAACTTTGATGGACCTTTTTTTCGTTGCTTGTTTCAACTACACTGCGCAACAGGTCAAATGTAAATAAAATTTTAAATACAGTAGTGAAAAAACTTGGTATATGTAGGAAATCGTTGCATTTTGTTGAGCTGTATTGGCTACAGGTCAATTTTAAATCGATCTAGAGAAGCTTGGCCGGGAACTAAGTTGCGCGTTTACTTTTCGCTGCATCTCGTAAGCCGTTTAATACTTTTTCCCTGCTTTTAACAATGTTATAACCTTAGACATGAAGAAATCAACTAACCCGACTTTTCACAACTCACACCCTTTTCGAGATCGATTTGAAGTTGACCTGTAGCAAATCTAGCAAAACCAAATACAGGGAATTCCTACATTTACCTATCAAATACTTTCAGTGTTATGTGTCATTTGAGATTATAAAATTGCATTTATCACATCGATTAGAATAAATTAAAAAATTAATATCCAATTTGTATTCGAAAATCATTTTAAATGTGGTCGTTTTGTTAGCAATTTACAATTTGAAGCAATTCGTAAAGAATCTCTGAACAACCCTTGGGGACTCGAATAGAACAATGAATTCTTTTTATAAGTTCTTCATTCTTGAGCTTGCTCAAATTTATTAGAAAAAAGCATTCTTAATAAGAACTCGACCCTCGTTAAATACTTGGGCAACAATTTACATCACACATAGTCTCGTGGCATTACTAGAAAAATCGCTTAGCAAGTTAAACTATAAAAGAAAAAAAAAAAAGAATGCGTAGCCCATGTGCTGATAATATCAGCTCTTTTCCACATAACCACTGCAAACAGAGCCCGGCAACAACAGTTCGCTCAGCATATGATCTTTGAACTAAATTAATTAAGTACAATGATCGCAATTGTCGGAACGCAGCGAAAACGGAATTGAAAGCGAAGCGCAGCGCAGCGCAACGTTTCCTTCGCATACTCGTGCATCTTACATACATACATACATACATGTGTATATTGGGAGTCGTCGTCATCATCATAATCGTGGGGCATATTGAAAGCAAACAAACGACAACCGCTCCCAAATGGATGCAGCAGTCCCAGTCCCAGTTGCACAGTCACATTCACAGTTAATAGTGCCAATGAAATCGTCTGAAATAGAAATAATTTAAGTAGCAGAAAAGTTTTTCTCTGCTTCGAGCCGTTGTGTTTTGAAAGCGACAACAAGTCGACACAGAACCCACAAAGAAGAGCAACAGAACAAACAAAACAAATTTTGAATATTAAAACTTTTGAAAATGTGCATTCAATAGGGCAATATCACCACCCCTTTCTGGCTATGTGTCATCCCGACATGTCTACGAAAGTACGGGCGGTGGCACAATTCTGTGATAATGTCGTGTGACTTAATATAGGAATATCTCAAAGGAATCTCTTATTTATGGGCACGGGGGGAAACGGGCCAAAAACAATTGCCATATACCGCCACTTGTGAAAAAATTTTGATGTGACAGTGCAACGTTTATGAGTGTTAAAGATGCAAAGTGACGAAAGTTGCAGCAGCTTTTCGGTGTGTGCAACATGTATCGGAAATATCGGATGATAATAAATTGACACACGAAAAATGTAATAATGACAGAAACAGTAGGAGTGAGAGGATTAGGGAACTATTTTAGAACATTAGCGTGGTTTTTGAAATTTCGGAAATTTTAATTATTTTTCTTTGAGTTCATATAAATATGGAGGGGATTCATATTGTGCCCAATAATATTTGCAGCATATTTTTAGGGTAATTTTTAGATGTTTTTTCCTATTTCCGGTAAAAATTTTCTACTTTGTACTACCAAGACGGTATGAAGGAGGAAGGGTAAATTTTTTTATCAAGAAAATTTTCTTGTTTTATATTCCCTTAATTAAAAAATTTTCATAAAATTTGTACAGATTTGGGAGCTGGAAGCCTGAAATATTAAAAAGAGTTGAAGAAATTTTTTCATTCTTGAGGTTTTTGCTATTTTTACCTGCAAGGCGGAGTTTTAAGGATCTGTCATTACTACAGTCCTTTTCTCCATTTCAAAGACTAAAACTTTTTTATAGACAGGAAAATAAAATATCGAATGGTTTACGAAATATAGCCGTAAGTAAGTGTGCAACCTAGTTCTCGGCTACAATTTTTGAGATCGATTTAAAATTGCCCTATAGCCAATCGAGAAAAAATAAATATGTGGATTTCCTACATATATCAAGAACTTTTAGGGACTGAAGTCAAAATTTTATTAACATTTTACGTAATGTAAAAATGGCGAGAGAATATTTGTACACTAACATATCACTATGTTTACGACATCAGTGTGAATATCCCTTTAAGCGTTCGCTTGAATTATGAATTGAATGTGTTAGCCAACTTTGTAGGGTCTCTTTTAGTCAATGATCCTAGGTGTCGAACTCTATGTTTATATTTTGGAACTTTTGCCAAATAAGTAATTGAGAAGCAACCACCAAGGAAACGAGCTGAAAGCAAGCTACTCCAATTTTTTTCAATTCGCTAGAAATTCTTCAATTCAAAAATGGTTATCGGTTACTCATATCCAAACGATTCTTCGTACATAGAGAGCGCGCTTTTAGGCAACGTAAAAGCTAAGTTCGCAATAAATTGAAGTAAATAATTCACCAATTATGCTTGTTAATTGCTAATAACCGACCGCGACGCGCGCTGTGACTTATTAATAACAACATAACCATATTGTACATAACATAGAGTGTACACAGTATTGAGTTCGGCTCGAGAAAGAGTGTGACTGACAGAGTGAGTATGGGGGCTTCAGTTCAACCGGGCGCATCATCATCATATCAGGCAATCAAGAAGAATTCAGTATTGTGAGTCGGCTATGCTCGGCAAACGGGTGCGATTTTATATACTTCAGCGCCCTATCATTGTTAAAGAAAGGAAAAAACACACACTTCATGCATTAAAAGTAAAATCTCAAGTCCGACACAAACAGCGACGTCTCACAGAATGCCGGATAAGTTGGACTTTAATGGGATTAAGAACGGCATTCGTTGTCGATTCGTGGCGCGAGTAGGCGCGTGAAAATCCGTTCGCTGTCTTGACAGCCGATCTCGATCGTTGATCGTAATATATCGGAAATTCTATATGTTTAAAGAAGAGTCAGAGAGAGTGAGGTATAGAGAAAAAATATTAATTTTTTTTTTAAAGTAAAGCTTAAATGGTGTTACACGATTTCGAAAATAAATTATCAAGAACACAAAGTGCGCGAAAAGTTCGTCAAGTTATCAATTCACTCAATACATTCGAATTTCGCCCTTTTGTTTTCTTTTTTTTTTCCTGAGCTTATTGAATGTTCATTGGCTCTCCTCAAGCAAAAAAATTCTAAATAGTCAAAGGAAAATAATTACAAATTCAAATTCAAACGCAGTACAACGAAAAAACGTCGCGGCTTGATCGGCGTGCGCGTCGTCCGTAGTGCTCAGTTGACGAGTTGAATCACTGGGCGTGATGTGACATTTGAGCATTCGTGATCGATCGACGCAATGTGAGAATTTTCCTAAAGAATTTCAAAATTACTCCGAGTGGAATTGTGGACTCAAGAAGTGTCAATATTTGGACTGGAAAGGGAGAAGTGTTTTAAACCGAATTCAGCTGAGACGAGGTCTCAGTTAGACAAATTGTCATTTTGTGCCGAAATTTGAGAGTTGTGTGAATATTTCTGTTATTTATTCTAGGCTCAAAAAGTGTTTACAATAAAATGTGATAAAAATAATTTAAATTGAAAGCTTACACGAACACGCATAGTCATAAAAATAGATGAACTATTTTTGCCCTAAAAATTTTATGTAGGAATAATGTCTCACAATTATTGAACAACTGCAATCGTATGGAATCACTTACAATCAAATCCGAAGTTGATTAGAATTGGTTCCATATGTTTCTATGTGTTGAATTATTTCAGGTTTTTCCTGCGTAATTGGAAACCAGTCATAATTTAGTAATTATGTTAGAATAATACCAAAATTATTAAGATATGGGGAGAGATAAAGACATGCTTAATTTCCACCAAGCTTCAAGACAACCAGCCCGATCCCAAATATTCTCGGAAAAGTTTTCCTTGCGAATTTGCAAAACATTCTACCATAAGGAAGAGGAAGGAGCAAGAATTTGGAACATTTATAACCAAAACTCGTTACATTTCTCCTTTCATTGACGCTTGGAATACTTCCATTTAGCGCCCAGAAGAATTTCTAATATAAATTCCAGGAGAATATTCATATAGAATAGGGCTGAATATTTTTTAAAAAAAAGACCCCAGACGGCTGGTCGAAACGTACGTCAGCAAATAGTCGCTTATGGATGCCTTTCTCAAACATCGCTTGAAAATAAATTTTTACATTAATAAATTGATTTTTGTTCTTCTAGGATAAAAACTTTCGTTGCAGAAAAGTGTCGCCGAAAAAGAGACCAAAAAATGCAACAAAAAAAAAGGAAAGTATTTAGTTTTCTTATTAGTCTTTTTTACTACTTTTGAAATATTTTGCCTTCAGCAAGATGGATAAAGGGGATTTGAGATCCCATATTTTAGCCCTTCATCGACTAAACCATATGTTGAACCAGCTGCTTACAATTGCTAGTTTTTTAGGGGATACTTATAATCTCTGAACGTCTCATAATGGTGTCAAAAAATCCCTTAAATTTGATTTTGAAATCTTCAAAAAAACATAAACTTGGTACTACGAAAATTCCTCTAATAATAACTTTTCTCACCAAGTCTCCTCTAAAGACCAGAAATTCCGTTTTATTTACATGCGATTTCCCGAAACTGGCAACAGTGCAATTGTTGAAACAATTGTTAAACCAAGTTTTCGAAAGAGTTAAATAGAAACATGAAATAGATCGATTGGGGATTGAGGTGGAGATAGAGTGGGAGTATACAGTCACACTATGAAACCACGACAAGGAATTGAAAGCCCATGTTCGTCCGCTCTCCAACTCAAAGTTGTTCTGCACAGTTGATATCAGTTGCACAATAAATCCAGTATCACTTTCAATTTTACTTTGTTTCTTCGGTACCTAGGCTTCGGGGAATTGTTTCAGATGTGCGCCCATTCTATTGGCAACCGATTCACATATGTCACTTCAGTTTCCAAGTCATTAGCCAACTTCAATGGGAAGTGATATAGGTACATACCTGAGTGTGTATGTAGTAAGTTCATGGCTTTAAAACACCTGTTGAGTTTTTGCTAATTTTCATTTCATCATGCGGGTATTTTATTTGCGAAGCTATTAGCAGAAATTCAAGAATCGAACCCGCTTTCAAGTGGGAGCAAAAGCAACGAACAAATTCGCCTTTTCGCGTTTCTGCCAAGTGTTCGCAACCAAGCGAGATACAAACTCAAGTTGAGAAGGCACTCGCGCGAACGTTGTTGTTAATGAGTCATCTATCTGTACTGGGATTGTCGGCTTAGCACTGGCGCACTGGCTGAGCTCTGTGCAAATATGTTTGCCCGCAGATATGCATCATGAAGTAAGTGTAAGGGGCGTGTGAGCTGAAAACTTTTATGAGTTTCTGAACTCAAGCAGTGCATTTTGAATGGAAAGAAAACAAAGGCGAACATGTGTCGACGACGACGAGCCCGATTTAAGTAAAATTTTGACTTCAAGCACATTTTTCCATTAAAGCAGTGAAGGGGTCATAAAACATTTTGAAGGGGAATATGGGGATAGCTTTGTAGAATATAAAATTAAAAACTTAATAAAAAAAAAATGATATTTTCAATGGACAGGGAATTTTGTAACCTCATCACAAAATTATCACAGACGTAGAACCCATAAAAATTATCATTCTAAGCACGTCTCTGTTAGCTAAAAGAATGTCATGAATAATCCGCCTGTAATAATGTAATAGCAAATATCTGAATCAAAACAAGCAGAAGAAAAATAAAAAACATATGAAAAAATTGAGAGAAAATCATCAAAAGTTCGGATCAAGAAAGAAAATAAAAATAAAACGCAAAATATGACAAAGAAAACAACCAAAGAAAACACCAAAGAATGAAACAAGAAAATAGGAAATAAAAATATAAACAAACAAACAAAAGAAACGGAACGATAAATAATAGAGCGAAGCGCGAAAACAAAAAAAAAAAAGAGATAAATTGAGCTGCGAATAAATGAAAAATAAAGAAACATCGAAAGAAAAATAAAAGAGATAAAATGCCGCAACTGAAAACCCATTACAGTCAAGATACACGAACAGTGAGCACCAAAAGCAACAACAACCACAAGAACAACAGTAACGGCAAAGCAAAACAAAGCGAAGACGAAGCAGAAGCAGAAGCAAAAAGAGAAGAGGAAACCAAATATCTCAACACGAGTTCGAGGTTTCAGAGAACTTACGACAACGAAAATGGGGATTTTACGGTCGAACGCGATCAGAATGTGAGCGGAACTTTTAATTACGAGAAACGAGCGATTGAGGACGGTGGTGGTGTTGTTTGTTACGGCAGCGCTAACATTGATATCATATCGCCGGATCGCGGGAGACCGGAACTCGATCACATTTTAATCGTTGACAAAATAAATGGTGCGCGTGACTTTTCTCCTCTGGAGCATACGTATGAGAATATAAATTTTGAACTTACGACAAACGGCAGCGGCGGCGTCGGCGGTGGCGGTGGCAGTTGCAGTAAAGAGCTTCTGTTGCATAAATTCTTTCGCAGCACGGAACGTGGCGGCGGCGGCAATGCGATTTACGAGAATCTTTGCCGTGGTTGTGGTTACGGAGTTTTTGCCGCATACGGTGAGTTTTGTTACTTCTGTTCGTCGATTGTGAACGGTGTCGACGAGACAACGACTGCGGCCGTGGCTTCCATTGGCAGTCTAAGTGCTGAAAATTTAGAATCGATTAATAATAATAATAGTGTAAACGTTTATGAAAATATCTGCGAAAATTGCTATGCGATCTACAGTAGTGATGAGTGTGTTAATTGTGAAATAAACGATTTCAAAGCCTCACATTTCAATGAGAGAGATCAGAGAATTGAAAATTATAGTAATTATAATAATAATAATAATAAAGTGAAACTTGGAAAATCGAAATCGTTTAATAAAAAAGAAGAAAAACGTAGCATATTTCAGGGATTTTTGGGTTCACTCAAACGACGTCCGCCGAAATCGACGAAAAAGACCGAAAACTCCAATTCGGCCGGACGTTTAGAAATTATACATAACATCGATGGCTATGAGAATGTCTTTCGCACCCAAGAAACTTTTGATCTACAGCGTATTTGCGAACTGAAACGAACACTCGTGTCGAGCAATAGTGAACAGCATATTTACGGGCGCTTAAAGTGCGCCGAAGTACAACGATCGCAGAGCAACAATACTTTACCGCTGGGGCAGCTAACAACTAATTGCGATACACCAACAACAGCGAGCTGCTATTCGAATTCTCCTAGCGGAACAATTTCGCAGTCGCAGTCGAGCTTACTGAACGGTGGTGGCGAAGAACTCTCCAACTTCAACTCTAATTCGAACTCTAACTCTAACTCTAAGTCCAACTCCGATTCGAAGACGAAGGAACGAAAATCGACCATAAAAACAGCAAAAGAGTTTGTTGCAAAAGCTTATAAGTCGGGTAAACGGCCTCGTATCTCGAAACCGCGATTGCTGCGCGATATCACTTCCGAGGAGAACAACAGAATCGAGCCAGAAGCAAAAGCAAAAGCAACGAAAGCAGCTGTTGAAAAACAGCAGGCGCTCTACTTACCCGATAGCGTTTGCAACTGGATGAGATCGTTGCGACGTGAAGTACACAATTATTACAGTTGCTACGGCGACGACGAAACCATCGGGCTGTGTTGTCCGAAATCTATTCCAGCGAAAAATTCATTGTTGACTTTTAATCTAAAAGTTTTCACTTCAGCTGTTGGTTCCGGTGATTTTTCATCGATAGTAAGCAATAGTGTTGGCGCCATAAATAATGGCATTTCAGAACTATTAACAACGTACGCGCTGATGACTAATCATCACTCAAATAGTGAAAAGACAACAACAATACGAAAAGTGCTTAGACCAGAGATAAACTTCAGAGAATTACCTTCGAAGAGGACACCAAACGGTGACGTTTCGAATCGAAGCAGTGAGTCGGATTCGGGTTCGGGTTCGAGTTCTAGCAATTACAACGAGGCGGGTCTTGTTACCTTGAGAGAGGAAAGCCATCATCATCAACACTCGACTGAAGAAACGCTCAACTCAGACGACGATACTAACGATTCACCTGTTGCACTCACTCAAATGGTAAACGAATTCAAAAGAAATTTAGTGAAAAAACAATACAAAAAACAAATGTCGAAAGAAGCAACACTCGACGATGACCATTATCATCGACAACAGCAGCAGCAGCAGGGTAGCTGGAAAAATGACACCGAAAAAGAGTGTAAGGTCAACAGTTTAGCTGCGAATGAGCATGAAAAAAAAGTTGATTCTTTTAAACAAGAACTAAGAGCGCGACGGCAGGCAATCTACCTGAAAGCTGCCGATGAGTGTAAAGTGCCCGACGAAATGCGCGACCGAAGCGAAAATAATAATAAAAACAATAACAAAAATACTAACAACAATCATCATACTTCGGCCGATGATTGTTTAAACAACAGCGACGGTGACGGCGACGGTGGCACCGACGGTGGCAGCGACGGTGGAAGAGATTCAATAAAAACCACTAGACGCCAGCACACCACCGAACTTGACTCAACGAATTTTTGTGAGAGCCCCGTCAGTCGTCGTAGAGCTGTCCAAGCACACGCTCCGTGCAATGGTGATCCATTCAACAACAACAACAACAACAGCAATAATAATATAAATAACAACAAAAATCGAAAACGCTGTGGCATTTACGAGCCGAGTGTTGTTTGCGATATCTTAAGTGATTTTGATACGTTTCTGCAGCACGAAGAGGATGCGATCGTTGCAAAGGAATTTAGCGGAAACGAAGGCGATAATAAAACGACACTAGAAACTCAACTAACCGAAGAAGAAGAAGCGGAACGCTCCAGAGAATTGGAACTTTCGGTTAAGGCACCTAATGACCCAACGATTATCACTGCATCCTCATCACTGTCAGCGTTATCGCAGCAAAGCGATCTAACGCCATATGTTGCACAGCGGGATCAACATCATAATCAACATTGTGATCATCATAATAGCCAACATTTGGGCGAAGGAAAGTGCTCATCGATTGAACAAATATTTAATGTAGTGCAACTCAGCGAGAATCTTCATTTATCGCGCGGACTCAATAGAATCATTGTAAATTATCAACAGCCGTTGCGTGCCTTTTTGCTAGCGATCCGGGAACGACATCCGCGTGCTTTCAGGCACTGCACGCAGGCGCATTTAATAAGGAAATATTGGCGCTTTCATGCGTATTGTGTAAAAAATCCGGGTGTGAAATTTAAAGCCAAAAAGTCCATTAAGCGGAATGGTGAAATCAATCAAGATCAAAAGCAAAATCAAAATGAAAATGAAATTGAAAATCCAAGTCAAATAAATGATGCAGCAACGCATGAAATTGAGAAATGTAAGGCGATTTTAAGACCCACTCAGAGCGAAAATGTTTCAAAAATGATGGCCGCTTCCGCTGCTGATGATGCATTGGCATTAGCGAAAGCCGAAAGAAACAGTGTGAAAATAATCGTACAACAACTCGAAATTAATTACGGGGAAAAACATTCGAAGACAATTCCGAAGTCGGTAGCAAATATTGATCAAGAAATTAAACAGAAAAATCAAGTGTTAGAAAATCGATTGAAGAATTCAAGTGCCACAAATGAGGGATATTCGACAAGTGCTGAAAGTGTTGTTCAAAGTGTTGAGGCAACGAAAATCGTGAAACCGAATGAAATTCCTCTTAAGCCGCATCGTATAGCACCAAAGAAACCTGAACCTCCACAAGTTCCCCTTAGGGATCCAAAAACTGCATTAAGTACACATAAAACGACACCACCATTGCCAACAAAACGTGAATCTCTGCACATCATCACCACCAATAACAAAAATAACAATAATAATAATAATAACAACAACAACATCAACAAAATGACAATACCAACACAATCCACCTCCTCGACGAGCAACGAGAGCATCTATCAACCTATTTGGAAATTTAAAACAGTCGGGGAAGTCCAAGAACGCTATCAAACCGATGCCGATTATTATGAGATCGGCGACGACGACGAAGACGGCGATGAGACAAAAACTGGATTCCTCAAGCACACAAAAGATGGTGACTCATTGTCAGCGGTTTTGATAGCAAACAATGTGGACGATCACGGTGAATGGGAGACGGATGACGAGTTCATGTTCACAACCGAAATGATCTCGAAAAAGGACGACGACGCACAATCCGGGGCCGAGGTCAATAGCCTAAATAGCTCGACATCGCCATCGCAGAGCAATAATAGTGGCAGTACTGTGGCCGGTTTCAGCAGCAGTACTGCAACATTGGCCTCAGCAATAAGTTCAAGCCTAACACATCATTTATTCCGAAATATCGGAATATTTTATAGCCTCACCGAACCAAAGCTACGTGCAATTATTTTCGACTACGATCGCGTGCATGCGTCGGCATATTTCGCAAAGCGCGGCAGCCATCATCAACAACAACAGCTGCTGCTAACTTCGGAGTCGCCCTGCACCTTCGATAGCATGGAGTCAAACGCCAATGACAGTGGAATCGGTAAGTCACCGAAAGAGGAACGTTCACCGATTCCGCCACCACGTACGAGCAGCAGCAACAGCGGCAACACTAAAAGCCCTGCGAATTTTCCAAACAAAGCCAGTGAAAGTGGGTGTCATCAGTCGGCGAAACCAACGCTGTCGACAATGGGTTCACAGCCCAAGTCGTCGGAGCCATTGTTACCGGATTCGGTACAGGCATGGAAATTTATGCTTCTGGATGTTAATTACCTCGAGGATGAAGAAGACATGGTGAGTGTGCTATTGCTTTGAATTAGCAGCGAACGGCGAGGGCTTTGACCTTCATTCATTCACTCATCCAAATAGTGGGCAATAGATAATTGTCTTCACCGTTCGGTGTTTCTAATTTGTGAAAAATAAGTGAGTTGGCGCTCCTAGGCTTTAGGTGACCGTTCGAATTTTTTTTTTTTGTTTTTCCCCCTATATAGAGCTTTTTGCGCTGATTCCAAATCCGAAATCCGTTTTTGTCGGCGAGCCGTGGTTTGTTTGCAATTTTAATAAGAAATTAGCACTTTTTCACTGTTCTGTTTGTTTATTTTTGAGTAATTTTGACGTTTATGATGTTGCCACACTGTACAATTTTGGCTGTTGAAATTATTTTTACAAAAAGAGTTGCGTTTGCAGTTACCGCGAAGGCCGCTTCGCGGCCCACGCGGAAAAAAAGGGATTGTACCCCTTGGACAGGACCGACAGTAGGGAAAAATAGAAACTTTTTATACGTAAAAATCTACCGATTGTCCGATTTATATGTAAAACACAGTCTGGCAACATTGGTTTTGGTGTGTCAAATTGCTTGTTTACAATTTTCATACTTTTTCATACAAACTTTAAATCGCGAATATTGGAAAAGTAAGTGCGACCGACAAATTCTGACTTCATATTTGGGGTCAGCGGATAATTTTACGTGTGTGTACCAAATTTTGTGCGCGAACTCGAACGGTCACCTAAACCCAAGATATGCCCAATTTTTGAATGAATAGATATAAATTATAAGAAAAAATTATACCGCAGTTGCTAGTTCGACTGGGTCTTGTTCGAAGTTCATCGATCCACTAATATCATCGAAACTCTTCTTTCAAAGCGAAGCTTAGGTCCAACAGAAGGTCTCAATCCTAAATCTCACTCTTATCCTTTTCTAAACGTTCTACATATTTCCAACAAAGCCAGGGTCCGCTTTTCTCAATACCGTACTCCATTTTCTTGTATCTTGACATCTGGCTCCCATGTCAGGAAGCGTTTTAAAGATTTCTACAAACAAACAAAAAATTAGAACGTATGAATAATTGATCTTACAGTTTATCGCAATTTATGCTTCTTATTTAGGCAATTTAGCTTCACCAGTAGCTTTGACTGAAAATAGCCCGAGAAAACATACATGCAGTAGAACCTCTAATATCCGAACATCTATAACCCGGATATCCGATTATTTGGACTTGATCTTCGCGGCTTTAATTACCGAATTATTCAATAAATCATGAATTTCGAGCTAAAATCTGATATTACATAAGCTACTCGATTTTATTTATCATAGACCCGTTAATTTGGCGTCAATGATTAGCTAATGGTGGGGGCCAATTTATTTTTTCTAAAGAACTACTATTTTTAATATCAAGCCCTAATTGGGATAATATCGCTATATACCTATTATGCTCCGACTAAAAAACTAAAATCAGGAATATTTTTATTTTCCGATGAAAAAATAAAAACAAAATAATATTTATGGGGCTCTGAAAAATTAATGCATCCGGAAAATCTTTGTCCAATGCCCAAAAAATCCTTTAAAATATTTCTTGGCTATCTCAGTAATATTTTCTGGCATTTAACTTATAATTGCAATGAATTCGAAGAAACTCTCTCAAAATAACATATTTTTAATGAGTTTTAAACCATAATACAAGGACCATAAAGATATTTTTCACGGGAATGAGCTTGTAGACTCTACCAGAATTTTTTCATTGGTTTTAACAAACTTTTCGTCATTTCTAGTGCATTTGAGCCTTGTTCATTACCAGAGCTGTAAATGAATGATTCATTTTTGAATCAATCAGTGAATTATTCACATAATGAATGGTGATTTATGAATGAATTCATTTCAACACAATCTTCATTGGAGGTGTCTGAATTATCTGCGCAATGCTTGCTTGCAGATTCAGGCAAGGAAGATTGGCTTGACTCGCCGATTTCAGTTTTTGAAAATAAGTTCGGCGACAACGACATATTTCGGCAGATATTTCGTTGAAAACTAAATTGCATCGAAAACATAAGATAATATTTCTTGCCTTTAATAATATGGAGACGAAATTCAGTCTACTTAGCAAATAAATTTGAGAAGTGGTGAATGGGAAAAAAGAATTTAAGTTTCTTTTTTTGAATTCACTGATGAATGAATTCAAATTTAAATTCTTTCAATTTTTTTAAAGGAATGAATTCAACTTTTTAAATTCGCCAAAGAGTGAATTCAATATTTTAATTCTTTTAAATATTTAAATTCAAAAGAATTAATTCAAAATTTTCAATTCAAAAGAATTCATTCAAATTTTAATTTAATTAAAATTTTGTGTTGAAATGAATTGATTCAAATTTCTTAAATTCAATTGAATTAAAAGACAAAAATGAATCATTACACAGTCGGGCCTCACTAAAACGAACTTCTCTATAACGAATTTCTTCCTTTAGCAAAATCTTCTTAATGCTTTTTCGATACATTTTTGGTGCCTTTTTTCTCCTTATAACAAATTTTCTCTAAAACGAATTTTTTTCTGATGCCTTGAAGATCGTTTTGACTGTGTTCTAATTTTTTGCAGATCTTTTATGGCTGTTACTGTCCCTGGTATTGTCTTAGTAACGTATCTAAAATAACTTCTAAAATGAAAATTATTAAAATTCAACTAATTTTATATGCCTTTGCAATGGATTATCCAGATTTTCGAATAATTTGAATATGCCTAGTTTTATTTGGTTCGGATAATCGGGGCACCACTGTATAATTAATGAGAAATAAAAGATTAAGCAGACACCTATAACCTTTGAATGAATAACTTTTTTATCAGAAAACTTAAAGGCAACATATGGAGCAAATCATTCTCGAGCCACACAGTGAATCCAAAAAAATTAATACTAAATTGAAAATAAAAAAATAAATAAATAAAAAAATAAAAAATATACTTAATAAGAATTGCGCACTTGCTTGCAAATTGATTGAAATTGCCGTTTAACCTTGGTGTGTCAGTGGCCACTATTTTTGCTTAGAAACATTCAGTAATTGCCTTATGAGGAAAATGAAATAAAACCAGAGAGAAAAACAAATGAATTATTTAAATAAAAACGAATTGAAAAACATGACCATTTGCGAGTGTTTTTCGCGTAACCAAATACATTGCGATTTATATTTTTCGTTGGAAATATATCTGGAAACATTGCCCGTTCGTATCTTATGTTTACCTTATGATTGGATATGATGAAACGTTTTCTTTCGAGTAGTTTAAATATTTTTAAGTATTTTAATTCTCGAATACGCAGATGTTTCTTTGATAAAGAATGCAAACGTTGCACCTTTTTCTTGTTATTTATTATACCCGACACACTCTGTGTCGAGGGTATATTGCGTTTGTTGGGTTGTGTGTAACACCCAGAACCAGTCGAGATAGACCATACAAAATGTATATAGAAATGATCAGCGTCACCAGGAGACTCGATTTAGACATGTCCGTCTGTCCGTCTGTCTGTCTGTCTGTCCGTCTGTCTGTATACAGTTATCTTACCGAAGGAGTTGAGCAATCTTGACAAAATTTGGTATGCGTGCTCACGGGGACATGAGTAAGAACAAGTTCGAGAATGGACCCGATCGGACCATTTTTAGGGGTACCTCCAGTACTAGGGTCTGTTGTGAAAATCACAAAAACTGCTCTAAAACCTGAGTTTTTCAAGATATTTTGATGAAACTTGGTATTTGAACATGTTTAAAGGCAAGTAATATGATTTCAAAAAATTTAAAAAGTGGGCGTGGCATAAGGGCGTTTTTCGAAAATTGTCTCCTACACCCGAAATACAAATGGGACTTGAACGAAAGTTGGCACGTATGCTTCCTTGATAGCCAGTAACGTCCTCCCCAAAAATTTTTTCGATAGAACCATTATTAAGGGTACCTCTACTACTAGGGTCTGTCACAAAAATCGCAAAAATGCCTCAAAAGCAGACTTTATTGAAATATTTCAATGAAACTTAGAATTCAAGCGTATATATAAGAGTCCGATTAGAGTCCCAAAAAAATTGAAAAATTGGGCGTGGCAAATGGGCGGTTTTTATAAAGAAATTTAACAAAAGTCGGTATATGGGCCCAATATGTCCTTAAACACCTCTTGATATTAAAAATTATTCGAACATAAGTGTCTGTGTCGGGTATTCTATTGTCAGGCTCGCCTGACTATAACACCCTTACTTGTTTTTTTTTCTTTTGCGTGCAAATATTTTTCCTCATTTCGGAATGCTTCTGTGCGTACGTGTGCTCACAGTTCATGGGGTTAATGCTCTGCTTAAATGTTAAAGAATTCGAAAAGAACATAAAATTTTTTTTTGCATTCTTTTGGCGGTGCGACGGCAACATAAGAAAATTTTAAATCTTCCGATGCCGTAAAATAAAAAGGCAGACGCGAGGAGATACTTTGATGTCCGGCTGGCCACCTACAATGAATAAGGCACGAAATATTTGCGATTTCTCGTGCAATATCTTGAAAGTAAAAATTCATTTGGAATGAGTAATATTTTTAACCCATTATCGCTCGCCATTTTGCACTTCGTTTAAGCTTTGACTGTTGATTTTAGAGTAATGTTACTTCATAAAAAGCCAAGGTCTGGTATTTTTGTCGGTTAGTACGACCAAGTTGGAACGGTCCCTTGAGTAGAGCACTATCGATATTTTCTATGGTTTCAGTTGGCACAATAGATCTGAATAAGGGTCGCAGTGCCTTCGATCCGCCAGAGGGCGATACCCATTAAATTAAAAAACATCTATGGTTTCAAAATATCGGAAACATCGATTGTTTTTGAAGATTATCGATAGTTTTGATTCACGGACATTTACTTTAGCATTGGAAGGGATATTTATGTAAGGGCGAGGGTTTCTCGAAAATTCAATAGTCGATTGTTGCAATAATCGATAGTTTTAATAATCGATGGGTTCAATAATCGATTGTTTCAATAATTGATAGCTTCAATAGTCGATAGTGTCAATAACCGATTGTTTCGATTTTAATCCCAGAAATGGTTCGAAGTTTTTTTTTTTGGTTTTTTGGTTGGATGTAAATGAGTTAACCCTTTGCTGTCTGATATATACCTATATAATCGAAATCAAAAATAAGCTTCAAATATTATTATTTATCGTTTCTCATCAAAAAGTACTTATGTTTCCATATTTCTTTTTTTGTCGGAAACCATATGCGATGGAGGGTTAAGACGTAAATTGATAAAATGAAATGCTCTGCAGAAAACGAATAGGTGGATGTATTATTTAAAGGCCTAAGTAGTCAAAAGTAGTTACAATGAAAGCGAGCGATGAGGAGGTTAACTAAAAGGTCTGCTACATGTACAGTTGGAAGAAGAATCGAAGGGATTTGGCTTTATATTTGATAATTTCATACTTCGTAATAATTGGTATAACGTTCTTATAAATCATAAAGTGCTTATGGTTAGGTAATCGGGTATAGCTGAGGTCACAGCAGGGTTCATGTTCATACCGATCATATTTTATTATCCAAGATTCATTCAGGGGGAAAACAAAAGCTTTTCTATAACTTCATTCAAATGTTTTTCTTCCTATGAAAATATTCTTGAGTAATTTGCTATATTCAAAGATATTGTTTATGATAAATTGTGTTTAAAGAAACTTTCATTCATAATATTCTCTGAAGACGTTCATAAACGTAACGGTCAAAGTAATAAATTACGACGAAATTCCGGGGAGTTTCCCTTTAAATATGAGAAAAAAAAAGAACCGCAAAGACAAGGGAACTGAAGCCCTTTTGTTTATGTTGACATTGAAAAAATGGAATTTGATTTTATGATTTGTTTATTGAATGAGAAATAAACGAAAAAAAAAGTTTTTAAAACGTTCGAAGATTACGATATTCAGTTCTCAGTTCGTAAAATCTCCAATCTTCTAGCGCTTCTTTCTTATTAGTTCAATCGATTCGAAAGAAAAATATATTGAAAGATATAAAATTGCTTCCACTTTTATGTAATTTCTCAGCTATGCATTGCCGGAAAGCACTGAACACGCAACGTGCAACCGTAAATTGTTTGCGTGCTCGATTCTTTCATGCAATGCTTTCGCGCAATCCTACAACAGGGAAACTTTTGCCTTATGAATGTCAGCATTAGCATTTAATAGCAAAATAAAACACTCAATTAAGTGGCATTGTTTTATGGAATCTGAAAGTGTCTTATACTAAAATATGATACCAATCCCACAATCTGGATCACCCACAGTTTAAATATTGGACCGATTCTCGGATAGGTTTGTTTTTGCTGGAAATATGGAAAAACTAATGAAAGGCTTCGGTCGACTAGGTTCTCCCTGTTATGGTACTGTTGCTGTTTGAATAAAAATTATTTCTATATGGGGAAGAACCTTGAAGAAACTTTCAAATGAGGACAGTCAGTGTAAAGAAAATTTATTCCTCGCATTGACACACAAGAGTTCGTTTTATACTTATATCATATTCTGTGCCGCCAATGTTTCTCTCTGACTATGGGAAGTGTTCTTAGGGTGTAGTGCTTTTTACACAATTTCTGTAATTCTCACTTTCCTAAAGCTCCAAAAAAAAAGAAAAAAAATCGAGGTCAAATTTTTCGCAAAAAACTCACGTATTTAAATTTCAGCTAGTACAAAAATTGTTATAGACATTTTATTTGCTTAGACACAAGGTGTAAACAAAGCGAAACAACTTTTTAATTGTTTTACCTAAAAATATAAAAAAATACAAAACAAATAAACAAAAAAATGCAAACAACACGCGTCGAATATTTTAAAAAAAAAAAAAGACAAACAAATGAATCGACTCTCCCCTCAGTCTAGTCGACCTGGCTTTGATTCAAAGCGTCCATTCAGAACGAGAAAACGATGACTTATGTTGCCGTTTTTGGTATTGCAGGAAATTTTTTACGTTAATTCAATGGAAATAATTTACAAAAGGCAAACCTGATGTCATATCATGATTGAAGCGTTTCTGATCTCTCTAGAAATCTGTGAAAGGAAAAATGCGATTTTCAAAATTTCCCCTCACTCATTAATATTGATTTATGTCAAAAACGATGATCAGGAAATCGCTTGTAAGATCATTCGTCCAAGTCTGCTTCGATTTCTTATCGCTCCTTTTTTTTCCGACACATTCGAACATTTCGCAATTATCGCGCATTAATTTTCTTGAAACTGATAAAAAAAAAACCATTTGACGTGCAGATAACGCTACGAAGTGTAAAAAAATAAACATTTTGTAAGAATTTGTAGATTACAGAAATTTATGCATTGCAGTAGAATTTTATTAATCCGGTA
Organism: Chlorops oryzae; assembly: GCA_020466095.1. Classification (NCBI taxonomy): domain Eukaryota; kingdom Metazoa; phylum Arthropoda; class Insecta; order Diptera; family Chloropidae; genus Chlorops; species Chlorops oryzae. The sequence goes on from CM035808.1 coordinate 42,936,619, forward strand.
CCTCAATATACCGATACGTCCGATAATCAAATTGCACAAAATCAGAGCTTAATCAAGGATTGTTCATTTTCTATAAATTTCTTGTCTATATAATTATTATAAATAAATATTTATTTTATATTTTTTCTTTTGATTTCGGATAACAATTTCAATTTTTGAGAAATGGTAAAAACAGGTGAAGAATTTTTAAGAGTTTTGCAATTTGTAGATCAATATGAAACTTCTTCGGGTGAGTTAAGCCCGAAATCCAATATTGCGAGAGCCCGATGCGAGAGTGCGCGACGTCACGATGATGTTTTGCGTGACGCATTTCAATCTCCAATGAGAGTTTTGCGTCACGCAGATGATAGCATAATTTCGCTTCTAGTAATGCAATATTTGAACCAAGTACCAATCTAACGAGTACTGAGTTCTCATAAAAATTATACGTTATCACTTGAGTTTAAATTTTAATTCAAAATTTTCAAAAATTTTCAAAATGAACCAAAGCTCGCGAAATATTTTTAAAGCTCTTTTTCACGGAACAGTGAATAGTTTTTGTTTTATAAGTTTAACCGAGTACCCAATAGCGAGTACTCAAAAAATAGCTACATCATTAACCTGTCAAATTGTCTCGCAATTCAATTTTTCAAAATTTGCTCGCTGCAAAGTCTCGCAGTGCGATACATTGGAGCTTGAATCATATGATTGAATGTATTGAAATTTGCATGCGTCTGGTCTCGCACTCTCGCACCGGGCTCTCGCAATGTTGGATTTTCGGGCTTTATTACTACAGTTATTTGTTCCGTTTCTCAGGTTTCAACTTTGATTGAGATAGAAAAATAAAATATTGAACAGTTTACGAGATATAGCTAAGAGTAGTGTGCAGCTTAGTTCTCGGCCACACTTTTCGAGATTGGTTTAAAATTGACATGCAGCCAATGTAGCAAAGCTAAAGACATTTAGCAAGTTTTTTCAGGAACTGCAGTCAAATTTTTGTTTGGGATTTTTAATATTTCACTGTGTAATCCAATAGTCAGAGCATTCCATGAGATTCTACTAAATATATGTATATGAAAATAGAAAAATAATAGAAATAAAAATAAAACAGAAAAATACACAAATTAAAGATATCACATTAGAGACGTAGAATGATCGCAAATATATATTATTTTATAAAAATCCTTTTCTTTCGTAACTTACAGATCGTCTCCGAAGAAGAGATATTACGTTCCCAAAACGCTAAAGAGGACAATGACGCCCAGCAAACGCAACAACTCAATATTTTGCAACGCTTCAAAAGTGCTTCCTTTGGAAATCTTGTGGATTTACCAAATGAGGATGACAAGAAATCAATTGCGGAACGCATGCGCAATAAATGTGAGTAGTCCTTAAAAGCTTCTCGGAGTTTTAAATATTGTAACCCTTTAAATTTTAACGATTTTTAGAGTTTACCATTTATGACATTGCTTAAAATCGTAAAAATTATGTGTTAAAGGGTTGAGACGTTCACTTAAGTTTGACCTTATATTGGGGAACAATGTTTCAACGCTTGCTTCTCTGCTCTGTTCGATGGACATTTTTATGGATGGTCCTCGGTACTTAATTAAACTCAAACCGCACTTAGGAATCGCAGGCGTCAAATTCTTAAGAAAAGTTGCGTTACCGACGTTCGTTAAAGAAAACCTATGTACATATTAATATTTCAATGCGATATTTACACTGAGTTGAAATCAAGCAGAAATTCTGAGAGGCTTCGGTTCTTTTATAAAAAACATTTCCATAAAAGGAATACTTAATTCATTCATGCGATGCATCGGATAACAAATCCGAGTGAGAGTCGCAAAAACCCGCAAAAATTTTTGCATAAATTAATCCAAAGCAGAAATCTTAAGTGTGAAACATTCAAAGTTGAATCATCACGTTTCTTGAATGCAAAGAAGAGGGGGAAAAAAACTGAGATCGCCTTTATAATATTTTTTTTTTTTAACTTTTTTTTATTTATTTTCATTTTTCTTTTAATTTAATTTACGCCATCAATCGCGTCAAAAATAACAATAAGGCAACCGGAATGACTGCCCTTTTTCTCTATAATCGCACTCATTAATAATGTGCTTCTGTGCTTCGAAAGCTCAGAGCCCGGAGCGGCTTTAGTGTGAGCCCGCAGCTCTAGGCAATTAAATGCACGTAAAAATGTCAAGCGGCGAGAAGGACTTAGAATACGGGAAAAGCAAATATGTTGATAAAAGTAATTTAAGGTTCTTTAAATTAAATGATTCGAATTAAATTAGCTTCAGATAATTAAAATTAACGATTCTCTTTTTCGTTCTTTTCATGTTCTCAACAAAAATCTGCAGTGCAACGCGGGGTCTTCAAGCTGTAAGTGAAATTTGAGTGAAAAAATTATTTAAATTTATTTTGAAAATTATCAATCCTCCCTCTGTCTTCCCACCAGAAACGTTCGATCACCGAAGAGCGATAAGAAGAACCGAGGCGTCTTTCGACGTGCCGAAGCGACTAGTCTTTATCTTGAAGATGGTATGAAACCAAAGTACCCAATATTCGGAGCCCCACTCGATCAATTGGAATTGGATCAATGCTCGTATCCGAATGTACCTCGGTTCGTTGTCGATTGCGTTGCGTATATCGAGCAAAAAGACTGCATACAACAAGAGGGCCTGTACCGCGCCTCGGGCAATAAGGTCTCCATTGAGGAGCTGAAGCAGAAACTCTCCGAAAGCTATATATACGATCCGAAATTACTTGTCATCGATGATATACACACGCTGACGAGCTTGCTCAAGCTGTTCTTCCGCGAACTTGGCGCACCGTTGATACCACAAGAGACCTACGAGAGATTGGGACGAAATTTGTCTGACGCATCGGCCATCGAGACAATTTCAAGTAATCGATGGGGGATGAACACAGTTCCTATTGCCATTTTGTTGGTATTTGCACAAAGTTTGATTAAATTCTGAGATAAAAATTTTGACACGAAAATTTCATTCTTAGTACTATGGCATGAGATGGGAGGGCAACATATCTTTAAATTCAGCACCCAAAAGTATGCATTTAAATATATTGCGAATATTTTGTGAAGTCTTCAAAATAGTCGTGAAAATAGTCGTGAAAATAGTCTTCAAAATAGTCGTGAAAATAGTCTTCAAAATAGTCGTGAAAATAGTCGTGAAAATAGTCTTCAAAATAGTCTTCAAAATAGTCTTCAAAATAGTCGTGAAAATAGTCGTGAAAATAGTCTTCAAAATAGTCGTGAAAATAGTCTTCAAAATAGTCGTGCAAAATAGTCGTGAAAATAGTCTTCAAAATAGTTCAAAGTTAAAATAGTCTCAAAATAGTCGTGAAAATAGTCGTGCAAAATAGTCTTCAAAATAGTCTTCAAAATAGTCGTGAAAATAGTCGTGAAAATAGTCTGTGCAAGAACAACCCCAACCAATTATTGTTGATTATTCTTATTTATTTGTACATTTTTGTGTTTCACTAGTTAAGCGAAATGTTTTTACAGTGTACCTAAGACTTAAAATTTTTTGTTTTTTATAATAGAGAACTGTTAAAAACAATAGGTCAATTAAAACTAATTAAAAGGTCAGTTAAATGGATACATTAAATTATTAACTACAGAGTGTTCTGAAGTATCTATCAAAAAATATTGCCTTAAATATAATTTGATGTCAATTTCGTTTAGATTAAAAATCTGATTTTAATTATTATTTTTTAGCGGCATTCGAAGAGATGCGTGAACCGAACCGTTCGACCCTCAAGTTTCTTATCAGACATTTGACGAAGTAAGTCTCCTCTTGTCATCGATTGAATGGAAATCGAATTAATTATTGGATCTGTTTTTCTCTCTCTCTCTCTCTCTCTTTTCCTTCTCTATAGCGTCGCTGCGTGTAGCCATGAGAATCGTATGCCTGCCTCGAATTTAGCAATTGTCTGGGGACCCTGCATTATGTCTGCCAATCAAATTGAGTTCGATATCGGACGAATGAATACACTAGCCAAAGTACTAATTGAGAATTATGCGCGAATTTTCAATGAAAGCGAACGTTTAGTGGCGTGAGGTCTTCGCATCACATCATTTTATTTTATTTAAAATTTTTTTTCTACCATCCTTACCAAAAAGACAAGACATTGCATCACAATTTCATTTGTCACACATCGATATTCTTATTAGTTATTATATCATAATTTTTATACTCGTTCGCATGTATTTGTTTTTGTATTTTTAGTCATAGATCTAACGTGGAATGTAGTACTAAAATGAAATGCGTTTTTTTTTTTTTTGTATTAAATCTAGAGTTTAAAGCTTGTATTTTATGTGATAACTCAATTTAAATGAAGAAAATATTAATGTTATAATATATAAGAAAAGTAATTAAAAGCAATAAATAATTTATCCCAATAATGGTCGCAAATTAACGCATTTGAATTTATTGAGTATCTAAGAGTTGCACTAGGATTTTTTGAGCAGGCTCAAATGTGGTAGAAAAAAATTATGCATAGTCGAACGAAGACACTAAAGCCTGATTTTTAGGGCAAGAGCCCTAATCAATTTTTTCATGTTTACCAACATTTTACTGCAGGAAAAGGAACACTTGGAAAATTTACATTGATATTTATTGATTCTGCAGTTAATTAAGAATAAAACAAAAAATTTAGAAAAAAAATTGATTGTACAGGATAATGTTAAAAATCAGAAGAATGTTAAAAACAACATTGCGCTGTAAAGGCCTAGCTCAGACGCGAACGTCTGTTGTACACCATTAGCAGAGGCACGAACCTTTGTATGGAAGACTTAGCTTAGGCGCAAACCTTCGTTGCAAAAATGTGGGACAATTTTTCTCAGTGCAAAGTTAACTATTCCTCTGCCAGTAGCTCTGCCGCTAAAAAGTTCCCATGAAAAGATCTCTGCCGGTAGGAGGTTCCTATAAAACTTTCTCTGCCGCAATTAAGTTCCCATGGAAGTTACTCTACTACTCTACTAAAAAGATCCCATGAAAATTTCTCTGCCGCGAATATATTCCTATGAAAAGTTGCTCTGCTGCCGCTAGCTTGTGGGTGCCTTTCACTCCCCGCAACTAGGATTTCACCTCCCCGCGGCGATTTGGTGGGCGGTATGGGCGAGCTAATGAGTGGACTAGGAATCGAAGGTAGTTTCGAGATCCGTGGGTTCGAACCCCGCCACCTCCGCTCCAGCGAACTTGTTTTTTCAAATCAGAATAATTTTCAATAATATAAAAAAAATTATTTTATTTTATTTCAATTATTATTATAATTACTTATAACAATTTTCATGATGAATTCTTTTATTAATTTGATGTTTCAAAGCCTCAGTGCCTGGCTCTTCAACAATTTTTAAGTTCCTTCAATTAATGAGTCGAACTCTGTTCAATTTCTTGGCCTGTTGTGAAGGAATTTTCGTTCTTTTTCACGGTCACTAATCAAATTCCATACAATAATTTAACAAGTCAAAAGTCAAGCATTTGTCAAAGGACATTGCCGCCATAAGTAGATGAACGTTTGATCTAATTGATTTAATGTTGAAAGGACCCAGAAACTATGTACAAAATTGTTGGTTTCATTCGATAATGAAGACGAAAAACCATAAAAGCGGTAATAAACTCTCGAATTCCTCAGTCAGCAGTTTTTCGTCGCCGAATGACTGCTGACTCAAGTGCGATCCTTAATTTTTGGAATTTCATAATCGAAATCACGTTTCTGTGGCTTTCAAACGAACAAACCGCAAAAGTGAATTACAAGTGCCGCAAAATGAGCTTAAGTAAGAGCCAGCCATGCCATTCGATGGCGGTCGTCAGTCGGAGGCTTTTGAGCTGGGTGTGTCCTTCATTCATTTGCTATAGCAACCACCTCCTTTTTCCGACGTCCAGTCCACGCTACTCAAAAACGCCCCCAAAGAAAACTTTATCGCTCTGAAGAAGAAGAACAAGAAGAAGAATAAGAAGGCTCTCGATATGAATTATAAGCTCTTGCCAAAAATTCCTCATTCTTAATTCTCATTCATTCAGAAAGCAGCAAGCAGAAACCAGAAAGCATCGCACCCAAAGAGTTATTTCAATTCATTTTTTCCTCTTCTTTGAAATTATATTGCCACATGGTTATCTCTGTGGACTTTTCGATTGCTTGTCTGCCTTTCAAGTAACATAGCAATTGGTTGGCAGCTCATTTTTACTTAGTTTCTTGTGCTATTTCAAGTCGAATTGCAGGGAAAAGAGAAAATACCAAAGCAAAATGTCATTCGATTTTGTTGGCGTTTTTTTGTTTTTTCTTTTTGGGGTCTCATGTCCTGTAATTTTTTTCTTCTTGGTTTTCCTTTGGCCTCTCGTCTGATAGTCTGCCTTCTTTGCAAATTGGTATTTTGCATAATTTGTTTGTACAACTTATTTTTTTCTATTTTCTTTGGTTTTTTTATTTTTTTTTTTTTGGGTGAAGCGAAGTTTTATGTGAAGTGGCATTTTCCTTTTTGCTCGCTTTTTGATGTGTCCTTTTCAAGTAGTTTCTCGCAGTTCGCTCCTCTAAATGTTCGTTTGATGATTGAAAAGTGTCCACATCCGCTTTCAAATTAGCTTTCCAACTTCCGTTTTTGTTTCAGTAGTGTTTCGAAGCTACTCGATATTCCAAGTATATGGGTGCGAGCGGGAGCGAGGACGTGGACGACGTGGATAGGGATGAGGAAGAGTTCGAGTTCGAGTACAATGTGGTCGGATATTTTGGCTGTGATGTCTCTAGCTAGCTGCTTGCTTGCCGCTGCAAATATTGGAAATTCTACAGATTCGTGGCGGCAGTCAAGCAAGTTCAGTTTTGCTCTTCTTTCTGGCAGTATGCTATGTCATGGTATGGTGAGGTATGTTCTTTGAACTGAGCCTTGGTTCGTACTGTAATTTTATGGCTGCTGAAATTGGAAATTGTGGTTTGAAATTAGAAAACGTTGGCTTCGTTGCCAAAGATACCAAGTGTGATGTGACGTTGTACCGAACGCTGGCGATGAAGTTATAGGAAATAGTCACAGAAATTACTTTTGAAGAACCTTCATTCAATGTTGTCACGGCGCAAAGTTAATTGGCTAGATGCATTTTTTTTTACTCATTTTAGCATGAGCCTAATGAAGAGCCTATTACAATGTGTTAAAAAAAAATAGTTGTGGTGGCAGACCACCGGAAGGACACTCGTTGTGAATAGTTAGAAAAAATGATGATTTTTTCTGTCGAATTGTTTCATAAAGTCGACGTGAATAGATTGGGAGAAAATTCAACGGATATTGATGTTTATGTTTCGAAGATTTGTTAACACATTCATATTGGAGTATTCTTCTTCTTGTGTCTACTAGTCGGTCTGTGAGAAGTTTTTTGGGTGCTATAGTTAGCCTGACAGTACAGTAAACGAAACACAAATAAATGATTAGCTATATATGTTTACATTTTTTAAAACAGGAAACAAGACCACGATCTGTAAAACAACCTATTCTGAAGATTTTCCAGACCTTCAAATACCCGACTTGTGTTCAACCGCTCATTTGCTATGCCCAATTTTCCAATTTCTAGAATTTTTATCGCATGCTTCTATAGTGAAAGCCCTCAACTGCAGACATCCTTATATGCTGACAACCCCCATATGCGGCCACTTTTTTGTATCTACAATTAATTTGTTTTTCATACAAATTTCAACCTTATATGCGGACAATAAGTTCATCACCGTGAGTGTCTATATATAATAGGCTTCACTTTATACAACTCAAATTTTATTGAAATACAGTCGAAACACTCTATAACGAACTCCTCTACAAAGATATTCTCTCTATGGAGAATTTCTCTCAATGCTACTACTTATCTACTTACAAAAAATTCTTTCTATAACGAATATTTCTTCCGGTCCCTTGAAATTCGTTATAGAGAGTTTCGACTGTATCTAGAAAAATTCAGATTTCATATCAGCTTTTACGATTTTTGTACGATATCGTAGCACTGAAGGTATCTCAAAAATGGTCCGATCTGGTCCTTTCTCAGCATTGTTCTCATACTCAAGTCATGTCATACTCATTTCTTCGCGAATACGCATACCGAATTTCGTCAATATATTGTAGTTCAACTCTTTCGATAAGAATTCTACCCTGTAGAAAATTTAGGTAAATTGAGGCCATAGCGAGTAGTCTTAGAGTATAAGAAAAAGAACTAGTGAGACAAGGACAGTAGAGACTAACTAGTGGCATGGCCAACGAGCCGTCTTCGGCTCAATTTTAATCAAACATTCATGCAATATATTTGCTGCTCCTGAATCAGATGGGTCCGTGGCTTAGTGGATAGTATGTTCGATTAAAAATCCGAAGGTGCGAAATCAGACCCTCGCGCAGGAAAAAAATGTGGAAGAATGGTAAAATTCGGAAAATTTAAAAAGTTTTAATGAAAAACAAGTCTTCGCTAATCCAATGAAATTCAATGAAACCTTTCTTTTTATATATTCTTTTTCACTCCTCTTTGGATTTGCATTTAAGCTAGGTAGGTAGGTTGAAGTGGTTGCCACTGAGGCCGTTAATCGGCCCATTGGATGCCAAAGAGATTTTCTTATGTTTGTGTGAGTTTATATGTTTGTTTTTTATGTAGTGTGCCCCTAACATGCGATTTTTTGAAAAAACCAGTGCTAGGCTTGGAACATTACATTCCGTTTCGCCTGTGCCGGGAATCGAACCTCATACCCTGGGATCAAGAGCATAGCACGCAGCCCCTACGCTATCCCAGAGCCACGAATTTAAGCTAATAATTCGAAAAAAAATGGTGTTCCCTTTGCGGAATCGAACCCGGGCCCTTCGGATCGTGAGGTGCATGCGCTACCTACTGATCTACAACGTCCCGTGCCGCCATTCTTTTTATTGACGTATTATATCAAATAAACTGAATTGGCCCCGTTGTCTCTACTTCTGCACTAGTTCAAACGGGAGTGTCCATTTTCAAAAGACACGTCTGTGTTTAATTTGACATTTCAAAGCATTGGCGGGGAAATTATGAGCGAGTAGTACTGTGGATTTTGGGACTAGGGGCTGTAAAAAAAACCAAAATTCATGAGAGCCACTATCATTGTCCATTCGAGGGAGATAACCAGCGACCTAAAGAATATACAGCAAATATTCCCCTCCTTAATTCCACTTTATGCATCAAATAAGTTGGTATATAATTCTCTTTGTCTTGGGTTAATATTTTCTACTAAGCCTTTAACTCTATAATGACGACTTTTTCGAATCCTATCTGGCAATGAATTGATTTAAGTTCTTATTTATTTTGCCTCTATGCCGAAAAATCTTTAAGCCCCAAAAAACATCTTATCTCCTCTACAATTTATTCGTAAGTCTATCAATTTCAATTTTCTTCCAATAATAAATAAAGGCTCGATTTAATGAAAATAGAAGTCAGCTTAAATTTTCATTTTCAATTAAAAGGCCATGAAAGGGACATGACAAAACACAATAAATTTGGCTTAAAGATTTTCTTCGAATAAAATATACGACAAGCTAAATCGATCAAATTCATCCATCCTTCTTCTTCTTCTTCGACGCCAAAAGCAGGCACTAGCACGATTGAAAGTCCTACTAACCATAACTTTGACACTTTCTACAATATCATTTAATGAATAGACAACAGCTATGAAAAACAATTAAATTACCAAAAGTTAAACAAAGACAAATTTTAAGGACAAAAAATTGCCACAAAAACTTATTCAAAATTTTATTACAATATACCTACATATGTATATACAAATCCTTTCAAGAGACCACAATAAATGTGTCCGGCACATGATATTGCATACAAAGTGGCCACAACGAACGAATCACATCAATGTAAGAAGCACCATAAACCCATTGCCAAATATTGGTCCATTCATAGTGGAACAGAAATAAAGTTGTACAGTATTTTATAGTATGAAGGATTCAACGATAAAGGACAAAATAGACCCTTGCATTTTCGTATTTAGAAGACAAGGATTGCACATTTACCCAATACATTGATGCCGTACAGCTGGCCATATCTTACTCTCAACCAACACTGGAGTAATTTGGGGCAGTAGTGGAGATTAAGGGGACCTTCTGGTCTAGAATTTTTTGAAAATTGATTTTTTTTTTTATATATTTCGGAAGAATAGACTTTTAAGAATATGCTGGCAAAGTTTCGTGAAGATATTGACAATATTTGTTTTGCTACAGCCTTTTTAGAAGGTGGAGACAGCAGGCAGCGCGATTGATCAAAGCAACTTTGAACGCGTTTATCTCAAAACTACTTTTTTTGACCTGGTGTGAATGAAAACAAAAAAACCATCGAACCGATTTGTCTGGAATTTTTATATATTATTCATAACATCAATGGCTATGGCCCGAACTAGAATCGAATTTTTATTTCAAGAACTTCATATTTTTTCATAAAAAAATGGTCAAAAAAAGGGGAATTTTTGATGGTTGAAATAAAAAATTGCGCCATTTTGTCAATTTAAAAAAAAATTTTTTTAATCTAGTTCCTGCCATAGCTGCATTCATTCTGATTAATAACATATTTTTGTTTTTTTTTTCCGATTACCAGAACTGCCAAAATCTTTCACACCACGGAGGTACTTTTTCAAAGAGGGTCCACTTGAACGCCATTTTTAAAATACAAAAAAAAAAAAAAAAAAAAATTACAACATTTTTTATTTTTTGTCAATAAAAAATATAATAAGCCTCCATACTTACAAAATCGTTTTTTATTTGGCTTAATACCAAAAAAAAAAATGAAAATGCCCTAAATTTTCGTGCTCTAGACCAGAAGGTCCCCTTAAGGGTTATTTAGGGGACAATAAGCCCATGCAAGTGTTGCAAGGGGTTTGAAAAAAATGTGTCAAAAACACTATTGTCTTTTGAAAGTGCAAAGTCGCTGCCAAAATTAATGGCTTTGCTCTTTTAGAGGGATTTTATAGTACAATATATTTTAAGTTTGTAGAAAAAATAATGTTTTTTTACTTTTCTAATACAAAAATGGAATTTTCATTTCAGCTTTTTTGGAGAAACAAGCGGGTTAAGCAAAAAAGTGGTTATTTTGTGGAAGCATAACTTTCAAAGATCTGTCAGTTTTAGCTTAGCAACAAGGACGAAGAAGATTATTCCTTGGAGACCGCCACAAAAACGGTGGTTGTAGGAAAAATTTGATATCTACTTGAGCAAAACTTGTTTGATATTGAAATTCTTTTGACATTTTAAGGTACAACTATACAAATATCGAATTGTATCCTCTTAAGCATTTTAGAATAATGAAGAAAAAGGACGTAGGCGATAAAAGAAATAAGGCCGCTTTCAACAAAAATAGATATCCGAGCTTTGAAGCCAGTGATGCGAGTATTTTTATAGCCACGTTTCCCTCAGATATTTGAAAAAATCCCTTTTCCTCCCTTTTCCTCCCTTTTCCATGGAAAAATTATAAATAAAAATGCCTTTTAAGTATTTCAAGAGGTTTTTGGTAAAGAAATTCCTAGCAATGAAAAAATTCCCCCGACAATCAATCCTTTTTTCCAAACACTAAATTTGGAATAAGCTGTTATTCTTCATTGCCGTTGATATATTGAGACAATCATAAATACCTCAATATATTGTCCACAGAGAAAAGGAGTTTGTCCAGTAAAGTCAGTACTTTTTTTCGTCGAATTTTATACACATAAACCAAAAGGGAAAACAGGAATTTTTGGAGTGTCTCTGTGGGAAAATTTCTCCCAAAGCCCTGGCAGCACCGAGTACCTAATTGTTATTCATTTCCCTCTAAAAATGGAGAAGAGAAAGCTATCTACGCTACTGATTCATTGAATAATGCTTTTCTATGTTATCAATAATGTTTGCATTTGAAATTTGCATAATATGAACTACGTATGCACACGTGTGCGTAGTAGTGGGTGTGTGAGAAAATGGTAGAGAAAGTAAGAGAATATTTGCCCGTTGGCTATAAAGAACAAGACCGTAATTTCAACTGGCAACAAATATGAAAGCATCTCTATATCTCTCTCTGTATGTGTGTGTGCGTTTCAACAAAAACGTATACATTGTGGCATCAATTACATTCGATTTAGCAACGGTTAAGGCATTCGATTGATCTATAAACTCGAACGTTTGACTAGGTCCACTTGCCTCTTCGCTTTATACCATTTTGCTACTTGATGCTTCTTCATAATACGCACACAATACCGAGTGCCATCGATGCTCAATGATTGGTCGTTGGCCGATGACTTAACGTGCACAAAGTTAAAGTCAACAACTCCAATCGAACCCGACTCGAGCTTAAAGAAACAAATCCTAAAAACGACGAAACAACAATACCACACACAGACACAGTTACGATTACAGATGCACTCATAAGCATACATATATACGGACACCAGCAGCCATCCGTCCTTTCATCGACGATTCTTGGTTTCGTTAAGGTGATACCTTAGGCCAACTTGAATTGCTTGAGTAAAGGATAAACAGCTCAATGCAGGACGATAGACGTTGGACGTTGACACTCCATTGTGAATAGTTCAATATCCAGGACTTGGAATCAAAGCTTTTGATGTAGGTGATATGATCATGCTTTCTCACCGAGACAAACAACAAATCTGTTGCCTGATGGCCTGCACATATTCCTCCCCCCCTAAATTCGTATTTTCTAAGATTGTGTTTTAGTTTTCATTTAGAAAAAAAAATTTTTTTTTGTTTTTAAATAAAACAAATAAAAGAACCAAATCTAGATTGAGGGCAAAATAGAAAATCACGGTTTCTTCGTGAAATAAAGGAGTTCGGCTCTAAGCCTCAATGAAGCAAAATTTTGATTAAACAAGTAAGGGTGTTATAGTCTGGCGAGCCTGACAATAGAATACCCGACACAGACACATAATTTTTAATATCAAGAGGTGTTTAAGGGCATAAGGAGCCCCATATACCGACTTTTGTTAAATTTCTAAATGAAAACCGCCCTTTTGCCACGCCCACTTTTCAAATTTTTTGGAATTCTAATCGGCCCGTTATATATACGCTCAAATTCTAAGTTTCATTGAAATATTTCAATAAAGTCTGATTTTGAGGCATTTTTGGGATTTTTGTGACAGACCCTAGTACTAGAGGTACCCTTAATAATGGTCCGATCGAAAAGGATTTTGGGAAGGACGTTACTGGCTATCAAGGAAGTATACGTGCCAATTTTTGTTCAAGTCCCATTGGTATTTCGGGAGTAGGAGACAATTTTCGAAAAACGCCCTTCTGCCACGCCCACTTTTCAAATTTTTTGAAATCGTATTACTTGCCTTCAAACATGTTCAAATATCAAATTTCATCAAAATATCATAAAAAAATTCGATTTTAGAGCAGTTTTTGTGATTTTCGTATCAGACCCTAGTACTGGAGGTACCCCTAAAAATGGTCCGATCGGGTCCATTCTCGAACTTGTTCTTACTCATGTCCCCGTGAGCACGCATACCAAATTTTGTCAAGATAGCTCAGCTCCTTCGATAAGATAACTGTATACAAACAGACAGACAGACAGACAGACAGACAGACGGACGGACATGTCTAAATCGAATCTCCTGGTGACGCTGATCATTTCTATATATATTTTGTATGGTCTATCTCGACTGGTTCTGGGTGTTACACACAACCACACAAACGCAATATACCCTCGACACAGAGTGTGTCGGGTATAAAAATATAAAAACTAAATAAAGGAAAGGCATTACTTGCCCTTAATAAGGACATGTCAAGCGTCAACGGAGACTTCATTGGAAAATAAATTATTGAACAAATTCCTTGAGGATTTCATTGCAAAAATTCCATATTGAATTTGAGATTTACTTTTTTTTTCAGTTCTGAGGGCTACGAGTGGTTTTGCTTTGCAAAAAGGACATTGAATCCATAGCAGGATTTTACCTGGTTTATTGATAACAGCAAGTAATAAAAGTCGTTCGGTGAAATGTTTGTTTTCAGTCGAAACACATAAAGACAGTAAGAAAAAAAAAAAACAAAGACTTTAAAGAAAGAAACCAAAGCTATTTTAGAAACATGCATGTATGTACTTATATACATAAATAAAGATATAAATGTATATTTGTACATTAATTTTCTTCGCATTTTATTACATCTATATCAGGCTTAAGTCTGGAACTTAATAAACACTTTTCATCTTTCTCAGTTCTCTGCGCTCAGTCCTATGTGTTCGGGATAATGGACGCATTAAAATGTCACGCTCTTATAGTCTTAAGAGGATCTAGGCGCATTAGGTTCAACATCAAAATAAATACGCTTAAGTACGTCAACATGTCCAGTTCGAATAGTTTTTCATATGGATTTTTTTGTCGACTCTCCTTATGCACTCGCACATTCTCGTTACGACGTGCAGAAATGGTGTGAGCATCGCAATAGTCGTGTACACGTATAAATATGTAAATATGTAGGCAATAAGTAATTCGAGGAATGATTTTGATTTTCTGTTTGTCAGAGTATACGCAATATTGAATTGTCTCTGTGTGTGTTTTCTTCTATTCTTTCGGGGGTTTATTTTTTTCTTTATAGTGGATTCTCGGAAAAGTCAGACACGTGTCAAATTGGACATGTTTTGGTCAGATATTTTTGACACTTGGATTTCAATTTGTCGCAAAATTGATGCCAACCATTTGAATAATAAATTTCCCACTTACATTTATGAGGGGAAAGGGAAACCGATAATTATGTTACGGAATCCTTGAATGTTTAATGAGAGCAACAAAATTGTGACTCCTTCAAGGGACTGACAAGAGCTTTAATGAAGCTTAAAATCGTTTGCTTGTCAAGTGGTTTGATTTATGCAAATACATATAAATTGAATTTCCGTAAATTTTTTTTAAATTTTTGCGTTGAGTATTTTTTAACACGGGAGAAAGAAAGTGATAGATCCATCTCTATCTACAAAAAGAGGTGTTCTGATACGAAATACATATTCATGAAAAAACAAAAATAAATAAAAACGACTATTTATTCGTACTCAAGTTTGAGAAACTTTTCCCGATAAAAGCTTGATATCGCACACTTATACCAAAGCCCGCACAATTCAGAAGTTTTTAATCAATTTTTTATGTTTGAATGAATTTTACTGCAGGAAAATCAACATGTAAAAAGTTTTTAAAAAATTCGTCTTTGAAGGCATTCGAACCCTACTCAACTTAGTGTAAAACTTCATGAAAAATTTAAGGCATATTTACAGGGAATAATATTAGGTGTAGTAAAAAGAAATCCATTATTTTTCCAATAGATGGCGTTATTTATCTGCATCTCGCGTTGTATAAGTCCGATCGTGTTCCGCTAGGGGGCATTAGAAAGATGACAGTTCCTACTAAAAAGCTTCTTTGACACTTTTTTGATTGATTGATTCAGTTTTGTTTGAGAGCTTGTCAAAGATGGACATCAGCAAAGAGAAAATTCGCTACATTTTACAGTTTTTCTTCGATAAGGGAGAAAACGCAAGCCAGGCGGCTGAAAATGTGAATAGCGTTTATGGACCTGATACTGTAACAGCCAATCATGCGCAATTTTGGTTTCGTCGATTCCGTTCCGGTAACTTCGATGTCAAGGATGCACCACGCACTGGAAGGCCAATTGTCGAAAATGTCGATAAAATCATGGAAATTATCGAGTCCGACCGTCATGTTAGCACTGTTTCGATTGCAAAAGAGCTAAAGATTGCACAAAAAACCGTTTGGAACCATTTGAATAAGGCTGGATACACAAAGAAGCTCGATGTATGGGTGCCACACGAGTTAACGCAAAAAAACCTCATAGACCGAATTTCCATCTGCGAATCGCTGCTGAACCGCAACAAAATCGACCCATTTCTGAAGCGGTTGGTGACTGGTGATAAAAAGTGGGTCACTTACGACAACGTCAAGCGAAAACGGTCGTGGTCGAAACACGGTGAACCGGCGGAAACGGTGGCCAAGCCAGGATTGATGGCCAGGAAGGTTTTGCTGTGTGTTTGGTGGGATTGGCAGGGAATTATCTACTATGAGCTGCTCCCATACGGCAAAACTCTTAACTCGGAACTCTACTGTCAACAATTGGACCGTCTGAAGGAAGCAATCGCCCATAAGCGGCCAGCTTTGGCCAATAGGAGAGGAATTGCGTTCCATCAGGACAACGCCAGGCCACACACATCGATAGTGACTCGCCAGAAGCTCCGGGAGTTTGGTTGGGAGGTTTTTCTGTATCCACCTTATAGTCCGGACCTGGCACCAAGTGATTAACAGGTTGGCTGATAAGTCCCCGGTCTAACAAAGAAAAACACATTTTTTTGTCAAAATTCGTTTTTATTATTCAACATAGTTCCCTTCAAGAGTGATACAACGATTATAACGACCTTCCAATTTTTTGATACCATTTTGGTAGTACTCCTTCGGTTTTGCCTCAAAATAGGCCTCAGTTTCGGCGATCACCTCTTCATTGCAGCCAAATTTTTTCCCTGCGAGCATCCTTTTGAGGTATGAGAACAAGAAAAAGTCGCTAGGGGCCAGATCTGGAGAATACGGTGGGTGGGGAAGCAATTCGAAGCCTAATTCATGAATTTTTGCCATCGTTCTCAATGACTTGTGGCACGGTGCGTTGTCGTGGTGGAACAACACTTTTTTCTTCTTCATATGGGGCCGTTTTGCCGCGATTTCGACCTTCAAACGCTCCAATAACGACATATAGTAGTCACTGTTGATGGTTTTTCCCTTCTCAAGATAATCGATAAAAATTATTCCATGCCCATCCCAAAAAACAGAGGCCATTACTTTGCCAGAGGACTTTTGAGTCTTTCCACGCTTCGGAGACGGTTCACCGATCGCTGTCCACTCAGCCGACTGTCGATTGGACTCAGGAGTGTAGTGATAGAGCCATGTTTCATCCATTGTCACATATCGACGCAAAAACTCGGGTGTATTGCGAGTTAACAGCTGCAAACACCGCTCAGAATCATCAACACGTTGTTGTTTTTGGTCAAATGTGAGCTCGCGCGGCACCCATTTTGCACAGAGCTTTTTCATATCCAAATGCTGATGAATGATATGACCAACACGTTCGTTTGATATCTTTAAGGCCTCTGCTATCTCGATCAACTTCATTTTACGGTCATTCAAAATCATTTTGTGAATTTTTTTGATGTTTTCGTCGGTAACCACCTCTTTCGGGCGTCCACTGCGTTCACCGTCCTCTGTGCTCATTTCACCACGCTTGAATTTTGCATACCAATCAATTATTGTTGATTTTCCTGGGGCAGAGTCCGGAAACTCATTATCAAGCCAAGTTTTTGCTTCCACTGTATTTAAATTGAAATATGGTACACAGATTCGTCAGATGAAGATGATGATTTTGCCGATATTCGGCGAGAACGAAGACGTATCAGGGATGCTTCAAATCCATTGGAATTGAATGAAATGATGTAAGTACATTAAATTTTAAAGCTTTTTTTCTTCGGATTTGTTTTAGTGATAAAAACAATTTGTTGTTTGTTGCTTATTTGCTTTGACCTATAAGAAAAGTAGCACTAAAAATCTTTTAAACCAAACAAATATAAAAATAAGCTTACATTTTTTGTTTTCCGACACTGCATCGACAGCTAATTGGCGGCCGAACCGGCAGCGATTAACATTCGAACAGCTGTCGATTTTTCGATGTTCAGAATACAAATTTCGACATTCGATAACACTAGTTTACAGCCATTTTGTACAGGAAACACCACTCTACTTTTCTTATAGATTTTTGGTCCCTGAATCCGAAAACCTCATCAAAAATTTTTTGAATGGATAGGTTTTTGAGATATGGCCATTTGAAAATTTGGCTCTTTTTTTTCAAAAGTACTTTCATTTGATGGATCATATCTCGAGATAGAAACAAACTACCTAGTTAAATGATGTACTAACTTAAAGAATATAAAATTTTAAATCAAAATATGTCCCTTTTTTATGATATTATGGTACAGTGTCAATGTAACATAAGCCAAAAGTTCAAAAAAATATTTTTTTCTATTCAAAATTAAGAAAAAAATATCATGTTTAAATTAAAAAAAAATACAAATCCTAAGACCGTATTTTTTTTGAAAAACCACACGTATAAAATGAACCCTTGTGAAGAAAACGTGATACCAACGAATAAAATCTATGGGTTAATATTGAAGTTATGACCATTTATGTGCAACTTTCAAAGTGCTTCTATCGTTTACACCAAAGAGTATGCTTTAACATTTTGAAAATTATGAAAGTCTCTTTATTAATTTTACTCAATAAAGTATGCCTTACATTTTTTAGCTATCAAAATCAATGAAGCAAACGAAAATTAGAAATAGTTTGATGTTTTCTTCTGTCTTTTGTTTTCTTCGGTATTTGATTCGCGTATAAGAAACCAAATATAATCTCCCATCATTCTTTCGTTCCAAAATCCCTGGTAGCGAAAAAGGGGAAAAGTGGGTGAAAATAACGTCAAATATTTGTCTCTAATTAAAAAATAGGATGTGATTCTTCCTCCTTTGCACATCAAACTTGGACTAATCAAGAACTTTGTGAAGGCTTTAAAAAAAGAAAGTCAAGCGTTGATCTACCTTAAGTCTCTGTTTAAGCGTTTGTCTGAGGCAAAAATTAAGGAAGGGGTTTTTGATGGTCCACAAATAAAGAAATTGCTTGAAGACAACATTTTTCATACATATTTGTCTCCAAATGAACTCGCGGCTTGGAATTCTTTTAAATTAGTCGTTTCTAATTTTCTTGGAAACCATAAAAGCCCGAATTTTAAGGCTATTGTAACGAATTTGTTAGAGAATTATGCAAAAATGGGTAAATACTTCATTTTTCGACTCCATTTTATTTATTCCTCCGTCTCATGTACCTTATTACCCCGAACTTTTAATAGGAGTTAATATGTCTCTAAAGATCAATTTTTTACACTCCCACTTGGACTTTTTTCCTGAGAACCTTGGTGATGTCAGTGACGAGCACGGTGAAAGATTCCATCAAGAAATGAAGACTATCGAAAGACGCTACCAGGGATTTTGGAACGAAAGAATGATGGGAGATTATATTTGGTTTCTTATACGCGAATCAAATACCGAAGAGAACAAAAGACAGAAGAAATCATCAAACTATTTCTAATTTTCGTTTGCTTCATTGATTTTGATAGCTTAAAAATGTAAGGCATACTTTATTGAGTAAAATTAATAAGGAGACTTTCATAATTTTCAAAATGTTAAAGCATACTCTTTGGTGTAAACGATAGAAGCACTTTGAAAGTTGCACATAAATGGTCATAACTTCAATATTAACCCATAGATTTTATTCGTTGGTATCACGTTTTCTTCACAAGGGTTCATTTTATACGTGTGGTTTTTAAAAAAAAATACGGTCTTAGGATTTGTATTTTTTTTTAATTTAAACATGATATTTTTTTCTTAATTTTGAATAGAAAAAAATATTTTTTTGAACTTTTGGCTTATGTTACATTGACACTGTACCATAATATCATAAAAAAGGGACATATTTTGATTTAAAATTTTATATTCTTTAAGTAAGTACATCATTTAACTAGGTAGTTTGTTTCTATCTCGAGATATGATCCATCAAATGAAAGTACTTTTGAAAAAAAAGAGCCAAATTTTCAAATGGTCATATCTCAAAAACCTATCCATTCAAAAAATTTTCGATGAGGTTTTCGGATTCAGGGACCCAAAATCTATAAAAAAAGTGGAGCGGGATCGACAGTACATTTCTTTTTTTTAATTTTGTAAACTAGTGTAATCGATGATCGAAGAATTTTGATCGTCGATTATCGGTTGAACGCCAGAATAGGGGCGTATATCTTTTCCTTGAGGAAAGTTATGGCAAAAGAAGCAAGACTGGCAACCATGGCAACCTAAAATTCTTTTCTCCATGTTTGTTGAACATAGGAAAATGAAATATTCAACGGTTCACGATATATAGCCAAAAGTAAAACTGCAACTTAATTCTCGGCCATAATTTTCGAGATCGATTTAAAATCGACCTGTAATCAATTTAGCTAAACTTAATATAGGGATTTGCTACACAGTACTTTGAGGCACTGAAATCAAAATTTAGCTTACATTTTAAGTATTGCTCCATGTGACTGAATGGTATTTATATTGTCCTAACGACCTTATTCGATAGGTATTTTTTTTGAAGTATATTTGCCTTTAAAACTTTTCCAGCTTGATGTATAAGTCATTTTCAAAAAGTTATGCCATCATATTTTCGCTTTTCCTCTCCACCGGAATTCATTTCACTGTCACGGCATATTGTATAACAGGTGTTTGCATATCCCTGAAGCAAACACGACAGCTCAAAATTGCTCGCCCAAGCTCCAAGCTCGACGGCACATACATCAACACGTGAACATGCATAACATTCGGAGATTTGGACTGCAAAAAATTTGATGTCCTATCACTTGACGACAGGATTTGAGGGAATAGGAGAAAAAAAAAAAACTGGGAGGGAAATTGTTGCAATCCACGCTAAAGCAAGTAACGATTGCCGGAATATGGAGGACGAAACGAAAATAAAAATCGCTTGCGAAAAAGATTTTAAATTCAAATTTTGTTTACCAGAATCGTCATCACTGCGACGACGACAACGACGACGTCGTTGGTCTAATAGATTGGAATATTGGTTCGATTTGAAGTTGAAAATGGAATCCTAACTGAGCTAGTGAACGAAAAATGCGACGATGACACTGACTATGACGGTGACGCCGCTGCTCCAGCGTGGGCGAACAGGAATGGAACACAACACGGAATGGGCCGAAAGTGAGAACGTAGATACGTACGCAAGTGTCACTAACGCCATTCGACGACTAATACCTGTGGTTGGTGTTGCACAACCGAATCTCGAATGTCGTGTCGTTGGCCCTAACGAAACTGGGAACAAACATTTTGTGCATGTGGATAACATGATATCCTCGTATTCGTGTTCGTATTCGTTTTTTCGTGTATAAAAGTACGAGTAAAGCTTCTCTGAATTCACTGCAGAATCATAACGACTCCGTGCGGAGCAATTGATGTTGAAAATCCCGGCTATTCGCCCGATATCGTAGATTGTGGATTTTACGGATTGTTTACATTGATTACGAAAATATGAAATTGCCAAGCTCCAATGAATGCAGCGATAAAAAGAAGTTCTCAAACAAACCCACACATGTCCGGTTGACGGCATCGGCGGGTGGAATAGTCGGTGCCGGGTCGATGCCATCGGTGCGGACAACAAATACGATTTTCTCGAAATCAAATGTCGACATTATTGGGAAAATTTTTATGCGAAAATATTTGCATTTCGCTCTGTTTGAAGAACAAAGGAAAGAAAAAGAAAGGAAAGGAATACTAATCCCCATAAGGAATCATCTCGTTTTGTCAAGCTCCCGCAGCACTCCATGCTGAAGTGAAGAAAATAGTTTTCATTCACATTATTTTGGCGAAGCTTTTTTTTTATTTGTTTTCTTCATTTTTATTCGAAGACATATCCTTTTATTGTGGGCAATTTATTTAACTCTTTTTTTGTGAGCTCAATGTGCCAAAAAAAAAGAAATGTTTATTGGTCGTAACATGTGGTCTGGCATTTTATGAAAACGATTTTTAGCATTTTTATTTGATTTGGCAACATTATGGCTGGATATATTTGTTTTACCTTATAAAGGGAATTGCAGGAATTGTGCTGAATGATGGCTCCTGATTAATTGAATTTGTTTGACCGAATTCTCAACAGATGTGCGCTCATTGAAGCATTTTGGCAATAGTCGTGTTTGCATTTGATTGTTGCACCAACTATCGCGTTGCTTTATCAAATCTGATCTCATCTTGTAAAAAGGACATTCTTTCCTTTTTTTTCATATTTCCTTTCCCCGGAATACTCTTTTATTTCAATTTTTCTGTAGGAAATAGATAGGGACTTACTCTGTATTGCGATGCGATAGGCAATTCTTTATATTTATCACTGTGTCAATACAGTGGGCGCCCGGTATCCGAAAAATGTTTTGCAGGGCAGTATCGGACTATCCAATTTGTCGGATTATAGAGTACTGCCTAAGACTCCCTATAGTCAGGTATTTGTAACAAAAGGGTACCTTGTAATCCGACAATTACAAATCATATGATAAGATTCTGTATTTAATTCTCTGATCTATAAATTTCGATATATTTATACATATAAATAAAATATTTGATAGCATACTTTCAGGAAGAATTGCTTTTTTTCGGAATATTAAACGGTTATGGTTCCCTAATGCGACATTTTAGCACAACAGTGTTTTAGGAAAAATTACTTGGCATATCTCAAAGTACATTTTGATGTTAATTTGGAACACCAAACTTAAACTCATAGATAGATAGGGACCAAACAGTGCACAAAAAAACTTTAAAAAATTTTCAAATTTTAGTTAAAAATAGTTATGTTGGAAATATCGATATACTTCCTGAGGAGAAGTTTGATGATATTTTAAGGGTTTTATTTTTTTGATATAAGGCTGGTACATTAGGATGGTAGGCACTGAGATCTTGAAGGTAATTACTAGAACGGTACGCCTGAGGTCAATGACTTCTATAGAGGCCATATTGGTATCCTTGCGACAAAAACATTGATGTACCAAACTTTAAAATCCGACTGTTAACACCTGAATTATGAAGAAATATACCAATGCGCGACCTCTACGTTCGATAGAAAAAAATTTTTTTTTCCTTTTCGTAATTGCCTTGCAAAAATGCGTCAGAATCGCTGGTATACGGCGAACTTTTTTTTTTGAGGTACGGTCTAACGCCCACAGCGTTTTTTTTTGCAGAAGCGAGATGGTAACGTTATCTATCCATCTAGTTTTCTTTTCACTATGAAGACAGCCCAATTTTTCACAGTTTCGTAGTAGAATTCAAATCAAACTTTGGACTTGAAATTTTTCATACATTCATTCTCAATTATCATTAGATCTTAGATGAAGAATTTGAAAGAAATCAATGTGAACTCTCAATTTCAAAAACTTTTAAGATGACCTTGAATTTTGAGATGATTTTACACATATGTATTTTTAATAAATTATTTTTTCAATGGAATTATAATGATTTGTCATAATCATGGGTATTTTTTGTGTTCTTCGAATGTAATCAAAATAAATTTCTTATCAGTTCATTAAAAACAATTTCAAAAGTCATATCATTTGTTTTTCTTTACTCAGTGGCCATTTTACGTTCAACTTGGAACGACATAGAAGCTAGTCTTGATTTGTATAAATTTATTTATTATTTAAAGATGAAATTTTTTGCATTTGTGATAATTCTAGCTTTATCCTTGATAAGCGCAAGTCAAGCTGCGATATCAGGAATAAAATTTTTGAACTCAATCCATCGTTTATCGTACATTGTGAAACGGAATATTGAGGAGGAATATGGAAACGTTCCACATTTCAACGAAAAAAACGAGGTCCAAATTCTAACGCCACGACTTATTACTGTCCCATTGCGCCAGGAAATCACACAACAAGAGAACGGAGAGAGGAAATATATGAAAAAGGAAATCGTGCACAATTAAGAAAAAAATGTATTAAAATTAAAAAAATAAAATAAAATAAAAACATAAATAAATAAAATAAAAAAATATAAATAAATAAATTAAATAAATAAATAAAGCTAAACAGCAGTGACTTAATTTTTCCCCGGTGAGATTACGAAAGTGAGGTTAAGGTTAAACGGTCATTCGAATGTGTGCTTTGCTTTTCCAAGAAAATTCCTATCATATTTTCTTCAAAAAACCAATGCTCTAATAGTTTTTCCTATTTTCCTTTTTTGGAAGAGAAGATTACACGCTTTCTTCAAACAAACAAGAAAACAAAAATGAACAAAAATACGTGCTTTCATCTTTCTGTACCACAATTCGAAGCATCCTTAATATTTCGGACATTCGAATAGATGTATAAATATTTATCTATATATGCAAACCCAACCGACCAAATGTTCTCCTTTCGGCTTCTCTCTATCCTTAACTATTTGCTTCTTGAATTCTTTTTCATGCAGACTTTCATGCTCTGAAAATCAGAAAGTGGCAGGCAGGACTTTCTGGTTGTATCTCGCAGTATGGTCAAATTGGACACGTACTTGCAACATGAATATCCTTGTTAGTCTCAGTGATAGGAAAGATGTTTTGCATTTTACTTCGTTAAGGCGATTTTAGCAACAAATTGGCTTGTTCTCTTTCAAAACGAAAATCCATTTAACTTCAAACTGACGCTTAAATTCCGGGATTATTCTATTTCTCTTTGAAAGTTTGGCCAATTTTTCGTATGAAAATATCTATAGATGTGGTTCTTCTTTAAAAAAAAATGAAAAAAAATAAGAAAAATTATAAGAAGTGGTAAAAAACTGTGTATGAATAAGGAAAAAAACTTGAGCATTCTAATTTTGATGTTCCTAGAAGAGAAAAAGAAGTAAGCCGATTTAACAACGTAAAATCATATATCATTTCGGGCAACGTCAGAACGAATTAAAAATGTCTCTTCACATTTCCAATTATCTCACCAAAAATGACAGCACAACGCACTTAATTAGCGAACACTAATTTGCAATATGAAAATACAAGTTCCACATTGGCAACACTCATTGCTTGCAACACAATCTGTTGTCATGGACGTAGCCAAAAATTCTGAAGAAGAAGGAGTCACAGTCAATTTCAAAATGATCCCAGCAAAGTTATAGTCAGGACACACATAAATGAAGTTTAAGTGAAACAGACTCTTGGGGGACCACACTTCTTAACCCTTTTACGTGTAAGGGCCAAATTTTGCCCGGTATAATTTTAAAAATTTAGATCATTTACATTTTTCAATATTGCTATAGACCTTTATACATATGTATGTGCGTAAAAATTTGTTCCTTACGGTTTAAAGGTTTAATAAAAGGTATTCGAGGGGTTTTCATGAGCACGAACAAAAATCGAAGACATCTATTTCTATTTGGCTCACTTGTAAAATTCTGATTTAAGACGCATTTTTATAAAACCGCCCTTTTCCGTGGCCACTTTCACAAATTTTTGTAAACAAAGGCATTAAGAGTAGCACAAAATGTCATCAAAATGTCCCGAAGCTCAGCGCTAAACCTGGGATACTCCTAAATATTGGAGAGGGGGTCATTAAGCCAATTCTCGAACTATTATATTTCTATTTCTATTTGCTCGCCCCGCTATCGCTGACCATTTCGAATATTTTCAAATGAAGATTTCGGCGATGACAATAAAACTTTAAATTTCCTATGACATCGCAATGTTAATTTATTGTTCTTCCGATTGTGTCCTTATGTATCATTTCCTCAAGTTAGCACCAATGCCTACTAAGAAAAACTGTGCAAGAATATTCTGCCCTCTTCTTTTCCCCCAACGTAGACGCCCATGTCATTTGCATCACCATATAAACCACATATAGACCAACTTAATTCAAAATTAGCTGCTCAACGTTTGACCAGAGTGAGAGATAACATTTCCGGCAAAATCAGTTCTGCACTGTAGTCTATTTAACCCGTTGATTCCCAATTAGTTAGAACAATATTAAGCCAATTCGAGTGCGGTATCATACGTATGTTCCCTATTGTATGTCTACTTATTAATTTGGTAATTCGATTACCTGCCAGCCATGAGTATTTGCACGGAGTAGGTATTTGCCGATGGCCAGTCAAAGCCTCCTTTCGGCCTTAATTAACGATTCTTAGTAATTGGACGCATTGTCCTTCGAATTTTTGCCATACGTGAAAAAAACAAAACAACGAAAACAAAAATGTCGCTCCCATTTTAGCAACTTGTTGCGGCATCTTATCGATTCGATTGAATTTCCGGACAGCCGTTCGCCGTTCGCCGTTTCGGTTCGATTCGTCGCTGTCTCTCGCCGAACGCACTCAATCATTTTGTGCTCTAAATCCTTTCGCCTCCATCCAACCAATATAGCCATTTTTGCGTTTACGTACATATCTTAGCGTTGACTTTTGAGTGTGAGGGGGCTTGCCGCCGCCGCCGCCGCCTTGGCATTTGAGTGGCATTTCAAAATAATGAAATTGTTTGGCCCACTTTTAGCGGCGCTGCCTACATGCATCCTGTTCATTAATCTAATTTCGCAAAGTAATCAATATTACTGACATGTTGCAAATATACGATTTCTACGCCATACAATCACGAACATTTCAATTGTGGGGTGTGTGTATGTGTGGGTGTGTGTTGGTAGGGATTTTCAAATATTATCGCCCACATCTATTCTATATGAACCTGAGAACTTGGCTTATTTATGTAACCTGTTTTATTAATTATGATACCTAAGCCCCTAGACACATTGCGTGGGCAATGAAGTGCCGAGTCCTTCAAGTCATGGTGGAAGTCATGATATTTCACATTACTCGTAGCAAATGATTTTTTGCGGTTGTTGCTTGACATATCTAGCTATTTGGCATTGATTGATTTACATTGTGGTGAAATGCATTCTTTAGGGAGTGAGCTTTCATGGTGGCTTAGCGCACGGAAAAAATATAAGTACAGTGGACCCTCGGTACAAATGATTTAAAGGGAAGTGTCCAACTATCGAATTTGGCGGATTATAACTAAGTAGAGTATTAGGGTTTCAAGGTGCATGATGCGTCTCATACAGTCTCTCTGCGCAAACGTCAACCTCGGACTTCCCGAGCCGTCAATGGCGTAGCGTGACATTTCGGCGCCCGAGGCACAATGGAGGAAATTCCACCACCACCCACCACACTAAATAAAAAGATCTTTATTAAAATTTAAATATAATTTGGCGCCCTTATTTAAGAAGATTAGGGCGAGAGTCACTCGAAAATTAATCTTTCGATTTTTAAAATTATCGATTATCGAAACTATTGAAAATAGAAGCTTCAAACTATCGAAAACATTTATCGTTTTTGAAGACTATCGATAGTTTTGATTCATGGACATTTACTTTAGCATTGGAAAGGTGATGCTGGCGGTGCCAGAGGGCTGCATTCTTAGATAAGGGTGAGAGCCGCTCGAAAATTCATCTTTCGATTATCAAAATTATCGATTGTCAAAATTATCGATAACTGAAACTATCTATGATGATGGTGACGGTGAGGTTGGTGATGATGGTGATGATGACTTTAACTTACACAACTTCTTGCTACATCACGCCGTGAATAATCTTCAGAAAATCTGCGAGTCTCAAGTGTCCCATTTTACAAACCAAATGAGAATTATAGGCGTCATGCTAAAATCTTATTCTATGCTCTGTTGCCGGTTTGCAAGGGATTTTTACTAATCACTTTCCTCAAGAAAACAGAAGTAAAGAGATTTTCTTCAATATCTAATATGGCATTCAGACAAGCACCGAAATCTCGGGATTTCGGCACTTGGATTTCGTGAAATCCACATCGAAATCCAAGCGTTCACACGACAATATCGTGGACAATATCGACTTGAGAGGATTTGGTTTGACAGCCATTTATCTGTTTGCAGTGCTGCCAAATGAAGGGAAATTTCCTTAAAAATTTTTAGATGCCTTGCATCAGTGCTGGTTACAAAGTATGGAGAACTGAGTGAGAATGGTTTTCAAATTCGGCTTCTGTGGAGGGATACTTAAGCACAGTATTTTATAAAATTACAAAATTATTTTTAGGACCAAATTTAAAAATTTCAAATGATTGATATTTAAAATTTAAACAGCTCTCAAACGTGCTTGATTGAAATCACTAGCAATTTGAAAAAGAAATTATTAAAAATTTAAAAATATATCTTCCGATAGTTCTATCAATGCTATCGATATTTCAGACTATCGACTATCGAGAATATCGATGGTCGCAACTAAGTATCGATAGTTCTCCAGCTCTAGCTAATAGTGAAAGTAGCATCACAAAAAGTTCCACGACTTGTGATCAAAATTTAAATATCCAAATACTTACATCCTTCACCACTCATTTTCTGCACGTGAAAGCTTCCTGTCAGTGTCGCATTAAATTTTTACCCGGATTTTGTATTCGGTGTTAGCATATGTAACTGAAAATTTCAAATGCAACTCTGCGCTAACCTCAGAGTTAAATGTTAACCCAGGTTATATTTTCGGGTTAAATGAATTTTTCATATGCATTTTGACATTTGTAACATGAGTACATGAGTATCTCCGACAACCCTAGCCGGGCCTAGTGAGAACATAGCATAGATTTCATTTTTTGTTAGTCTAATGACTTTCATTCGAAGAAGCATTTAGATTGGTTACTTTCACCAGCTCATTGTGCAAATTGTTGTCTATAAAGTCGGAATCCCACTATCCGCGCGTTGCGGCGATTTTTGCCATAGTCAATGCGTCGATAATGTGAATGCAGTATTGGAATTCTGATGCTGACATGTGTGATCGTCTTGAACGATTTTTGTCCCAACTTCGTTGTTCTACGATATCTTTTGGAAAATATGGCCGATAATGTGACCCTCAACAGTGATTGTGGAAATAGATTGATTGATTGTTGAGATTTTTGCCGATATCGCCCTGAACAAACTGATGACTTATTGTCGTACATCAAGAGAAAATCCAAATTATAGTTTCTATTAATTTAACTAAAACATTTGACATGAAACTTTGTTGTTTAGCCACAAAAAAAAAAAACCCTCAACAATCGTAACGTCAGTAAATAAATATTGAATCGATAGCACATTGTGCAAGCATAAAGCGCTTCGGGCAAAATCTCAGCATTGCACAAAGAAGTGAACGAATAATCGAATGAGTGTCTCTCTCAGGCGTTAGATGTACGGACGACACCAACTACAACCAAATAGTAAAAGGGCAGCGGGGAGGAAAAAACACCGTGGTATACCGACAGCTTTGGTGGATGTACCATTTGTTGTTTGATTGATGCCCCACGGCGAATTTGTGGCGCAACTCGAGAGCGGTGAGTTGCGTTATCCCATCTTCAGCTGCTGAATCAGCTGCACACAAGCGCACACGGACACGCACACACACACACATATGTGGCGTGATTTGACTTTTTATCGTAACGCAACGCATTGCCTTTGCTTACTGCTGCTGCACAACTCCAGACGACCAACATGGTCAGCATGGTCGAATAGAAAGCGAAACACTCGAATGCACTGTTGTACTTGCTCACTCGCTTCCTGGGTGTGCTTTTGTGTATACGCGTGCATCCTATCGGTGTCGGATGGATGGTCGCCATTAACCATCCAACAAAGCATCCGAATGGAACACAGTAGATCACACCATGCCATGCCGTGCCGTGCGATGCCATGCGATGCAATTCAATGCTTTTGTGTT
The DNA here is from genome assembly GCA_020466095.1 of Chlorops oryzae. Classification (NCBI taxonomy): domain Eukaryota; kingdom Metazoa; phylum Arthropoda; class Insecta; order Diptera; family Chloropidae; genus Chlorops; species Chlorops oryzae. Next base: position 42,965,912 of record CM035808.1, read on the forward strand.
CCATTGTTTCCTTTTGTCAATAGTGTCACACGATGCCTTGGCAATGTCATTTTATTTTTTTGTGAATAGCGGCATTGCATCGATTGGACTTTAAATCAGTAAAGGTAATACAATTCCTTCGTCATTTCGTTAGCTCTTAATAGCCAAGAGTACCTAGTTGTAATTTATTTAATTTTCCATTCGAAGCTTCCATTTCGACTTCATGAACAGTTTAATTCATTTTCGATGACTATTGAAGGTCTTTTAAAAATACACTCACAAGAACGACCACATTTAGAAAAATGCTAAAAGTCTCAAATAATTCGAACCCCATTCTTCTCGAACGCACACACACTCGAAAACACTCACGGAAACGAGCGCCGTGTGCACTCTCACTCCATTTGTTTCTGGTGTGCTCATCTATTCAGAAGGTTTATGGCTGCAGTAGCATTGATGTCCTCACTTTTATCCTTTCCTGTCATGGCCTCTTTTGTTGTCTTACACCATCGTCGTCGTCGTCGTCGTCGTCGTCATCGTCTCCATTATACCGAGTCACATGAACAATGTTTATTTATTTGCTTCATTTTCTGTGGTGCGCCTGAATCAAATTGCATTGCTGACATTGTGGCGCACTTCAGACCCGAGTGCATGTGCGCACACACATGAGCATATGAGCGCTACGGCAAAGTTAATTCCATTGGGTGGCAACACTGCCAGACACACGAGCATTTTGATAATGCCTGTGTATCACACTGTGCGGTTCTTGCCATTTGTGCTCGTGTCGCTCTAACTCGTTTGTTTGTTATTTGCACTTTTGCCACTTTTGCGGCAAATACATCTTATATGTTGCGGCTGATTTTGTTGCTATTTGGCTTGATTTGATTTTTTTTTTTTTTTACTTTTTTTCTTGTTGGCTGTATTGCTTTCCAGTGTTGCATACGTGCAGATTTTATGCTTGCTATCGGTAGAGTATTTTGGGGCCGTGTCGTATTTGTTTGAACTTGCGTAATTTATTCTCTATTTGCAAAACGAGTGAGAACTCGAGCAGTATTTACCAACTTCACTGCAACTGCAACTTCATCTTTGGAGCTTTTCAATGATATTGAAGAACGATTTTTGGACTCCATAAATTTTCGTTAAGAAAATAAAATGCCCTGAAGCGACACATGGAGTGTATTCAGGTGATGGTGATATTTATTGGTTTAATGGACTTTGGGCTATGTTCTTCGTTTTTCCTCAACGATCCCACTTACATAAAAGTGATCAATGCCAATTGTGAGGAGAATTAGGACTTTTATGGTTTACGTTTTGAAGATGTGAAGCAGATGATCGGACTTTCTCGATTGGCGCTGGGTCTATTTGGTGCGATAGATTAGAGCTTTTGTAATGTAGAGTCTCATCATAATTGATAAATTTATTTTTCGCATAGAAAGATAGTAGAAAAAGGCTTAAACGATATGAAACTGGAGCTTCCTTGTAGGCGATTTATAAACTTTTTTTTAATCATTTGAAACACGCTGGCATCTTCGTTCCAGCTTTGGCAAAGCACGGACGAAAATGAGAATTTTAATTGATATTTTTGCCGAAAAAAAAGTTCTTGAAATTTGAATAGATAACAGCTAGAATTGTGAGTACCTACTAAAACTCATATTTGTTCGAAATCATATGCCGAATAGGCTGGCACAAGAGTCACAGATGACTCTTTCTGCACTCATATCTCACTCTTATTTCCCCTTTTTGTGTGAGCCATATATGACTCCCTATTTGCTACATATGAACAAATCCAGCACGAAATTAAACCAAGCCCCGAAAAAAAACTTTTCTTCTCGAATACCAATTTTAGTTCTGTTTGTCCTTTTGTAAGACTTGTTCTGATGAACAAAATTCGTCACGATTACAAGTAATTATAAAAAATTTTTTCTTCTGTTCATTGCTCCCTCCAGTGAGCTTTATAGACAAACCCTAGAGCTCAACGCTTTCACAGCTATACACCAGGGTTGGGCAAAATGCATTGAATTTTAAATGCATTGAACTTTGCATTACCACTAAACATTTAGTGATAATGCTCGAGAAATTTCATTATCATTTAAGGCTTATTGAAAATGTAACAAAAAATGCATTATCATTTAAGGCTTAGGGTCGTAGTCTTCGACTCGGTTTAAGCGCTTCGAATGTTTAAATTCTCTAATATATTACCTTAGTCTTCATGCCAGTTTAAGTCAAAAAAATACTTTGGCTATATTTGAAGTTTAAAAAAATTTTCATATAAAATTAATAAACTTAGTTTAAACTCTCCTGAAGACTATCATTTGAAAGTTTAAACCTTCAAATAGTTTAAACTAGGTTGGAGACTATGAGCCTTAGTGTCAATGCAGATTTTTTTCAATTATCACTAAACTCTTAATGCTAATGCATTCTTATTTTCATTATCAATAAGTATTTAATTATAATGCAATCTCATTTGCATTGCCATTAAATCTTTAATGACAATGAAAAAATTTTGCACTAAATTAAATTTGAAAAAGTGACTTAGGCCCGTTTTCTGAATGTCCGGTTAAAGTCTAGATTAACTAACCGGCAGTTAAACTAATCGAATGATTAAAAGTGTCGGTTAACCATTTCGTTTTCTCAATGTCTAAATGATTTGTTCTGGTTAATATCCGAGAAGTTGGCAACGCGTTCACAAAACATCTGTTTCTAATTGTCAAAACGACTGAGAAATGTTAATTTGTTATAAACGAATGCTAAATGTGCTATAACAAAGCTACTAGATCTAAACACCAGCTGTTTCTTACAAATAAATTTAATCGGCAGATGAGCGTCGGTTAAGGTTTGTGCCTTAATCGTATTTTGAGAAAACGAAACTTGATTTTTTGTTAAAATAACTTCCGGTTACGGTTAAACCGGACATTCAGAAAACGGGCCTTAATGCAATAAATATTTAATCGCATTAAAATAAAATTTCATTATCACTTTCTATTGAATTTTAAATTTTATAATATTTGAGTGAATGAAGTAGGCTTGAAGACTTATTTATTGAGTTAAGAAAGTTATAAGGACGATGATCGACTTCTTGAATTTCGCATTCGAATACTGAATTCAATTTAGAGGATAACCCTAGAATGCGAAATTCAAGAAGTCGATCATCGTCCTTATAACTTTCTTAACTCAATAAATAAGTCTTCAAGCCTACTTCATTCACTCAAATAAAATTTAAAATTCAATAGAAAGTGATAATGAAATTTTATTTTAATGCGATTAAATATTTATTGCATTAAGTCATTTTTTCAAATTTAATTTAGTGCAAAGTTTTTTCATTGTCATTAAAGATTTAATGGCAATGCAAATGAGATTGCATTATAATTAAATACTTATTGATAACGAAAATAAGAATGCATTAGCATTAAGAGTTCAGTGATAATTGAAAAAAATCTGCATTGACACTAAGCCTTAAATGATAATGCTTTTTTTTTTCATTTTCAAAAAGCCTTAAATGATAATGAAATTTCTAGAGCATTATCACTAAATGTAAATTAATAATGCAAAATTAATGGTAATGCAAAGTGCCCAACCCTGCTATATACTATATTTTATTTTTTGTTTGTTGTTTTATTTATTTGTATTTTTTTTGGTCAATTAGAAAGAGATTATCTCGTCTTGACTATTTTCCAAACGTGGATATACGTAGAAAAAGGACTACACTCTACAATTGACTCTACAAGGTTGCAGACAACGAGGGCGTCCAAAACAGCGTTGGATGGATACAGTGAAATGGGACCTCGAGGCTATAGCACTTATCGCGCAGGATGCAGCCGATAGGGTAAAGTGAAGGAATTGTTCACGTTTTTTGGACCCCGGGATGGGCCGGAACTTTTAAAATGCAAGAAGAAGACGAAGAAGAATAAGAAAGAGATTATAGGAGGGGTTTTGATCTGAAAATAATATCCATTTATTGCAGCGTCGGCAACGCCAACTTTCCAGCTGCTATTCCTTTTTTTTTATACGATACGTTGTAACGTCTCTTCCCATATTTTCAATGAAATCATAATTTACTCAACTCACGTGTCAATACATCTCATATATCACATTCGTTTCATATCGAAAACATAATGCTAAAAGTGTTCCAAAGCAGAGGGTCTAACATCTGAATTTGCCCATATTTTAGCTTAAGCCTGATACTTAAAAATTCATTTGAATTCGAAAATTCGAAATCTCATAAAGTTGCTGCTGGGATGATATCCTTCTTTAAATACATTTGCAAATGACTGCAGAATTCAAACTTTTAAAAAAATTGAAGCATACCTTCAGGGATAAATGGATGTATGGTAAAAATATGACTGATTCTTCGTATTATTTACTAAGAAATAACCTAAAACCACTCAAATTTCTTTGCAATCTACTATAAAATGTTCTTAGAAAAAGCTTCCTCTTAAAAGATTGTCTTTTAATATTCAAAGATTGTATAAACTCATACAATACAAATGAGATTAAAAAAAGAATAATGCAAAACCACCTTTTTTATGTACCCTCCACCCTCAGATCAGAAAATCTTTTTTTTTAACATTAATGGAATTCAGCCACACAAAAAGTTCTGCTTGTTACAATTTGTAACGAAAGATAAACTCAAAATCTTTAGCTTACGAGTATCTCTGCTGAAAGTACATATATCCCCCGCCCCTCCCTCGCCACCACCCTCGCGCGCCTTACGCTTTGTGTATACATTAAGAGAAAATACTGTATTAAATCCTCCAAGACAACTAAGCCGTATCTATAAACACCTAGCTACCTGCGCAAGGAAATCTTATCGTCGGCTTGCACACATACGCATGCAAATCCATATACAAAGTACCCCACACACACACCCAATGCAAATCATCGTAAGTGAGCTATGAAGGAGGACGCCCTCAACATTCGAGCACACATGCTTACTTAGATGAATTTATAGGCGTGCACACACAAATACACATTCACATTGCCATTCACATACCCATTCACATTTACATTTACCCGTTGTGTGTAAAATTTATTGAGTTTTCGTGTTAACCATGCATAATTAAGTTTTTAGAATTTTAAGCATGAAGAATGTCAGGCATCAAAGCGATTTACGGTTGCACTCGAACGCAATGACGGCGCCTTATAGATAAGCCAGCATAACAATGCAAAAATGTAAGTAAGTACGCAAGGATATAGAGGAATATGTATGAGTATAGGTAAAAAAAAAAAAAATCAAAAACGTATGGCATGAGAGCGTACATATGAAGAGTAGAGTAGAGGGTTGACCCACGACGCTTCGCGACGGGTGTCTGTAGGCGGCATTTTATTTCTATGCGATTTTCAAGGCATCAGCGAAATGTTTTATGCAAGAAGCTTATCATATATTTATTAAGCAAATAAAAATTTACACGCAAACGACACCGAAGAATATTGAAAATTTAACAAAGAAAATGTAAGAGAAAAATATTGCACGTACATTTGTACTGTACATATAAATTGAAGGTGCAAAACCAAGGGGCATAAAATTGCGCATAATTTTTTGTTACTATTTTTCTTGTTTCTTTCTTCAATATATACAATACTGTAACAAAATAAATATGTCTCCAGCCAGTTTCGCTTAAGTGAATGCATAAAATCAAATAATTTTCATAATTTTTTTTTCCCGCTGCCTCACAACAGCTCCTTCTTTCGCACAGGCTTGAATTTCGTTTCAGCTTGACTCGATACAAATGCAGGAAAGCAATTTCCGTGCATAGAATATAATATTAAACTTAAACATGCAACATGCGACTGAGGAACGCGCGCGCACACACACACACACACACTCACACACACATACACATACCTTCATATATCACAGGCGCGGCTCCGTTCGTACGCAATGATCACAATTCGTGCAACAAAACGTAAGGAAAATGTAACAAAATACGGCACCGTGTTGGGCCTGAAATTGTTCTTGTCTCTCGATGCACTGTGCTCCGACTATTTAATGAACGGTGCTGCTGCTGCTCATTTTAAAAGTGCCACCTACGACACAGCGTAAGAAGAGGCCATTGCCATGGCTCTGCTGTTTAGTCCTCATCGTCTTCGTTGTCTTCGTCTGCCGATTGCATGTCCTCACCGGCGTCCTCGTGTGTTCGTCAGTGTGTGTCGTGTGTTAAGGTAGTTTCCACTGCTTCAACAGTTGGAATTATGCATTAGAACTGTGAATTGGCAAGGAGCAAAGTCAAAAGTTGTGCGCACTTTCCGTTTAGTCTGTCTATCTGTGTCTGTCTGGCTGCTGCTGCCGTCTTCTTCGTGCGGGTCGAAGGATCACATTCACATAGATCTCGGCTAAAGCTCAACAGTTGCTCCTAAATGAAATTTTCTACCGCCTTTCCTATTTGCTCGTTTCCTACCATCGCTGCATTCGGTCTGCTACTTACTGTCTTTCTGTGTGTCTCTCTGTCTGTCTGTGTGTGTTCGTCTGTCAGCGTGTGTGTTTTAATGTTTGTTCGTTTCGCTGGGCACAATACGAAGTTTATATACGCGCAGCAGTAAGTGCAAGAAAAATTGCTCGAAAAAAGAAAAAAAAAAAATAAATGGAAATGAAAATGAAAATCATTTCATTCTATTTGTAGATTGCACCCATGAGTATGTGCGACATAACGAAAGGAAAGGAATCTCAGCATATTTTGCAAAATCTCATAATAAAAGAAATGTTGGAAAATAAAGAAAAAAACAAATAAGAAAGCTAAAGTCGGTCAAGCCCGACTTTGAAATACCCAGCGTCCCGACATTATGAGCGCACTATGTTTTGTTTCTCTATTTGTGGGCGTGGCAGTGGGCGGGACACATTAATTATTTTCCTACACCTTTCATTCGCCTTGGTCAACCTATGTTGCGAATTTGAAGCTTCTACGCCTTTTACTTCACAAGTTACGATAAGCCCTTTTTTGTGGGCGTGGCTCGAAAAGGGCGGCGTCCATTTTTTGCCAGGATATGCCCCTTTTTGTAGTTTACCAGTACACCAAATATCAATGAAATGTGTTGAGTGGTTCGCAAGTTACAAGCATTTTACTGAAAACACAATAAATTCATTTGTGTGCGTGGCAGTGGGCAGATGTCTCCCATATTTACGTAGGATCACACTCGGACCCCGATATACATGTGTGCCAAATTTCGACTTCATTAGGGTCCAGCCGTTTTGGAGGAGATCCGACCACGGACGGACGGACAGACGGACAGACGACGGACAGACGGACAGACGGACATGTCTAAATCGATTCAGTTTTTGATCCTGATCATTTCTATATATATTATATATGTCTATATCTCCGGAGCTTAGTTCTCCCTGTTACAAGATTCGCACAAAACTAATATACCCCGCTTACGCTGGGTATAAAAATTGAAAAAATTAAATCATGAAAAAAAAAATGTAAATAGCATAGAGTCGGAAGAAGAAGATAAAAAATGGAGAAGAAAGCTAATTTAAGAAAATGACGCAAAGTTTTCTTCGCTTCTTGGTGCTAAAGTTGATTGCATTTGATAAGAAAATAAGAGAAAAAATATGTTGCATAAAGTCTACGCGAACATTCACGTTCATGTGCACTCGTGAGAAGAATACATTCCTGTCCTGTATGCGCGCGAGTCTGTCTGGCAACAATAAGCCTGTATTTACATGAAGATGTTGCTGATGACAAAATTGGCCTACGACTGACGCGACAAAATGTTCTAAAATTGATTACATTAGGCGAGTGGAGTGCATTGGGCACATGTATGATCGTTTCAAGTCTTGAATAGAAAAGTTGAGATTGGTTTTTTTTTTTTTGAATTTTATCAACTTTAAACGTTGTAATTGTACTTTAAGTTTTGAAGAATGGAAGAGTTTTGTTAACAAAAGAAAGTTCTGAGATCTTTGAAAGCTTTTCAAGGATACAAAGTTGGTGGACTATAATGAGGAATGTAAGTATTTAAGTTTGAGATGCGCCTAAAGTGCAGTACAGTACAGTAAACTGTGTAGATAAGCTATGACTCCGACCGCGACCATTCATTCATTATTATTTTGCTTTATCACAGCGGGCCCATGTGCGACCTTAGTGTGTCCCCTTAAAGGCGGCAGCCACCCTAACCATGTTATTTTGCTTTATATAAGAGAGAAAGACTCTGAGTGGTTTTTGGGTCAATTCTTTGAGAATAACACACAAAATTTGCTTATTAATAGAATCAGTAATATTATGTATTGCCATCCATTCATTTACTCCTCAAGGTATGCTTCAATTTTTTTTTAGTCTGAGCTCTGCGGTCATTTGCAAATGTACATAAAGAAAGATATCATCCCACTACTTAATTTTCGGTGAGTTCAGATTAGAATTTTTTACAGAATACGAGCTTCAGAAAAAATAATCTTAAAAATCTTAAATATGTAGCAAATATGGAATCATACAAAGAAGTAAATAGGAGTGAAATATCAGTGCAGAAAGACATGTCTATGACTATTATACCGGCTCATTCAGTATATGATTTCGTATTTATATATAATCTTCGCAAGAAGGGGGTTCAAACTCCGAATAGAGACAACACTTTGAAATATTTTTGAGGACATAAAATGCAAACAAAATATTGACCACAGTTCCTGAAAGAACTTGATATATATAAACAATTCCCTATAGTTATTTTTGCTAGATTGGAAACAAATACATGTTGAATCGTTATTGAACAGTGTGGCCGAGAATTAAATTGCTCAATTTTTTCTGTAATTGTTAGGGGCTATATCTCGTAATATTTTATTTGCCTGTTTATAACAAAGTTTAAGCCTTACACCCGGAAAAAAGAATTGCTCAATGTACATTTGATCAATTTTTATCATAAAGACGGTTTATATCGTTCAGGGACGTATGGGGGCGATGGTTTTGAGAGTTGGGACGACTTCTGAATTACATGTATAACAATATAAGACAAAATACAGACAATTAATATAAGTTTGTAACATCCAAACTCCCTTAAAAAGTGTGCAAATAAGATCTCACTTACCTTTAATAAATTCATTCGTGCTAAGTACAAGAGACTCTACCATTGCGACTGAGGGGGATGTTAAAGGATCAACTCTTTCTTGTTTAAGTAACTTAAATGCTTCAAAAAGGTTACGTAATGTTTCCAGATCTACTTCGCAGATATGTGAAATAAACACAAAGGAACGAGGTCCTGAATTAAACTATTATATCCTTCCGACACTTTCGGTTCAAAGGCTGCCGATTGCCTTTTAATCTAGAATGATATAAAATATGAAAAGAAAATTAGTAAGATAATTGTCTCCGAAGAAGAGTTGTTTAAATTCCTATGAATTCAAACAATATCCTATTTTATTACTATCTTATTATTGTAATAAAATGCTTTTGATGCAAAATCCTTTGAAAGTATTTCAATAAGAACTTTAACTTCAAAAAGTCTATTTTAAATATGTGAATATATTTATAATAAGAACTTTTCGTATAAACGCATAATCCTTTATTTACAATTGTTTCGCATTTCTTAGCAGCAATCAATCGAAATTATTCCTCAACGAAATCTATATGGAAATACCAAACCATTGCCGATGCAATTACGTAAAATAATATTTTGATAGGAAAATACACTTAATTTGCATAATCTTTAAAATTTATTGATAAACTATGATAAATATCATCAACGGATGAGTTTGCACAGAGTTTACTACTTGCAATTTCCACATTACCATATATACGAAATGATATATTTACGTACATACATCCAAAGATGCATGCATCACACACACATATGCACGAGCACACATATAGAGGCCATTAGCCGTCACGATATACGTCAATTTACGAATGCATGCTGCTGCTGCTGCTACTTGGCCCCGGTGAACAGCTGTCCGAACCGCACCGATATACTCAACGAAAGCAAATCGAATGAAAATCAATGTTGTTAATATATACTGGCAACACCTTTAAGCACCTGACCGGTCGGTCGGTTGCTCGGTCAGTCATCATCAACAACATCAAGATCGCCATCATACATCATAACTACACCAGCACTATCAACACCAATATTATTATAGCTCACCATGTTGACCGTAACCACAACTGACTGGACCGGTCCGTACTGGGCCGGAGCGTCCCGGACTGGAACGGACTGAACTGGACTGGACTAGACTTTAATGCCGTACCGTATAAAGCGTTTTCTGACGTGCTGCGGTCGTTATCCATTTCGTTTGTTTCAGAGCCGTAGCAACCATAGGGGCAAGAGGGGGATTTTCCCCCCACGCATTTTCGTTTTGCCCAAGAATAAAATTGAAAAAATAATTTTGCCCCCCCACGCAGATTGGAAAAATAATTTTTCCCCTCACGCAAAACAGAATTGCTACGGCGCTGGTTTGTTTGCTTATCCTTCGGCAGACACACAGCACGCACACACACGAACATAAACATAAGCACACACCCGCACACACATTGCAGCGGGTATACGCATTAGTTAATATGATTTTAATTAAAATTCAGCACGACAACGAAGTAAACTGAGGTCAAGCCGGGTAGGAAATTAGCATATGATAATTCACTCAATGTTTTGATTTCAGACTATACCGAATGCAAACTTTAAAGCACATTTTAGCCGCAAGATGTGGTGTATGCCTACGAGCAAGAGCACACATGCACACGTATCATATGACGACGCATGTGTCAATATATATGTAGATAAATGTGTTTGTGAGTGCGTGCGTGAGTTCGTGCGTGGGAATGTGTAAATATTTTCGGTTCAATACTTTTGGGGAATATGGCGAAAGTGTCAATCGAATTTTAAGATGCAAATTATGAAAGGCGCCTGCGTAAATTTCAGTTTAAATATGTAAATATCGATTTCCATTTTAGAATCTCATTCTATATAGCCTTGCACGATTTGGGCGAATAGATTGCATTGCCATTTATTAAATGCCAAAACAATTATGGACATCGGACGTGATACAACGAATCACAAAATCAAGATTAAAATATTCTTAATGTGCTCTCAAATTGCTTCTCAAAATTTAATACTTTGGATGAACAATGCTCATTAATTGAACATATGTTATGTATGAATGTGTGAATATATATAGAAATCTAGAAATCTAATCCCTAGAAATCTTTCTCCGCAGCAAAAGGAAGTGTTCTAAGCATCAATAAATAAAAAACAATTTGATGACCTCTGCTTAAAAATTTTTGAAGTTCTTGCTCCCTTTATATTCTCTCCGCAGTGTGCTTAGAAAGGCAGTTTTTTTTTTCAATATTCGCACCGAAAAATTCCTCGGGAATATAATGATAATAAATTTCCTCTGGAAAAAAGCTCTAGCATTTGAAAAGAAAATGTATAGCGCTTTAAGCATAGTGATTTGACCCAAAAAAAAAATCATATTAATACACATCAACCACAATATCAACCGAAAAGTATGCACGGTTTTTTGTTTAAGCGTTTCCAACACACACTCTCTGAGTCCTTTGTGCTAAAGCGGACATAATAAGAGCACTTCTAAGAACATCTGTTACGTCGATAAGAGCTGTAATACAGCTTAGCTTAGTCCTAGAACCTAATTGGCACTCCGAATAAAGGAAGTCTTTTGAATCATCGTTCTATGTTTGTTAGTATCTGAGATATAAGTTTTTTAAATTGTACTATAATAATCACTTTTACAAATACGAGTAGAGATATGAGCCCACATGCCTAAAGATGAGATCAGCTTTTTCAGCACTTGGTTAGTAAGATATGCAAGAAGAAAAATTTACCTATAAATTTCCTATTAACCTATACAGCAAGACATCCTTTTTCCCGGAATGCGCACTGTGCTTAAAGTGCTTTAGCCTTTGCCTTTAAAAAGTTGACAATTTGAAAGGTGAGACTGAACTGGAAAATAATCAAGTAAAGGGCTAATTAGAGCTTTATTGAATTGCACTAATCAAAATTTTATTGCATAATTACAGGGTTACATTTTTGTATTTTTCTTCTTCTTTACATTTAAAGAAAGGGAATAACACACTTTTCATTTCAAAAAAGCAAGAATTTTCAATAAAAGAATTGCCGGGAAGAAGTCAAAAAGCTCCTACCATTTATAGTTCAAATATCCTTCAGCTTTGCCATTGAAGGACATAAAACAATGAAAAATCATATCCAGAATTTCCGGCAAACAATGGCGTATACCCACATGCAAAGCCACACTCACACACCCCAACACACACCCACACATACAAAAGGTTTTTCCCGAAAACTGTCTGCATGCATAACTGCACCGTTGCACCGCAGAACAACACTAGAAAGTGTACCACATACCAGATGGGGGCACAATAAACGACAAACGATGCCATCCATGGCAACCAAAATAGAAGACGCGACGTCGCCAACGTGAGCTTGCATACATAGGTATGCATATATTGAACTTCTCTTTCATATTTCAAGTTCCTTTTTTTGAACAAAAAAAAAAAAAAAAAAAGAAAACAACCAAAAACCTTTGTAGTTTTTAACGGTCATGAGTTATGTGACTTTCACATGGACCGCGCGTACAAACACTCACACACACACACGTACACTCACGTGGAAGTCGTCCTTCGAATGTGAAGTGCAAACATAGTTTCACATAGAGCCGCCGGTTGCTTACAGTAAAAAATCGTGGGTGTCTACGATGGCAAACGCTTGGAGGAGGTTTTATGCAAAAACTTTTCAACTCCTATTGCGGTCTTTTATGGTATTATATTTCAAAACTTATGATATCCAAACTTGGCTACGTGGCTGTGTATATCCTTCTCCGCTCTTTTTGTTTTCTTTTTTTCGTTGACGCTGCTGCTGGCTCGGCGAATGCACTCGTTGCATATAAAATGGTTGAAAGTCGCTGTAGACAAGCGTTGACAGGTTGCCTTTTAAGAGTTGAGCCAAACTCATAAAATCTAAACGCCAAATTGTGTCGAAGATATTTCAGTTGGGCGAATGAGCTTTCACAAATTGCATACGTGTTGGCGGTTGGAAATGGGACCGACTTTCTGCGGTGGTATAAGTTTTTCCTTTAGAATAAAAAAAAAAAAATATAATAAATTTCATAAGTTTCAGTTTCCGAAAGTATTGAAAAGCAATCAAGTATGACTTTTTGATGGCCTTTTCTGCGATGTAAACGATCCTTATGTGAATATTTCACTCAATTTTAAGAGCTTATGAATTGAGTGAAAGACGAGGGGAATGGTCCTCGTTATTCGCTGTGCTTATATTCTCTTAAGTCTCATAAAGTTTGATTGAAATTGAAGTGTTTCGAAAGTTACTCTTCTCATAAAATTTTGAACTAAATACCTTGTTCGTCTTTTTCTGGTGTTCAGGTGCAATAAAAGACCAGATAAAAAATAAAATAAAACAAATATTTCCCAATGAAATTTTATTTTTTTTTTTTTTTACTTTTTAGAAGAATAAACATTTTGTACCTGAAAACGTTTACAATATGCCGGGGTTCATGTCATATCTAACGAACCGCAAGTAAGTACATGATACTCTCAAGAAAATGTGTCACATATTTGCCATAAAGCTTCGGATAGATTGTACAGAGGAGCAGTACATTCTCATAGTATTCGTCTCATGCTGCTCGTCCTTGTATCCTTCAGAAACGGAAGCACGTTTCAAAAATTTGCCAACATAAAAATAAGGTCAATGAAGTGTATATGAAATTGATTTTATCCATCAGAATTCATCGTTCGATAGTGGAAAACCTCAATAGATCAAAGAGTGTACGTGTCGTACGACAGAATGACAGATCCGTAATTTTCGTACTTTTCGTACGGAAGTGAACGTGAAAGCATTACCGGGTCATGAGCTGCACGTGAACATCAGCTGCACAAAAGATAGGGAAACGGGAAACGGATAACGAGTAAACGAGTGAACGATAAACGCATGAGAAGCACTTTCCGTCTACCGAGGGTTAGTTACACCGAGGTGCTCCGTTCGCCGCTGCCTTAATCCATTAATATTGGAACGAAAAGTAGAAGAAGAAAAAAAAAAAGGCCAATAAAACGGTAGCACACCATTCCTTCGAAATATATAAAGAGCATCATAAAATATATCGAAATGAAGAAGTAAGTCTTTGATGCAGTTGGGAGCGCTGGACAAGCAAGCAGTAGGAAACCGGCGAAACACTAATTGGAAGCCGGTGAGTTTTTGGGGACATGCGGACATTACTTTGGATTAATACTTACAACAGCTACGTGGGTACAGTACATGTCCTTCCCGTCTACTCTTAAAGCAGTAACAGAGGGAGAGTGAGAGAAAAATGGGGAAAAAAGAATAAAAAAAAAACCAAAAGAAAAGTGGCAAGAACATCGTCGCTTTGACAGGTTTTATTGTATACGGCTATATTGTTGGCTTCTTGACGTTATAAATCGGATTTCCAAACAGCTTTTTACACGAACAACACGAAAAGAAGAAACACATTACGAGGATACCCGATGCTTCTGTATAGCCGCACCGTCCCGTCCCGTCCAGTCCCTGTATCCTCCAGTCCTATGTAGACGAGTGACATCGACAACAACTCTGAGTAGAGTAAAAAATCGTCGATACATTATTTGCTCTTATTACAATCCCGCTTATTGCTTTCTTATGCCATTGCTACTTTCCGTCGCTGCTTGCAATTGAGAGTAGCCTCTCTCGACGCCGCACAGTGTCGCGAGTGCGGCCAAATTCTTAGAGAATATATTGAATAAGAAAATCCCAAACTTTCGTTCCGATATTTTACGTTTTGAGATCACAACACCCCTTTGAAACTGGCCTATGCAAGGAGTGAATTTTCGTTGTTTTGCACAATTATTGCTTATGCAAGGGTTCGAATCGAATAAAGAGTAAGTATATAACTGGTAATGTCCAAGTATTATATACCAAATTAAAGTTTAGCTTATTTGCAATCATGAAAAAGTAATTGTGTATATAAATTATTATTACAAACATAGTATTTATGCAATAAAAATAAAAATGCAAAAAATGCATAAATTGAGTGCTTAACAATTTGTAAAGGCTTTCAAAAATTAGAATTATTGTAAATAACGTCCTTTTTCTTCATTAAAATGAGAATTTCAAAACTAAAAAAAAAAAAAAAATTTACGAAATATTACCTCCGTAATTTTTTTTATGTTAATAAGTAATGCACGTTTATCAAAAAAGAAACTAAAATTGGAAATTTTTTTTTTGCGTTTTCGACATTACGACCCATGTTATGGAACATTTAAATCAGGCATTAAAATAATATATTGCACATTCAAACAAATATCAGAAAAATCTGTAAATAAATTTATCCAAAATATATATTATATAAAAGAAAAAACTCCCAACTTTAATACTTTATATCAGAGGTTGCATGAAACTCTCAACCTTTTCAAAAAGTCACAAAATAATTCTTAAATGACGACAGAAAAAGAAAAATCTGAAATAGAAATACATATTTTGACAGAACAGGTTTTTGGTTTTTCTCAGATAGAAACCTTAATTCTTTTCAAATAAAAATTTCTCACGGTTAGTGAGAGATATTACAGACAGAAAAAAATATCTCACTTTATGAAGATAAAGCTTTTTACTTCTGATATAAATAGATCTTCGATAAAGAATTTGAATCCAATGCGCATTAAATATAGCGATAGAAAAAAGTTCAATAAGAGAAGAAAAAACACCTATTAAATTGGAGATTGCATCTGTGGAATCATTATAGCTTGTATTACAGACCTTCGATTTTAGGCTTTTCGCATCGAATATGTAAAACTGGCGGATGCTCTCATTTGCCTTCCTTCTCATCGTTTTTAATAAAAACTTTTTTTATAATGATCGTCATAAGGGCATGCGAACAAAAGGAAACCCCAAACTGTAACTGCTACGTTTCCATTCAAAAAATTTTTTTTCAAAAAACTTTTACATATATTCTACAGTTCCTTAGTTTTCTCATTTTATAAAAGCTATTAGGAGACTCAGGGCCGTTTTCTCATCTATTTTTATCTGTTAGTTAAATTATCCTGATGATAGTTTCATACAAATTTGATTAATAAGTCAAAGAAATTGAAATTTAACTGGCAGATAGAGATTAAAAGTAGGATGAGAAAACGGCCCTCAAGGAAATAAATCTCATTGATATATCTCAGTGAAAGTGAGATTTTTTTAACACCTAAAAATTAAATCTCACTTAGGAACCGAAAATTTTGTTTGTAAACTATTTCTCATTGAGAATAATTTTTAAATTTAAACTATAAAAATAAAAATCGGAGAAAAACAGAAAAAAAATTTAGGTTGATTCTTATTTTCCATCCCTGCTTTATATCCTTTATGTTAGTCTTTCTATTGAATAATACAAAAAATTAGCTTGTAAAATAGGTAAAAACCTAGTAATAACGCAAAAATTATGGAAATTTCAAGATTTTTGAGTCCCGTAATTTTTTATTTTATTTTGTTGCTTGTAATATTTTATAAAAAAAAAAAAAATTTAACTATGAAATCTTTTCGTTTTCGGAGTTATTCAAGTTTTTGTACAGGTTCAAAATACAGGCGAAAATGCTCTAAAATACACGTAAATTTTCGTATCAAACGTATGAGATACATGCAAATTCACACAATGAGCTTGAGTGTTTTTGGCATCTTACATTTTTTTCTTTGCCAAGCCTAAGGTTCAAACGAGCTCAATTTACCAACTGAAAGTGGGCGTGGCAAAAAAAAGTAGGCGTGACAGCATCATGAAATTACGTTTTTCAAACTTTGGGGCACATTATTTATCTCTGTTCCGAATTTCAAGTCTACAGGTCTCGAATTGCGAAATTTGAGTCCACCCTTTTATATGGAGGGGTGGGGGTTGGGGATTGGGTTGGTGCGATTTTCACAATTTTTTACAAAATTTCTTAATTACATGGAAAGAAGTGTTCATGCCAAGTTTCATTTTTCTACGACAACTCCTTCTATATTTTCCCAAGAAATGTATGGAGTCGCGACACTGTGCCATCCCTATTGCCATCGCCATCATTATAGCAAGCGCCATCGCTATGAACGTTGAACGCTGAACTTCGAATATCCTTGTTGTGTTAACATTCACATTGGCGTTAACGTTGGCGCTGGCTTCGTCTCCTTTTTTTCTGGCGGTAGCGAAGTTAAGCGCTTTTGGGTATTTAAGTCACGTACGTGAATAATGCGACACTCACGTTACCATTGCTGGTTGAACAACGCCAATGATGATTATGTACTTGCGGTGTTAGAAGTCAGCTTAGGTCAATTCGGTCCTCCTTTTTTTCCTTCACTCCTTTTCTTCTATTTATATTTATTTTTTTTTTTTTAGCTTAAAATGCAACAACAAAACATAGTCTCAAGCATGCATGATCCATTTTGAAATCCAATTGTTCGTGCAAGCGACTAACGGGAGAGCTTTCTTATTATCATTTGAGTAGATATAATCATTTTTGCAATTTCTGACACTTATCCTTGCTTGATTGCCCTTTTGATGCAATGTGATTGCACCTTACATACATACATAATGGGGATGATGGTGTGTTTGTTTGTCTGGCGGCCGGACTTCTCTGAAATTCGATTCACATGAATTCGAATAACATGAAGAAAATTCCTTCTCACCATTAAGGTTTCCTGAAAAGCAGTTAGTCCTTTCAAATTTATGGATAATGCTTCCGAAAAGGCAATGAAAATTTCATGACAAATAAATCAAAGAATTAAGCGCAAACAAGCGAATGCGCCAAGCCAAGTGACAAAACAAGAAGAAGAAAAAAACAAACGAACAAAGGAAAGGAAAATGGAACTAAAGTAAAGGAATAGAAAAGGATATGCAGCAATGACGTCAAGTAAACAAATAAAATTCAACTCATTGCCAACTCACCTCCTGGGCCGCCGCTCTTGCCCTCTCATTGCGACTCAAACTACTGCGACCAGTTGTTGAGTTTGGTTATTTTTGGCGTACCGCAATGAGGTTTTTAACTTTTAACCGCAACACTGCCGCACGTTTTAACGGGAAGCGACAAAAAACCACAAACACGCCTCGCTGAACCGCACAGTGAAACGTCTCCGGCCATATTAGGACATACCCCTACATCCTTCTTCTCCGTACTTTTAATGAAAAACCAAACAAAAACATAAAAATAAACTTTAAAAAAAAAGGATTTAAAAAAGGACAATGACTGCAACCATTTCCGTACGTGTTGTTGACGCAATTGCTCCATCCTTTCGTGTTGTTTTTCGACTTTCGCCCACACGCCATATAAGCGCAACACGCGGAGAACGACTCCTCACAACTTTGTTACGTTGTAATTTTGTATGCTTTCTGCTCCCTCTCTCTCTCACTACCTCCCACTATCATTCTCTCTTTTGGTAATTTTTGTACGACTAGACGCATAAATATTCTTATTTGCCAGAAATTATGCCTCGCGGCTGAAAAATTGTCGCGCAATTATTGTTTGCCATCAGAGCTAACATGGCGTTCCAGGACGATTGGATGGGATGGGTCCAGTTGAATGATGATAGTATCTAACTTTTTCAACACTAAAATGGTGTAGTCGTGCAAGCATTTTGTGGGCTCTTTAAATATGAACGTTGAAGGTGAGGAAATTTCAACGTTGAAGGTGAGATCTCAAAATTGTCTATCCCAACAAAAAAGAGAAAAAGTTTCTTTGTTTTTCAATAGTCTGGTTAAAAAGAAAGAAGTTTTTAGACTTTGTTCTTCTTTTTTTTTGCAGTTTGTTAAATAAGGAGTCTAGAGAATGATTTTCGAGTTCTGTGAAGGACTTTCCAGCTCAAATCATTTCAAAAGGATTAAAATTTTAGCTGAGCTGTGTGAAAAGCGGAAAGGGTATTTTAAAGGGTATTTTAATTTCTGTCCTTTACAAAACTACAATGATAAGATAATAGACCTTTTCGAATTGGAGCCATCTTTTTTCTTATGTTTCTTATGTTTACTGAAGTATACAGAAAGATTGAAAAAACGTATCTTCAACTTAAGGAATTTCGTAGCTTTCTTTTAGGTGTTTTTGAGGAAAACTCAAGTCCTCCTAGCGACCTCTAAGCTTTAACAAAAAACGTATGCATAAATTTTTCCTTCTAATTTAACCTTCTCTTTAGTCCTCGACGCCTTCTGATCTTATTACAGATTGTCTGTTGCCAAAGTCACAAGAAATACTTCCACTAAGCCATTAATAATTTTATTTTATTTTATTTTATGATCACCTATAGTTTCCTCAGTCTTATAAAGGGTTCAGCATTAAAAACATTGCCCAAGAAAACGGTTAAAAATGGTCTTTAGACATAATTATGGTTATCCTAAACATTGGAAAACAGTGTTGGAGTACGGCAGCTCTAATTATTCAATCGTGCCAGAAACATTTACATGTGGGCATTTCCAGAAAAAGTAAACTTTTTGTCGCGTCCGTATATAGCTGATTGCCATTCGGGACTGCATAGAATCTTTGAAAAACATAAAAGTCCGCATAAGCTGTACGAAAGTATTGAGATGCAAAAATGCTATTTAGCGCATACTTGAATTCGGGGCTTAAAGTTGATCATTTAAGTGTCGCGTCCGTTTGAAAATGCCCATATGAGGGGAACTGCCATTTACTAGGAATGGAAGTAATTTGAAACATTTCAAAGAAAAAGTTCTCTCACAAAAAATCCTTCACAAGATAAACTATAATTTATGGATATTGTAACCTTATTAATCAGATCAATGTTATTCTAAGCAAATCTCAGAAGGGTTTTTGAAATGCCACTTTAAAAGTGAATCGTTTCCTTCGGGTAACTAAAAAGTAAGCCTTTCACCCAAAAAAGTTTTTATTCGTGTGATTTGATTTTGAAGTCATAATTACAATTCATATAACTTCGAAAAGGACACAACAACAATACTGCCTCCTGATGAATAAATGTATATTATTTCCCAGAAAACCCAATGTGTTTTATGAACCCATTACCAGCCAGCCTCCACCCGTCCTCGCGTTCACCTCTGTTTTGGTATGTCTCCTTTTATCAGAGTTTGCTATCTTAATTCTTATTCCCAATTTGTATATTTCCATTTGATTGTTTTCGGTGTTTTTTTTTTTCCTTTGTTCGGTTGTTCATTCAGTTGTTTGATTGTTGGAATGCTGAATTGTTGTTTTTCGCTCCACTTGTTGTTCTTGCATTAATATGCAAGTGAAAGGCAAGGCAAGAGCGAGGTTCTGTATTGTGCGTTCCAAAATGGGTTAAAAAGAGCAATCGCAAAGGGCAATCACACAGGCTTCTGCCATCGTCTCACTTTTGGGAATACATTCACATTCCCATTCACAAAAGCACACACACACACACACACACACACATCCATGCATACATTCATTCGCAAGGAGTCGGTCGTAACGCGTTACATCCGTTTCAGCTTCCGTTTTTAGTTGCTTATCAACAGGATAATTTGTCTTGTCTCATGGCGTGACGCAGTGCTTTAGCAAAGCATAGTGCTGCATTAAAGTTTCGCCCCGACTCGGTAAGTCAGTGTCACCATAGCCTTTGTTTTTTTTTTTTTTCTTTTTCCTCGCAGGATGTTTGTTGCTCCCTTACAGTCCCATAGTGCTTCTCCTGCTGCTGTGCCGTTTCTTCTCTCGTATTGTCGCAGTCTCTCAGCCGCGTTACTTTTTTTCAAAATAACAATTTCAACCGTGATCTCTTAGTCCCGATACCTCAGTGTCTCAGTGCCTTCCGAGTCTCTCTGAGTACGATTTTCGATTTGTTTTTTTTTTCGTTTTCTGTTTTTTTTTTGGCTTATTTTTTATAATGGCTAAAAATTGTTGTGCTATCTCAACTCCACTTACAAATGCGATAAGCGCAATTACTTTCGTCTTGCCGCTTTTTCTATTTCGTATTTTCTCATCGTTTCTCGTTAGCCCGTGCATGAGATGAACATTTTCCAGAAAAAAAAATCATATCCTTATAGTTTTGCTTTTTTTGCTCCTCTTCGAAAAGCAAATTGCGTCAAGTTGAATGTTGTACCCAGTTTAAAATGAATTTGACTGTTGATAGCTATCCACCACTTATACGGTGGGACGGATCAGCCCGATTCTTAACATCTTCGGGGAATTTTTCCCTGCGGATTTGAAAAAATTGTGCCGTTCTAAGAACATTGGAAAAAAGGGAATATAAAAGGAACAAGAATTCATCACATTCTCCCTCGTATTGACGCTTAGAACACCTCCTTGTTTCGCGGAGGAAAATTCCTAGGGATTAAATTCTCAGGGAATATTAATTTACAATTGGGCTGAAGCTGTTTATTTTTATTTTTTTAGCTTGCGAGCCAACATCAAAAGAAAAAAGAAAGACTCACTCAAACAAGGTTTGAATTGAAAACATTTTAAACACGAATTTCGGTCTTTTGTTCCACTGTGCATTAGAACAAATTAACAAAAAAATAAATAATTAAAAAGGCACGAGCTTTTTGCGAAGTTCCCAGCATCGCTTGATGTCTTAATCACTTTTACTCTTGGCACTCTGCGCAATATCTAGCCATCCAATTCCCAATACACAGGATTTCCTCCTTTCGCTCATTCTGCGAGTATATTCGACAAATAATTTTCTTCTCGGCAGTGTCTTCGTTTTTCGTTTATAATTTAATGACTTTATATGCTTTGAATTTTAATAGCCCACAGTGTATCGAGAGCAGAGCGCGCAGCTGCCTACGTTTGACTGCAGCCGTTATTTTTCTCAAAGATTTCGATCTCATTTCGAAGGCAGAATAGGGCGCGTGCATGGATAATGGATCATTGGCAACTTGGCATTCATTGTATTAGTATGTATATACACCGCAGAGAGCACAGTGTACAGCAATGAAATAAGAAAACAAAAACAAAAAAAAAAAAACATTTGAGAAGAGCAACAAAATATTGCTAAACAAAAGCCAAAGCCATTGAATGCAGCACGACCAAAAGAAATCCTTTAGTTCAGGATTTATGTTCAATTCGAAAGTTCGAAGAATCCGGACTTTGCCTTGCTGTATGCAACGCAAAATAAAACAAAACAAAAACGAAAAAAAAACAAGAGAAAACAAAAAAATAAGAAAGAAAAGGACTACTATCGGCTATGTCCTTCCTTTTCTGCGTCGAGATTTATGGGTTTATTTGTTCATTTCGCATGGATCTTCTTGGCTATTTTTTATCGAA
Source organism: Chlorops oryzae (assembly GCA_020466095.1). Taxonomy (NCBI): domain Eukaryota; kingdom Metazoa; phylum Arthropoda; class Insecta; order Diptera; family Chloropidae; genus Chlorops; species Chlorops oryzae. The sequence continues at coordinate 42,988,018 of CM035808.1, forward strand.
GCAAAAAGGCGTGCTCTGAATAGGATCCCAAACAAACGACGTCCAAAAGTTCCTTTTACTTTTTTATCTCTCCTATCAGTTGTATCTGTTGCCGCACGCTGGCATTTATCCTTTTGGCGTCCGCAATCTTATTTGTATTCTTTCGTATTCGTACTTTCAAGCGGTCTTTTTCCCTCTCTTGTAGGTACGTTTTTTTTTTCTCGTGTTTATTGACTTGTCTCTCAATTAAGTTATCCGCCGATGGGGCTATTTGTGCGTGTGTCGCGTCCGTGCTCAATTAATTTGCTCATAAATTTGTTGGAAAGCATTTTGTCCTTCGTTTATATCTGTGGGACGCTTGCTTTGCGCGTGGGCGAATCTTAGTTTAAATATTGAAAGCAGCCTTTCGGGAGTTTTCAGCGAGGTTTGCTTTTTTTTCAAATAGTTTTTTTTTCACTTTTCTGGTTGCTTGGGAGCGTCGAAATATTTTGATTGCTTTTATTTTAGGAAATGGTTTTTTCAGTTTAACCTTTTCAGTTTGTTATCCTACGAGGGAATTTCTATAATTGCGCTGCTTGTGACTGATATTAAAAAACGGAATTATTTTTTGTCCCATTGACCTTTGTTGCCGTTTTTCTGGATTTATTTTGGGTTTAATTTTTTTTAAATTTTGTATGCCTGGTTTCCATCAGCGCTGGAATTCCTGCAAACATTCAACAGAGGTAGACATGTAAAACCGGTTACAATCCAAAGCATAGTCGATTGAAAATAGTTCTATTAGCCCAGTCTGAAGATTTGGAAACAAATTTTCCCATTTTAGGCAGACTGGTAAGGGTATATAAAGGTCCAATTTAGACTAGGAAACTTTTCAATCGGAATTATCTAGTCTAAATGGAAAACGAATTTCAAACAGAGGTCATCCATTTTCCCTATAATTGACGCTTAGACCACCTCCTTTTTCCGCGGAGAAAAATTTGTATGGGAAACATTCCCGGAGTATATTCATTTAGAATAGGGCTGTATATGTTTTCATGTGTTGAACATTTTCAGGAATTCCTGTTCAATTGGAAATCAGTCATTATTTTTTTTCTTGGGAAATGAAAAGGAAATGGGTGCGTGTGAAGGGCCACTAATTGAATGAATCGAACTCTCGACGTGTTCGTTTTAATTTTCTCAAAAGCAACTCAAGGAAATCATTCCGCATTACAATTACTTTGTCACTGGAGGAGGAATGTAAGAAGAAGATTAAGACTTCGAAGAAGAACGTGCAGCAGCACATACCAAGCCCCTCATTCTATCAACCCCCTTTGTTGAAGTCACAAGGATGCCACATCAAAATTAATGAAGAGTCATTAAACAAATTGTTGCAATAAATCAGCGTGACTCAAAAGCCTCGTACGCAGGCAAGGATACGTTCAAAACAAAACCCCAAAACTCCTATAAAAAAAAACAAAAAATAATAATAGAAACAGCAATTGTAGAACATAAGAAAAAGCATTTGCCGGAGTCATCAAGAAAGTCATTAGCATCGAATGACGTTGCTGAAAAAGTCATTCTCAGGGTGTGATCTGTTCTTTGGTGACTGTTTTGTGGTGCTACTTCTCTTTTCTTCTTCTTATTCTTATCAGCACCAGAGTAGGATGTATGCCCGTGTGGCTGACGCGTGACTTCAAGTCAATGTCGCTCAGAAGACGTTGATGAATCTAACGATTTCAATGGCGCCAGAGCTTTCTATACTGCCTGTCGACCGCTGTTTCTCATTATTTTAATTAACTAATAATCCGAAAGGCTTTAATTGTGCAGCCGCGCAACTCCTTCCATAGTTGATGGAATTAATTGACAAAAAAAAGGAAATAAAAAAATAGCATAACATACTTTCAGGCCTCCGTAATGAGAAACAGCTTTGTTGAAGAGAAAACCGAACAATTAAGAAGGGTAGCAAAATAATAAGAAAAATAAAGACAAAACTCCGGCTAACATGACGAATAAAGTAACAATAAACAAGTAAGAAAGCTAAGGTCGGTCAAGCCCGACTTTGAAATACCCAGCGTCCCGACATTATGAGCGCACTATGTTTTGCTTCTCTATTTGTGGGCGTGGCAGTGGGAGGGCCCTTGAAGCTTCTACGCCTTTTACTTCGGAAGTTACGAAAAATCTTCATTTGTGGGCGTGGCAGTGGGCGGGCTACAAACAATTTTTTTCCACACCTTTCATTTGCCTTGGTGAACCTATGTTGCGAATTTGAAGCTTCTACGCCTTTTACTTCACAAGTTACGATAAGCCCTTATTTGTGGGCTTATTTGTGGGCGTGGCTCGAGGAGGGCGGCTTAAATTTTTTCCATGATATGTCCCTTTTTGTAGTTTACCAGTACACCAAATATCAATGAAATGTGTTGAGTGGTTCGCAAGTTACAAGCATTTTACTGAAAACACAATTAATTAATTTGTGTGCGTGGCAGTGGGCGGATGTCTCCCATTTTTACTTAGGATCATACTCGGATCCTGATATACATGTGTGCCAAATTTCGACTTCATTGGTTCAGCCGTTTCGGAGGAGATCCGACCACGGACGGACGGACAGACGGACATGTCTAAATCGATTCAGTTTTTGATCCTGATTATTTCTATATATTATATATTTGTCTATATCTCCGGAGCTTAATTCTCCCTGTTACAAGATTCGCACAAAACTAATATACCCCGCTTACGCTGGGTATAAAAATTAGCTGTATCGTAAGGAAAATTTTTTGGGGAATTTAATTTATGCACGTACGGCGAGGCAATTTGTTCCTCTTAAGCTCCTCCTTTTTTGACGTAACGGCTCCATTTAAAAATTCTTTCTAAGGACTTATTTTTTGAAGGGAGTTCAAAATCTCAAATGCATAATTTAGAAGCTAAGATCGTTCGTCCTTCAGATACTAAAACGAAGAAAAGAAAAAATCTTAAAAGCAGAAAAGTGAAGTCTTTTAGGATACTCGTAATGAACACACACACAACACGACGAAATAATCTGCAGTAGAACTTTGAAAACTTTTTACTTTAGTTCGTCTATTTTAATCAAATCGTGCGAATAATGCGTACACTGCATCGGGAAGATATTAAGGAATGCAATTTGCCATCACAGTAGCACACACTGTAATCATGTCGGTAGAACTAACGGAACGGAAGCAACAAGCGGAAGCGGAAGCGGAAACGGAAACGACAATGGGAACGGGAACGGCAACGGAAACGCCATTAGGTCACGTTGTTTGAACTTTTCATGTTGTTCTTCGATGTCATTTGGTGTTTTCAGCAATGTTTGTAAGCAACAAATTTCGAAAATGCATTTTCATGAGAAGAAAAAAAGTACGAGCAAGTCGATTCTTCGTAAACATGAGGTAAAAGACATGAAATCTAGAGATCTAGAGTTCGTTAGATGAAAAATCTTAACTTTGCTTTTTAACCAGTTTTGTGGTAAGACATTGTTTTGATGCACTCTCGCGGGGATCTACATGAACTGATGGGTAGGCAAGGTTAGGTTAGTGTGGCTGCCACCAAGGGTGAAAACTTTAGCCTCACATAGGCTCTTTGTGATATCATGAAAAATGGGAAGACATATAGAAAGAAAACAGAAAAAGTGACACAAACACACACGACCTGAGCTGAGCGTTGAACCCGCAGCCTCTCACTTCATAAGGGAGGCACATAAATGCTAAAAATATTTTTACCATTGCGAAACCGATCAGTTTTTAAAATACACATCTTCAGCAAAGAAATTCTTGGCATTGCAGGGGTCCTCTTAAGGTTTCAACTAAACTCAGCTTATAAAAGCTCAAAAACCTCCTCGAAAACTCCTGGAATCAGAAGGAAAGACGAAAATTTCGTCACAATATATTCAGCCCAATTCTAAATGAATATTCCACTGGAAATTGTTTACTAGAAATTCTTTTCCGCGGAAAATGAGAGTAATCTTCATATTACCCGCGCAGCGGAAGAACGATTTTTAAGTCCGCAGAGGAAATATCTAGAATCGGGCTGATAGATTTAAACATACCCGATTGTAAATGAATATTGCCGGGGAAGTTTTTCCCTATTTAAATATAGAATGTAATGAGATTTGCTGCAAAATTTTCGAAATTTTCCCTCTCTTGTTAAGAAAATGACATTTTTATAAAAAAAAACAAGTAAGAAAGCTAAAGTCGGTCAAGCCCGACTTTGAAATACCCAGCGTCCCGACATTATGAGCGCACTATGTTTTGCTTCTCTATTTGTGGGCGTGGCAGTGGGAGGGCAACATAAATTATTTCCCTACACCTTTCATTCGCCTTGGTGAACCTATGTTGCGAATTTGAAGCTTCTACGCCTTTTACTTCGGAAGTTACGAAAAATCTTCATTTGTGGGCGTGGCAGTGGGAGGGAAACATAAATTATTTCCCTACACCTTTCATTCGCCTTGGTGAACCTATGTTGCGAATTTGAAGCTTCTACGCCTTTTACTTCGGAAGTTACGAAAAATCTTCATTTGTGGGCGTCGCAGTGGGCGGGCCGCAAAAATTTTTTCCTACACCTTTCATTCGCCTTGGTGAACCTATGTTGCGAATTTGAAGCTTACGCCTTTTACTTCGGAAGTTACGAAAAATCTTCATTTTGTGGGCGTGGCAGTGGGGGGCTATACAAATTTTTGTCCTACACCTTTCATTTGCCTTGGACAACCTATGCTGCGAATTTGAAGCTTCTACGCCTTTTACTTCACAAGTTACGATAAGCCCTTATTTTTGGGCTTATTTGTGGGCGTGGCTCGAGGAGGGCGGCGTCCATTTTTTGCCAGGATATGTCTCTTTTCGTAGTTTACCAGCACACCAAATATCAATGGAATGTGTTGAGTGGTTCGAAAGTTACAAGCATTTTATTGAAAACACAATAAATTCATTTGTGGGCGTGGCAGTGGGCGGATGTCTCCCATTTTTACTTAGGATCATACTCGGACCCCGATATACATGTGTGCCAAATTTCGACTTCATTGGTTGAGCCGTTTCGGAGGAGATCCGACCACGGACGGACGGACAGACGGACAGACGGACAGACGGTCAGACGGACAGACGGACATGTCTAAATCGATTCAGTTTTTGATCCTGATCATTTCTTTATATATTTTTCTATATCTCCGGAGCTTAATTCTCCCTGTTACAAGATTTGCACAAAACTAATATACCCCGCTTACGCTGGGTATAATAAATCCAATGGCAAAAAATTCCCGAAAATGTTTAGAAATGCATAATTTTCTGTGCGCACACTGGTCTACAAAAACGAAATCTTTTAAACCTTCTGCTTAAACCTTCCTCTTGAGACGTCCGAATGAAAGTGAAAAAGCAGAAATAGAAAAATCTCAACAATTTAAAGACAGAAAAAAGTAACACTCCGAAAATTCAAGGCTGGAAATATTCCCTAAGGCCCTAGCATTCTAACAAACCTAAATGATAAATTTTGAGTTTAGTTTAGCGTCAATGCCTTATAGTGCGTTTCCATATGGTGTTATTTACGTGTTAAAGGAGGCTTTCGTGTTAAGCGGCCTTTAACACCATCTGTTGTACGTGTTTTTCCATACAAATTCTTAACACGAAAGCCAAGTGTTATTCTCAATAACACCTCGGTAACACCTCATTCGATAAGAAAATATCGATTTATCGTATCGAAATTCATGCATATCTAACTGTCAAAATGAAATCAAAACAAAAAGCGACAATGGATGGTAAAAGAAACTATGTCTTTAATATTAATACGTATTTATGTGAGCCAGGTATACTTCCCCTGAGCCATCAAGGTGTAATTTCCGAAAAAGGTCTCCAGAAATAAAAATGTACTGATTTTAGCGCTTGAAAAGCTGGCAGCGCTACTTGCAATTGAAAATACACGAACAGTAGTCAAGCTTTAACACCTTCGTAGAATGTGTGGAAACGGTAGTGTTAAATCGAAGTGTTAAAGCTTAACACTTCAGAATTTAACACCATATGGAAACGTACTATTAGGCTGCAATTATAGTGAAGCTAAAGCTAAAGCTGAAGCGTAAGCTGTCATGTGTTTGTAGTATTTTCGCAACAACAAATTACAACAAACACATGACAGCTTACGCTTCAGCTTTAGCTTTAGCTTCACTATAATTGCAGCCTTAACTTTGAATTAAGAACCCGCCGTCTTCGATTTTCAATCCTTTTTTTTTACGTCTGAATCGCCCTACAGACCCACTGAACAAGCATCAAATTTGGAAGATTTAGCTAGGATACGCGGGTTCGCCAAGCCCGTAATCGCTGAATCACAATTTCCTTGCGTTAAGAATACAAATTTATGAAAATTTTTAAAAATTATACAAGCCATTCATACAAGCCATTAATCTATCTTCAACTAGCTCATCTCATTGCATGGAGACACTTTTCTTATCTGAATACAAATTCAGTAACTGCGTGTGCCGTCATTCAAATTAGATCTTGTTAGACTTTGTTAGGAAAAACTGTTGCAAGAAAACAAAGATGGGGCTCATCTTTACGCATCTCAAGGACTCTCAATCAAATTCAGAGTTGAAGACAAAACAAAAAACTTTTTCCCTTCTTTAAAACTCGTAAAGAATAATTTATGAACGACTCAAAAGATGTGAAATCAATAAAAAAAAGCAATAAATATGAAAAATTATGCGAGAGTTTGTTGCACAATTTATAAACATTTAGATGACATAAATCATGTGGAAAGTACAAGTACACCCCAAACAATGCTAAAGCTAGAGCAACAAAAAATAACACTGAAGTAAGGGCAAGAGACACAGCGAAAGGATCCGAGTTCAACCGTTCAGAAACTCAATGTAACGCCACGAAATGGGGTTGTAAAAAAAACTTTCGCTCGATGTACTGCGAAAAAACATAATGATATTTACGTAAAAAATTATCGCAACGAAACATGGAAACATGGAAAATTTCTCGAAGACAAGCGACTGTCAAATGCAAGGAAAGTTATGTGGAAAACACGCACACGAACACGTGCGGAAGGGAAAAGTAACGCCAGCACCAAATCCGAATGCCGTTTTCAAGTGATGTACGGCGCGCTAGTTTGAGAAGACAAAGCGGAGAATTTTACGTTTTTTCTCCATTGCGAATTTTTTTTTTCTCTCTTTGTCTTCTTACTGAAAACAAGACAGGAGAAAAATGTCAAGAGCACCAGCAAAAGAAATTATGCACTCCCCCTCGTGTTGAAGTCGAGGACCGTGTAAAAATGGAAAAGCACAGCGCAGAAAGAAGCGGACCGACCCAGACAGAGATGACTGCATTTTAGAACGCCACATTAACTTCAGAATTTCTTGAGAGATCTCTTTCTGCTGTCCTTCATTATTGGCGTGTGTTGCTCCGGTTATCCTTCGAAAAAATAAAAAAATAAATAAATAAAAAAATGTATAGAAGCGAATCGAAAAGAAACGTACCGAAGGATCGTTGTCTTCGCCATAATGTGGCTCTGTCTGCGCGTCAAGCGATGCAGTAAAAGATTAAAGCGGCCCAAGACGAAAACATAAACTCATATTAAACACACAATGAAAAGCATTTTTAACCACAATAGGAAGCGAGAAAATATCAAAAGGATATGAAAATTCTTCCTTTTTTTTGGGCTAAGGATTTCGCTTTTCTCGTTGGGGGATTTTCAATGATAACAATCCGACGATGGTCGTCACGCTCAATTCGTTGAGGTGGTTGAATCCGCTGTAAGCACTTCTTATATCCTGCTTCTTAGCCTTCTTGTTGTTCTTCTTCGTCTTGTTCGGTCAGCAAAGAAAATTGCGTCTTATTACGTTTCTTTCAAAAACATATTGTGATAGCAATATTCTTTTATTTTCATTTTTCTTTTTATTTGTTTTTTTTTTTTTTTTTTTTTGCTTCTTTTCACACATTGTATGAAAATTGAATTTTCGCTTAAGCATAAGTGGAAGATAAAGCTGCTGATGGCAAGTGCGCGCTTAGACTCTCACCCATCCGCCCCGGCAAATACCTTGTTATGATTGTTCTCTTATCCTGCTTTGTTTAGCGACAACTAGAAAATAATGTGACATACACACAAGTGGATAGAGCGCATTCTTCACGCATGGACCATGTAACGTCCCCGGCTTTTATTGAGGGTTCACTGGAAATGCCTTCCACAAATCTGCGTAAAATTGCGCTCTACGTTGGGTGCAACAAAGCAAACCAAATAAAATAAAAAATAAAAAAATGTGGTTAGATCGGTTTGAAAAATTGTGATTCACAACCCTCGATTATTAAAATGTTTTGCCTTTTCTTTTTAATTTCCGCTTTGAAGCAAAAGTTTTCTGATTGAAAATATGCCAAATCGCAGTTGAGCTTTTTCCTGCGGAAAACTCTTCTTCCTTTTCTGTGACCAAAGGGATTGATTTTTTTAAACAAAATATTCTCTATTAAAGAGAAAAAAATTAAAGAAACGGATGTGCAATAATTTAGTGAAATCCCACATTTGTGACAAAAAAAGCCATAAGCAGATGGATTTCAAGACATTAAAATTGAATTCTTGTTAAAATTTGTCTCTCGAAATCGCTCATTTTTTGAGGATAGAAAGAAAAATTGGTGACCCAACGAATCTTTCAATAGATTCTAGACATGGAAGCATTGAAAGCTTAAATTGACTTCTCAGGGGCCAAGATAAGCAAGCGTATCTCAATTGAGATATAATCTTTCAATAAAAGAATTTTTTATTCCTCCCCAGCGAACATTCTGAGTCCTAAAAGACTCATATATGAATCACTCATAATGAACTCTTTTAAGAGTGTTAAAGAGCGTGTTTCCCTTCTTGGGAAGGTCGTCTCATATGAGTCCGAAGTCATATAACGGAGGAGATCATTTTGGAGTCTTTTTGCTCTCATATCTGACTCTTACTTCCTTTTTAATATCAGCTATATATAACTCCTATCGCACTCATATCTGACTCTTTTTTTCCGCTCAAATAAGAGCCATATATGAATCCTATCGCACTTATATTTTTGAGTTTAAAAAGATTCAAAAATTTTGAGTGATATTTATAATCGTATGCTGTAAAAAACTGTATTGATCGATACACACACATTTCTCGATTTTTATAAAACCGATCAGTTCTAATAGCGCAGTGATTCCTTAATCAACACATTACAACAAATGCAGGGGAAATAGACTCCAATGTCACTAGACTAGACAGGACTAGAGACACTAGAGTAGAAAGTATCTATTGATAGCGTGTGCGCTAAGAAATCCAAAGGCTTGAGGTCCAGTCCACGCGCAGGCGAAAACTCGGTGTGAAAATTGGGAATATTCAAAAGAGGCAAACAACACAAGTTAATATTATTCTTTCAAAAAAGTTCTCAATGCAGGCCGAAAATCATGGAGAAAACGGCATTGAGATCAGTTGAAAAATTCAAAAATAATCATTTATAAACTATTGAAATTTAAAAAAAATGGTGTTCCCTTCACTTCCGGGATGAGAAAACAAGTGCCATATAGAAAGAAAAGAGTTTTCTCCATGACTTCGTCAATATTGTCCCAGTTTTGTGCATAAACTCTTTCAAAAACCCATGCTAATTGACCCCTTTTTTTTATTGCCTGAGCGGTAAATTTAACTATAGGACTTCGGTTTGTTAGGCACTCAAAATATCCAACAAGCCACGACAGACCTTAACATACCCTCTTCAGTTAATGTTCTAATCTAAATGTACCGAAATGGCCCCGTTTTCTCTTCTACATCGCTAATTGCAGTGTCGAATGACACTGGAGTATGTAGGAGTAACTCGGCGACTTAAATGAAAAATGAAAAGTTTTCGTAAAAATTCAAAAGGAAAATATTTTTAATAAATAGACAAAGGAAAAATATATAGAAGACCACCGCTTAATTCGCTGGAACTTAACTTTTGTTAGCATCTGAATATTCAAAGTACCTACAAAGGAAAACCGTCAAGTAATTCATATGAAAATTGTCAACAATAAATAATTCATACATAACTCAACATATCATGCAAAAAAAAAAATACAAGAAAAAAAACGAGAGCCAATAGTCAACTGACAATGAATACAAATATGGAATCTCATGATGCACAAGCTCAACAACGAATGTTCGTTTATACAAAACATATTCCACGAAATTTTCGTCAGAGATACAACGGACAAAACATACACACAAAGAAAAAAGAGAAAAATTATTTTTATTATATGTTGGACTCCACGGAGGATTCCCATAGATTCTGAGATTTGCCATATGTACTCATAAATATTTATTCGAAAGTACACAAAGGACTGCACACACATATGCATAAAACACATATCCCCACACGTAGTGTTGATGATTTCAACATTTTGTAAGCTTCTTTGTAGGAAAAGGCAAAATACGAAATGGTTTCTTAGCAACCGACTCTTCTATAGTCTGTTAAAACTACAGCTCTTGGGGGTTACCCCATAGATTTGATTGGAACGTCTAAGAAAAGATCCTGATAAAGTTTTATTAATTTATTAAAATAGAATCCTTATTAGTCAGGAGTTCCAACTGGGACAAACTCTTTTGTGAAACAGAAAGATTAAAAATGATATTTGAGCGACCATCAGTTGATGCTGCATTGTAATGTGCATCCGAGGGTAAATATTGTAATGAAAAAGCAAAAAAAAAAAGACATGTAGACAAAGAATAATAAAAAATAATAATATAATAGTATAAAAAATAAAAAGTAAAATGAATTTACAAGAATTTTCACGCCCGTCATAGCCAGCTTACATCAATTTACGGAAGCGGATACAAAACGACTAGCCGTTCAGATTAAACTAGACACTCATACGACCAAAGCCATTCGTCATGTCTGCGTGTGCATGTATGTGTGTGTATGTGTGCTCGCGCTTATTCAAATAAAGGATCATAGAGTAAAGTGCATTGCCTTCAATACAGCAAAAAGCTAATGGGAGGGATCGATACAAAACAAAATGAAATAAAAAGGAGACCGGACTTCAAATTCATCGCATGGAAAGGACGCCTTTTTTTCCGAGAAAAACAAATACAATGTTGAAAAGAGAGAGAGAGAGAGAGAGAGAGAGAGAGAGAGAGAGAGAGAGAGAGAGAGAGGGAGAGAGAATATTCACAAATTCAGAGACAATGCAGTCAGTTGAAATCCCTTTATATCGAGGAGAAAAAGTCAAGTCTTCTTGCATGAGTTCAAGTGGAGTGTCACAAAATAAATCGGCGGGTGAACAACAGCAGCAGTGAATGTGGGCAGTTTGCATTGGCAGCCAGCTCAGCATGAGGATTACGCGCTGCAATCCGGAAGTGTACATACGCATGTATGTGTATCTGTGTGTGTATGCAACAACGCCGAACGGGGCTCTCCGCTTGGACATGAAATCGTACGTGCAATGTGACGCCGCCATGTTTCCCCGGTCTCCTGGGGCATTGAAAAATTGTTTAAGCTTTTGTTTAAATATTTAGCTTTGCAGCGATATAGGACAGTGGGCCAAATACGTTGTTCGCCTTATAAACAGAATGACATGAATACGAAAATATATATTTATATATATATTCACACAGAAATGGGAACATTTCATTTAAAAACTTTCGTAGTTAAATTTTATTCCAAAAATGTCCAACTGACTTTCGGGAAAACAGCAACATTGGTTTTTTGGTGAGGGAGTGCCAGGAATCACTGTGTTGGCTAAGCTATTCTGAAAATTTAATTAAAATCACTTCTCTAAAGGGATATAATTTGAAATTGCCACTTTTGGGTAACAAGTGAGTTTAAAAGCTCACAGTTTGCACATTTTAGATTGTTTGATAAAGTTCAAAGTTGGCCATTCTGTCTGAAGATTATGAATAGAAATTAATTATTTGTGGGGAAAATATAATTTCTTTTTGAGTGGATTTCTTGAAGTGTGTCGCTAAATATGAACTAAAATTAAAGAGAGAATTTTTTTCCAACGGGAGTTCTCAAACTTTTTAATTTTTATAAAAGAATTGTTTTATGCCAGTTTTTATGCAGGTTTTTATGCTAGATGTTACACAAGCTATTTTGTCAGTTATACCAGTTATAACAGATTATACCAGTTTATACCAATTGTTATGCCAGTTGTTATACCAGTTTTTATACCAGATATTACAGTTTTAAGAGGTAGGACGATAAAAGACACAATTTTTTTCCTCAAACAAAATTTTATCCCTTTCAAATCGAATTTGTTAAAAGGTAAAAAATCTTTTATGATGCTAATCAATTGGGTACGGCTCAAATAATGACTCAAACAACGGGATCAAGAAAAATATAGTATACTGTTTATTGAAAATTCGACAATCATCAATGATATACTTATTTTGATCTTTAACCCTTTAAAGACTAAGGAAGAAATTTATCTCCGAATAAATTGAATGAATCATAGCGATCCTTTTAAATACATTGCTCTAAACATTAAGCTAGTGAGGTAATTTTATTCCCTATGCGTTGAAGGACTTAAACTTTAAACTTTTTGACAAAAATTCAATAGAAAACAGGTTAAAGATTTCATTTAAATGCTTAAAGTTGCAATCATTTTACTGTGATATTCCTAATAGCGATCGAGTATCAATTTCGACATTTGCTGACGACACAGCGATACTAAGCCGCCACAAGGATATTTGTGTTGCAACTTCTAAGCTCCAAAATCATCTCCGCGAAATCCATGACTGGCTTACTAAATGGCGAATCCAAATAAACGAACTCAAATGCCGACATATCACTTTCACGCTAAACAGGAAAGCTTCGCCGGACATTTTCCTTAATAACACGCGCATCCCTCAATGTGAAGAAGTTACTTACCTCGGAATTCACTTAGATAAAAGATTGACATGGCGTAAGCACATCGAGGCTAAGAGAACCCAAATGAAGCTGCAAGCAAGCAGGTTACACTGGCTCATAAATAATCGCTCTGATCTAAAACTAGATTATAAAGTCCTTCTGTACAAGCAAGTTATTAAACCAATATGGACTTATGGTTTGCAATTGTATGGACATGCAAGCGCTTCGAATATAGACATTCTACAGAGAGCACAATCTAAAATCCTTAGGACAATTACAGGAGCCCCATGGTTTGTTACAAATGAAAGAATACATAGAGAGCTCAACGTAGAAATGGTGAAAACGGAATTCGCCAAAATCAAAGAAAAATATTTTTGTAAACTGCGAGCGCACGTAAATCCACTAGCGCGTTCACTAACTAATTCATTACACTATTCGAGACTAAAAAGAAATGATCGCCCAGCGCTTCCAAATACAACAGGTGCAATCCATGCACATTCAACAACACAGCTCTCCTAGCTGATTGCCGACGCGGTTTTCGGAGTGCAATCCATGCACTTTCAAAAACAACAGCTTTCCTAGCTATAAATTCAAAAAATCTACATTCTCCCGGGTAATCCACTGCATAACCACCTTACTGAGCTTTATATTAGGTGTAGTAAAAAGAAATCCATTATTTTTGCATTAAATTGAGGGCTTTATTTAAGATAGTTAGAATGACCCGATTTAGGTCAAATATGCGCCGTTTTGTTCGATAACTTGTTGCCATTTTAAAGGTAATTTCATTATGCCTCTCTCATAGAAGCCCTCGTTCCTATTAGCAAAAAATTGAGACAGTCGAATTTCAGAAGCCTCTCTTGAAGCGAATGTTTCACCAGCAAAATTGTTCGCCATGGACAGGAACAGATGGTAATCACTTGGTGCCAGGTCCGGACTATAAGGTGGATGCAGAAGAACCTCCCAACCAAACTCCCGGAGCTTCTGGCGAGTCACTATCGATGTGTGTGGCCTGGCGTTGTCCTGATGGAACACAATTCCTCTCCTATTGGCCAAAGCTGGCCGCTTATGGGCGATTGCTTCCTTCAGACGGTCCAATTGTTGACAGTAGAGTTCCGAGTTAAGAGTTTTGCCGTATGGGAGCAGCTCATAGTAGATAATTCCCTGCCAATCCCACCAAACACACAGCAAAACCTTCCTGGCCGTCAATCCTGGCTTGGCCACCGTTTCCGCCGGTTCACCGTGTTTCGACCACAACCGTTTTCGCTTGACGTTGTCGTAAGTGACCCACTTTTCATCACCAGTCACCAACCGCTTCAGAAATGGGTCGATTTTGTTGCGGTTCAGCAGCGATTCGCAGATAGAAATTCGGTCTATGAGGTTTTTTTGCGTTAACTCGTGTGGCACCCATACATCGAGCTTCTTTGTGTATCCAGCCTTATTCAAATGGTTCCAAACGGTTTTTTGTGCAATCTTTAGCTCTTTTTCAATCGAAACAGTGCTAACATGACGGTCGGACTCGATAATTTCCATGATTTTATCGACATTTTCGACAATTGGCCTTCCAGTGCGTGGTGCATCCTTGACATCGAAGTTACCGGAACGGAATCGACGAAACCAAAATTGCGCATGATTAGCTGTTACAGTATCAGGTCCATAAACGCTATTCACATTTTCAGCCGCCTGGCTTGCGTTTTCTCCCTTATCGAAGAAAAACTGTAAAATGTAGCGAATTTTCTCTTTGCTGATGTCCATCTTTGACAAGCTCTCAAACAAAACTGAATCAATCAATCAAAAAAGTGTCAAAAAAGCTTTTTTAGTAGGAACTGTCATCTTTCTAATGCCCCCTAGCGGAACACGATCGGACTTATACAACGCGAGATGCAGATAAATAACGCCATCTATTGGAAAAATAATGGATTTCTTTTTACTACACCTAATATTAAGCTCTCCAACACCGTTCTCAATTACATGTGCTCCTACACACACATCATAAAAGCCTAGCTCCAGCGAAAAGGCACGTAATTATCTAAAAATTACATCCCATAAAGGATTCTTCAAATCTGAATATGCTCTGTGATATGTAATTGTGTAACTTTAGGTGTAAGATTTTATAAATTATTGATAGACTCCTATCCTAAAGGAGTGATCCAATAAATTAAATGAATTGTTTTAAAAAAAAAAAAAATTTTACTGTGAAGCTCTAAGGTCTAAATTGCCAACACGTAAAAGATTTATCTTTCAACCAATCCAGTTAGAACCTTCTCGGAGGATCGGTTTTTTTTTTAATAAGATGAAAATTTACAACAATTTTCCTAATCATTGAAAGCACTTCTCTACTAAAACAACAAAATTGAGGAGTATCATAAAATTCATGGTGGTTGGCTTCTTTTCCAAACGATGCATTCATTCTCAACCTCTACTCATGATTTTTATAATCTTTGCAGGACCATCACGCCGCTTCTGCCAACTATGCTTTATCTGACGCGTCCGCGAAGAGCGCTTACTGCAAAGCTCGAGGCGTAATGTCTGACAAAGGACTTACACGTAGGAGATGGCGAATGCTATTAAATGAAAATGAAAATGTGTCCAGCGAAGGATTAAATATGAGAGATATGCTGCCAAACTGCAAGCAGTGGATGGATGATATCGTGTGCTGGGTTCAAGGTACCAAGACCAGACTGCACCACATTCAACTCCGCTCAAATAATCCCTCACACTCCAATCTACTCACCCACACACCATTCAACAAAACTCAACTTGACTTGACTCATGACGCTTATGGATGTCATTTACTTTGTTAAGTTGGGTTGTTACGGGTGGCAAATCATTGTGGTCATTTATTTCTTGTTGAGGGGGCGAAAAAAATTGGATTTAAGCTGCTTTATATATTTCTCACAACGTTTCACCATCCGTAAATTCCATGCGGCAACAAATCAAAGCGAAGAAATTCGTGTAAATGAGTTATTTCGTTTCTCCATTTCCATTTTCATTTTCATTTTTCTTTTCATTTTCACATTCACATTTTCGGCACTTTGATTTTGGGGATATGGGGCTCTATAATTTTCATCTCTTTGTTGTTTTTTTCTTTTCATTTTTCCTACCGTCATATGTCCTTGGCGTTTGTATAGCTTGCTCTCTTTTTGCTTTGCTTGACTTTTCAAGCATTTTTAATCATTCAGCAAATGCTTTTACTTCTTTGAAAGCATCTTTTGATATTCCAAAGACGTTGAATCACACGCGGGACTCCGAAGTTATACGAATTGTGTAAGCACTCGAGGAATTCATTTTGGGGATTTACGTTTTAATATGCCAGGATTTATAGCGTGTTCTTCATTTCTATTTGAGTCAAGTCGATTTCATCCTTTCCTTCCTTCCTTCCGTCCTTCGTTCATCGTTGGCCTTTTACGATTGTCTTGCTAGGAATTTTCTTAATACTTATATGTATGTATTTATGTGTACATGTGTATGTGCTTCTGTTAAGTACATCGGCACACAACGAAGAATTTTCCTAACAACATCCACCATGCGCACTCGAAGACAATGGCATTGATCATCTTGTCATTGAGAGATAAATTGCTTTGGGACATTTTTCATTAACTGCCCTCCAAGAAAATGCTCTCTACGCTATTTTATCGCTCTGCATAATAATTATTCATCAGATTTACAGTTACTTAAACTGTTCTATCTAATTAATATCATTCAAGCTGAATTTTAGCTAATTTATCGGTGCTTTTTAGGGATCATCTTTAAGAGAATATAAAGGGAATATAAAAGAAGCGAAGCAAGGAAGAAGAAAAAACGCTTGAGAGATTTTTACGACGGATGAATGAAATATTGGATTGCATAGGTCAGTGCGTTGGATTGCGAAGAGTAGATATAAACGAAAAGGAAAAGTCTTAAAAAAACGACGTTGAGTTAAGTCAGCAGCTTTAATATAATCTTCTTAAGGATTATGATAATGATTATGTGAAGAATTTATTATATTGGAATCCTTTTTTTTCTTTTATTTTTGCTTTAATTAAGCGAATTTATTTCCTTATCTTTTTGGTATTTCGGTTTCATCATCATCGTCAGTGACACAATAATTTGAATTGACCAAGGCCAAGCAGCTTGAAATTGTCCTTTTATTTTTACTTTATTCTATACTGTTAGAATCGAATGAGAACGTCATTAATCTTCCCAACAAAAGGTCGTGGAAGTAATGATCATGGATATAGGAATAGTTAAAATGAACCCACAAAAATCTAACTTTCATTTATAGCTCACGATGAGCTCAATAAACGAGAGAAATAAATGGAAATTCGATAACAAATTCGTTTTGAGCTCTTGTTGACCTCGTTCTTCTGAAACTTATTTGGTGTTTAAGAAGTTTTAAATTATATAGGTGCGATTGTGCAAAAAGAAAAAATAGGGTAAAAATAATAGCGATAATAGCAATTAATATAGAACTACCATAAATGTTGAAAAACCAATTTTTTTTTTCATATACTTTTACATGAAGATAGCTTTGTTTTTCGTCCCTCATAGTGTGCAGACCAAAAGTTCATAGACACCATCAATAAGCTCCTTAAAAATATTCCACCTCTAAGCTTAATGCTTCCATTTGCTATCAACCACCATCGATCGCTTCAGCCATGTTACAACTCCCTCTTGGTTAAAAGTCAATTTTCAACAATTTCCGTACTCAGTTGAAATTCGTAATTTGTATTCATAACTTGCCTTCTGCACTCGACGATTGCCTTTGAAAAATAAATGACATTCGGTTAGTTTCATTCTCTGAACATAAGAATAGATCAGTGAATTGCACCTTAGGTTTTCAACGGGTAACAACATTGGCTTGATTGGTAGCTAAACAACAGTAACAAAAACATTGTCCGTATGCACGTAATAAACTGCAATTAGCTTTTATGTTCTGTCAGTCAACATTATAAGTCGATTAACTGTCAAGAATGGAAAAGTCTGTAATACGGAAAGAGACCAACTCTGCATTCATTCAGGGACAAAGCTACACTTACACACTCACACGAATGGCTGGCGAAAAACGCGGAAAACGCTCGATACAATGTCAGTCTCTGTTTCCGTACATTTCCATTCAATCGCAATTATTGACATACGCCAAGTCACATCTGCCGGCCCCCACCACTACCACCTCCATGGACATCATCAACGGACAATCTGTAAATATTCACATACTGGAACAATATTCCATATATGCACATGTGTGGTATGCATGCATGTATCAACTGACCCTAATATCGAACCTGTAGTTCATACCAAACAAATTGATGTTAGAATTCAAAATTTGTATCATGCAGAGAGATATTTGACTCGTTCCGTAGGACTGCCTGACTGCCTGACTGTCTGACTGGCTGACTGAATGAATGAACGAGTGAACGAACGAATGAATAACTGACTGACTGGATGACTGGGTCGCTGAATGGTCTGCACAACTGATTGACAGATGGATGGTTGGGTTGAACGTTTAGACTTGAAAGTTGCATGCTTCAATTTCGAGGTAAGTTATTCGACGAACGGAAGCCCACGACACTCGGTGTTGTTATCGAAGCGAATGTGTAACATCTATGAATAATGGTGGACGGCGCATCATTGTGCTCAGTGATAAGGCAACCTGATTGCGATTTGCATTTTATGAAGTGCATTTTCTACGAGTACTTTCCAATGAAGGGAACGAACAAATCATACTCAGTTGCCATACACATACATATATACTTTCCGTATACATGTTTAGTTTCAGTTTGAGCTTAAGTTGAAGTCCCAAGTGGTTGAGAGTTAAATGCTGCAATGCTACCATGTATCACTCTGTGTCATAGGATGGCGTTGCTGCTCCATTGTACCCGGTGCTATTATTATTGACTAATGATCATGAAGTGTTATTGTGTTTCGTAGTTCTTGTGGCATAAATGTTAAAGCCCTATTCACATTTGTTGGCAAATAGGAGTGGGTTTACAGGCCATCAGGTGTAATCCAGCCATGCTAACACGATTTATAACTGAAGTGCAATGAGGTACTTAACAGAAAGAAAAAAAATTTAGCTCTGAATCATAAAAATCTGGATTAATTTTTCGTCTCATAAAGGTCAAAGGAGAGCATTTTGGGGTCCTCTTGTTTGAGTTCTGGGCTTTTAAAGTATTCAATAAGGATGGAATTATGTAACAGACTTCCAAGACGAAGGCAACTCTCATAATGTTTTCCTTTGGATTATTTTTGGCGGTGCTAAGTCCAGTATGACATTGGACCATCAGGACTTTGCATGTACGTCTTTGAGTCAGAAAGATATTGCACATTAAACAAAAAATAGACACAACTCAAAAGAGTACAGTCCTCTCAATATGTGAGAGTTTCAATGCAATTGAGATGCCAAGTTCGTTTTTCACAGGGATCAATAGGAAAAAATTACCGATCTTAGAGATATGTTCACATCAATGCGAAGTTCTGGCACTCACATGAAAAGGACATTGGGTAATTGAAACAAACAGCATATGCTCTACGGTTTTAAAGGAAATCGACTGCAGATTCAGAAAAAAAATTGAAAAACATGTGTTAATAGGACCTTTTTCATATCAAAATGGCTCCTAAAGTAAAAAAATTGAACGTTTTTTCAGAAGATTTGACTTTGATCGTTTATTTTTCCCTAAACGGCTCAAATTTTAACCAACAATTTAATTTTTCCTAAAAGCCCATACAATTGGCTTTCGAACCTTATTACAGTTTATTTTCTGTGACAAGCCGATATCGTGGCAGAATTTTTTTTCTCGACTTCTTGCTTAAAAATTTTAATGCCCTATAACTCCTCAGGGGTGCATTTGCGACCCCCCGTCTCTTAAGATTTTTTGTTCGTCTCGACATCTTCTATCATCCTGCCCCAGATGTACTAGCTCTCGTGAATCCCCCTGTATATTGATGCATATGAATCACATGAATACCCGCGAAGTATGCAACGTTTTTTTTTTGAGTTTGTGATTTTTAAGAATTTTGCATTATGAAACTAAAAATTGCTAATATTGACACAGAACTCTATTATTGCGTGTTTTTAAAGATAGTATCACTTCTGGAACAACAAGAAAATCTTCATTAAAAAATATCCTTCCACGGGAACATGTATTAGGCCTCGCAACATCGCTTAAAATAAAACTTTCAAACAATTTTTGAGAAATTTTCTATACTTTCGCTTTTGAATCACCATTCTATTTTAATAAGTGTCCGAGATATGATTTTTTGAAAATTTCTCTAAAAAAGAACAATCAAGGACATTGAGAATCGATACAAAATAGCGCCGAAACCTGGCGCAAATTCAATGTAATCCATTAACCTAAGCAACAAAAAAACTTTTTTCGAAATCGGCTTCGGAAGCCAAATCACTATGCATATTTTGTGTAATACCCTTTTCGCATTTCTCGAATAAAAATCCCATCTCTTTCGAAGGCAATAAAATATAATTTTTTCAAGCCGGTTTCGACTAAAAACTTCACCCTAGAAAATTAAAAAAGGTGTAAGAATCGATTCAGCATGGCCCCAGTAAAACTTCCGAGACACGGAATTCCTTAACATCTTTCTAACATCTTTGCTTTCTATAGATAAAAAAAAAACACAGTTTAAGGTCTAAATTTTTTCTGAATTACAATTCTCAATGGAAATGAATTTTTCCATTGAGAATATTTGTGGTTAAGATTATTTAGTGGAAATCTCATCCGGTTCACACAATATTTATTTTCTTCGGCATATTACGACGACGACGATGACGACGAGGGCCGCCATATCGAATTGCTGATGTATCGGCATATACTTCACAAATAAAGTAAACAAAATAATTTATCACTTTGAAGGAATAATCCAAACACAAAATGCGGTTAAGAACAATAAGAATTGACAGTTCAGGATAATAATTTTGTTTTATTGATGACTCGACTTCCGCCGTCGCTGTTGCTCCTTGAAGCGACATAGAAAAACAGCTTTCACTTTGCCCACGTTGCAGAAAAGAATATACGATCCCACACACTCATAGAGGCACACGCACACTCATGCATACGTTCGAACGATAAGATATGAAAAGAATTTTATATTTTTTATATCAAATAAAAGTAGGGAAAAACTGAAGGCCAAACTGGAATAAAGTTTGCAAACTTTGCTTATCGTTATTGTGGCGGTTGGAAAATATATAAAAAAAGGAGCGCGGCAAAAATAAGTAGACATATATAAACGGACGGGGGTTGGAAAGGCATACTGAAAGTTAGCAAATATTTGCAAAGTTGAAGGCACCATTTTTCCATCCTTGTGTGTCTGTTCGACCATTTGAACGGGTATGAATGGCAACAGGAACGAAAAAAAACTGATGGAACGGCGTTGCTGCCGCTGCGGCAATTGACACTTGTGTAAAGTGTTCGAGCTTAGTTTTCCTGCTGAGCTCAACAGCTTTTCTTTCCTACCATTTCCTTTACTTAGCTTTCAAGTCCTCCTTCAACTTTGTCCAGTTTTTTCTTTTTTTCCTACTGCAAATATTAGAAAAATATTATTTTTATTAATGCGCACAACTCGCTTTACGGCGACAGATGCGCCGGAAAATACATTTTATTTGTCAAATAAACGATTTCTTCTTTGCTTCGTTAGAGGAAATTGTGCGTGTGATTGAATGGTCGGTCATATGCTCATGGTATGTGAGGAATAAAACGGCTCGATATGCTTTCAAGTGTTTTGTAGTGATAACATTTAATGGCAAAGTGGCAAAATGGCAAAAATGGGAGTTGCATTGCCATTTGAAGGTCAAAATACTATTACGAAATTCAGTTGAATCATCGGAAAATGTTTAAGCACAGTGATTAGGATGGAAGATAACGATTTTTAGCCTTTAGTCAGATGGGATTGAAGGGATCACATTAAGTAGGGTTTCGTCATAATCGAATCTATGAAGTACTCTGGCATTCATTTGAAAAAAAAAACACGAGATATTTTACTTGTTTGACTCTTCAACATTTGTAATTATCCTTCGTGGAAAATTTTCGTTTTTCGCTCAAGGTCATATCGATACTAAAAACGAATTCTTCGGAGGCCGTCAAAAGGCAGTTCTGTGTATTATTTATACAACAAACAAGCCTGAAGGAACTTGCGACAGTTTTGACATCTCCATCACAAGACCGTAAAAAATGAAATTGACAAATAACGGTTGATGGTTTGTTTCCCCACTTCAATTCGAAATGTACTTCGACGATGTTCCTATACTATCCTTTTGCCTTCTACTCATTCCGCTGTCATTTCTCAATTGAAGTGCTGAAATTCATTACCCTGAGGCTACGAATTGTCAGTTAGAATGATAAGTAAACGAAAAAAAAAAAAAACCAAAAACGAAGAAAAGAAAATATTTTCCTTCATTTTTCATCGATGCAGTTATTATTCTTCGCGTTTCGGGGGAGGTTTCTTCTGCCATGAATTTTTTTTACCATTTTGTTATTTAAACTTTTGAAAATTGATGAACGGATGGATTGGGATGATGGATACACTCAGAAGGTTTTTTTTTGGCTTGTCCGAAAACGGGTGACAATTAAAAATAAGTTTTCTGAAGTTAAAGACATGAAGACATACATATAACTATTGTATATAGTGGTCCAACTACTTAAGTTTTGCGTATGAATTTGAGAAGAGATTCTTAAGCTTCCAAGAGCTTGATGAAGGATAAAGCGAAGAACAAATATGCATCTACAAAATGATTACCATTTCGTTGAATAAATAACAAACATGTCCGAATTGGAAGCTGAAATGTAGGGGGAAAAGATCCTCCCTAAACTGAAATTATTCTCCAAAGCTTTTCGACCCTCTATCCACACCACACAAGAAGCATAACCGAAAATGCCAACGATTTTCAATCTCAACTCGACATTTTGACTATTTAAGTTTTAATGAAGTTTCTAAATAGTTTTCATCACATGCAGTTACCAGAAAATGATACCGAATTTTATGAGTCAACGTCAAAAACGGGACAAGGCGGCAAAGGGCGAAATGATGGAAAAACCAGAAGGACTCCTGCTGAATAGCCAAAATTTTAGCACCACGCACAACCAGAGTAACCTGTTGTCTCTCCGTTCAATTGTCAACAAGACAGAAGAGACAGGAAGCATCAGAGGCATCAGCAGAAGCAGCAGTTGAAGTGGCCAGCCGAATAAGGACAAGCGTCAGAGAGCACCACCGTCCGCAGGAATGAAACAGCGAAAATTTGACTTCGTCAGCACCTTTCGCCAAGAGCTACGATAAAAGTAGCAGCAGCATTTAAGAATGGCTCTTCTTGTAAATCTCAAGTTCCTCGTATATTGCTGCAAGGACTTTACGGATTTGAGGTATTTTTTCTTTTCTTTTCCTGCCACTTGAGTTTCGGTTACAATGGACGAATGACAACGCACACGAATATAAAAGGACATGGAGGTAGAGAAAGAGCGATAGAGAGAGAGAGAGCAAACATGAGACCGCAATAAATGCCAAAGCATAAAACGCGGACATTAAAGATGCTTAACAAAAGATAAAGCGACAAAAGCCATCTTGGGTAAAGTACAATTTGAACAACATTACAGCTATGAGAGGATTTCACATTTCGGGATTTCGTCGCTCAATGATGACGAAAACTGACGGATTCTATCGGAATGCGAACGAACAAAAATAAGTAAAAATTTTTATTATTATGATAGAGCGAAATAAGGATAATTTTGTGACTGCATAAACTTAGCTATTGTGCTATGTCACTGCCATGAAGATGATGATGATGATTTGGATTTCATCTGACGATATGGAAGAACCCGATTTTCGCCTTAGGCTTTCGGCAATCCACCACATTTCATCATCAAAAGAATCTTTCAGTTGTTTCAAAAATTTTGCCGATAAGTTTCAGCTTTTAAATCTTTATTGATTCCGCTTCGAGCGATTTTGAAAACAACGAAACAATAACGAAGAAAAGCCGCCTCAACTATTCCACTCTTAAAACTGGGATAATAATATTTTCTAAATTTCCTACATTCACCCACACAATCGAATGGCCCTTATCAAATGCTCCACCGCAATAGCGAAACTATACAAAACATTTCCACTCAAGACTAAGTAGCTATTTCCAAGTAGAGTTTTCCAAATTATGTTAAAAACGACTTTTGTTAAGAAAGCTTTAACAAAAGTTAATCTTCGCTTAAAGCGATATTGCACTGGAAAATTTTCGGAGCAGTAGTAGTAGTGCTCTTGATAGCAGCATGGATCTCTTCAATCTTTTCAAGAACTTCCAGCTGCGGCAAACGCACACGACGCTTTACTGCAGTACGAAAATTCTTCGTCCTTCGTTCGACTTCTCTTCTGTTTGGATTATTTCGTGTTTTTGTTATCCTTTTTGGAACGTTCATATACAAAATAAGTCGAAAGTGCCTGTGGGGAGTTCGTCCTTGGTTTTCTCTCTCTCTCAAATTTTTGAAGCTTATATTGTTGTTCTTTTCCTTTTCTTTATACATTCTAAGCAACGCACTTGATTTATCCCATAAGCCGAAGCCATGGAGATGCATTTTTTAAATCTCGGCAGCTTGGCTACCAACTACTCTATTCGGTCCGAATGATTGCAGATTACAGCTATGAGATACAATCTTTTTTCCATTAATTGGGTATTCTTGACGAGAACAGTCGGATTAGTAATGGAAAATGACTATCGGACTCAATATAACATAATGGAATTTTTTCGATAGTTTTCAATTTCTTTTTTAACCAAGCTGAAGTCTACAGAAAATGCTTCAAAATCACTTGCCTTTCCTTACCTATGTATATAAATTTCAAATAATTTTATTATTATTTTTTTTTTAAATATTGAGTTTGTATGGAAAACTTTAACCGCTGCTAGTGACAACTGAATGTCATTTAAAAAACTTAAAAAAAATACTGAAATACTTTCTTATGGCTTATAACAAAATGAATAGATACCCCGCGAAGGACCACCCTATCTTAACTATAAATAACAAAATAATCGATCGCATTGGCTTTCCACATTCGACAATCAGAAAATGTTTTTTCTCTAATTAAAATTATACCAATTAATATGGAAAATTATTGAAAAAAAGCCCAAATATTGGTATTTCCAAAATTAAAATCTGTCACTTGAAGGGGCAAAACCAATAAAAAGAAAAATAATATTTAATAAATAAAAACAGTAGGTATATAGAAATATGGAAAAAAATAAAAAATAATACCAGTTTACAGCCATTTTGTTCAGGAGATCTCAATGCACTTTTCCCATAGACTTTGGCCTTCTTAACACGAAAAAATTATTGAAAAAAATTTTCATGGAAGCGTTTTTTTTATATTAATTTTTAAAAAAACAAAGGTTTTTTTTCGGAGATATTGTAGATTTTTTGAGCAGAACTCGGCCATGCATCGACCAATTCAAATAAAGTACCACTCAAACTAAAGAAAACTAACGCCTCTAAGACTCTTTCCTACATAGTTTTAAGATTGGTAAGGAAACTAAGATTCTGTAGACCTATAAACCTAAAAAAAAAAATATTTTTGTAGCAAAAATACAGTTTCTTTTTCATTTATCGGCATCTAAAAAATAGATTCCAAAAGACAATTTTTTTTTTACTTTTTTGATTTAAAGGTGGGTCCTTACCCAACAAAACGGTATATTATTTTTCAAAATCTATGAATAAATGGCGAAGTTATAACTTTATAAGTGAGGGGATAAAGCCAATATAAGCAATGAAAATAAAAAAATTAAACCGTATCGCAAAAATACATTGCACTCAAAAAAAAAATACCTATGAAAGAAGAAATGTCAAAAGAATTTTAATCATATAGAACTATAGCTGCAACTTCGGCCAAAACCTATTACGTGGTACACCGCACTTTCTATTACGTGGTTCACCACAACACTCGACTTATGGCGTGGTTCACCACAGTTGAACTTTTTCACCAAATCATGCCATAACGCGCCGAAATTTGGCCGAAGTTGCAGCTATAGTTCTATATGGTTTTCATCATACAATACTACAAGCGACACTTCCCAAAATCACTAAGACGGGTGAGCGGAGCTTGTATAAACCGACTTTGCCCATTCACAATCTGACTTTGCCCACAGTTCACACATTCAAACAAAATAAACTGACTTTCACCACGATTTGTGTGCGGATGAACTCACACATCGACATTACAATCTGACTTTCAACACAGCAGAGCTCAATGCTTATTACCCTCTAGGAAGCGTGAGGTATATTGCCCGGATGCAACTAGTACTTTCACCAAAACTAAAGAACTAGTGCTAAGGGGGGTAGAGCTTCGTATAAAGCTCCGACTAGTATTGCATGGAAAAATGGTTTTTCGTGTCAGTAATAAGAGTTGCCATTATATAGTTGTTGCAAAGAGCGTTGGTGCTCCGAAATCAGAAAATAAAATCTATCTTTATATATTACAAATATTTCTGTAAATAAAACAAACACGAAAAATAATTCGGTGTCTTTTAAATATTGCGTATTGGAGGCTAAAAAATTTTAGAATAAAAATAACCAAAAAACCACAAAATATGGTCAATAATCTTTCAAAGGAACTAGTGTTTTACTATACCCAATTTACCCAATTGGTTCCCAAATCACTAAAAAGGCATTAGTACAATTAGTGATTTTTAGCCAACACGCAATGTTAATTTTGTACAGAGTAATACATAACCAGGGGTATAAAGAAGAACCAGTGCTGGTGGAATTAGAACTAGTAAAACGCTAGAACTTAACTACTCATACTTCCTGCAGGGCTGTTGAACTGTTCACCACAGCAGTCGTTGACAAAACACTATCTTTTTCAGTCGCACTCATGTAAACTGTTCTCTGTCTCTATCGCACCCGCATATTCTTATCATACCTACAAGCAAATTCAAAAAATTTAGAGAGTGTCGCTGTAGTATTGTATGATTTTAATTAACGTTCAAAGCAAATGGCCACAGAGCCCTCTGCTGAACATAACCCCAAAAATAGCCATCGGATATACTTCATCCGATTTTGTCACTCCGTTGTCGTGACTGCCTTCGCAATGCTTAAAAAGTTTTAAGAGGAATACACATCTTATATGTCCTATTTTATAAAGCAAATGAGAATTATACCAAACGAAAAGAAATGTAATTAAACATATTTCCTTTCAAATCAACCAAAAATGTTGTTGAGTCAACTAGTTTTCTTTTGAAATTTTCGTTCTGCTCAAATATCAAAAGGACTGTGAATAACAATGCGCCCTTTTAAAAAAATCATGGTTAAGTTCGCTCAGTGTGTGATAAAAAAATAAATTTCAACATATTCTCATTGACAGTACTCACCCCGTTTTAGGTAAGTAAATAATTGTTCCTTTTCCAGAAATATTCAACAAATATATGAGATCTCCAACAACTCCTTACAATCATAAATTGTTCGATCTGAAAAAAAACAGCAGCTATAGTTCTATATGATTTTAATTAACGTTCAAAGCAAATGGCCACAGAGCCCTCTGCTGAACATAACCCCAAAAATAGCCATCGGATATACTTCATCCGATTTTGTCACTCCGTTGTCGTGACTGCCTTCGCAATGCTTAAAAAGTTTTAAGAGGAATACACATCTTATATGTCCTATTTTATAAAGCAAATGAGAATTATACCAAACGAAAAGAAATGTAATTAAACATATTTCCTTTCAAATCAACCAAAAATGTTGTTGAGTCAACTAGTTTTCTTTTGAAATTTTCGTTCTGCTCAAATATCAAAAGGACTGTGAATAACAATGCGCCCTTTTAAAAAAATCATGGTTAAGTTCGCTCAGTGTGTGATAAAAAAATAAATTTCAACATATTCTCATTGACAGTACTCACCCCGTTTTAGGTAAGTAAATAATTGTTCCTTTTCCAGAAATATTCAACAAATATATGAGATCTCCAACAACTCCTTACAATCATAAATTGTTCGATCTGAAAAAAAACGAGATTTTTATTTAATTAAGTCCAAAGTAATTAGCGTAATTAGACGAAAAATGCCAACATATTATTTAAATTATCCATTCTGATAGTCGAAAGTCCCAGGAGTGCATCCATCTATAGTAGAAATGCATGCAGCAAAAAAGCCGGGGGAAATTAACCAGGGAGCATATTTTCAATTTTAATCTGAATTTGCTATGTTTTCTGGCCGAGCTCGAATAAATCAAACATGACGCATGATTTCGTATTCGCATTGTGTAATCAGCATCAGCATAGAGAGAGAGAGAGAGAGAGAGAGAGAGAGAGAGAGAGAGAGAGAGAGAGAGAGAGAGAGAGAGAGAGAGAGAGAGAGAGAGAGAGAGAGAGAGAGAGAGAGAGAGAGAGAGAGAGAGAGAGAGACAGAAAGAGGATTTCATTCTATCCTTTTGCTGCATTGTTGCTGCGTCCATCCACCATTCATTGCGTAGTGGTTATTAGAACGTATTACTGAAGCTCAGTGCAATTCGATGCAATTTGTTGCAGTTCAGTTCGCTGGATGACACGCTCTTGCTCATGTTTCAATTTGCGGTTTCCAAGGGATAAAAATAAAAATTAATTATCATGCGCTCATTCCACACAAAAAAAAACTAAAAATAATAAAGAAGGGTTTTGCATTGAGTAATGTTTTTTCCGCTCCGACAACCTTGCTTTTTCAGGATATTTGTGCATTTGTTGTTATCAATTGATTAAAGTTTTAATTGATCCTGATTATGTTGGTTTCCGATGCTTTGTTTCGCAAATTGAGCTTAATTTTTCATGTTACGCAAAATGCTCTTTGTCACATTAAGCCATTTGTATTTTATTTATTATGATTGCATTGAATTTATGAGCGAAAATTACATTTTCGCACATTTAAATGCTCTTCGGTAATGATAATAGCGCAAGAGAATGTATTCAATATAGATTAGTATCAGCAAAAA
Organism: Chlorops oryzae; assembly: GCA_020466095.1. Taxonomy (NCBI): domain Eukaryota; kingdom Metazoa; phylum Arthropoda; class Insecta; order Diptera; family Chloropidae; genus Chlorops; species Chlorops oryzae. Next base: position 43,016,695 of record CM035808.1, read on the forward strand.
AAAAAGGTTGATTGGCCAATATCGATGTGCTGTCAAGATCCTGCAAATTCCGGCAAATTATACAAGACCGGTTAACAATAACGGTTCTGAAGTGCAGTCCATGCCGAGCTTGGATGAAAAGTCGCGGAGAATCTTCGAAACAAAAATATTAGGAAAAATGTTTGGGTCAAAAAAATAACGATAGAGGCGACTATATCATAAGAAACAATAGAGAACTCTTGCAACAAATGGATGGGGAAGGCATTAAAGCAATGAGAATAAGAAATAGAAGAAATTTGGCGAAAGACAGAGGAGTGGAGGAAGATTGTAGAGAAAGCCCCAATCCCACCCCAGGCTGTAGCGCTAAACGATGATGATGATGATGATATGTGTGCTGGATTGCGAGATTTTGAGGGAGTTTTGTTATTTAAAAAAACCTCCTTCGTAGAAGAGAAGACAATTGTTCTTTTATAGTCTCTAAATTAAAGCAAATATCAAGGGAAAATGAAAAGGATAAATCTTATGTGAATTAAATAACAAATATACAGGATTTTTCCTACTAAAGTGGTTTTTTTTTATGGGGTTGATATAGCGGTGGTCATTTTGAGCAAAAAATCGTATGAGAAAGAAATTTTGTAGTAGTTTCAATCAAAAGCAATTTAAGCCTAAGCGTTGAATTTCGGAATTAAATGTTATGCGGTATAACAGACAATTGTCAGGCCTTTTTAGGTGTATAAAATTTGCATTTACTTATTTGCAGTTTCAAGGGTTTTTTTGCCACCAAATTGAAAATTTCAAAGGAGTGTTATGTGCCAAGCATACATACATAATAAGACATACACTCACACAAACATTGGCGATAACAATTCAAGCATGCTATTTCATAAATTTTTTTTTGTTCCAAAAAAGAAACTATCTTACAAAAATCCATAAAACAAGTTTATCTAAGTGATACTTAAATGTGTTTAGTTTCAATACGCTCAACCATCTGCAAAATCCTCGAATATCACATAATTAACAAAAAATGTTGCATACTTCTCAGGTATATTTGCGATTGATATGAATCAAAAGTATTCTTCGGGAGTCAATTCAACCTTTCAACTGCACGATGGACTTTTTTGTAATAATCCCAGAGCTCAGTGACTCGCCTCTTAATGAGATGATATAAAAAATGGCTACGAAATGAAATGAAAGAAAAATATTCTATGAATTAAACACGACCTCATACCACAATTTCTCTTCACTAATGAAAATGTTATTATGCTAAACATTTAGCCTTTTTGATGTTATTTTTTATACCCAGCGTAAGCGGGGTATATTAGTTTTGTGCAAATCTTGTAACAGGGAGAACTAAGCTCCGGAGATATAGACAAATATATATAGAAATGATCAGGATCAAAAACTGAATCGATTTAGACATGCCCGTCCGTCCGTCCGTCCGTCCGTCCGTCCGTCTGTCTGTTTGTCCGTCTGTCCGTCCGTCCGTGGTCGGATCTCCTCCGAAACGGCTGGACCAATCAACTCGATTTTTGGCACACTTGTATATCAGGGTCCGAGTATGATCCTAAGTAAAAATGGGAGACATCCGCCCACTGCCAGGCCCACAAATGCATACAATGTGTTTTCAGTAAAATGCTTGTATCTTGCGAACCACTCAACACATTTCATTGATATTTAGTGTGCTGGTAAACTACGAAAAACGACTTATCCTGGAAATAAATGGACACCGCCATCCGCGAGCCACGCCCACAAATAAGCCAACAAATAAGGGCTTATCGTAACTTGTGAAGTAAAAGGCGTAGAAGCTTCAAATTCGCAACATAGGTTGACCAAGGCGAATGAAAGGTGTAGGAAAAAAATTTATGTTGCCCGCCCAAACCCACGCCTACAAATGGAGAGGCAAACCATAGTGCACAAATAATGTCGGGACGCTGGGTATTTCAAAGTCGGGCTTGACCGACCTTAGCTTTCTTACTTGTTTTATTTTAATTACGAACTTAATATTAGGTGTAGTAAAAAGAAATCCATTATTTTTCCAATAGATGGCGTTATTTATCTGCATCTCGCGTTGTATAAGTCCGATCGTGTTCCGCTAGGGGGCATTAGAAAGATGACAGTTCCTACTAAAAAAGCTTTTTTGACACTTTTTTGATTGATTGATTCAGTTTTGTTTGAAAGCTTGTCAAAGATGGACATCAGCAAAGAGAAAATTCGCTACATTTTATAGTTTTTCTTCGATAAGGGAGAAAACGCAAGCCAGGCGGCTGAAAATGTGAATAGCGTTTATGGACCTGATACTGTAACAGCCAATCATGCGCAATTTTGGTTTCGTCGATTCCGTTCCGGTAACTTCGATGTCAAGGATGCACCACGCACTGGAAGGCCAATTGTCGAAAATTTCGATAAAATCATGGAAATTATCGAGTCCGACCGTCATGTTAGCACTGTTTCGATTGCAAAAGAGCTAAAGATTGCACAAAAACCATTTGGAACCATTTGAATAAGGCTGGATACACAAAGAAGCTCGATGTATGGGTGCCACACGAAGTTAACGCAAAAAAACCTCATAGACCGAATTTCCATCTGCGAATCGCTGCTGAACCGCAACAAAATCGACCCATTTCTGAAGCGGTTTGGTGACTGGTGATGAAAAGTGGGTCACTTACGACAACGTCAAGCGAAAAACGGTCGTGGTCGAAACACGGTGAACCGGCGGAAACGGTGGCCAAGCCAGGATTGACGGCCAGGAAGGTTTTGCTGTGTGTTTGGTGGGATTGGCAGGGAATTATCTACTATGAGCTGCTCCCATACGGCAAAACTCTTAACTCGGAACTCTACTGTCAACAATTGGACCGTCTGAAGGAAGCAATCGCCCATAAGCGGCCAGCTTTGGCCAATAGGAGAGGAATTGTGTTCCATCAGGACAAACGCCAGGCCACACACATCGATAGTGACTCGCCAGAAGCTCCGGGAGTTTGGTTGGGAGGTTCTTCTGCATCCATCTTATAGTCCGGACCTGGCACCAAGTGATTACCATCTGTTCCTGTCCATGGCGAACAATTTTGCTGGTGAATCATTCGCTTCAAGAGAGGCTTCTGAAATTCGACTGTCTCAATTTTTTGCTAATAGGAACGAGGGCTTCTATGAGAGAGGCATAATGAAATTACCTTTAAAATGGCAACAAGTTATCGAACAAAACGGCGCATATTTGACCTAAATCGGGTCATTCTAACTATCTTAAATAAAGCCCTCAATTTAATGCAAAAATAATGGATTTCTTTTTACTACACCTAATATATTGTCATTTTTTCAAAATGGGTAGATTCTTTTTATTCGAACATTATACAGCAATGTCAAACACTTCAATAGTGGTCGTAAAATTAAAACGTTTTAAGTAGATATGTAATTAATCTGTTAAAATGTTGCAAATATGTTAAATATTCAATTAACTGATTCTTATCGTTTTCATTCAAATCGAAAATTCATTATCTCTATTGAAAACCAAATTTCGAAACAATTAAATCGAAATTGCTTTTGTAATAAAAAGAAAATAAAATTTAAAAAAAACGATCACTGCTTGCAAAAGCTTAAGCATTGAAAATGTGTGTGTAGATAATTTCATAGAAGAGTAGAACATAGGAAAGTGGAAAGTATAGAGTAGCAAAATAATGTTAGAACACACAATGGAATAGTAAAAATTATCAAATCAGTCGTTTATACCATCGCCTTCCACATAAATGCTGTTTCCGCAAAATATTACTCTTAAGGGTTTCTAGGAAATAGAATGCTGTTTACGTTGAAAGTGTTCCGTATTTTCAATCTCACAAAATTCTAGGAAGCTGTTTTATTTATTTTCTTTTAACTTTTTGTTTCTACTTTTATATCAGAAGAAAGACCAAACATTAAAAAAGTCGTAGTTTATCCCCAACGACGAAATGAAAAATAAACAACAAAATTTGAATTCATTTTTTTGAGTCGTCATTTTCCTCAATATTTTTCCTTCGTTGAAATTGATTTGTATTGCCTAAGCCTTCATTTTAGAATTCGACTGTGACTGAAATGGTTGGGTTTTTTATTTTGATTTTTTTTTTTTTTGGGGGGGGAAAAACAAAGCCTTTCCCCTAGCTGAGAGAAGCCTGAAATCATATAGTACTATAGGTCTAACTCTTCTTCTTCCTAATCCCTGCAATGTGTTAGAGCTACGCTGTTTCAACATAAGCATATAGCATGAGGAAAAAAGAAGCACGCTATGGCAGCGAAATCTGTAGCTCTGCTGTGGTGAAATGCATTGCCACTTTAATTGTTAATTTTGGGCGATTTTCGAGTACATTACATATAAAATATCTACCAAACTCATAAAATGCCATGAAAAGCTTGAAAAACATAAAACTAATCAAGGAAACTCAATATCAAGGAGAAAAATAAATTGTTTTTTTAGTTCTACCCTGTCCACTTAACTTTTTGATCACACTGTTTCAGCGAAAATACTAAATTCTATGTACAATCAAATTCGTAGCCGTAGTCAAAAATGTTTCTCAATTTATTACAAAATGAAAAGATTCGTGCACATTGAGCAAAAACATATCGTGATACATTTAGTAAAGTTTCAATTATGAACTTTTCAAGCAATATAAAAAACAGAGCCGACGCCGTGTTTCTTTTATAATTTTCTTGCAAGTGGCATCATAGTGACACTTTTTGTCTGCCCGTATTGTTGTTGGTAGCTTTCTGGTGAATTTCTCGAAAGAGTTGAATTTCCTATTCCTGCTTAAGGTTTTTGTTGGTAGCTTTTTGGTGAATTTCTCGAAAGAGTTGAGTTTCCTATCCCTGCCTAATGGGGAGTTTCTTATTAGCGGCAGAGGCCTTTCGACGTCGACAGTTAGACCTATAGTACTATATGCCTGAAATATGAAATTATTTACATTTGAATTGCTATCCTCATGAATATTATGCTAGGGCATAAATTGAAGTTTTCAGATGTTTCTCATTGGCTGCGAATCTTTCTCAAACACCATAAAAAAGCAATATTTCTGTTCTTTTCAAAAGCTCTCTGCTCCTCGATAACAATAAAAAATTTTATGAGAAATCTTTTCTTTTATCTTTGCAAATAAATTTCATTCACACACAGGCAAACACAAAACCGCCAACCTATTGACGAACTTCAAAAAGGCAGTAACAATTTCATTTACAAATTGCACACCTACTTAGCTTAATTTGAAACCTGTGAATTTTCCAGAGACCAAACTCTCACTTAAAAGTTACTTTTCATTGAATTAAAATTGCACGATCGGGTAATTTAAATTCACTTTTATTCGCACAGAGAACACAAAAGCCACAGGAAAACCGAATGGAACACATGCGGGATTCATAGTCAATGGATGACGCTATTTGCTGCTGTTAAACCGAATGTAGCAAACGTTTATGTCTTCGCAGGAACAGGAATGAACATGTGGCAGAGTGGCAGGCATAATGGCAAGCATCTAGCGAACGAAAAGACTTTGTTAGGCAGCCAAAATAGCAAGCAATACAGAAGCGCAACACTACAAAGCCGCAAAGAAATGAAATAATTGAGCAAGTTACGCGCGCTGAAAGTTGGTTTCAGCAAAGTGCTTTCGAAACGAATCGTTTCAGCACACACGCACACACGATTGCAGCGTACATACATACACACATACAACACATGTTCGTATGTTACGTACGAGATGCCACAAATTCCAACTCAGCAATTGGATTACAAGGACATGTTCGTGGCAATGTGTTTTGTATTGTAAAGCTTCAACTTTCTTGCTCCAAAGAACTGCGATGGCATTTTGTCTTCTTTCTTTGTTTTTTCTTTCTTAGTTGTATTTGCTTCTGTTTTTTTTTTTTTTTTTCTTACTTTCGGTTTGTGTGCGGTACAATAATATTTCGGCAGTATGGAGAATACGGCATACTCTGCCAGACGCAATTTATATGCAAATTACACGAGCAAGCCCAAAAATAAAAGAACAAAATAAGCGTGGGCGCAGCGGACTTCTCAGATATGGCTAGGTACCTATATGTATGTATGTTTGCAACTCCAAGGGTTGAAAGTATCATCTAAACTCCATCGTTTACGCCCATATGTATGTGTGTATGTGTGCGATATCTCTGCTGATTCAAGCAACACGCTTCATGAACTGAGCCAGTAGTTTGCAATGAGATTTTGTTGTAAAAATCTAAGAGAAACTTTTTAAACAAAGCTCAACCAACTATTTGACAATAAAAGGCAGCTTGGCTTAAATGTCGAATATTGTTGCGCAGTGTGAAGCAAAAAATAAAAATAAAATAATAGATGGGGTCGATGGGAACACAGAGCGAGCGCGCCGCCATCGTTTGCCAGTTTCTATGCAAATTTTTATGTGTTAAATGCATTTCGTCGGATTTGAGATACGCTGATTTTGGCTTTCGCTTTTGCATAGTAATGAAACGGCTACACAATCACACACACTCATGCACAGATATACACAGAAGCACACAATCTCAGTAAGGATATGGTAGAGCTGCAACACTTAAGCGTGCATGTGAGGGATATATTCGGGGCGAAAAGAGCTTGGCCGAATAAAATGAAATGTGCCATTAAATGTGTTTGGAAGAAGAATTCAAAATGAAAAAAAAGTAATTGGTTCTTTAAAATATAAGAATTTTCAAACAAAATTTGATATATTTTAAGGCAACGACCTTATTATTGCGTTGACGAGAACCACTTCTCGTATGATTCATATTGCTTTCAAAACACTCATACGTAGGGTGGTCCCACTGGTTTGTGTTATGTATATGGTCGTATATTTAGCATAAAATAGGAAAGATTGATTGTCGTTTAGTGAAAAGTAAAAATCTTATTAAGCTATGTCCTGATTTTATTTGAATAATTCTGTATTCCCCTGCCCCTCGTGACCTTTTTGGTTACTACGTCCAGAATGTTGAAAAAAAAAAAAATGGGGATGGAACTCAACAAATAACTTTATACTTCAACAAGCAATATAGTTAGGTATGCATACTCGTAGCTCGAAAAAGAAAATGTAACGAATTGTTCTCCGTTGACAATCATCCCTAACTGCGGACAGAAGACGTAAAATGCCTCATAAAAAGTCTCGTCACTTTCAAAATCACATTCCGAAACAGAATCATATGAGCTGTTTTGTGGGGTGGTGCCCAGCTTTATTTGGCTGTCTGCCCAACAACCCCCAATCATTTGACATCCATACCCCCAATCCTCACACATCATTAAGATCTTTTCTCATTGCTTCCTCGACTTCGTGCAAGAAAAAAAAGGTCTACTCTGTACGCCATTAGGGTAAATTAGAGGATTAAGTGGGATGCGCTGTGGCGTTGCACGATGTTACTGCTGCAGACACAATTACGCTAATTTTGTTGAAATTGTTTGCCGAGTCCTTCGTTCTAATGGGGAAAGAGTCAGTGAGCTCATTTAAATTCCCAAATACCATCCCACGAGAGGACTTTTCTTTCAAATAGATTTCTCCTTTCAAATTTTTGAATACTTTCATTTGATGATAGATTTGATGATTAGTTCTCTTTTCTTCTGTTTTCTTTTATCTTTCCTATGAAATTCGAAGGGAGCTTATTATAAGATCCTTGATATTTTGACACGTGCCTGAGAAAAGTAGTTTCCGTTTTCTTTCTAGAAGCAAGCGAACATTTCTTCTTCACAATTAAGGTAAATAATACGAAAAGGAAGAAAATTTTTGGCTTTTGGTATTCTGAAATCATATTTCACTTTCATGCAAGATTCCCAAAAGTATGCTAAACTTTTTCACTGTCTTCACACTTTGTACTGTAACGGGCGATTCCGGTTGTCGTGTCATCATTCCTCTATGAAAAATACGTTGACTTAAGCTGTCGGTATGAAGCATCGGATTTCAACAACGACAAGGCAAATTCGTTTCGCTTTTGAAAATCCTTTGCTTGAGCAGCTGCTCCAGTGTTGGTCTCGTCATCTGGTGTGATATATTATATGACAACGTTGCGGTGCTGGTGGTGTGGCTGGTCGGAAAACTTAACTTAGCAGGTGCAGGTCTCCAACGTACGCATTTTGCTTGGTTCTTGGGCAACCAACGTTAAACTTGATTTGCCAATTTTGTTTTTGTCACTAAAGCTGCTGGATACGGATTGCTCACCTTCGCATTACTTCGTTCATTCGTGTATTTCGTTAGCTGTTATTATAGCCCGAAGTGTAGGTGGCGATGCCAGTACTGTCCACAACAGAGAACATTTTTCCAGGTATTCTCTTTGTTTCGTATTTTTATTAAATTTTTTTTTTTTTTGCTCTTTGTGCTTATATCCATGGAAATGTCCGTAAGTATGATATGCATGTGCTTGGTTTGTTCCATTTAAACGCAAAACAAATTTTATCATCCTCGCTAACAAATGATTGCAATCTTTATGAGCTTATTTCGAGCAATGTTTTCATATGGATTTAAAGGAGATTTTACAATGAATTTCAACATAATAATAAACAAAAGCGAAATGCTCATGAGGTGAGAAAGAAGCGCGAGGCAGAAATCAAAGGACCTCATAAGAAAACAGTACTATAGAACTTACATCTTTAACGGACGGACTTCGTACAATTAAACTATTTAAAACAGAATTTCGGCATCATTCATTTTCATTAGTCATAACAAAACTCCTCTGGGAGGTGACAATTTTCGCCAAGCTTAAATAAAGTATCCTCCAAAATATTCGCATTTTAAGAATATATAAATTGTTCGGCTACTTTTGACTTATAAAAATTGCGATCCTTAGCGACAATTGGCCTATAACAATACAAATATCCACTCAGGACCTACTAAAGTCCACCTAATGTCAAACGCAATATAAGAAAAAAAACCCAAAATTATGTAAAAAAAATAAGAAATAAAAAAGCGAGAAGTATCTGCACTGATAAATGACATCAATTTAAGGCCGATTCTGCCACAGAAAGCAAGAATGAAATGTTATTTTTCTTCTCACAAAGAACCAAAAAGAAAATTGGATTTTTTTTTTCTTACTTGTTATTGTTCGGTTGATATCTTTTGCCCATCGTGTTCCATTGGATTTTGCTAACACAAAACGCGCTTAAGAAATTCCAGCAATTGACTTAGTTTTTTGGGTGACCGCAACGCTTTGTCAGGCTTAACTTGTCGCTCTTTCTGATGCTGCTTCTGCTGCGTAAGTATTTCACGGTCGTTTCTCTGTAGTTGACATAGATACATAGCGAATTTGACACTTGCCAAATTCATTTTAAAAATTGGTATATCTTCACGCACAAATCTTCTTCAGCTTCTTTAGCTCGCTCCTTCACCTTCTCGACTGAATGACATATGGCATAGATTTAGTTGCGTCTATTTTATGCTGTGGTTTTGCTTTTTTTTTTCTCTTTCTATTTTTGTGTTTGTAACCATTCCTTCTTTGATAGTAAAACTTTCACTTAATGTTAATTTTCATGGTGTTTTTTGTTTTCTATCCAGAACTATTCAAATCGTAGTCCTTTCGATGAAAGAGAACAACAGAGCCTGCAAGAAGAAAGAAAAGAAAATGGATAGAAGAAAAAAAACATCACACGCTTAATGGAAAATGACAGTTTTCTGTTATACCCAAAAGAAAAGAAAAAGAAAAGTGAACCCCCATCGCATCGAAATGGAACATGGCATTAAGCATATGTTGTGGCCAAGAGATATTAATCATTCATCATTCCAGCTGGTTTGGCCTAATCTGACTTCCAAGCAAGCAGCAACAGAAGCAGCTTCGTGCGCTGATGATTTTGATGAATAAGCAAAAATGTTTGATGTAATTCCATGTGGAGCATTTAGCTTTAGATTTATCTGGGATTATGATGCTCGCCGTTCTTCATGATATTATTTACGCTGACTTCTTGCATTTTGTTAAATCTTTGGTTTGAGGTTTTGAGGATTTTCAATTTTTTTTTTGCTGATCTCATTCATGACTTGACAAATTTACAATGATACCAAGAGCTCCTTCATATGGAATATGCTGTAAAGAATAATAAAAAATAATTTATCAATAAGATTGACTTGGATATCATTAATATACATATGTATATATGTATTTTCTATAGAAAATAGACCTGCAAAAGGAGATGATTTTATTTAAATGGTATAGCTGACTGCGGCGCCCTGAAAAGGATTTTAATATTTTGTTAATCTTTGGATAGGTAGTACCTATAGGTACTACCCAAAAACGCTGTAGAAAGCGATTTTTAGGTTCCATTTGCAAAGTATCCTTGAAATATCCATTTTTGTAAGCCTTTTTCAAAATTTTATATCTAAAAAACTAAATAAGATAGAAAGATGAAACAAATGGCGACTAATAGATAATAAAATACGATATCTAAAAGGAGTTTTATTCAATGCAGAAGAATGCAGAGAACGGGTCTCGCGCAACTTTCTGGCTATTTTTAAAAACCACCTCTAAGAATTACCTTTCATTAAAAAAACATTGGTGTTGGTAAAGTCGGTTTTGGAGCTGGAGGAACAATCGATAGCACTATCGATTGTTATAATCGATAGTTTTGATTTATTGAAATTTGCTTTAGCTTTAGAATGGTGGTGCTGGCGGTGACAGAGAGGGCTTTTTTGAAATGGACAAACTCTTAAAAACGGCCGTTTTAGATTAGAACAACAGTCGCTTGTAAATGCAACTTTAATTTATCAAATTAATCGATTTCCGAAATTATCGATTACAAAAATTATTTAGTACCAAAATGATAGATTAGTAAAATGATCGATTCTCAAAATGATCGATTATAAAAAATATCTACCATAACATTTATCGAAACAATCGATTATCGATTACCGAAACTATCGATAGCTCTCCTGTCTTAACAATAGAAACCCGTAAATAGTAAAAGTTGTCTTAGGTAAACTTACACATATTGCCACATCACGTCGTGAAAAATCTTCAGAAATTCTGCGAATCTTATCTGTCCCATTTTTCAAACCAAATTAGAAATATAGCCGTCATGCTAAATACACAAGCTATGGTAACAAAGTACAGTGAAAGCTCTCCTTGCGGACAGCTCTAATAAGCGGGCAATACACAAGTTGTTTTCGAAGGTTTTCATACAAAACACGCTCCAAAAAGCGGACGCTTTGATGAGCGAACGCGGACACATGATATTGACATTTTTGATACTTTTCCTTGTAAGGCGATGCTATTTAGGCCGATGTTTTCGCGCATCGATATTTGAAACATTGATTGTATCGATACTCATATATCGATATTTTGAAGGTATACTGGGCAGTACTAGCCGGTTTACGGCCGATAGTTTTGCGTGAAAACGTTCATTCGTATGTTAATGTACTTATTCTTCTTTGTTAAAACTAGTTTGCACAATTTAAAAAAAAATTACAAGAAAACTTACTGACGATTTTATCTCCTTTTATATGTAAATCTGCGTAAAACTTATGAGAATTATAGATGGAATAAATGCGTAGAAATACTTCATAAATACGAAGAAGTGTAACGCTCATATTAATAAAACCAAAGGGGAATTTTGAAAGTTTCTATAGATTATTCCAGTTGCAAATTTTATGCTCTCCGGATTGATCATTTGAACATTCCTAAGCGAGGGGATATCATAGACTTTTCCCATCACTTTTACACATCTACTTTGTTCGAGCATGGCCGCTTTGGGTAGGCGTTCCCTATACCTCTCATGAGCAGGCAGAAAGTGAGGTGTTCAAAAAATTTTTGGTTTTGCGTTTTGGTTTTGCTTTTGTTTTTAAATTTTAGTTCAATCCAGAAAATATGCTACTTTTTGTTAAAAAACAAACGCTATTCTTTGAACACATCACCTTTTCCCTGCTCAATGACTGCCAGGAGAATTAATGCCTATTGACAGTGCTTGGGACAGTTCAAGTGATGCATCGCTTAGTAGAGGACTTCCCCTTATTTACAACTGGGAAGCGGAGAAGAACGAAAATATTTTCTTGCTCTCTTATTATCCTTAAAAACACAGGATGCATAAATTTGTCTTTGTTTTTCAAATTTGCTTGTACACATATAGAAAGAGTGTTTAAAGGTAAAAAAAAAACTAAGTGCACATATCTACACCAGTGCTTGTCAGCGTAATACTCTTTCATACAAAGCTGAGTATTGCGGCTTTGTTGTTTCTTTGTTGTTGTTTCTCGCACACAGCGTCTGTGTTAGCGAGAGAATTCAATCAGCTTGGCAGCAGCAATGAACGAAGCCTCTTAAGCACACATACATGTGAAGAATGAGAGAAATTGTGCTAGTGGTCGTGCTGACAAGCACTGATCTACACACATACATAGGCGATCTCAGGCCGATTTTCTTCCTGAGTCGGCAAGACCCTTTGCTTTTAGTCCATATGGAAGTGGAAATTCAAATGGAGATACAAAATGGTGTTTAATGCAAATTCCAAACAATAAAGGAACAAAGGTTTCGAAATGCACATCAAAGGACTTTATTGAATTGAAACTATTTCGCACATTTCATCAACAAGATAAGAAAAATGAATTCGTAGAATGCAGATGACAATCGACTTTTGAAAATCAATACACATGGAAGCGTCTTTCTATTGCGTGTTACAAAAGCAAATGAAATTATTATAATTATGAACGCATTCTCGGCGACCAGCCGAGCAAACGAACGACACAACGACCCAACGAACAAACGGCACCAACCCCCACACAGAGCCGCGATAGCCGTGATAACTGATAGCTGATAAGTGTGGCTGAATAATACGTCAATCAAAGCACTAAGGACCCCTCAACGCCCTCACACTTTCCTTCCGATTGAACGCGACAACAACTACAACAACACTAACACCAACGCGTCACACAATTCGCCATTAAAGTCTTCAATCGGCTTTAATCGAAATAATGTCGATGCGATTGTGATTTTGTGCCATGATTTTGCGGCGATTTAATGTTGCAACAATATTTGCAGCTTATCGGTTATCAGCACGTGATGTCATGATCCAATGATGCGATTATAAACATGTCACGTGGTACTCCATCGAGCAATGCCAATAATAATAATAATACATAATGAAACGTTACTGAATTCAATAAGCTTAATTCGATGGTTCGACGTATTCTTCCCAAATGCAGAATATAGAAAATCCAATGTCAAATATTTCATGACATAAGGCAATGCGAAATGAAGATTTTCAAAAAAAAAAAACCTTAAGTGTGGGCATTTTATTGAAAATTTTTCGCCTCCTTTAAAAGGGTAAATGAAAAGTTTTCACTCTTCCTCCCTCCCTCTTTCACTCTCCTTCGTTGAGAGTTTGAGTGTCAAAATTGATGTGTGCGCGCTTCCCGTTGAAAGGGAAATTTTTTTTCTGGTTTCTGTACGAGTAACTCGTTGTAAGGGTGCAAGAGCAATGGAAAGGCGTGGGGTCGCAGCATGTACTACATTATGCGCTTAATGCGATAATAAATTTGATTTTCGCGACTCTAAATTGTTGTGTGTTGGTGTCTGGTTTATCGGTTTAATGGAGCGAGTATTTTTGTGCAATTTGTGTTGCGTGAAAAATTCAATTTTTCCTTATTTAATTTTTTTTTGTTTTTTTTTTTTGGCAACATTAATTCATGGGCATTAAAAATAATTTTTAAAAATATTTTAAGAGATACGATATTTTTAAGTGAACCCAACGAAGTGAAACCCTTTTATCCCGGCTGGAAATTTTAACTAGATATTGCAAGGGCCCTGCCTAGATTTGCCTAGTTTATATCTTGGGCCTGCCCCGTAAATTCTTGCCACGCGCCTGCTAATTTGTTGATGCTTTGGTTTAAATGCGTCTAGCTAGTAAATTCTGCCCAGGACCTAGAGCTGGAGAAACAATCGATAGCACAATCGATACTATCGATGGTTTCAAACTTTCAAAAACATCGATGATTTTTGAAGACTATCGATAGTTTTGATTCATGGACATTTACTTTAGCATTGGAAAGGTGGTGCTGGCGGTGACAGAGGGCTTTCTTCTTTTTGAATTGGACAAATTTTAAAAATGCCTTTATTTAGATAAGGGCTAGAGCCGCTCGAAAATTTATCTTTCGATTATAAAAATTATCGATTGTCAAAATTATCGATAATCGAAACTATCGATGATGATGGTGATGATGATAATGATGGTGAAGTTGGTGATGATGGTGATGATGTTGATTGTGTTGATAGTGATGATGTTGATGAAGTTGATGGTGCTGAGTTGATGGTGTTTATGGTAATAATGATGATGATAGTGTTGATGGTGATGATGGTGTTGATATTGTTGACGTTGTTGTAGATGGTGTTGATGGTGATGATGGTGACGATTGTGATGATGGTGGTGATTGTGATGATGGCGATGATGGTTTTGATGTTGTTGTTGAAGTTGATGGTGTTGATGTTGTTGATGGTAATGATGACGGTGATGATGACGGTCATGGTGATGGTGATTATAACTTACACAACTTCTTGCTTCATCACGTCGTAAAAAGCCTCGAGAAATTCTGCGAGTCTTATGTGTCCCATTTTACAAACCAAATGAGAATTATAGGCGTAGTGCTAAAATGAGGGGTTTTTTCCATTTTCAGGGATTTTTTTGGATTTTGCCTTTAACCAAAAATCGCGGGATTTTTACTGATCACTTACGTAATGTTCCAAGCCTAGCACTGGTTTTTCAAAAATCGCGTGTTAGGGGCACATACACTCACACAAACACAAGAAAACCTCCTTGGTATCACAATGGGCCGATTAACGGCCTAAGTGGGAGCCACTTCAACCTACCTACCTACCTACCTACCTACGTAAAGAAAACAGAAATAAAAAAATTTTTTCAATATCCAAGGGAAAAGGGTCACCAAAATACTGCCTTGCATCAGTGCTGGTTACATAGTATAGAGAACTGAGTGAGAAAGGTTTTCAAAATCGGCTTCTTGTATTTACCACGTGATATGAAATGAGGAGGGATATTTATGCACAGTATCACATGTACTCGGCAGGCAAAAAAAGAGTGAGAGAGAAATATTTGTGGTCAGTGAAGCCAACTTAGCGCTTTTCGCGATAGTTCTAGCACTTTTGAGAGGCCCGTGGCGCGAAAACTTCTATTGAGCGCTAAACTATTTTTAGCGCGAAATCTAACGCTTTTTCGTTGCACTCATTAAAGTTTTCAAAGAAGTTTTTCCTTAAATTATTAACATTGCGTTAATGTCAATATTGCCAAGTATTGCTTCCTAGCACAACAGCTGTAAGATGAACAATGTGAAATTTGGCAGCTTTAATTTTGTGATTGCGTTTAGACTAGAGAAACATTGTGCGTGACTATTTTGTGATATAGAATTGCATATGGGAAAGAAAGAGATGGTTGTTCGGTTCTTTAGTCGCATCGCTTCTAATCTAAACGCAGACTTGTACGATGCATATTTAGGGCCGTTTTGTCATCCTACTTTTAAGCTCTATCTGCCAATAACATTTTTGTTAACCAAATTTTTATGAAATTATCATTAGAATAATTTAACTCGCAGATAAAAACAGTGAGAAAACGGTCCGTAATCAATTATTTTATAATAAATGTTTTTAAAAACACATCAAAATATATGTTTTATTTAGAAAAACAACACGATCCCTTCCAAAAACGCTTTCTTTTGGTTGGTTTAGCGCTTTTTGAAATTAGGAATTGGGAATCATTGATTTTCGGTGCTTTTTAGCGCGTTTTCAAAATTATTCAGCGCTTTTTGCTTTTGAGGATGTGGCAACACTGGCGCAAAGTTCACGTTTAATACGCAAAGTTCATTCGTTTTACATTTCCGAGAATTTAAACTAAGTGAGAAATATAAAAAAATTTTGTCTTAAATTTTCTTTCTCGAAAAAAAAATTCACTTGCACACGGGCTGTAGTTAGTAAAATCTAGTTAGGTACTATCTAGATTTTCCAAAGAAGGCCACTAGAGAGGCGGCACTAACTAGGCCCACGATGACGCCAGGATAGGATTTTTAAAATCTATATTCTAGGCCCTGTCTAGATAATTTACGTCATCATATAGGGGCGATTCTACCTAGCGCCAAAGTAGGACCAAGATAACCCTGATCGAGTCAAGATTTGTTAGTCCATGGCCTGTCTAGACCCAGCCTAGATTTATCTACTTATATTGTGTCAAATATAGCTAGGCCCAAGCTAATCACCAGACATTTCTACGAAATTTTCCAGCCGGGACATTATGCTTTAAATAATTTCCATACAACATGTTTACTAATCCAATTGCCACATCAATTGAGGATGCAGAAGTAGGGTGGAGAAACGCCAACAATTTTATACAAACAAACATCAATTATTATTGCAAGACAATTATTATTATTATTAAGTATTATTATTTAAGTAAAGTTCCTCGGTTTCGCGGAAAAATCGTCATACTTGGCAACATAGCTATTACGCCTTTTCTGCTTTTCTATCCCTTCTCGTCACTCTTGCCATTCACTCAATCATAGGGACACCGACTATTAATGAAGCTCAGCATGATGAAATTTTCATCACTGGTAATTGTATTGACAGCTCCTGTTAGTGGTTGCCTTGCACTTGTTAAGCTGTCGTTTGTTTTAATTGCTTTGGCTATATCAGCTTTTCATTGTTTCTACCCACAGGAAAATCTATCGAGTGGCGATCCCCCCGCGGCCTGCAAAAGGCTAAAATAGAAAATAGAAGGAACGCTAGAAAAGAAGAAAACAAACACAATGAAATAAAATCAACAAACCTCCGGCCCACAGAAACACGCAGTAAAAGGGACTGTCGCGCAATGAAAATAAAACGAAATTTTATAATTCCCGTCATAATGGCATGCACACAGACGACTTCGATGCCATCGCACACAAGGGACCGCCGTTAACGATACTAAAAGCGATAAATGCCACTCGGAGATGCTCGAGCTTAAAATGCAAAGCAATCTTCTTGGAGCCGTGAATGAACTTTTCCAATTGCAATGAGAGTGCGAACAACTATCAGCAGCAGCAGCAGCACCGGCAATGAGCTTCAAAAACTTTTAGAAAACAACTTTGAATTCAAAACTGACGACAAAAACATTGCAAGCTGACAACAACACTAATGAATATTGACACACACTGAGCGAAAATTTTATGCTAAAACTCTATTTGTTATCATTTTATTAAGTCATACCTTTTTTTGTACTCTATCATGCTATATTCTAAGCCTCCCTACTATATAGAGTCTTTTTCTTTCAGTGCACGAGTGGGAGGACAATTGGCAGCAACAGGAGCATTCAGCCAAATATAATGTCACAATACTCAACTATTCTCATTATTTGTTGTCAACACCATCATCGTAATCGTCAAAGAATGGCATTGAAAAATTAAAAAGCATTAAAATAAATAACCGTACAACTAAGTTTTCATTATAAATTGCTTCGAGGTACATACTTATATACACATAAAATGGAAGGGATGGAATAAGAAGGCACATAAAACCAAGTGGAGCAGTGTTGCTCTTTTGAAGCAATAATAACTTATACACTGAAAAAAAATCAACGAAATTATTTAAAAAGCTATAAGTTCACTTCTCATTGAAGGGACACCCATTAAGGATGGGAGATTTGAAAGAGTCTAAACAATCAAAACATATTTTTTTTACAGTGCACATATCATGGTACATACATATATTTGAAGTCTCCGATGGCTTTGCATGGTTACTTGTGGGCTTTAATAAATGATGGTAACGTAGAGCTAGTCTAGAGGAAAGAGCTTGGATCTTGAATGGTAGGTAGCCCATTTCGGGCGAATAAATAATGGATTTTTATTTAAATTTAGAAAAATAAACACTTGAAAAAGGTACAATAAATAAACTCGTTCTTTTGTGTCGACCAATGAATGTGCTGCTGCTGCTGCTTTCAATTATCAAAAGCACACGCACGGGTCGTGAATTTGAAATATACTCTCTATGGCCAAAGCACTTGAGAGTACGTTAAAGGCATGAATGGACGTCATGCAATGTCATAAATGAAGAAAGTTATTTTAATTTAAGTATTTGATTATAATTTGCACTCTGTTTCTTCTAAGGACTCATGTTCTAGATATAAAATTTTTAATACACTGAACATTTGGGTTAAGAAAAATCGTTCACATATTGATAAAAGGATAAGATTGTTCTTTTGCTGCAGAGAAAAAAAAAAAAAAAAACCCCCTGCTAAAGAAAAACTCTGAAGATAAACAAAGAGAAAAAAAAAGTTGATCTCAATAAAAGAACTTAGCTCATTAGAAGCAACCGAATGAAAAGGATTGGAGGAAAAAATGCACACAACAAACGATTTCAATTCCCTTTAAGCAATATCAGTCAAAATCAAAAAAGGAACAAAAGACCCACGAGCAAAGTGGAAAAAATTAAACGAAATACAAAGAAGAAAACAAAGAGACAACAAAAACATAAATAAAAAAAAAACAAAAAGCAAAAAACATCGTTTGATACGAGAACAATAGAAAAAACGGGAAGCCCGACCAAATTTAATTACAAATTGAAGCGATAAGTTAATACCCGGGAACCGGATGTTGCTAACCAAATACCGGATGTAAGCTTGTCTTTTGCTGAAACGCAAGAAATTACATTTACCTTTGCTTATGCGTTGCGACAATGAAGCTATTCGGATTTTAACAATGCCAGCATCAGCATCAGAATCAGAATCAGCGCACCATCGTCAAGCTCTAGCAGCAGCCGCAGTTTTTATCCTTGCGCTTTCGCTTGCTACTACTACCCCACACACACACACACACACACACACTCATATATAAATAAATATTCCATAGCAGGGCCATACCTTTTGCGATAGCACAGAATCGCATTGAATCGGATCGCAGTGTTTTGTACTTTACGGTTTCACCATGGCGGCCAGGATACGGATAATCACGAGATCAGCTGATAAATGCTGTTTTCTTTTATTTCTTAATTTTGTTTTTTCCTGTTCGTTCGACGTTGTTCGTTGTTGTTCAGCTTCCTTCTTTGGTTTGGTTCTTGTTTGTTTGCTTTATCGTTTTTTGAGCAAACATTGCCGCATTGCCGTCGGCTGTCTTCATATGTTTACGCGTCAAATGTTGCTACAGTGGATATTCCATTCCTTTTTGAGTTTACTTATTTCTACATAAGCTACGGTGATTGTTTTTAGCATTAAATTCTGTGGAAAGAATTACGTTTTATTCTTTTCTTTTCTTTTTTTCATTATTGTTTTTCTCATAACGTAAGTCATAATAATGAGCATCGTTGTTGTTTCTCCTCTTACCGGAAGCACATTTTATTAACACACAAGCTAAAACAAAAGGAAAAGAAAATGAAAATTAGAAGAGAAAAACTTGATAGCATAGCAGAGCTTTAAGCAAATCTTAATGTATCTATTATTTTGTGACAGGTATTTGTCAGTGTCGTTCTTTTATTTTCCGTGTATCTTGGAATGATGAGATTTCCCTTAAACGTTTCATGTAGACATGCTTTTATTTTTGCCATTGTGTATTTTTACATTTGTTACTTGATCTCCATTGGCAACGTTGATTTAAATACATTTTCTGCATTAGACATTGACGTTTTTCATCCATTTGTATGAACTATCAAAAAACTGTTGAGATACTCCCTGAAGGTAAGAAATTTTAGACTCTTGGAAAAGAAAGCCCGAATCGTATCAAGCACGATAGCATAAATCCCATTTACGTTAGTCCAAATTCACAAGAAATGAATTCTGAAAAGGAAAAACCTACAAATGAACAAAGATTATGAATCCAGAGAAGCTTTCCTACTTCTGAGAATTTTCTACTATGTAGTTTGAAGTTCTGCTCTAAGCTCTAAGGATTTCAAGCATAATCAGTACTGTGCACAACATTTCGAAAAGGGTTTTTCCCTAACTCAAAATGCTGGAGCAATAAAAACAATCTAATACCGAACAATGACTTGAACGAAGAGATGAATAGAGACTGTAAAACAAATGCCACAATTCAGTCATTAAAATTAATCAGCAAACGCAAGGCAGCAATTTACTTTCAGTACCATCGTTCCACCGAACGTTCCTCTCCAGGCAGCCAGACAGACAGACAGACAGACAGACAAACAAGCAGGCAGGCAAGCTAACGTTACACTTGAAGTTGTAGCGAAACAGAAAAGTACTTCAAGTACGGCCAAGTACCGCGCCCTAAGAGGCAAAAGTGAAAAAGGATTCTCAATTTAGGAAATTATCACAGCAGAGTAGGCTTTATATCGGAACATTGCAGACAATGATAGGCGATTAAAATTGCGTAGCTACATGGAAACGTAGAGCAACAATCTTATTCCAGAGCTAGAGGCAACCAGGCAGCAGCTCTCCCAACTTGAAACGCTCAAAATCATCGAGGCGTGAAGGAATTCCAACAAGACATTGAATACGAGAAAATCCGAAATGCTCGTATGGGGCATGTTGTTCAAAGATTCACCTATTTTCTGTGTTAAGTTACTTCAACTATAAAATAACTTCGGTTCGGTTTGAAGTTTTGTGCTTGCCGACTTTTTAGCTTACCTTCGTTACAAATTTTCATTTTCTTCCGTTTTTCCCAAGAAAAACATACATACGAGGAGTGAATGGGTCTGAATGTGATTGTAGGAATAAAATTTGGGAATGACGTAAAAAGCTGTCTTAAATCCCTATTTGTACACTGAGAATGTATTGGCGTTACGCCCTGCTGCTCTAATGTTACAAAATTTTAATGCTTTGTAAGCCATCATTGCAAGATATGTATGTACAATTAGCTTAATTAGTTGATAACTGAATTATGAACTTTTAGGACTTTGATCTATGACCCACAACAATTTTGGGCTTATCACACAACCGAGAAAAGTTTTGTCAACTTTTGGCACGGACTTTGTTCGTCCGTTCATGTAGGAAGGGAATTGGGTATTTCGCATTTTTCGCTTTCAAAGGCTCTCTTTTTAAAATTGCCTTTGGGTAGAATTTTACTTCCTTGTGAACGTGCATGAAGAAACATTTTCTGTGTGTGGGTGCGGCGTTTGTGTGTTCTATAAGATAAGAAAAGTTTATTTTGGGTAAAATAGTTTTGCGTAAATGTAATGAAGTATGAAATTTAAAAGGACAGTCAATAATGTGATTATTGCAATGAAAACTTTGAAATGGTTGACCATTTATGTATAAACAAGGCATGTAAAATATCTCCCGGCTCTCCCTCTCTCCTACTGTTGATAAAAATCCAAACCAGTTGTACGAATAAAAAGTAGAAATGGCTTTTTATAGGGTCACCTTAGATACAAAAAGAATCCTTTTTGAACTTTGAACAAAAAGTTATACCTTTGATGGCAATTTTAAAGCTAAGCTGTTGTTTTTTTTTTTTTAACAACCAGGCACACATTTAAGTTAAATACTCAAGATTCCATTCTACCTACTAACGAACATGGCAGATACCTACAAATATTTAAATTGAGCCCAAAGAATATACATGTAAATATTTTGATATGTTTATGATGATAGGACTCCATTGTTTTTTTGAAAACACGCCTATTTATTCACACCTTCAGGAGGGTATAAGGGAGTTTTATGGAATAGATAAAAGCTGGATCAAAGTTCCACAGCCAAATAATATTAGTAAATTCTTGTTTTTTTCTTCTTAAATATTGACATGCATACTTAAAGGGCTCAATTTAAACATATTTGGTTACCCTGATCCCCTGCAGAAATATGGACTAACCCAAGTGTAGCCTTCGGTCAGTCCCTCATGTTACCACTACTGATTCCCTTCTTAATTCCAATTGTAATGTATTCAACTGACCTTTTTAACATGAGCCTGGCATTGGAGAGGGACTAGTCCGCAAAATGGCTGCCCGTAGGTCAGTTCTTTTTGGGTCTTTTTCATAATTTTGTCTGGTTTTAAGCTAGTCAAATTAGGAATAAAAAACCAATATCTTAAATATTTTTTATTTATGTATTTTAAAAGTTTTTTTCATTTTGAACTTTTTTTTACAGCAGCAGTTTCCTTAGAAATATAAGTAGAGTAAAAAGGTAACTTAACATATTTTTCACTGCTTTGTGATAGATGAAAAAATTATTTTTTCTAAGTTGATGATGAAAGTGCCTTTTACAGGCTGCCCTTACACCAACCCGTTTATTAAAGACCGCCGGCTAGACGAATTCGATGAAGCGAACTGCCATAATTTAACCAGTAGGGTTTGGACCGGTCAAAGGCCAGTCCTTCTTAGGAAATTGACCGCCTCTTTTCTGCAGGGTAATGACAAAAAATAATGAAAATATTTAAATTGAGCTCCTAAAAGTATGCACGTATTCATTGAGAATATCCCACTTGCTTAAGGTCACTAATGTTTTCTAAAGTCACTTCAACCTCATCGCCTTTGAATATCAATATCCTTCACTTGTGTTGATTGTATTGCAAGTTTTTTGATTCGATAAAAAAGAGAACTTTCTCTTTGGCAAAGAAGAAAAAATTGATTTAGAACAATGCACCATCGTCTTACTTTTATCAGTCAGTAAGCTTTGAAGCTAATAAACACATTCTTTTGCGCAATTGGAATTTTCTCTTTGAGCACAACAGCAATAACTCCTTGAACAAATATCTATAGACCATTATTATTAGCACCAGTCCACATTTCCTGTTTTCAAACTATGTAGTTACAAAAGCAACAATTTCTCTTTGAATCGTTCAAAATGCAGGAACTTACTTAAGAAAGTCTTAGCATGCTTTTAGGTTTTCTTATTCTGCATATTTCTTTCTACAGCAATGTGCCACCAAAACAGACCAATAAAACAAGCATAAAATATTCCAATTTCCGTTGATTTTTTCCCTCATTCCTTAAGGTTCAGCCACTAAAACTGCTAACGGCTATCTAACAATGTTGCATGAAAGGAAAATAACAAACTCTACAATTTCCGGTGCTACAAACTTTGAGCATTATTTTTTCTTTTTTCTTCGAAAGTGCTTCAAATGCCTCACACACGGACACACACAAGCACACACAATTGAACGACTTTAGGGAAATAAATTTATAATTCTATATAGGCACCTGCCAATCCAAACCAAATGTGCGTGACCATGAATCATTAAAGTCTATAATAGAAAAGCATAAGAGGACGACTTTACTTGAAAGGAGTAAGAAACAAATTTTCAAATCCGGCGCTTGGAAGCGCTTACACTTTTAAGCTATCAATGTACTACTTGCAAAATTAACTTAGAAATCCAACGATTGAGAAAAAGAGAAAATCCTTAAGAAAAACTTTTGTTCTTGAACACAAAGTCGATAACAATGAATGGAAATCAATAGTTGACCCATTTTTCGAGAACATTTTCCGCTCATGGAGAATTATGAAAAACTTGCATTCGATTTTCCACAATTTTGCGATGGCTTTGATCAGAAGATACTTTATTTCATCCTATATTTAAAATTCTTAGAAGAAACGAAACCAAAGACGAAGCCAACAACAGCGCCAACGATGAGGATGACGATTGACTCGAGTGGCAAAGTAGTTACTGAGCTACTCCTTTCGATCCCTATGCACTCTTAAGCGTTTCCTCTTGCTTAAAATGCAAATATTTTTCCATTGTCAAGACAAAGAAAAAGCACAATGCCATTTAACAATGGTGAAGGTATGTATGTATGTATGTATGTATGTATGTATGTTTGCAGTAAGTATGGTATGGTGCTGTGGAAAAAATGTAGGATCAGAAGCCGGAAGATTGCTTTCATGAACATGTTCCATGTTGCCAACGGAAACAGGGCGGACAAGTTGTTGAGCGGGAATGGTATGGCGTAGGTACAGTATAAAGATCATCGTAAGTCGTAAGTTGCCTTATCCTACAAAATCATTTCGAGCAAGTCGGATTCAAGTATGTACACTCAAGACTCAACATATCGACTGCAAAAAAGACAGCAACGGAAACTAGCCATGTCGAAGTGAAAAAATAATATGGCCCTCGTTGCAAATTCATATCAATTTTTTTGAAAAAAAAAAAAAAAAATGGGAAAAAACCAAACGAGGGGAAACAAAGAGTAAGAAGTCCGTTTGTTTAGGAATAACTAGAACAGGGTGAGGCAGATTTTTGTAAAGAGTCTAAAATAAAAGAATAAAATGAATTTTTTTTTAAATTGTATCACAGTCGAAACTTTCTAAAGGCCTTTTCACGAGACCATGGCATCGTGACGAAAGTGTTAAAGTGTAAAAATTTAGTTCAGCCTCCAACAAAAATTTGTGTTGAAATATCATGCACTATTTCCATGATACCACGGTCTCACGAATAGGCCTTATAACGAATTTCAAGGGACCGGGAAAAATTCTTTATATAGAGAATTCGTTATAAGGAGAAAAAGAGGCACTAAAAGTGTAGCAAAAAAGCTTTGGGAAGACTCGTTATAGTGAGAAATTTTCTATAGAGAAGTTCGTTATGGAATGTTTCAACTGAGTATAAAACAAATAAATAACTAGTCTTTCCCATTATATTTCGAAAGAAGAGAGAAAATACCATCACGGGATGATATTTCGCATTCTCAGATTTTCAATTTTGAGATTAAAATTTCTTAAGCAAAAAGTTGTTCATTATATGAGACCTTCAAAGCAAGGACGAGATACAGTGCAAAATCCGCCCAACTAACTTAAGCCGTCCATAGACATAAATTTATACATATGGGCATTTCCATTCATGTCGAACGGGACAATCGTACGCATTTAAACTAGAAAAAAGTCAAAATATAACGGTTTTTCATTTTGACGAGTGGCTTAACTTATAGATCTTTATTAGCCGTATAATTGGTGCCAAGGTTGATTTTGGCCAGATTTCAGTTTTCAAAATAATCGTAGAAAAGCAAGGCATTCGCACGGGACAAAAACAGAAGTTTTTTTCGGGGGCAACAATTCAAATGCCGATTTCAGCGAAACCTGACGCAATATTTTGATAGGATAAATTTTAGAATGTAGGGCATAGATATCCCTTAAAACTGGCTTTGATTTTACTCAAATCCGATTTATACTTTCTTTTAAATTTAGTTTTAATCTCGGTCGCATGGGACATGTCGCACGGGACATTTTTTTTCCAGAGTGATATTTTTGCTTTTTTGTTGCTCTTTTTACGAAATTATACATAAATAACATGAGCAAAAATTTTTTTAAATTAAAAAAGAAAAATTTAATGTATTTATTGAGGTGTTTTGTACCATTTAATACAATAATAAAAAAAAATTAAGTGGAAGTGTTATCAAGAATAACAGAAACAGTTTGTTTTTCCGAATAAGCAGTTCTTGCTGCTTTTATATTATATTATATATACACCATCGCAACAAAAGAAGTGCAACTGGGATATCCCTGGAATGCTTCTTACTTCGCGCCATTTTTCGTCAAAATTGTAGGACATTTCTTGCTTTTTGATTTCATCGGATGGCATATAATATATTTGAATCCCATTTATGCTTTGTTGTGCACATTGATAAAAAAAAAATGCATCGGGTATAACAAAATTTTTAGATTTTGTTATCTGCCAGACTTTCCTTTTAATTACTGCTCCGACTCCATCGACGGCTCCCTTTCCATGTGAGCTTGCAAAAAAATTCCATTCTACTGAGGAACATCCTATTTGTTTAATAAAATCATTTATTAATAATTTTTTTTTAATTTCATACTTATGATGTCGCACGGGACAAACTTTAAGTGTTGATTACGATCTCGAATCTTCTGATTTTGCTGCGATTTTTTAAATGTTTTAATTGTATACTAAGTCGCTGTTTGGAATCAAAATTTGGTGAGCCTACTTCAACTACTTTCGATGCTATGATAACAAGTGTTGTTTTTTCATGTCGCACGGGACATCGAAAAATGCAATAATGAAAATGAAAAATGTACCGTTATTTTCGATTGCATAGTTGCCTATGCATTCTTATTTGACTCTTTGTACCCCTAGAAAGAATTATGAGGCCAAAAATCAATGCATCATGTCTCCATTTATGAAATTTTATCAAAACTAAACATGCAGTAAAATCTCTAATTAAGAAAATTTTCATTTGCTCGACTTTGCATTCGAATATCTCGAAATGGGATATGAATAAAGGTAAAGTGTTTTTAAATTAGTTAAATATGATTGCTTCCTTATAAAAATATGGTAAAACAAAATGGTTTCAAGAACTTTTAGTTTTTTTGTGCAGGTGGACCTTTCGGTGGAAATGCCCATATGTATATAGATGTTGAATAAAGTTCTTAATGTAATAAATGCAATAAAAAAATAAATTATATATATATATATATATAAATAAATTATATATTATATAAATTTTATTTAGACCGTAAAGTTGGTCCTTCAGTCTCTTAACCACTAACATCGAAAGTTTTATAATTAAAACTTTGTAGAGAAATCTATTGATAAGCACGAGCGCATAATACCACAAAGGAGTAATATGAAAAAAAATTGATTAGTTCTAAGAATAAAAAATCACTTCAGAGTGGAATGCCTTCAGAAAATATATCGCACGCTTGCTACTAAATCGGCACAATTCAATATTTCGCATTTCTCGAAAATCATTCAATCTCTCTTGAAACTAACGAAGAATTATATTTTTTCTAAGCTTATATTAATCTCAATCGACTCCTGCATCAGTCAATACAAGCGTTAATTTTGTAGATGTTGGGCTTCTTACATAAAAATGCAATCGAACATAAAAAAATTGATTAAAAAAATTTTTTATTGTGCCGACTTATTAGCAAGGGTGCGATATATTAGTAATTATTTTAATTCCAAGAAGTCTTTATATCCATTTACCATAGTACATTTTCTTTTGTAGTTTTATTTGACCTTTTTAACTTTTTAATTTGTAATTTGTGTTTGTTTGTATTTTTCATAACTTCACAGAAAAGATCAAATAACGAGTCTTGAGCTTGTACGTTTTTTTGTTCTACACATAAAGAAGTCTTCATAAAGAGCTTGGAAGCACCCTATGTTTTGTGTTTAATACTTTAGAAGCATTTTTAAAGCAGGCTTATGAATTTATCATCATTTGAAAGGTACAAAGTTTGTGCGTGAATGCGTCTGTGTGTTTGTGCACAAAGCAAGATGGGAGCACTTACCAACATGAAAATACTCCAACTAACCATGCTACTTTTACGCTTTGACATGCTTCTTTCCATTTTTTTTTTTTTTGTCGATAACTGTAAAATGCTGTCAGTATTTTTAGTTTAAACGTTCCATTTCTATACAAAAGCGCAAGTGAATAGGAGCTTTTTGAATGCATGCATATTCCATTGACTATGGCTTTAAGTGGAGCAACCAGCTCTTTGACAGTGGCATTAAGCCTCGCTGCATGTGTTGATGTCGACGCTCATGTCTTTGTCTCTCTCTCTCTGTCTCTGTCTCTGTCTCTGTGATGTCGGTGTCGTCAACTGCTGCAATTTTTAGTGCTAACATCAGGTGCGGAACGTCAACAGCTTAAGAAATTCTCATTTCTCGAATATTTTTCTTAGCTTTCTCCCCCAGCAGCAGGCAGTCATAATGGAATCTTTCCATTGCAATCACTTAAAGGATAAGTTGAACGGAAACTATTTCTGCCATTGCTGATGGTCCTTTGCGAAGATGCTGTTGTTGTTAGCAGGTTATTTTGACCAAGAGAATTCGAATGAAATGAATCGGGCACTGAAAATGCGAATAGAAAGAGAGAGAGCAAGAGATAGAGAGAGCGAGAGAGGGACAGTGAGAGCGAGAGAGAGAGAAAGGGACTGTTAGGGAAAGAGAGACAGAGAAATTTATATATTTAATATTTAAATATTTTACCTAAAATATAATTTAGCTGAAGTTTGCTTTCTTCCAGCAGGAGCATGAGCAGCAGCAGCAGTGGCAAAAGCTTTGCTACTTGAAAGGATTCCTAAGTAAATCAGATTATTTTCCCAAGACTTAATAGATTCAATTTTCAAGATAATATTCTTTGGACAATCCTAGCAATATTGCAACAAAATTTTCTTCGTTTGCATTTCCTTTTTCATGCTCTTCTTGATAAAGCATAATTTCTTTGTTCACTCAACTTGAAATAGATTACGAAATTTCTTCATTCTTAAAAGTAATTTATCGTTCAACTTTTTGTGAGCAATTTCTTATTTTCTTTTCTTTTCTTTTTCAAAATGTACATTTGCCCTATAAAAAAAAAAAAGGAAAAATGTACAAATATTTCGAGGTTCAGTAGGATATGGAATCTTAAATCGTTAAGCTCATGAATAAAATTTATTCTCATTAATATTCTGCGATTTCGAAATTTTAATAACCAAAGCCTTCGAAGCTCGCTTCGAGCTGTGGTAATTTTATTATAAATTTTTTTTCCTTTTTGCAATTTTTCAAATTTCCCACTGCTGCTGCTAATTGCGTCGAACACATTTTTCCAATGAAGTCTAATCTTTTAATTTGACTGCAATTTATTAGAGTATTCTCAGTACCTGGGTAGTTGGCTGATGACAACAGCAAAAGGTGCTAAAATAAAATGATCGTAAATAAATTTTATAGCATAACAAATTTAAAGGGATACTTTGGCGATAACTGAAGCTTAAAGCGGCAACCTGTAGAAATATGCGGAAGGAAGCATTTATAGTGATGCAGACATTGAAACGGGTACTCGGTTGATGAATTTCATAAAATAAAATATTGAAAAAATTGATTAAAGAAATTAAATGCCTTGTTCATAGAAATGGTACAATGAATTTTAACTAAAAAGAATTTTAATTAAATCTGTTTTTGGCAGTAAAGAAACTGTAAAAAGGTTTGAAAAGACGATTTATTTCTAAAAATAAGGCTATAAGCAATTAAGGCTAATATTAACACGATGTTTAAATTATATTTCAAAAAAATTTGAATTTTTTTTAATGATTTGACAGTTCTTTCCATTTAAATCATTTTTAAATATCTTGGTAATATTGGTTCTTAATAAAATATAATAGTATAATAATAAAATAATATAATTGTATTATAATATAATAAAAAATAAATTTAATAATATAATAATATACAGTAGAATCTCGCAAAAGTTAATCGATTCGTCCCAGGGGTAATCAACTTTTCCGAATTATTAACTTTTCCAAATGTTTTTCAAAATCGAAAAAAAATTAAAGAAATAGGGACTACATGCATAATAATATATTTTTGCAAACATAGCATGCTTATTCTATTTAAATCTTTTGATTTAAACCATATTTATATTTATTTTACATACACAAGATCTACTCGCGCACAACTTCTATTTCACAATAAGGCTGCACGCTTCGATCGAATTTGTCACTTTTAAGTGCTACCGTTATGATTTGCGTTGTCTTCTTTTGTTTTTCTTCGCTATTTCACGTAATACACATGAAATAGGGTTGATTTATGGAAAAAAAGGAAAAGAAAAAAAATTACGCTCAGAAAAGTTAACGCCAAAATTAACTTTTTAGAACGCTACGTGGGCGCTGAAATTCGATTAACTTAACCAAGCGTTTAACTCATTCGAGCGGTAACTTTTGCGAGATTCTACTGTAATATAATAATATAATACAGTAGAATCTCGCAAAAGTTAATCGATTTGTCCCAGGGGTAATCAACTTTTCCGAATTATTAACTTTTCCAAATGTCTTTCAAAATCGAAAAAATTAATGAAATAGAGACTACATGCATAAAAATATGTTTATGCAAACATTACATGCTTATTTTATTTAAAGTTTTTATTTTAAATCAGTTTTACACAGATATAGTTTAACTCAATTTTTTTCAACAACTTCTATTTCACAATAAGGCTGCACGCTTCGATCGAATTTGTCACTTTAAACTGTTACCGTTATGATATGCGTTGTCTTATTGTGTTTTTCTTCGCTATTCCACGTAATACACACGAAATAGGGGTGATTTAATAAAAAAAAGGAAAAGAAAAAAAATTACGCTCAGAAAAGTTAACGCCAAAATTAACATTTTAGAACGGTACGTGGGAGCTGAAATTCGATTAACTTAACCAAGCGTTTAACTCATTCGAGCGGTAACTTTTGCGAGATTCTACTGTAATATAATAATATAATAATATAATAATATAATATTATAATAATATAATAATATAATAATATAATAATATAATAATATAATAATATAATAATATAATAATATAATAATATAATAATATAATATTATAATAATATAATAATATAATAATATAATAATATAATAATATAATAATATAATAATATAATAATATAATAATATAATAATATAATAATATAATAATATAATAATATAATAATATAATAATATAATAATATAATAATATAATAATATAATAATATAATAATATAATAATATAATAATATAATAATATAATAATATAATAATATAATAATATAATAATATAATAATATAATAATATAATAATATAATAATATAATATAATAATATAATAATATAATAATATAATAATATAATATATAATAATATAATAATATAATAATATAATAATATAATAATATAATAATATAATAATATAATAATATAATAATATAATAATATAATAATATAGTAATATAGTAATATAATAGGATAATAATATAATAAAATTATAATAAAAGACAGCACAAACATTTAAAAAATAAAATTTAATGCCCTTAAAACTTAATGAAATTTTGCCTGAGACTCGAAAAATGTTTCACTTTCATTTGAATTCCCGGAAATTTTCACTAGCATCCAAGAGATACCAACAATATCCTTTACTTGATTTATTTAAGAATCGATTTTAAAATCTATGAATATTTTTGGTGCTCCTTTCAAGAACTTCTACAAGCACGAGTACCTTTGAAAATTCAACAACACTAGCTGGTATTAATAGGCCTTGAAGCTACGCCAAGTTAGTATGTATCCGCTCGATCCTAACCGGCACATTTAACTATTGGTCAAAACAATATAAATGCAAATGAGGCTTTAAAATTTAAATTACCACAACGAGAAGAGAAAGTCTGAGAAAGCGAATGCCTGCGAGAGCATATACCTACACGTGTACAAGGTTTCAACGTGACGCATGCAGGGCGGCCGATTGCATCGCCCAGCGCTACAGGAAAAATACCATAAACGGAATATATAAATAGCATAATGCAATTTTCTCTCTCCTTGTACATACCATTTTCCATTCATTGTAAGCGTTCGAATAAAAAAAAAAAATTATCTACCGAGCAGAATTCACTTACTTTTCGTTACTGTCAGAGCAAGGCGGCTGATTTTTTCTCCATTTTTTTTTTTTCAATTAATTTTTTTCTTTGCCGAGCACGCTGGATCAAATTAAAATCCTGCCGAAACAACACGAAGTGAGCTGAATATGAAAAGCTTTAAATTTTGATTTTGCAAAGTTTTTCGATAGCGTGCCATAGCAGCACACGCCTACACGATTCCATTGTCGCGTCACCACTGGCTTTTGGATGGTACTTCCCGTTTTTTGTTGCATTTCCGTTTGCACTTTCCAATGGAAAGTAGAGCACCAAGTGCAAGCAAACAGGCAAGAAGTAAGTGAAAATAATTTCTTTTTTTCTTTTTGCTTTTTTTTTCCATTGGCTTTCCGCTGTAGCTAAAGTTCCTCCTTGCAGTGGCAAGTCCTAAAATACCTGTTGCCAACGCCATTTCTCAGTTTCATGTGCCTTAAGTTCTGTGTGTTTTAAAACAACAAATACAAGAAGAACAAAAATGGCCAAGAAACGTGGCAGAAAGTTGCGAGAGCTGCATACTTGAAGCGCGGCTCGCAGATTTGTTGCAGCGCAACGAATTCCGGAGGTGTTCGCTCTGAAGCACCTGCTGAAGTGCAGCTCATTTATCATCCTTATTTTGCTCAAGAAGTTGGTGCCATATACTTTCGCCGGGAGTGCTTGTTGGAAAAGTGTCGTTCTGTTTGGTAGTTCTAGTGGCCACCTTAAGTTAATATCACTTTTCATGCGCTGGCGTGACTTACAAGCTTTCAGTTTTGGCTTTTGAATTTGTCAGAAAAACTTTGCGAACTTAAAAGATGATGATCGGTTGGAGTATGATCTTAATTTTTAAGGACATTTTAGGCGCTACGATTTATTTTCATATTCACATATGGGCATTTTCTGAAAAATTTACGTCCGAATACTGTATTATTGCTTATGTGAAAAACGCACCTAACCGATAAAATAGTCTGAAATTTTGCTTTGAGTCAAACCCTTTAAGGCAAGTTCTGCTATTCTTTCCTCAATTTCAAACAAAAAATCCGTATTTTCCGCACAGTAACACTGCAGTACATTTAAGGCCCGAAGAGCCTCTTTCATTGTTACAAAATCATATTCGGATGCGTCCTCTCATCATCCAAATCTTCTGGACCATTTTCAGGAAGTTCTAAAGTAGGCCGATAGGAAAGTGTCTTTCAAATTCAAAAGATAAATTTTCAACAGGGTTGCTAATGAAAGTTTTATTATAAAAAATAATTAAAAAACTTAAAATGGGATGCTCTAAAAGCGAATGTCCACCAAAGTGAAATATGCGGTAAAAGAGAAATTCTCATACAAATACAGACAAAAATGCTGCTGTGGCATATTTTTGTTCAGGTTACTTAAATGTGCCTTTAAGTGTGAAGGCAGCTCAACAAATTATACTGTATATCTGATTTAGAGTTGTAAAATTTAAGAAAAAATCGATTTTCGAATAATAGAAGACCTGCATAATTGGAAATCGATGTTGGATGATTAATTGAAACAAAAAATCGATTAAATCGAATTATTTTTAATTTTTCCAAACATATTTTAATGCCAATTTTTCGTTTTCTGAAGTCTATTAAACTTATATTTTATCAAAACAGATAAAGAACTAAACAATTTTTGCCTACTTATACTCTTAGAAAGTTCATTCAACGCAACTACAAACGGGAATTGCCAAAGAATCGATGAGCCAGATTGACCTAATGTAAAAGCAGTCAATCAATTATTCAGGTCTTTTACACTGTAAAAGTTGCAGATCGGAGGAGGAAGAAGAATCAGTGAGCCATCTCATGTATCACTGCCCGGGTCTGGCCAGGAGAAGATCCAGGCTGCTCGGCTCCTTCTTCTTCTCCTCCCTCACCGGTCTATCTTCTGTTTGAGTAAAAGACAAGGGCTGTTTCATAAATCAGTCCAATTGGCTCCACCAAACGGGTATGGAAGGCATGCCTTCCCTCGTGGTATCACAACGGGCCAATATGCGGTCTAAGTGTGTCCCCTTAAATGGAGCAGCCACCCTAATCTAACCTAACACTAGTCAATTAATGATATTCAATTATAGTTCTTTTCCCTTTTGGAGATCCATTTAGAAGAATTGACTGTCAATTTCTGTTTTTTTTCTTCCCATTTTGCAGATGGTTTTGCTTATATTTTAAACAGTTGCCAGAGAGTTTTCAAAAAATGTAACATCGAAAGAATAAATCGATTTTATTTAAAATCGAAAAAAACATAATCGATGCTAAAAAAATCGACTCTAAGCCAAAAAAAAAAATCGATTAAATCGAAACTTTGAATATTTTTTTTACAACCCTAATCTGATTACCTTTCGGATCTGCATAGAAGTTTTGATAAAAATAAAATTCCTCCAAAAGGACCCACGAAAGTATTAAGAAACAAAAGGACTACTTATTTAACGCATTTATGAATTCGGGACTTAAATTACTCACGTAAATGTCGTTTCCGTGTGCTTACGAGCTATAACCCTTTGGCTAAAGCAAAGACAATATTATTATTATATTGTCTTTGGCTAAAGTATGTTACCTTGTTGTGTTAAAGTTATTCAGATCACTATTAAAAATCTTCGTTTGCCGTGAAATAAGCAACGTTACAAAAAAATAATATGGGCTTAAAAATTAAAGAATATTCAAGGTATATTTGCATATACATCAACGGTTATAAATCTCTTGATTATTCGTCTAGTTATTTACTAAAATAGGTCATCATAAAACAGAGCATCATTCATATAATCTCTTTTTCATTGAATATAAAAGAAAACAATACAATGCAGCTCTAGGAACGCTTTCATATCCGTCGTCGTTCTATAAAGCTCATTGTGAGGATCACTAAATAGAGGAAAACATATTCAGAATTCCTTAAAATCATGACGATATCCGTTAATTCGCCAAAATCTTACAAAATACAAGCGGCGAGAGGGAAACTGAAATTGATATTCGAAGGAAGACCAATTTTACTCATAGTCTGTAAACAAAACATTCTTATACAGACTAAGTTTTTGAAAAAAATAAAATTTTTATTTTTTGGCGCTCAGTTTCCTTTTTGCTGGATTTGACCATATCACGAAATCCACGAAAAAGTCAACCGCATAGGTCACAAATGAAACTGCAAAGAGAGAAGAGAATTTGTACAGAATATATTCTATGGAACTCCAACTTCACGTTTTAAGTTTAATTCTTCAACTTAACGGTAGTTTTTCTTTGTTTTCTTTTAATTTCGCGCAGCGAGCGCATTTGAGCAAAAATTTTTGCAGTTTCATATCGCTCTTTTCGGTGATTGTGTGCGCTGATGGCTCAAATAAATTGGAAAAAAACACTTTATTCAAACTTATTGATATATTGCTAATATATATATATGCAAATATAAACAATTGTCATCGACATACCGAGGTAAGTCTATTAAAATAAAGTAAAAACAAGTAAGAAAGCTAAAGTCGGTCAAGCCCGACTTTGAAATACCCAGCGTCCCAACATTATGAGCGCAATATGTTTTGCTTCTCTATTTGTGGGCGTGGCAGTGGGTGGGCCACATAAAATATTTTCCTACACCTTTCATTCCCCTTGATGAACCTATGTTGCGAATTTGAAGCTTCTACGCCTTTTACTTCGGAAGTTACGAAAAATCTTCATTTATGGGCGTGGCAGTGGGCGGGCCACATACATTTTTTCCCTACACCTTTCATTCGCCTTGGTGAACCTATGTTGCGAATTTGGAGCTTCTACGCCTTTTACTTCGGAAGTTACGAAAAACTTTTATTTGTTGGCGTGGCAGTGGGCGGGCCACATAAAATTTTTTCCTACACCTTTCATTCGCCTTGGTGAACCTATGTTGCGAATTTGAAGCTTCTACGCCTTTTACTTCGGAAGTTACAAAAATTCCTTATTTGTGGGCGTGGCAGTGGGCGGGATACAAAAATTTTTGTTCCTACACCTTTCATTTGCCTTGGTCAACCTATGCTGCGAATTTGAAGCTTCTACGCCTTTTTTTTCACAAGTTACGATAAGCCCTTATTTTTGGGTTTATTTGTGGGCGTGGCTCGAGGAGGGCGGCGTCCATTTTTTGCCAGGAAATGTCCCTTTTCGTATCTTACCAGCACACCAAATATCAATTAAATGTGTTGAGTGGTTCGCAAGTTACAAGCATTTTACTGAAAACTTAATAAATTAATTTGTGGGCGTGGCAGTGGTCGGATGTCTCCCATTTTTAGTTAGGATCATACTCGGACCCCGATATACGTGTGTGCCAAATTTCGACATGATTGGTAGAGCCGTTTCGGAGGAGATCCGACCACGGACGGACGGACAGACGGACGGACGGACAGACGGACAGACGGACGGACGGACGGACGGACGGACGGACAGACGGACAGACGGACATGTCTAAATCGAATCAGTTTTTGATCCTGATCATTTCTATATATATTTTTCTATATCTCCGGAGCTTAATTCTCCCTGTTACAAGATTTGCACAAAACTAATATACTTCGCTTACGCTGGGTATAAAAAGTGTAACGCGTGCGTAACGAAATCGATATTTTTTCCAATACAGACTCTAATATTTTTTTTTTTTTTTTTTTTTAAACGTTTTATTATTTATTGAATCACTCCTCTAATATAGGAGT
Organism: Chlorops oryzae; assembly: GCA_020466095.1. Lineage (NCBI taxonomy): Eukaryota > Metazoa > Arthropoda > Insecta > Diptera > Chloropidae > Chlorops > Chlorops oryzae. Next base: position 43,052,490 of record CM035808.1, read on the forward strand.
CTAGCAATAAGTTTTTTAAATCTTACACCTAATTAGACAATATTACAAATTAGTAATAAGTTCATTGCGGGCCTCGGATACCGAAAACTGGGCTTTGCTGATATGTGAAGAAACACGTAAAATATTGACGGTGCGGAAACGAAGATTTTAAGCAGCTAGGCTGTGCGTGGATTGCAAGGGTGCATGGAGTGCACCCACCGAGTAGACGATCAGCTAGGAAAGCTGAGTTTATGGATGTGCGTGGATTGCAAGGGTGCATGGAGTGCACCCACCGAGTAGACGATCAGCTAGGAAAGCTGAGTTTATGGATGTGCATGGATTGCACTTGCTGTTGTAGAACGATTTATAATTGCTGGCCGGTCATTTCTTTTCAATCTCGAAGAGTACGATGTGTTCGATAATCCACGGGCAAGTGGATTTACATGTCTGCGCAATTTATTGAAGTATTTCTCTTTGATATTGGTGAACTCTGTTTTAACCAGTTCTACGTTGAGCTCTTTATGGATCCGTTCATTCGAAACAAACCAAGGAGCTCCTGTTATAGTCCTTAGGATCTTGGACTGTGCTCTTTGCAGGATTTCTATATTCGAAGAGCTGGCATTTCCATACAATTGTAAACCATACGTCCATATTGGTTTTATAACTTGGTTGTATAGAAGGATTTTATATTCAAGCTTTAGAGGAGAGCGGCTATTTATTAACCAGTGCAGGCTGTTGGCTTTAAGCTTCATTTGGGTTCTCTTGGCTTCAATATGCTTACGCCATGTCAGTCTTTTGTCCAAATGAATACCGAGATATGTGACTTCCTCACATTGTGGGATGCGTACATTATTAAGGAAAATGTCTGGAGAAGCTTTTCTATTGAGCGTGAAATTAATGTGTTGACATTTAGGCTCATTAATTTTGATACGCCATTTAGATAACCAGCTTTGGATTTCGCTCAAGTGATCTTGGAGCTGAGAAGTTGCGATACTTATGTTCTTGTGCCGACTAAGTACCGCTGTGTCATCAGCAAATGTTGAAATCAATATTCTATCGTTATTTGGAATATCTGCTGTGTATACAAGGTAAAGAAAAGGCCCAACAACACTCCCTTGGGGGACTCCCGCGTTTATTTGAAAGGTTTTTGTAATAAATGAGTTATGTCTTACTTGATACGTTCTATGTTTTAAGTATGACTCAAAGATCGCGTGAAAATTAAAGGGAAGTAATCTTCTGATTTTGTATAACAGTCCGTCATGCCAAACTTTATCGAACGCTTGTTGCACATCAAGGAATACTGCAGAGCAGTACTCCCGATTTTCATAGGCAAGTCTTATTTCATTTGTAATCCGATTTACCTGTTCAATAGTACCGTGTTGTTTTCTAAACCCGAATTGATGTGGAGGGATAATGTTCTGCTCTTGCAGATAAGGTGTTAATTTAGCTATGAGTAACTTTTTGAATAACTTTGAGAGACAAGGCAGGAGGCTAATTGGTCTATAAGAGGATGTTTGGGTAGGATCTTTTCCTGGCTTAGGCACCATTTTAATAACCGACCGTTTCCAATCTTTTGGGAAGTAGCTTAATTCAATAATTGCGTTAAATAAGACTGTTAAAAACTGTACTGCTACGAATGGTATATTTTTTAACATTTTTGGAGTGACAAGATCATGTCCCGGGGCTTTTTTGCAGACAAGTTCATTTTTTATGATACCGACAATTTCTCTTGAACTGATTTGTATGGAAATTCTACGAGTGTTTTCGGACAAAGTTGGGAGAACATGCTCAGCATTGCTCGGATTCGGTTGGAATACCTTATTGAGGTGCAAAGCAAAAACCATAGCTTTCTCTTCATCTGAGCGCGCCCATCCACTGTTGAGACACCGAACGGGTGTTTCACTCTGTACTGGGGTCTTCATAGAGCGGCTTGCCAACCACAAGGAACTACGATTTGAGCCTCTGGGCGTAAGGTTCTCGACAAAGTTGCGGGTTTTACATTCTTTCTCCCTATTTAAACTTGCTCTTAGCTTTTTTTCTACTTCTTTTAGCTTGTTTTTGGCCAACGGAGAACGGACCCGCTGCCATTCGCGCCTGAATCTTCGTTTTTCTGCGACGAGATTTTCAATTTCCCTATTAGAGAAGGCGTGTTTTGTTGTATATTTAGTATGAGGAGTCGATTTTTGTGCTGCTGATGCCAAATAAGAGTTAAAAACAGTTACGGCATCGTCAATATGATCAATGCATTCAATTTTATAGTTAGTATGAATATGCGCACTTATGTGCTTTTTGTATTTTAACCAATTTGTGCCTGCATCTGTTAAGCTGGGTGGGCGTTCTACTGGTTCCGGATATTTGTTCAAAACGAATACAACTGGGGAATGATCTGAGGAGAGGTCGCATGTTGCTTTTGCAGATATAAGCTCTCTTGCAATACCTTTAGTTATTCCGAAATCTAAGAGGTCTGGAATTTTTTGGAGATCTGTTGGCCAATAAGTTGGCTGTTTTGGAGATACAAAGTCTAGAGAATTGTTTTTATTGACAATTGCCTTGTATAATTGCTGACCCTTAGGATTGCACGTTCTGGAACCCCAGAAAATGTGCTTTGCATTATAGTCTCCTGCTGCTAGGAACTTATCACCTAATGTCTTAAAGAAGTCTAAGAACATTTTTTCGGTTATGCTAAAACGAGGTGGGCAATAAATCGCCGATAAAACCAGATTTTTACCTCTCACTATTACGCAAAGCGTTGTTGCCTGAAGGAAATCATAACTGTAAGAATCTAGAATAAAATGTTGTATTCTTCTACGAATAAGTATACCCGTGCCTCCATGCGCCTTGCCATCTGGGTGGTTGGTTTGATAAAATTTATACCCGGGGATTGAGAAGAAATTTTTGTTTGTTAAATGAGTTTCAGAGAGAAGCATAACGTCAACTTCTTCCTGATTTAAGAAATTCTGAAGTTCAAGCTTATGCTTGGGTTATCCGTTCGAATTCCAGGCACAAATTTTTAGGAAATTCATATTTTAGCCAAAAGTGCTGTCATTAATTGTGTTTGCATTTGCACATTTCTGTCGAGTGAGCTTTGCATTGTTTGCATAAATTGGGACAAACTTTGAGTTAGAGTAGATATCATTATCTCAAGACTACTGTTGTTGTTAGTAGGAGCACTAATAGGGGTCGCGGGTTTTAGTGCATTTGCATAAGAAACTCCTGGAGTTACGGGGTTCAAATTAAGGTTGTGAGAGGAGAATGGTACCGAAACAGTAATATTTTTTGTAGGATTACGAGCTGATTCCTTTTTAATGTTGATTCGTTTTTTCAGATCTTGATAAACTAGACAACCTCTGAAATTTGCAGAATGATTTCCATCGCAGTTACTACATTTAAGTAAATTGCGATCATTTTTTGATTTTTTATCACAGACTGAGCTGTGATGAAGCTCGCCACATATTACACACACGGTGCGCAATGTACAATACGATTTTGTGTGTCCAAATTCTTGGCAGTTGGCACATTGTATGGGACCATTTCTTTTATGTGGTTCTTCTACCGTTATTTTACGATGCAACAGGAATTGCAAATTGTATATCGGATGGATTTCGTTTTTTTTAAGTTTTAAGTTGTCCGGCAACAGATCAACTTTAAACATAGGCTGAGGAATTTTAGCTTTGTTAAATATATTTATAACCGATCTTGCGTGAAAACCATTCTCTTCTAGCGCACTCTTTATTTCGTTTGTATCAACATCTGCTTCAATACCTTTGATCACCACTGTAATACCTTTGCTACTCTTTAGCTGGTATGTGTAAAAATTTTTATTCGCTCCTTCAAACTCTTTTACAACTTTTCGGTAACTGTCTTCCGTGTTTGTTTGAATTTTAGTTTCATGGATATTACCTCTAGTTAAGGGAACTACGTAAAAGTTGCTATTTCCTAATAAATTAGCTAATTTGGCAACAAGTGCATTCGAGCTCCGCTCGCGCAAATAGATTGGGGGCGGTTTAAATACTTTTTTTGGCTGATTTTCTGTTGAATTTTCATCAGAAATTGCAGCAAGTGGAGCGAACCGATTACCAATTAGTGTTTCTTGAGAAGCAGGAGCTTCCATTTTATTAAGTTTGGCCCTGTTGTCATTTTTTCCGGAAGGGCTTCTTTTCCTCTTCGTAATATAATATTAATATAACGGTGCATACCGATTAGCACCGCCTGCTGCTTGTTTTGCTCTTTATTCATTTCAGCAACTATTGGACTTTGTTTGGACGAATTAAGTTCAATTACATCTCTAGAAAGAGCGTCCAAAGGGGAATTTGGTAAAATACTCTTAGGAGTGTTGTTAGGGCTATTTTTCTTAACGCTTAGAGAGATTATTCCACTGGTAGAGTTCGATCTCTTTCTTTCGAACTGGATTTTAATATTTTTGAATTGGCTTATACCTGGCTGTTCACTTGTAGACTGGTCCAGATTGTCACCATTTTGTGTAATTTCCCTACTGGGAATTAGTAAATTTTCCCTACCGGGATGTTGGTTAAGCCCAGCTTTTAACTGGTTCGTGTCGCAGCTATTGGATGGTGGACTGTGTCCGATTGGCATCACTTTCGGGCAGAGCAGCTAGCTGCTGCAGCAGCTGCAGAGACCGAGTGTCTCTTTCTGTCGTTCCTAGAAGTTGGACGACAACAAATAATATACGAATGCCCGTATGTATATTCACTATACTTATCTTTATTTTGTGTTTCAAACACACAATTTACTGGTGGAGCGGCACAAAAACACTGCAGTCCTCCTTGGAGAATACTTTTGAGCTTTGCTCAAATTAATGCAGGTTGCTTAATATTTACTTTTGGTTTTTATTTATTATTGTTTACGGAGCGCGAAACTATATACTTCAGTCTTCGACAAGGGTTGGTTAGTAAACCCTATGCAAGATTGACTCTAATATAAGATATTTTTTTTCGAAAATTATGTTATGTGTGGATTTTGAGACGGTAAAGCTGATTGACAAGTTTTTTTTGTATATCTGTATTGAAAAAAATTTCATGCGTTACGCACATGTTACACTTTTTCTTTAGTACGTGTTTTTTTGACACAAAGGGTATTTCCGACTGCATCCCCCAGAAAGGGATTTTGAAGTTTTGTTAATTTTTCAATTGGTTTAACCTAAAAACACTCCAGGAACCAATTTTTAAGATTCTTTTGCGGAGTGTCCTTGAGATATTCTTGAAAAATCCCTTTTGATAAAACGTTTTTTCAAAATTTTATATCTCAAAAAGTAATTATGGTAGAAAGATGAAAAAAATGGCTGATGATAGTTAATTTAACCGAGAATGCAAAAACTTTTTTTTATTAATTTTACACTAAGAAAAAATTTTCCACAAAAATAAAAAAAAAAATTAATTAATTTTTTTCAGTGTTTTACCGTTTTTGCGCCACTTTCTTGCTATTTAAAAAAAAATACCTCTAGGTATTACCTTTTATTTAAAACAAAAATTATTAAAATTGAATCGTTACTTTTTGAGATAATTAGAAAAACGCAAGTGCGCATAAATAGATGCTCCCAGTACTAATATTCAATACAAACGTGCAAAAATTGTAGAAATTGGATGGCAAGAAAGTGCGAAACATTTTTTTTTTTCATTTACAATAAAAGAGATTATAAAAAAAATTAGAGAATGTAAAGAATTTAAGGTTTTTATACATATGAACATATAGTGTAACAGTGCGTAACGGATGTTACATGTGCGTAACGGAGCTTAAAGTTAAAAAAAGTTGTTTTATAATTTTTTTTCTCAAATAACATAGCTACTATTGTAATCTAGGATAACCTCTTATAGCTCTAAAAAAATATGAAAACTCTATCTCAAGCCAATTCACAGAGATTTCAGATAGAAGCTGACATAACATTTCTAAAGGAAAAATTTTGTAACGCGTGCGTAACGGACATTTTGCTTAATATCATCGAAATTTACAAATGGATTTAAAAACCCTTAACACGTTTTGTAAAGAGGGTAAAATTAATTAATAATAATTGAAAATCAGTTTTCGGAAAAAATTTTTTCTTAGCTAAACCAATTAAAATAATTCGCACGCTGTAACAGTGCGTAACATGGATTTCGTGATATGCAAACATTACTTTCCATTTCTAATTAGAATTTGAAAAAACTATATTTGAGAACAATTTTTTTCGGCTAAATGGTTTTCGTCGGACGAATATAAGGTTTTTTATTATTAATTTTCTTGATAAAATCAAAATTTTGCATTTTTGTTTTTCTTTCAATTTCTTTATAATTCTGAAAACCCGTCCCATTCTTGAAATGTAATTCATTTTGAGCAGCATAATGTCGCCTGCCTACGGCACAAAATCATCCTCAGTGTAGGCTTCTTTTTTTTGTTTTTTAAATTATTTTTGCAGTTTCCCTGCTGTCAGGAAAAATACACCCATTAACTCGCAGTTGTTACTCTTGAACAAAGTTAAGCATGTTAAGCAAAGCTCACTAATATTTACTTTTCAAAGCTCTGCAAAACGCAATTATTGTCTAATTTCGAAATGAAATTGCATCAAATTTCAATATCCGATTGGTATCAATGCATTTCATTTACCTATAATTTTTATACCCGACGCACTCTGTGTCGAGGGTATATTGCGTTTGTGTGGTTCTGTGTAACACCCAGAACCAGTTGAGATAGACCATGCAAAATGTATATAGAAATTATCAGCGTCACTAGGAGATTCGATTTAGTCATCCGCCCGTCTGTCTGTCAATCTGTCTGTATATAGTTTTCTTATCGAAGGAGTTGAGATATCTTGATAAAATTTCGTATGCGTGCTCACGGAGACATGAGTAAGAACAAGTTGGAAAATCGACCGGATCGGACCATTTTTAGGGGTACCTCTAGTACCAGGGTCTGTTACGGAAATCAGAAAATCTGCTCTAAAATCGAACACGTCTAAAAAATTGGGCGTGGTGGAAGGGAGTTTTTCGAAAATTGTCTCCTAAGCCCGAAATTCAAATGGGACTTGAACGAAAGCTAGCACGTATGCTTCCCTTGTAGCCACAAACATCATATCAAAAAATTTGATCGGTCCATTATTAAGGATAACTCCAGTACTATGGTCTGTCACAAAAATCCCAAAACTGCCCCAAAGTTCGACTTTTTCAAAATATTTGAAAGCCTCCGATTAGAATTCCAAAAATTTGGAAATTTGGGCGTTCCAAATAGGAGGCTTTCATAAAGAAATTGATCAAAACTCGGTACAAGGGGCCCCTTATGGCCTTAAATATTTGTTGAATATTTTTTCTTAATCGTCCTGTTTTTCGGAAAACTATTTGAACATGTGTGTCTGTGTCGGGTATTTTATTGTCAGGCTCGCCTGACTATAACACCCTTACTTGTTTTTTGTTTTTCAAATCAAACACTGCAACACTGAAAATGGACAGGACATGCCGCAGAAGCCCTAAGGACTAATAGTGTTGACATGAGGCTTTTAATTAGTAGTTCTACTTGGACAAGTGCATGAATGCCAAAGCTTGTGAAATTATTATTCCCCTTTGAGTGGGCCTTTTATTGACTTGTTCTATTTGCAGATAAAGATCAAAGAAAAGATCCTTCATCAAAAATTCTCTTTATTTTCTTGTTTCCAGTAAGAGAAAATGTGCATGCGTTCAGGGGGAAAAAGTAATAATGCGAAGTTAATTTGAAAAGAAAGTGAAAAAGAAATATGGAAACATCAAAAAGTGCAGTACGCAATGAAGAGTAAAGAAAAAATGTTCTTTTGATCTGAAAACGAGATAAAGCGGAGCAAAAGAAAACAAAAAAATTTGCAATCTCTTTTTGAATCTGGTCATAAAACCATGCTTGTCTGTTAGTTACTTCAATTACGGTAGAAAAGGCGTTTGACTCCGCACGAAACTAAAGTGATAGAAAAAAATCTTATAAAAAAATGTTACTCATGAATAAGACTATATGTTTTTACGATAAAAGACCTCTTATAAGTCTAACGTCTTAAAGAAAAATCGATTTGCTTATGCTTAGGAAACTGAGGCTCCATCAATGCTCCATTAACAGTGAAAAATATCAGAAGAGGAACAAAGCTTCCCAGGTACCTAAGCTAATTCTGCTGCCTTATTCAATGTTTCAATAGCCATCCCACAGAAATAATCGAATCAAAGATGAGCGCATATATCTAACTCGGTATACATTATGTACATATATAGAAATATTTACTTCTAAATGTACATAATAATAATGAAAGTTTGCGACGTTATAGTGGATCAAGTCTTCTGAAGCACAACCCGAAAAGAATTCCACAGATGAATGCATTGAACGGCAATGATCTTAATTTATTTAATTTTCCTTTTATAAATTGCACTTATAAAATCTTGATTGAAGAGATTTTCCGAAAATATTTTACTCAAAAAGATTGCAATTAAGCGTTCCATTGTTGAACTTTCTCGATTCATTCAACATGGAATTTCACTCTTAGATTCGTTTCAATGATTTCCATTGAACACAACTGCTCTCTATTCATCAGTTTATTCGGAAAGTGCTTTTGCAAGTTATTCATAATTATCTTCATCTGAATTGATGTAATTTCTTCTTATTCTCAATTGAATATTGAATGCGATTATAAATACTTTATTTGAAACTATTTTAAGCATTATAGAAAAAGAGAAAATTTTATTTTTTTTTATTTTTTATTTTTTTTATTTGTGTATTGCGCCTTAATAAATTAAGACGCAACCTTTAAAAAATAGGAGGCGCTAGCTTCCGAGGCTATCGGCCTGTAAAAAGAGAAAATAATATTCATAGTTGTTTGCATCTGATTTCAAAATTGAATTAAATCCCATGGAAAAAAAATCTTTCTCAAGAAAAAAATAGATACTCAAAAATTTAATTGTTGAAAAACCTCAAGCCTATCGAACACTAATCACGAAACTGCCCCTATAAATTTTTTTATGTTTAAGTGCATATTGCTGAAAGAAGACCAAGACCTAGAAAAGAAAAATATTAATTTAGAACAATGCAAATTTAAGAAGAAAAAAAACAAGTAAGGGTGTTATAGTCAGGCGAGCCTGACAATAGAATACCCGACACAGACACACATGTTCAAATAGTTTTTCATATCAAGAGTTATTTAAGGACATAAGGGGCCCCATATACCAACTTTTGTTTAATTTCTTTATGAAAACCGCCCCTTTGCCACGCCCACTTCTCCAATTTTTCGGAATTCTAATCGGAGGCCTAAATATACGCGCAAATTCTAAGTTTCTTTGAATTATTTGGAAAAAGTCAGATTTTGGGGCAGTTTTGAGATTTTTGTGGCAGACCCTAGTACTGGAGGTACCCTTAAAAATGATCCAATCCATTTTCGAACTTGTTCTTACTTGTTCGGATCGGGTCCATTCTCGAACCTGTTCTTACTTATGTGCCTGTGAGTACGCATTCCAAATTTCGTCCAGACGGGCGGACATGTCTAAATCGAATCTCCTGGTGACGCTGATCATTTCTATGTATATTTTGTATGGTCTATCTCAACTGGTTCTGAGTGTTACACAGAACCACACAAACGCAATATACCCTCGACACAGACTGTGTCGGGTATAAAAATTATATTTCCAGCCTTCGAAAGAGATTGGATGCTGATTGGCGCAATGGGAAATTTTCGAATTGTGCCGATTTTTGAGATATGTTGTATATGCGAAAACATAGAGAGGAGGTTACGTACCTGTTTGATAACCCTGTCGCTGAAGCTGTAGCTAAACCTGCTCGTTATCAGAGCTCAAAGTCTCTAAGGAATTTCATTCACTAGAGGGCGATCATAGCTGTCGGATTATTTGTTTTTGTGCTCGACAAAGTTATTCCAATATTCAGCGGGAGAATGTGAGTCCGCGTTGCTTCTCAGTGATAACAAAATTGAAGTCTCTATTTCATTTGATTGGAGTTGAGTTGAGTTGGAGCATTTGATAGCTGGTGTAACAGCAAATACAATTGGGAATTGATTGCGGGATGTCAATGATATCCATATTTCGTTTGAAGTTTCGCTAGGATTACTTTAAATGTCGCTCAATCTGAATTGAGTTCATTTTTAAATCGACATATTCCGCAACCTTCAGGCTTTCGTTACATCGCCTTTAAACTGCAAGAAAAAAAGTGTTTGAGTTTTTCTTAAATTTTTTATTTTATAAAGTTTTGCATAGCAGAAAAGGGGGAAAGGTGATATAATCAGGCAACGGCAGCTGTGCATATCTCAGTTTAAGATGAAATAAGAGATAATAAAAATAAGATGAAGAAAAATTGCGAAATGAGAAAATGGCGCTTATTTATTTAAGAAGTGAAGCAGAGTGAATTCGCGTTGAAATTTTACTTAACATTTTTATGCTCGACTTCCTTCCACCGCAGGAGCCTGACGCCTGCCTGCCTCGCTGCCAGCCATCGCAATTATTTCGCAATTAATTATGCATGTATACTCCGAGTTAATGATATTTTAAGTAGCCGCAACCGATCAAATAGACAGTAGTACCGGCTTTGTAAATAAGATACAAAATTTACTTTAGAACATTGTGGCTCGGAATTTAGATGAGCGCAATTTAATTTGGATCGAATGAATAATTAGAAAATTCAATTCAAGCTAAAACAAAAAGCTAATGAAATTCTTTCGCTCTATTCTGTGAATTTTCGTGATAACTCAAAAAATTTGTAAAATCAACAATTTTTATAGCATTCCAATTGGATTCGATTTGTTTCACCGATCGGAATTTTGTTAAATCGAAAACTGCAAAGCTTTGATTTTATAGTATTTTTATTATTTTATTTAAGAAAACCCCAAAAAACAAAGGTCCTTTTCGCAAGAATTTATCGAAAAACTTATCCAGTTGCCATCAAAAAGCACATTAAGAATAATAAAAATGTCACAAAAATTCGCTATAATTGAACAAATTTATAGCTTTTCTCGTGAAGAGGCCAGGAACGATACATAAGTTACACAACTCATAATATACGGACCGCGACCCAGTCGTTGAAACAAGCCAATTATTTTTCTCTCACACTGCCCTTTATTTTTTTTATTAATCCTAAAGACAATGAAAATGAATAAAACATAAAGAAGAAGTCGTGATAAAATTATCATTGTTATTGCTTGAATCGCTGGTCACATGAGACCTAATTATAGCTTCGAACTGACAATCAGAAAGGAATGGAACAACTACGTCTGACTGCAATTCAACATTGGAAGTTGAATCAAAATCTTTTAAAGTAATTTTTGATCAAACTTTATCTGAAAATATATACGATAAAATTTGACATTCTTAGTCTGCTGAAAAGCAGGTGTAGGTCCTAGTAAAAAATAAAAATCTGAGAACACACAATAAGAATAGAAAAAAGGTTTTTCTTGATGCGCTAAGAATTTAGAAAGACCATTAATGACGACATTGGTATAAATTCAATTAATCGAAAAAGATCCTTTTAACCTTTTTTCGAAAAATCCTCCTCCAGTTTTTCCCAAAGAATCATTAATAATAATAACAATAATCATCATTGCCTATTCCTACGAAACGAAAATAGAAAAACGATATTTTTGTGGTAGCTCTAAGAATTATAAAAATTCAACCTCATGCCAAATATGCCAGGGAATTTTTTTCCCCAGCACATTTAAATAAAATGCTCCTTTTTCCAGGGTGACCAAAATGTTTTGTATCGCTTGCGTTGAATAAAGAACACACCGTGTAATGCCTGTGAAAAATTTACCAGGTCCAGATACGTTAATGTATTTCAAAAGTAACACTTGTTTTTAATAGATTAAGCTCGAAACAGTCGCCGCGTATAGTATCGTAACGTGACGTGTCAGCTGATTCAACCCAGTATATGGGAAATGTGTATATCGACCAGTCATAACTCGTCCGTCACGTTACGTGACGATACGATACGCGGCGAATGTTTCTAGCCTTAAATTTTTTCCCACATTTAGGCTTATAGTCTTCAACCTGGTTCAAACTTTTTAGTTGAGTTAACTTCCAAATGATAGTGTTCAGAAGAGTTTTAACGAGATTTATTAATTTTATATGAAAATTTTTGAAAAATTCAAATAAAGCAAAGGGATTTGATTGAGTTATCCTGGCGTGAAGACGGCAACTTTACGTAGAGCAGTGGAATCGTAGAGACGGTCTTCAGTGTAAGCAGCAAAGGTAGATTCTCCAAACTCTACACCGTTTTCATTACGTAAAAAACTCTAAAGTGGATTGCAGGCTTTAGAGTCAGTTCAATAAGTGAAAAACCGAGAAAGGGAATCACTGCGCTTCAATTTATAAAATTTTCCTTGTTAAGACCACTGCATCATGAATGGCTACTTGCTTCTTCCATCATACTTTCAAGGAAGTTGAAATTTGCACAAACCTTCATTTTATTTAAATGAAAATTTTAAGATCCTTACGTACACCAAGATACACTATATTTTTCTTCTTTCAAAAAGCAAATGATATCGATGAAGCTTAAATGTGAAATTTCTCTTCAATCATGAAACCGGAAAAGCTCCTCAGTCCTCGCATCGTATTCATAATATACATTAAAAAGAAAATTTAAGCACCCTCAAAACCGAAACAAAAAAGTTGGCCTATTTAAAATTTAACAATGAACTTGATGGGACAACTGGTGACAATTTTAAAATTACAATTTATAACAATCAAATAAAAATCAGACAAAGGAATTCCTTCAATCATTTGTCACCCTCATCAGCCAAAATAAAACGAAGAAAAAAACTGCTCTTATTAGCCCCATTCGAAGATCGTACCTACGGAACATCGATTTATCGTCCCGTTCACGATGTCCTGTCGTCGTTTAGATGAATTTAACGCAAAAAAGGAAAGGAAGAAGAAAAAAAAAACTGAAATACAGAAGATGAAAAAACGAACGCTTTTCAATTCATCAGCTTTCTCTCTCTATCTCGTTGCCTAATGATGAATGATGGCAACAATTTTCATTTTCGAACCCAATTTCTGTTTTCCGTTCGATGTTCTGATATCACAATAGCCTATCGCCTTTCGCCTCAGCGCCCCACAATATGCAAGCAAACACGCACTTGTCCCATACTGTACCGTCTTGTCTGGCTTCGTCTCATTTCCTCACGTCGCGTCACGTCTTGTTTCGTTACTTTTCGAATGTGATGTTCCATTTTCATTTGCAATCGGCCGTTTGTTAGCCCGCATCTCTGCTTTTCATCAACGTTTTTTTTTTTCTTCCCATCCGTTTCCAAAGCGATCGATTCAGTTTTCTTCACTTTTCATTTGGTATTGAGTTTTCTTCTTCCCGTCTGCCATCGGCTTTTTTCATGCACTTTTTTCCGTCGGTTTTTTTTCTTTCTTTTCTTCTCTCATCTTATCTGTTAATGGCTTTTATTTTGGCTTAAATTAGCATTTATCAAATTGACAAGATTTTTTGTTCGTGGTTTTTTTTTTTTTTTTTTTGTGTTTCTCTCAAGATAAGCGTTCAATGATTTTTTTTAGACTCTTCCGTTTTCCGCTTCACGTTAGTCATTTTTCTCATCACTTGTCAATTGGTATTTGTCATTCATTTATTTGTTCGATTCATCGAGGGTTCATTATTTGCTTCCGTTTGCTCATCATGACACGGGCGAAGGGATTTCATTGTAAGATAGGAATATATGACCATAAACACTTTTCTAATATATCATCTTTGCAAGCCTAATGAGAGCAAAAAAAAATTTTGTTTTTATCTTTCGCGAGATAGGTAAGGTTAGGTTGATCTGGCTGGTCATTGAGACCGGGCATAGAACCAAAGGTTCCATAGCCATACCAGTGTAATCCTTAACCAGAATGAAGTTGCGTTGGAATTGAAGACGCATGATTACCGCACCATACCAGTCCTCTTTGAGAGAGATAGGGATCTTGTTGGAGTTTTTTGCTCATAAATATATCACTTTTAGGATCGCAGTCTTCAACTCGGTTTAAGAGTTTCGAAAGTTTAAATTTTCGAATTTATACTTTAAGTATAGAATAAGAAGTTAGATATATTATTATTATTATATATTATTTATTCTTCTATGCTTTTAGTCTTCAGGCGAGTTTGCCTCCTTCAAACACCTTTGTTATATTTAAATTTTCTAAAAAATTTCACACAAAATTAATAAACCTGGTTTAAACTCTCCTGAAGACTATAATTTCGATGTTTTAATCTTCAAAAAGTTTAAACTGGGTTGAAGACTGTGAACCCAATGGAAAGACTTAAGCAGATAGAGAAGTACTTGTTTAAGAAAACATATATATTTCATACTTTCGTCCATATGAGCTCAGTCAGGATCATCACGAGAACTTTAGCAGACTAATGCACCATTTTATTTGATTAAGGGTCCAAACAATAACTCTCTGTGGCTATGCGTTCACTGAAGTAACTGTTGAGGCATACCCGATTTTTGTTCGTTTTTAGCAAGAAGGATTTAATCTGTCCTATGTCTAGTTCAAACCACTCATTTGCCAGAACGACATCCATCAGCACTGTTCACCTTCTCTCATAATGCAGAGCTGGACATTCTTCTATAATGCCAATGAATTCTTCTTGCTTCAAACGGAATCGGCACACCTCGTTCAGAGTAAGTCCCAGTCGCGTTTTGTGCTTCTTCAGAAGGCAGCGGCAATCCAGAAATCTAATAATGACTCTAATTTCCAATCTACTCCGTCTCAAAAAATACCTTTTTTCTAAATCGAGTACCTACATCGGGAAGAATAGCTTCGTGCTTGTTTCGCCCACAGAAGCGTATCACTTTTTATTTGCTCTTTTCCCAATCAGTCTCTTACATTTTGCATATAAAGAGCTTTGAAAAGATTAAGTCAAAATTATAGTTGTATTTCCATCGTTAATTATAAACAGATTTTTAAAAAATAATGGTGATTATAGATGCTGTTTTGGGACACTAATAGACTTCGCATTCGATGGAAATTAACTTTAAGAGGCAGTTTAATTGAGCCAAAAAACTAGTGTGGTTCACTGAATCATTTTGGCCCGATATTACAGTGCATACTTAAGGTCTCCTTAGCACTTAAATAAGTTTATAAGTTTAGAAAATAAGTTTTCAAATTAATTGATGAAGGAATTTCACAAATATGTTTTTAAAATGTTACCTACCGAAAACTTAAGGTGTTCTTAAGTCTTCAAGTTTCCTCAACTTAAGCGAGCTTTAAGTATGCACTGTAATATCGGGCCTTAGTCTCTAACACTCACACTGAAAAGTATTTGTATATCTTAGGGGCACTCCATCAAACAGCCCGTATCTAAAAGAATTTTTTCCCTCGAAATTTTTTTTTCCGCGGAAAAAGAAAGAGTTCTAAGCATCATCAAAGAAAAGAATGTGCTTAAAGAATGTTCAAAATGCTTGCTACATTTATATTCCCTTCCCAGCGTGCGTAGAATGGGAGAATTTTTTCCAAATTCGTACGGAAAATTACCCGCGGAATATTTAGAATCGGGCTGATAGTTAAAAGCAGACCTCAAAGATATTCTATATATAAATGATATTAAGGCTAAGAAGGCACCAAATGAGGATGTGAACATTTTTCATAACATTTCTAAATCCACTTTGAACGACTGAATAATATTTTTCCATACAAATGAAGGAATAAAACGCCAAAAAATTAAAGAGGAAAAAAATGGAAAAAAAAGTGAGAGAAAAGTTTAAAATTTCTTCGAATTGTATTATTTCATTTAAATGTATTTCCTGTAAAATTTACTGCCCCTAAACACATTGCCTTGTTTCCTGTTAGCATTTAAAAAAAAAAGAATATATTAAAAACATTCCAAGACCCTTCTTGAAAGGACGCTTTTTGAAGCACAAATCGGAAGCAGGAAAACATGAAATCAACAAAAGAAAAGCAGAGAAAAAAAAACGAAAATAATAATAACATAAATTGCCCAAAAGCTGGAGCTAGCATGAGAAACTTTGTAAAGTCATATAAGGAAATGCTACAGAACAAGCGCGAAACTTGCTAAATAAATTTTTAATGGACAGGAAAAACGTTACGCAGCGAATTTTGGAAGCAAGTTTCCGGTGCTATGAATTTCCCTTTTTCTTTTAATTTTTTTTCTTCTTCATTTTTATTATTTTTTATTTTTACAAGACATGAAAATAAAAATGATGATCTCCGCACGAGCAATGAAAGTTATTAATTTTAATTTGGGCAGAAAGAAAAAAAAAAAAAAATAAGAAAAATGAACGTGCCGAAATATTAAAATTCCTAAGGGAAACTATTCGAGGAAATATTCGATGAGATACTTTTGTTTGCATGTTTAAATAAATGGCAGTTACTTTAGTTGAGAAGAATTAAATGAAAATTAAAAATACTCCAACGAACATTGTCTGGCCATCCCAATTCAACTCCCATCGGTCTCTACATTTTACCAAGCTCCAATGACACAATTTGATTCCAGAATTCAAATAACCCAATTAATTAAATGAAAGCAAATATTCAACCGATGTGAATGTCGTCTCTTATCTGCACTGCGAGCGAGACAGAGAGAGAGAGAGAGACATAGATAGAGATAGAGAAAGCACTGCAATTCCTCGCACTGGAATGCTATAAATTAATTTAAGTCAAAGAAATCAGAAATTATTTTGAACATGCCAAAAATATGAAAAATCACTGTGGGAATACACAAAGAGCAACGACTGAAGCCACACTCAATTTTACTCTAATCTTTTGTCTTCGCTCGAATTACCACGAGGAAAGTTGTATGCAAGACGGGATGAAAGTGAACAAAGAACCCTTTCATTTTAACATCATGAATTTTTATGAGCTACTGCCCCTTAGATACAGAGCAATAGAGAGAATGGGAGAAGGACAAAAATGAAAAAAAAAATAAAGGAAAAATTGGCCAGAGGCCATATACAAAACAGAAGCATAGTAGCCATACTAAATATCATAGTCACCACCATGCTATTGTTTTAACTCGCCTTCATTTTGATGGAGGACTCCCCGTTGCACAGAAATGTGGTGTGAATCTGAGAGAGAAAATGTTGAAAAAATGAAGAGAATTGGATTTTATACCGTTTTATCGCTTTCGACGTGGCACTTAAGGTCGTTTCGTTGGCGGTTTATTCATCTCCCATAGATTCCAATACGACATTGGAACGTGCCATGGCCTTAAAGGCATTTTCTGGGGGAATTATATATATAAATATATATAAGTTTATATGCATATGTAGTATTTAGCTGTAAATATCTATGTGATGTTTTTTTCCAAAAAAAAAAACTGTCTTTTGTGCTTCTTGCTTCCGTCATTCGCTTAAACATACCCAAAGCTCTCATAATCGCTAAGATTTTCCTTCCTTCCTTCCTTCCTTTCTTTTTAATTCAATTCATTTTAGAGTCACAGTCCTTTTTCTGCGTTTTGGCGCCGTTTTAAATTTGATTTCGTTTTCTTCATTTTATTTTTTATATAGCTACCTCTTTTGGAATTTTCTTTTGTGTTGTTTTTCCCCTTTCGAAAACAGGGGAGAGAAACCATGGCCTGATTCTCATTTTTAGAAGAATTGTGTTATTAGATTTAATGACATAATTATGTGACAATATTATTCTTTTATCTTTATGAAAAGAATACGAAGGAGGTCAAAGTGGAAATGAATTAAAAACGATGACCCAAAATCAGGGAAATATTTTAGAGGAAAAAGTAAAGGCAAATTGATTACGAAAAAGGTCTTGTAGGAACTTTTCCCTGTTATGATAATGAAGCTATCAGTTAAACAAAATAGTTGAAATATTTCAGAGGATTATAATGGGATATTTTCAGAAGAATTTCTATCAAAAGAATCTTCGACGATATGGGCATTAGAATAGGAATTTCAATATAAGTTGTCACGGTCCTTTTCTACTTTAGAGAATTCAATAGCATAGTGGTGGCTTATTAGAGTCCTTGGAATAACTTCTCCTATTCTCTAGTTACGCTCCGACTAGTCATGAAAATACCATGACTACTTCCTTTTAATTTGCCAATCGATGTCTTTCTTGACATTGAGCTGTCATCAACAAATAACCACATTTAACTGCAATACGAATAGATCTTCTGTGATCTCAATTAGATTAATTGTCCTCTTTGTATCATTTGCTCTGATTTTTTATTTACACTTTCTGTAGACCACTTGTGGCTACTTTAGATCTAGTCATTTCTCTTATATAAAACACTCTGCATTTTGACTAGTCATATTCCGAGTGGCCTCTTCATTACTGGAGGGCTTTTAAGTCGATGGATTGGGTTTCACATACAATATTCTTTTCTTCAAGACAAATTTTCTTTATATAATAAAAAAATGCGCTATTAGCTGAAGGGAGAAAATCAATCACGTTCGAAGACCCAGTAGTTCGGATAAGACTTCAAGAAGAGACATGACTTAAAGTCATGTGAAGAAATCAACTATATAATAGCTCTGTTCTCGTACTGCACGAAACTGCCCAACTTGATGAAAACTGTATGAAAATTGGGCAAAATTGGGAAGGAACTAATACTTCTTTCGGTAAAAGAACCCAACATTGCTTGCTCCACTTTCGGGGCTGATCCAAGCTAGACAAAAAATTCTTCGACTCATCACAAATTTTATTAATCAAAATGATTGGCAGGAAAAAAACGTTTCACTTTCGGAATTTCGAGTAATTAAGTTAAACACTTAAACGGAATTTCTCAATTAAAGCTAAAATTAAAAGAAAAACAGATAAGTGGCAAGAAAATTTCAAATCCATGGAATTTCATCACACACATGCACACATACAGTTGTTATTTCTTTCTTTCTTTTTTTTTTTTTTGTTTTTTTGTAGCAGCATGACAAGTCGACCAACCAACCTCCTGATGAGCTTCAAGGAAACAAATTAAAATACGACATTCTAGCACCCGCTGACCGCAAAAATTCAATCAAACTGAATTGAACCCGAACGGGGAGAGAGCACACCATAGCCATCAGCATTAGCATTGGCGTCAGCGTCACCATCACCATCACTACCACAACGACAGAGAGAGGAGGACAGAGCATCAACAACTCATCAGCCAAGCACCAGCACAAGCACAAGCACAAGCACAATCAACGGACAACCGGCAAGCGACAACATAAGACCGAAGACCAACATCATCAACAGCAACAGCGGGGATCATTAGGCAAGCAGATTGAAGACGATTGCAGATTTCAGATTGCTGACTACCTAAGCTACATACATATTTGCAATCTTTTTACTTATAGTAAAAACTCAAAACTCCCCCACAACATGCAGTCCACCGCTAACCACCAACCTACAATCTACAACCTACAACCTACAAACAACAATAAACAACATACCAAAGTTAAACTGAGTTGACTAAAGTAAGTTTGAAGCTAGAGGCAAAATCCTTACCCATAAATGGAGCTGCTGTAATTGTGAGGCAACTTCGTCTAAAGCGACGAACGCAAACTTGGCGGAAAATTACATTTTCTCAACAATAAGCAAGCCAGCAAGACACTACCACTATTGCGATTACTGTCTACTATTTCTCCAGCTCAGACCGAAGCATCTCATCATATCCTTATGCGCTCTATGCGAGGTAAATTGTGTGTCACGAAATTGGGAAAAAAAGATAAAAAAAAATAAAAAACGTAAGAAAAACGAAAAAAATTGAGTGCGGATCTAATGATTCATTAAGTGCAAGAGAAAAGAGCTTGGCTGGCGACTGGAAAAACTTTTCTATATATGTATACATACTTTAGATGGAAAAGGCTATCAAAATCGCATGATGAACCACCGATGGCCAATGACAAAGGGTTTCAATACATGGCCGAGAAGGAATTTTTTTCTAAATTTTATACAATTTTTTTTTTACTCTATACGTTTCATTTCTCTCTTCATTTTCTTCGTCCTCGTCGTCGTCGACGTTCTCGTCTTGTGTATCGGTTTCTCAAAAAGCGCTTTAACAGCGCAGCAGCAATTCCTTTTCATTTTTCATTTGCATAATGCACAAATTTAATTTAGCAAAAACGATGAAAGTGAAATGTGTCGTATCAAAGTCATTTGTCCGTAAATGATTCGTGCTGGCTAAGTGCTTTTAGTGCTTAACTAATTCATACGGTTACGCTTACGCTTACGCTTTTGGTAAGTTAATAGCCTGTATCTTCCTTAACGTAACGTTGACCTCGACAGGATTTACACCGTCGCCATTGCCATTGCCATTGCTATTGCCGTCGCCGTTATCGTGTTTGCCTTTTATTTGAAGGTTTCTTTTTTCTCAAATCTCTTACCTTTTCGATTGACATTCTTCCCCAGCTGACGATTCATGCTGTTTTCCAATGCCAACAGTCACGCAATTCTGGGTAAATAATCTTCGAACCGTCACTAATGTTCTCCCAGTCTCATTGGAAATTGTTTTCATGTAAATTTTCATCTATTATCTTATAGCCGAAGCAATTATTGCGTTCTGTGTGGATAAATTTGTTGTCTCCAAAAGGATTAAGTGATTTCGTAGATTAACACTCATTTAAATGTTGCGAACATTGCTAGCAATAACTTCATTTTCATGGCTTTTACGATGACGTTGCTTAAAACTGAATTTCATTAAATCGATTAATTATAAACTGCTTAATTCCATTTGATCCATTTGGCCGGGAGAGCTTTATTTGCTTGCAATTTAAATGCTGAAAATCCAATGGAAATAGGATTAAAATTCGACCTTTTAACTTTGAGGGACTAAAAATTGTTAGGAGTATTAAAAACTTGACGAATACCGATTGATATTTGTGAACAGATTTATTGGCTTACAGTTCTGATTTTGAGAAGATTACTTATGATCAGGGCTCGGATTTTTATGGCTTTTATAAATTTAATGCATACTTTATGGAGCAAAAATTTTTCTAACTAACATTTTCCGAATAAAAGGCAAATTGAACTTCAAACCGCTTTTCTGCCCTCAAAAAAAAAAAAAAAATCATATTGAAGTTCAAAATCGATCAGAATCTTAACTGTATTTGAGTTGAACAAAATTTGACTCCATAAAGTATGCTTTAACTTTATAAAAGTCAACAAAATCCGAGCCCTGTTTATGATGCTCAATAAAAGACCTAGGCGAAAATGAAATAGAAAAACTAATTACACACGAAGCAGTTGTATGGGGTGGAGGATCTCAAGAGAGGTCTATAGTTTAAGCCAAGATCCCAAACTTTTCGGAGAGGTTGTAGAATTCTTAAGAATGTCTCTCCATCTTGAATTCCAATTAATCAAAATGAATAAAAAACAAGTAAGAAAGCTAAAGTCGGTCAAGCCCGACTTTGAAATACCCAGCGTCCGGACGTTATGAGCGCACTATGTTTTGCTTCTCTATTTATCGGTGTGGCAGTGGGAGGGCCACATAAATTATTTCCCTACACCTTTCATTCGCCTTGGTGGACCTATGTTGCGAATTTGAAGCTTCTATGCCTTTTACTTCGGAAGTTACGAAAATTCTCCATTTGTGGGCGTGGCAGTGGGCGGGCTACATAAATTTTTGTTCCTACACCTTTCATTTGCCTTTGTCAACCTATGTTGCGATTTTGAAGCTTCTACGCCTTTTACCTCGGAAGTTACGAAAAATCTTCATTTGTGGGCGTGGCAGTGGGCGAGCCACATACAATTTTTTCCTACACCTTTCATTCGCCTTGGTCAACCTATGTTGCGAATTTGAAACTTCTACGCTTTTTACTTCGGAAGTTACGAAAAATCTCCATTTGTGGGCGTGGCATTGGGCAGGACTTATAAAATTTTTTCCTACACCTTTCATTCGTCTTGGTCAACCTATGTTGCGAATTTGAAGCTTCTACGCCTTTTACTTCACAAGTTTCGATAAGCCCTTATATGTGGGCTTATTTGTGGGCGTGGCTCACAGAGGGTGGCGTCCATTTTTTCCCCAGGATATGTCACTTTTCGTAGTTTACCAGTACACCAAATATCAATGGAATGTGTTCAGTGGTTCGCAAGTTACAAGCATTTTACTGAAAACACATTATATTCATTTGTGGGCGTGGCAGTGGGCGGATGTCTCCTATTTTTACTTAGGATCATACTCGGATCCCGATATACCTGTGTGCCAAATTTTGACTTGATTGGTCCAGCCGTTTCGGAGGAGATCCGACCACGGACGGACGGACAGACGGACGGACGGACAGACGGACAGACGGACATGTCTAAATCGATTCAGTTTTTGATCCTGATCATTTCTATATATATATTAGGCTGGGTCGTTTTTACGAAAGTTGTATGATCGCGTTGGAATAGTAAAATTATGTTTCCTTATGTATAAAAAATAATTTTGTGTAAAAAAAAATTCAAAATAAGCTGCATCTTCATACCGCGCAAGCGGATTGAAAGCTGGAAAAAAAATTTTATATGAGATTTTTCCGACTTCAATGATAAAATTTAGAATTTCTCAGCTTTAATCTCATTTTTTAAATACATTATGTTCCCAGATATTTTTGGTCATAAAACTATCTTTCAAAGGAAAGCAACGAAACTACGATCGACCAAAATTTTACGGAGATATGGTCGAAGAAACTTAGACCTGAGGAAATTGCTCCAAGACATGCCAAAAATGTGTTCGAACCTATCAATTTTGTAACCATTTGGAAGAAGGCATATTGCCATTTCAAAAAAATCTTCCTTGAAGAAAATCGGTTATTTCATAAGGTTGTTATAACAATTTATATATTTATCTATTTATCGGTTTCATTTCAGAACGTGCCCTGAAAAAAAAGTCCATGAAAGTTTAAAATCCTTCTACTTGAGCTCGAACTGGAAAAAACAACGCTCAATTACGATTCTAGATTTTTTAAATCGGTGCACAGAAACCAAAGTTACACGGCTTTGAAATTGGACAATTTATTATTTTTTAAATCCTGTGTTAGTTTAAAAAAAATTCCGAAAAGTATACTACATTTTTTTTTTTGATTCGATAATGAGCTCATGTTTGCGAAAAATATATAGCAAAGTCATACCCGACAAACTCTGTGTCGAGGGTACATGGCATTTTTTCGTCCGTACTCGAGATGACTTAAAAAAAAATTATATAGAAATGGTTAGTATCTTCAGGAAATTCCATTTAGCCATATCGGTCTGTTACAGTTTTCTTATCGAAGGAGTTGAGCAATCTTGACTAAAGGTATGGAGATTTGGGGAGCTATGAACAAGAACATGTTCGAGAAATGGGCTTGATCGGATTGTTTTTAGGGATCCCTCCAGTACAAGCGTCTGTTATGAAAATCACGAAAACTGATCTGCTTGTATATTTGTGATATTTTGATTAAATTTTCAGTTTGAGCTTATTTACAAAATTTTAAAAAGCGGGCGTAGCTAGAGGGTTGGTTTGGAGAAATGCTTCCTACATCCACAATTTACAAGAGTATTGAATTAATACTTATTGATTAAAAAAATCAAGCAATGCTGAATTTTTGAGCCTCCCAAGCGGTTTAAAGTTGAAGTAAGTTGACTTTGCTATATATTTTTCCCAAACAAGAGCTCATTATCGAATCAAAAAAAAAATGTAGTATACTTTTCGGAATTTTTTTTAACTAACACAGGATTAAAACAAGTAAGAAAGCTAAAGTCGGTCAAGCCCGACTTTGAAATACCCAGCGTTCCGACATTATTAGCGCACTATGTTTTGCTTCTCTATTTGTGGGCGTGGCAGTGGGAGGGCAACATAAATTATTTCCCTACACCTTTCATTCGCCTTGGTGAACCTATGTTGCGAATTTGAAGCTTCTACGCCTTTTACTTCGGAAGTTACGAAAAAATTTTATTTGTGGGCGTGGCAGCGGGCGGGCCACAAAAAATTTTTTCCTCCAACTTTCATTCGCCTTGGTGAACCTATGTTGCAAATTCGAAGTTTCTACGCCTTTTACTTCGGAAGTTACGAAAATTCTCCATTTGTAGGCGTGGCAGTGGGCAGCTCCATTAATTTTTGTTCCTACACCTTTCATTCGCCTTGGTCAACCTATGTTGCGAATTTGAAGCTTCTACGCCTTTTACTTCACAAGTTACGATAAGCCCTTATTTGTGGGCTTATTTGTGGGCGTGGCTCACGGAGGGCGGCGTCCATTTTTTTCCAGGATATGTCCCTTTTTGTAGTTTAGCAGTACACCAAATATCAATGGAATGTGTTGAGTGGTTCGCAAGTTACAAGCATTTTACTGAAAACACATTATATTCATTTGTGGGCGTGGCGGTGGGCGGATGTCTCCCATTTTTACTTAGGATCATACTCGGATCCAGATACACCTGTGTGCCAAATTTCGACTTGATTGGTTCAGCCGTTTCGGAGGATATCCGACCACGGACGGACGGACAGACGGACGGACGGACAGACGGACAGACGGACAGACGGACGGACGGACAGACGGACATGTCTAAATCGATTCAGTTTTTGATCCTGATCATTTCTATATATATATGTCTATATCTCCGGAGCTTAATTCTCCCTGTTACAAGATTCGCACAAAACTAATATACCCCGCTTACGCTGGGTATAAAAATAATAAATTGCCCAATTTCAAAGCCGTGTAACTTTGGTTTCTGTGAACCGATTTAAAAAATCTAGAATCGTAATTGAGCGTTGTTTTTTCCTGTTCGAGCTCAAGTAGAAGGATTTTAAACTTTCATGGACTTTTTTTTCAGGGCACGTTCTGAAATGAAACCGATAAATAGATAAATATATAAATTGTTATAACAACCTTATGAAATAACCGATTTTCTTCAAGGAAGATTTTTTTGAAATGGCAATATGCCTTCTTCCAAATGGTTACAAAATTGATAGGTTCGAACACATTTTTGGCATGTCTTGGAGCAATTTCCTCAGTTCTAAGTTTCTTCGACCATATCTCCGTAAAATTTTGGTCGATCGTAGTTTCGTTGCTTTCCTTTGAAAGATAGTTTTATGACCAAAAATATCTGGGAACATAATGTATTTAAAAAATGAGATTAAAGCTGAGAAATTCTAAATTTTATCATTGAAGTCGGAAAAATCTCATATAAAATTTTTTTTCCAGCTTTCAATCCGCTTGCGCGGTATGAAGATGCAGCTTATTTTGAATTTTTTTTTACACAAAATTATTTTTTATACATAAGGAAACATAATTTTACTATTCCAACGCGATCATACAACTTTTTTTTTTTTTCATATAAGAACGACCCACCCTAATATATATGTCTATATCTCCGGAGCTTAGTTCTCCCTGTTACAAGATTCGCACAAAACTAATATACCCCGCTTACGCTGGGTATAAAAATGTTAATGCATACTTTTAGGGGCAAAATTGTATGCAAAATTTTTTCAATTCTCTCGCGCTTTGATTGTACTGTGGGTCTTCCCACATATTCCCATAGATTTTGGCCTTCGAAATATTATTTACTCATGCGGGCTTTATACAGGGTGTCCCGTTTGTCAGTGCTTTTTTATAGGGACGGTAGGGGAGACCAAGATGAACAAAAAATCGTATGGGAGGGGGGTATCGAAAATGCACCCCTGAGGAGTTATAGGCCCTTAAAGATTTTAGGCAGTAAGTCGAGAAAAATAACTCTCCCACGATAATAGTTCATCGTAGAAATAAAACTTAGATGCAGTTTGAAAGCCAATTGTATGTGATTTTAGGCAAAATTAAATTGATGGTAAAAATTTGACCCATTGAGTTAAAAACAAACGGTGAAAGTGAAAAATTCTGAAAAAACTTTCAATTTTTTTTACTTTGGAAGCCATTTTGGTATGAAAAGTGTCCAATTAACAACCAATTTTTTTATTTGATTCAAAATTCTGGATCGATTTCCTTTAATTTGGTACCACATATGTCTAATAAATTTTTTGAAAATAAGATGAGAAAATTAAATATCTAAATAAACATCTATCAGACTACTACCCTGAATGAAAATATTAATTTCCTTTAACAGCTGAAAATGGGAAACATTTCATCGCTTCTCAGTCAAACTTTCAACGAAAAAGTATCAAATTGATACCATCAACTGAATACCTCAAAAAAAAAAAAAAATATTGCAATTCTTATTTTTAAGTTAAAAATGAACACAAATTGATCGGATTCTATTCCGATTAGTAGCTTTTAAAATCTCGTTCTAAATTGACGTTTCCCATCGTGTCTCTGGGGGCTTGTTGTTCGCAGGATGACAGGCAGGCACTCACAATGTAAATGGCAAATGGTATTGAGAATTTCACAATTTATCGACGCAGATGGCATTAAAATTCAAGAGCTGCAACATTTCTGCAGTAAGTGACCACGAGTGGACAAATTCCATATCAAACGAACAGTTCAAAATGTCATGCACGTTCCGAATCGGGCAAATTGGGGATGTACGAATACACCCTCGATAGTGTATGCAGGCGCTCCCCATTTAACACGCTGTGATTGCTACAATTTCGTTATGCTCTTGTTTATATGTTAACATCCTACAGGCATGCATTCATGTATACCTATGGAGAAGCTTTTCGACACCCTCAAGAAGAAAAAAAAAAAAAAACACTATCGACTGCTGCACATCCCCAACTGGAATTCGAGCTTTGTTAGTTCTCTAATAAGGAAACCTTTTTTTTTTCGACACATGCCAATTTCGATTTCGTATTTTTGATGACTTCTATCGACGACGGCATATATAAATGGGTGTGTATTTATGTATAAATACGTACGTGCATATATACATACATATGTCCTCCATGTAGTTCGCATAGTTATCGCTTGGTATATCCCAAAAGGTGGGTGCATATGCATGACTGTTCAATCAGTTGTTGTCAAATTAGTTTGACATAATGGTCTCTTTATGTTTTCCAGTTCCCTTGTGATTTTCGTGTGACATTGTTTATTTTCCTTTTTAATAGCTTGAAAAAGAAATAAAAAACGACCGCACGAAATACCTATTAAAATGAACAAATTTCAGTTTCACGTACACACAACCATGCCATATATGCTTACAAACATACGTACATACATAATAATATGTACGGTGTTTTCGAGAAGTTCAGTGGTTTGGCCGCTTTTGGTTCCTTTATTTGCACTTGTTCTCAGTTCGTACACAACCATCGTGCTTGTGTTTATTTATTTTAAGTGGTCGGTCTTGGTACTTCGGTCATGTGGTAGCTGTAGCTACACGGTGTTGCTAATTTTCTAATTAATGCTCTGTCACAGAACTTAAGTTAATTTTATAGTCAGTTAAACTCTCCTTGTCGCCTGCCTACAAAAGCCAATTAAATTAGAATTTATTATTCATTAATTAACCAATATACCGATAATTGACAACACACGACTGACTGCCGTATGAGAATGCTCTATTTAAATAACATTTTCGGTTTATAACATGTGTCAATTACATTTCGTAGATAAACAAATTCTCTTCGGCCACCTAATTTGACTAAATTTCAGAGGCATACATTTTACGAGTTAAACAAAAATTAATTCGAAATATTCGACTGAAAATGAGCAGTTAGATTTAAACAAGTGGAATTTTGATAAGAATCGCAGTAGAGGCGCTATTAATATACATATGTGTGGGAAATTTTCATTAAAAGTAGAATATCCCTGCAGTAAATGCGGAGCAAATTGACCCATATGTCACCAGAGCACTGTGACACTTTTGAGCTGTTTAGGAGCTAAAAACCAATAACTCTGTCATAAGTAGACATATCGTAACGAAATTTTATACATAGGCTTTTGTGAGCACAGGCTATATTTGTATGAAATTTGGACAAAATTGGACACCCCCCACCATTTTCTGAGGGTAAAAATTTTTTCTTACCGAGGAATATCAAAAGTGGTATCAAATGAAAGCAATCAAAGTCTTCGCACCCTGCTGTATGAGCGTATAAGAATGTTTGCTCAGGTGGCAGTCCACATACAGTGATAGAGCTTCTTCAGGAGCATACCTACTACATTTTAATTCGGGTGACGACATCTGTTTTTGTAAAGTATTTGCCATCTCAGAATAAGTTGTTGCTGCTTTTACTACTTGTGCCGCATTTCGAAGACCAACGCGGTGTAAACTTACACGAGCAGCATATGCGAGCTCTTCATGACTGTAGTTTTGAACCAAAAATTGTACTCTTGCTCTTTTTGCATGACATGACAATGAAGTTGATTTATCAGTTTCAAAAACTAAACAGTTTTCCAAGCCAAGATGAATAGTCTCGCATCATTGACATTTTTCAAAAGTCACTATCCAAGTCTGCAATTGTGAGCTTACCAGCAACATAATTGTAAACAGCATCACTTTTCTTGCTACAGTCCCGTTCAGTTACCCAAACATGAAAAAAATCATTTCGAGAAATCGACGACATTCTTGATTTGGCGCAGGATGGCGCAGATGAATCTTTTGTAAATCGATTAGGGAGTAAACAAAAACTCAATATCAGTGAAAATTATTTTAATGTAACGTAATGCACAACTTTGGCAAGCTTTGAAATCTTCTATTCCACAGTTCTGAATGCATTCACTTGTGTACTTACATAAACAGCGTTTATCTTAATTATTAAAACTGTTAAGTCCTAAAATTTATGTTTTTTCAATAGTATATTGAATAAACTTTAAAACAGAACAATCAAAACAAAAAAAAATATAACCGTAACTGTTCACTTCGCTTTTCCTATCTCACGTAAAAATTTAGAACTTGCACGAACTATGAAAGCACGATGTAATTGGCAACTTTGACAGCTAACTGCTGACCTAGTTTGAGAATAAAAACAAAACAAACAATAGATAATTGCAGTGTGGACATCTGGTTTGCAAAAAGCACAAAAAAAAATACCAACTCCAAAGCTAAATTTCCTACTTTTTAGCTCCTAAACAGCTCAAAAGTGCCACTGTGCAGTGCTGCACCAGAGACGAAAGAACCAAAAGCACGGACAGTAGAATCAAACTATTGACATGGTCAACGAGGACATCTACAGTTCGATCTTCTCGACCATTCATGTTATTAATTTGCTGTACGAGAGTCACAGGGCTCTCTAGCTCTCTCCGCTCATTAATCCGAAGGATCGTGCTCGAACTCCAGCGCAGGCGAGAAAAAGTGGAAAAATTGTAATATTGGAAATTTTAAAATATTTAAAAGCAAAAAATTGTTCTACGCTTAGTGATGAAGAAAACAAGCAAAAAAGCCTTAAAAACCTACATGATTTGGATTTAAGATCTTTTTTTATTTTTTCGCATAAAAACTTGTTGGAATCCTGTTGATTTTTAAATTACTATCTTCTTTATACAAAAAAAAAATAAAAAATTTATAAAAATTTTTTTTAATTTATCGCTCTCTGGGTTGAGATTCGAACTCGCGTGCTTCGGATTGCTAGCTGCACGCTCTTTGCCCTGAGCTAGCAAGCAATCCGCTCCACGAGCAGCGAATTCATTACATTGATTTTTGAGCAAAATTGAACTGCAGACTATAATTGACACCGTTGTCCCTACTGCATCACTAGTTCCAGCGTCGACTGGTGTCCTCTCGCATATACGTTCTTACAATATGTCAATAGGAGAACGTTATGGCACGGCTACAGTTGGTCACTAGTACTGGTGACATGGACACCAGTGCAGGAGTGACTATTGAAATTTAATGCAGGAATATTTACGGAAAATTCATTGAAATCTTATTATTTGGCAGTTAAATTCATTTACTACAACCTTCAAATTAATGGGATATTCGATAATACAAAACTTAAGCGAAATTATGAACTTTTACAGAATCTATACTCAAACAAGTAAGGGTGTTATAGTCAGGCGAGCCGGACAATAGAATACCCGACACAGACACACATGTTCAAAGAATTTTTATACCCGACACACTCTGTGTCGAGGGTATATTGCGTTTGTTGGGTTGTGTGTAACACCCAGAACCAGTCGAGATAGACCATACAAAATGTATATAGAAATGACATGAGTAAGAACAAGTTCGAGAATGGACCCGATCGGACCATTTTTAGGGGTACCTCCAGTACTAGGGTCTGTTATGAAAATCAAAAAACTGCTCTAAAACCTGAGTTTTTCAAGATATTTTGATGAAATTTGATGTTTGAACATGTTTAAAGGCAAGTAATATGATTTCAAAAAATTTGAAAAGTGGGCGTGGCATAAGGGCGTTTTTCGAAAATGGTCTCCTACACCCGAAATACAAATGGGACTTAAACGAAAGTTGGCACGTATGCTTCCTTGATAGCCAGTAACGTCCTCCCCAAAAATTTTTTCGATAGAACCATTATTAAGGGTACCTCTAGTACTAGGGTCTGTCACAAAAATCCCAAAAATGCCTCAAAAGCGGACTTTATTGAAATATTTCAATGAAACTTAGAATTTAAGCGTATATATAAGGGTCCGATTAGAATCCCAAAAAAATTGAAAAATTGGGCGTGGCAAATGGGCGATTTTTATAAAGAAATTTAACAAAGGTCGGTATATGGGCCCAATATGTCCTTAAACACCTCTTGATATTAAAAATTATTCGAACATAAGTGTCTGTGTCTGTATTCTATTGTCAGGCTCGCCTGACTATAACACCCTTACTTGTTTTAATGTAAAGTTTTCTATTTCTGATAAAACTGGAGCGAGCCCCTAACGTTGAACTGAAATAAGCAAAAAGTAATTACGCTATAACTCTTTAAAAAATCAATCAAAATAATGGAATCTTCACCCAGGGGTACTTCTCAAATGGGGAAAACATTATGGGGCTGCAAACTCAACTTTCGCTTAAACCTAAAGCAGTTATTCCTTATTGCCACAGATATGTTTGGTAATATTGGTCAAGTGTTGGGGGCTTTCTCCCGAAAACCAGGGAAAAAGTCCTAACGCCGCCATTTTGTTATTTTTTTTAACCCTTTCCGTCCCTGCCACAGACATATATACAGGCGAATTTCACATATTCTTGAAGAGGAGTTCCAACAGTTCTGCCTTGTTTTTCATTTTTCTTTCTTTCAATTTCTGTATGTCCTGTTCTAAGAACGTAAGTTTTGTACATAAAAATTATTTTTTAAATTTTTTTCAGGAAAAGTTATAGTTTGCTAAAAGTTTTTATGAGATCTGCCCATTTTAAGATTTCTGGGGCGGGGTTAAGCTTCGACCAGGTATAAGAATGTCTGTTAATGCACTCTTTTGTCCGATTGATTTGAAATAAATTTACGAGGATTAATACTAATTTTGAATCTCGGTCAACACAACCTGCCATAACTCTCACAATTATTAAAATTTTTTTCCCCAAATTTTCGTTAAGTCAAGTAGAAACATAATGTTATTATGCTAAATTTTTATTTTTGAAAATAAAATAATTTACTGGCAAAAAAAATTATTGAAAAACATCAATTTTTTGCACTTCCAGCTACTCCTGCTCCCTTAAGACCGTTTTGTGTCGAGTTTTAGGTACAAAAAATTCGACTGTATTTTGAATAAAAAAGTTCCCTCAACTAGATTTGAAAGCGAAATCAGCTTAAATATTTCTGCAATGCTTGCATGTGTTGCCAAAAGTCGGATTGATTTTTGTGACTTTTTCACAGTGCGAACGCTTTCGTATCAAACTAAAAACAAAAAAAAAAAGGGTCTGTTGACATTTTAACCAAAAGAATTTAAATCTAGCTTTTAATATTAGGTGTAGTAAAAAGAAATCCATTATTTTTCCAATAGATGGCGTTATTTATCTGCATCTCGCGTTGTATAAGTCCGATCGTGTTCCGCTAGGGGGCATTAGAAAGATGACAGTTCCTACTAAAAAAAGCTTTTTTGACACTTTTTTGATTGATTGATTCAGTTTTGTTTGAGAGCTTGTCAAAGATGGACATCAGCAAAGAGAAAATTCGCTACATTTTACAGTTTTTCTTCGATAAGGGAGAAAACGCAAGCCAGGCGGCTGAAAATGTGAATAGCGTTTATGGACCTGATACTGTAACAGCCAATCATGCGCAATTTTGGTTTCGTCGATTCCGTTCCGGTAACTTTGATGTCAAGGATGCACCACGCACTGGAAGGCCAATTGTCGAAAATGTCGATAAAATCATGGAAATTATCGAGTCCGACCGTCATGTTAGCACTTTTTCGATTGCAAAAGAGCTAAAGATTGCACAAAAAACCATTTGGAACCATTTGAATAAGGCTGGATACACAAAGAAGCTCGATGTATGGGTGCCACACGAGTTAACGCAAAAAAACCTCATAGACCGAATTTCCATCTGCGAATCGCTGCTGAACCGCAACAAAATCGACCCATTTCTGAAGCGGTTGGTGACTGGTGATGAAAAGTGGGTCACTTACGACAACGTCAAGCGAAAACGGTCGTGGTCGAAACACGGTGAACCGGCGGAAACGGTGGCCAAGCCAGGATTGACGGCCAGGAAGGTTTTGCTGTGTGTTTGGTGGGATTGGCAGGGAAATATCTACTATGAGCTGCTCCCATACGGCAAAACTCTTAACTCGGAACTCTACTGTCAACAATTGGACCGTCTGAAGGAAGCAATCGCCCATAAGCGGCCAGCTTTGGCCAATAGGAGAGGAATTGTGTTCCATCAGGACAACGCCAGGCCACACACATCGATAGTGACTCGCCAGAAGCTCCGGGAGTTTGGTTGGGAGGTTCTTCTGCATCCACCTTATAGTCCGGACCTGGCACCAAGTGATTACCATCTGTTCCTGTCCATGGCGAACAATTTTGCTGGTGAAACATTCGCTTCAAGAGAGGCTTCTGAAATTCGACTGTCTCAATTTTTTGCTAATAGGAACGAGGGCTTCTATGAGAGAGGCATAATGAAATTACCTTTAAAATGGCAACAAGTTATCGAACAAAACGGCGCATATTTGACCTAAATTGGGTCATTCTAACTATCTTAAATAAAGCCCTCAATTTAATGCAAAAATAATGGATTTCTTTTTACTACACCTAATATTTAAAAAAATCCTTCGATAAAGTTAAGGTTTTTTTAAAAGCAATTTCCTTTCGAAGGCGACATTAAACTGTAATTCGAACTATTCAAATACAAATTAATATAATAAATATTAATAAAAAACAAAGTAAAAGCAGTTCGGCATTGGCCCGTAACGTTCTAATGTTGAACAATTGATGGATAACCTTTCTCCTCCATATTTCGCCCTTGCTTTCCAACAGGACCAAAGAGTTTTTGAATTTTTTCTCCACAACTAAAAAGAGTCACGATTTAGAAAAAAAATTAAGAAAGAAATCCTGTCCTCATTACGGTTTACTTGGCATAATTCCGTTATTATTACCGGTTGCGAGAAAACGCAAGAAAAAACAAAAGCAGCAATACCATTTTGAAGAGCTTTTCGAATAAAACCAAAAACAAAGATAACTACTCAATACCATCATAAAAGCGTAACTAATAGATATAAGTAAGTGACGCTGAGAAAGTACATAAATTAATGCTGCCTCGTTTTCGAAAACCAGAACTCTCGTCAGAACTCCACAAACAATGTCGATTTCAACGCCATTGTCGGTTCATTGTTAGCACTGCTTTCTTTTGCTTCCCATTGAAATAAGACACAACGAATGGAGCCCAATTAAATGCAGGATAAACAAGCATAGTATGAACAACCGCAACGACTATAACGATGTATATACACACACATATATATGTATATTGTATAGAAGTTCGACTATCAGCAACTATTCCGGCCGCAATCAAAAGCACACAAACACAGGCAAACATAACCGGAGCGAGCACACCGAAAACACTCTGTCAGGATACGCTGGGTTCTGGCTTCCCACACTTAGCTTTCCAAGTTGAAAGTATCGAAGGCACTGACGCTATCTTATCGTCCGTTTGTCTATTTCTAAGAACACTTCTAGTGGTGCTACACTTCTAAAGAACTCTCCTCCATCTCTTTCGCACCTTTGTCGGGTTTGCTTTGCTTTTCTATGAGCTTTCTGCTGCTGTTTTCTTTTATTATTATTATTTTTTTTTATTGTCTTCGTTATCATCATCGAGGGCTTGTTTACCAAATCGTTATAATGATACCATTTGAATGTAGTAAAACACAAAACAAGCATAACGATTCGGCCCTGCCGTTGCCACACTGCATCTGCCACTTCGAGGATCTTCGGCGAATACGGGTAGAAAGTGAAGCCAGCAAGCAAGTGAGCGGACAGGCAACGCAAATCGGAGGCGCCATAGTCGATAGTAATTTGTTGATTCAAACGCTGCTTCCGGTTGAATGCTGAATAATAGAGGTCGCCTATACGTCGCCATTCATGCTATCACAATTGTTCCCGGGATTCTATTCTATCCAGGTACGTATGTACATTTCCTCGTGCAAAGATGGTGCGGTGCATTCGTTCGAAATGGTGCGTTCGTTGGTGGCACCAAAATACTTTTACCTAGTTTCACAATCCACATCCATTCCTCGAGTACTGGTCCGTTGAACACTCCGGTGGAGGGGAACTTGCAATTAACTTCATTTTGCACGAATTCAATTATGAAATTATTTGTCTATTTACTGAAGTCTTACCTGAGTGCAAGAGTTTTACAAATATTGCTTCAGCTGCGTGGCAAGGAACTTTATGCAAATACTTTCAAATGCATTTTCATGGCATTTCGATGGAAGTGTTTTCTTTTCAATTTCAGTAAATTAAAGCAAACTTCGGTTTTTTTATGTTTTCGACCGAATTGTGGTTAGTTAAACTCTTTTGTCTTTCTGTTTTTTTGTTTTTTTTTTTTTTGTTTTTTTTTTTTGTCTGAACAACAATTTGAAGACATTTGTTTTATAGTATCTTTCAACAGGAAAATAATTCCTGAAAACCAGTGTATTGGCTTGGATGTACTTATAAAAAGAAATCGGTAGTGGGGTGAAATGGACAAGTTCTTTGCACGTACTTGTCATTTCTTGGAAAAAAAATTATACTTAAAATTTTGACAAATTGACGTATGAGCAATGTTATTTACAAAAATATTATACGCAGTTGCATTACGTATACGTCTCATACGTCTCATACGAGTAACGCAATTTAATGGAAAAAAACAATTTTTTTGATGCGAGTTGTTTTACAAAAACCGTTTTTTCTTAAAATCGCGCAAACATGCGAAACTTTTTTTTCGGATTTTAAAACAAAAAACTCATAAATTTATATGTTTATAACCACTTTTACCCAATTCGGCCCAAATCACAAATTTAGAAAGTCTTCATGAACTTGAAAAATTCTATATTTTTAGTCTCTTAATGAAAAACAATATATATTCATATATATATTTAAGATTAAGATTTGGTATCATGTTAGCACTGAAAACTACAAATAAAAGCCTGGAAGTATGCAACGTTTTTTTGTGATATTTTTGAGGACAAAATCGGACATAGCTCTAAAAGTCCAAAATCAAAATTTGTATTTCTTTTTTCAAAATACAACGGAGTTTGTGTTCTTTAAAGCTGCATCATTACTTTCAACCATTTTGATATAAAATTTGGAAATTATGAAGCATTCTTATTTTCTGGCGTCCAGTTTTATTATTAAGTGGGGGAGTTGTGCGCACCGCGACCCATATTGGGTCTATTGTGCTAAGAGACCAGTTTTATTGGGAAAAAAATGCAGTTGATGACGCTTTATGGCCTAAAATAAAGGTAAAAATTGCAGTTTATGCATATGGAAATAAGGTTTGGATGCTTTTCTACCGATAAAATTTTGGAAGACATTGCATATAAAAAAAGCTATTACCGAAAATTGAGGATAAAAGGGCCGGTTTTGAAAAACATTGAGCACTGAGCGACCTCTAAACCTTAAACAAAAAATCTTCACATATTACTATCACAAATTTAAATTTATTGCTATTGCCCGAATACGAGGAACACTAAATTATAATTGCCCTGCTTTTTTCAGCCCACGTGAATATTATGACGCCAAAAATCGATACTTAATTAATGTGTCAAATATTAGAAGTTATTTGTTTTCTCTTACAGCCGATTGCAATTATCTGAATAATGGATACGAAATATTATATAATTAATAATTCAAACTTTACAGACATTTAAAGAAATATTAGGTGTAGTAAAAAGAAATCCATTATTTTTCCAATAGATGGCGTTATTTATCTGCATCTCGCGTTGTATAGGTCCGATCGTGTTCCGCTAGGGGGCATTAGAAAGATGACAGTTCCTACTAAAAAAGCTTTTATGACACTTTTTTGATTGATTGATTCAGTTTTGTTTGAGAGCTTGTCAAAGATGGACATCAGCAAAGTGAAAATTCGCTACATTTTACAGTTTTTCTTCGATAAGGGAGAAAACGCAAGCCAGGCGGCTGCAAATGTGAATAGCGTTTATGGACCTGATACTGTAACAGCCAATCATGCGCAATTTTGGTTTCGTCGATTCCGTTCCGGTAACTTCGATGCCAAGGATGCACCACGCACTGGAAGGCCAATTGTCGAAAATGTCGATAAAATCATGGAAATTATCGAGTCCGACCGTCATGTTAGCACTGTTTCGATTGCAAAAGAGCTAAAGATTGCACAAAAAACCGTTTGGAACCATTTGAATAAGGCTGGATACACAAAGAAGCTCGATGTATGGGTGCCACACGAGTTAACGCAAAAAAACCTCATAGACCGAATTTCCATCTGCGAATCGCTGCTGAACCGCAACAAAATCGACCCATTTCTGAAGCGGTTGGTGACTGGTGATGAAAAGTGGGTCACTTACGACAACGTCAAGTGAAAACGGTCCTGGTCGAAACACGGTGAACCGGCGGAAACGGTGGCCAAGCCAGGATTGACGGCCAGGAAGGTTTTGCTGTGTGTTTGGTGGGATTGGCAGGGAATTATCTACTATGAGCTGCTCCCATACGGCAAAACTCTTAACTCGGAACTCTACTGTCAACAATTGGACCGTCTGAAGGAAGCAATCGCCCATAAGCGGCCAGCTTTGGCCAATAGGAGAGGAATTGTGTTCCATCAGGACAACGCCAGGCCACACACATCGATAGTGACTCGCCAGAAGCTCCGAGAGTTTGGTTGGGAGGTTCTTCTGCATCCACCTTATAGTCCGGACCTGGCACCAAGTGATTACCATCTGTTCCTGTCCATGGCGAACAATTTTGCTGGTGAAACATTCGCTTCAAGAGAGGCTTCTGAAATTCGACTGTCTCAATTTTTTGCTAATAGGAACGAGGGCTTCTATGAGAGAGGCATAATGAAATTACCTTTAAAATGGCAACAAGTTATCGAACAAAACGGCGCATATTTGACCTAAATCGGGTCATTCTAACTATCTTAAATAAAGCCCTCAATTTAATGCAAAAATAATGGATTTCTTTTTACTACACCTAATATATCAATTTTCATATGAAATTGAGTTTTAATTTGTTTACTTTGAAAGTTTCTACGGGTAATATGGAACTTATTTTGGTAAATAAGGTCGAAGACAACGCCCACTGAAGCATTTTTAAACAGGATACTGTTAAATATGATTGAACTTCAAGTTAAACTTCAAGCTTAGAATAAATTGTACTGTTCAACTGCTCCTTCAGTAAACCCCCACGTTAGAGGTGCAAACACACAAGGCTAATAAGTCCATTTTAGTGGTCGTGTACGTCCTTTATTCTCTTAGTTCCACCCTCTACATACCTCACGATCTTATACCATTTCCTGCGAGAAATTCCCGTAGCTTTCCTCAATAAATAAGTAGTAAATAGTTTCGTCTATTTCCAGTTCCATACAAGGCAACAGTCGCCGGAGATACATTTTGTTTTGATGACGATGGACGGCCGGCGAAGAGAGAGAACAGCACCCGCCTCTCTTCCGCGGCCCTCAGTCTTCCACAATACAAAATGTGTTTCCGGCGACTGTCGCTTAGTATGGAACAGGACCATTCGGGAGAAAGTTGAAGCACGGTTGAAAACAAAACAATCGCTTTTCTATAATTGACTAACAAAGGAGAAAAGCGGATGCACCATTTATGGAAAATGAGCTCGGTGGCCAGCAACTCTCCCGTTTTAGTGTTCTAGCGACAGATAGTGACAGACGGAACTTAACTTTATTGCTGATGGAGTGCCGTGTTTTTATGATTTTGCCGCAACTGAAATGACATTAAACGTGTACTTTAGAGCTACCTTTGAGGCAATACATCGCAAAACAATCCAATTAGGATGACAATTATGAAACTTTGCCTGCAGTCCTAAGTTTGTAATTAAAAGTGGACATTCAAACGCTGCACGTCAGTTGGAAAATAATTTGTTGTTTGGTGGAAAAATGTTTCATTGTTGAAAGTTTTTAATTTATTTTTAATCAAGCGTCTACGAGAGAACGGAAAACCTTTGTGCCTTGTCTTTTTTATGCAAAAACTTTTATCAGAGTAAACGAATTTTTCCCCTTTTTTATATTAGAATCAGAAAATTTTTGTTTCATTATTACCATTACCAAAAACTATTTTTCAAGGATATCTCCCGGAGACTTTGTAACGGGAACCTTAAAAGTGCTCTCTACCGTAATTTTAGATAATACCTATCAGAAATTAAACAATGCTTTAAAATACCTTTCTGGGGGCCGCAGTCGGAAATATTCTTTTTATTTGGATTAGATTTTTCAGTGAAATCAGGGATAATTCGGACGGTGCTAAGATTTTTCTGTTGGATTATGCAATTTTTTATTCTTTTTTGTTGTTTGTTACATAAATGCACCTCATATGACCATACGGAAAAATCATATTGATGAATATCAATCATAGGTACACCCGCGAAGTATGCAACACTTTTTTAATTTTTAAAATTTTAAGGATGTTGCCTGAGGTTGACCATAATGAAACATAACCTAGTTAATTTTGACATGAAACTCCAATTTCTGCTCATGTCACTAGGGTGGTGTCATTTCTAGAACAACAGAAAAATCGTCATGAAAAAATATCCTTACATTGGAGTATGTATTGGTTTTAGCAAAATCGCTGGAAAAATATTTTTATAAAAATTTCTATGAAATTTCCTATATTTGGGGTTTTAAATTGTCATTCTATCTCTATTAATGTCGGAGATCTAATTTTTCTTTTAAATTGCTCTAAAAAAACTGTTTTTGCAAGGATATTCAAGGACCATAGAAGACAGCGGCCTAAAATTAAATGTTTAACATTGCTCTAAACAGCAAAATAGTTTTCGCCGAAATCGGCTTCGGGGGCCAAACGACTATGCTTTTAGTGCTAAATCCTTTGCGCTGTATTCTAGGAAAATTTAAATTATCTACGTTCGAAATTAAAGCTCTCCTATACTCCTGGAATCTATATGCACTACTTTTAAATTGAATTATGCACACTTTCCGAGAAAGTTTGCACACTCTTTTGTGAAGCACTGCATAGGAAATCACTTTTCACTCGTATTCGACTCAATTATTTGTGTTTAATTGTTGAACCAGTGAAATACATTTTACTCTAATTACCCATTCGCAATGTCAACAAAAGACAGACGCACACGCACACGCAAACCCACACACAACGAGCCTTCAAAGTTTCCATTAAAAAGTTATACAAAACGAAATGGGGGAAAAGTGAAGTAAAAATGCGAAGAAAAAACTTATTCTGTCCATATCACTGCTTCAGGAATTGAAGGAGAAACTTTTCAAAAAGCTTAAATTGCATCCCCATAAGCAGAAACAACAACAGCAAGAACAAACACAACGTTCATTACAAAAAAGAAAGATAAACTATGCCGTAAAATGACCAGGAAAAATCGTTGCATGCTTTCACGGTAAATGACAGGACTGCGATTTTCAGATATCTCTGAAGAGAACAGGACAAGTCGCTGGGTTTTCCAGGTGTGAGATGAAGGTTTGTAGAACAACTAGCATACTGAAATAAATTTTTTATTTGATGTACAAAAATAGGAGTATAATAAATAAATAAATAAATAAATAAATATGTACCTATATAAAATTCTCGAGTCGCCGTGTTTGTTACCAAACTCCTCCGTAACGGCTAGACCGATTTGTATGAAGTTTTGTGGGCATATCGGGTAGGTCTAAGAATCAGCTAACATCTATTTTTCATGCTCTTAAGCCTCAACGTTTGGAACCATTGAGCAGTTTTTAGTTTTACTTCCCGACGTATGAGCAATGTTACTTAAAAAAATTATATATTCAATGCAGTAATTTCAACTAGTTCTGTACTAGTATTCTACTAGTGCAAAAGCCACCAGTACTAGTTCTTTTCTATACCCTCGCCAATATAAAATCCTGTAGAAAATCAGTATAACATCTGCACAGGAAAGCACTTGACCAATATGCACCAGAATTATTCTAGTACTTTTATAGGCAATTGGGTAAAGTACCAGTTAACTACTGGTGCTGTTTATGGGAAAATGGTACCGGAATCGTTGATTTGTTTTCCTTTTCCTTTAAGCACATCGTGGGAAAAAATATTTATACTCAGTCACTATCGATTGATTCCAAATATCATTAATATACTTATGGTGGAAGCTTATCCAAAAATTTCACTCGTTTCTCTAGTTCTGGTTAAAGTACTGGTTCTTTTCTTATAATTGCTCAACTGTTTACTGCAGGGTAAGGACGCAACATTGCATATAGGACGTCTTATTTTTGAATTTAATGA
The DNA here is from genome assembly GCA_020466095.1 of Chlorops oryzae. NCBI lineage: Eukaryota > Metazoa > Arthropoda > Insecta > Diptera > Chloropidae > Chlorops > Chlorops oryzae. The sequence continues at coordinate 43,092,991 of CM035808.1, forward strand.
GCTGATTTATTTCAATTTATGGAAGATAAATTTGTAATTTTTATAAATCGTGTGTCTTTGAACGTCAAGGGAAAGAGGGAGAAAGACGGATCGAAAGAGTTCTGAATGTTTTTAGTTTTTAATTTTTGACACGCTACTTTCTGCTGACGCGGTACGAACCTCGCCGGATCATCTAAGCAATAATAATATAAGAATTATTTCCAGTGAGGTCAGATGAGAGGAAGTTCGATCCTAAGGGAATAAAAAAATTGGATCTACAAAATAAAATGACTGTCAATTTAAAAAAGATAGCTCTATAGGCAATGTCACTAAGCCAATCCCAAACGAAGAACATACATACAGCGAACCCGTTTCATATACACCTGTTTATTTAAGAAGCCTCCTAGCGTTAAAAACAGTAGTTCCCCACGTTTTTCTGTTATCGAGACCACTGAGCAATATGTCCGCTAATCGTGAAGATATGCAGCATTCATGTTTCATGAGTCACAGTCGTTTGCTCGGAGCAATTGTAGGGAATTTGTGTACGTTATGGGGCCGATTAATTTGACTTTTATGCTATTTGCCTGAATCGACATCCACATGGCACATAGGAGCACAGATATTCCGACCAACATCATTCATAAACGTACGCCCACATCCGTCTAGCATTCGTCCTCCCACACATGAGGTTAGGGGGCTAGTGCTACGTTGGGGATTGTTGCTGATACGGATATTAGGGTAACTGCTAACAACTGTAGAGATGGTCGGATTCTTGACCATTATGTTTGCTATGCTATGCTTTGCTATTTGTCCGTATGTCTGTTTGTTTGTTTGTTTCTCATTGCCTTAATAAACTTTGAGTCATCATGAGAGAGCTAGATAGGGCGGAGAGAGAGAGAGAGAGAGAGAGAGATAAAGAGAGAAGGACAATTTCGTACATTTCGTCTATAGTTGGAGGCAAAAGCAATTTAGGATCGTACTCCAATTCAGGCAATTCATCAAGATAATCGCATTTCAAAAACTATGTTTGCACGAGATGATATCGCAGCATCAGGCATACTTAGAAGCGTAAATCTGCGTTTGTCCTCCTACACGTTGCTTTTTATTTATTTCGTTTTTTGTTGTTGTATTTTCCCTCTTCCATTGCGTATGGTTTCTAGCATTTTGAGCTAGGATATCAATTTTTATGCGAGCAAATGTTGTTGACCCAATTTGTTGGTCATATTTCTTTCAATATTACGCGAATCTATGGAAATATGTGTATTTACATTTTCGGTATGAGAATTAAAAAACCGCATGCGATAAAAGTTGAATGCCTTGCGGCCTTGTGGTTGGTTTCCATCGTTCATTGGGGCATATAAAAAATTGAAATTCTCATTAAAAACTTCTGAAGCGATTGTAGAGACATGGAGGGGGAGAGAGAGTCACCTTCACACTGCTATTATCGAACAGCTCCATGGGATTGCGATTTTTTTTTGTATTATTTTTTATGACTTTAATACAAAAATATTTACTATTTCTTTTGAACGTAGAAAATAATTGAGGAGTGATCAATTTTTGAGTTCAAAATGAGTCAAAAACTTTCAAATAATATGAAGCTCAGAAATATGAGTCCGGAAAGACTCCGAAACCTGTGAGAAGTAAGTGGCGCAGAAATATGACTCTTATATGGACTCATTCGATGTATGAAAGGGATTCGAATGGGCGACCTACCAGGAAGGAAATGCAATCCTTTGATTCAAGACGTAAATGTCAGCTATCACAACAGTTTTTCTTTTTTTCTTCGTCAAAGGCTAAAACTCTGTTATAGGTTCACTTCTTCTTCTTGCGTTTTAAAAGTCCCGGTCTATCCCGGGGTCCGTAAATCGCGACCAATTCCGCCTTTTGATCCTATCAGTTGCATCCTCCGCAGTAAGCTCTACAGCCTAGAGGTCCCATTTTACTGTGTCTAAACCTTTCTTATAGATAGAAAATTAAAATATTTTACCGTTTAAGAGATATAGCCAAAAGTAAGAGCGAAACTTAATTCTCGGCCACACGTTTCGCAATATATTTAAAATTTAACCAGTATCAAATCTAGCACAACTAAAGACAGGAATTTGTTACATTTATCAAGTACTTTAAGGAACTGCAGTCAAAATTGTCTTTAAATTCGTTGACATCAAAAATATGTCACAGTTTTACTGGAGGACATGAGATACCAGAAATGCCTCAAAATTGTTCTGCTTTTAGCAAGAGTTTTACTACAAGACACTGAATAAAATGATCTCGTGACTGAAGAATCAAAAATAAAGAAGATAAAGTAAATTATAAGACTTTTTCCCGAAAGAAAAAAATTTTTAAAGAAAAATAATAGAAGATATGCTGTAAGTGAATCGAATCCTCGAATCGAAAATTACCTTCAATTGTCTACAATGCGTAGTTACACACTTTTGAAAGGAACGCTGAAAAGTCGCACAAAGTAAAAAACTCATTTCATCCTTTGCTATTTATAAATAAAAAAAGTAAATATTCGGAAAATGCAAATGGAGTGCAATTTTCGCAATTTCCTTCCAATCTTCTTATTTTGTACATTCGTTTCGTTTCACCAAAAAATATTGTGCTTACTTTTTCCGTTTTCATTTTCCGCATCATGCCATTGTGCATTGTAACAATAAAAGTTTTCCAATGACTTTTCCTTGAGATTCGCACTCTTTGGAAAGTTGCATTTTCTTTATTTTTCTCTTTCCTTTTCTTTTATTGTGTTCCTTTTGGGACCCCGTGTATAAATCGTAGTTATGAAAAAGTTTTTCATTATTTCGCTTCCCTTGAAGTGTTCATCTCTGAATACTGCACTGTCGTTCGAATATATACGTAAATATAAATGTAGTATATATTTAAAGCTTACAATAAAGTTCAAAGAAAATGTCATTGGATAGTTTCTGTTTTCCCTTGAGTTGAATTTCGTTCGCTGAGTTCAAAGATATTTACTGTCCGAAGTTTTTTTAAGAGAAAAATCGTTTTCTGGTTTTTTTTTTTGCGTTTCAATAGTTCATTCTGATTTTTATTAATAGTAATTTTTTTTATAGTTTATTGTTATAATAATTTACACGTTAAATATTTTTTCATATATTTTATAACGTTCCATACAACTAAATATACATATATTTTTCTTTCTTTAATTTCTTGCGTTTTCCTTCTTTCGCTTTCCGTTACGAAATTAATTACATAAATTTATGAAGATTCTCATGACCTTACACATCAACTTACTTTCAAAATTATTTTTATTAATTTCAAACGTACGATCGATCTCTTAATTCTCTTGCTTCCTTCTCCTCATTCTTCTCCTCCTCTTTCTCCTCCTCTTTCCCTCCTCTTTCTCCTCCTCTTTCTCCTCATCTTTCTCCTCCTTCTCCTCCTCCTTCTCCTCCTCCTTCCCCTCGTCCTTCTCCTCCTCCTTCTTCTCCTCATTCTTCTCCTCATTCTTCTCCTCATTCTTCTCCTCATTCTTCTCCTCATTCTTCTCCTCATTCTTCTCCTCATTCTTCTCATCCTCCTTCTCCTCCTCCTTCTTCTCCTCCTTCTCCTCCTCCTTCTCCTACTTCTCCTCCTTCTCCTACTTCTCCTCCTTCTCCTACTTCTCCTACTTCTCCTACTTCTCCTACTTCTCCTACTTCTCCTACTTCTCCTACTTCTCCTACTTCTCCTACTTCTCCTACTTCTCCTACTTCTCCTCCTTCTCCTCCTTCTCCTACTTCTCCTACTTCTCCTCCTTCTCCTCCCTCACCACCTTCTCCTCCTCCTCGTCCTCCTTCTCACTCGTCCGTTCTTTTTTGTCAAATTTTACATAATAATATTTATTCAAGTTTTACAAAATATCACATTTTAAGCTTTTTGGATTTATCCATTTCAAAAAAGAAGCAATAATAATAATAAAAGTAATTAACTGTATTTTCATACATTTTTTCATCTCATCATCGAATTTCAATTCATTTCTTTAAGTAAGCAAGAAAACGTAATTAAGGAGTTTTTTTCTGTTCATGGTATCTCAAATAAATTGCAAAAAATAATATACACATATATAGCATGAAACTTGAAAGCACATATTAACATATCTGAGACACATCCCGATATTTATTCCAAAGTTTTATTTACCCCAAGTTTTATTATTGGTTAAACGATCCAAAGAATTATGATGTCACATTTTTCTTAATACATTTAATATGACCCTATATATAATTTAATTTTAATATAATATTCTGCTTGATCCCCCGATTCACCGGACTTATTTTAAATGCTTATAAACATTAAATACGGGACGCAGGAAAATATATTTGTAGCTTTTAGTTGTTTTTAGATATAAAATCCCTTTCAAAACATGTCAGAGATATGAGGAAATAAACCGCTCATACCACCTTCTCTTTCATCCTTTATGAGTTTATTTCTGAGCTGCTCTAAAAGATTAGAGGCCAATACAATATTGAGTGTCACATTGCGCTAATATGTGCTTAAAAGTTTTCTTTTAAATAATATTTCCTTAAGCAACTTATTGCCTTCTTTTATTATATATATTTTTAGTACCTTTTTTCTAGTACATATTCTTTTCAAAGATATTTCTTTATATACCTATATATAAATATTTAGACATTTAAAGTGCAAAATCGCCATTGAAAATGCTTTATATGGTAGTGGTGTGCGTTTTAGTAATTCTTTTATCTTTTATACAGTTTATTTTCGATTTTATTGAATCTTGATTTTAATTAATTTTTCGAATCAACTCTGCTTGGGTTGTCATTGAAAAGTTTAAGAGTATTCACAGTAGTCTCGCGATCATTAAAATATTTTGTTTTTAATACTTTCGTCGTATTTTTAGACACCCAAAAAAGTATATAATATAGCAACCCTGCAGGAATTGTCGATAGCAAATATAAAAATTTTTTTTCTATTGATAGTGTCAACAGTAAAATTTACCTGTTATACTCTTTGCCAAATACAATTTATCGACCGAATTCCCCCAGAAATGCTGCCGAAATTTGAAGTTGAAAGTTGTTTTGCCTCTATGGAGGACGGTATAGACTTTCGGAGCCATCCCGGCAGCCTTCCTGGAGGGAATAATTACCATGCTCTGCTGTGAATACTCCTCATAATATTATTGCATCATATTTTTCATAAAATTGCTTCCTTTTTTAATCAAATTTTGGTGCTAGTTATAGAAAAGACATTTTCGCAGTTCGAAGTCAAAGTTTCTGAGTTTATTATTTTTTAAATAAAGTTTATGTTGTTTTTTAGTTAGGACTATTTTATACCGATTTTTACGAATATCTAATCATTCATCTGCAAGTTTGGAGACTCCGCTAAGCAACGAAGCCCTCTGTATTTATATTCAATTAAATTTTAATAAATACATATAGTTTTATTCATTATATAAATGCGTGTGAGTTGTTTCAGCAAGTTCAGTAAAAATTTTGAATGCTCATTTTGCTATTTCATATTTTTTTTTTTTTTCGTCTATATATGTATGTATGTATATAGAGAGAAGAGGTATTCACAACGGCCTCGTAAACTTGATTGTTGTTTTCTTAAATCGTATTTTTTAGTTTTGTAGAAAAAAAAACGACTTGGTATAAGAATTGATAGTCTTACAGGAACAATTTTTCGACTAAAATATTAACGATGCATTTAAAATAAAAAAAAACCAAGTAATCAAAGCCTTTGTGAATACCCCTAAAAAATTAAGGTTTTTATATTCAACACTTATAAAATGTAAGGATTATGATTTTATAATAAATACTATACTAAAAGCATTTTGCTTTTATGTTGCTACGGATACAGCTTTTTCTTTATTTTTAATTCTATTTATTTATTTTTTTATTTTTCTTTCATTTTCTAATACTACAAATCTTTGTTTTTTAACGACAGAAATTTTCACTATTTACATTTCATTTTGCACTTATGATGTTTGCAACTTTTTCAAGAATGTACAGAATTTTTGTTTTTTTTTTTTTTTTTGTTTTTGTTATTCGTGATGCCTACAATACTTAATGATGGACTTCCCTAATGTTTTGGTTTTAAGAAGAATTTTCCGGCCAAAAAGAAAAGGGAATTAATAACGATAGTAATTCTTTTTGAATTTATCTCTTTATACGGTTCTAAAACTGGATGTAAGTATTAAGTGAAGTCATTGACTATATACAACGGTACAACAGTGAAAGTTGAAGCTTAAAGTTTCAGTTTTGTTTTTCTTTTTCTTCTTCCAATTATTAATTCCGATTTCTATGAATTTAATTTAATGCGTTATTAAACACTGAGAGATATTTTTAAGTAGCTACCTATGTTCCGTAGTCAATTTTTATTTTTTTTTTTAACAAATACAATACAATATTTATTTTTGTATTTTTAGTTGTATTACTTTGAATTATTGCAAAGTAAATCGTGGTTTTTACAGCACTTTCTTTTTTTAAGTGTAGATTTAAATTGTTCTTTTATTATTATTTTTTTATTCCAATATTTAAGTTAAGTATTTCAATTATTTTTTTTCATTCAGGTTAAGAGTCGCATACGTTTTTCTTTCTCTCTATCAAAAACATTTAAAGTTCATAGAATATGTGCAATTCGAGTGCGGGTTTCAAGGATTTTGTGCACTGAAACGATTTTTTTTTTTATATTTCTTTAAATGTTATTGATTAGCTTTATTAGAAAATCGGCTGCTGGCAAACTCGGATTTAGTGAGCGTTATTTTTTTGCTGATTTATTTATTTTTTTTTTTTGGTTGAATGCAATATTATATTTCAATCTGAAAGACAAACAAAATAATTGAAATTAATTATTGAAATTTAATACATTGTATTTGGAAAAAATGTTTGAATAAAAAGAAATGAGAACGATTGTTAAATCAGTCGGACTATCTACTTAATATGCAGACTTCTCAGTTAGATCAGATTAACATTAAATCAACAGTATGTGGCCTTGCTCTAGATATACTATATAGACGTAATATTTCGAAATACCACTAAGACAACTAAGTTACTTTGGTCACACTGGGAACTGCGGAAATATCTTTTCTAGAAGATTCGCACCGAAAAGTGATAATCTCAAGATAAAACAGATTGGGGATTGATGCTCACCACATAATTTTTTAGTCTGAGTATTTTTATGAATTTGAACTCGGAGGACGGATTATAGGTTAGGTTAGGCCGCACATGGGCCATTGTGATACTACGAGGGAAGGCATGCCTCCCTCGTTTATGAAACGAGCTATGTCTTCTATTCGAACAGATCGGTGAGGGTGGTGAGGAAAAAGGAAACGATTAGCTTGGATCTTCTCCTGGCCATGCCTGGACAGTGACACATGAGGTGTTCACCATTTTTTCTTCTTCTTCAGATCTGCAACTTCTACAAAAGTCATTGAAGGGAACGCCAAGTCGTTCGGCGTGTCTTCCTATGAGACAGAGTTCTGTGATCCGGATTATAGATTTTACAAAAATTTTTAAGGATGTTTCCTCGTCCATTTCACAAAATCGCCATGAATCGAATCGTTAGAGATGCCTATTTTTTGGAGATTATATCTGAACTTGCACTGCCCTGTTAGACATCTGGTGAGAGCTTTTAGATTCTCTCTTTGGAGACAAATTTAGTCCCTTACATTTGAATGAAAGCACTTTTATTCGCAATTTGGGAGACTTTGAGCGCCTCGTTTATCGATACATCCAGTTCTCTCGTTTCTCTCGCACCCCTGGGTCCTAGAAAACCCTCTAGAGATGCTAGTTTGATGAATTTAGTACTCGTGGATTCACTGCGCTCACAAACGTAGTACTGTTCGAGGCGTGACAACAGGCAACATAAATTTAAATTTTACTACTTCCATTTGCCTTCATATATTTCTGACAGACTAATGGTTTAAGAAGTTCTTCTTTAGAAGACCAAACCCACGGATGACATCATAGACTTATTCAATTAAATGTCCCAAGCTTAGTTTTCCAACTATTGAAAGGTACCTCCACTATACATCTCGACTTTTCCGCGGAGGGGACTGTCCTCGGACGGTTATGGGTTTGGCAGACCCGTGGACCCTAGCCATATGACCTTGTTAACGGGTTCCAAATTGTTAGTGCCTGATCTTTGGGAGTTCCCTTGTGGGAATCTCGCTGGGGCTGTGGTTTTTGATGATGAAAAGATGGCAGCAAATCTTGACCAAGGATATTGATTGTGGCTATAGCCCGGCGAAATATTAAATTGCTACACTATGCATGACTGCTACGCCGCCATTGGTATAACTGGTTAGGCAATCAGTGCAATCGCGTAAGATCTCACGGGCAGGTTGGTTATCGACAAAAAATGATAATAAATCATGATTTTAAAAAGCTTCCAACTTACCAAAGTGCTCATGAAAAATTGGACGACGACACTCTTCCACGTCATCTAAATAACGTGGATTGTACGAATTCGGACATTTATATTGAATAACACGGCATGAGGCAGTCTTCGCATTGTATTCCTAAAACGAAAAACGATAAATTTTTATTAATGATAAACAATAATAATAAATAATTATTCAAAATGCTTTTTCTCCTCATATTCCTCAAAAAATACATTTTTATTGACCCCACATCCTTTATTACTGATTTACTGACACAAAAATTTGTTTTCTTTGCTGCTTCCTAAATGAATTTATTTAAAAAAAAAAAATGAATATTTTATAGACTTCATTTGAGGTCATAATTTTGAGAGTCGACAAAGCGAAAATTTGGCAGAAATACCATTTCCAAAAGGTTAGGTTAACCCAACCAAACTAACTTAAAACCAGCAGAGGCATGGCGTCAAAGTGTCTCTCTCTCCCTCCCTCTCTATGTTTCTATCTCTAAATTTTGTGAGGCGTATGAAGAAGACAATTGAAAATGGTGTGATAAAGTTTCCCGTTAAATAAACAATTGCTACAAAAAGGAACAATTGCAACAAAAACAATAAAATGAATTGAAACTTCAATAAATGAACTTGAATTCTGAAAATTAAAGGAGAATTTTGCGGGCTGTTAAGCTCGGGCCATTCAAATTTCGACGACGACAACAGAAAACTCAAATAAGCAATAAAGGGCAAGACCCACAGACATACTTTATTTATGTGTCTGGAGAGTGTTGCCTCTGCTGGTCGGTGACGACAGTGTATTAACCTTGCTAAGCCAAGCCTTTTAGCATTCGAATGATAAGGAGAGATAGAGAGGGACGAGTTCAGACACACACACACACACACACACATACAGCACGGCCACACATGCAGAGCAGTAGTGGGGGAGACGTTCTTTATGAACTCCCACAGCAAGGAGTAGATTGTTTTTTGCGACCATAGAATGTAGAGAAGAATTTTTGGGAAATAGGCGTTTAACATACACGGCGAAGCAATTGTTTCTGCTTGAGACGCATGTGTTGCATAAATAATAAACGACGACACAAAGTGATACAGCACCTCGAGAGAATGAGACAAAATAGAATGGACGGAATGGAATGCAATATAGATACATGTGTGGCAATTTCTTTCATGTTTCCATTTGCGGAAGTACATAAGCACTTATCAATAAATTTTTGCAATGACCCTCTCTCTTCTTCTCACTCACTCACTCGCCCTCTCTCCCCCTCTCTATCACTCTCTCACTCTCTCTCACGCTCTGTCACCCTCTCTTTCTCATGAAGGATTTCAACGAAATTACTAACTGTGGAATTCGGTCTTAAAATCGCATATGGAAACGTCATCCTCAACAGAAACAAAAACAACAACGACACGCTCAGCATTTACGTGTGGAAAACGCATTTGTTACATTTATTTCCGACATTTCTGTGGGTGCTAAGACCGTAAGACCATAAGACAGTCGTAGGCAGAACGTAAAATTTGTTGCTCGTTGTTTTGTGCACGCCTTGTTTGTTGCAGACAATTTTATTGTTTATATAAAAATAAAGCCAACAAAATGATGTGTGAGGGAGTTAAGGGACATACATACATGTGTACGATATGGTATGACACTGCAATTGGCAATTGTGCGCTCCAAGGAGCCCGTCCGATTGCCATAGACGATACTGTGTGATCGTTACGTATTATAAGTTTTCTGTTTATGACAGCAATTCTACGTATCTACGTAATGTCGTCTATGAAAGTATCTACATTCAACTCTTGTCTAAGTGAAGTTATATGACTTGATTACGAAGCGATTTGATTTCGATTGTATTCCCTTTTTGCTCCATAGGATGACCTTAACGAAGAGTATAGAGTTCAAATTTGATAGATCGGTTAAACAATTGTTTAGGGGACGACTTTCACCTTCCTGCTTTGATTGAATTGAGGTCGAATCGAAACGTATTTTAATATTCAAAGGCCCTTTATGAAATAAGAAATTTGGGGTCCCAAAATCTCAAAACGAAAGGAACAATTTTCTTAGGAATATTTCACATCAACAAATCGATAACAGACATGTCAAAAATTGAAATTATAGATATGAAGATAGTGCTGTGACACATTCTAACTGTAGTTCCTGAAAGAACTTGATGAATGCAGGAAATTTGTATATTTGTTTTTTGACTGATTGATTGCAGGTCAATTTTTAATTGATTTAGAATGGATTGGCCGAGAATTTAGTTGCGCACTTACTTTCGGCTATATCTCGTAAACTGTTTGATATATTTTTTTTCCTGTCTATGACAAAGTTTTAGCCTTTGATATGGAGAAGAGAACTGTTTTAATAACTGACCCAAAACACTCCATCCAGTAGATAAAAAAAGTAAAAATCTAAAAAAAAAACTTCAGATTTATTCATCTCTTTTTAACATTTCCGTCCCCCAGCTCTAAAACCGGTACGAATTTTGTGTAAAATTTTTAAATTACAATGAGAAAAAAACAAGTGCACCTTGATACTTTTTTGGAACTGTGAAGTTGAAAATTTTTTCTTGAAATCAGAAGGAAAAACTAACGATTTTATTATCAATTAGTTATCTCTTGTTTCATATTTCTATCTTGATAAGATTTTCAGATATATATTTGAAAAAAAAGGCTTTACAAATGGAACTTTTCAAGAATACTTCAAGGTCACGTCTGAAATGTGGTAGCTTCTACATCGTTTTTACCTAGCTATTTGAAAAATTTACACCGCTTTAGAACTCCTTTCAGCGTGCCACACGCTTTTCCTGTAACCGACAAGGAACCCTTTTCATTAAGGTTGAATTGTGATTTTTCATTAAGATAAACAGCGATGACTCTGAAATTTCCTTTTTTGTTGAGTCATCCGAAACAGGACAAAGTATGATGGTATGAAAGGATAAAAAAAAATTTTGCTATTTGGCGCTAACCATGTTTTCTATTCACCTTAGAATTGAAATAATAGGTGTGAAATCATCCAAATGGACTTCCTTCCGGTAAGTAAAAGTTTCACGTTAATAATTTCGCCTTGAAAGCGAAGAACCATTAGTTATAAAAAATATTAAATGACTTTAGTGTTTGACGTATAATTAAAATGAGTACCAAAAAAGAAAAAAAAAAACAATAAATAAAAAATAAACGCCAAGAAAAAACTAACACCACTTAAAACTACGCTCCACATTCAACATTAAAAAACCCTCAACGCACGCAGTGGGCACACTAAATTTTCGAAGGATCACGCTGGCCATACGGCAACCGCAGTGCGACAAAGTCTCAATGGGGCTGGAAGATTGAGTTTGTTGGTCGATATTAGAACTGGGTTGAGAACCGTTGAATGTGCTGCGCACACAATATCCAGTCCAGTGCAGTCCAGTCCAGTCTAGCCAAATTGGGATGGGTCTGAGTGAAATTCATTTCTGTCACATGTTATAAATGTCTTTCAATATTTTTCCAGATGAATGGAAACACAATAGTGTCGCGTCGGTGTTTTCCCACTTCTCAAAATATGTAGGTATGTACATACTCATACCTTTGTATTAAAAAAATTTTTGTTTTCTACCGTTTTTTTTTTTTTTTTGTTCGTTTTCACTTGCCCCCTTCAGGGTCACGGCTGGAGATCGACAAACTTTGTGATTGTTGGTTTTTGTGATTTCGTGCATTCGAATCCAGAGAGAATTTAGTGCACCATTTTATACATACTAATGGGAAAGGCTTTTCGTTATTTACAGCAATGTGAAAAATTATTCTCGGCTGGAGATTTCTTTTGACTATTTGATGATTTTCAAGGATTAAAGTGGCATTTGAATTTTGATACTTTTTGCAAAGTTCATGCGATATTTTCATCCTGCACATGAGGGCACTGGTTGACAATAAGAAGGTTTTTTTTTTAATATATTTTCAAAGCTGCAAAAATAATTTATTAGAGCTTATTTGGATCGATATGGGAATCATTTCCAGGAGAAAAATAATTTTTAAAATTTATTACCCAGGAATCATATAGGACTCCTAAAACCAAGTCGGAGCCCCCATAGTGAGCTCTTTTATAAGCTCTTAAAGAGTTTGTCTTCCCCCTTCCTGTTCAGGTCGTTCAATATGAATCCGTTTCATACAGCGAATAAGTTCATATTAGAGGCATATATGACTCCTCCAGCTTTTTATACCTAACTTCACTTGCTTTATATAAATGACTCATTCATGTCTCTGTAGTTGGCATAATTTTTCTTCATATATTTTTTTGTGCTTTATGTACCTAGTCCCCAAAATTTTTAATGAAAATAACTAATATAAGCCTTAAAGTATGCAACGTATTTTTGTAATAATGCTTTTGAAAACATAATGGGATAGAAGTTATATCATATAACATAGTAACCACAAGAGTAAAAAGCTGATTTTTTATGGAAAATTAAAGAGGACTTCACTGCCTTTGAAGCTGTAACATTACTTTCTCCTATTTTCAAATGAAGTTTAGAAGCTCTGAATAGTCCTCTTCGAGACTTCCAAAATTTTTACAAATATGTGCAATTACCAACCAATAAATTATTATCAGGGCTCGGATTTTGTTTACTTTTATAAATTTGAAGCATACTTTATGGGGCAAAGGGCAAAATCCGCGTAGCGCAAATTTAAGCGATTTCGAAAAAATCCGAAAAGTTTCTCAAAAATGCTCAGAAAGCTTTCAAAAATGTGTCAACAACCACCCCACCCCCGCCCCCTTTTTTAATATTTTGATTCTCAATTTGCTTCAAACAAAAATGCGCTTTGAAATACTATTTAATTCAAAAGAACTTCCATTAGGGCATATTTTAAATAACATCTTAAATCCGTTTGTCCACATCCCACACGTTTGAACGCGTTTTACAACAAATATCCTTTATCCAATTTCGTGTCCGATACATGTGCCACACGCAACAAAGCGCAATATCATTCATTCAATCTGTGTTGCCACAACCCAAACCGAAAACACATATGGGAGAGAAAAGCAAAAAACACGAATAGAGGATGCACCACACAAAATATGATAATATAGACTTCAATAATGCGAATACAAAGGCCGTTCGACAGCGCAAAAAAACACACACACACATACACAACAATATGCAAATGCATGCATATGGATGTATAATCGAGGCTTTGACGTTACCGCAACCAGGATCACCAGGCAATAACCCGAGCAATAAGCAATCATATGATCCTACACGAAACGATAATACCGTTATAGGTGACGCGTTCGCACACACTGCACACACACACAGACAAAAACACACAGCCAAAAACACAACAATATAATGCTACCAAATTAAGCACACATAGCGGTAAAATGAATTTCATGATGGCTGTCACTTCCGTTATATGCCCGACTGCTGCAACCGCAGCTTATATGAACTTTGTCACTCGGAGCTTAATGGTGCAGACACGTACATAGACGCAGACACACTTCGATGGCTGCGATTGCATTATTGCCAATCTTTAATTTTAACTTTTTTTTTCAATTTTAATTTGCTTGCGTGATAGGGTAAACCGCGCGTTTTTAAATAATATTGATTGACCGCAAAAAATTAGTTGATATTTTTATCCAAAAGATTGAAATTATTTTTGAGTGAATAGAGAAGAGAGACGGTGGCATGGGAAATGATTTGTTATTGTATTCATTTGAGCATTTTTCCTGGAAGTGTCGCCGCCATGTACGAAGGGAAGATATTTTTTGAAAGAGGATTTAACAAAGATAAAAAATTTAGCACTAGGGCTTGGAAAAAATGTCCTGAAAGAGACCCCCTCAAAAGAACATATGTAGGCGAATGAGCATGGAGACTACCAGAATTTTTTAATCGTTTTTACTGCTTTTTTTGTGTGTGTTATTTTTAGGGATTTTTTTTCGGGACCCTGTTATTGAGCATTTGTGATGATATGGAATGAGTGAGGCAATTAATATTTCTCATTTTGTTGTGCCATTTATGAAAAGGATAGGTAAAGGAAGAAAAAGAGGAATGAAGAGAAGTTTTCGGCTCTCTCAGCACTTCATGAATTGCTTGAGGTAACCAAAAACCACTATGAATGATAGAAAATTACCATTTTTCATGCTCAATACGTCACAACCCCATGATCTCGCCCTAGTCCTTCAGAAGACAAGAAAATAACAGAGGAAGTGTTCGGTACTATTCTCATATTCAAGGCATGAATGGTATGCAACGCAGATATAAAATATTAATTCCGGGAAGGGGAATTTGAACCGACAAAAATCCCCTGGCAGCATGACTGGTACCCATACAGATTAATTGTGATATGCGGCTATGAAACAAAGCAATTCGGTAAATTCAGATAGAGAGTTAACTAATTCAAAATGAGCACTCAGTTTATAACCAAAACAAAAAAGGACATTAAATGGGAGAAAAACATTCTGCAAACACAAAATGAAAAAGGTCAACAAAAAAAAAAACACAAATTGAGTCAACGAAAAAGCCAAATTAAATGCCATCAGAGAGAAACAAATTCTGAATGCCGGAGCACCACAAACAACCACAAAACATTCATCAATCAGCTTTATCAGTTCACTTTTAAACTAACAATAGCCAACGGTGACAATATATAAAAGTGCACAAACAACAACAAATCGAGGAAGACCCATCAAAAACAAACTTTCTCTCTGTGTCAAGTCAAAGCCCCATTCATTCGA
This sequence comes from Chlorops oryzae, assembly GCA_020466095.1. NCBI lineage: Eukaryota > Metazoa > Arthropoda > Insecta > Diptera > Chloropidae > Chlorops > Chlorops oryzae. The sequence goes on from CM035808.1 coordinate 43,108,016, forward strand.
TCAGCGCCGAATGATTTCGAGATCTGATAACGGAAACGAAAAATACAGAAATACAGAACAAAATAAAAACCGAATTGGATGCAAATGGGAAATCACAAAAGACAAAGTCAGCCAACGTCCGTGTATGTGGGCGCACACGAAATAAAAGAGCAAAAGCCTAGGAAAAGCACAGATGACGCTTATATCGAGAACTGAAGCGAATTTTCAAACTTTTAAACGCATACCAAAAACTAAATAGACACCAGACGTGCGTGTGCACACAAGCGTTAAATACACACTCGCAATCAGTATCCGTTTCCGGTCCGTACACCCTACCACACCCATGCACACACACACAACGCTCATAGAACACACAGAAGCCAGAGTCAACATTTGGTCCCGGCCTATTTTCGAGCAGCCAAACCAAACCCAACCAAACCAAACCGAACGGATCTGAAAAATCGTGCAAATTTTGCAAAGTGACCGCGGATTTAAAAGCGGCATTTTTCACACACACCGAATCGACAGGGGTAAGTGTACAGAAGAGAGAGACTGAAAGAAAAACGAAAAGCTAGAAATGGAAAATGTAACATGGAAAAATGGCGTAAAAGCCGAGAAGACAATTTAGCGAGATATACCGGCAGACAATGTGTAGCAACATGTTGAGCTGTTGCTGATAAAGACGGGCAACAAAAAAGACACAATGTCACCCCCCCATGTGCAGTAGTATAGCGCTGTTAGTCTGCGTCTGCTCCTCTAAATATGCCAAAAAAAAAAATCGACCCCACCAGTCCGTCCGTCCAGCTGACCCCATGCTGTATGGCTATTGTAAAAAACTATTTAAATTTGAGCAGAAGCCGCACGATTTAGAACTTCTGTTTTCCGGGAAGCACATAACTTTTTTTTCTTTTGTGGTTTAAACTCATGGTTTTTCCGTTTATGTTGCTCAGTGATGTCTTTATAGATCGGCAAGTCACAATTCTTCCTTCCTCTTTTCTTTTACAAAAGAACATTGCCCCGAAAGAACAAAAAATATGGCGTTGGTATTGTTGTTCTTTACTCGTCCGCATCCAACCAAAATAATGAAAAAAAAAGCCAGTAGCAAATTTCTCGCCCTCTCTCATGACCATGGCTGTATAGTCGTCATTAGGTAAACAGCTGTCCCCCATATTTCCATTTTAGGGCTTGTTAATTTAGCTCACGTACTACATTCATACATACATGCTGGGATTGGGGTTCGGAAGCACAACAAAATTGGGGTAGTTCGCATAATTGCTGCACCCACTGCACTAGCTCTCGCCCTCCTCACGTATTCGTCCGTCCATCCGTTCCGCTAAACAAAATTGGCAGACTGCTTAGTTTAGCTGACGGTCGGGAGTAAATGTATGTATGTAGCGCGTTTAGTGGTTTTAATGAATACGCTTAAATAATAGGAAAAAAAAGGGACGTCCGCAACGTCACAGCCAAATTGAGTTGCAAGTTCAAAGTTCGTTTTTTTGTTTTTTTTTTGGTGTTTGTAGCGAGAAACTCCATCGTAAGCATTCGGTAGAAAATTACATTTTAATTTAATAAGTTTCATTAGGGCTGCATTGTACGAAAGTGCCTTGTGCGTTTTGATCAACTTTTTGGCGATTGGCCTGAAAATTTTGAATGAGGAGCACACCGCACGAGAGTTTCGAATATTGATTACAGTCCATCGTTTATGCTGGAATAATTTGACTATTAAGACGGGAAATTTAGTTACAAGGCATTTACTAGGCATTAAGTGGATATATACATAGGTTGGCGGGCAAAACTACTGACGAGGCACATTCCGGGGTGCAATATGAGGCATTTTTGAATCAGTTTGTGCCGAAAAGCTGTTCGCAGAACAGAGATGATATTAAATTATTTTCCATTAAGCTCAAACACTTCGAAAATTGTTCCTTTTTGAAAATTTTTTTTTACCTATTTGATCACTTTTTTTTGGTCAATGTGCACATAGAAAAATTCGTTTCCAAATGTATATAGCAATATGTATACAGCAATATGTCTACAGCAATATTTTTCAGTAAATGTGCAATACTCAGATGTGAAGTAAATATTTTCCCTTCAATGGCAAGTAAGTATATTAGCTGCAACCTCTTCAAGGGTGAGAGACGGTTTAATTGATTCTTAAGTCCTTTAAAATCTGATAAGAATATACACTTTCGATGTAGGTACATGGTTCCCTCTAAAAGATGAGCAGCAATTAATTGTTTTCTCATGTAGTTTGCATAAAAAATTGACGTATTCATTTCTTATGGGGAAGTTAAGCTAAAAAGTCGGACACAACCCTGTGCAATCAATCCTTTTCGATTTCTTGCAAGCTCGATATTGGCGAAAGTAAAAGATTTATAGTACGTAATTTTCGATTCTTTTTTTTCATGTGTTCCATTGGGTACTTTACTTATGTAGCATTCGAATATGGGCTAAAAAAAGATTAACGTGAAGTACCTACTGGAAGTAAGTGCCTAATCGGCAGCTTCCTAGTGGGAACTTCAATGAAATTGTGCCCAAAATAGCTCAGAATTACTTAAGTACCTGAAGAAGTTAAAATGGTCGGAAAAAATACAATAGTACCTAAAAACTCATATATATGTATATGCCGCACAATAGCCCGATTATATGGATATGTGGCCTTTTGTAGCTTGTTTTTCTTTTTTTTGTCTGTTTTAGCTAATTATTTTTGGCTTTATTGGCTTTTTTCGAACTCAAACCACCTCCTGAATTCGAGGAATCACAACATAAAACATTGTATTATTTTGCGAGTTAATTTTCTCCTGACCCTGTCCATTGGTAAAATGCAAATAAGCCCGATTTTCAATGATGAAAAACATGAGAGCAGTTTCCTTTTGCCGCTCAAGAGCGGTTCTTTCACATAGAGAAGCTAGCAACGGTGCGAATATGCTTTTCTGTAAAATTTTTCGTGGAAATATGAAGCCGATTCCTAGAAGTTTTTCATTATTAAATATTTTGCGAAAAAAAGGGTTTCTTTTCGAAAGATAAACAAAAGAATTATTGAATTCCGCCAAAAAAAAATAAGCCGTTATCCTTTGTAGATAAGAAAGAATTACATGATATTTGAGAATAGGGTTTGAAATCTTTCCCGCAATAGAGGTTTGTAGCTTTTAATTGCATTCCAAGTTAAAACAAGATAAAGAATTTAAAAAAAATACAAGTATGGGTATTTCTTCTAAGAACACCATGGAAAAGAAACCGATTAAGATAGGCGGCAACTTTATGGTATAATTTTTTTGAGGGAAAAATAAACCAAAATTAATTAAAATTAATTGAAAAAAGGTTTAAGGTCAAAGTGAAATGACTCGTGGAAAGATTTCCTTTCAAGGATACGGAAGCTAAATTATAAAATTTCAAGACCATTTGACGCCATCAAGACGGAAGAACCACACACACACACTCGCACGCATACCTTAATATTGCTGGAGACTGATTTCTTTCTCTGTCTTGCTCTCTCTCTCTCTCTCTTTTTTTCCATAGCAATATAGGATGAGACTAGAAATGAAATGAACCAGAAGGATTCACTTAAGGTTGCAACAAAAGGAAATTTGAAGAAAACGGAAAATTTTGGCAAAATACAAAAAGAATTGTGTTTACGAGGCACGAATATTGAGCGTGCAGCAACACCCACACAATCGGTTCGAATTTCGCAGAAAGAATGAACCGAACGAAAGAAACGCTGAAGATGACAGAGTATAGAATTTCGAGGAAAAGTGCTTCCTTTCGATAAGCGTAGAAAATTATGTAAGAAACGCAAAAGAAAAAGCAAAAAAAAAAAAAAAAATATAAAATTAAGGCAAAAGATTTGGGCACACTGATTAAAAATAGCATAGATCCGATCCGGTGGCACATCAAGAAAATTGCGGCATAGAAGAAGTTGCGTCTGGAAAATTTTATGATTTGCCCTTGCCGCCGTTCGTCTGTGACACAATAAATTTAATCCATACAGATGAACGAAATAGATTGGGCCAGGCGCCAACGAAATGTCACCCACAGCACAGAGCGAGTGCGAGAGACAGAGAGAGCAAAAGAGTGAACGTGGAAAGGCATAAAATCCGAGGGTGGCTGCTGACTGGGTGACTAACAGAATAACAACAGAATGAACGACCGAATGAATGACTGAATGACGGAATGACTGAATGAAGGACTCAAGGAGGAACGATGCCGTAGCGAGAACATTCGGACACAATTTTTGATGATGTAAATCACCCTTACGGTCTCATTTCTTCTAGATTCTCTAGTTTGCCATTCTCGTTAAGGTTGCGCACTTCTATTCCAATTCTTTTCTTCTCCTTACGGCCTCTTTTTTTTTTGATTTCATGTTAATAATTCTTCTCTAAAGATTTACTCACATCGCTTTTGATGATACGTTTCGGTATGCTAACCCTCACACTCAAACACTCACACACACACACACATTCATTGGCATGCCACGCACACACAATTGTGCCAGGAATTGCGTAATCTTGTGGTGCTTACCCTCTATACGGCGATACTGTCTCTGAGTCTCAAGTACCCAAATAAAATTGAAGGAGAAAAGCGATAAATTGACAGCAGCAGCAAAGAAGCGGCAGCAGCGGCAGTAATAGCGGAAGCAACATATCAGGATTAAATTTGCGGCAATGAATTGTGAGCTTAATGAAGTAAATTCCCGGAAATCGCTGAAAATTGTGGTCTGAAGCGAAATGATTTTCGTTCAGGGATTAACAATAGAGAATAGTTTAAAGCGCAATTTACGACAATTGGCAATTGAAACTATTGCAAAGAGGGCAAAAGGAGAGCAAGGAGATCAATAGTTGAGCTTGTTTCCATATCGATGAGGCCAGGCGCGCAGCCAGGGGGGCGGTTTTGGGGGTTCAAACCCCCCCCAAATTAAGGAAAAAATACGCCACACAGCCGCTTACATTTCTACACCGCCGTCCTACAAACTCTTTTATTAAGTTTTATGATGCAATAATTTTAGCTCTTGACCGAATTTCCTCTTGGAATGATCAAAATGTGTCAAGTCAGTCTAATTTATTAAAATGTGCCTTACAAAAAGGCGAATTTCTTATATCTCTTCATTGTATAAACCAAGTTTTTAGTTACACATTTGTTTTATGTAAATATTTACAAGGTAGAAACATTGATCTCAAATATACTGTTGTCCTAGCAGATATATGCTTAGAGAATATTCAAACCTTTAGAAGTAACGCTGAGGAAGAATTTCAGAAATTGTTTAAAAACGCTGAGAAGCAAGCTTTATCAAGCGGACTTATTTTGCAAAAACCTAGGCTCGCACATTCTCAGGACCACGAAGCACATTTTCATACTAAAAGTGTTGAATATTATTATCGTATTTCCCTTTATTTACCTTTTGTGGATGCATTTATTGTCAACTTAACCAATCGCTTTTCAAAACACAAGGATATTCTTCTTGGTTTTCAAGTTTTATTTCCTCAAAGCGATACTGCAAAAGTTGATGATTTTTTAGACAAATTTAAAAAACTCTTTCAGTTTTATCAAGATGATTTAGAGGGAAATTTTGATGATTCAAAAATGGAGCTCACTGTTTGGTATAAATTAATTAATAATTTAGAAAAAAATGAAAGACCAAAAACAGTGTTTGACGCTATAAAATTTTGTAAAAAAGATATTTTACCAAATATTTTTAATTTATGAACTATTTTGGCTATTCTTCCAATAACCACATGTGAAAATGAGAGATCGTTTTCAACTCTCCGCCGACTCAAAACTTATCTTAGATCTACAATGACAGAACAGAGGTTAAATGCCTTAGCACTCCTCCACGTCCATCGAGATCTTACTCCCAGTGTAGAGGACATACCAAATAAACTTGCTGAAAGCAAGCGCAGACTTAACATTGCGCTTTAAATTGAATAAGTTCCGTCGAAAATACTTTTTTTTTACTTTGTACACCTTATAAAAATGTAAAATATTTATGTAAATATATTTTAATGATCTATTTTGTAAGCTTTTCACGAAAATAAAAACAAAAAATATTTAGAAAAATTTTCTGCGAACCCCCCCCAAATTGAAATCCTGGCTGCGCGCCTGGATGAGGCACAATATGTTGAAATAAACCACATAGGAAGAACGAATTCGGAGGATTAGGAGGATGCTTCATTGAGTTTTCTGATAATTGAAATTAAATGTTCTATTTTAACTCATCTGTTCAAATTATTCAGAGAAGCACTCTCTTCAGAGACCTACACTCATTTTTTATTAAATACAATCGATTTTCAGTAATCCTTTTGAGCGATATAATTTTCATGCTGCAGCAAAACTCCAATGATTGCAATAATTGCTATCAACTATATACGTCCGGTGTTTATTAACGGCTATCGCTTTAATAGAGGCAGAGCGACAGACAAAAATCCGAAATAGTTCTCCCGAAATTCCCATGATAATAAATTTATTAACAGCCGACAAAATCAACGCTCTAGATAGACAGTAATCACACACACACACACACACGAATCCATATCGACCAAGCAGACAGACATCGGAAATAGAGTGAACAACCCAAAAATTGAATTGAATGCAATAATCACGCACAATACAGACCAACGAACCATCATCGCCCACATTACCACCATCAATATGAACATCAACATCGAAAACGCCAACGTCATGATGCCATCAGAGCATCGCCAACATGTTCACCAGCAACATATCGCCATCGACATATCATCTCCTCTTCGAGAAAAAAAATCCCCGGGAAAAATGCGACCAATGCGAGATGAATCAATTAAAACTGATTGAAGTTTATAGATTTCTTTCCTGTCTTTTTTTCTCTTATTTTTATTTTTTTTTGTCTATATTTCGTCTGAATATGTTATCGCGAAGTAAATACATGCATTGATTGCATGGCCATACACATGCACTTGAGAGTTTCTGTTTTGTAGAGAAATTGAAATACAGAATAGCGCATATGCCCTTATTTTTGGTCCGGATTAAGAGCAAATTGTACCAACATTCGAATCCATGTTGCATAACAGCAGCAGCAGCAGCAGCAGCAACGGAACTAACCAACCGCACACATGCAAACACATGCACAATCGCGTCGATTATCGAGGGGATGAGGAAATACCCAAAGTTGCAATTGAGAAGTTAACAGAAGACGGGGAAACGGAAGGGCGAGTGAAAGTGGAAAAGGAAGCGTGACTGCAACTGGAAAATGTGATTAAAAGCAAACGATGACATCTTTACAATTCATACCGAAAAAGGAATATACATGATTTCCCTCGAAGAACTTCATCTGGGGAGAACGAACTACGTACTCCAAATGTTTTAGGGTCGTTGTAGGAAAGTGCGAAAATTTTTGCTTAAGAAAAAAAAAGAACGAGCATCAAAAGGGAAAGGGAATGGAGGACGACTTAGTGCGGAGTCGATTTCATCTTTTGTGTGAAGTCAGATTAGTTTTACGAAAGATTTACGATCGGGGTTGATTGCATCAAATCGCATTCGCACCCGGAGAAGAATACGGGTATGTTTTCTTGGGTCGCTGTGTACTTCGTGTGACCGACCAATAATCCTCTGAATAAATGATTAGATCCACGAGTTATATGAAATGACGCGAAATGTTGAATAAGACACCGCGGCACTGAGACACTGAGATCTTTCTGAGGACTGAGTACTGAGGACTGAGATAAAATGCGCTGTTCTGCTCAGCTGTCCGGCAATCGGTGGCTTGTGGTTGTGATTACAATCGCCTTGCGGAGCAATTTTGATTGCTACATCTTCATCTTTATTCACATCTTTCACGCTTTCGCTTTCCGGTGATTCTTTTCGTTTTTTCTGATTTCCCTTTTTTTCCAGACTAGGGTTGGTCGCTTGCTAGCTCTTGTTGATTGTAATTGATGCGTTCTGTTGGTTAAGGCGATATCCCCTGCAGTTCAAAGTCAATATCAGATGAAATTGATCCCCGCATACGATTTATAGCTCTTGGAAGGTGGGAGTGAAGCAAAAAAAAAAATAATGGGTGACTGCTCTCGATGTGGCAATAAATCTCTCGATTTGCTTATAAACGGTTAAGGAAATAAAATAAAAAATCTGTTCGAAAATTCTTCAAATGCTTTCGAATTAAATGAAGTCGGGTGGGGGGTAGTGCTGGAGGCCGCTACGTCCGATAGGAAAAAACATGAAGTTGCCTTTAAGGCGATTTATAACGAATTAAAAAAAGTGAAAACCACAAAACATTATGATCGTATGTGTTAGGCATGACTTAAAAATATCGATACTTTGAAAAATCGATATATTTGAACATCGATACAAAATTTGTGAGTGATATTTTAAATTTCCATATATCGGAAATCGATGTTCAAAATCCAATTTCGAAAAACGATATTTTTGGGGCATCGCCTGTGTGTTTCGGGGAAAGAGAAGTTTGTTGAAGTTCAAAACAGGCATTTTGTTCGACAAAAGAATGCAGAATAAACATTTTCGATAAACCGATACATCGAAATAGTTTTTGCAATGAGTAAACACAGCCGGTAGCCTTTCTAATATTTACAAAAATTATAAAAATTCGGAGGTCGCTGAAAATATCCAAAAATCTGATAAAACTAAATATCTATAATTCTTTCAGACGGTATTATCGAAGTCGATACTTTCGCCAATATCGCCCATCCCTAGAATGTGTGTGGACTCTTCTGACTCTCCAGTGGTGCCAATTAGAATATTTGTGTCGATTTTATTTCGCTCAACAGCGGGACAGCTAAATCAGTAAGAAAAAATTGTCTACTTACCACCACAACACTCCATTTCTTGCATAGATTTCTAAACGCTCGTTGGCAGCATCACGGTTTTATCGACCAAAAGTTCTTCTTCGGCTTCGTTCCCGTAGATGCTGATGACGCCGAAATCGAACGTCCCGACGAACGCTGTGTATCCGAGCAGCGTCGTGCATAGTTAAATGGTGACATTGCAGCCGCCAACAGGCCGCCTCCGACTCCTCCGCCACTGCTGCCACCACGTCCACTTAGACCGCCATTTGCACCTAAGACTGCAGCGGTGGCGCCACTTACTCCACCGATGGCCGGAATCATGCCAATGCCTTGATCCTCCGAGGAAGCCATGCTGCTCTTCGATGTTGACGTACCGGACGCTGTTGAGGACCGACAACTTCTTACATTGTGTTGCAAAATTGGAGTTTGCAATTGGTGGTGGTGGTGGTGGTGGTGTGTTGCGTGTGAAATTATTGATGCATCAAGTGCATGATGGGGCGTACCTGTTTTATAGTACCGCAGACTTTCATTGTAACTGGCCCCGCTACTGCTGCCGCTGCCGCTGAAACCACTATCCAAATCGCCTTCATCGAATTCTGGATTAACGCACGAACTGTGCGTATGATCCTTAAGTTCAATGGAATTGAGTGTCGACGAGAGATTCTCCAAACTGGCATGGGATAGTGTACGATGTTGTTGTGACGACGATGAGCCCGATGACAAGGACATCGAAGCACCACCCAGCAGACCGCCACGTCGTGGTCGTGATGCTGTCGAAGAAGCCGCTGCATTCGATGAGGAGGATGATGAAGCCGTGGCTGCTGAAGCCGCAGCAGCTGCGGCGGCGGCGGCGGCTGCTGCACTTGTCGTCGGTTCATCGTCATCATCATGATTTGGGCTAACATCCGGCGGAGTCGGTGGCATGATTAAAGCTTCCAACGATAAATTGAGCTCATCTAGCACCCGGAAATGGTTATGCTGTACGCGGCGTAGCTCCTCTTTGACATTGACCACATTTGATGTCGCAATGCGATTATCGGAGAGTACTTTACGTATCTTCTGCTCGTTGACCTCTTCGTAGAGATTTTCCGTCGTGCCGTAGCGTGTCGTATATGTATGCCTATCGTCGGTGCTCGGCGAGGATGAGTTCGACTGACCGCTATTCGACTTAGAACGAAAACCTTTTGCTAGTAAGGCGCGTATTGAATTACGCGGTGGACTCTTTGATGTGCCCGCAGCACCGGCAATCTGCGATACTGGCACGATCGCCGGACCTTCCTTGTGCGGTATATTAGTATGACATTTAGCTGCGCCAGGTTCATAGTAGGCATACGAATAGACATGATTCATTGGACCGGCGACCGCAGAAGAAGATGCCGATGCCACAGCCGGTGCAATACCACCACCACCAACAGCTCCATGACCCAATGGGTAGCACTGTTGTTGTTGTGGCTGTTGCTGATGGTGTGTCGGTGATGACATTTGCGTCTGATGCAATGGTGTGGACGATGGTGTTACTACACCCGCCGCAAAACCATACTCCAACGAAGAAGCCGACGATGAGGAATGCGTTCCCGGCTCGAAACGTTCCATTGTTGCTGCGATATTCTTGCGTGTCCACTTGACCTGAAGGAGAATGGGAAAGACACACACAAATCAGTGAATTAGTACTGGAATGAATAACTGATTGAAATGAAAGCGACTTACCTGTTGTTCGACGTCCATTTTATGATTACTACGACGACTATGGCCACGGCGACGCCTTTCGGTAAATGCCTCGGCTACATTGCACAGACCATTGCTACTGTGCAGTAGTAAATGCTCACTGCTCATGCCATGATTGCTGCTGTGCCCGTTCGTGTGCGCCGAAGCTGGGACCATACAAAATTCTATGCTATCTACGTCGTCCGGAAATATCAGATCGTTGGGATGATGATGGCCGACCGTACCCAGTAGGGCACTGGCGCCCAACGTATTCGAGTTGACGATGTGTGCGCCGCCACCGCCACTGCCACCACCATGTGTTGTGCCGTGCATAGCGACGCTACGTGACGATTTACTCGAGGACATCGTCTTCGGATGTCGCATGGACATGGATAGCGCCTGCTGCTGCTGTTGCTGCTGTTGTTGTTGTTGTTGTTGTTGATGGTGATGCTGGTGCTGTAAAAGAAGATGTTGTTGCTGATGCTGATGTTGATGCGGATATTGCTGATGATGTGTGTTGTTGGTCGCCTGCAATGGATGTATATTGTTGCCGGCTGTTGATGTTGTTGCACCCGTGTGCGGATAATCGGTGGGTGGAGAAAAATTCGTAAATTGAGGTGATGCTGGACGTGCTTGAAATTTTGCCGTTCCAGGGTACATTGCGTTGTGCATTGTCGGCGCAACGGTTCAGCCCGTGAGCAGCACGACTACACTTGAACTCTAAATTTCGAATAGAGGACAATTTTTTTGAGCAACGTGAACTTATTATGCTTGTTCACGACGTTCGGCTAGCGTTGAACAACTCATTCAACTAGGCATGCCTTCCGTGGAGTGTCCTTCAGTAAATGCTGACCATTTGACGAGTCTGAAAAAAGTTCTCCTCGAAGATGCAATTTTATTAAAATTGTCCTTGGAGTATATTCAATCAGACATCCGATTCTGTAGCCTGGATTTGTATGAATAGCCTGAAAAGTAACGAGAAAGAGAGAGAGAGGATGAGAAAGGGAAAAAAAGAAATGGAAAGAAAAATCCCTGTCGGTTTATTTGTTCGTCTCCCATTGTAGACTTATGGATTCAATCTTTCACCTTAGCTTAAATTTTCAATCAGCAAGAGAAATTTAAGGCCTTTGTATTGTGTATGTACAGTCGAGGCTGGATAATGTGAATTACGGATGGAGTGGATACCTTGGTGGTGTGAATACATGGACTGAGGCTTATACAATTGATTACACAGCTATTCTAATATTTCAGGGGAAGGCCGTACAAAATAAAATTTGGAGAACGTTAGGGTCTGGGTGCAATAGTTCTAGAGAAATGTGTGAGTGCGAGAGAGAGAAGAGAGAGAGAGAGAGAGAGAGGAGAGAGAGAGAGAGAGAGAGGAGAGAGAGAGAGAGAGAGAGAGAGAGAGAGAGAGAGAGAGAGAGAGAGAGAGAGAGAAGGAGCGAGTAGAGAGATGAGAAGAGAGGGGAAGAGAGGGAAGGAGAGAGAGGGAGAGAAGAGAGAGGAGAGAGAGAGGAGAGAGAGAGGAGAGAGAGAGGAGAGAGAGAGAGAGAGAGGAGGAGAGAGAGGAGAAGAGAGAGAAGAGAGAGGAGAAGAGAGAGGAGAGAGAGAGGAGAGAGAGAGAGAGGGAAGAGAGAGGAAGAGGAGAGAGAGAGAGGAGAGAGAGAGAGAGAGAGAGGAGGAGAGGAGAGAGAGGAGAGAGGGAAGAGAGGAGAGAGAGAGGAGAGGAGAGAGAGGAGGAAGAGGAGAGAGAGGGAGAGAGGAGGAGAGAGAGGGAGAGAGAGAGAGGAGGAGAGAGAGAGGAGGAGAGGGAGAGAGAGGGAGAGAGAGGGAGAGAGAGGAGAAGAGAGAGAGGGAAGAGAGAGGAGAGAGAGGGAGAGAGAGGGAGAGAGAGAGAGAGAGAGGAGAGGAGAGAGAGGAGAGAGAGGAGAGAGAGGAGGAGAGAGAGAGAGGAGGAGAGGGAGAGAGAGGGAGGAGAGAGAGGAGAGAGAGGAGGAGAGAGAGAGAGAGGAGAGAGAGGGAGAGAGAGGGAGAGAGAGGGAGAGGGAGAGAGAGAGGGAGATGGAGGAGGAGAGGAGAGGAGGAGAGAGGGGGGAGGGAGGTGAGAGAGAGGGGGGGAGAGAGGGAGAGGGGGAGAGAGGTTGGCGAGAGAGGGGTGGTGAGAGAGAGGGGGGGAGGGGGGTGAGAGAGAGAGGGGAGAGAGGGGGGGGAATAGAGAGATAGAGGGAGAGCGGAACAGAGAGAGATTGTACGCACGACTCTCGGACTATTGTACCCAGGCCCTAAGACACAAACGGCCCTATTGAGTTTTTTTCAAAAAACTTTAAACCCTCTATCGTATACTGGCACCAATTTTTGGTCCCCTTATTTAATACATATCGCAATCAAGGGGGTTGGATAGTGTGAACACCCTCGATAACATGAAAACGCCTTGCAAATATTAATTCAATCTATTCCGAGTCGTCGTTATATTCAAGTACCTCTCGGAAATTATGCATCCTGCTGAACAAAACTCTTTGTCAAACATTCATTATGATTATGTCTTTCGTAAACTCTCCTTTTCATAAAGTCTGCCTCTGAATGTGCCCTCGAAACATGCACACAACAAAGAGCACGATTTATTCCTTAACGGCTGGAAAAATATTTTTGTTATTGCATATTACAGAGAGCAAAAGTCCCCGGTGCGTTTAACGAGTTCGTCGAATTGTCAAGAATGAGCGACAATGCGTACACAATGCGAACTACACATACGTATATTGGGATGCGTGATGAAGTCTATTGAGCTTGCAACTGTGTCCCTCACGTACGCAACGCCTTCGCTTCAATGGCGACGGCGTCGGCGTCGGCGATGGCAATGACGATGGCTAAGGCTTAACTCCATAACAAATGTTTGAGCGCAATTTTTATTCATTGCATGCTGCTTGCTGATGCCTTTTCCTATGGTGCTTCCATAGCTCCTGCTTTATAGTCTTAACATGTAGCAGTTGATGCTAGACTTAAACGAGACATCCAGACGTAAGCCCAGACGCATTGGGTTGACAAGCAAACTTGACTGCTTTCGATTTAAATGACGGATTCGAGAAATGGAACGAACGACGGAACGAACGGCCAAGTGGGAGGAACCGCCAGTCATGAATTTGGAGGGCTAAGGAATAAGTTTTCAATTATTTAAGAAAAATAGATCTTTTGTTCCAGAAGCCGTTTAGCAAAAATTTATATTCGAGTTTTTTAGAAGGGCATATTGAAGGCAGTAACGATTTACAGAGTCCATAAATGAAATATATACCGTGAACTCATAAGCCCGATAACTTGAACGCTAAGAAAATTCAACACTTTTTTCTCTATTGGCGATTCTGAACCAAAATATTCAGTTGCTTTTTATGCGTTTGTAACTTATGCCTTGTCTCCACAATACAGTATACTCTATCCTTGCGGATACTCCTCTGAAGCGGACACGCCTCGTAAGCGGACACGCCTCTTAAGCGGACACTTTTTTGGAATGCTCTAGGTTTCTGATTCTCGAATAGTTTCCTCTTTCGGTCCCGAAGGTGAACACATAAGATAGAGTACACTGTAATTGCGTTTGCTTTTGATTGTAATTGGTTCCATACATTTGCATGTGTTGAACTTTCCTGCGCAGGAATTCCTGCTTTCCGATTAGTTTACCCTAATAGGTACTATTAATATGCACTATTTGATCAAAAATAATCTAATTTCGAAAACTCGAACAGGACTGACTTTAATTAGTTCAAGCTTTCGAAATTTCACAATATAGGAATTTTAATGAAAAATTTACCCCGCAATGGAGTAGAAGTAACAAAAAAAAAAATATGTATATAAAAAATTTAAAAAATGCCAACCGAAAAAAAGGAAGCTCAAGACTTTTCTTCCATACCCACGTAATTCCTTTTAAACGCATTATCCGTATGCTTGCTGGTATGCGCCCATTTTCATGCGTTTGGAACCTTCTCATAAGCTCTCATAAATCAATCATAGAAGTTGACATTTGCGTACGACTGAATGAATGACCGAATGATTGTATGAATGAGCGAAATAGAAGGATGGAAAACCTCAAAGTTAAGGCATGCATGATGTCTGCATGGGATGCTCCATATCAAACCACGTCTGGCATGGACGTTGGCGTTGCCGGTTTTTTGTTGCCTGTTTTGCTGTGTTTTGTTGTTGTAGTTTTGTTCTCCGCAAAACGTTGACATTCGTTATGGCATTTTAAGCGTACATACTTTATAGACGCTTTAAGTAAGCGCTGTCGAGACTAATGTCGCTTTTAAGCTTCAAGTATTTTCTTGTTTCTCTTCTATTCGAAGCCATTTCGGCGCGTCATCTATTTTGGTTCACTACTATTTTTTATTTTTATTAATTTTTTTTTTTTATTATTTTTTTTTTTAAATAGTTCTGTGCAGCTGTTGGCTCTTAATTGTGGGAGATAATTTGTTGCGGATTGATGTGTTATGTTATTATTATTATTATTTTCTGTGTTGTTGGAGAAAGAAGATAGACAATTCTTAATTCCCATTTGCACTTCAAACACCCACAAGAACGGAGCAAAATGCTCAAAACCCAGCTGCGAGATTAAAGCGAAGACTCGAAGCATCCGAGACTAAACGTGTTCGGTTTGCGGAAGGATTAGTCACACATTAGAGAGAGAACACAGACTCATGTGCTGGGGATACATGCCAAGGGAAACTACATACATCCATACAGACATAGATAGATTTTGCGTGAAATATAGGAAAATAAAGCGGGAAAATTTTCATATTTTAAGCTCTTAACACTGTAAACACACCCTCGTCATATTGTTCTTCCCGATGATGACTATCATCGTCAAGGGTGGAAGAGTAGTCCATCATAAGCGATACTACTAAATGACTTGATGCTAGTAGTATTCCTATGCGAAAATCGATGTCTCTAGAGAGGCGTATGAATAGTTGTAACCTTCCAGGGTATGATTTGTTTGCTGCATGGTCGGACGGATGCATGGTCGAATGGATGGATCGTTGGATGGATGGATGGATCGTTGGTTGGATGGTCGACTCGAGTGACTGTTTGCATTTGCTTGATTTATTAGCTTTGATATGCTGCCCTACGTTACTAATTGGTGTGACAGATTCCGAGTACGTTTGTTTCTGGCAAGCGTCGCCGAAATTCGTTTTCTCTTTTATTTTTCCCGTGTTTTTTTTTTCTCCATTTTCTTTGGTTTTTTTGATTAATTGAGGCAATTAAGTAAAAAAAAAGTAGTAGTGGGAGTAATGGTGTCGTATGTGATTGTGATGCTTTATCTTGAAACTATACAAAATTATGACATAGAACAGCTGCTACTCATACTGTATTTATAGTAAGGACACTGTTGTGACGTGTGATTAACTGTATTTGTATATCAGCTGATTCGCGCTATTTTTGCTTGTATGCTCCTGAAGATTAATGGTATTTTGCACCTTCTATAACTTTTTTGATTGATGCAGACGGTTTTACTTGATGGCTTTTTATTTATTTATTAATTTTTTTTTTTTTCAAAACATTCATAGCTTTCGGGATTTGTGCATCCGTGAGTAAAGATGTAACAATGAGTGAAATTATCGAGCAGATATAGAGCAGAGATTGGAATGTCTCTCTGTTCACCCGTAGTGATTCACTGTTGCCAGTTTAGGGGAATCTCGCCAAAATTTTAAGACATTTATGATCTATAGACTATAGTGGAGTCTTACGAAAGAAATGGTAAGGGACCTTATTGGACCAAGCTTTTGTTTCTAGAAGATTTCAAAATGAAATGTTAGAGAATTTTGGCACTTTTTTCAAACATTCAGGGGAATAATCTCCTTAAAAATCTGGCACCAGTGGTTTGATTATGCTTTTAGAAGAGTTGACAGTATTTTGAAAGCACTTTTCCTTGGGATATTATTTTAAAAAAATTTCCTTTGATTTCTTATCTTATGAAAAACGGTTGCAAAAAAATCCCTTTTAAACATTTCAAGGGGTTTTTCGTTAAAATTAAATGGAAGAAAGCACTCAAAGTGACGAAAATTCTTCAATCTGGCACCACTGACTCTTAGCTAACCTTGTGCTGGAAAGTCGACCCTATGTTGGCCGGTATTGCCTTTGTGTGAACATAGCCAAAACTGAGGCGAAATAAAAAATTCGCAATTTCATTGGTTTTCGAAAAGTTCTACACTGAGCGAACGTAACCATAATTTTTTTAAAAGGGCGCATTGTTATTCACAGTCCTTTTGATTTTCGAGCAGAACAAAAATTTCAAAAGAAAAATGGTTGAGTCAACAACATTTTTGGTTGATTTGAAAGGAAATATGTTTAATTACATTTCTTTTCGTTCGGTATAATTCTCATTTGGTTTATAAAATAGGACATATAAGATATTTATACATCTTAGAACTTTTTAAGCATTGTGAAAGCAGTCACGACAACGGAGTGACAAAATCTGATGAAGTCCATCCGATGGCTACTTTTGGGGTTATGCTCAGCAGAGGGATCTGTGGCCATTTGCTTTGAACGTTAAGTAAATTTGTTTTAACATTTCTTCTTTTATGGATATTTTTGAAATGTTTTTTTTTTTTTTATTTTAAAAATTATTTTGTCATTTCAAGTATGTCCGTGGTTGATTCAACAATTTAAATTTAAATCCATTTTTGAAAATTATCATCTCAATTCAACCTGAAATATGGTTGATTCAAAAGGAAAATCTTTATTTTTTTCAACAAGAAAAATTGTTAAAATTAAAAATATTCCTTGTTGAAGCCGTTTTGTATGTTTTTCCTTTTGATTTAACCAGTTTTCTGGTTGATTTTTTTCTCATTGTAGGCGCTATTTTGTTCGGACAAATTTCAGGACTTATTTCAGGACCTATATAATTAATCGAAACAAGTTATAATTTCGAACAGCTACGCAACAGAACAACATTTGTTATTATTTTATTATTATTATTATTATTCATATTCGGGCATGAAAAATTTCTTCCCTAAATTTCCATATATAGCCCAAAAAACAATAAACTGGCAACACCTTACTTTGGCTATTTTGGTCCAATTTAGACTAGGCATTTCCGATTGAAGAGTTTCCAACACTTGTTGGCAAGCAGGCGACAGGGAGTGTACTTGATTCCACTCCCCGTCGCCGCATTGTCGACAAACTCTTCAATCAGAAATGCTTGGTCTAAGCCGGACCTCATGAAGTAACTTCAACCTAAAGGCAGTAAAATTTTACTTTATATTTATAAAGTACAAAGAGCGCAATTGGGCTAACTTATTAATGGTATTTTTGAAAAATACAACAAAAAGTTAAGGAATTTCTATTAAAAATATTTGGATATCTGCAAAGCTGAGCTTTGCGTGTGCAAAACCAGACATGCTTTCCTCTACCTTCATTTAACATAAACGCTTTATTTTTAGAAATGCAATCGAAATTCTAAACTAGAGTGAAAAAATATATGAAGAAAAATCCCAAGCAAACAAACAAAAATATTTTTCGATTTTCGAGTTAAAGGATTGGATTTATCCTTTTAATTTTTTTTTGCTGCCCTCACTTCTCGAATTCCTACAGAGCATTCACTAGTGGATACTACAGAACTTTTTGCCCGCTAAGCTTTGCTTTTATGGTATGTTTGCGCATTCAATTCGAATTTGCGAATTTGTTTGCACAGTTTTTTTTTTTCCTTCGCGTCACTATAGCAATCTATTTTTTCCGTTCAGGGATTTTTCCTCCACGTGTTTCGTTCATTTTTTTTTTAAATTTTTTTTTTTGGAAGTGAGGCATTTTTCGCAATTGCAAGATGCGAATTGAATATTTCTACTCG
This sequence comes from Chlorops oryzae, assembly GCA_020466095.1. Classification (NCBI taxonomy): domain Eukaryota; kingdom Metazoa; phylum Arthropoda; class Insecta; order Diptera; family Chloropidae; genus Chlorops; species Chlorops oryzae. The sequence continues at coordinate 43,126,289 of CM035808.1, forward strand.
ATGGGGGATCGAAGAGCGTTTTATTCGAATTTCTCACATAGAATTGGGTCAATTTGTAGTTTATGAAGAGAAGAATTCGGTCCCGGATTGAATGAAAGTACGAAAAGGCATACTTCAAAAGCCATTCAATTTGAATGCAATCGATGAAGGCAATTTTTCAACAAAAAGAACAAGGATTTTAAACCGCATATAAGAGGTCAATAAGCAACTGATCCTTATGCAGTGATAAAAAAAAATATTTTTTGTTGAGCATTTAGAGCGAATTATGCATTTTCATGATTCCCCTCCTTTTGAATTGCTCAAGCTTTATAAAAAAAAAAAAATTATAAAAAAAACAAGTAAGGGTGTTATAGTCAGGCGAACATGAAAATAAAATACACGTCACAAATAACCAGTTACCTTTATGTGATTATTTTGATTGGAGTCTTAAATATAAGCTCCAATTCCAAATTAATTTAAGCTATCTCGGATATTTTGATTTTTAAGCAACTTAATCGATTTTTGTGACAGACCCCAGTACTGCAGGTACCCTTAAATATCGACCGCACAATTCAATTTTCGTAGAGAATATCTACGATTATAAAAGAAGTCTATATGCCCGCTTTAGTTCAGTTCCCATTTGAATATGGGTTGTTAGACGCAACTTTCTAAAAACGCCCTTTTGCCACGCCCACTTTTCTAAATTTTCGTAGGTTAATACTTTTTATGACTTAAAATATTTCCCAATATCAAAATTTCATAACAATAGTGGTATTCAAGCAACAGTGCAAACGCGGTGTGCAATATTTGCACTTGTCAAATTGCGTACAAAAAAAGCAGTGCAAATATTGCACACTGCGATTTGCACTGTTGCTTGAATACCACTAATATCTCATAAATTTCAGGTTCCAGAACAAATTCTATGATTTTCGTAAGATACCCTAGTACTGGAGGTACCCCTAACAACGATCCGATCTGGCTCGTTCACGAACTTGATCTTACTCATTTCCCCGCCAATATGCATACCGAATTTCGTCAATTTTGCTCAACTCCTTCGATTAAAAAACTCCATTTAGACAGACGGATCCACAGGCGGACGGACAGACAGACAGACATGGCTTAACTGAATCTCCTTTGAGTGTATAACACGAACGTAAAAACGCAATATACCCTGGACACTGAGTGAAGTATATAACCAGTATACAAAATCGTTGTAAAAGGAAGAAGAAATCGAAAAAATTTTCATATCCGGCTGGGGAATAAAATTTACACAGTGTCAAAAGAAGAAATTCAGCGGCAGAACACAAGATATCATTGATTGATGTCTGTCACATCATATGCCAAAATTGAGATTGCGCCGTGGGCAATAAAATTGCAAATGTGCAATGCGAACTTCATTCATAAATGCATATATGCGCATTTATTCTCTTATCTCCTCATGCCTCCTCTCCTCTCCGGTCATGTCTTAGTCTTTACTTTGTGATTCCATTGTGACCGTCTTCATCCAGCTTCAGGCAAGTGATTTCTGCTATCTGACGTATGCCAGATGCTTACATCTTCTGATTTAATAATTTCTTGCTTTTCCCTCAATGCGCTGCGAGGTTGCCTCATTCTTGACATTGCGAACAAATTTCCGTACGTGCAATAAATAAATATCTCAGAGTGCGTACAATCGCAATTGTAAGTTGAGTTTTATCAGGAGAGGGTTAAAGCTATGAGAATATTAATAGACATAGTTTCGCTGGAAGAATAAGCGCAATAAGATAATTCTGTGAAAAATTCGAATTATTAACGATGGAAGTTGGTTGAAAAGAATGCATTGTGTCATACAATTCAACAAAAGGCGACAGAAGAGATCCATTAACTTGAGGTCATGTTACTAATTGATCTGAATAGATCAAGCGAGATTATTCACTATGCACAGATTGCTTCAGTCAAGATTACCTGAGCCTTAACTGAGTCTCATCTGAGAAATAATGGAGTCTTAAATGGGTCACTAACTGAGCCTGAAGTGAGCCTTCAATGGGATCTACCTGAGCTTTAACTGGGACGTAAATGAGCATCAACTGAGACTTAAATGGGCCTTCAATGGGCCTTAACTGAGCTTTAACTAAGCTTTATCTGAGTCTTAAATTGGCCTTCAATCGGCCTTAACGGAGCTTTAAATCAGCCTTAACTGAGCTTTAACTGAGGCTTAGATGAGCCTAAATTGAGCCTTTTCAGAATCATAAATTTTGAATTTAAAATCCCAAATTTTTCCTGGACACATTGTATGTTAATATACATATATGTATGTGCACAATCACACGAAATCCCTTTGCCATAACATTATCTTCAACATCAAAAGGATAACACATTCAATGGGCCAATACGGCAATCTCAAAAGAAATTAACAATTTGCATTTTCATCACAAAGCTCGAAGCACGGAGCTCGGAACAGAGACAAAGTTAAAAAGTTCCCCCGACCCCTTATCCGGCCACATCGCCAGCCGTCATCGCACGACATGTGATCACATCATTAAGCACACATTGCGTGCATGCAGCACATTCTCAAACGCAAATATCGAGATTCAAAAGTGGAGTCTAATTTTCGCAATTTTGCGCATTGAAACATATGTGCCCAGGAGAGAACACAGAGGAAGAAAAAGCGAGAAAAAGAAAAAAAGTTAAAAGGGAGAAAATATGACACTGGAAATCATGTATGAAAAGGAACAAGAAGAAGAAAGAAACAAAAAAAAAAACATCTTTAAAAGGATTCTGCTGCCGACCACCTACGAAGTCTATATAGCGACTCATGTGACTACGCACGAATTGCCTCTTTTGAGACACATCATTAAAATTATCGAGTGGAATACTCACGAACATGCTGAATATTTACGCACTGCTGGGACACACGGAGTCAAGGAGCTGAGCTCAAAGGCATGAAGGGGAATGAGGAAACAAAAAACAGGACACAAAGAAATCCTGGCACACCAACAAAAGAGAAAAAAAAAAACAAGGATTTCATCAATGCGCCACGAAAGAAAAGTACACGGAAGGAAGAAGGCCACACCGAAATGGGGGCCTGACAAAGCGCTAGTTCCTGCAAAAGAAAAGCAATGATTCGGAAGAAAAAGTAGAATGAAAATATAAAAGCTGACGACGTGAAAAAAAAGGAAAATTTTTCTTCAACTTTTTGAGAAAAACGCCCCAAAAAATACAATTTTTTTTTTTTGCTTCGCCCCAAATTATGTTGTTCAAGTTGGATTTTAAGTTGGAGGACAATAGAAACCGAACGTGAGTGAATGATTAGACAAGGCTTTGAATGAAAGCCGTAGATAGCTATAGCTAGGTATATGGTTATGTATGTGCATGTGCATGTGCTTGTATGACGGAATGAGTATGCAGAGTACATTATGCATGACATGATGACGATGGTGATGTTGGGGGCAAACAAAGGCAAGACACACGTTAAGCTTAGTCATAGCCGACGCATTAAAAGCGAAAATTTCCCTTTGGCTTATGCTTTTCGACAAACTGGCTGACGGATGGCGCAGTGCGGTGCGATGCGGTTCGTCGTGGGTTAATTCAAAAGCAGCAGCAGCAGGCATTCTAATACAATCGCTGCTGCCGTTTTACAACGGGGCCACTCCGCGAATGCTTTTGTGGCTAGAGTAGTAAGTAGGTACCTTGGCGGGGTCGTGGTTTACACGTTCCAAGAAATTAACACATTTCACTTTTGATATGCGTCGAATGAAGCGTTGCATGTCATGTCGATGCGAAGCACCCGAAATAGCGCGATATGCGTTTTGTGGCCATTCTCTTGATTTTTTGATGATGATGCCGTTTATATTCATGTATGCTATTAGCCACGCCGCCATTGCCGTTATTGACGCCATTGATTCTGCTGGTGCGCTGCGCCGTTGTTTGTCTTCTTCCTTCTATTGACAATATCTACAAATAGGTATATTGAGCCTGTCTGTAATGGTTGATGATGACTATATGATACACAGAATGACAGGCGTTTCTCTTTGAGAGCAAAATCTCCACATTAAATGTTCCATTTGCGGATAGAATAAAGGAAATTTTGCGGTTCCTCCTATAAGCCTTGGTGAGTGACGTTGTTTCCTTTTTATGCGCATCTTAACAGGAATTCCTTCCACAAAAATATTTAAAAGAAATCACACAACTGTTGTTTGTTTTTATACCACAGATATTATATTTGGGTTGATTAGCAAAAGAAGTCACGTTAGCAGCATGTTGCGGATGGAGGGAACATGTTTATATGTTCACATATTATCACAGACCTTCAGTAGTCAGTCGTATGAAAATTTTTATTGCATAATTGTACGAATTAGTATTTAAAAAAAAATAGCACAAAGAAATAAAATTTAAAAAAACAAGAAAAAAGCTGTTAAAACCTTGCCCGGATGTTAGAAATAATAAAGAGTCAACGTTTTATTTGAGAAACTGTCAAGGCTTTCCCTGTCTTCGACGGTTGTCTTCGGCTGAGGAGCAACCTGATTTGAATCTGACTTTTTTTCCCGTACTTTCGACAGATAATCGTCTTCGGACATAGCTACTACATCTTAGCAGTTTTAACTCTTTTTTTTAGCTTCTTAAATACGAATTTCTAATGCCCTGCTTACACTTGTTGTCAACCGCAAGACAATGAATGCTCCCACACATTATTCCTACATAGAACGAATAAAACAGCCTAGTTATGGACACACGATGCCTACAAATGTTTCAAAAGACCCTATCAATTCCTTGGAGAGTTTTAAACAGCATCACTTACAGATTAGCATTCAATGTAGGACCGGCATAAGGAGCCTATTAAGCCCTCATAAAAGAACAATATTCATGCAGTGGTTATAAAGCTCTTGTGCCAAAGTTTATGGTTCTCTATTCCACTAATTTCAGTTTTAATTGACGCTGCATACAAGAGTCCTCCTCATACTACGATTGCTGCTTTAATCAGCGTCAAAAAAAAATAGCGAATTGTCTTTAAATGAAGTGCGTTAGTACCTACATTTAAGTCGTGAGCTTTCGGGAATGCAAAAGACGAGCTCTTTAATGCGAAATTTACTCGGCAATAATTCAATGGCGACATAAACTAACCGCTAACGAGTTAGCTTGAAGTAAAACGAAAAAAAAAAAAAACAACAACTAAATGAACAAGCCATAAAGAACAAGATTTTTAATAGACAAGAGAAGAGCTCATAAAGTTTTCATGTCTTCTCAATCAAAGCCTGCAGGCGTAATGGCTTCTTTACTCTGGAACTTCATATGCCAACATTACATATTTACTGTGTGCTGTTAAACACGAAAGGTTAAATTTGATAATTTTCCTTTTTTTTTTTTTTTTTTTTTTTACAGCTTTAGTTTAAGAATGTGTTTAATGCCGGGTTTCCAGTAGCGCGGGAGTTCCTGCGAATATTCAACACATGCAAATGTGTGGAATCATTTTCAATGAACAACACTTTCATTGTAAGTGGTTCCGTATATTTGCATGTGTTGAATATGTTCCTGCGTAGGAATTCTTGCACTATGGGAAACAAGGCATAAAGCTCTTCGCATTCTCTCTTTCGACAATTACCACATGTTAAATGCTTCAGATACGCAGGGAATTTTTCCCTCATTTAAAACAACTTTCATACTGCTTTACTTGAACTTATTAACATAGAGGGCGGAAATCTAGTTATATGGCATGTCGTCTACTGCATTACTCTTTTATAGCTTCGAAGAAGCAACCGAATAAAGTGCCTCGACCTTGCATGGAATGGCATTGCCCCTCATGATGAGGAGAACGGCAATGGTTGTATATCCAGAATGGTCATTCGAGTTTCAGTCTTAATCAAATAATTGGAACCGCCGCTACCATAAAATCTAGTTTTCTCTTACATTTAAGTAGGCCGTCATGTGGCATGAGATTGTGTAGCGTTGAGCGTTCTTCGTTTATCAAATTTGAAAAATTCATCGATGCGGAAACGATGTTGCTTGCACCTGTCATACTGTCAACCCATTAATTTTGTTAATATGCATTTGTGTGTGCGCGATTGCAACGGAGCTTTTCAAATCCGAAAATTTAATGAAATGCAATGGAAGATATTCTTATACCGCGACCCGTATGCCTACAGTGTGTGTTTAAAATATTCTTGATCGAAAAACGATAGGCTTCAATGGTCGAAAGTTGGTCGTTGGCGTTTCTTCATTTGATTGTCACTTGAAATTATTTTACTTTTAAACAGTCGAAATAAATGAGGACAAACGAAGAAAATGGAAATAAAGCAAAGAACTTACTTTTTTATAAACTTTTCAATTATTCAATCGAGCCAATTTCCTTTGATGAAGAATTCTGAAATAAAAAAAAAATAAAATCGATTAATTATAAATATAAAGCTTTTTTTTAAATATCATTAATTATGGTAATAAATATCTTCTTAAAGGTATATCAAACTTCTTCATTTTTATCGAATCCCTTTGAAACGAATTAACCGATTTTTAATTTATTTTTTTCTAGGTAAGAAGGATCACCATCTCCCAAAAGATTTATCGAACTCTAAACGAATTACCGATTTAATATTTCGGTATAGCAACGTCATTTTCAGATTTTTAAGTTTATTGAAAAACGCATAAAAACAATCATGGATGCCTCTGAACATTAGAGGAGAGGTGATGGGAGCGAGGGTGAGATAGAGATTGATAGAGAGAGAGAGAAGAGAGAGAAGCAGAGATATCGGGAGACTGAGTGAAAAAGAGAGAGAGAAGAGAGAGAGATAGACATAGAGAAAGATATATGCAGATGGAGAGAGTGAATGAGGCAAAGAGACGCAGAGTGATTGAAAGAGGTTGTGAGAGGTTAATAGAGATCGATAGAGGCAGACAGAGACAGTGAAAGAGAAAAAGATGCAGAGCAGAACGGAAGAGTGGTAGGGGGCAGGGCGGAAGGATCGGGCGAGAGGCAGAGACAGAGAAAGTGAGAGAAATGGCGATAAGCGGAGATAAAGGGGGAAAGGGAGAAAGGCAAAGGGTGAAAAAGGGAGAGAAAGAGAAACAAAGTGAAAGGGTGAGAAAGAGATAGATAGGGAAAGGGCGAGAAAAGGCGAGAAAAGGCGAAAAAGGGCGAGAAAGGGCGAGAAAGGGCGAGAAAGGGCGAGAAAGGGCGAGAAAGGGCGAGAAAGGGCGAGAAAGGGAGAGAAAGGGAGAGAAAGGGAGAGAAAGGGAGAGAAAGGGAGAGAAAGGGAGAGAAAGGGAGAGAAAGGGAGAGAAAGGGAGAGAAAGGGAGAGAAAGGGAGAGAAAGGGAGAGAAAGGGAGAGAGAAAGGAGAGAAAGGGAGAGAAAGGAAGAAAGGGAGAGAAAGGGAGAGAAAGGTAGAGAAAGGGAGAGAAAGGGAGAGGAGAGAAGGCAGAGAGAGAAATATATTTGATAATGGGAGAGAAAGGGTGGGAAATGAAGAGAAATGGAGAGATGGGGAGAGAAGGGAAGAAACTGAGAGCGTAAGGGAGAAATATCTGCTGAAATAGTATGAAAGAGAAGACAGAGAGAGTCTTACAATATTATCAAAAAGCTTTCAGTTGAAAAACTTGGTTTTCTGCCAATTTTTAGTTATTGAATCATTTTTTCTTTTTTACTTCTAAGGCGGTATCAATTTCGCCGTCTCGACTAAATATTTTTTAATGAAGAAAAATAATCTTTAGCTATCATAGAAATTCATAGCAATTCTCATTAAATTTTATTTTGAAATCCAATAAATATTCGAATCTGTATTTCAAGAATAATACATTGATACAGCAACATGTTGCAATCAAAATGAAAATGGATTTTACAAATTTTATAAAATTAAAAAAAAAAAAAAATAACGTTAAAAAAACACAATCCGATTCCGCTGCGCCAACCTGGCGCTCATTAAAAACAATCTGCATGCTTCATATACATACAAAGATGATACAGTATGTCAAATATCTTATGCACTTTAATCTGCAACATCAACATCATCGAATGGAAGCACTCAAATCAAGCAGACATCTGTTACAAGTGGCAAGCACAATGAACCAACTACCGGCTGCTTCAGCTGCAGCTTCAGCTTGTGCTTGTGCTGCCATGAAAAGTCATGTTGATGCATCGAATGAAGTGAAAACGTGAATATTCAGACACCGTCTAGCGTGAAATGATATCAATGCATGTAGGTATGTGCATATGTATGCATGTATGAGCGCCGCAGCGCAAATTCATCACACGCTGCAATGCAATTTAATACCACAAGGCGGTAGCACTGACAGTAACAAAAGCAATTACACGCTGCCTTCTAGCGCACAAGTTGGCATTAAACGTTTCAAATTACGAATCGTGCATGGAAGCAGCAAATACGAATGCGAAAACGAAAACAAAAACGAACACGAATACGAATACGAATGCGAAAACGAATACGAATTCTCCTCATCGTACAATGAAGAGGAGGAAAACAGACAAACACACAGTAAGTATCGAATCGGCGCAACATTGCGAGTGGCGTCAAGTCGACACAACATGCTGCATCGGTTGCTCTAGTCAGCAGCAGCAGCAGCAGTAACAACAACAACAACACATATGAGGCATACCGCATGCATGTGGCGGCATGATAAGCCGCTTGCCATAGTTATGACAAACCTCTTAAAAACGCTTACGTGTGAAAATTCCTTTGCCTTGTCGCGTCGCATCGCGTCGCATCGCATCGTCTATACCTATCGACTTCAATTTCCTACTTCATTAGCTCATTAGCTAATCTTACTGTTGCGGCATTACAAGTTACATCGGCTTATGATATCTTCATAACCGATTGCCATGTAATATGACCGCAAAATTTATCGCCAAGAGATTATGAGACGATGAGGATGACGATGATGTACAACAAAAGTCAAAGCAAGCGAAAGAAAAGAAAAAGCAAAGAATGCAGGCAAGAATTCATAGGACGACGACCACGATGACGACGAGAATTACTCACAGTGCAGAGATTCGCACGATCGATTATCGAATATTGAACTGAATGATCGTGTGGGCCTTATAGATGTAGCAGCAGCAGCAAGCCGTAATTCCTCAGAGTACGGCAGCGTACGGCAGCTGCAAAAAGTGTTAATTACGCCATTCGTCGATGGGCTGATGCCTGCAAAATGCTGCTGCTGCTGCTCTGCTTCTGCGGGCCGCAAACTTCATGCCATAATCGCTTGCGATGGCATGCGGTAATGTTTGTACACTATAAGTATACACCAGGCGGCAGAAGGAGTGCTCTAAGTGCCCCCCTCCCCCTCTCAGTGCGTTTAATTAAAGGCAAAGTCAAAGCCACAAAACAACAGTGAACTCGAGAACAGCGGAGCATTGAGTGTAGTGCTGCATGCGATTTTTTTTTTTTAATTTCTTTTTTTACTGATTGTCGCCTTTGTGGTTGAGGTTTGCTGCTGGAGCACGCTGGTTGTCGTCATAGTCTGGCATGCAACATGTTGCGCGCTCTTATGAGTGGATGATAAGACTTCTAATGTTGCATTGATTTATTGCATTCTTCCTGTCCTCACGGTTAATATCACGGCTTGTGATATTGCTTATCTCTGTTGCTCACTCAATCGCTCTCTTTCACTCTCTCTTTATCACTCTTTCTGTTACTTTTCCTATTATTCCCTTTGCCTGCTGCGGCATCGTTTGTTTTTTAATTGAAAATCAGCAATTTAAATTTCTCCTTCATGCCGCATCATCATCATCATCATTATCATCATTATCATCATCATCATCTGTAGTAGTAGGTACATAGCAAGCCATAGCGCCATGGGCGTGCAGTATTACTTTCATGCGATGAGCAAAACATTGATATCCGTACTTTTTGCTTTCTCGTACTCTCGTGCCCATGTGTACTTATTATGTGTTTGTGTGTGTATCTATGCCGCAATTATGCCTCCAACAGGTTCATTACATAATGCACAAGCCAAACATGCAATCTCGAGAGTGTGTTGCATGCATGCAAGCAACATTGAAAGCATGGAAACACACACAACATACAAAACAAACTTCACTAAATCGCTTTGGCAATTAAAAATTAAAATTGCAACGACGCAGCAGTCGCCGTCGACCAGCAACCAACAGCAACCAACAACACCAACGCCAATAATGTTGCCGAAGTGCACCAAAAGCGATTTAAAAGACTGCATCTGTGCTTTTTTTGTTGTTGTTGTGTTGTGTTTTGCCTTTTTTTTCTGGCACTTGCTAATATCTTGCTTACTTTTGTGAATGCTACATTTAACAGACTCTTACTAGACTTTAATTAAAGTGGAAAATGTTTTCTAAATTGCGAGAAATAATAATGTTTCATGCTCCGTAATTGGGAATGGGGGGGAATAAGTAAAAAAAACAAAGAGAAAAAAAAACACAAATTCTTACTCCAAAGAGTGTTCGATTCAAGAGAAAATCAACTTCCTTTCAATCATGGCATAAGAAAAAATAAATATACAATATTATTAATGGCTATTAGTGGAAATACAGCACAATGTTCGAAGGGTCATTAAAGTCACATAAGACCGACAAAAGGCGCTATATCCAGCTAATGTAGCTTTTCTGTTCTATTTTGAGAAATCCAATCAAAGCAAGTCAATCAAAACAAAATAAAAAAAATTAAAAAAAAAAAAACAAAGAGAAGGAAAAAAAACATTGTTAATGACATAAAAACGAACTTCCGCGCTATGGTTATAATTGCCAATCAATAACTACCTACTTATGTAGATTGGCTAATTAACAGGCCAAAGAACTTCTATCAGCAATCGGCAATTAAATTGCCAGGCAATACTTCGAAGTAAAGGCAATACATAATTGCAATCAATAGATCGACAGCAGCAGGAGCAACAGAAGCATCAGAGGCAGCAGAGGCACCAGCAGCAACAGCAACATCATCGAAACAACATTAACCGGAGGAAAATATGCAATTTGCAAAAGCAAGGCAAGCCAATAATGGCTTTAAGCAAGCGCTCTAGCAACAAACATTGAACGACTACTGTAGATGGACAATCACTCAGCCATTCAGCCAGTCAGTCAGTCACTCAGTCATTGAAGCGAAGAGGCAGGCAATTTAATTACTACGCATTTTATAGTGGTCGTACTTCCACTAGAAGAAGCAATCGAGAAGCAGCGGTACAAATGATTATACTGAAAGGAAATTAGTACACAATGACATGGAAGAGTGAGCTGGCAAAAGCTCCGATTTGGTTTCTCCATTTTTTCTTTCTCCAACGGAAGCGAAAAATGAAGTATGGCAAAAAAAAGGCACTAAAAAACATCGTACAACGCCTGCTCACAGGCCAGAAAATTTTCAATTCACTGAATCACTACGGAGTGAAGGAAAAAAACTTCTCTAGAGTCTAGACCCAAAAAAAGCAACACAAAAAAAAAGCAAGTAAGAAGCTACAAGTCAGTCAAGCACACTTTGAAATACCACGACAACATTATCGGAGTGCACATATGTTTCAATTTGTGGGCGGAGCAAGGAAGGGCCAATAAATGATTTCGCTACACCCTTCATTCGAACTTGGTCAACGACTATGTGTGGAAATTCAAGCTTCTACGCCTTACTTCACCAAGTTACGATCAGCCTTATTTGTGGGCTTATTTGGGCGGTCACGGAGGCGGCGTCCATTTATTTCCGATAGTCCCTTTTTTAGTTTACGTACACCAAATACAATGGAATGATGAGAGTTCGCAAGTTACAAAGCATTATACTGAAAGACACATTATATCATTTGTGGAGCGTGGCAGTGGAAAGCCGATTTGTTTCTCCATTTTTTCTTATGGATCCATACCGGACTCGATAATACTTGTGCAAAATTTCGACTTGATTGGCCAGCCTATCGGAGGAGCATCCGACAACGACGCACAGGCGGACAGAGACAATGTCTAAATCGATTCATTTTTGAATCCTGATCGATTAGAAAAAGCTATTCTACGGAGCTTAGATCCCTATTAACAAGATTGCAACAAAATAAATACCTACGTGTATAAATATTACAAAAAATTATTAATAATTTCACAGTTAGTTTAACTGAGCCGTTTATGAAAACAAATTATTGTAAAAGCGTGAAACTGTAGGCGCAACATTATTATTGCCGCCCACTGTTGCTACGGTTCGATGTAAAGGCAAATTGTTATGATTTTTTAGTGCGCTCCATGCATGGTTTCTTTTTTTTTTTTTTGCTAAAAATACTTTCACACTTGTATGCACCAAGTTTTTTTGTTTTGCAACGCTTCAAACTTTAATTGGGTCATCGTATAATTATAGATTTTGGGGAGCTTACACACTACAGTCTAAAAGGAATGCAATTGCGCGGGTTTCAATAAAATTTGAGAAGTGCCGTCATTTAAGGTAAATGAGATTTAACGGAAGGTCCGGTGCATACTTAGGAGCACAAGATTTTCCTTAAAAAAAAAACAACAAAAAAAAAAAAAAACTTTAACCCTTCAATTACCACGTCAAGACAATGCGATTTCGGCTCTTATTTTCAACCAAAATCAAAAATTATATTCTTTTTATAAGTACAATTTAACGATTTCATTTTTATGGGGGCCATCTTACCTATGTACATACATGGGACAATGCATATTTTTTACGTTTTACGAATAATGCTAAAAGCTATTATTACCATCATAAGATACATCTTAGTATAATGAAGAAGTTGCACTCGTGCAGAACGAAATTGCAAATGTCACATTGCGATTGGTTTGAGTTGGCAGAAAAAAATTATAAACTGTTTCTAATAACCTTAGCTACAGTAGTACAAATTTGATGAGAATTTATCACCTGCAGATGACAGTCTTGTAATTGAAGAGTTAAGTAGGGAGCTTATTTTTGATTCAGAAAGAACCTTATGATCAGTAATAAAACTATGTAACAGGTTGGCTGATAAGTCCCCGGTCTGACACATAGATGGCGTCGCTAGTATTAAATGTATATTATTTTTATATAGTGGCAGCCTTCAAATGATTCGTGTCAAAATTTGACGTCTGTAAGTCAATTAGTTTGTGAGATAGAGCGTCTTTTGTGAAGCAACTTTTGTTATTGTGAAAAAAATGGAAAAAAAGGAATTTCGTGTTTTGATCAAATACTGTTTTCTGAAGGGAAAAAATACAGTGGAAGCAAAAACTTGGCTTGATAATGAGTTTCCGGACTCTGCCCCAGGAAAATCAACAATAATTGATTGGTATGCAAAATTCAAGCGTGGTGAAATGAGCGCAGTGGACGCCCGAAAGAGGTGGTTACCGACGAAAACATCAAAAAAATTCACAAAATGATTTTGAATGACCGTAAAATGAAGTTGATCGAGATAGCAGAGGCCTTAAAGATATCAAAGGAACGTGTTGGTCATATCATTCATCAATATTTGGATATGAAAAAGCTCTGTGCAAAATGGGTGCCGCGCGAGCTCACATTTGACCAAAAACAACAACGTGTTGATGATTCTGAGCGGTGTTTGCAGCTGTTAACTCGCAATACACCCGAGTTTTTGCGTCGATATGTGACAATGGATGAAACATGGCTCTATCACTACACTCCTGAGTCCAATCGACAGTCGGCTGAGTGGACAGCGATCGGTGAACCGTCTCCGAAGCGTGGAAAGACTCAAAAGTCCGCTGGCAAAGTAATGGCCTCTGTTTTTTGGGATGGGCATGGAATAATTTTTATCGATTATCTTGAGAAGGGAAAAACCATCAACAGTGACTATTATATGTCGTTATTGGAGCGTTTGAAGGTCGAAATCGCGGCAAAACGGCCCCATATGAAGAAGAAAAAAGTGTTGTTCCACCAAGACAACGCACCGTGCCACAAGTCATTGAGAACGATGGCAAAAATTCATGAATTAGGCTTCGAATTGCTTCCCCACTCACCGTATTCTCCAGATCTGGCCCCCAGCGACTTTTTCTTGTTCTCAGACCTCAAAAGGATGCTCGCAGGGAAAAAATTTGGCTGCAATGAAGAGGTGATCGCCGAAACTGAGGCCTATTTTGAGGCAAAACCGAAGGAGTACTACCAAAATGGTATCAAAAAATTGGAAGGTCGTTATAATCGTTGTATCGCTATTGAAGGGAACTATGTTGAATAATAAAAACGAATTTTGACAAAAAAATGTGTTTTTCTGTGTTAGACCGGGGACTTATCAGCCAACCTGTTATGTATATAATTTCTTTTCTCAGCTGAAATTATTCTGGCAGAAATAAATTAGTACTACCTTTACCCTTTAATAAAGTGACCTGGTTTTACCAGGCTTCAGATTCTCCAATCCAATTATAGTTGAATCTCTATACTATATACTATAGAGTCTATAGACATCTCACAGTCTTATATGCACGACAAAGACTAAATAATTGATGGCAACAATTGACTTTTTCTGTAGCTGTCACTTTAAGTACAAAGCGGTTAGTTAACAACCTCTTTCTTCAGTACGGCAACGCTTTTTGTGGCGTTCTTGCGTTCTGTGAAGAGTTTAAAAATTAAACTTAATTCCGTGTTAGAAAAAATTGTACAATCACGTTGAAAACTAACATGAATTATACTAAAAAAAAAAATCAATATAAATTATTTTAGGGAATACCCTTAATAAGGGCCGATAAAATGCATTGGAAAACCTTTCAAATTTAAATAATAAATAAAAAATTGCACTTTGAAAATCTCATTTCTAAGTATGGGTAGTTGTGTCGTTTCTTCTGTTCCTGCTCTTCTTTGGTTTTTCATTTTTCGTGGTATCACAACGGGCCCATGTGAGGCCTAAGTGTGTCACCCTTGGTGGCAGCCACTCTTACCAATCAAGACAGCGAAAAATCGAAACCTTGAAAAAAAAAACCGAGTAAAACCAGAATTAACTGTAATTATAATGTGTCCATCAACTATGTACCTACATAGTTCTCACTCCTTCTGGTATTAGAACTAACTCTTTTTGTGTTTTTTTTGTGTGAAAAAATCACCCTTTAATTAAAGGGACTTTGTTTAACCGAAATGTCTTGAGCAAAATACGAACACCAGCACGAAACCGGATGCCCAGCACGAGCTGAAGTGAACTTCTGTCAGCTGCAACACATTGTAATATTTATGGCAGTTACGTGTTTCGTCCTGAGATTGCTAGACTCCTTTGACCGCTCTTTACTTATGACATTTAATATTAAAATTAATCAATGACAAATGCAGTTCTCTCTGCAAATTAAATCTTCGTCTATATATTCTTTGCTTTGTTTGCTATTTGTTGCTTTGTTATTAAAACTCAACAAAATTGTTGTCGTCTCTCCAATCTGGCAAGTTTAATTCGATCAAAATAATAAATTCAAATTGAAAGCAATGAACCGAATTGCAACAATTTTGCAATAGACATTCACAAAAGGACAATGCTAAGTAAGGCTATCATAATTTATGAATCCCATGAAATGCGTATTATTTCAAAGATAAAATTAAATGTGAAATTTAAGCTCAAGATAGGAGAGTTATGCTGACGACAAGAACGAACGAACTTCATTTTCAGTAATTTGAGACAATAAAATACGAAAAGATACGACCAAGGAAAACAACAGCACAACTGTGAAGCCATCTTAACGGCATAACACATCGCCTTTTGTGCAGTATTTAATCAAGTTCAATTATACATTTCCATACATATAAATGTTTATGAGAGTACGAGAAATGCAGCAAAAGGATTCAAATATTTTGTTCATTTATCGTAGACAAAGTCGTGGAGATGATAGCTGTCTAAATGGATCTAAGCCGGAGACAGTTTCAATAGCGCAGTAATAATGTGGCTAATTTATAGGACATGTATCCACATATGTATGTATATACGTAACGTACGAATAGTAACCTAACAGGCAAACTTGTTTTGCATGAAGTCTTCGGTGGTTTATAGATGACAGTATCATGCATAATTCCTTGGGAGAGTCTGTATACCGGAAAAGGGCGCCGAGAGGGACATATAGAGAGAGAGATACGGAGAGAGATACGGAGAGAGATATGGAAAGAGATCGAGAAGAGATCGAGAAGAGATTGAGAAGAGATCGAGAAGATATCGAGAAGAGATCGAGAAGATATTAGGGAGAGAGATAGAGAGAGAAATACGAGGGAGAGAGATATAGAGTTTTACCGTCCACGTTCTAAACTGATATTTCCCATTTCACACCCTTTCGTAAGACAATCTTGATGATAATTTCACCGGTCAAGTCATAATATATACTAAATGTCGTGCTTTCCCATCTAAAGTGACCCTGAGAGCATGGGTGACATCGGGCTGATTTTTCCCACTGGGATATGTTCGGTTGAACAACCTTTCGTATGGTACCTCCTACCTCTTTCTCTCTCTCTCTTTCTCGAAATTTGACCATTTAGCTGGTGGATTTGAACAAAATGTGCTCCACAATGGCTGCGACTCGAAAGGCTCATCGTGTTTTTTATGGCTTCTCTTACTTGATTGACCCTTTCTTCTCTTTGAATGCTATCAAGTTACACTAATTTGTAAGTTTGCGCTTAATAGAATTTTCGAAACATGCAGAACAATACCAAGAAGAAGAAGAAGAAGAAGTAAAAGGATTCCGACACACCCACTTTGTCGGTGCTGGCAATCTTATTTTGCCATTATGGCAGCAAATTCATTCACTTAAATTAATGGAATTCGAATCCTGGTAAGCGCACATTTCATATTTCTTTGTGATAAACTATTGTAAGTGTGTGAGTGCTTGTGTGTGTCACAGCTCCTTCAAGGCCAACACTTCTGCATGTATGAATGAATGTACATCTATCCACATCCTCTCACAGTGGCGTCCAGGGAGATGGATAAGACTCATTTTCTCTGAATATAACTTTCCTCTTTATAGAAAGTACTGACATTTAGAGGTCCCCTGCACTTAACCCTTTTTCAACGACGACCCTGCGAATGTACAGCCAGCATGTATGTACAATGAATGCTTAACCGCTTGGGGTTAGGGACTTCAACTTTGTATATATGAGAAACCAAATTAGCTCTCATTGCGCATTTACGCAATCAAGTGTTTGCCATGCTCGTATCGCATGGCATATATTTTCGCATATAAAATAAGAACATGAGGGCAAAAAAGGACTTGGGTTGTTCAATGTTGTACGTTGTTGTACGCAAACAAATTTCACACATACTTGCACAATGTCATTTGCGAATACAATTTCCATTGCGTTTTGCTTCTTGGTCCTGCTCTGGCTCCTGCTCCGGATCCGGATCCGGCTCCTGCTCCTACTGCTGATCCATACTGCTATTTGCGAATGGAGCCTGGTGCTGGTGCTGGGGCGATGGCGATATCAGAGAAGAACGAACGAACGAACGACGGCTTCGTAAATAACGTTATGCGAAAAAGTAGAGTGAATTGAGTTTGTAAGTTTTCCTTTTGATGTTGTTTGCTGCTTCTACTTTTTTTTTACTGTTTCCTTGATTTTTTCCTGCCTTCTCTACACGATTTCTTCCCCCTTACAAGATTTTTGTTCGTTACTTATAGAAAGCTTAGAAATATTGCGCCATATCAGTTGAGCAGGGTTTCGCTGTAAACAAATTTAATCACTTCCTCATGAAAGCAGGATGTTTGGGGGGTGTGGATTTCCTTCATTCGATTCTCTCAAAGATGAACATAAATGCAAAGATTGAAATTTAATTTTTTTTCCCTGTGTGAAGAGGGAGTTATTTAAATTTTGACGTGAGTTTCATTATGATGACGCGATTTAAATAATGAAGATAATAATTATAAAAGAGATTTTTCCTTAACACGATGAATACCCCTGTCATATTTGTTCTTCTTTCGTTTGCATTAAATATTTAATTTTTAAAGGAAAATCTTTTTTTTTTGCTTTTGTATTGCGGGAATTGCGGGAGGAGGATCGCCCCAAAATGACTGCCAGTTTTAACCTTTTGTCTTAACTTGGCCTCATTTTTATATAAATAATCAAGCATGAAAAGGTCTCAAGGAAGACATTAAAACAACAGAAGCAGTGGAATATTGTTTTTCTTTCTTTCTTTCTTCAAATTATACAATGGAGAGACAAAATAACAATGGCCAAGAATTGAAATAAAGGATGAAAAAAAAATCAAAAAGGATTAAATAACCTTTCAAAGAGTAATCGGGCGGAAAATCATTCACAAACCGAATGAACAAAACATAAAAAAAAAAATTAAAAAATTAAAAGAAATATAAAAGGTTGCCGAAAAACATTTGTCCCTACGTGGGCGCCAATAATTCTCTGCTAACGTTAAAATGTTAAATAAACTGAGTAAATTCCCATTTTCCAAATCTTATTAATTTAATTTCTTTTCCTTTCTAAATAATGTTTTTTAACCCTTTCGCGCCCGAATTCGATTCAATAAAGATAAATTTTTATTTGAGGTTTTACCTCGTTCTTAAATATTATGCAAAAAGAAATAGTTCTGTACTAGAAATCCTGAAATTTTTCTTCAATCTCGAAGAATAAATTCCCAATATAGATATTCCCCGACATAAAAACCGTCTCGAATGCACAAAAATTATGACTTGAACTTCAAAATTTCTGGTTATTGTGGGTGCTTAAAAAATAAATATACTTTAATGCCACTTGTCAAGGATAGCATAAGAAGAATATGATCGTAACTAGTTTCATGAAAAATTTATAAAGTTTTTTGGGAAGTAATGACCCCATAAACGCTACGATTCACAAATATCCGTTTGTATGTTTAAGAAAATTTTTGGTTTATTTTTCCAGTTGGGAACATACCAAAAAGGATTTTTTTTTAAGTTCTCCGACAGAGATTTCTGTTCTGTGCCAAAAGTAAAGCAAGTCTCATATCCGGTTAAACTCCACTGTGCAGGAAAGCATGAATCCCAGAATAACACACTGATCGTAACTAGTTTCAGGGAATGTCCCCTAAATTAAAAGACATTTACGATCTTTAGTGGAGTCCAGGTCAAAAGCGGTCAGGGAACGCTTTATGACCAAGTTTTGATTTCACAAAAATCAATTTGTAGGGAATTTAAGTAAATCTCGTTTTGAGACATTCAGGTGTATATTTCCTAAAAGACTGGCAACAGCTCTTAATAAGTTAAACTGCACTGTAGATGTATTTGACTGAATTACCAGTAGACGCGAAAGAGTTAAAGCAATCTCAATATTCCCGTTCATGACGTATGCTATAATTAGAGGTAATGAATCCCTAGAATAGAGCATGCGCACATGTTGTCAGTTGAGGGCAAAGCTCATTCTATGTCCACCGTAACATTAAAAGACATTTACGATCTTTAGTGGAGTCCTAGGTCAGAAAAAGCGGTCAGGGAACTTTTTATGGGACCAAGTTTTGATTTAAAAAATCAATTTTAGGGAATTTTGGCTCTCGTTTTGAGACATTCAGGTGTATATTTCCCTAAAAGACTGGCAACAGCTCTAAAATAATTAAACTGCACTGTAGATGTATTTGGACGAATTACCCCAGTAGACGCGAAAGAGTTAAAACACTCAAAATTCCCCTTCATGACGTATGCTATAATTAGAGGTAATAACCGAAAGAGCATGCGCAATCATTTGACATTAGGAGCAAAGCTCATTCTACGTTCACACCGTAACCTAGTAAGAGAAAACGTCTTGAAGCCAAAAGCCTATTATTAAATGTTGTTCCGAAAACGCCCCAAAAATTAACAGTCTTCAGTTGAAAAAGGAAAAGAAAAAACCAAATAGTTCCTTTCTAGTTGCAACTCTTTAAATAGAAAAATTACAGTTGAGTGATTCTTCGTTGTGTGAGCATACAAGCAAATCTAAATCTATGTATGTCGAGTATACGTGTGTTTATGCCGGCAATTTTTCCATGAAAACTCTGTGATTTTCTTTCAATTTATAATGATAAAGTGTGAAAGGAATTTAATTTTGCTGCAGCCACCAACCACACACTGCAGTGGAGTGCAGCAGCTCGGCTCGCTCGCCTATTGCAAAAGATCCAGCGCTTTCGCATGTTTCGCTTGACGTTTGGCGGCCTTATCAACATGCAGTCATCCATATTCTCACAACGTCATAAGCAACATGCACGATGCTGAGATGTTGCACAAGAATATTGTATGCTTTTGCTTCTGCCCTCCCCTTAAGACTTACTCTCTAATCCAGTTTGTAAAATCTTCCAGCGTTTCTTTTTTTATTTATTTATTTTATTTCTTTTCTTCTTTATTTTTTTTGTGTGTGAAGCGTGCGCGTCTTGCTTGCTGGCTAACTTGATTTTGAGTAGTTGTGAGCTCAATGTTGCTACAAATTGTTGCAATGTTAATTTTTTTGTTTGAAGCTTTTTATATGTTGATAATATACGTGTGCGGAGGAGGGCAGCAGGGCGAAGTAGAGAGAGGCGGCATGGAGTTTTGCCTTCAATGCTGCTGTTTGTGACGTTGTTGTTGTCGTTGTTGTTGGAGCTATTGCTGCAGGAACTAGCATATTATATTAATTTATGGTTTACTCCAAAACGATTTTTTACAATCTCAAAAGACGCTTTTTAATGCCTCAAAGTGCTTTGTGTAGGCTTTTTATGGTTAAACAACGAGGCACGAATGTGATGTTTTTTTTTTTTTGTTAACTTTTTTCCTCTGCCGGTGGTGTGTACATACAATTATATGCCTAACACGTGATTTCATACCATACAATATAGTAGTATATATATTTGAATGGCATTAGTTGGCGAATGATTATTACTTTGCGCTGATTTTGATAATGATAATGTCCGATTTCGATCGTGGTAGTTGCACTTTTAAATAATGATCGACTTAATTGATTGATGAGCACAAAAACGACGAGGCTATGCTTTACCATTTTCGAGTTCGTTGAGGCTAGAGAGCAGCGTAGGATGAGCGTGTAGGTGGGGATATAGCTTGAAATTAGGAAATTTTTTATTTGATTAATTCGTTTGTGATAGAGTTGTTCTTCGGCTGGAAACATTTGTTAAAGGTCGTAAATTTTCTTAACATAGCCGGAAAGAGAAATCATAGCCCGTTTTCTTCTTCTTTTTTTCTCTCTCTCTTTTTTTGCGAAGCGATATTAAAAAAGTTTCAAGAGACAATAAAAATATGAAGTGCTCCTGCAGGAGAAATCTGTCGAATTTTAACAAATAAAGACTTCGTGGCAAGTTTGAAACACAAAAAAAAAAAAAAAAAAACAACAAAAAAGCAACAAAATCATGACATTCTTACAAGACGTTGTAGCATACGGCATAACATCGGCCTATAAAAAATATGTTGTATATATACATATGTATATGAATGTATATTGAATCTGACAAATTTTTGACACAGTGAGGGAGTGAAGCAAGAAAAATATTTAAAAAAAAGAAACAAAAACAACACACCACAAGACCTCAAAAACAAAACAAACAAAAAAAACCCAAAAAAAAAAACCAGAAGAACGAATGAATAAAAAAATGAATATAAAAAGGGTTATGATATGACTTTTCTCGTTTGGCTTGTGTGGTGCCAGAGGTTCACTCGACACACACACATACATACCACTCACTCCCGGGCATGGCAGACGTTCTTGGTAATGAAATGTAATAAAATGAACGACTTCCTGCAAATTTAGCCACTCAAGTTCTTTAGTTCGTTGGGGGAGTATGGGGCTGAACATTTGAGGTCGGTTGGTTACTCTGAGAATCTTCCGACAGAAATTGAAGAAGGCGAAAAAAGTTGAGGAAAAAAAAACAATCAAAAACATGAACCAACCGCATGGGAACGTGCGTTACTTATTTTTGAATTTATTACGCAATTGGGAAATGTCTTTTGTGGTAGAATATATATTTATATGTGGATATGAGTGTGCATGTGTGGCGTTTGGCAGGAAAAGGGCGCGAGCTAGTGTATGCAAAGATCCTTGATGATAGGAGTGTGCAGGTTTAAA
Source organism: Chlorops oryzae (assembly GCA_020466095.1). NCBI lineage: Eukaryota > Metazoa > Arthropoda > Insecta > Diptera > Chloropidae > Chlorops > Chlorops oryzae. The sequence continues at coordinate 43,148,133 of CM035808.1, forward strand.
AAAGCAGCGGCACATGCCGTAACATGTCAAACCGCAATGTTGTCAATTGACAGTTTGTTTTTTCTTTCTTTCTTCTCTACTCTTTCCCTTTGAAGGATTTTATTTTTTGCGTTTTCCGTGCCTTAGTTATACTTTCAAACACGTATGGACGGGCTGCTACTTTGGCTTTAGTGCGAATGGGGAACTTTTCAATATTTTTTCCATCATTCTTTTTTATTCTTTGATGCCTTAAGATGGCGCTGCGGTATTCTATCCGTAAGGATGCGGGTCACCGCAAAGTGATATGTATATCATTTTCTTATATAAGTATATGCCACATAAAGCAACATAGATACATATTTCTACGTATGTTTGCAAAGCGAAAACATTCACCGAATGGTAATAAATATGTGTTAGCTTTATATATGTATATACATATATACAATAAATATTTTTTTCCAATATATTTCTCCCCTTTTTTTGCGAGTTGTCTCCACTTTGCATAGCCCTACGAATATATATTTGAGCGCAGTCGTGCGTTTGGCGCGAAAGGATAAAACAAGATTTATAGGTTATATGTGCTTGTCACTACCGTGGAAGGATAAAGAAAAATCAAATAAAAAAGAAAGCAAACAAGAAAAAACCCCAAAGAAGACAAAGTCATGTTTTAACTCATATGAGCCAAAAAAGGGCTTTATGGAAAGCTTTCAAAATTTTGTATGCGTAGCACAACAATTTCTTCCGCAAACTATACAATCAATATTGATTTGCCGAACGACACAGAACGACACAAAGCGACCGAAAGGGTCCAATCAATTTAATATTAAAGCAGCAGCATAAATCGGGAGGGAAAAGAAAAGATAAACTAAAAAAAATAAATCGATTTCTTAAGAGTACTCTTAAGGCTCTTTGCTTTATTTTTTAAATTAATTGAATGTCAATCGCAAAGTGCCTTTTTCAACTGAACACCATCGATAATTCCCCCCACCTCCTTCTTTTCAACAAAGGGCTTTCACAGATTGTTCTGTCTGCAATGGATATACATACATATAATACTTCATAGAATATTTTCATACAATAGGAAATGATTAAGTGTATTTAATGCGGTACCGGCGAGTGAATTGATACTTGTGCCAGATATCCTTGATATTCCCAACTCACGCGAATGCCCCTCCTTTTCGATTGATTGATGAATCCTTATATTCGTGTTGATTTATTAGAATTTCCCTTATTTTTTGCTCTCCCTCCATCTTTTCTCACCACTTAAACGTTATGGACCTTACTGTATTTCTACTTTGCGTGATGAAGGAACAGTATGTTTAAATATACTCAAGGCAAAATCGTCAATGAGCTTTCGAGATTCCCAATGAAAGAATTTTGCAAAATCATCAACGGCTAACAATAAGAAACTAAATTATTAATAAAATCATTGCCAAGTTTCTTTATTCAAAAATTATTGGATTGCGCTATTTTCATACGTTTTAGCGCAATCAAAAGCTCGAAGAGTCGAACGTGCTTCCATCATATGTGAAAAAGTAAGTTTGGTTGATAAATTCAGTCACACAGCATATTGTTGTCCCTACCCAAAAAAATAATATAAAATATAAAACTTTTTAGGATCCATAAACAGAGAAATTCTTTTTCATCGATTTAAGAAAGCTTTCTTCCAATCATCAGTGTGTCCCAGAAGTAAGCCTCGCCAAAACGAAAAATAAAGAAAAACAAATGAAAAAGGCAACACAAGCTGCCTGAGATATGGATTTTTTAACGCAATCAAAGCACATTTTGTAGGATTAAAATCTTGACAAATAATAAAAGAAATTTATGTCCCAATTCCATGCTCTACGCTCCACGTTCTCTCACTCGCTTCGGATATACAATTTTCTCAAGCTCCCGTAAGCTTACCAGCATGTTTTGCTATCTTAATACGTATCGATCCCAAAGATTGGGGCAATACGTTGCGTATTACGTGACGTGACGCGTCGTATTGTTATTGTTGTTATTTTTCTTATTGTTGTTGTGGGGATTTCTGTACGTTGGACTGCGTAGAAAACCGCTTAACCCTAATATTTTATGATTAAAACGATTTAAACCTCAATGAACGGTATATAGACAAATGCTCAAGAAGGCAACAGAATTTTCATTCAGCAACAACAAAACTGAGGAAAACAAAAGTGAACAAAATGGTGAAAACGTAAGAAAAGAAAGAAAAATAAAAATAAAAAGGAGAAGAACCAAGACGACGATGAAGAACAAACCGCTTGGCTTGGCTTGGCTTGGCTTGGCTTGCCGGACTTGAAAAGATTTCGAGAAAAGATAGGCATCTTAAGCTGCTCTAAGTTGTGACAATACGACAGGAAAGAAAAAAAAAATGTATATGTTTGTGTTTTGAAGGAAATTTCTTTAAAATTGTCTGCTGCTGTTGGGTTTTTGTTGCAATTGTTGTACACTTTTGACGAGGGCCAAGCAAATGCACTGAATGCTGATTGATTTCAGAGGGAAGAGAATGGGACAAAGCTGTGTCACAGATTTTGTAGACAAAATCGAAAGGAAAGCATCAAGGAAATAATTTTTCTCGGAGACCTCAAACGGATTGAAATCTAAGCTTATAAAAGTGATGAAGAGAAAAATTGTTCTCCGTTTCGAACAAAAAAAGACAAACATCATTTTAATAGATTGAAAATATATTCTGCCAGTTTTTTTTTTCCAGCTTCTTTATCAAAAACCGAATTTTCCTCCGCAAGACAACCAAAATTTTCGACGACCGACCAAGGAACCGAAATGAAAAGATAGCAGAAGAATTGAAAAAGTTTCATCAATGATGTTCGAACAAGAAAAAAAAAAGGAAACCCCAAAGAAACTTTGATTGAATCTACATTGCGTCTCTTAAGGGGCTCAAAATTCAATGATTGTGGTTTATTTATTAAATTTTTTTTTTTTTGTGGGTCTTTCCTCTTTCCTTTTATCGCATTATTTATTTACTCTGTTTATTGAAGCATAAAATGACATTTTATCTCTCATTCTAGATGATTAATATCACCTTAATGGATTCAATCAGTTTAATTAAAAAGCAGTCGATCTACAAGCCACAAAAAAAATGTATGTGCGCAAAGGAAGAGTAGACGAAGAAGAGGAGCCGAAGAGCGGAAGAAGATCCCGAAGAGCCGAAGAAAGTTGAAAGAATTTATTATGTGTTTATATTGCGATTTGTTCTTATCTCTTTTGAAGTGGATCCGAAGAACATCTGGATTGGGTACCCCCTCTTCATCGAATTTATGCACACTTTTTTCTCTGATATTGAATTTTTCATTCTTATATTTTTGATTTATCATTCAATCCTACATAAAACAGCGCCGACTGTTATTTAAAAAAAATTTTTTTTTCAAGTGCTCTAGATTTAAGTGGGGCCACTTAAGAGGAACGAATTTTCGTGAATGATAATTCCAAATTGTGTTCATATGTGAGAATAAACATGTTAATTTATTCAAGAGCCTCGCTTCTTCTTGTTAATTTACTGCACAGTAGTTGATTGATTTAAGAATTAGAAAAAGAGGATCCGACATTTGAGGGACTGAAATCGATAGAGGTAATCAAAAAAGCTTCTACGGAGATCTGTTTCTTTGTCTAAGGATGATTTTCTTCTTGGAATTACTGCTATAAAGATTTGAGATATGTTTGAGATACCACCCATCGAAATCAGCTGTTCTTTCCGATTCATACTACATTTGTTGATATCCCTCTTGTCCCAGCTTGAGCTGAACAGACGACTTAGAAACAACGATCCCTTTGCTATTAACCGACAATCAGGTTTGTGGCTATATCATAATCACAAGCTCTTACTACCACACATCCTTCCGTTTAGAAAGATAATTTCATACCGATATAATCAGACTTTTTCTAAATGATTTTTCCCAGGAATTCGGGAATTTTTTTCCCTAGAAACTTTTTTTCCTCGCAAAAAGAAAGTGTTCTAATCATCAATTTAGAAAAGAATGTGATAAACCCTAGAAATGTTCGAAAATCTTGCTCCTTTTACATTTCCTTTCCAGTTCGTTTAGAAAGGCAGATTTTTTGTTCAAATCCTCACGGAATAATTCCGCGGGAATATACACCGAGAGAAAAAGGTAGTTATATTAACTGAAAAAGCAGGTTAAAATAACCGAGTTCACCGTTAATTGTTAGCTTATGTGTAGTAGCGGTCAATTCAACAGTACAAACACAGTCAGTAAGGATATAACTATCTGATGGTTGATATAACTGTCTCGCGGTTAAATCAACTGTCACCAGCGACTGGGAAAAAAAAATTTATTTTTTGCTTTGACTTTTTTTTACCTTCTTTTATTAATATTTTTTTTTTTTTATTAAATTATATCTTTTCTTTATTTATTTGTTTCTTTTTAAATCTTTTTCTCTTTCTTCTCTTTAAATTTTCTCGCCTCGGCCGAGCCTTGAACCGCAGACCACCACTTCGCTGGGCGAACGTCTTAACCATTACGCTAAACGAACGAATTTAATTTGTTGGTCAAAACGCTCAGTTGAGCTTATGGTTGCAAAATTTTTTGCTTGAAAATGAACCATTAAAAAAAATTAAATAAATTAAAATCTTAAAAATTTAGGAGAAAATTTTTGCCTTAAAAAACAACTACACTCTGAACAAAAAAAAAACTGTAATTAAAAAAAAAATCCAGAAAAATTCCTGCCGCCAGCAGGGATAGAACCCCGAATCTCACGACGGTCAACTCACAGCTTAAACAACTGAGCTATTGAAAACTCCGGAGACGGTTGATCAGAATGCGAACTTATACGTCTAAGTGAACGAAAGCGAGTTTGAACATAAAAAGTGACTATTTTTCAACTGTTGATTTGACTTCCTTTTCCAGTGCATTTAACGGGGAATACAGTTAATTTGACCACTCTTACTTTAACTGTTCTAAGTGGTTGATTTAACAGTTCTTATTTCTCTCGGTGTATTGAATCGAAACGAATGTCATCAGACATGGACTTCGCATTGAATATTTTCTTCCTATCTCTTCAATGGAAAGTTTATATCCATGCAATATCCATAGGTATCCCTATTTAGAAAGTTTTTACCGGCGCAAATATCCCGTCCTAGCAATGGAATCCTGGATTTCCCCAATGGTTCTACGGATTCCTACATAACCATTATCAGAGTCTTGATTTATCAACTGATTTTTTACGCAACAGGTGCAACCGGCCCGCTGAAAGAATCTCGGTTCCTGACTACTTTCTTTTTTTTTTTGGGCTTCTTTTGAGTTTTATGAATACGGAAAGCCCGAAAGAAATGCCCCAACATACCCAAAGATATGCTAAACAACTTGGGCCCCTACAAGACGTGGAAAAAAGGGTCACTTCCTTCCTTTGACGGGAGTGCCCGGGAAATTTTGGACTCCTCAGGAATTCCGGACCAGTGGAAATTCTTCGTTTCACGCTCCTCTCTAAAGAATCGACAGAAAGTTCATAGCGTTTTATAATAGCATCATTCCGGATATGGGCGGCGAAACAGCGAGTTCGAATTCTCTCTTTTGAAAGAGAATTATTTAGCAACACTCCATCATAAGGTAATCTAATCTTTTCCATACTGGCTCTAGAGCCTTAAAGTACCTGCACACAGAAAATATAAAATGTTTGAAAATATTATTTTCACAGCTTTGCTTTTTCACTCGACGTGGCGGCAGCATTTTTACGTGTTTCGATCCATAAACGATGAGTTTAAAATGAAATAAAAGCTCACGTGCATCCGTTTACAAGCAATAAAACTTGATCCGAATTATGAAACAAGAATTGAAAGAAATAAAACAGAAAGCACACGTTTTATAGTTGAATTTTTGGTGTAAGGAGCTGCTATTGTGTGAGCGGCAACGAAATGTTTAAGAGTTATCGACGCCATACGATGACCGGCTATGGTGTGTGGAAACATAGTCGCCTTTATTGATTTTTATGAGCGCAGGTAGAACAACATTTTCGATAACTGCAGAATAAACAACACATCACCACAGGATGTTGTGTTAAGTATGATTTTATGGCTCCCATTTTGTTTTTCTTTTTTCTTTAAGGATTTTCGTTTCGTATCCTTGTTTTTTCAAGAGCTTAAAGGAGGTTTTTTTTGTTCTTGTTTTTATTCGTTGTCAGTTTATTTGAAAGCAAGAAATATGGAATTTTTTTCATGAAATATTGATGGCGTAAATACGAAATATGATTAGGATTGCAAGAAGTGGATGAGATGATGGTAAGATATTTTCTGTTGATTGAAAGTTCATATGATACCAGATCACTTAAGTCTGGTAAGATTAATAATTATGAAAATTTATTGTTTTTATACCCAGCTTGAGCAGGGTATAGTAATTCTGAGCATATTTTGTAACGGGTAGAAAAAATCTCTTAGAGCATTGATGGGATTCAAAATAAACTCGAAACAATGTTATAAGTACCACGGGCTCCTTAACCGTATTTGTCCTTGCGTGACCTTAAATGATTTTTTAAATGAAGATTTTGAGCAGTGAATTTTTGGCGCTTTCTAATGAGGCATAATTTCATATGGACTCAGCGAGCCCAAATCTTTAAGTTTTGAAAGTTTCAAATGACATTCGAACGAAATAAACTCAGAAAATTTTTGGTTAAGAACCTATCCATGAGGATCACAACTACTCTGCACTGGAACCCGGGACATGAAGGGAATGAGGGCCGCGGCAAGCTTTTTCCAGAGCCTTTCTGCGGAGTTGATAATCAGCCCTGTGTTTAACATACATATGTATATTCCCCGGACATTTTTTCGCTAAAACTTTTTCATCGTGGAACAAGGAAATAATGTAAGCGTCAAAAAACAAAGAATGTCGTGAGCTTTGCTTAAAAATGTTCGAAATTCTTGCTCCCTTTATATTCTTTTCCTAGTGTGTTTAGAGGAGAACTCTCGTCAAATGCACAGGGGAAAAATCCCCGGGAAAATTTAGAATCGGGCTGAATAGCTTCAGGAAAGACCTGACCAACAAATGAGAGGCTCATGAAAGCCTTCATGAGAACTGGAGGGACCGAAAGGGTATGCTGAAGGCTGCAAAAGTATGTCAGAAACTGAAGAAAATCAAGAGTTACACTCAGAAGAAGAGAGAATAACCTTGAATTGAAATCTCTAAAAAAAAAAATCGTAAACCCTTACTTCAACCCTTGACGTTGACATAGTCCTCGCAAAACGCTCACCTCAAAACCCGACTTCAGAAAATTATTCGAAATCTTCGCCGCCACTTGAATAAGTGTTAAAATAAAATGTTAAAAAACGTCCTTCCCTCCGGATTCCCTTAGCTTCCATCCGCTCAAAAGCACTAAATCAAAAGTTGACTAACAAAATTTAATTAATTCATAGCTGTAAGGTTCTAAAAGGAATTTTGGTTTATTTTTTTTTTTTTTTTTTTTTCGAAGAGAAAAAGGAAAATCAAAAGTTTATTGCCTATTGTTGTTAAGTAGAAACTTCAAACTGGAAAGTCCATAAGGAATAAATCTGTTAAAAGTTAATAAAAGTGAAGAGCCCACAAATCTTACCGCATATTAAAACGGCAAAAACTTGTTGAGCACGTTTTTCCGCTGCTTGAAGAACATCTTCTCAAAGTTTTCGGGGCCCCTAAAACACAAAGATGAAAATGAAGAGATGAAGGAGAAGAAGGAAAAATAAGCGAATAAAAACCGCAGCCACATACATATAGGGTTTCCAGAGTAATAATCTGCATGTAAGTAACCCAAACTTGCAGGACCGCTGCCAGACAATCACGAGCCAAGAACCATCGAAAAGGCAGGCAGCACATACACATGTGCATGCATTCATGAAATGCCTACATATATGTATGCATAGTTTCTATATGTGTAGTTAAACTGATGTATGGAAAATTGAAATCAAAAGCGGAAAACAGACAGACGGACAGACGGACAGACGTACAGAAGGACAGGCGTGCACAGTCGTACAGTCTCAGTCGTGTAAGCCGATAGAGGACTCAATGGAGCGCATATGCTGGAAATCCACAAAGGAATTCATTCAATCTCAACCGAGTCAATGCCAAGACTAGGCGGAACGAGTTCTTTCATACAGGCACTCAAGGAAGCGCGCGCTGCCTGTGTATCTGAGAATCTATGGAATTTCATTTCAATCTGTATGCCCGAAATCCAGAATCGAATCCTTTTAAATGAGCCAAGCACAGCCAGCAGCATTGGAGCCAAGTATCTTGAATTTTTTCTTTAATAAATACAAAAAAGTGGGGGGGGGGGGGGAAAGAGAAAGCTTAAATATTAAATCTTTTCGAATTCCCCAACTGATAAAAGTGAAAGTGAACAGGAAAAAGAGAAATGATCCTTTCTCTTTCAAAGGATTCCCGAGGAGTCTTGAAAATTAAACCAAAAAAAAAGGAGAAGAAACGGATAAGCGCCTAGAAGCGAAATGGCAGTGACAGCAAAGGTACATCATATGCTTTGGATACGATTTCTGTCAAGACAAAAACAGGATTTAAAAAAAAAATAATAATAATAAAAAAATAAATAAATAAAAATCGACTAAAGGCAACGATTGAAAAATAAATCAAATCTCCACCGCATTGCCCTGGGGGAGATTTCTTTTTCCTAAGCAGCTGGGTTTTCTCTATTCCAGAGTTCACCGAAATCATTCAATCTTTAAGAATCCTGCGCATGAAGCAATATTCTTTAAAAGGATTGGAATTTAATTTTTTCCTGAGAGAATTTCGAACAAAATTTAATAATTTCGAACACAAGGACACTTGCTCTGACGCCGTCAGTTATGCTTTTGATAATTTTTTTTTTTTCTTCCATTAAATATTATTAATTGAAGTCCAATCAATAAAAAAGAAATGAAATAAAATAAAATAATGAGGAAAATAAAAATACAACAGAATTTCTATAAAAGCAAAAGTTAAAGCTACGTGCGAATGTCCACAAAGGCTTTTACACACACACGCACACACACACACCCGTGAGCGAACATCCTCATATGAGACTTCCCAGCAAACATTTGCATAAGCTTTTTACAAAGGTGCTTACTATTCATTTGTTTCCAAGAAATTTTCCAAACTTTTTCCAAGCATATATGTGCTATATTAAATTCGCAAACATTTCCCAAACGCTTTCCAAATGTGTTTGGGAAACGTTAAATTTCTCAAGTACTTCGCAAATCCGTACATACATCGTACATACATACGAAGTGTCTACAGTTCGATTTTTTCGAACGTTAATATATTAATTCTAGCACGCGCGAATGAGATCTTCGGATAAGCGCCTAATGGAAGGCGTGTGCAATTTGTACATCATGATGGCTTTGGATTCGATTTCTGTCCGGCAAAAAGGATTGTGGAAAAAAAAAAATATGGAGTAGAAAAATTCTAGGTAAAATTTATCACTTGAGGAACGATTGAAAGAATAAATGCATTCTCCACCATTGCTGGGGGAGTTTCTTATTCCGTGTCAGAACTGGGTATTTGTCTATTCCATGTGTTACAAATCATTTTATCTTTAAGAATCTTGCGATGAAAGCTAATATTCCTCTTATTTAAAGGTTATTTGAATGTTATATTTTTCCGAGAGAATTTCAAAAAATTTAAAATTTAACACAACCTGCGACACTTGGTTGAACCGCCTACATCAGATTGGTATGCTTTTTAGGTTGAATTTTTTTAATTATTCTTCATTAATATTATTATTGAAGTCCAATCATAAAAAAGAAATAAATAGAATAAAATAAGAGCCGTTTGTTATTACAACATGAATTTCTATAATAGCAAAGTTCAAGCACTTGCGAATTCCAAAAGGCTTTTTTCGGGCAGCACACGTCACATCACAAACCGTTTAGTAAGCGTAACATCTATTGGGTTAATGCACATATTTCCATACAAAATACATATTCGAACATACATACGTATGTCTGCTGTTATAAATTAAATTTGCTTTTATCAACACCGCATCCTGTGGCAAAACATCAGACTCTTGAACCGCTAGGCCGTAGTATTCCAACTCCGATTACTGCTGCTCCTGCTCCAGCTGCTGGCTATCCAATTGCTCTCGTTCTCTCTGGAGTCCTGTTGGAATACTGTTCGGTACATCTTCATTACTTGATTGCTTTCAAAAGCATACTTCAGTGGCGCGCCACCAGTACAAGAGCAAGTTTGCCTTGCCATGTTGCTGTGTTGTGTATTTTGTTGCTGTGTGTGTTTGGTGATGCATTTTGATGTCTGGAGATCAGTTCGGACAGACGTCCATAAAATGTTTTAAATTCATTTGCCAGTGAAAAAGTCTTCTCAACACTTGACATTCACAAAGAGGAAGAAAAAGAAGAACAGCAAAAAAATTGCGTCCGGTTAAGTCTAAAGTTGACTTGCTCTGTATATTCATATTGACATCGGTAATGTTGTAAATACGCATGTAATGCTTTGTAATTTGTGGCAATAACGATTACACGTTGTAATCTTGTTCTTTTTATTGTTGCAAATTATCTTTATTTTTATTTAAAATGGGAATTATGAAAAGTTTTATGCATTAAGGAGTCAAGCGAATGGTCGGTCCCATATGAGATCGAGCTCGTTATTTTAAAAAGATATTGAGGCAAAGGGACTTTATTCTTGCGATAGAGTTGAACGTAAAATTCCTTGACTCGCAGTCTCCATAAGTCTAACAAATTCTTTGGATAATGGCTATACGTGTTAAGGAACTGTGACTGTTTATATAGAATGCATTGAAGGCAATGAAGACATCACGAAAGCGTTGCATAATTGTATGGGAAAAGGCAATTGTTTCACTCTTAAGCGTTGCATGTTCAATACGTTTTGGCAACAATTTTGCGCAGACTTTGCAAGGCTTCTCATGAAAAATATTTGAGCGAAATGGAGTAAGGGGAGGATTTGAATATAGGAACTCTTGTATCTAGTTAAAGTGAGATTTTTTTTTAATAGAAATAATATTATTACTCCTTGAAAAATACTACCCTTTTGGGGGAGAAAGAAAGTGTCTAGAATCCCCCATCTTTTGAGGAATTTTACTACATTTAAGCAATTACTGCAATAAGACAAGCTCACTCTACCACGAATTGAGGCTACTGAGATATATTCCAATATGAATTTTTATGAAAATAAATGAATAAAAGTACTTTTTAAAAATAGCCCGAAAGTGGTACGAAAACGGGAATGCACTGAAATAAATTTAAAAAATTTTGTTTCCCTTTTTGTGAAAAAAATTTTTTCAGTGTAAAATTTGAAATAATTTTTATAGATTCCATTTTTTTATGAACTATATGTCGTCATTCATTTCATAATTCGATCTAATATAGTTTTCGAGATATATAATACAAACATGAACACGAAGAAAGCTAAAGTCGGTCAAGCTCGACTTCGATATACCCAGCGCGTCCCGGCAATATTGATGCACCCCCAAGTAGCAAAATAGGTCGAAAATTGGTAAATTCTTACCTATATTAGGTCAGAATATTTACTTGACCTAACCTAAATAGGTCGAAATTACGTCGATTCGACGTCGAGTCGACGTAAGTGGGGAATAGATTGGAAGTCGGTTGGCGGTAATAATAGGTCATAATAGGGCATTTCGACTTCAAAGTCAGGGCGAAAAGAAGTCCGTTTACCTAATATTAGTCGAAAAGAAGTCGCAATGACCAATTCTCGACCTAATTGGACTTATGAGTAAAACGAAAGAGAACGTAAAAGGAAACGAAAAAAGTGAGAGAGAGAGTAACAGAGAAAGATATAAATACATAATATCTTACTCAGTCATTCGTATTACTCGAAAGCAGAAATGAACGAGAGATTTTCTTCTTCGTGTGTCTTAAGAAATAAATAATAAATAAAATATGGACTTCATTAAAAATTATTTTGCGCTTAATAAGTCCCAAAAACATATGCCCGCTGAGATTTTTCGTGAAAGTGTTCCTTCTACTTCTTCATTTTTAAGGGGCTTTCTCATTGATGGAAATTAAATAAATATTGCTTGAAAAAAATTGTTTTTCTTAAAGAAAAAACATATGCAGAAGAATAATTCTCAATTTGCCATTCGAAAAACATGGCGGAGCTCGACCTATTTTGACCTATTTCGACTTTAAAGTCAAACCGACTATGAAGTCCAAAAATCAAGTCCGCTCGACTTTGAAGTCGAAGCATGCAACAAAATAAGTCAACTTTTGACCCTATTTCGCCCTATAAGTCAAACGGACTTTAAAGTCGAATTTTAGTCAAAAAATTGGTCTGTTTGCCTTGAAAAATTACCTAATTTGGAATTCAAAGTTAAGTCAATTTTAAGTCACTCAATAGGGAATTTTTTACCTATTTTCGACCAAAAATCGACTTGGAAGTCGAAGCGACTTTGAAGTCATGAAATAGGTAGAATAGAGGTAATTTGGACCTTCGAAACGGACTTTTAAGTTAGGTCATATTTAAGGCCGGAAAATAGGTCAGAAATAGGGTATTTTCAACCAAAATAGGTCGATTCGACTTGCTGCTGGTCGAATCGCTCTATTTTGCTGCTTGGGCCATGTTCTGCCTTTCCGTACAGACATAAAAATCTCCATTTGTGGGCGTGGCAGTGGGCCGATATCACCTATTTGCACTTTGTTTGATTGTTCTCGAGGCCCAACAAACGTATGTGGCAAGTGTCGACGTGATTGGTCTGGCCGTTTGGAAGGAAATCCGACCAAAGACATGTGGACATGTCCACTTCGATCCGGATCAAGACTATATATATTTGTCTATATCTACAGAGCTTATTTCGAGCTGTTACAAGATCCGCTATAAACTAATATACGCTGTTTATGCTGGGTGTGAAAAGATCTGACTAAAAAGTATTTTTGAAGGATATTTCAAGGACACTACACAGTAAGAACCTAAAAATCAGTTGAAGGACGAACTTATCCAAAGATCAACAAATTGCCTTCCTGAGCCGGCAAGAACCTTTCTACGCTTTTACCCTTACCCGGTGTAAGCCAACGGAAATCGGGATTAAATATTCGTATTTTCCATATGCCTAAGTATATTCACACAAATAATGACATTGCACATTTCCGCTTCATTTGAATTGATCGTTTACTCAGCCTTTTCAATTAGTGCAACTGCATTAAATCCATTTCAGTTTCGCTTTAAACGTGCAAAGACTGAAGCCATTTTCCAATTCTATCTCTTTAAGTCGCATTATCATAATCATAATTTTTGTAATTCTGCTTTTAAAATGCTATTAAGCATATTGCAACGTTTACGATAAGTGCTTTCAGTGTCATTTTTAATCGAGCCAACGTTTAGTTTTTTTTTTCCCCCACTCACTTTACTCATTCACCAGCAAGAAGGCGAGCAGACCTCAAGGAAACACACCCCAACCAGTCCAATTTGATTTTTAAAAGCAACGACAAAAAAAAAAAAATGGGATAAAAATTTCATGTGCTCTCTTGATTAGCTGTGCTACTATCTCAACTCCATTGAAGAGGAATGTGTGCCATGCTACAAATTTAATAACTAAATTTATGAAAATCACCAGCACAGCGCACTTTGTCCCCCCTTCCTCCTGGATAAACGAAAACTCTTATAAAAGTAATCATAATGATGATGATGAGTCTGTGAAAAATGTCTGGCATCTATTGGAAGATTTTAAGAGAAATAATTTGGAAGAGGGAAAAACGGGCGAATATCGAACTTTAGAGGAGATTTTTGTGGGGTGCACTATCGAAAAGAGAACAAAAAATAACTATGGAATTATTTTGATTGAAATTATTCGAAATTGAACTCTGATAAAAGACTTAAGTGCGATCCATTCGAACTATTTTGCTAAAAGTTGTGCTCAAAAATACCATTTAAAGGAGTATCTATTCTTGTGTAGAACTTTCAGATAACTTTTTTTTTTTTTCTTATAGTTGATATATTGAGATATATACTGTCCAAAAGAAATTTAAAAATTCAGATCATTGGCGATGGGACAGCTGATTTAGTGAGGCGGCAACTATGCAGTTCCTGCCGAAAATGGAATGTTTGAACGCGTGAATCTGTAGACTGCTTTTTTCAAGTCTCTTCATGAGATATTATCTCAAGTTATAACTGCCTATAGTCCTTTTCTCCGGATATAACTGCCTATAGTCCTTTTCTCCAAGTGTAAGGGTAAAATTTTCTTGTAGACATGAAAATTAAATATTCAACGATTTACAAGATATAGCGAAAAGAAGAAGCGAAAAAATCGCAGCTTAGTTATCGACCATACTTTTCGATATCGATGGGATTGTTTTTAAAATTATTTAGGTTTTTTTTTTTAGACTTTCATAAAAGTGGGATTCATTCAACTTCGGAAACTTTACGAAATGAGAAATTTGTCACTGAATTGTCAAAAATTAAATTATCATTTCCGATGGCAAAAGTTACAAAGGCATATTCGAATCTGCATGAATCTCTATATTGATTTATGCAATTAAAAAATTTGGCAATCCTTTTCCATTAACTAAGATCCACTTCTATGAAAGCTTTACTAATCATTATTTGAAACCAAATCTTCAAAAACTTGCTCACATTCAATATGGAAAAATGGGAAAAAGCTTTAAAACTCCATCTCGTTAGTAAACACCCAATTAATATTTTCAACCATAAGAATATCTCCTTTTTACTTTTCATTATTTCAATCCCAAGGGACACTGACAATTTCAGATCACGTTTTATAATAAAACGATTTTCATATAAGAAACGATAATCACTGCTTCACTCTTACTGTATTCCATTTCAGATTTTAACTCACCAAGGCAACTGCCATCATTTCCTAACCTTACAACCGCACTCATCATTATCATCATCGTCATGAACCTCATCTTCGTTAGTTTCTTTTGCCACAGCAAACATGGTCATTGCCACTGCAACACTTACACTTACTCCCGTATCTCAACTCCTCCCCCACTTCTACTTCCACTTACCAAGAAGACCAAAAAAATTCCCCAAGTGCAGGTCCTTTTAACGCTTTTACTGGTTTATGTGTGCATCACCAAGAAGTGCTAGTGCAACGAAAATCGACGTGCGACAAGGTTAGCTCGGTTAGTCTAGCCGCATGTCTACGGTAGTAGGTAACCACCAAGCACTTCCCAAAGAGGACCGAAAAAACAGCAGCAGCACCAGCAGCAGCAGCAGCAGAAGCAGGAAAAAACCGACCCAACAAAACAGAACACCGACAGCAACAGACAGATAGACAGACAGACAGACCGACAGACGTAGAGGATATAACATAAAGAACGTGACATTTGGCGCCGCATGATGTGTCAACGACACTTGCAGTAGAGAAATAATACAAAAACAAAAAAAAAAAACAAAAAAATTTAAAAAAAATATCCTAAAAAAATACGAAATGAAAAAATGGAAGAAATATGTTCGAGATAACTACTCATCATCTCGGATTGCTGCACTTGAGTGCATCTCTCAACACTTTTATGCCATAATTGCTTGCTGCAGTGTAAATTAAAGAGAAAATTTTCAGTATTTTTTTTTCATTTTCATTTTAAAATCAAGCTGCCTCGATTGAAGAGTAATGCCTGCTTTGATAAGACAACGAAATAAAAAATAAATTTAAAAAAAAATTGTTAAAAGGCGACTGGAACGGAACGCCTTTGAGCCACCACCACCAGCGTTGTTCAAACTTATCTTAAAAAAAAAAAATTAATAAAATAAAATAAAAAAAAATTTAAAAAAAAGACTGAAAGAAATAACATCGAAATAAGTAATGATCGTATAACATCTTGACTGTCATATCGTAAGCGCTTTTCTTCTTCGTCTGCCTCTTCTTCTTTAATGTTGCATCAACATTGTCGCAATCGATGTTGAAAGGAAGCAGAAGACACTTTAACCGAAGAAAACTAATAAATTCTTGCCGTTCCTCAATTTCACTCGCATTCACGACTGAATATGATGGAAAAAAATTTATATATAAATTTATATACATATATCTATCTATCCATTAAAGTTTTACGACATCCAAATGGGTGTTTTTCTCTCAGTAAATTTCCTTTTCTTCTCCTCTCGGCACTCGTCAAAGCCCATAAAAATACCACAGAAAAACACATAAAGACCGAAGCATATATAAAATGCATAAGAATGTGGCTGCGGAAAAATATGATTAAATGACCATGAGAATTGCTCGCTTAGTACCCATAAAATGTGAATATTTGCTCATTTCCATTTCAAGCAACCATTGCTCTCTATCTCCCTCTCGCTCACCCCTCCTCTCGCTCGCACTCTGGCATGCGCCCTCTCGGTTTCCTTGGGGCATTCGCGATTAAATTGACTTTATGAATATTTCTTTTATTTTTAATTTATTTATTCTTTTTGGAGGCGGCTCGTTACCTAAATTTATGACGTATGATTGTGCTTTTATGATAACGCAGTTTTAATTTGTGACCGCAAAGGTCCGAAGAAATTAAGCAATTTTGGGATCACAAAAGTTCGGTATCATAAAAAATAAAATAAAGTGCCGGCTTTCAAAGTGGAATGTTAAAAATTCTAAGCAGTGGAAGTAGATAATTTACACTCCCGAAGAACAAAAGAGCGAGGAAAACAAAAAGAAAAACTTGTCACTGCTATGCCAATATGGATGAAAACTTATTTTCAAAGGCCGAAGTTAAAAATTCCATGGAATTTTCCTATTTTTTGTTTTTATTTGAATAAACGCAGTAATGATTACAGCATGAGAGCAAATATAATGCTCGACAGCTGTAACATCGTTCTAGAATATCATCGAGATAAAATGTGCCTTAAAACTTACCAAAATCCAAATCAATAGAATAGAAATAGGATGATCAATTTTCATTGGAAATTACCTGAAAAAATAAAAACAAAAATTATTTTACAAATTTCCACTACGATTCAATTATTTTTTCACATGAGCAGATTTAAGGAGCTTAATTTGAATTTGAATTTTTTACAAATATTTTTGAGCGGAGGAGCATCATTCAAACCGGGCATAATATTGTGCAACACTTGAAATTGAAACAGAATTTCGACTGCAGTTCTTGGAAGTACATGAATAATGTAATAAATTCCTATATTTGGTTTTTCTGAAATGGCTACAGGTGAAATATAAATTGATCTCGAAGAGTGTGGCCGAGAATTAAGTTGCAAATTTTTTGCTTTTGCGCAATTCCATTAAGTCACAATCACTTTTTTTTTTTTAGGTTTTGGCTCATAATATTTAAAACAAATAGGATTTGATTCTCGAGGATTTATTATTTTTACTTTTAACAACAATAAAGCAATGAAATAGCCTCATTTCTGCTCAGATTGGCTGAGACGTGTGTGGCCATTAAGAGTTTTGCGCGAAATTGCCCTTCTATTTATGGCTTTATCACGAAAACCATTTGACATTTTATTTTCCTGCCTATGGCAAGGTTTTAGCCTTTGACATGGAGAAAATAACTGTAGTAATAACTGACCCGACTGAAACTCCATCTTGTAGAAAATTTAAAATTATTAAATATTAAATATAAAAAATTTTTTCACTTCCTTTTAACGTTTCTGACCCATAGCTTCTCAAGCCGGTTAAAATTTTATGGAAAATTTTTCAATTAAAATGAAAAAAAAACCAAACTCGACAACTCCTTCGAACAGACCCAATATAACATACTTGAGCGCTCCTTGATAATATTTCGGCACTTCAAAGCTAGAAAATTTGTACGCAAAATCAGAAGAAAAATTTCTACAGTCAACATTTTGTTAACAAATGTACAATGACCCCAACAATGTGTCTCAATGGCTTTTTCATCCAACGTTTTATGACCCAAAATTTCTCTCTACCGGCCTGCCTGACTTTCGCAAAATCAATTTTTTACTATTTAAATATATATACATACAAATATATATATAAAAAGAATAAAAGATATGGATGACCATGCGTTGATGACGCCTGTAGCCATATACACTTCTGTAATTAAATATGTTTACAAAAGTCATCAATCATCACGTTTTGGTCTTTTAATTATTTCATTAAAACTCTTTGACTTTTATTAGGTAGAACAATTTTATTTCATTTGTCTTTTAATTTTCAAATATGTTTTTAAATGAACTCAATTGTGCTATTCTGTTTTCGCGCATACTTCATTAGCGTTATGAATTTTCCTATTGTAATAATTTTCGCACGAAAAATACACAATTTTTCTCTCAATTTTATTATTAAATTTTGTTGTCAAATTTAGATTCTTTTTTGCCAACTTCTTTACATTTTATTGCAAAAACATTTATTTTAGCCAGAATAAAGCCTTAGGCAAATGTTTGCATGTGTGAAGTAATTAACACGCTCAGTTGAAAGGCTTTTTGCTTTTACACATGGCTTGTGTGTTTATATTTTGTGAAAAATTTTGAAGCACAAAGTTTCAACGTGTATACTTTAGTACATATATAAAATAATTGAATTCAATTGTTAGTTAAAAATTCCAAAAATTAATATTATATTTTAAAAATTCATAGCACGAAATAAAACATTTAAATTAAAAGCCTTCAACGCGGATGAAGATTTTTTAGAATTTTAAAAAGAGATTTTTTGTTTTCAAACCAAATTTGAAGCTTTAGGCATTTTTTGTGATTTAAAATGGCTTCAAAAATTGTGTGGAAACATTGAAAATATTATTGAAATTCAATTAAAAAAGTACTACGGAACAAATTTCAGACAATAAAGTCAATACTGAGTCTTTGTCTTGAGGCTCATTTGAGGTGCACAATATTTACTTAGCGAACTTTTGTTAGCAATTCAAGTAATTGAATAACTTCTATTTTTTTTTTTTCTACTCAATTCAAATTTGATTTTTTTTCCAACTTTTTTGAGACATTCAAAAGTATTCCTTTATTGGTAAAAAGCTGACATTGCGAGGTCAATCGAATAAAAGCATAATTTTGCTTTGTTCGCGCTCTTGTTATATGCGAAACTTTTTCAGCTTCCATTCAAATGGCAAGCTCTTTTTGAGCTCCACACAAAAACACACATGAAATTTCTTGAGATTCAAATCGAAGAGTGCTTTTTCGGGTTACGTTATGTGTAGCCATTCAAGATAAAACGCCATTTAAATCTGACATGCCACACCAAGACTGCGACATCGACTTTGACTTCATCCATTTGGCTTAAGTCAGTCATATAAGCACAATGAGCCATGCATGACTCTATGAGCGTGACATGAACATGACAAGCTCTAAATGCTTCAAAGCGCTAAAAACAACGAAGCATTCCAATCCTTTGAAATAGCGCCTTTTCGAAAATTGAGTTTTCAATTTTATGAGATTTTGTGCTGGTTTTTTTTTGTAACTTTTTGACACTCGAGCAACACCTGCACGCATGCGTCATAAAATTTTCGTCGATACTGCTCCATTCAATATCGTCAACGTCACCATCGCCACCACCGCCATCGCCGCAACCATCGGCACCATCTCCACCATTGCCATCACCATCACCAACACCATCGTCTAAGTCGTCTCCTTAGCGTGTAATTATGTAATTTCGTGCTGCTTACTGTGTCTCTCTGCGCTATTGAAATTATGTTGTTCGTTAATTGAAATGTAAACGTCATCATTATGACAGCCACTTCGAAAAGTGTTTGAGACAGAGAGAAATCGAGCGATTGAAAGTTGAGACCTGAGAGACGTGAGATTTTCGAGCAGCGTGCTTCGATGACTTTTCAAAAAACAAAAAAAAAAAAAATACTTCAGTCATACTTGAATGTTTTTTTCATTGACAGATGAAAGGTCTTGATGCGAATAGTTGGGTTAGGGGTATTGACAGCGATTTCGCAAACTAAGAAACTTGTTCTTTGAAGGCTCCATGGGGAGTCTTCTTCAATTAAGATCCGGTTGTTACTGTTTTCGTTAAAATTTTTGTAACGATTTCCTGAATTCCTAAGCGAAAATTCCTATAGATAAACAACACATGCAAATATATGGAATCATTTTCAATGAACAGCGCTTATGATTGTATCTGGTTCCATATATTTGCATGTGTTGAATATCTGCTGCACAATTGGAAACCAGGCATTAATGTTTGCTTGTTGCCCATGTTCAATGCCAAGCATACAAGCCGCCTTGGTCCATAATCTTAAAATGGGGAAATAATTTTCGATGGACTCTGTAAAAGCGCCCTCTCCTTGGATTGAATGTTTGTGGGATTTTTTACCGCTTCAAATTTACCCTAGTTTATGCCTGCAAGCGGATAATATCGAAACGCTTTCGTCTAGGGTTGCCAATGAACGAAACTTGAACTATTGCTAAATAAGAAAATTAATACTTTTTTTTTTTCAAAACATTACTTCAAATTTTCGACCACTCTAAGAACAGCATTAAAGGTCGTAGTCTTCAACTCGATTTAAGAACTTCGAGAGTTTAAATTTGGGAATATATTCTCTTAGTCTTCGTGCCAGTTTAACTCAATCAAATACCTTTGATCTATTTGCATTTTTCAAAAATTTTCATATCAAAATCCTTAGCTTTATCTATATTTCTTTCAAGAAATTTTAATGTTGCACACATACCACATGTCGCCCCACGTGAGTAGAGCTTTGTATAAGTGATAATTCTCTTGTGCTCTAAGATTTCATATTATAATAAACAACAACAATCCTATAACTGTTTTAAACTCTCCTGAAGACTATGATTTGAAAGTTGAAATCTTCAAAAAGATTAAGCAAGGTTGTTAGACTATGATCCTAAATATAAAGAACTTTTCCTTTGTTTTCATATTGTTTTAAATAAATTTCGCTCATAAATACAGAAACAAAAACAACAAACAACATGCGACAGCTGTCAGAAAATTGAGCAAATATTGTTTAACCGCTCGCAGCATTATTTTTCTATTAGGCAAATAAGTTTCCCCCCGCCAACTTGTTTGGGTTGAGCAAAAACGAAAATAAAAAACAATGCCGTTTTATGGCAAACTTCGAAGAAATGAAAAATAGGAGAGAAAAACGCAATAAATTTCGCTCCACCGGAAGTGGATACTCACCCACCCACACCCCTACACATAAATACTTATTGAAGAATGACGTAGGTTTGTAGTGAGCGCTCGTACCGAGACAACCTATCGCCAACCATCGCCATTTATCGTTAAGATATTTTTCGCTTCACGGAAAATTCGAATTCACAGTTTCGAGTATTTGGGTCATTTACGTGACATTCATACCGAAATACCGAGAGACAGAGAGACAGAAAGAGAAAGAGGCTGAAATGTCCAAATAATTTGGCAATGACAACAGAGCTTCGTTTCAGCTTTGCTATGGTAGAATATATCGAAAAACAAAATGAAAGAAAAGTAAAGAAAAGAAAATTTTCCGCTCGTCTGCTTTTAGGTTGAATGAATTTGTAAAAGATTAATTAGTGCACATTAAATATTATCAAAATTGTTCGCTTTCGGCTCGAGTGTCCTGTTTAAACAATTTCCTTGACGTGCTCTCAACTGAAGCGATCAAGTATGAACGTTAATTTATGTGTGTGCACTGTAGATTTGTACTTGTATTAGTATTTTGTGTTAGACAACGATAACGATAAGGAGGACAAAATGCCAAAACGTGTCTGGGGCGCTCTTTGCCGAGCGTTTTTTTGAGTGATGAAGTGAATTCGATGCACCTTGGATAGGAGTTCGAGAAAATATGACACGCCCGTTGGCTATGATAGATTTAGATATAATTAATCTCATAATATTTATTCAGCCATATTTTATATTTTTTTATACGAAGCCGAACGAATCTAATGACATTAACTAATTTGAAGACGTTCTGAACTCAATCTCTCAAACATTAGAGCTTCTAAAAAAAAAAAGAAATATTATTCAAGGACATTGTTTGAAGTTAATGACTTCAACTAACAACAAGAAAATGACAAACGTGTTCAGAATATTAACTTGTACGTTATAAGATAATAGTTTCTATTAAAAAATTGGGGGTCTCTCTTCGAAGTTATATTGAATTAACATAGTGAATTATCCATATGGATTAGAGTCTGTAAAGCATCTGCATCAAATCTAATCAACATTATTATTTGTTTTGTCTCCTGAACCAATATTTTCAATAATAATCGTAATTATACGCTTCTAAATGTCCGAAATAACTCTAATTCATTTAGTTAATTCACTATGTGGAAACATGCTACTAGTTTGATATGGATTCAAAACCCTCTGGATCTGATAACTGAACATCTGAGTTGATTCTAAGATTTCCGAAACATTTAGATATTTCTAAAATTTATTTTGAAAAAGGACACTTACATGTGATGTGATAAGTTCCAAAAAATATAGGTGAACGAATTTACTTTTCTCGACAGTAAACTTCTTCTTTTTAAATATTTGGGCGAAGAAATTTGATGGGGAATGGGTATTTGACCCATACCAATAATTTTCCTTTCCCTATCAATTTAAAAAAAAGAAAATTTTAGTGTCGAGAAAAGTAATTTCCTCGGAAATTCGTTCACCGAGAATATTCAGAATCTGGTTGAATATGTCATCGGCTTTTTACAGGTTGGGTTGGCTGTAATTCTCAGAAACTTTTCCGGCATGTCACATAAATCGATATCTTCAAAAATTGATCCGTTTTGAAATTTCATGCACCCTAAAATCTGTTTTCGCAGCATTTCTTTTCTAATATTATATATTGAAACTGAACATACATATGTACATATATAAAAATACCATCTTGAGATGAGAAAACGGGGTCAAAACTAGATCGTCCTGATATTTAGACCAATTTAAATTCTAGACGACTTTGTAGTTGATTTCTGTGACATCCCCGCATATTTTCGCGGCACATATAACCACGTTTCAATATCGAAAAAGGCACTGATTTAATTCAGTGGCTCTGGGATAGCGTAGGGAATGCGTGCCTTGCTCTTGATCCCGCGGTCCGAGGTTCGATTCCCGGCACAGGCGAAACGGAGTGTAACCAAGCCTAGCCTTGCACTGGTTTTTCAAAATGGTATCACAATGGGCCGGTGAAGGGCCTAAGTGGCATCCACTGAAACATACATACATACATATGTTCATAGTTTAATGCAAACGAAAATATAACAATTTTTCTGTGATTTTTTGGCACATTCTCATTTCCGGGGTGCCTAAATTTCGGATAAAGAGTACTTTTTCCATTTATGTGGATATGAAACTTTTATGAATAATCGCTTTTATTAAACTCTTTATAACTTTATTATGCTTTTAACCTAAAATGGGATTACAGAGCATTTAACAAATTTTTCATGAATGGGACTGTAATACTGCAATGAGCGGCTAATCGGGGAGCATTTGAAGAGTAATTAGAATAACTCGATGATAAAATAAATATTTAAATAAAATATTTCCAAATAATTCGAAGCTTTTCGAATTTATGCTGAAGAACTTTAACCAGTTTTAACCTTCAACCTCTTTTCAAATGAAAGCTATATTTACTGAAGAAAAAAAAAAAAAACCGAAATGCAAACAAGTCATCCATATACATAAAAACAAGGCCTGTCTGATCCAATTTCAAACAAATTAATTAAATAGATAAACATTAAATGGCGAACACCATCCATCGAGTGTTCAGCGCAAAAAGTTGCATTGGCATGGCAGCCGGTATGAAGCTTTGCGGTGAGACAAATTCATGAAATTGCATGAATGCGATTCAAGGATTTTTGTGAATATCGAAAGCAGCTGCAGTCAATTTGGATTATTTTAATAGACTTTGCCATTATTACATTTTGCTATTTATTCATTTATTCATTAATTAAGTTAATTTGCTCTTTGGCACTCGAAACTGAACACTCTTTTTTGGGTTTAAAACGTTTCATCAGATGATGAGCTTTTTTTTTTTTGCTTTTAGTTTGCATTTCGTTTGAGAGTCTGGATTTTTTACTTTTTATTTTGGGTTGATTTCGGATAATTAGAAATTTTGCAATGAATTTTTTTGTTGCATTTTTGTTTGACAAGTCATAAAAAATGATTTTTCATTTGGCTTGAGGGTTCAAGTAATTGATATTTATTTATTTTCAATTAAATGCATATTGAAGCAATTTGTTTATTTACTCAGTTTTTAAATTTGTATTTAATTTGTGCAGTCATTCCAAAAAATTGACGTAACAAATAAGTTAAAAAAAAACAAAATTACGGTAAATAAAATTCTAACAAAAAAATTAAAAACTACATTTATTAAAATAGATATTTTCGATACAAGTGTCGAAATGAAGCATTTTTTTGCACGAGTGGTAAATGTTGTAAAACGAGGCGCAGCCGAGTTTTACAATACCACGAGTGCGAAAAAAGCTGAGTTTCGACACGAGTGCCGAACAATATTTTATGCAATAAGATTTCAAATTGGATTTTAACCTAAATTTAAGAAAGCGTGTTTTTTGTTTGTTTGTTATTGTGAAGAAATTTTTTATTTTGATTTGACAGATTCATAATTTGAAATTCTTTATTATACAACTTCGTAGTATGCTCTGCTTATTTTTGCCTTGTATTTTTTGAAATGCGTGCATTTTAGAAATTTATTATTGCACGCCTTGCCTTGTATTTTTTGAAATGCGTGCGTTTTGAAATTTATTATTGCACGCCTTGAAATTCATTCTTAAAAAACCATGTAGTATGCCATGCTTTTTGTTTGTATAAACAATTTTTTATACTTTCTCAAAACTAGTGTCATAATATGCTTCATTATGATTTTAAAATCGACATCATAATAGGCCTATTATGATGTCGAATTGCATAATAGATATTTTCGATACAAGTGTCGAAATGAAGCTTTTTTTTGCACGAGTGGTAAATGTTGTAAAACGAGGCGCAGCCGAGTTTTACAATACCACGAGTGCGAAAAAAGCTGAGTTTCGACACGAGTGCCGAACAATATTTTATGCAATAAGATTTCAAATTGGATTTTAACCTAAATTTAAGAAAGCGTGTTTTTTGTTTGTTTGTTATTGTGAAGAAATTTTTTATTTTGATTTGACAGATTCATAATTTGAAATTCTTTATTATACAACTTCGTAGTATGCTCTGCTTATTTTTGCCTTGTATTTTTTGAAATGCGTGCATTTTGAAATTTATTATTGCACGCCTTGCCTTGTATTTTTTGAAATGCGTGCGTTTTGAAATTTATTATTGCACGCCTTGAAATTCATTCTTAAAAAACCATGTAGTATGCCATGCTTTTTGTTTGTATAAACATTTTTTTATACTTTCTCAAAACTAGTGTCATAATATGCTTCATTATGATTTTAAAATCGACATCATAATAGGCCTATTATGATGTCGAATTGCATAAAATTATTTTATATTAAAAAATTTTTTTTCAAAAATTGAAAAATGTCAGTGTTAAGGCTGTAGTACATGAGTTGTAAAAAGCCACATTCATATGTAACTCTGACATCATTTTGACGTCAGAAAGTTTTTAAAATGGCTACATATAGTGTATTCAAAAACTTCCTGACGTCAAAATTACGTCAGAGCTACATATGAATGTGGCTTTTTACATCTCATGTACTACAGCCTTTAGGCCCCATCTACACGATGCAAGTTTTCGCTTGGCAAGTTTTAGTACTTGTGTGCATGAACTTGCGTGACCAATCCACACGACGCTAGTAAATTTGAGCTTGCAGCTTGCCTGAAAGTAATCTAAAGATGACTTGCACGCAAGTGCTTGGGCACATAGCCACACGGCGTTACTAAAAGTTGCTTTTCAGCAGCAATTTTTTTAGAACATGTAGCTTGCCAGCTTGAAGGTTTTTACATTCAAGTAGAAGTTCTTGCCGCAAGTTTGACAGTTGGAATAAAAAATCATATTTTAACCTAAAATAGCAAAAATGAATAAATAAATAAAGAAAGTTCTAGCAGCGGCGCTCATTTTGGAAGAAATAGAAAATTATAGAAAAAACCAAAACGAACAATTTGGGCACGCAAATTTTTTTTTTAGAGGAGACAGAAATCCCTTTTATGAGAATTCAATGAAGGATCTATCAAATGAAGGTGAACAATTCAAAGTGCTTCCATTTCACTGGTTTACCCCCAGAGCTTCCAGAGCAATGAATGCAATTTGTCCTTTATAACCAGCTTTTCCAAATTTGTTTTTTCGGCAATGGCTTCGTAAGCTGCCTCTTTTTATACCTTTTCCGAAGGAACTTGCAGAAGTGACTTCCCAAGTGAAAGCTTGCATCGTGTAGATGGGGCCTTAAAGAAAAAAATCTACAAATGAGGGCCCATTTACACTTTTGACGTTTGATATAAAAAAAATTTGACTTCAAAATTTAAAAAGATTTTTCGATTCAAAAAACGATTTTGATGTCAAAAATTCTAACGTGTATACTTTTTGAAGATTGTTTTGACATAGATTTTGACCAAATTGTCAAATGTGTAAATGCCCCCTAAAGCTTTTCAGGCTATATCGTCAAAATCGCTTTCTCATTGCGTTTACTCGTCTTTACCTTTCAGCAGAAGAACTAAAATTAATGCCCTGTTAGAAAAGGGCTGAGAATTGAACACCCTTTCGATTGTGTGTCGGAATTGAATTTTGAAATTGTCTACATTTCTGAAGGAACTTATTCTTCTTGGTCGATTACTCCATTTGCCTTCTTAATTTGTCAAACAAAGTACCAAAATGTCTCTTCGAACCCCAACAGTGGACTATTTGCGGTCAATTGGTGAGGTCAATGCGGCAGTTGTTACTGGTAAAGGTAAAGGTACCAAAATAAACCGAACAACCTTCGTCGATGTCCTTTTGACTGCCCTATTATCATACCATTTCTTAATAAGGGAGACAGGGGTTCGACGTTCCGAAATTTTCATACGACGAATGATTAATGTACTAGAAAGAATTACAGTCGATGATTCTTATATACAGGAGCAAAATTTAATCGTGCTCCAAACTCTTTAATCCAAAGTCATGGAAGTTATACAGTATTTTTGTTGAGGAAAATTTTTCTCTCGCAGGCCGATAAGGAAACACTCGCCTGTCTCTCCTACTCAGAGTTAAATCGATTCTGGTAGATGGAATATTAAATATTCAGGTCAATCAACGCTTTAACTAACCAAAGCGTATTCTCCTTCCCACTCAGTTTGATCAGAATAGATTTCCCTATTATTGCAGGGGGCATGGATTCCCTCCATTTTTTAATGAGGCAAGTATTTTAACAACCGATTTTCCGCTGAGTGCAAGGTACTTTCCAATGAAATCAAATCAAAAGGTAACATTTAACAGCGAAACTTCGTGTTTCATCCTCTCGAAAAAACAGTGAAAACGATGTCAGTAAGTCAACACAAACAAATAAACAAAGATTTGGAAGCGAAGGAAGGAAATTCAATCCGCTCACACAGTCGTTCGTCCAGTACAAAATTGAATTGAATGGTTTTTTTCTCGAATTTCCAGGATTCTGGTAGATAAAACACACTGCATATTGACTAGTCACTTTCCCTACAATCCTATATTACTTTTTCTTAGTAAATTAACCTTCTCATTACTGTAGTGTACATATATTTGTTTATATGATTAATATTTTCTCTCATTCTTATATCGATGAGTTTATTTATTTTCCTTCTTTTTTATAAGTACTTCAATCGAATTTAATTCATTCACCTGTGAAGCGAAATATGATTGTGGTTCTTCCGAATGTTATTGCACAATGAGAAATTTAGGCCCTAAACTTTAGGATCATTTACAATCCTTCTTCTTCTCGTTTTTTGAACTCCCCGCTGCCTTTTTCACGTCGTAGTTATCTTTTACGAAAAACAAATCACGTAGTCAAGGGAAGAGGAGAAAGAAATATGTTTTTAGTGAAAACTAACAACGTATGCAAAAGGTTATCGGGTCAAAACCTCAAAGCGAGAAACCTCAAACTCAAGATTAAATCACGTCTCATGTCCGAATAGTTTGAAGAAAAAAATGTATATACATACATATATAGATATACATAGATATGTATATGTATTTTCTCAGAAATCATGCCAGTACGTTTGGCAAAGGTACGGTGCGGTGCGGCACGGTGTGGAAATAAGGGAAAGAAAATTGAAAAATGTGAGGAAAAACTTTTAAAATATATTTTATACCTTCAAATAGTGATGAGATGCGGTACGATGCGATGCTCCTGGCATGACTGCGGGTTCAAGTCGAAACTTCAAAAAAAAAAAAAAAAAAAAAAAATAGAAGAAAAGAGGTACTTGGGCTTTACTTTGCTCTTCGTATTGTATGGTTTTTTCGGGTTGGATTATTGGAACGATGGGGCACGATGGTGGAAACTGTCAAAAGTGACATATGTAAACGAGTTGAGAAGCCAACGTATGTACGCAGGCAGCAACAACAACGCAAAAGCTCCAGGAGGACGGACAACAAAAAGCTACGTCAGCTCCCAACTGTGAATCCAATGAATCCAACGGCGCCATGAGAGAAGAGACAAGGCATGAGAGATAGAGAAGGAGAGGGGGTAGGTGTGAAGGGAGGGTTTTACGTGTGTTTGTGTGCATGCGCGCATTTGTATAAAAAGCGAGAAAATCGCAGCGGAAAAACAGCTGCGCATATGATGAGTCGGAAAAATATTTGCATTACGTTTTCAACATTGTTAAAATAACAAATATTTGCATGCCACATTAAAATGTTTTTTCACAAACTACATAAATATTCCAATATTTCAAATTCAGTCGGAAAGACAAAAGGTGGACGAAAATAATGGGAGCAGCCAGAATATTCCTTAAAATTTGAATGAAAAAAATTTCAATTTAATTTTAATCTGGACGATATGTCCATTCCATCTGCCTCCAAGTATTTGCTTGTTTGTTTATGACTTACTGCCAGGCAACTTTTTCACTATCGTTTCGAGAGGATGAAACACGAAGTTTCGCTGTTAAATGTTACCTTTTGATTTGATTTCATTGGAAAGTACCTTGCACTCAGCGGTAAAAAGGTTGTTAAAATACTTGCCTCATTAAAAAAGGGAGGGAATCTATGCAACAATGGGAAAATCTATTCTGATAAAATGGATTGGGAAGGAGAATACGCTTTGGTTAGTTAGAGCCTTGATTGACCTGAATATTTAATATTCCATCTACCAGAATCGATTTAACTCTGAGTAGGAGAGACAGGCGAGTGTTTCCTTATCGGCCTGCGAGAGAAAAATTTTCCTCAACAAAAATACCTTATAACTTCCATAAGAGTTTGGAGCTCGATTAAATTTTGCTCCTGTATATAAGAATCATCGACTGTAATTCTTTCTAGTACATTAATCATTCGTCGTATGAAA
This sequence comes from Chlorops oryzae, assembly GCA_020466095.1. NCBI lineage: Eukaryota > Metazoa > Arthropoda > Insecta > Diptera > Chloropidae > Chlorops > Chlorops oryzae. Next base: position 43,177,334 of record CM035808.1, read on the forward strand.
ATTTTGGAACGTCGAACCCCTGTCTCCCTTATTAAGAAATGGTATGATAATAGGGCAGTCAAAAGGAGGACATCGACGAAGGTTGTTCGTTTTATTTTGGTACCTTTACCTTTACCAGTAACAACTGCCGCATTGACCTCGCCAATTGACCGCAAATAGTCCACTGTTGGGGTTCCAAGCGACATTTTTGAAACTTTGTTTGACCAATTTAGAAGGCAGAAATACTGTTGTTTGTTTTTTAACTATTATATGGTGAAGAGCTGAAGCGTAAAAGGTGGCAATGTAGGCAGTTCGCCTTCAATTTCGTATAATTTGTAGCTATTAATAGACAGGTAGCTTACAGTCTCGTATACTTTGTAGGCGGTAGGCACTGTTGGCCTCTGGGCAGAATGATTGTAAATGAATATTTCTCGGGACTTTTTTGGCTAGAAATATTTTCATACGGATGAATGAAGTGTTCTAAAGTCAATAGTACGAAGAATGTGATGATACTTGCTCAAAAATTTTCGAAATTCTTACTCCCTTTATATAAACTTCCCCGCGTGTTTAGAATATGATCTTTTTTCACATCCTGGGAATATATAATAGATATAATAGATCTGACAATCACACTACCTTAAGGATTTATGTGGTGACCTGGTCGCCAACAATTAACCACAATTTTTATAAAAAATTCCTTTAGACCTCTCCAGGTAAAAAGCTGTAACCGAGTCTCTTGACGAAAGCTGAGCGTTATTTATTTTGCGAAAAAATTTTTCTTTCCGGCTTAAAAAAAGGCGAATATATCCAAAGCGATTTCATTTCGCTTGCTTGCACCCAACAATTCATCGTGTGTAATTCCTTTTAAACACATTAAATCGATCGTAAAAATAAAATCCGCAATCTGCATTTCAACCGAAGAGAGAGAGCGAGAGAGAGAGAGAGAGAGAGAGAGATAGAGTGAAGCACATAAGCCAAAGGCATGCCATGCGATTTCCAATGCACTTCTTTGGTTAAATGCGCGTACAAATTTCTATACATAGAATACTGGCAAGCATACCATTGCCATAGCGGCCGGCCGATGGGTTTCGAGGGAACTTCGGTTAGCAGCAATAGTAAGTAACCGTCTAAACTAAGCTTGATGGACAAAATCGGATCAAAGCAAATGGGCAATATAGCAGCATTTTAAGCAACATTGTTAAGGCAATAGGCAACAGCAGTGGACGTAGTAGCAGCGGCAGCAAATGCAACCCAGAACATTGTAAGCCGATACCAAGAAGGCTTAAGTCTTCAGAGAACCGGCGAGCACAACAAAAATTGAAAAATTAAAAAAAAAAACGAAAAACTAAAAGCTGAAAAGGAATTTAAAAAAAAGTCAATACAAAAGGGTAAATAGTGCTTCCCTTTGCACCCATAGCTTGCTTGTCCATGCACACCATCGACACCACAATTTCAATAATACAAGTTGCGGTTGTGGCATTTCATTTGGTCTCGCATAAAGCAAATTCGAGAGTCTAAACTAGTCCGGTGCCATTGGCCAATGGCCAGGGAGCCAGACGATCGGTGCTGGAGTCGGTGCCGATGCCCCTCTTTTGCAATGATACTTGTGTATCCACAAAACCTCTGAGCTGGAGTCTGACATTGGATTGCTCTGATTGTAACATGGCTTAATGCGGGTGGTGCGAAATGCTGATGGACACGACGATGATGGCCAAAACGATGACGATGATGATGATGAAGTTGAAATTGAACGGTCGTTCGCTGGAATTTGAAATCATCAAAAATTGACAGTTTATACACAGTTCTTAGTTCTCGCATATAAAGACAGAGAGTGAGAGAGGGAGCACCGCCCAGCTAACACCGAATCAACTCCGATTCCATTTCGTTTTCAATTTACTTTTTCTTCTTCTCAGTTCTATTTAAAAAAATAATAATTTTTTTTTCCCGCTTTTCACTTCAATTGCATAGAACATGCATGGAGTGAGTGCATGTGAAGTTCGTTTCAATTTTGTGCTCCTTCGCAGTGTTCGGCATGTGTTCGTAAGCACAGCTTATCCCAGCTCTGCTAAATTGAATGTATCGCTGTGAGAAATGAAGCTGGTCAAACTATTACAGCTTTCGACTATTTGCAGAAATTGCTTTCCGACCGAACGTCCAGTTTCGTCTGTGCTATATAACATAAACATATATGTCCGTTTGACTAACTGATTCCCTATTTCAATTGAAACTTTTTTTTACCAATATACAAAATGAGCACACACACACACACACACACACACACACAGAACACACTAGTCCTGCGTATACATGTTCGTTCTCTCGAAACTTTGCACTGGCAATGCCAATCGAAATGCCAATGGCTCAGAGTGTTGTGTTTTAGTTGGTCTAGTAAAATCAAAATTCCATTAGAATTGTGTGATTAGTTGTGGAAAGACGGAATTTAATCTACGCGCGCTCTTCGATCCTTATATTTTATTGAAATGGTGCATGTAGTGCAATTGATTTATTTTCGATTTGCATTTCACTCTTTAGTGTCGGGGGGATTTTTTATATTTTTATTATTGGTTTCTTTTTTAATAAAATGTATGTCAATAATGACGAAATGAAACGGAAGTGGTCAATGCCGAGAGGCGAGTTGAGAAAAGAGTTGGATCTGAACAACTCAATGGAGTACACAAACTATATCCCAGCGGTGCTTGAAGCCGTTTGGGTACTGCACAGTCAAAAATTTGTACACCAAATCAGATGAGTATGTAATTATTAACCTTTTTAAGTAACTTTTACTCCGGTCTAAAGAAAAAGACACACCAAATGCTGAGTAGCTTTATATTTTCATCATATGGAATATCTTGATATTTTTGGAAATCAAAAAAGGTCCATTCAATGAAGGATTTTCAGTGTACTTTCATTTAAAATAAAAATAAAAAACATTTCAAAGTGTTAAACACTCGACACCTTTCACCTATTTATTGAAACATTCTAAATAATGCAACATAATATAATAACAATAAAATTCCTAACGGAAGCTAATGTTTTATGTACGATGAATTTTTAAATTATATCACAAACAAATGTCTATTTATGCAAAATAAATGCTGTCTACTTGCGTAAGCATGTCAAATGCAAATGAAAATGGCTGCATATCAAAAATTCATTCGAATGATAATTTTCATTTTCTTACCTTTGCCATGCGAATTGGAGTTTGAACTTCCATTTAACCATATCCACACACACGTACTGACGTACCGACGTTGAAGCTCTTACCACTTTCGACATGTGCAATAGCCAATGAAGAGTTAACGTTTCAGACGACGACGACGATGACGACAACGACGACGACTGGGAGAGTGGCATAAAACAATAATGCAATTTGTGAAGTAATTTGAATAATGAATGAAATTATTGAAAAGGTCATTGTGACGGAAGGTAAACCAACATTTTCAATGACTTGTATGAACAAGACATATCTTGAAATACGTGCTTAACATTTGCTTAAATTCTTCTAACATTCAATGGAATAAATATTGCGGTTAACCGGCACAATTACGAGAGGCTTTTCGAAATTGAAATCTGACGGAGCATTTATGTACTTAAGAAAGTGTCAGAAAATTCTATTTACAATGATCGGAAACGCTTTGTGGAAAGCCGCATTTAATATTTGGGACAAAAAGCAGGGCTAAACATATTTTTCCAGGACTCGGTGATATTAAATATTTGGATTAAGGAATAGCTTTAAGCAAATTTACAAGTGAAAACAGAAGTACAAATAAGATTCGATTACGATCATCAAAATACAATATTTGGGAAATGGCCGTGGAACATTTGAAATCGAATGAATTTTCCTTACAACCAAAATCCCACATCCACATGACTGAACTTGACTTAACAAACATTTACTTAGATATAGTCCTTAAGGGAATTATTCTGAAGTGAAAGAATAAGTATTGGAAATTTTTTTTCATAGGACAGTAAAGTTCTATAATTATAATTTTCTATGTTTTATTTTTAGCTTAAACAGAATAAAAAATTTTTTTTAAATTTGTTTTACATTGTTAATATTTGTTTAGTCAAAGTGTATATACTCAAAAAAAGTATGTCATTGGGTAATACGGTAGAGGTTGTTCATGTTGTCTAAAATGAAAAAATCTAGTAAATTATTGTTTAGTTGACCTGTCGTTATCATCCGTAACAAAATTATTAAGTTTTATAAAATAAACAAACAAAAGGAGGACTGCAGAAAAAAAGTGTCGAAAATCGATATCTTTTTGGAAAAAATCGTAAAAAAATTTTATTAATAAGTTAAAAAAAAACAATTCTAGTAGATATAAGGTTAGTTAGAAGGAGAAAAAAGGTACCAAATATGTAGCGAAAAAACCCTTGTGAAGATTTCATATAGGGAGAAATTTATTATAGAGAGTTTCGACTGTATTCGAATAGACTTCATCTAGAGACGGATCCAGGAAATTGAGGATGATTATCGGATTTTTAATTTCTTAATTTAAGTATTAATTGTAATTATTATCCAGTAAAATATGATCCATAATACATGTTCGATTAAAAACAACTATGAGCAGGTGTCAAAAATCACAAATAAAAAATTTATAATTTATTTTGAAAGCCAATAAAAAGGGTTCTGTTTTGATATCTCTCACACAATGTGTTCATGAATAAGTAGAAAGGGAGATGGATTTTTTTTATATTTATTATTTGAAATTGCTTAAAAAACAAGAGTTCCTAAATGGGTTAAATTAACTATAAAAGTTAGAAAGAGAACTGAAATATAAGACGTTTTGAAATACGGAATAGAATAATGAAGGCCATTAAAAGCATTTATAGGAACACTCTCTAACAAAAGGCGACAGGAATATAATCAAAGGACAAATCAATCAGGTGTTTCAAAATAGAAGGTGAAGACCATTGTTAAGTTATGTTACACTGAGCGAAAACTACGATTGTGTAATTAACAACGATTCGTAGTATACTACGACCGTAGTTACTTTACAGCAAAAATGTAGTACGGACGTATTTAAACTTGACTTTAACAACCATGCGTATTATTTTAAAACAAATTTTACTACGCTCGTAGTTAAAAAATAAACCATTTTTTCAACTTTTTGATTTTTGCCAATCGACATAGTTGCCAGATTAGCAGATTTTCTACTAGATTAAATAGATTTCGAAGTTGGGCAGCGGAGAAAAAATCGTCATTGAGTGGATGTACACTTGTCTAAAAATTACCCACACCAAAAATTGGAAATTTGCCCGTACACTAATCCAATTGGTTTTTCACACGTACATTTTTTGGTGCGGCTTTTTCGCTGGGCAAAAATTGGACAAGCTACCCCTCACGTCTTTGCGTCTCTCTGTCGCCGAAAGTTGGGCAATTGCCTAAGTGTATATTCAGCCATTGCAGTTAGCTGAAAATCTAGTGGAATTGTACAGAATTTATTCTATAGTCATGTGCGAAAAGGTGAAAGAAATGTTTTGCATTGGTTTCACCGAATAGAGAAGGAAACGTGCTATTTTTGAATTAATTTCGAAAAAGAGGTTGGAAATTTTTTTGACGGAATATTCCGCTGAATATCTCAAAACAATGTGTGGGTAATACATATTTAAAATCACAAATGTTTGGAAGCACAAAATTCGAATTTGGGAATAAAATCTGTATTTTTGAAGATGTTGTCATTATACATTGAAATAACTCTTTAGAAAAACTTTGGATCGAAAATCGGGCGGTCGGTTTCGATCACACAATACTACAACTGACACTCACATATTTTTTTTAAATTTACTTGTAGGTTTGATAAGAACACATAAAGGCGAATACGACAGAGAATGATCGATATGAGTGCGACTGAAAAGGACTTATAACTGACTGAGTGTTAGTGATACTGACATTGTACGTACACGCGTTTCGATGAAAGTCCAAACTTGTTTGCAGATGTATTACTTTTGTTGGATGTCGATACTGTGTGGTAGAAGACAATTCTCCATAGATTACGTTGATGCTATACTCCCTAACAAGTTTTCTTCACCAATATAAATTAACCCAGTGTAATATATATTATAATTCCGCAGAGATTCCGCTAAACTGGCAACAGGGCAGCGGAATCTAGCGGAAACTGAAGAGCTTTCTAGCGAAGTTTAACATAACCGATCTGGCAGCACTGAGTTAAAGTGTAGCAGCATCGCGGTTGAGTGCGTTAAAAACATATACGGTTTAAAAGTCGCGAAGTTTTTTTTTTTAAAGTGCAAGAAGCTGAAATATATACCAGGTGAGTAATTTTACAAATAAATTGGGCAAAGTAAAACTAAGATTTTAATGCGTTACTATTGTCTTATCCATGCAATTGCTTTAACACAAGCGGAAAACGTAACGGAGAACGCTTTCTGGTTAAGTTCTTGGAAGTGCCTTTAAAGTTGGAAACGGTACTTTCGCATTCTTTGCTTTGTGAACGCGTAAGTATTTCAAGTTGCAATTGTGTGAGTATATTGCGTTTGTGCGGTTGTGTGAAACATCTAGAAACAGTTGCAATAGATAATACAAAATGTGTATAGAAGGAGCTGAACTATCTTAACGAAACTTTTAAAAAAATTCGAGTTTTTCGATAAACATATTTGAATAAAACTTAGAATTTCAGCTCATATTTATGCCTCCGAATAAAAATATGTAGCTGTTTGTGTCGAGTGTTGTATTGCCGGGTGCCCTTGAATAAACACGCTTACTTGATATTATTATGGTATATTCCACAGCAATTGCGTATAAAATGCACGACGTCCTTATTTCACTCTTAAAAAATTTTAATATGAGCGAGCTTTTAGATGAAGTAAAAGGTATTTTATAAATAATATTACTTTCACTTTCTTACCATTCTGCTGTTTTAACACTTTCTAATTCAGCTGCGGGAATAACTGATAGGAGTTTGCCGTATCTGAACGAAAATGATATTTCAAATGCTATAGCAGATATTGGCAAAAGGGCGGAGTTCCGTGAAAAACTTTTTCTTTGGCGGAAAAATAATGTCTCCCAAACTAAAGATGTAGAGGTAAAAATAAGTTAATCCGTATCAGCTAATAAAGTGAAATCCCTTCTAATAGTGATGCAATTTTCGTGCACCTATGAGGTGTTGTTTTGACCGGTTTGAACCGGTGGCCCTGTATAACATTGTCCACTTACAAGGGTTTTCACAGTACCTTAGATAGCTTCATAAAAAGTGAATAATTTTTGTAATTATTTCTATATATATGTTTCACAAATATTTTTTTAGTCATTACTAACAATTCTTATGAGGAAAAATGTTGGACGATGTATAATGGAATATTACCAAAAATATAACATGCTGATAGATAGCAAGCGAGAGAAGCTTATTACAGCTATAGTGGAATACTGCAATGAAACCCAAATTTTACTTTCTGCTAAGCATATGGAAAATCTAACCAAGCAAATCGGCGAATTATTTCCCCAAGAAGAGAATAATTTGGTAGCATAATTTGAATAAATAATAATACCATATTTAATAAAATTTTATGAAATTGATTCTTCCTTAAACAAATTGAAATATTTATTTTATATTGCGTTCAATATAGGAATATTATTATGTAAAAGGTAACGGAACAGTGCATGCTAAAGGAAAACTGTATGCTAGATACCACAACCAAAGGCGAAAACTCAAAAAGGAAGACACGTCAAGTTCGTCAGTTTCTTATTCTCCCGGATCGGAGTCGGAACCTGAGGTGGAATTCGACGAGGAGATATGCAAATGCCTGAAAGAACAACTGCGAAACACAATGGAAAATTGGACCGATGTGTTATTGAAATGGCATCAAACTTTTCCATTACGACGTAAGGAACTGAAAACCCTTAACAGTGTCGAAATTATAAAGGAGTGGCCTAAAATTAGAGATTCGAGAGCATTTCAATTGGTAGGTAATTGTATTTTCATTGCCTTCACACCCCACACTTTAAAGTTCTCTGCTATATTTTGTCAAGGGAATAATGACGTTCTGTTTTTCCAGTTCGATATCGACTTCAAATTAACGTATGAAGGTAAATCAGATGTAATGAAAACGAAATGGCCGGAGTTCAAACAAAAAATTAAAAGGTACTACCAGCTCAATTTGAAAAATCGTGCGGCGAACGAATTACAACGAATAGCAATTGAGACCCCAAATGAAGATGTTGAAGATCACATTCTCATCTTGCTATTAAATTCAATTTTAAAGCCGAATTGCTTGGTAAATCTCGGAGATAGAAAACGAAAGAAGCCGACTATCAAAGATGGAGAAGAATGCTTTATATTAAGTGTTACCTCAGTTAGTGATGTTAAATCAAAAATAAGAAGCTTAGTTGATAAGTGTTTTGTAGAAAACCACACTATACAGCCATTTCTTATCGTAGAGGGAGAAGACATTTCGATGCCTAGAGCATTCTTAGCTTATTTTGACGATAATTTCTATAAATTTGATTCGTTTGTTGAAGCTTTAGATTGCGTATTCAAAATTTATCAAATATTTAATTTCAAATACCCTAATATCGCAATCCTTTCGTGGACTTTCATCCAAATATTCTTTTACGATATTCGCACAAAATATGATCCTAAGACACCTTCGCTGTCTTCTGTCTTGAATTATATGTTAAATGCAAAATCTTGAATTACATATCAAATACAGAAACAAATTCATTGAAATTATCGAAATGCATTGCTTCTTATGTAGTAAAGATTTTTTATTTGTAACTCTCTACCTGAAACATTTAAAAACCATACATATGTTATCAAACATTGACAGTAAATATTGCACTGAACCAAACTGTAACCAAATATTTACTAGTTTTAAGAATTTCAAAAGGCACATTGAAAATCATACTAACTCTGCAAAGAATACACCTTAAGTTCGTCTAAAACAATTATAAGTTCTTATAACAATATTTCAAATTCAAAGAACGAATTTATATATTCTACTAACTCAAACGTTTTAATGGAATCATCTGATAATGATTGCGAAACTAATTTTGTTAAACACGATTCGGATTATTCTGTTGAATCTGATCTACAAGCATTAAGAGATACTACTTTAAATATATCATTAAACATGTTTAGTAAATGCTCCTTTGCTAGAACGGATTCTCTTCATATTGCGGGCGATATGTCCGAAATTCTAAAAGAAATATCTAAAATACTTACAAAATTAATTGAGCATTGTGGCGAAAATATTTCACTCTTAACATTTGAGTTAAGAAAACTTATAAATTTTTGTAATATTGCATTTGAGAATAGTGAAACGGAATATCGTTTAGAAAGATTTTTAGAAAAAAAGAATTTGTATGGTTTGCATAAATCAGTAGTAATTGAAAGTATAGTTGAAGAAAAAATTGTTAGGGGTATCCCGACACTTCAACCCTCCAAAAAATATCTAGAGTTAATGCCATTGACATTTCAGTTTCAAAATTTCTTTAAATTACCTTCTGTCCTAGAAGCTGTCGCAGAAAATACTCTCGCAATAATTCAAAGCAATAGACTAAATAATTTTGTAAACGGTCAGGTCAGTAAAAAATCATTCAAGTAGTTTTAAGCCTGACGAATTATACATTCCCTATAATTTGTATTTCGACGATTACCAAGTAAATAATCCTTTAGGCTCCCATGTTTTTTCAATTTGCGGTTGTTATTACAGTTTCCCAACATTACCAGACTACTTACAATCAAAACTTGATTTTATTTTTCACGGAGCTTTCATATCATCAAAAAATTTAAAGAAATTTGGAAATGAAATTTCTTTTCGCGCACTAATCAATGAACTTCGAGCATTGGAAGATGGTATCATTATAAATTCTAGAACAGTTCATTTTTATTTAGCATTAGTAATCGGTGATAATCTCGGCCTTAATTCAATACTCGGTTTCACCCAATCATTCAACTCAAAGTATTTTTGTAGGCTTTGCAAAATGTCGAAACAAGATACCAAAAAAGCTACTCTTGCATTAGAGCCATATAGTAGGAAAAAGGAGCAATACGAAACAGATATAACTATGGAAGAAATGGAGTCTGGGATAAAAAATAAATGTATTTTTAATGATTTGAAGTACTTTCATGTGACAGAAAATATTTCAGTCGATATAATGCATGACATATTGGAGGGTGTTTGCGATTATGATGTTTGCAATGTTTTGCTTTCTCTAGTAAATGACAAAACAATTTCAATAGACGTTCTAAATGAAAGGAAAAGACTATTTCCCTACGGTGAAAGAGAAATTGGCAATGCTTCCCAAAGTATTACAAAAAATAATCTTGAAAACAATTGCTTGAAAATGACTGCATCAGAAACCATGTCCTTCGTATTATTTTTGCCGCTAATGATTGGAGATATAATTCCAAGGAATAATAAAGGTTGGAAATTAGTTTTATTACTTATGCAAATCATACACATTCTTTTTAAAACTGAATATTCGGAAAACGACCTTATAAGCTTAGACAATCTAATAGAACAGCACCATAAAAAATATATTACTTTATTCGGAAGCCTGAAGCCAAAACACCATTTCATGCTGCACTATTCCAATGTCATTAGGAAATGTGGGCCTCTGAAAGGTATGTGGGCTATGCGTTTCGAAGCCAAACATAAGGAATCAAAAATGTATTTTAACGCCATAACTTCGCGCCTTAATCCCATGAAGACTATTGCAAAGAAAAGCTGTCTTCAATTTTCACAGGTTCTATTTAAATATTCAAAAGGCTTTCCTTTGCCATATTCTACGGACTCCTTTCAAATTAGAAATTTAAAAACTGAAAATTTTTTTCCTAACATAAGATCAAATGTATATGGTATTGATTTTGAACGTGTCCTTTGTACAAATTCTTTGAAGTATAAGAATATTAACTTTAAACGTAATCTGTATATAGCTTTAGAAGAAGATGATTTCCATCTATACAAAATAATTTCATTAATTTTGCACATTAACGACATACTTGTTCTATGCAATAAAATAGACGTAGTCCAATTTGATACACATTTTAATGCATATGAGGTCGGAAGATGTAACAAAGAAATTGAAATTCGACATATAAGTGTTTTTAAAGCACATCCGACTCATATTTATCCTATTACCAATGGAAAAACTTACTTTGTTCATAAATAATCTTTTTTAAAAAACTGCCAGCATTATTTATTTGATTTTATTACTACGATTGAAAATGATCATACTACGCGTTGCTAATATTTCAGTTTGCTACAATCGCACTCTAATATAGTACTGTTTTGTTAAGTGCCTTTTTAACACCATCGATTTAGAATTTACTACGCATGTAATTAATTTTTTGCATATTTCCGTCGTAGTTTAATATGCTACCTCGTAATTAAAAATTTTGCTACTACTTTCGTATTTAAACGTACTACGCGAAGTAAGTTCTTCTTTTACAACGCTTGTAGTTATTTTAACTACGTTCGTTAATAGAGCCAAATCATTGCTGTTCGTATTTAAATTAACTACGTTTTTGTTATTTTTACTACGATTTTTAGCTCAGTGTACTAAATTAAAAACACACTAAATAACACGGAACAGCTTTATGTTTATGTTTATTTCATTTCATAGCCGTTTTACAATAATGCAGGATTTCCAGAAAAAAAGCTACACAGAGAAATATATGGAACCAAATAAAAAACAATAAAAAGAGAAAAAAAAATTGAAAACTTTTCATTGAAATGATCAAAAGGTTTATATAAAGTAGAGATGCAACGGATAGTGATTTGTCCGGACGCCGGATAGTAACCGGATATCCGTTGCATCTCTTATATAAAGCTAAGGAACCGGAAATGAAAATGTGTTTCATTAAGGCACTGAAGGACCTCAACTCGATCGTTTATTCAAAGTTTTTTAAGCATTTTGTTGAAACTTTTCTACGTTTTTATTTTTATTTTTGTAAATAAAAAGTTCAAAAGTACACCGATTAGAAATAGATAAAGCGAGGAAGAAGTAAAACGACACATGTAAAAAAATATTTGTAACGCATATTGTCATTAGAAATGGAGCATATAAATGTTGCATCAACTTTTTCAATGAGAAATGATTTCCACATTCAAAATTCTGTATTGAGACATGAGATTTACACGAAAAAAGAACAAGAAAAAAATAATAAAAATAATAATAATAAAAAGTAAACATTTTGCGAAATGTTCCAAAACATTTTTCCATCATTTATTGCCAATGTAATTTATTATTTGAATATGCAAAGAACTTTGCACACATTCAGGGGAAATCGTTCGTATGTACGCGTGTATGTGTAAATGCATAGTTTATTTTATTGGAGCTTTGTGCATTGACCGCATTTAGAAATTATTGCAAAATGCTTTCAGATACCAGTATATTACCGCAAAGTACGTACAAATGTTACTGAATTTTGGGTAATAATTCAATGCAGTTTTCAATATATTGTACATACCAACATATATGGAGAAGATGGGAGTGGACCAAAAGGGAGTAACAGTATGATTGGGGGTGAAACAAACGCATGCAACGAGATCTGAAAGTCACTAATCGGCATGAATATTTAGAGCAAAAATGGAGAATGAATGAATCCTAGTATGCTAGTATGTATAACCACATTTGCAACATTTTATTGCAGCCATAATCTGCATGTGCGTCTGTCGTCCCATACGGCGATATTGGTCTATGCTGTCGCTGAGACAACATAAAATACGCTGGAGCAAAATATATATATATATATATATGTTTGTATGTAAAAGCGTCTGTGTGTGTGTGTGTGTTTACGCTACAGTTGCGGCCATTGAAATTAGCACAAGTTGCAAGCAGTCGTATTGGGACAAGAAACGGGCCAACAGCCATGACTGAGAAATAAACATGATGAAACTATAAACTCTATGCTCTATGCTATATAGACGAAAAGGGCAGCACAAAATTGAATTCCAGCGGGCGTAGCTAATTCACTAAATGATGGGAATAAGTTTTGCAACACAATTTTCAGTAGTCATGCAGAAAGTTCTAGTTAAAGTTACGACTGCTATCAGGCGAATACATATCATTTAGAATATCAGTGGAACAACTAGGGGTTGGCTGGCTTGGCTGGCTGGCTAGCTAGCAATGATGATGAGTGGTTTTGTGCATTGATGGAGGAATAATTGCTTCGAAATGCTGCTTTGAAAGAAATTACTATCTAAAAGCGGCGTTTAAAATCGTGGGTACACAAAATTGAACTGATGTGCCATTGACAAAGATGATGAGAGTCCCGCAATCAATCGATGGTGGACCAGGCACCGTCGCTTGGAATGAAATTTCCCAATGTAGATGAATGTTGCCAGTTTAGGAAAATTTCTCTTGAATGAAGGGGAAGTTCTGGTTTTTAGGGAAGACTTCGTGGAGAAAAGTCTTTAGGGAAATTTAAAACAAAATATTTCAAAATCAAATGTAAGGGAATTTATGGCCATATTTTGAGAAATTGATGGAATATATCACCATTAGAGACACAGGCCCGTCTCAGGTGTTATTTCGTTCAATTCTAAAAAGGCCCATGGGTAAGAAGGACTTCCTTCAAACCCGGATAGGGACCTCTTTTTTGGTTTTTTTTTTAGAAGTATTCGCGGCACTGTTGCCAGTTTAGGGAAATTTCTCTTAAGTTAGAGGGGATTTCCGGTCTTTACAGGAGACTGACAGCAGAAAATATCTTTTGAGGAATTTTAGTTTTGGTTTTTAGAAGATTTCAAATTAAACTTAAGGGAATCTTGGCCGTTTTTCAAGACTTTTAAGAGTAATATTTGCCGAAAAAACTGCCAAAAGTCAAGCAGATCCCTTTATATGATGTCAAAATAGCAGTGAGAAGAATAAAAATATAAGAAAAAGTAAAGAAAAAGAATAAAAGAATCTAAGTGCTCTTAAAGAGATCGTCAAATTTTTAATGTCCTCCCTTAAATTCGCACACAGCATTCAGAGCATCTCCCAATACCACGCGAGGATTTTCCATTCCATCCATTTTTTTGTTGTTTCGTTTTTGCTTTTTCGAAATAAGCACAATTTCTCCGCTGATGCTCGCGTTCGCATCGTGCATCCAGCAGATTCCATGAAACGTTTATTTAAGCGTAACGTCAATTCCAAATCAAATATTTACATTAAACGCTTAACAGCGTGCGCTGTAAGCCGTCATGAATCCATGGCGCGACAAATAGTTGACAAAGGCTATATATGCATAATATATCACCCGAGATCGATTGGCATCGAATCGCTTTAATGTCGTAATGCATGTTCCACAATTTACAAAATGTATCTACCAATGTTCAACTGAAGGTTTTATGCGAAGAAATATTTGTGGACTTTTGTCATTTGTGGAAATGTATCTTTCTTAGCACAACAAATTGTTTATTGAATACCCGAAGTAAGTGTGTGACGCGGTCCTTGATGTCACAGATGTGACTAATGCCCATTTTCAGGCGACTATGGCGACAACACGCTCATTGGTGGTAATAATTTATGACTCTTGACACATTCGAGCGTTAATGAAATTATGCGAGAGGCGGTAAAATTAGCGTGAAATAATTCCCCCGTGTGGGAAGATGTCATTGAAACAAAAAAAATAAACATACACAATGTATAAAAATGAGCAAGAGAGAAACTTATTTCGAGGATTAATGACACAAAAATCCATAAATAGAAGTATTATGAAAATACCAAATACATCACATATATTATAAGATCTTGTGTAAAGCCTAACAATTTCAAAAAAAAAAATGGGAGAAAAATTTTCTTAACTGAGCAAATAAAATGAATTCATAATCAAGGGATTTGCATAAAATTAAATTGATTTCTTTTTGCGCGTGTGTAAATATTTAATTAGACTAAACCTGAATATGAATTTATATTTCAAATACTTTCGAATAATTTGATGTCCTAAATCCGGTCTTGCACTTGATGCAATCGTCAAGTAACGCTACCAAATATAATGCAACGATGAAAGCAGCATATTTACTTACACCTGAACGACCTTAAATATTCTTAAATATTTCCCTTAAGACTTGATAAGTGACTTTGCTTCCTTTTAATGAGCACTTGAAGGCCTGTAGTTTGGTTTTCAACCACAAACATTGTATTTCATGGCGATAAACAAAGGAGTTCATGTTAGCAACATGTTGCCGATGTGAGGGAACTTATGTGTATGATTACATGAACCTTCAATAGTTAGTGGTATGAACGTTTATATTGCATAATTGTACGAAATAGCGAAAAGAAAAACGAAATACCACAAAGAAATAAAAGAAAACAAGAAAAAAGCTTTAAAAATCGTGTCCGGATACTAGAAAAAATGAAGCGGCTTTTAGTTTTATTTGAGAAACTGTTGAGGCATACCCTGTCTTGGACGGTTGTCTTCGGCTGAAGAGCAACCTGATTTGAATCTGACTCTTTTTTTCTACACTTTCGACAGATAATTATCTTCTAACGCAGCTATTATATCTTAACAGTTTAAGCTTTCTTTAAGCTTCTTGTCTAATGCCCTCCTTACACTTGTTGTCAACCACAATTAAGCGCTGGCTAAAATTATACCCTTTTTGGGCTCACTCGTTCAACTGTCATCGTTAGTAGTGCACATTCGAAAGATTAGGCATACAGAGTCACAGTATTTTTATGTGCATCCTGAGTGCAGTGCCTAAACTTTATGATATGTGATCAATATTTCACATCCTTGAGATTCAAATCCTTTTTTCATTGAACATTTCATTTTTCTACACTTAAAGCTTAGCTGAATTTTTTTTTTTTTTTTTTTTTTTTGTGGGTTTCGATTGCGAACAAATTTAACCCCCTCGTTAGCGACAGTCTAAAAAAGTTGGTTACAAAATAAGCCACTTAAAGTATCAATGAAAGCATTCTCCTACTTAGGAATTCCAATGAAATAGAAAATTTATAGTAACCTTACCTTTTTAATGATGCAGTTAGAGAGACGACCAATGATGAAAGTTAAACCTAAAAACAAAGAAAAAAAAAGAGTTAGAAATTCTCGACGAAAAAGTTTCATAATTTCTAAACTGAAATATTGGACATAATAACTTTTATGGAAAATCCTCTCGTCTTGATGATGATGACATGATATGATTGCTGCCCATCATCGATGAATGAGTCTGCCACGCCGCTGCTGTTGCTGGTCTTCGAGAAAAGTTAAGCTTTTTGTCTCTTCAATTAAGCGTGAAATAATAATTTTGATTGCTTTCAATTGAAATGAATTGCTCTTTAATTGTTGGCATAATCAATGCGTCCACGAGTGCGTGAGTCAGAGAGAACGCCGCCGCCGCACACTCGAGAATGCTGGACTGTGGATGGTGCTTGTGGTGGGTGCAGCAAAGTGTTGAAAAATCATACTTAATTTTTTATTAGAAAATACAATTCAGTGATTGCGCTTATATCAGCGCAGCTGTAGTTGAAGCATAATTGAGATATATTTAGTTTCGAAAAAAAATAAAATAATCCAAAAAAATTCGGGAGGAAGCGAAGGAGGACTTTAAGTAAACAAGTTTTTTTCTTTAATTTTTTTATATTTTATTTTGGATAGGCGAATCAATTTTCAGTCGATCATAAAGTTGCGCAAACATTTGCGTCAAATTTGCATGCGTTTTAAATGCATATTTAAGCGATTTTCGTTTTGTGGCAACATTTTTGCACAGGTGGGGCCGCCGCCGCCGCACAAAAGTTCTCTCCTGCTGCTGCTCTCGTTTACTTTTGCCTGGTCAAAATGAAATTTATTTGGCAGAAAATCGTTTTGGTAAAGTTTAAAAACGCATTTATGCGGTTGCTTCACCAGGATAAAATTTCAAAAAGTTTAACAGAGCAGCGTCAGCAGCGGCGTGAACGACGGAGCTTAAAAGAGAACGAGTCGGATCGGGTCGGGTCGGGTCTTCCTATTACTCCCATGGGATTAGATCCTCTCGAAGTTGATAGTTGCCGAGGAACTAAACAAAGAAACCACACAATTTCATGCGTTTAACATAATTTCCTCCTAAAGTAGCACATACATACCTACACTCGTATGGAACGCATCAAGTGCGATTGCTTTAATAGTGAGTGTGCTTGAAACAAGTTCAAGAGCAGTTAAGGGGATTCAAACGGGCGAACAGTAAAATGAAGCAAATGAAAGTAATTAGCTTAAATGGTTGTTTACCATTCAAACGAAAAGTATCGAAATGTATTTATGAGAGAAAAAGCGGAGGAAATTTTATAATTCGAAACCAGATGGACGAGTTGGAAGTCTTGGTTTTATTTATTTTATGAAATTTAAAATACTTTTGAAAGTGACGACCTTAGATGGATTGCGTTTAATATTGTAGAAGAAACTATTTTCAATCAGAGCGAAATTGAAGTAAAAATAAATTGATTTAAGGAAAACTTCAAGTTAAGAGTCTTTGGGAAAGTTTGCACAGGCGAACATAAATGAAAATTACCCTAAGCTATGCAGCGATGTTTATTTTACAACAAATAAAGTTTTACATAAATATGTACTGCAAACACAATGCGAAACAAGTAAGGGTGTTAAAGTCAATAAAATATAAAATTTATTTTTAAACAAACCTCCAAGTTACGACCAGTAAGACAAGGTAGTCGGTTTTCAAGACCATAAAAGACCCTCATATACCGACTTCTGTTCAATTGCTCTATAAACATTCCCTTCTGGCCACGCCTACTTTGACCAGGCTTCAATATAAGCTCAAAATTTATTGAAATTTCTCAAAAAATTCAGATTTTATAGCATTTTTTACGATTTTCGTAACAGAACCTAGTATTGGAGGTACCCCTAAAAATTGTCGGATTTGCTCCACGGTCTATCTCGAATGGGTCAAGGTGTAACACGATTTACTTTTTCACTACAGACATCCATTGATTCTCTACACCATTGAACGAAACCATTGCTTGAAGTAATGAAAGCCGCAACGTGAGTCTGCGTGTTCCATACAAATCGGCAACATTTTCATGCAATCTTTACACCTTAAGCCATAACGCACGACATTTTGTTGCAAGTTTAGGCGAATTTTTACTAAATTAAGAGAAATATCTGGTCTTTGGAAGAGACTTAGGCGAGAAGTCTTTTGGAAAATTTCTAAAAGACAAAACTTTTGTTTTTGAAAGACGCTTAAATCAAATTTAATCCATTATCGCATATGGTTTCTGCCAAAAATTGAAAGATATTTACTTTTGAAGCTTTAATAAATTTATTTTCTCGAGGTAAAATTGTTATCCACATATTTAATTGTATAAACATGCAGTAAAGGGTTAATTTACTAAAAAAGGATTGACAAATTCATGCATTAAAGGGTTAATAAAATCATTTCGGCAAAAAATTTCAATTTTAATTTAGTTTATTATAATCAATCATGCAGAAAAGGGTTAATAAAGCCATTACCTACAAAGAAAAGTTCCACTAAATTAACTTAATCATGCCATAAAAGGTTAATCAAATCATTTCTGTCAAAAAAAAAAAAAAAACCGCACGCAGGTATTCGATATATCATGCAGTAGAGGGTTAATAAAAGCAGGGTTAAGGGTATTTTTGGCCCCATTTTGAGACATTAAGTAGACTTTTCCACTAGAAATCAGTAACGATTCTTGTCACATTTTTAAAGCAATTTGGGTGCCTAACTTTATTATTGCTCGGTCTTTTCCAAGATTTCTCTGCCACATTAAGCACATCCGTGAGGGCATTTACGACCTTTTAACTTCTTTAAAGAGAGGAATTACTCATTTAATAAGCAAAATTTCTGAAGCACTTCCAACACAGAAAACAAAATGAATTGAACGTCAATTCTCATGTTCTGAATGGTAAATCATCATCATCATCATCATGCAACCGCATGCTTTAAAGTGCAGCTCTTTGCAACAATTGCCGTTTGACGTTTGCGCAACAACGAAGGCGAATGCGAATGCAAGCTTCACTTTTTTTTTTTTTTTTTTTTTGCTTTTCAAAGTAGGTAGGTACCAATAGTATTCGCAAACACTCGTACACAATACATTACAACATATTTTAGGTAGAAAATTTCGAAAATAAATACATCAACTACACGTGAACAGCAATGGTGCCGCTTTCGACCCGGTTTCACTTTCACCCCATTGCACACACTTCGGCGACATGTCATGTTCGTTTCATAGCGTTTCACAGTCGCTCTCAGAGTGGTTGAATGATGCATGTGCATATGCTGCGCAAAATATCGTGTGAATGCACTTTGCGAGTCGGTGTACGCATATATCAAAAAATCATTCGACTGGAAGTGAAGATCTTTCAGGAGGAGCAATGGCTGGGAGGGAGTTACGTTGTTTATAGGTTTATACTTTGCGGTGGTGATGGCGGGGGCGGGGGC
Organism: Chlorops oryzae; assembly: GCA_020466095.1. Classification (NCBI taxonomy): domain Eukaryota; kingdom Metazoa; phylum Arthropoda; class Insecta; order Diptera; family Chloropidae; genus Chlorops; species Chlorops oryzae. Next base: position 43,196,648 of record CM035808.1, read on the forward strand.
AAACTCAATGTTTACATATCTGTATATGTGCTATGGTACATATGTATATATACATTTGCATGACAAGTTATACGTGTCCGGGTTATGCCTTCTGGTAAGAGGAGACGTCTCAGCAATATCGCACAACATTGCCTCCCTCCCCCCTGATTTCAGCACTTTTGGCGTCTTTATAATGTCGTTTATTAGGTGCTGTTTTGTCACACTTTTTCGCTGTCAAACCAAACGCATAAAAAATTTATTTGCCGTTAAGACTTGTTACGATGAAGTTTAAAAATAATGACTGCGCAGAGTGAAAATGGTGTAAAAACAGTTTTTTTTTATATATGCGTGAGCGATGTTTTTGGGATCGCAATTTTTCGAACGTTGAAATAAAAAAGGGTATGATTAATTTCATTTCATTTTCAAGCAGGTATTTTTTGAGATGACAGCTATTGAGATAATAAAAACAAGAACGCAAATACGGGGAAAACTTTATCGATGGAGGAGGTCCGTTCGAAAAGCACCTCTTACTTAGGGATGGCTGGATGGCTAGATGATGGGAGTTTATATAAAGATGGGATTAATGAAATTTTTATCGATATTAAATTGAACTATCGCTAACCGATTTCTTTAAATCCGAAAACATTCTTCATTAAATTGGTAAACAGGTTTGAAGTAAAGCTCTTCAAACTTGGGAGAAAAGCCTTTGTAAAAGTTCAATTACAGTTGTGATTAATAACTGTTGTTATCGATATTAAATTGAATTAATGTATGTCGATTTCCTCAAATCTTAAAGTGGTCATGGAAAATTTTGTGTTACCTTATGGGACCAAGTTTTTGTTTTTAGAAAATTTTAAAATTAAATTTTAGGAAAATTGGAGACATTCAGGGGAATTATGTCCTAAAAATCTGGCAACAGTTCAAGTGAAGCTTTTCCAACTTGGGAGGAAAGCGTTTTCAACGATATCAGGCTTGACTTTCCAGTCGAACCTAGCACAGTGAACATTGGGTAGGCAAGAAAACTGTATCTATAGTTGAGAAAAGCTGTGAAGTTACGTAAACCCCTTAAAAACTGTGATTCAAGTTGGTCAACAATCAAAATTGTAACCAACAAGCGGAACGTCAACGACTGTCTGTGTGCTGTACTTAATCACATCTACGACCTGTATAAGAGAGACAGATATCCTTGACTTCTGCGTATATCCTCATTCTATTCCTATTCCACTTATCTACCATTGATTATATCAAAAATCTAGGCATTCGAAAATATGTTTCCATAGAAAATTTTACTCTTTAATTCGTGGCTAATGGAGCTAGATGGACTTTTTTGAACAAATTACCAAAAAAAAAAATTCATGTTCGCGTTTCTCTCACCGCAATTAGGTCTTATCTGAGCTTTTCATTAAAAAAAAATTGTGGCACTAGAGAGTTTAGAGAGTATTAAGAAAGACTATTGCGTACAGCGTCTTGACATTTCTATTCCGAACTTCTCTCGGGCCATCAAAACAAAAGCTCTTTAACAATCCATTAACCCAAAATAAAAATCCCCATAATGCTTACTAATGTCTTATTTAAGGATTTGCGGAAAATTCCTTCTCTGTTAGTTCAACTCGGCAATTGTGCCATTTCAAGGCCGCACAAGAATAATATTCCAATTTTAAGCCATTGATGCACCCATTATCCCAAAAGTGAGTGTTTCAAGGGCGCAATGCGTGCTAATTTGCCACATTTCGTACATAATTTACAAAGTACTCTCTTATTAGTGTCAAATGTTTCAGTGACTTCGCCGAGTAAGAGGCTTAAACCACACCACCACCATCGAGAGAGTTGAGCTTTTATGGGCGGCATAATTTATACGAACTTAAGTAATTTGCGGTAGGCTTTATGCGTTATTGCCTCTTTTTTTGTAAGTTTTTTTTTTTTTTTGTATTTTGTATTTTTTATTTTTTAAGCTCTTCTTCCATGCACACACAGAGGCGAAAGGACATAAACGGATTCACTTTTCAGCTTTGTAGCAATGAAAAAGTAAGCACCAAGGCCTTAAGCTATTGTCACACGCAAAATAATGTTCAAAAGAAGAAGGAAGAGGGAAAAACTGAGGAAGAAGAGAAGAGAAAGAAAATTAAAAAAAAAAAACAAATAGGGTACACAAAAACTGCATGCAAA